>CM039679.1:73783752-75121252 GCA_022537955.1 Schmidtea mediterranea | reverse complement strand
TACCTCGTTTATAAGGCGGTCACAAAAAAATACATGAAAATGCGAATGGTTCAATGCACCAATTCCAAAAAATATTTTATAGTGTTTCGGTAATGGGGACACAAAAATAACAACATGTGCGTCGTTCTACACTCCGCCACCACACAGCATTCAACAGCTGGTTTCAGTCGTGTTAGCACGCATTTGTTCATCACTTTCAACTTCGCTGCTGTATTCAATATTACATTATATTTATTACGTATTACTATCCCAATAAATATACATGGCCCCTAAGTCTAGTGAAAAAAGTAGGAAGCCACTTCCTTTGGCTAAAAAGTTAGAAATGATAACATTGCATGAGCAAGACCTTTCGAACGCTGAAATAGGACGTAGGCTAGGCCTAGCTCGCCAAATAGTGAGTATCGTTAAAAGCAAGTGACTCGCCATACAGCGGTGGTCTAAACCGAACCCGCCGTATGAGCGAGATATAAATGTATATGTATATTGTGTTTGGCTAGAAGTCACTATTTAAATAAAGTTTAATAATAAAATATTTTTCCGAATTATAAAAATAGCTGACAAAAACATACACACGCACCGCAAGCAGAAATCAAAAATAAAATAAAAACATCAATTAAAATAAATTAAAAAATAACACAATAAATTAAAAACAAATATTAATAAATTTCCTAAAAACGCTTACAAATGCATACAGAAACGTAACGTAAAACATAAAACCGCCCAAAACCTTGCAAAATAAGGTTTAAAAAATACACAGGCGGAAGTGGCGACAAGAATAAAAGAATTAAAAGAGTAACACTCAGCGAGAATAAAAATGTAAATTTAAAGAAAATAATATTAAAAAATAAAAAATAAATAGAAAAATATTAAAATATTAAAATAAATAAAAGTTATTAAAAACCCTGAAAAAATGACCGAAAAATGTTTAAAATTCGCTGATTTGTCGCACCCAATCACGAAATTAGTATAAAAACAACAGGCATTTTCATAATTTTTAACACTTAAAAACTTAAAAACTCATTTTTATTTTACATTGCAATATTTTTTCAAATTTGAAACTTGCAAGTGGTTTTAATGTTTTATGAAATTATATTTTTAATACATTTTATTATGTTTATATCTTTAGTTTTGATTTATTTTTATGGATGGCCGCGATACTTTAAGTATCGTGACAGGTCCCCCTTTAAATACTTATATTATAATAGTTTGTTGGACAAGTGTTGAATTGATATTCAATTCCTGCAGTTGAGTTTGCGGGACGTTGACGTGTCAATTTATCATTTTCCGCCCCTCGGAGTCTGCTGGGACAGGTCAACTTTGCATTGATCTCGAAAGTAGGACTCCGCTGGATTTCACCGCAGCGTTCATAAATGGTGATAAGGACCAGCAAAAAGCATAACCCCAGTAAAATTAGGCGACGCCGTGAACGCCGTCAAGCTGAGGGATCCATTCTTCTGGCAAATGCAGCAAAGATATTAGAGGAGGCCACAATTCAGGTCGCAGAGCAGCACCCTGAATTTGTAAAGCAGGACGTGCCAGCACCCAGAATTTATGCCGACAGGGATGATGAAATGCAAATCAGTTTGGGCATATCATCCGCGATAGTAATGCAACAGCGCCGGCCGCAAGAAGTCAATGAGACCCGAAACTCATCAACTTCTGTCGGATATTGACCGATGACTTCGGTGACGAACTTCAGTTCCCCAAGTCGAAACCAAAAAATTCAACTCCTACATAAAACGAAAATTCACAGTGGACATAGATGTAGATAACCGAGATCTCCTCGTAGATTTATGTGAACTTTTAGATGATTAGAAGATTTGAACATTATATCGCTTCTCTGGTTGATACCGTTTTTTGTTTTATTAAATTTTTAAGTTTTCGCTCTTGTATATATTTGTTATTTCTTCTTCAAATAAATGTGTTAAAAATTTTTAATAATTATTGTCAAACGTAGTAGTGATAGAAATAACCTAATACTCGAAATTGTGCTATTAAAAGTGTGTAATTACCCAAGGTAGTCATAATAGGAAAAATACCCGGCTTCGCTAAAGTAATTTAAAGGACTTATGGGAGATTTCCGAAAAATAGAAGGTTAAATTTTATTGAAACGCAATTTAATTATATTTATTCCCAAATTAAATAATAAATTTTTATAATTCGGCTACAATATACAGTACCAACATGAGATTGCTTGTGGTTTGTAGTAGTAAGATCAAAATTGTGGGCGTCTGGGTGAGACAGCATCGACCCTCGGAAAAGAAGATTTGACGGAGAGAAATAAGTTGAGTAAACTTCGCACAGATTAAACAAATTAATTACACCCAGTATATCAACAATTACAACTAATAAAAAAATATGCATTGTTATTGCCATATCATCTAGTGTTGACATAATCAAAAATTGTATCAAAAATAATGTTTTCATATAATGAAATATTTTAATTTGTAACAGATTACCTACTGTCCTTATAAAAGGACAGTAGGTTTATCTGGGTTAATTGAATATGTTTAAAGACAGTTTCTAGGTTACTAGAGGGGTCAGACTTAATGGTATACTATTTTAAAGATGCGGGAATAATTATCTTTGGAAAAAGCTTATCGCTTTTTCTTGTGATTTTTTTAAATCACTTTTGCAGAGCGCATTTTGCTATTTTGTGTTTACATTGTGTTTTGTGCTCTCTCCAAATCAGGGTGATTGGGAGAGTTTATAGCTTCTGATATTTCCGTTCCTATTTCCGACTTTTCTACGGTGTATTCGTGATAAATTCGGTATCCAACTATCCAAATTTTTAGTTTTTCTCTTTTTCAGTTTGTGATTTCACTATTTCTTGTAGAATTGGTATATTTTGAACTTTTGGTTTTTCTGCTTATTACATTAGGTGGTTGAGCTCATTTATGAATTGAGATAGCATTTCATTTTTCATTCTGAGATCCCGAGCTATCGAAACTGAAGCAAATTGTGACTTTTGGTTCCAGTGATAATTGTTGAGTTTTGGGTTGTGATTTTGGGGTATGTGATAGTTGAAGTATCTTCTTTGATTGATTTATGATCTCTCATTTCATAGCATTCTTAAACTGACTTTATTGGTTTTGAAAATAACTTCAAACCCATTATAGCAATTCACTTCTTTTTTACAAAATATATATAAATGCTTTTACTAATACAAGGGAAGAAATTAGCTACATTTAGGATTTTTAACGTTTAACAAAGAAATCTTAAAGATTCTAACAATACATTTATATTGTTGAAATATTGCGCCTTCCTTGAGATAAATTTTTCGTTTCCTCTCACTATTCTTCAATAAATAGGTTTTCTCAAATGTAGTCCAAATAACTTTGACACTCATTCATTACCAATAATCATGTAAGAATGGCAATGATAAATTTTCTGAGCTGGGAGACTTTAATTTTCAAGAAAAATCGAGATGTTAAAAGCATATCATGGTTCTAGCTCAGAATAAGTCAGTTTATATATTAAATTCGAGTAATTCTGGAGTTATATGATCTGAGGCTCATTGAAGATACTGTGATTTAGGTTTTAATCAGTTATTAATTGAATAAGGTGCATAAAATTTTGAAAGATATACAATTTTTGTTCAAAACCTTTTCAAATTTCATCAGATCTTATTTAATGTACAATGACAAAAACTACATTGTTGATTGTTCAAATAATGTCATAAAATTAAATTTCTGCAATATTTTTAATTATTTTAAGTTTAGCAGGCATCCGTATGTTTTTTTCAATTCTCGGTAAACGTGAGTATTCTAAATGGAAATCATAACAGTCTTGATTGTTCAACGAATAAGATTTTGCACCTAAATTTTCCGAGTAATATGAGGAGGCCATACTCAGTCCCTACTGATTTTTGATAATGAAATATAACATTCAGGTATTTATTGAAAAATAAGAGCGATTAACATCTAACTAGATGCTTTAGGACTGACATGGACACCCCCAAATGATGTTGTGGACCACTATGGAAATGCATTATTATCCCGCTGGACACGGACATAAATTGAAAACAAAATAAATTATTATTGTCTTTCAATTATTATCAATAAAATAATCGAATATTTAATCAAAAGATTTTATTATATTTTCATTCGCTTAGCTTTTTCAAGTCGATCTCAATATTTGTATTTGCATAATCTTTAAAAACAATAAAATCATAAATTTTTGAAAAAACCTTTAAAAAATAAATACTTTGTTTAAATAGATATAAAGAAAATATGATATTAATCAAGTAATAAAAAAAGCATATTTTATTCGGTTTTTGTTAAAAGAATAATTGCTATTAAAAGATGTACAATATTCGATTTAGCTAAAACTGAAACTAGTATTCATTTCCAATTGAAAACCTGAAGCATTTTTTGTTTGAATTTTTGTCAAATTATTCAACGATATTTACTAACTGATTGCAAACAATTAAAATCATAAAATCTTACCGAAATTCAAGGAAATTAATGCAATTCTATAAGCTGATATTTTTCCTCCGACAATTAAAATTGTAGAAGTATTTTTCAAGGATAATTGGCCACCAACGTTAATAAATAGTCGGTTATCTTTATTCCATCTGCTTTTTAATACATCGAATTGATAAATGATTGGTGAAATTTTGGTCAGGGTTCTGTTATTCGGGTCTTCAGTTACAATTTTCCCACCGACAACAAAAATTATATCATTAACGAAAGCCATTGAGTGAAGATATAGATGAGGTCCGGCACTATCAATAACTTTCCTATTCAAATATACATAGATAAATATCAAAATTCAAAAATAAAATTATTTAATGAAGGGGAATAACTAACACGACTTCACCGTACAACCAAGATGTTTTAGTTTTTACAGTCGTGTTCCATTGTACGCCACTTATACAAATATTATGGGTTAAGTCTAACAATTTAATTCATTATTAGTGTCTATTTATTCAAAATCAAGCAGGAGTAAAATTGAGATTTCATAAAACGAAAAAAAATTTGATAAAAAATTAATTTTATCAAATTGCTATCTATAATTTTTTATCGTTTGAATCAAGGGGTTATAACCTTTGTGTATTGCGTTCCACGTATTAACCTCAAGAACAATGGCACAGACTGCATAGCTGAAAAACGATTAACATATTTTATATATGCCAAAATGAAATAAAATAAAATAATTGAAAAAAGCCAGCAATATATTCTATATAACATTTCCTTATATACTTCGACCGTTTATCAGTCTTCTTCAGGCTAGAAATCACATTAACAATAATCGAAAACAACGGTCGAAATATATAGGGAAAAGTTATATAGAACATTTTATTTTCCCCTTTAGATTTTATAATAATAACAAATATTGAATACGTGTTTGCATAATTTTTTAAAATAACAAGTCAAAAATTATCGTTACATCTATTTCAAGTTTATAGAAAGAATTCTTACCCCAGCAGTAAAAAAATTCCTAATTGAGAGTATGCGTATAAATAACGGACAGTAAAATTCGACTGAAAACATTATTACATTAAAATTTTGGGTGACAGTTGTTGATTCGCGCAAATTGCACGACGTTATCATGAAGCATGTATATAATCAACTTAGAAAATCCTTTTTTTAATTTCAAGCTGATTTTTAATTAGTTGAGTCAATTATTTTTTAAAGTGATTTTTAAGACTTGAATCATGAAGTCACATATATATATATATATTAATTTTTATAAATATATAAGAAATAATTTTTATTTTTCGAATTAAATCAATATAAAGTGACGTAAATTGATTTTGAAAAACAAATTTAAAAAAATTTCTCAAACATAGCGGGGAAAATGTTCGAATATGTACAAAGTATAAACATAATTTACATGTATAGCAGTGTAAGCCCTTTTCCTTCTCTGATTAACCTTTCTGTGTCAATCAAAGAAGGATAAGACAGCGAAAGACTTTTTGAATTTTGTTTTGTGAGTGAACAGGACCTAGTTTAGGTCGAAATATTTTATTTTATGAATAAACTTTGCGGAAAATTGGTCATACTGTAATTCATATAAATTATGTTTATATATATGATTCCGCTATCCACAAAAATATTTTTAAGTTTATTTATGTACAAAGAAGTTTATTAATTCCTATAATATTCTTTACTCAGCTCACTATCAAGTACTTCCTTCAGAGTTTTAATTTGATTGATAAATAATCGATTTGATTAAAATAATTGATTATAACAAAATGGAATAGTTTTGACAGAAATATCTGAAGTGCTTAAATATTAAATTTATTAACTTTAAAATCAATTTTAAGATTATATCTCATTTACAAGGAAACTCAAGGTAGAATCATCTTTCCCGCCATTATTTTCTCTAAAAATGCCTATAATTAAGTTATTGTAAGAGTGTATTCCATCGCAGTTTTACTGTATATTAAAAGTTTGCATGCATATTTGATTATATGTTGTCTTGTGTGCATTATTTAATTTTTATTTCACTTTCAGTTTCTATAGCAGGAATGGGCAAATGATCGATCGCTAACAGTTCGGTAGTTAATCGTGGGCATTTAAAATAATTTACTAAGTTAATTTTAAATTTTAATTTATAGGTTATTAAAATTTAGCAAAAGATGAAAATAAATTTAAAATTAAGCATGTATCTATAGTACAACTGACTTTACTAATTCCCTGAGCTGCTCAACGGTCTTATCGAAATCTATATAAATATTATATTAAAAGACATTATTTTGGAAATATTTAATCGCTCGATTAAATATAATGATGTTCTAGTTATCGTACTTTCGATCTGTATTACTTGCTTATTCAATTTTTACATAAGTCAAGAGGATCTTTCAGTTTTAAATACACAACAGAAATTTCATCGGTCGTTTCGCCATGCAAAACCGAATATCAATTTCAAACTTACAGGGAAGATCACTCTAATTATTATTTTGCAGGTCTAGCAATGGCTCAAATTTTTACGTCTTTCGGGTCACTAATCATACCAAAGATACTTTCTTTTTGGATATATGTTTTTTCTTTTTATGCTATTGTACACAGTCAACTTGAATACAATGATTCGGAATATGAAGATTTTTTTTTGTCATCTTAGGTGGCTCAGTCAAGGAAGCTTTTTAGAAATATTTCTAAATCTTTTGCCTGAAATTATTACTTTTTTGGACACAATGGTAGAAAAACATGAACAATTGGAAGATCCAGTAAGGGGAAAACAATTCGCGTTTCTTACGGATTTTATGGGCCATTACAACTTTCTTAATTTACAATTACAAGGGAAACGAAAAAAATATTATTGAGTTGGTCAGTTTGATAAAGGCTTTTAAAGAAAAATTAAATTTTGCTTAATCAAAAAGGCAAAATTTAAACATTTTTCATATTTAGGAAAACATATTATTCTTGCTGGTGAATGTAACATTGAAATATTTTGTTTTGAACTGGAAATTTTTAATCAAGAATTTGAGAAACGATTAGCAAATCTCAATAATCTTCAAATTATTTTTGAATTTATTTCATTTCCTTTTTAGAGAAATCGATAACGAGAAATTTTCATCAAATATAACTCATACTTTTCAATTGAATTCATCGAATTTAGAGTTATAAATTTTAACAATTCAATCAGATATAATTTTGAAATCACCTGCAAATAAAAATAATTTTTGGAATTTATTACTAGAAGAAAATTATCCATTATTGAGATCGGTAGCAATTAGGATATTTGTATTTTTTGGTTCCACTTATCTATGTGAAGTAGCGTTTTTTCAAATGAAGAACATCAAATCGCAATTTAAGAGTTCTCTGACTGACGACCCCTTAGTGACATCTATTCGATTGTGCATCAGTGATTATGAACATAATTTTACAAGACTCGTAGATGAAATGGAATGTCACACATCTACATCAAAAAATAAATACAAAAGTTTTATGAAAGTATTATACGCCAAAATATTTATCAATAAAGTATATCTATATTCCACAATATAGTAAATAAAATTTATCTATTTGATATATTATTAATAATAAAGACGTTAATTAAATTTTTATTTTTTTTAATTTAACCTATTTTTGGAAGTCGATCGCGGATAAATAAGTGAAAAATTAAAGTCGATCATACCAATAATCATTTTGCCTAACCCTGTTCTACAGTGTAGAGTGTATCACACTGATCTTCCAAAAAACAACATCAAAGTGCGGTTGTATTTATCTATATTAAAAGTCTATTGATTTTTTAAATATATTTATATCAGTGCAGTATGGCGTATGGGTCATATACGAATTTTAATAACACACATTTTCTATCAAGCATGGATAATACTTTTCATCTTCAAAAATAGAAATTGATTTTTTTAATGTTTTGTTTTTTGAGATCAGAGTTGATTTAACGCGTCGATATTATGATGGTTCACATAATCAAATGTGAAACAAAATTTAAAAAATCAATTTTAATATTTGAAAATAAAATAGTAGTGTGCATTATAAAATTTTATAAAGCTTTAACATAAAATGTCTTATTTCGCTAATTCCATGTAACAAAATCGCAAAAATGTTCATGAATAATTTTACAAAATTATAATAATAAAATAAATTTAGAGTTCAATGAGTTTGAAATTCACAAACTACCAGTCTCCAAATGATTGTATTGTCACTAGTGTCAACTGTCTCAATTTAGAACCCAGATTCTTGTTAGTCACGTACATAATATTTATATTATACAATATAAGCTAAATTGTAAATTTAGATCAACCCAGTCACCCAATATGAAGAATGATCACCAAACTCGAAATCTTCGGATAAAATTGCAATGTTGATAATCCTATTTATATTTATATTATATAAAATGTCTAACCATTCATTCGTATGCAAATTGAGAGCATAGAGTGCATTGGATACACTAATACTGCTAAAATCGGTCATCGTCAGTCCCCCATAAACCCAAATAATTGACCCATTGCGAAACGTGGAATGATATATTAATCCATCAAAATTATTAACTAAACGTGTAAAAATTGGTTCCGTCCATTTTCCAGCACCTTAAAAATATTCCCAGTTTAATATCGTCATTATTATAAAAAAATATAATAAAATAAAGACTATTTGACTATATATGTTACACGCCGAATCCATAAAATTGCCAATAACGTGAAATCGACCAAATCTTTTATAATTCATGAAAAATTCAAGTCCATTGTCGAATCCAGAAAATCCGAAATTTTATGAATTTATTGTAAGTTAGGTTAGATAATTGAAAAATGCTATCTGTATGTTCTATATAACATTTCACTATATATTTCGACCGTTTATCAGTCTTCTTCATGCTAGAAATTACATTAACAAAATCTAAATAAAAATTTTAAAAATTTAATCAATAATAATCGGATTCAACTCGTATTACAAAATTTCATTTTAATTTAAAAAATAAAAATCAAACAATCGTTTAAATAAAATTTTTAGTAAAATTTAAATAAAAATATAAATTTAAAATCGCAAAATAAGTTATATTTTAAATTTTATTCACAAAACATCACAAATGAATTACATCAAATACATCATATATACAATTTACATTCAAATACTTATAGACTGGACATTTTGAACATTAATTAAAAGATTTAAAGAGTTTATCCAAAACGCCTCGTAAGTTGTTCTTTCTCAATAATTACTCAGATTTTTTGCAATTATTTTGATGTCAGGCATACCTATTTTCTTACTAGTACATTTCCTAATTGATCACTAATATGAGTCAATCCATTCAGTGGACAATGCTCAAGAACTCGAGTACAGAGATGACGGAGTCTCTCCAATGTATGTGGCATTACACCCATTACATGAATATTGATAAACGAGCTCTGAACAGAGACTAACTGGAATTGGAGACTTATTAATGAACATACTACTAACATTACAAGACGTTGAAACAATTCTAAACTGAGTTTTACCTACATTTTTGAGGATCTTATGCTTAAATTCTCTGAAACCCTCGAAATAAAGCAATACCAACATACATTTTGGTTCAAGGTGTTTGGGTCGATTTTGTAAGTTATCGATAAAAATTTATTTATTGTAATAAAAGTAAAAGTGTATCTCGTGCATATAATATAATGTTCAAAATAATACCTCGGAATATTCATATTCATAAGATAACTAAGTTTGGAAAATTTACAAAACATTTAAATATTGTGCTGACATTGATAAAAACAAATCAACTATAAAAATAATAGTTTTAAATCAATCATACTCAATAATAAGAAATAGCAAACGGATTACCTTTTATTAATAATAAAATGGAAAAATATTTTAAAAAAATAGTATAAAATATTTTTAAAATATAAAATTAAATAAAAATATCAAAACAAATTCAATATTTAGTTTGCTGCAAATTTAGAAGATATCATTACAATGAATTTATCAAACCCAAATGTTCAGTCACCCAAAAAATTATATAAAAAACCTTTACTAGACGCATAACACCTTTTTACAATTTCTGTGGTTCTCATAGTTCTACAGGTGATATACTATTTTCAGCTCAAACAAGAAATATTTTATTATTTAAAATATGCTCTTTTATTTTCATAATTGATTTAGTTTTTTGTACTTACAACTTTTGAATTTGAGAATATTCATAGCTAATTCAAACAAAATTTTAAATGCATCTTAAATCTTTTACAAACATTAAATTAATTTTAAATTAACTTCAAAAATTTTAGAACAAAAAATGATTCTTCAGAATTTTATTCAAAATTTCATCCTTTGTTTATTTATCAATTCTTTCGTACTATTTTTTTCATATCTACTTAATCATAAAAATTATTCAAATATATATATATATGTTGAAATTTAATTCATAATTATTAGTGATCAGTCTAAAAATTCTTGACTTGTGTATAAATGAAAATCTATTGAAACAATGTATCAATTACAAATATGAAAAATATGACAATAATTTTACTGAAGTTAAACTTTTGAATAATAGATAACATAGGCTTTTCTGTGGATGAGAAATTGGTTAAACCGAAAAATGAATACATCACATTTTCATAGACATGTATTGAATGACCAAAGGCTGGCTTTGAATTGCTTTCCTTTAAACGAGTCCAAATATATGATGAAAGATCAAACACCCAAATAATGTCACTAATATATTTCTTAGAATCGGAACCGCATTCAAGTCCTCCAAACAATGTTAATTCATTTTTTAATATATTATAATCAATGGAATGTGCAAATAGACAAGGAGGCTCAATTTCAGATTTCACAGGTACTCGGCTCCATTTGCCATTTATATATCTAAACAATATTTAAAATGTCTATCAATACTTTCTGTACTTAATCTTACGAATATTTCATGTTGTCATTTAATATTTTAGCTTATTATTATTTATTATTATTATTATTATTATTATTATTATTATTATTATTATTATTATTATTATTATTATTATTATTATTATTATTATTATTATTATTATTATTATTATTATTATTATTATTATTATTATTATTATTATTATTATTATTATTATTATTATTATTATTATTATTATTATTATTATTATTATTATTATTATTATTATTATTATTATTATTATAATTATTATTATTATTATTATTATTAATAATATTATTAATATTATTAATTTATTTATTTATATTATGATAAAGTCACAGTAATGATTAATAGTCAGTATTTAATGCACTTATTTTATTAAGCTTTTAAAGAATAAAATGTTAGATTATTTCATTTGTTCTGAGTAATGTATTCATGAAGAATGGTATCGAAATAATATTTTTATAGTTTTTTATAACTAAATGATATTTTTTATAATTTTTACGATTAAATAATATATTTCAAAATTTGTTTAATTGGATGCCATTTTTTAAATTTACCAAATTGATATGCTATTTTTTAAATTATCGACAAAAAATATGCTAAATTTTAAATATTTCCTTATGTTTTTTAACTTTTGTAATGAAATTCGATACAGTGGCTTTACTGAAAACATTTTTATTTCTCCTTACAATTCGTTATAAAAATAATATTCAAAATTTTAAGTTTTTTGAATCAAAAATAGAAATTTGATTTGTGAAATATTCAGAAACTTTTTCAATTTTTAAAACATGATATACCAGTTTTACAATGGTCCTACTAAATTTAAAAGTGGGTCTCTTGGGAAAATAGTGTATATATTAACAAGACTTAAAATTTGTATGTAATAATAATATAATAAATAAACAATATCAACTTTAATGTGAAAATAATGTTGTTTGACTGAGAAATTCATAGATGATTATCTCGTTGACGCTAACTTGCATTCATAAATCAAACTCCACATTTATTGAGTCTTTACATTTTGACTTTATGTATAAAAGTACCAGATTTTTCTATTAAATATAAATAACTAAATGTCACAGAGGTCTTCTTGTTTAAATAAGCTCATTTTGAGAAATATGCAAAAACTGAGTAAAACCAGTGTAAGTAACAGATGAAATCAAATTTTGTGCATTTTCTATTACAATTATTTTTGTTATATCCCAGATAAATCAGCCAGATTATCAAATTACAGTCATAAACCCCTCCAGTGACCAATAATGTTGTAATAATGTTGCATTTCTTAGAGATATACAAAAATCATTTGTTATCTCCATATATTCTTTAGCACTTTAACTTTACTGTCGTACCTATCTGTCAACCTTTTATCAAAAGTATTGTAGTTTTGAATCGCTATACATAATAGTTGCTGAAGACCGTCATCTTATAATGTCGATATTGGTCTACCACTACCAGTTTTCCAGCTTTCAAACGATATTTTAATGCTACACTGTAAGGTAATTGACTGAGAGTTTTCTGCTTAGAAGTTGACTTTGAGAGCTGAAGCTTTTGATACAGTAGTGGGGGTTTGTTTTGAAGGTGATAAGTAAATGGCGTGTTAAGTTTTAAATATGCGAATAATTTATAACAAAGTTATCAGCATTTATAATTATTAAATCCATACTGGCTGCTGCCATATTATGTCGCTTAATGTAATTAATGCTTCCAAACTTCCGGTACACTTTTTATCGGGAATAAACATCGATTAATCGTTTAAAATAAAATAGAGATTTATCGATTAACGCATTCTCGGACAAGACGGCATATACCGACATTTAACAAATCAGCTATTAGGACAAGACGGGAACTCCCGACAGCTAATGCATTACAATATATATATATATATATAATATATATATATATATATATATATATATATATATATATATATATATATATATATATATATATATATATATATATATATATATAACAATTATACATGTGTCCATATAGAAACACTACTGTATTCCTGCGTAATTTATGGTTTAAACTATGTCCGGAAATGCGTTAAGTAATCTTTAATTTAAGTTTTAATTGATGTAGTTTTTTACATTTTTTTGATTTTCATGTTTTTAATTTTTTTTCATTCATTCATATTTAAGTTTAATTAAATGCTCTACATCGGACAGACAGTCACATTTTATATATGATGATAATCTTATGTATTTTAATGGTTTCTGTTTTTTTTATTTTAAGTTATTTCTTTATTAAATACTTACAATTTTAGTCTTTATTCGTTGTTTAAATGTTTTTCACAGTTATGGTTGTGGCACTTTTTATGACTCCTCGTACTTTATATGGCCGAAAAATTAAATCTAGCTCTTAAGAAGATCTTATTTTCAAAAAATCATTCAAGTGAGGCTATACATATTATAAAGGTCAGGGTTAGGGTTAAGTGGTGGCAGTGTTACGTAATAATCTAACAATTAAAAGTTGGCAAACTGAGATTGTCATTTTGACAAAAAAATACCTGATTTACAAGTTTTATAATTTAGAAATTAATAATCAACGTCTTCATTTTTTAATTTAATTCCAAATAAAGTCCAATTAAATGAATGACAAAAATTGTCAAATCAAAATAAGCGATTCGGTTAATTGTTTTTAATTACTTATCTAATTAATTTTTAAACTATTTTTTTTGAAACTTTTAATTAATAAATCATGTGCAATATTTTAATGAATACCTTATAAATACGCGATTATGGATATTGGTTGCGGATAATCCTCCGTGAACATAAATGCAGGAATCTACGGTCACTGAAGCGTGCATGAATCGAGAACAAAATATACAATCGTGTGTCCAATGAGGGCAATTATTATCTGAAATTTAAAATAAATTATATTTTTAATACGGTGAATTTCAAAGTTTTGTCCTAAAAAATATTTTTAAAATTCAATTTAAGCTGCTAGTGTTCTTGATATAAAAGTTAAATGAGGTTTGCATTAAATGAAAAAAAATTATATAATTAGATAAGTAGTAAAAAACGTCCATATTTATACAATTAAGCAATTAATTTAATTATACTTTTGTAGATGATAGTCAAGTGTAATCTTTTGTGAATGGCAATCGGGCGAAAACATTTTTTTTAATTGATATATCTTACATAATTTTCTTTTATAACATATAAATAATAGTTGTTTGAATACTTTCATAAATAAATTTTGAACTTTTATTTATTTGATTTATAATGCCTATTCAGTGTATAATAGAATCAACCTCCCCCACATATACAATGGTTATCTGTTAATATATTAATTATAAAAGAAATATTAATATCAAATATTAATTAGCCATTATGAATTGACTCATGATCCCATACAGTTCTGATACATTATCAACTGTATCATTTGTAATTCGTAATTAAAAACTCTCCACACGCTAGAAAGAAGTGTCTAGGTGACTTTTGCAAAGGTCACATTACTTTTTTGTAATAATTTTTAGAGTCAAAGCAAAACTCAATTTTATAAATAGATTGAACTGTTTTAGAATAAATAACAGGACATTTAATATAAATAACAAGACAAAAAATAAATGAGAAAAAATTATACATTTTCATTTATACATAATGCATAATTATGAAAAATATAAACTCTAACATATTTCATAAACTGACGTTAAAGAATATTTTTTAATAGCTTTTTATATTTTTGGCAATGAAGAACTTTATGTGCAAAAAAATGATGATTTGATAGAGCGACTGGAAAAAATTGGCATTTAAAAGATGAACACTTACATTTCCCCACATCGTTTCATTAATTATTTGATAACAGATGTCACTATTGAGATATAAGAATAACTTTAGTAAAGCAATTTTTATCATTTATTATACATTATTGTGTCTTTTTTCTTCTTCGGTAGAGTATTTCAATGAAAATTTTATTATCACTAAGCTATTTACCCAAACTTGATATATTTCTTATACTTGGAAGTCAAGATATGTTTTTCTTTCTTAACATAAAATGGAAATTTTGAAAATTTTAAGATTTTAAATTGAATTAATTCAAATTTAATTAAAAACAGAATTAGGAGTATCAGTTTTATTAATAATATTTTTATTAATAAAATAAAACTTTTTTCGAGAAAATTGATAAAGTTATAAAAAATGAAATTAAAATTTTTATGATAATTTTTATTTATAAATCTGATATTTTTATGAAACACTTAGATTTCGATTTAAAGTCTTACCTAATAATTATAGAACTTACATAATAATGAACCATAATTAACATGACAATAAAATTAAAAATTTTTAAATATTTGAAAAGTGTTTTGATATCTTTTGGTTTTCCTTTTAACTGCCAGTCAACCTTCAGATTTTACCAAACTTCAATAAACTTTTATTACTTAATATCGTTTATAACCTTCTTCATTACATTTTATTTGTGTTGCTTGTCATTTTACTCCTTCAATCCTTTTTGAATCTCTGTTAAATTTTTATTACATTAATTAAGCGCTCTTCCAGAATTATCACATAATAAAAAATTTTTAACTATTTTTTAATCTACGCTAATTGAGGAATTGCTTAAATTTATAAATTTGCAAATCTTTATAAATTACGGATCACAGCACAGTTACAATATTTGAAATTATCCATATCATATGTTAGATATTGTCTTAGTGCTATTTAACTATAGATGTGAGTTAATATAAATATTAACCCTTTCTAAGATGGTGGCAATATACTGTACACCATTTTAAACTAATAAAAATATCTAAGTGTAACGCTGTCGGTAATCATTTTTACTTTTGGTACAACTACTGACATATATTGAGCCACAAGAGAACAAATTTATAGTATTTGAAACCATAGATGTGTTTTCTCGCTATAATTGTTATCAATAAACTTTGAGTTTTACATCACTTTTAGTTTCCTTTGCCTTAGAAAGGGTTAAACTATTTATCGGTATTACATTTTATTTAGATAAATAATTTGGCGATATTACATTTTGTTATAATTGACTATTTATGTTTATGACATAATTTTAAGAATTTTAACATAGATTGATAAAAACAATTGATTTGTATTTAATATTACACCTGAAAAATTTAAAACGTTTGTTTAAGGCACTCAAAAATGAAGTTTGTAAAATGGAAATTAGCACTAGAAGATACAATCGAATTTAAATAAATCTATGGTTGAGTGATTTGCAAAGTTTTAAATTTAACTCTCCAGCCGCGGACGACGTGGATATCCCGTTTCATTTATTCTATACAATTTCGTGGAATACGCTGTTATCACGTTGCATATAATGTCAATAAATTTGCAAATTTATACTCAAATTTTTGTTTCTTTTTTAGATTCCAATAATATAATCGTTATAACTAATTTAAATAGCGAATACAAATATCACGCGTTTTGATACAAAAAATATCTGTTATATTTTAATCGAATCGAAACTCGGTTTTTCGAATATGTATTTAAAATTTCAAAAACCTTTTTTACAATTTCAAATATTCTTCAAAAGTTTTCCGATATCTTAATATTCGAAATAAAATTTGGAAATCATTCGTTAAACTTTAATCTATTAGTAATGGAAGCTAAAATTAAATCAGGATAAATTCTGCTTTAACAAAGTTTATAATAGGAATTCACGTATTAAATTGGGTGAAATAACGAAGTCACAGAGAAATTCCAAAACTATTAAATAAACAATGCCAACAAAATCTTTCTGTTAAACAAATATTGAAATTTTAAAAAATGATTAATTTCATTTTAGTAATTCAAATTGTTATAAAAAAACTGTTAAAATTCCCATTGACATTATAAAACAGATTTTACGGTAAATTAATGGCATTTAACGAGTCTCCCAATTCATCAACGGCAATACAATTATATCGTGCTAAAAATTGCACTACTTAACAATAAAATAGTATGCAGATATTAACAAAAAAATAATATTTGTATATAAACGATGAAATAAAGTACATTTAGTGAAAAGGCAGATATTAGAGGCCAATAACATTTAAATACTGCGGTCGAAGTGAATCTATGATGTCACTATTTAACTAATTTTGGACCAATCAAATTCGAGTTATTATCTAAATAAAATTTATATTTCTACGAAAAAAGTAGCCTTTGTGTAACACGTAGAATCAAGTTGGATAATTAATTATTCCTGATCGGTTTAACAAGTGTTATGAATTATGAATTATTGTCCAGAAAATATCAGACACAGTACTTAATGGACAATTGTGTAACCCAGCCGCTTTATTAATAATAAATCACATTGTATTAAAATCAAAACGCAATACAACGCATAATCGAATCTGTATAACTTTAAAAAATTAATTTTATTAACCAATTAAGTCCCATTGTACCTGAATTTTTGAATATTGCTTTGAAACTTCATATAATTAATAAAAATAGGTTAGAATAAACAAATTTAATGACAAAGGTTAATTTCACTTAGAAATATATATAAATATGACACTGGGCACATGTGGTATATTTTTTATATCAAGAGGCTGTATGTTTATAAGAAATTTACGTATTATTGTAGGAAGCAAAGCAGCTTACATAAAGGGTTAGATTACATTAATTAAATTTTCAAACATTGGCTATAACTTTAGTGGCTGTTTTAAGTGGAGGTAACATTGTGTGAATTTTTAATTTAAATTGTATTAATAAATTAGAAATACAAAAATTATAATTCAGTTTTTAAAATAATATACATCTTTTGATCTGCTTTCATAAATGACGTCGAGCACCTAGGGATGGTGTCAGACATTTGCGATGATGTGTGACAATGGGGAATAGGGTTTGAGAAACGTGACGTCA
The DNA here is from genome assembly GCA_022537955.1 of Schmidtea mediterranea. Taxonomy (NCBI): domain Eukaryota; kingdom Metazoa; phylum Platyhelminthes; order Tricladida; family Dugesiidae; genus Schmidtea; species Schmidtea mediterranea. The sequence continues at coordinate 75,103,133 of CM039679.1, read as the reverse complement.
CACCAGCACATTTCAGGTTTAAGTATAATTGACAGTAATACAGTATTTATTAAGTCAAGTGTTTATTGAGAACTTAATGTGTTTTGTTTGAAATTGGATGATTTAATTAGAATTCTATGTATTTTAATTTGAATAATTTATGAAATTGGACTTAAAGGTTAATTTGGTTTTGTATTTTTTTTTGTTTATCTAAATCAATTTTGTGTACTTTTTTCTTTCGTAATTTGAATTTTGTTATAATAAATGTTAAGTAAAATGGAGTTAATACTTTCTGTTGATTTTGGTTATGCTCAAGAATCTACCCTTTATGAACCCTTTATGCACAACTAACTGTCAACTGGTCAACACAATGATAAAGCATAATATTTTAAACCAAGAAAAGTCTCAAATTGCTAAATTATATGCGATAATTAAATCGTTACCGTATTCGAGTACTCTATCGTATATAAAAATATGTTTATCTCAGAAATTAAAGCTGATCAAGTAAAACCAACGACAGATTCGAATTCATTGTCTCGAAACTATCCAAAATCGACTCAAAACTCTTTGGCAACAAAAGTTTTTTCGGTCGGTGTAATTATTATTACAATTAGAATAATTTTATGAATTAAAATATTATACTGTTTTATTTGATCAATATTGGAAAATGATTTTTGGTGGGTCTGAAACTTTGTGACGTTATATTCAAAGGAGGTCAGATTTATTGTGGGTATTGGTGTGTTACAAATCACTCAAAACCGTGTGAGATCACTTATGAATGGCCCATATCATGACATTTATCTTCATTTAAATTTTAACTATAGATCAATATTCTCAATTATAACGCAAAATTTCATCACTGTCCTTTTTTAAGAAGTAAAAAGAGAATTTGAAAAAGGCAGTGTCAAAAAATTTGTCTTAAATATGAAAAAAATTGTGATATCCAGCGTTTGACTTAAGCAATACTTGATTATCTTTCTGATATATTTTATTATTAATTGTTTGTTAAGTGATGCTTTTCTATTGATGCTATGGTTCACGGTCCGTTGGGGGACAGCAAAGAGATTTTAAGTGTAAATGTTTTTAATAAAAATTTTAGATTTTCGAACGTTTTTTTGGCTTAAATCATAACTTCATAACTTGATCTGTCTCTTTTTATCACTATAAGGAAAGATAATTAAAGAATATTTTATAATAAATTAAGTTGAGCTATTATGTAATAATATGTCAAAATTGTAGTTTGAAGATCAGAGGTTGGTTATGATGTTTGATGATTGTGTTTGAATGATGTTATGTTTGTGCGTCTGAAGATATTCTTTATCAATAATTAAAAAACCAATAAACTCTTTTATAGATATTACGCAACGAAGAGCTATAAGAAAGTGTGTCTCTTTTTAACAAGGATAAAGCTATTACTTTCCAAAAACCATCCAACAAATCTTCCTCTTCATAATTTTGACGTGACAACCAGAATCTAAAATCGAGATAGTTAATTTCTTCCTCAATACTCATGCCTCTTCGTTTTCTCATATTCCCCTTCATCCTTCGATTTTATTAGTGTGGATATTTATGACCGGGTCTTTAAAAAGCAGTTTGTGGTTTACCGATAAATGCACATAATTTTGGTTCGGAATAAGTTCAAGCTTATAGATTTTGGTCCAATAAGCAGGCCACTTATCGCTAAAACTAAATCGTTGCAAAACTATTTGGACAAACCATTTTTTAGTCCTCGGTTTCATGAAAATCGACTTTTCTGTATCGCAGGTGATTAAATAATCCATTTGAACTTTTACATTGTGTTAAATATTAAATTTATTTTAAATAAATAACCGAAAATGATGGAAAATTTCTAATAAATAAAGGAAAACTCGAGAAAAATCATCATTCGAATAAGTATTCAAAGATAATTATGTTAATGAACTAATAAATTCCTTGCTGTATTCTTATCGTATTTTTATTCGGTTATTTCATTAATTGGCGGGCTTTTTAATTGCATAACCAATGATTAACCCTTTGAGTACCAATATGATTTTAAGAGGATTAGCTAAAAATGCCACTCTGCTAGAGGAAAATAGAAATTTAAAAATATATTTCTCTGTAACTTTCTAAGCATTTATTTACGAAAAGTATTTAAAAAACAAAAAATGATTTGAAAAAATAGTATAATTTCTACAAAATAAATGAAAAATAAAACGTTATTCGTTTACCACACAATGTACATTTATGTTGCCCAATACATAATCCATGAAGCCCTTTTTTGCACTTACAACAAATTAGGTTTGATTTCTTTACAGGTCCTCCATCTCTACCACTACAAACAATGCATCTTCTCAAATTGCGACCTGGTAATTTCTCTAAACCGAAACCGAAGTCTTCGGAAACAGCGTTTTTAATATAATAAATAGAACAGGGTTGCATTTAACTAATGTGATTATTGTGCGTCTTTCACTTCGAAAACTGGACTATTCTCAACATAAAGATATAATATATAGCATAAATAACATTTCTATTTCTTATAAATACACATTCGGAATAAAAAACCATAAATAAAAATCGACAAGTATGAAATAGAGATCAACTTTGTCCATGTTGGAGCAGGAGCGCGATCGCGATCCTTGGGACTCAAAGGGTTAAATAAAAATTGATTCCTATATGTTTATTGTGTAATTTAATTAATATTATGTAATCAATGTGTGGAAAAGTTAAATTTTACAGTAATTTTTTTATTTTATTCGACAACTTGACATTTTTATTTATAAATAACAAAAAATGATGGTAAACTTCTAATATATGAAGGCAAACTCGAGGGCTGGGCTGATGTGGGTGGATGGGGTGGTGGAGGGGGGGTAACGTGGTATATTTAATATAAATTTCTAAAAAATAAAGATAAAATTAATAATTATCTCTTTAAAATTTTTACTATTTTAAATATCTACTTAAGTCGAAAAATAAAAATTCTATTTAAAAATCAAAACTAACTGAAATTATTTGAATCAAAAATAAAATTCTCAGTTTGGTTAAATGAAATATCGCAAATTTCCGTTATTCTTTCAGAGGTTTGATGTTTCACTTCTGTGAGATTTGAAACACTAATTCAAATAAAGACAAAAAAATAAAAAGTCGAAATTATTTAATAAAATATCACCTATAAGAAAAATTAAACTTGTCTTGGAACTTAGTATAGTAATAATGATAGTAATGAACAAAATAAAATCCATGTTTATCTGTGCGACTATAAAACACATCTGGACATAAAGAATAATTCCTTTTAATAAATTTAATTTTGAAAATTGATATATTTGAAATTTTACTTGAATGTAGCATCTTGCAAAATAGGATAAGTTAAAGATGAAAATACAACAGAATGGTAATAATACAAAGATAAAGTTTTACATGATATCTTTATGGAGCAATAATTACAAGATGTGTTTAAAATCCATAAATAATCATACCCATTCAATATTTGTGGGCTAATAAATCCAAATCGATTAAGTAATCTAAAGTTATAAAATAAAAAAAATGTTTTTAAAAATCTTGTGAATTTTTAACGTTATATTACAAAATGAAAAATAATTAATTAGAAAATACTCTTTTTTCCTTGACAATTCTTGCATAAAAGTACACATAAGACTGAAATTAAAGAAAATTAAATAAATGATATTCATTACATTTTAAATGGAATTTGAATTCAGCCACTCAAATAAAACAGACGATTATATATTTAAAACAAATTCATATTCAGATTTCAAATTTTTAAACATTCTTCATGTTAAACAAGTAAATTTGTAACCAATTTTTATTTAATAAATATTTTCCAGCCAAGTTTATCTTAGCATTTACATTTTAATATTAAATAAATGATGAAAATATTGTGTATGAAGTATTTTGAGTATTTTATGCGACTTCGGTTGTCTTCAGGTGGATTCAGCTATGTAGTGTCATGAGTTTAGAATGAAAAAGAAAAGGCTAATAGAAATATTATTTTGTTCGGCATAAATTTAAATACTATTAATTGTGTTGAGTTATAATTTTATTTGGTTCGGTAGAACTGTTTGCTCTGACTCCACGTACTCTTTAAATGATACTGGAATAACTCAACACAGGAAAACTTTTATTCGATACTAACAATTTCACAACGATTCGATGTTACTTTTACAATAATGGCAGGAATCCCAATGGGAAGCCACCTTTTCAATTAACTACTAAAATATCCTTGACAAGTCTGACTAGTTCTTTTTCAATCTTACGAATCTTTTTAACTTTTCTGTTACTCGCAATTTTTCAAAATTATTTGTGTCCCTGTTGTTAATTTGAGACTTCCTTATATAAGGAATCTCTCCTCAAAAAATTAATCCGATTTACGGCAATTTACATTGGACTCCCGGGTAACTAGTTAGATACTTTACTTTTATCTTTTGTCCGCTTCGGTTGTTCCCCGGGAGAAGACTACGAAATAAATCACATTAGATAATAATCAGTTCCCTTCGTAATTAAATTTATTCAACTCGGAGAATTTCTCCGTAATTTAATTTATTTGTTTTCGTAATTTTAATTAATTAATTAATTTGTATTTTTTAAATAACTTTTTCTAGGGGTCCTGAATTAATTTTATATTATTATTTTCGTACTTGTCTCGTCAATTTTCATTGGTACATACCCATTTCCCCCGGAAAATATTGATTTTAATTTTTTGATTATTTTTAATTTATTATTTTATTTTCCAAAAATTTTTTTTATTTATTATAATAATTTTTGAAAATCACCTAACCTCAACAATTGTGAAACAATTATACAAACCGTTAAGTAAAGATTGTAGTTTTTTATATATACTTTCACATTACTTATTGTTTTCATTTTTATTATTGTTTTTGTATTGCACTCCTTTTGCTTTTAGAACTTTATTTGTGACCAAAGTGATCCTCAAAATTTAGATCATAAATTTTCCGTTTTGAAAATTTAACCTTGAAATATATTACGTCGAATTCATAAATAAAAAATTTTGATACGGATTTTAAAATTGCATATATGATGTTACAAAATAGGTATATAACATTTATACGTATCGTTGATCATTAAATCGGAAATTTTTGTCTGATTTCATGCTTCACTGTAATATTTAAAAAAATAATAAAAAAATTATTAATGCAATAAATTTACTGAAATAATTTTTTATTAAATTATTTCTCAACACGACTTTTAATTATTTTGTTGGGTCAAGACCCAAAATAATTAATGAATAAATATAATTAAAATTAATTAATATAATTTAATGATAGGAATAACTTGGTTGACTGAGCCATGTGCACGTGATATAGTTAATATTGTTGGATGATAGGGGTCGAATAATAAATTATTTCAAATTAAATGACAATTGTCTTTAGGTCCAAATAAATATCTGGTCAATATCTACTCTGATTCGGATTAAATAAATTCATCAACATCAATTCGATCCTCGACTACCTCACCAGTCCTCTAAATCAATCAAATTAAAATCCAAATCAATATAATTGAAAATGACAATATGAAAATATACCATGAATTGACAATATATAATTTTTAACCTTTATATCTATTGAATTTACAATATTTAATTTTGTATTGTATTATGAAGCTTTATTTTATTATTCTAATAGTATATTGTTTTTTTCGTTATTTTAATTAGATTCCGCACATCTATAAATAATACGGGTAAAAATTATCATTATTATTATTATTATTATTATTATTATTATTATTATTATTATTATTATTATTATTATTATTATTATTATTATTATTATTATTATTATTATTATTATTATTATTATTATTATTATTATTATTATTATTATTAAACATCAAGTAAACTAATTAATATAACACCAATTAAAACAAATAATTAATAAAATAATGAAAAAGCAAGACCGTTTAAACATTAAAAATAATAGAACATATATTCGCTATACATCACAAAGGGGATTAGAAAATACACAAAAGGCGGAAGAAAAAGATTACAAACGCCTTAGATTATCTTGATAACACAAGCATACATTGACCATATAAGAATCAGTCAATCTCATTTTTTAAGTTTTCTCAATTTTTACATTTTGATAAATTTTCATTCTTATTTTCCGAAAACTTTACGATTATAAGTTTGTTTAAGTTACGTAAAATATATTTTTTTTATAAATTATATGCTGTTTAATTTTAATATTTAACCCCTTAACGCACATGCCCGAGCGTAACTCGGGTAAGTGTAACTGGCAAATTTGTGCATTCCCGAGAGAGACTGGTGTATACGAAATATAAAGTTTTATTTAAGATTCACTAACTATTATATCTCGGGCAATAAATTTGTAATAAATTTATGAAAAAGAAGCTGAGATATTAATTTGTAAATTAATCTTGAAGATCGGGTTGTTCTTATCATGGTTTATGATTATGATTCATCGACAGATGTTTTTCACAAAATACAAATACCGTAAAATCTATGATACAGAATTAAATTTTTAATATTAATTCGAATTAAACACTTTATTTTCTTACTATAATATTCATGTATGTATATATATGTATATATTTGAGTTTTGAATAAAAAATAATTTATATTCATTTTGACTATATTTTTGACTATTTTGAATATTAAAAATAATGTTTTAGCATTGACATAGGTCTATATACTAATTATCAATAATAAAAAATGATTTATTTTTGCCGTTGTATAAAAAAAATGTGCGTTAAGTGGTTAATATGAATATTTTGGATGTTGAACTTCGCAGCAGGTCCCGAACTAAATTAAATTGATGTTTTTGTTAGCATAGTTGAACGTCGAAATGTTAGCTCGAACGGGTCGTAACTGGTCTGTGTGTAGCGCCAATTAGAAAACCTTGGTAATTTCTGTAAATGCCAGACGTTGAAGTCAAATAACGCAGATCAGACCACAGTCGACCATCGGAAGCTGATGAAGTATATGGAAACGCTACTCCGATCAGTGTTAATATAAAAATAAAGAAATGATTTTAAATTTAGTTTCATCAATACATTACAAATACAAGATCGACCTCAACTAAAATTATTTAAACGAAATTTTGATTTGTATCAATAATACCATAATATAACTAAAAACCAATTCTCCGCCTGACAATGATGAAGTCATAAATAATCTTTCGTCACCCCTATATAGTCGCATTTCTTATGACAAATTGCCAGATGGTTCATATCAGTAGCAGCGATTTTAGATGTCTCTGGATAGAACAATAAGTTTACTACACACGAAAATGACGAGACTTTTTCTATTAGATCACGAAATAAGCAGTATGCAAATGTGTGTACTCCAGAACAAACGAACATAAAGTAACAGATCCATATTACATACTAATTTTTCCAAAACCCCAGATTATTGTTTAATTGATATTTTGTTTAAATCTCTAATTACATCACTATTACGTACCTATAATTTAATATGATTTTTACGAAAGTGCTTATTTTGTTTTAATGAACAATTGTGCAATACCAAAGTTTGTTTAAATCGGTGATTATGTCATTTTAAAAAATCAAACCGTTCATTACGTCACCATTTTTTACATTCGCCAAGAATTATAAATTCTTATGCCCGAAATTTAATCCTTGTCAAATTTGGAAGTCAGACTAAAGGAGCCTGAAGCAACGACCTAAAAAGTAGAACCAATGTCACTGACATTACAGTAACGCGCCCGATCACCAAGTCTGGGTGCGAAAAAAACTGAATAGGCAAGGATGAGAAAACTAAAAGCGCCCAGACCATCTTACATAATTTATGTATACATTGATATCTACACTGTTGAATGTGCTATTCATTAATAATTGAATTTGTTTTGTTGTTTTATTATTGTAAACTCATAAATTAACACCAAACCTTCTGTGGTCTCCTTCTACCACTAGTCCGTTTTGCTTCAGATTTTCAGCTCTGCTTGGCTGCCCAATGTGATCCTTAGTAGGACCTCTTGAGTATGAACCATTAACCGGTTAGTTCACATCTCACCTACCGCTTGGTGTCCTCAATACTCGGTGTGGATATCAGGGTTGTGTATCGAGTCTCTCCCAGCAAAAATATATCCTCGTTCGATAATCGGTGTGGGTATCCGGGTTGTGTATCGAGCGGTTCAGAGCTATCAGTCCCTTGGGTGATAACATCCTGAACACGACAGTCCGCCGCTGTCCTCTGGTGCCTCACCACCAGCTCGGAAAAAAATATTCTTATAGGTACCTTTGCGAGATTTATGGCTCTCTCACCTTATTTCCCAGGACTTATGGTTCATGCGCATTTTCCCTCTACCTTTTGGTTCATCCCTTTACTTCCCCCGTCAAAAATTGTGGTAATCGGGTTGGAAAACCTCCCAAAAAGGTGATCAATCTCCCGCCTGCTGCTTACCTACTTTTGCGACCTGGCCTACTATTCCATTTTTCAGTAGGTTTGATCAAGGTTTCCCTCGGGTGAGCTTACTATCGTTTTGATAGCTCAAGTTATCCCTTTTCCTTCCTCTTATCTCACTATAATATAAATAGAACACAAAAAAATACATTAGGAAGCTAAGCTATCAATTGTCAAAATTTTCCGTCCAAATGTGCGGTCCTTTTGGATCTCGTTGCTTTTTGTGTCTCTGCGTGTGTTTTAATTTTCCCTGATTCGACTTTTCGTATGTAATTTTATTTTACTCGTTGCTGCTTTATTTATTCCTAATCAATAACTTAATCGTTTATAAACAATACGCATTTATTGCATGATATTACAACAATTTTCAGTTCATGAATAAAATGCTGTTACTCTTTCTTTTATCTTCCGTTGACATAACATACAGTGCGACTCTTGTGCACATCCTTGGCAAAAGCTTAAATGACACCCATTTTGTTTGACAACATTAGTTTGGAAACAAAATGGGTGGTACTTCTTATTTAAACCCTTTTACAATGTCGTTTCAAACTACTAGGATGATATAAATATAACAAGGTATTTATAGAAACTACAATCTCCATCCCGCTTTATTTGTCGATTAAATACATGGTCTATGATAATCCAGGTTTATTTGAAAATCGAGCGGCTCGGCGCTTAGCCCGCTCCTTACGTCCAGGTCGACGACTGTTTGTTGCTGTTGTGATTGAAGTAGTGGTCGTGGTAGGAGTTGACGTTAAGATTGTCGATGGGGCAGTACTCGACTCGCGGTAGGCCAATTGAGCAGGGGCGAAGACTAGGGGGTAGGTCACCGCTGCCCCTTCTTGACAGGCGGACAACGCTACCTCCAGCCCCTTTATTTGAGTCTTCAGGCCCTGGGTCAATTGCTTCTCTTCCGCCCATCCCTTTTGCGCCGCGGCAAGTTTTTGATATAGCGATTTGACCCTCTTCGGCTCTATCCACGTTGCCTTGGTTTGTTGAATTTCCCGGACTAGTTGGACGAACTGGTCATGGAGTTTTTTGTTGGCCTGTCTCGCATGAGTTAATTCGGTTTGTAGTAATTTTACGGGGTCCATTTCTAGAATAACAAGGGTTAAATTTCCATGGTGATTTCTATAATAACAAGTGTGATCAATACTAAGTTTCGAACTTAATTTAAAGACAAAACAAAAAATTTAAAGCCGGATTTCTATTAGTTTATTAAAAGAAAAAACACATTTCCGATAATTAGCGGTCACTGTTTAGGGGATTATGCGTCTTCGAAGAATCGCTTGATTCCTTCTTCCGGGGAGTAACCCTGAATCACAAATACTGGCCTCTTGGTGTTTCGGGTCGGCCTCGGGGAAGGTGGATAAGTGCTCGCTAGACGCCCCGCTGCTAGGTCGTCTTTGACGTTGGCCAAGTATCTCGTGGCCCGCTCCACTGAGGCATCGACGTGGCGCTGGTGGTTCAGAAGATTTTCCAGGAGTACTTGGGCCTGAGTTAAGATATCCTGGGACGGATTTGGTTCACTGGACGTCCTTTTGAATGGTCTCATAGTGATTTCTGCCAGGGAGATGTCTTCCCGACGGTTGTCTTCTGGCCTGTCAGGGTATCGCTCCCGATATACACGATTCCAGGCCTGTCGCCATTGCTCCACGATATAAGTAGGGGTTTCAACGAGATTTCCAGATCGTCCTGAATAGAAAGTTTGATGAGTTTAGCACCATAACCCAATATTTCTCTCAGTAAATTAAGATTCAATCGGTTATCTTGGGGTATTCTCAATTATCAAAATTTTCTCGTCGTTCGGCGGGCAAAAACAAAAGAGAGCTAGACTAACTCTTTTTGGAGTGCGTTAAGTCTCCACGAAAACTCGAAATCAGACGTGGGCTATTAACACGGTTAGCAATATGTTCTCGACCCAATCACCCTCTCCCTCTTATTCATATGCGGAAGATTGTTGGTCACATGGCCGGAATTATTTTTTGAGGAAAAATCGGCATACCAAGACTACCCGGTATACACATTCTTATGTCGTGAAGGGTATATTTGATGAAGAAAATTCTTGTTCAGTTTATTGGATAATTAAACTACCTGGACCGAATGTGGTGACAATAATAAAAAGGATTCATTGATTCGACTGAAACAAACAAAAAAATAAATACCTGAAATGATCATAATGTCAATTTATGAGATTAAACTTTAACATGAATTAATGAAATAAAGTATCTAAGAAATGCTAATATTAATAAGTTACGTGGCTAAAACTTAGAATAATTACTAGCGAATAGCTTCCCCAAAAATGACTGTCGGGTTGTGTGTTTGTGTGGTTAAAACCGGAATCTTCACTCAATAGATTGACAACTAGAATACCTATAACACCAAAGATCAGTGAGATTAACGATGGTGAATATATTTATTAACACAAAAAAATTGATTATTATACTCAACATTGGGGTGAAAAGGCTTTATCATATTGGGATTTGTCTTGTGCGGGAGACCACGATTTACTACGGACTCTCTTGGGCTCTCATTTGGCGGGGGAAAGCTATACGGTTTTGAATCGGAATTTTTATCTAATGCTCGGGTATAATTAGAATTTCGTAATAAAATAATCAAAGATTTACTCGCCGGAGGGGCATCTGCGGCATCCAGAGAATTGGGTTTTAGATTTTCTCCTGGATCGTTTGGTGAATTCATAACTTTCAGCTAGGTTAGAATGATGTATTTCTTCTGACGTCGGTTAATATATTGGTGAGTGTGCGTGTTGTGTGCCGGATGATCGGGGGTAGGTAGACATGAATGAAATTTCAATTACAGCGTGACACAGCGAGGTGGATGTTTATATTGGTTGATCGGCGGAAATGTCGGCGAGCTTTATTAAGGTAAAATTGTTTATTTCATGGATTGTAAATTTATGAAATTCAGTTTAGGCTAATTGTACTTTAGGGTTGCGAGTTCTGTGAGTTATTTGGTAAGTTTTATTTGCTAGCCTCCACCATAACGAGTTTCTTATTTGAAGGAATTTAGCGTGCAATGCGTGTGAATTCGGGGGATCAGTTCACCCTGTCATTTCGCGGGAGTTGCATATTTCCTTAGCGTTGACTATAACTGCGTTTTGGATTGTCCATATCTCTCGCTGCTGATCGCCCAGATGGTTTATCAGAAAAGTTTGTTGATTTCTTAACTCTCTCTGGTCGCCTGGTAATTTATAATATAAGCTCAGTTAATTAATCTCGGTGTGAATTTCAGGGAATTCTCCTCGTTAAAAGTTTTCACAGCGGCAATTGCAGTTAGAAGTTGTTTGCCAGATCTATCTGTCTCCCTTTGGATATTACTGGCTGTTTTTTTGATTTACTCAGTGAAATCTCTATTCAGATTTTTCTTTGCAATTTGGTATTATTATTCGTTATCAATCACGACAAGGAAAAATTGGTTCTGTGTATGATGGAACTCTAGTCTAGCCGAACCTACAACAAAATCGGATTGCTACGCTCGTCGTCTGGGCTTTGTCTTATAGTCCTAACTCTATCATTTCGGTGTGAATTTAATGGAATCTTGACGATATCTTATGCCTATGCGTGGTGAAGTTGATTTTGGTAAGTAAAAATAAAGTTTAAGCGTCTTTAATTTTATCTTTAAAATTTTTAATAGTAAGGTAAACTTTTCATAATGTTTAAAAAAAAATTTTATCGACTCTTAAAAGTTTACGACGATTACTTCAGGGATTTCTCCATATAAGACCAATTATTAGGGTGGTATGCTCGCGATGATCGCTTAATAGTTAGAATTATTCCTATAAACCGTATCTGGGGGTTAGGGTAATAGTATGAGACTATCGTTGATTTAGTTTACATGATTTCATTCGTTACACGGGCATTCGAAAAAGGCGCGTCTATGCTCTGACTTAGAACCTGATTAAATTCTCTGCTTTACTAGAAGTTTGAGGTGATTTGTTTAATAACAATTAAAAATCTTTAGTTTACAGTTAAATTAATTCGTTAGTTATTTCATTTTCATAGCAGCGATTTCATATTGATTTATTCCCCGTAACCTTTCCCTTTAATAAGCCTTAAACACATTTTATGTTCATATTATATTTAATGAGTGCCCACTGGACTACTCGGTGTGGTGATTTTGAGCCGTGTGTAGAATAATTTAGGTCGAATTTGCAGAAAACGAGAAACGAGGAAGTAGCCAAAAGACCCCTTCCTTATTTCTCCTTTCTCCTATACGGAATAGTATTGACGTTCCAATCCCTGCGTTCCGCACGCCGGGTCTTCACGGGCACAGATCATTGGCGATATTCCACGCACTTACACGAATCTGAATAGTATGTTGATTTTTCTGACTTGCGATGTGTCTTGGCTGTGGGCCGGAAAAATTTCGACAAAAACATAATAATTATTTTATAAAAACAAGTTAATTTTATGCATTATAAATATTTATTATTATATTAAAACAAAGTACAAAATTACTTGACCAAATCATTCGATAAAATAACATAAAAATACATCTCTCCCACGTCGACATCCAAGCAGAGCTCTACCGAGGTTGCGAGGACGGGACGTGGAGAGAGAATTTCCAAATAAAACTTCTGCTCACCTAAAAATTAAACTTGAATAGATTTTCAAAAATAGATTCAAAATTTGGTTTTCAATTCAAAATTGGTTAAATTTTATGTGAAAATGCATTGGTATTTATACCTATTTTCTGTCCCTAACCTCGCGTGTTATTTTTGATGTAGTAAAACAAAATTCGACCTTGTTATTTTCTAGTGTATTCTAATCTTTATTTTTATTATTTTTTCATTTATTTTGATAATTTTTATTTGAGATTTTTATTGAATTATTTTTAATTCAAATTCTTTGATTTAAATTTCATTTTCATGAAATTTATTGATTTATCAAATTTCGGTCGAATTTGTTGGGTTTTCATGTTATGTTTGTGTTTGTATCGTGCGGATCTTGTTGCATTTTGTTATTATTTTAATTTATTTTTATGTTTATTTATTTTATATGTAATTATCTTTTTTCTCATATTTGATAGGGTTTAGTTGATGTTTTAATAGGTTTGAGTTTAAATTTGCATGTTATTTTTGCATGTGTGTTACCGATTCATTTAAACATTTTACAAGGCCGTATGTGTTCTGGCCCAACAATAGTTTGTTATTTTGTCTCCTTCTGCGGTTTGGTAGTATGTTATCTTGGAGTGTACTCTTTCGTTATGGAAATCTTGTCTCTTGTCCGTTGCTGAGTCCCCAAATTTGTTCTTGGCAGTCGGATCATTTCTTTCCTTTCATTTGGTAGATAAATCTATCGTTTTCCTTAATTTTCTATTGATTTCTCTTTTCTCGTTGAGTCTCGAATTTGTATGTGGTGGTGAACCATTTTTTTCCTCGACGTTGTTTCTAATTTTGTAGAAAAATCGATCGTTGTTCACTGTTCGTTATTAAGCTTCATTCTTTAGTCCCCCCATTTGTATATAGGCGAACCGTTTAATATTTTCTTAGGTTGTAGATAAACCCATCGTCTTTCATAGTTCGTTATTGATAAATCCAGTTATTTTTCATAGTTTACTATCGCACTCCATTTTCTCATTATCAGATCCCAAATTTGTACTTGGTGAGCAAGTCATTTGTTTCATCCATCTGTATTCTCATCACAGATAAGTTGGTCGTTTTCCGTCGTTTTGTTTCGTTTGTTGTTAAGTTCTATTCTTTAGTTCATCGTCTCTCCATGGTCCGGTAAAATGTCGTCTCTATATTTTTGTTTGACAAAAACACTTTAAACCCTATTTTGTTCATTTTGAGCTTTACAACACTAGTGTGTTTACCCTGATTTTTAATTTGATACATTTACGAAACTTTAAATCCTATTCTGGCTGCTCTTATCCTGAGTTTACGATTTTATATTGAAACTATTGGTTAATTTAGTATTTTTCTTAACGTTGTTAGTTACATTCGTTGCACCAATGGACCTTCATGGGCGCAGAACTATAGGCGGAGCGAACCGCTCTTACACAGTCTGATCGTATATCTGATTTTAATTACTTGTGGTATGTGCTGGCTGTGGTCCGGAAAATGTCGACAAAAATAAATAAACCTGATTTTCTGAAGCATATAATTTGGCATAAAAACATTACAATACAAGCATAAATATCACACTTGCAGAGGACATGCCCAAGCAGGGACTTACTTGTAGTTTGCTTGAGTACGTACCGTTTAAGTTGAATCAAAAATCTTCAAGCGTTCTGCCTTCCGTAAATTTTACAACAAATTGAGATAAGTTCACAGAGTGTGAGCGCTTTTGCTAAAAGTGAGTTTGAGTTAAAATCTTGTGAAAATGAATCGGTATTTATACCTATTTTGTGACCCTAACCTTGCGTGTTCTTTTTGATGCGTTAAAGCAAAATTTGACTTTGATTTTACTTGTAATATCTATCTCTAATTTTATAATTTTCTTGCATTAAATAGATAATTTATTTTATTTATATTCTAATTGAATATTTTCGATAAGAAATATTTCATTTTTAACCAGCTTTTCCATAAAATGCTGATTTTTATAAATTAATTTATTTTTGGTCAAATTTCCTTGTTCCATTGTTATGTTTGTGTTAATTTCGTGCTGATCTTGGTGTATTTTTGTTATTATTTTAATTTACTTTTATGTTTTTGATGTTATATTTAATTGCATTTTCCTCACAGTTTAGGGCTGTTTTTTGGTGTTGATAGGTCTGATTTTAAATCTGCGTGATGATGCTGTTTTCCGATCCATTTAAACAAATCCTTGTGTTGGGCCAGGACACAAACGGCCTTGAAAATTGTTTGAATGCATCAGTAATACAGCACGAAAACCCAGCACCAAGATAACTTAAAATACTACATACAACACCAACTAAACATTTTAAAATCTGAGAGAATATAAATAAATATAAAATCAAGAAACATAAAAGTAAAATAAAACAAATACAAAATGCATCAAGAACCGCACGAAATTTACATAAAAAATAACGTAATAACAAGAAAATTTGACCGTAAAATGACCATTTATATAAAAGTAAAAATTAATGAATTAAATGAATAAAAATAAAATATTTTTGATTGAATAAATCTATTTAAAAATTTAGTAAATAAATTGCCAATTTAAATTATGAAAATAATAAAAATTTAATTTAGATAACACAAATAATTTCAAGGTCAAGTTTGTTTAATCGCAATAAAAATAACACGCAAGATTAAGTTCAAATTATAGGTATATATACTGATATGTTTTGACAGATTTTAATCTTAATTTTCAGTATTGATTTTCAGTATTACTTTGAGACTCAATTTGAACAGTTTTATTTTGGTTAGTGTGTGTTGCAGCTAACTTTAAACGCATGGATGACTATGAATGTATTGATAATGATAAAATGACGCTGCAAATTAAAATGTTTATTTATGAATAACGAACTTATTGATCAATTATGAAGATATGTAAATGCTTTATGAATTATTATGAAGATATATGAAGGAATGCTTTATGAACTTATTACCAATTGATTAGAGGCCTTGTGATGAAACGATGAACAATGTTTACACAAATGAATTTTCCGATTACTATGTAAGGTGTGTCATGCCAAATAAATAATTCATTGCATCGAAACTTCTACCCAATTGATCTGGTAAAGTTTAGTTATTTATTTTTCGGCCCACAGCCAAAACATATTGCAAGACAGTAAAATAAAACACCCTATCGACTGTGTAAGTGCGGTGCATCCGCCAATAGTCGTGCCCGTGAAGGTTCCGGCGTGCGTAACGCAGGAACCCGAACGTTAAATCATTGAACCAAATAGCGAAAGGGTGTAGCTCGAGGGTGGGTCTTTTGGCTCAACTTTCTTGCACTTAATTTCGATAAAATCGACATAAAATTTTAAACAACAATCGGCTCAAAATCACTAACACCGAGTAGTTCAGTGGGCACTCATTAAACGTAATATGAACATAAATAGATCATAAGGACAAAGAGAGGGAAAGGGTAGCGGGGAAAATTGCGAAATTGTTGCAACAGTTAAAATGAATAGCCATCGGAAAAAGATTAATCCGAACGACTAAACTCATGAAAAATAATGTTTTAAATAATATATAAGAATTAAATAAATTATGTTGAATTGAGACGGAAAATATGGGCAGAACGCTGCGCAAATTTTCGGAAATAACTAAAACATTTATCACGAAACTATAAAATAAGGGCGGATCGCTGCTCAAATTTTCCGAATCAATTAAAATAATTATCAAAAATAGCAAAGTAAAAGTAGAATACGTCTCAATAAGTGATAGGATATCCGAATAAAACCGTGAAATAAGGGCGGAACGCTGCTCAAATCTTCTGACTCGCGGAAAATACTTTGTCGAAAACTGTAAAATAAGGGTGGATTACGGCTAAATTTTTACATAAGCAAAGTATATTTTTTTAAGCTGAGAAATAAGGACGAATCCCTACACAAAAATTTGATGATAATAATAATAATAATAATAATAATAATAAGGATAATGGTAATAATAATAATAATAATAATAATAATAATAATAATCATAATAATAATAATAATAATAATAATAATAATAATTATAATAATTATAATAATAGTAATAATAATAGTAATGTGGGGTTTATGGTATTGATAAACTTGACCCCAGATGTAAAATATTTCTCTTACCCCCAATGGTTACCCGTTTGGAATGCAACCATTGGTTTTTGAGATCGCCAAAGGTGATCGCCACGTAGGAACTACTCTGGCCCGACCTCAAACGGGGTCCAACGCACTACCGTTAGAAGGTACGCGTGCGATTTTCTTTCTCTGGTCTCTCACTTGTGTGCTTAATTTTTTCCTCCCTTGCAATCTCTTTCCGTACAACTGTCTGTAAATTCCCTGTAATTTTACCCTATTATTACCGAAACTAAAATTCAGAAAATTAATTTAACCAAAACATTTATTGATTAACACTAAGACTATTTCAAATTATTGTCCAGGTGCCTTTGTAGCGCGGCGTTTCGCACGTTCAGACTTTCCCGGCCTATGTTTGGGAACTTTAGTTGCTGGACTCTCGGTAAGCTAATTGGGCGGGTGCGAAAACGAGGGGGTAGGTTACCGCGTTGCCCTCCTGGCACGCTGATAACGCTACCTCAAGGCCGCGTATTTGTATCTTCTGCGACTGGGCGAGCTGTTTCTCCTCAGCCCACTCTCGTTGTGCCGCGGTCATCTTCTGATAGATCGTCTTGGCTTTTCCTGGTTCAATCCAAGTCGCCTTGATCTTTTGAATTTCGCTGTTTAATTGCATAACCTGTTGTCGCAACTCTCTATTGGTGGTCCTGGCTTTGTCCAGTTTCCCTTGAAAAATTTTGCATGAGGACATATCTACAATGATAAATACCTATTAAAATTACATCCTACTACTATATTAGGTGGTTATATTAAGATCTGTGATCGAGAGTTAATAACGAGAATTAAAAAGAAGATAAGATTTTCTAAATATTTATTACACTACATTAACGATCCACAAATTTCGGACGACTCGAATTATATCGCCGACTCGGACGCTCGCGAGCATATGGGTGGTCGCGGCGATCCTCCGTATATCCCTCCTCGCTCCGCAATTCTCGAGGAAAAACTTCTCGTGGTATCACCACGTTCATGTCTGCGATTCGTTCACGTAGCTTCTGGTCATTTAATTCGTATGACACATTGTAACTAATGGCATACCCATCCGTGCTGGGTATTCTGCCCTCCGCGATGTCCTTGTTTATCTGGGCCAAGTATCGTCTGGCTGTCTCCCTGTGATGCTCTTCTAGTCGAGCTAATATGAATTCCGCCTGACCTCGGATCTCTCGGGCCGGATTCCGGCCAGGTTCGCGTTTTATGGCCACGTAAGGGAGTTCTACGATTTCCGAGCTCCTTTGAGTTCCGGACCTTGTCTCTCGAACCGGGGATATTGAAAATCCCGCGTCCCACATCGCTTGCCTGCAGCTGGCAGCCGAATATGCCGGGAACCGAGCGATGATCCGGGACGCGTCGATTCAGGAATTTTCTGAACGAATAATACTCTATTATCATATTAGATTTGAAGTCTGAGGTCTAGTTGTCTGCCTCAACCTAGAAAGTATAACATTCACCGGCTACGGGCATCCAAGGGGACCCGTGCTCACAATTATGGAGTACTAGTATCGAATGGATAGTTTGTGGGGTATAGTCGATTGGTGGGGTTTACCAGATGTTGGGGTGCATATCCTAACTTATTCCTCGGGCCGTTAACTACTACCCGGGGGCGTCGTGGAATATTGATGTCTTTAGTCGGCAAATTTCTACAATTTTTTGACTCAATCTCGGCTCTTGGGTTTCTATTCATTCCCCGTTACCTTTTATACTATACATTTCAGGAAACTTAGGGGTACAATTTTAAAGAATCTAAAACTCTTTGAATGTTTACTAAGCTGCTTGCGAGGATATAGAACACTTTAACCGGAGTGTTGGTGATTCATGGTCGATTGTTAAACATTAAAATTTATGAAGGAAGAAACATTTGGAGAAAATTTATTAAACAAAAATATTATCCACATCATTTGTTTGAGGAAATTCATAATTTTTCTCACTAGAACTGAATTAACGCTGGTCAGTCTAACTCTAAGTATCAACTGTACGAACTTGTATTGATGGGATCTGAATTCCGGATGGAAATGTGAAGCGTAACTTTCACATATTCAGCTCAATATATTTCACAGGAGGGAAAAGGTAAAACATTTTCTCGGGAATGGATCTAATAACTGGATGTGCAGAGTATCTTCACATTAATGTCCTAAATATTAACTAAGAGCCAAATTTCGGATATGTCAATGTCCTATAGATTCGTTAGATTAATCACAAATTTTTTTGTCTGGATATCAAGGTCATAACGGTTCGACGAACCAAATATCAAAATCTAAACACTAATAGTCCGAGAAGTTTGATAGCTAGAAGGTATATATAATTATTGAATGAATTAAATATAGGCATGCTTAAATATTATTAATCTTATAAGTTTAATAGATAAATTAAATACAAATTACTTACATATCATTAATTTTAAAGGTTCAATCAGATAATAAGAAATTATCAATAAATAAACTAAATATAATACTACTTGAAATATTATTAGCCCTGAAGTTTCAGAAATTAAATATAAAATTCAATAAAATAACCTAATATATAAATGTTTAACTATTACAAATAAAAAACTTCATTAGACGGGTTAAACATAAAACCCAATAAATTAAGTTAAATTCAAGAGTTCATGAGTATCATCAATCTTAACGGATCAAATAGACAAAAGAAGGAAATCCTTGTGGTACTCTAACTTGCATCCTACTTCCCCATTCTGTTTAGATTCTGATAGTAAAAGTAAATTGGAAGTTGCTTCTCCTGGTTGCCATCATACTTAGCGGGAAATGAATCATGGTCTCCTTAACTGATTAGGTTTGGTTAATTCTATTCATTAGGATTCGGGCATAGTTACTAGCTTAATCGAATAATACTGGGTTGGTTTACGATTATAATGTATAGTACTAATTTTTGTTCTCAAAATGTTTCTTTGTTTTATCACGTTTCTGATCAAAAAATCATCGTCGGGGTCTGCAAGGTTGGTAGTGTCTTATTCAGTGCTATGGCTCGGAAGCAACGATTAAATATTTTATATTAATATATTGTTAGGATTACCTTCCCTTATCCTCGTCGTCTTCACTTCGGCCTTCCTTGGAGTTTCGACTGCTGTGTTTGGGTGTAGTAGATTCCGATGCATTAAAGATTGTTAAAATAAATGTGGTAATCGGGTGCATCCACTATATATACATGTGGATACACACATCTGTAATTTGAGACCGAAATTGTTGTTGTTGTACACACCACTGTTGAAAGTCCTGTGTATGCATACTGCTATTCAAAAAGAGATGCATTAACTTTCTTAATCGATTTATTTTGGTTAAATGTCAAGTCGATGTGCTGATGGATAGTGTGTATTTGGTTACCGCTTCCCATTCTCAGTCGGCATCTCTCTTGTCCCCACAATTTATTAAGGAACTAATCAATTGAAAAATCAGTAATTTCTTCTCTGGCTTGGTTAAATTAAATTAATTTCGAAAATTTTCTATTTTTGCCTGACTGCGACGAATTTTAGTCTTACAGCTGCCGATCGATGCGGTTATTCAAGTTTGAAATCGGAAACTCTCATGTAGACATCCCATGATAGTAGTTAAATCCTTTTAGATGATGAAACGATGCTGGTTTTCAATGACGTCTTAGTCGTGAGAGTTGGAACGATCGGATTCAAACAATGGTTCTGTTATCTGGTAAATTTGCATTCTTGCTATACTTATTTAATAACTGTTCGTCATTAGGTCCTTGTTGGATTGATTCTACTGTAGGTTTACTAGGATACTTTGTTGGTTTAACAGTCAGATGGGTTCGTTCGTCGTTATGCATGTTCAATTCTACTATAGTGAACTCGTTGGGGCGTGGATTTCGAAGAATTATTCGATATGCGATTTGATTGCTTGGTACTACTATCTACGATTTGCATTTGTACGAAAAGTTTGTTTTGTCTATGTTATTATCAACGATTATTAGTAGTTCTTAACAGTATTCTACGACTACTTCGGGACTTATGATTTTGTAATTGGAATGCATGGTTTGTCAGCTCAAATCATCACGATCATGTGTCTTTCTAATAAATTTGTGATTTGATTTTATTATTTCGTAATTGTTTCCGTTCCAAATGCGTACTGTAGTGATGGAACTCAGTGTATACAGTTATTTGATTTATTGATGTTAGAGTGGGCTAGGGTATAAATCTATTTTTCGGAATATTTTACGAGTTGTTTGGAGTAGTTACGGGTGATATTACTTTATGACGGAAATCTTTGGGATTTTAAGTGGTTCTCGAATTATTTCTTTCATAATTATATATTCGTGTCAATTTTATGAAGGTCGTCGGCGTCCGGTGGAAAATTTTGGTTCACCAAGTTTTGATTGATATTTACGAATTTTTAATTTTTTTTTTGGATGAATCAGCTATAAATCTTTAGTGAACTACCATTGATCTCTAAAAGTTAGATTAAATTGTGATCGATTTTAGCCATTATAACAACTTGAAATATATTTGTAATCAATATAATTTAGTTAATTTAGAGATCACAGCAACGATTTGTTGACATTAAGTTCCCCGTATCCTTCCCTCAATTGATCCTAAGGTAAATTTGTGTCAATATTAAGAGTTTACGAGTGCCCATTGGACTACTCGGTGTTATAAGTTTGAGCCGTTTGTGGTAAAAAATTTTAGGTCGAGTTTATGGGAGATGAGTGATGAGGAAACAGCCAAAAGACTGTTCCCCCCTCAACTCATTTCCCTATACGGACTGATATTGACGTTTCGTCCCCTGCGTTCTCACGCCGGAGCCTTCACGGGCACGAACTATTGGCGATAATACATCCACTTACACAGTTCGATAGATATATAATATTTTAATGACTTGTGGTGTTGTAGTGGCTGTGGGCCGGAAAAATTTCGACAGAAGATATTATTCATATAACTTTTATTGGACATCATATACATAAACGTGTTTGTCATATTCATATTCAAAATTCACATTCCAACATTTCGCCACGTCGACATCTCAAACAGAGCTTGCATGAGGTTGTTAGGATGCGACGTGGAGAAAGTTATCAAAACATCTCTTCACTCACATCAAAATTGTTTTCACTGATTCAAGATTTCGGTTTGTTTCAAAAGTTTGTTCGATTTGTTCAGATTAAACTGATTCAAGTTTTCAAAAACTGATTAAAATTATGTGAAATGAATCAGTATATATACCTATTATACGGCCCTAACCTTGCGTGTTAAATTTGATTTAGTATAACAAAATTTTACCTTGTGATTTTCTAGTATATTCTAATCTTAATTTTATTATTTTTGTAATTTAATTCGACAATTTTATTTTTAATTTTTTAATTGAATTGTTCCCAATTCAAATTATTTAATTTTTGTTCCATTTTTATGGATTTTCGCATTTTTTGATAAATTGTCGGATTTCGGACAAATTTCATGTTCTCATGTTATTTTTATGTTTACTTCGTGTGGATCTTGTTGCACTTTGTTATTATTTTAATTTATTTTTGTGTTTTATGATTTTATATTTAATTGTTTCTTTCTCATATTTTAGCAGGGTTAGTTGATGGTTTTTAGGTTCGATTTTATATCTGCATGTTGTATTTGCGTTTGTATTACCGATTCATTTAAACGATTTCAAGGCCGTTTGTGTTCTGGCCCAACAGTAATGATAATGAACATAATAGTAATGGTTGTAAGGAGAATAATAATAATAGAAATAGCAGCGATAAGGGATATTACATATAATAATAACAATGGAAATGCTAGTATCAATAATAGGGAGAATTGTAGTTATAATAAGGATAAGGGTAAAAGAGATACTGTGTGGATATTTAACAGAACAAAGGGTGTACAGGCCATGGTAAAAGTCGATAATACGAACAACGATAAGAAAGACTATGGGAATAGACTTAATGATAAATGAGGTAACAGTACGGAATAACATTTGAAGGAGATAGGAGAATAATTGGACCTAAAAATCGAAATCGAGCACAGAATTTCTATCGGCAGCTCGTTGGACCCAGGGATTGTTCGGTCAATTATAGCATTAGCAATAACGCTCACTTTTTGCGGACGATCCACCCACTAGAACACAGTTGGAACGTTGCTTATCAACGGGTGCCGAGTGGTAAGCGAAAGATATTTGTATGGGGTTGTCTGGGTAACAACCATATAATTTCAAAATATCAACACCCAGAAACCCACCACTTGTATTGTCCCAACATGATTATGTTTATCATGTGCGTGTATCTGATGGGAACCCTTTTGAAGGTGCATGAGCCAACTAGTTTTCGTCCTCAGCATTTGAATAGCACAATAACTCATCGATTCTTTTCTTAAATTGAAAACTAATTTTTCCTTATAAAAATTCTGATTTTATTTAAAATATTCAGACAGCCTTTTAAAATAATCTGCAGTTAATTTACTTTCCCAAAATTTTTTTAACCTACTTATTTAAAATTTTTTTTTAAATATTAACATGAAATATTTTTTATATTGTTAAAATAAATATAAATCTTATCAAAAAGTTTTTTTTGTTCGGCATTTTTTAATTGTACAATTTAAAAATATCAACTTTGATTTGTTTAAATGAATGTTTAACCTTGTTAGTTATGACGCCAAATTGACGTCCTCAAGATTGTTATGACGTGACAGCCATCTTGATTAAGAGTGGTTAATTTTTTAATACATGTAAGTGAAAATAAAGCATACAATTTTTAAAATTTTTAATTAAAAATAATTAATCAATTATTTTTAATTAATTTGTAATAAAAGTGTTTGTAATAAAGTCCTACATAATAGTGGACATTAATACAAATATTTGATTTAGATTTCAAGCTTACTTTAAATGTCGTTTGATGACAGTCATCAATATCTGATAGCAATACCTAATGCGAATGGAGAATCACAAACAATTATTTTTACTCCTGAAGTTTTACCGGAACAATTAATACCATTAGTGCAAAAGGTATTATTAAATAGATTATGTAATTTGAATTATAAGTGATTAAAATTAAGTTCAAAAGTCAATAATTATTAACATTTTATTAACAAATTTATGATACAATATTCGAAATAAGTTAATTAAAACTTATTTCGTTTCTAGAAGCACTTAAAAGAAGAAAAGTCTGATTATTCCAACTTAAGTTCTGTTTATAAGTGAGTCTAATATTTTTAATTGTCAAGATTAATTCAAAAGGTTTAAATTTTGATTTAAAAATAAATTATTATATAAAAGGGCAAATAATTTTTATATTATTGAAAGTTTTTATTGCTAATAATAAAATTGATTTATCTTTATTATAAATTTAGTTGGCTTATAATCTAAAACAATTTGTAAATAATATAATGTTACCTTCGATTATTTAATTTGAAATTTTTTTGAATAATGTGATTTATATGAACTTCATTAGGCGTATACGTTTTTCTATCAAATTTTTTCTACTCTATTTTCACAAAATAACATTAACAAATCTTGTAAAAATGAAATGTTTCAACTTGTTGACGGAGACTTCTCAGCTGGTGGATGGATTTATTCGGTTGAGCAGCCTAATGGGTTTTAGCCTAGAATGAATGTAGGCAATTGAATCACTACAATTTGCCTTAAATTCTTAAAGAATATCACTCCTTGGCATTTGTAAAAGTCAGGCCGAAAATGTAAATGTTTCAAGAAGCATCTGATGCCATTTTTGAAGGCAAAATATTCGTCAGGATTCTTTGAGTTTTGCAAGACTTCACCTACTGACATTTTAATATATCTCCAAAACTGGTTGTCACAAAAAAAATGTCCTACCAAAACTTTAAGCGGACTATTTAGGGAATTAACAAAATGGCTTGCAACTTGGATGTGACTGATAAGAGGAAGTAAAGTATATCAAAGTTGCAATAATAATCAGAGAGGATTTCTAGAGAGATAACGGCGAATGCTAGGATTGTTTTGAAGTGCATAATTTTTACTTAATTGTGACAAAATAGATTCACATAACTTAATTGGTTTTTTCGGATCTCCTCCAAATAGACCAAAATATTGGTTGTAAAAGGTAGATAATTATTTATTAAGATTTTGGGCATTTGTTAGTATATTATTGTTAAATAAATCTACTGTATCGGGAGATATTGTTTTTAATATACGGAACACAGAGTCAAAACTTTATTTATTTCTTGTCGAAGTCATTATAAAAACTCAATATTATACAAATCATATAGTAATATCGAAATGTTTAAAACCACTTTATAATCATATTTTAATTAACAGTTATTGGGATGCATTCCCAGGGAATGTGCTAATTTTAGAATAATTTTAAAGATTAATGTAATTATCACATTGTACTATGAATATTACATAATTAAATGGGATAGTACACTATATTCTTGATTACTCGGACATCTCGGGACCGAGCTTTTTACTTTACTGTCTGGATAGCGTTTTTTCCGGATAATTGAGAGCATAAGTATATTCAATACAAAAAAGGCTTATTTCCGGAACAAATAGAAAATAGAAAAACTTAAAATTTGTGTAACATAAAATATTGCATATTATAATTTAGTGTCAAAATTATAAATTTTAATAACTTGATTTTTGTTTTTAAGCTAGAAAATTCGATTAAATGATTTTTACTTATTTTCCATTGTACCTTTTTTAAAATCTTTTTTTAAAAGATATGTTTAAAATCGAACGAATCATTTTTTTATGACAATCGATAGATGTTTTGCCGTAGTTTTAAATTTTAAATCTTCAAAATGTCTGGATAATCGAAAGACTACTGTTTAGACCTGTTATACCTACAATCACCAATCAATAATGGGTAAGTAAAAACAATATCAAAATTCCCAGAGATAAATTATGGCGATATATATTGACGCAAGTTTATTTAATGAGCAATGAAATTATAGGATAATGATAGTAATAAAATTTAACAAATACTAAATTCACGATTTACTTTTAGTTTATTAACAATTTTATTATTGGTAAAGTATTTATAAAATTTTAGGAAAATTCTTGAAAATTTAGAGAGTGGAAATTCAAGTAATTTGAGTAATTTAATAGATGTAAGTTCTATTGTAAATCTTGGTGACAAACCGAAAATATCCAACGCAGAATCTATTACTGATAGCATCAATTCTAAAAATATCAATTCTACTGCTCCTTCAATAATTCGAAATCTTCAAGCTAATCTCAATTCCGGTTCATCCCTACCAACAACCTTTCTTTTACAGACATCAAATTTAAACCAAAACTCACAGAATCTAGGATCATCGAGTGATCAAACTGGCCATTCTGAAAATTCGTCGAATTACATAACAACCATACAAATATCGCAAAGTAAATTTTTTAGTATTAAAAAGTGATAAATTGTCAATATTATGTTAATAAACTGGAAATAATTTGAAGTTTAAAGAAATTTATTTACATGGAAAATTAATCTTGTAGCGTAGCATAACTCGAGATTCAGGCAGCACAGCATTAAAAATCAATACAAATGTACAATAATATTATTATAACATAGTTTTTTATTATTGCAAATGAAATAACACTATTAATACTTATGTGATTTCGCATTAAATGCAAATTACTAAAAACATAACTCTTAAATTCTTATGAATATATATTGATTAGAAAGCATTTTCTGTATTTGGGTAATTTGTTGGAGAATTATGCTTTTCTAGGGGTCATTATAAGATAAATCGATTATGAAATTATTGTGATAATTTCACTGTGCAAAATTGTATTTATTTAGTTGTAAAATTAATTTTGGTTGAAACTTCATTCCAATTATCAAATATATGATTGCATCGTAATTTAGTGTGTTCGGTCGATGTTCTAAATTAAGGAAAAGATGAAATATGTATTACCGAAGTCAAATTGATTTTATTCTCCATTTACACATACACACATACTATTAGGCTGCTCGGAATAAATTTCCACATCATGGATTATTATTCAAAAGACGTATAAATATATTTTAACATTTATTTAATCAAAATATGTTCCATCAACATTAATACACTCTTGCCATCGTTGCGGTAGCTTTTCTATACCTTTTTTTAAAAAGTCTCATTTGTCAATTTTATCTCCAAATCTTTGAACTTCCTGCAATCGATTAAATCTCTAGATAAGTGGAAATCTGTTGGTGATAGATTGGGTGAGTAAGGTGGATGCGGTAAAATTTTGAATCCTAAGTCGTGTAATTTTTTTACAATGAGTTTCGAAATGTGGGGCCTAGCATTATGTAAGATTATTGGAGCTATTCTATTAACAATTACAGGGTGACAAATGGAGAGTTTTTCATGCATTTTTTCTATTTCTACACAGTATAGCTAAGAATTGATTGCTATACCCAATGGGCAGTTAGGCTGGCAACTGACTTTAATGAAGTTATGACCAAGAGTTCGGAGCTGCGTCAGCTTCTTTACCAAGTGGTTGAGCATCATCGTAAGCTTCTGCCATGTAGTGCAACTAAGAAACAATTGCTGCATAATTCTGGCATTCATTAGTGCATGTTGATGATGTAGTAGCACTGTAGCTGAGTGTGGCATTAATGTTTGACATGTTTGTGCCTGCACTATGTTGTAGCCAATAATAAAGTTGTAAGATTTTAAGTATATTTTTGCCATTTTGTCAGAGGTATCACGAGTGGCCTAGCTGAGATAACATAAGTTTTTTTGCATTTATTGATACCAGACAACAGAAGTGTAACATAGCAGAAATATCAGGCCTGTACCTATATTGATTATCAAGATATTAATACCCTAAATGTTGTCCAGAATTAGCAAGTTTTCAAGCGATTTTGACCATTTGAACCTTCCGTGGGCTGCAGCTCAATGAGGGGTCAACATTTAAGCCTGAAATTTTCTATATATTGGCTCCTCACACATACTGATGTCTTGATATAAGAAAATGAACATACTGTCGGATGATCTGATAATTTGTGTAGGTTTTACTTAAAAAGACCCATTTTGAGAGACAAAGGGTTTGTGGGGGACCATTTCCTCATCTTGGAATGACCTTAAAATTTTACAGAGTCATTTACACATCAAACCTCACCAAATGAGAGGGTGTGCGATTTCAAAATATAAAAAAAATTCCCGGCCCATTGTCCGAAAACAATAATGTGTTACACCATACTTAGACCACCAGGTTGACAGCATGAATTTCTTTTGGTAAAGTTCCGGTGTTGGAAACTGATTTGGGCATTGATGTTTATTCAGCCATTCTCGTGATCGCTTATGATTATCATTTTGAATCCATTTTTCATCGGAGGTAATCATATTATTAAGTAAAAGATGAATTTCGATGTCGTGGTTAAAGAATTGAAAATTTGTAATCTGTTAAATTTCTGCAATTCAGTAAATTCATGTGGGACCCATTTTTGAAGCTTTTTGACCATACCATTCGGCTTTAAATTGTCATGAACGATTGTTTTTGAGACAGTCGGATCTTCAGCAAGTTCTTGAACAGATTTTGTTGAATTTTGAGCAACAGCTGCACGTAATTCTTCCTCCGACATCTTGATATTTTCGAGATCAATTTCTCCGCCATCAAAGTTTTTAAACTAACGCCTAATAAGCATTTCATTAACCGTATCGCCCCAAAAAGCCTTATTAATATTCCTCTCCGGCTCAACTGAATTTTTCTTCGATTTCCATTCAAATAAAAGTCTCAAATCATGATTTTCTAACTTGTACATTTCTATTTGAAAATGAAATTTATAGTAATTGAATTATTATAAATCTTACTTAATATTTGAAATAAGCATATTCTAATGAATTTTAAAATAAAAAATACATTTTATATAGAAAAAGTTATTTAAAATTATTATATATTTCGAACAACCTAATATTAAACCAATTAAGCTTGCATTCTTAAAACATCAGATAAATTAATATACAATTATTTGTTCCAATGGTAATTAGTGTTTTTAACACTTGTTTTAATGTTTTTTAATCCAATGAATAGTGATATTATTAAAAAATAAACTTTAAAGTTAGATGGTCATTTTGATGGGGCTTTGTAAAAACTCTTATTTGGGAAATTTTGCTATTAGACGAATTTAACTATATATAAAATGTATAAATGAAATCTATATATTAAATGCAAATGTGAGTTCGTTCGCCAGTCCCACAAATTATGATTATTACAGTTATGCTTTTGATTATGATTATACTAGTTCAACTCTGGCCAATCTGTAACTCACGATAGCTTTAAAATTTCTTAATATTTAAAAAATATATATATAATCCTTAGGTAAAATTTGTCCGAATAAATACATGATTTATATAGTTTTATATCAAAAACTTATAGGCAAGTTTGACTCACGCTGCAAAAAGTCTGACTGCTACTATACTAGTGTCCGAATGGAACTTAAAATACTTGTGACTTTTTAAGTATATTCGATAAAAAGAATCTGTAAAAACGGACTAGAAAACTTGATATATCTAGTGATTTATATTGTTTTAAAAATTTATTTAGTATCTTGTTTGCAAGAACGGATTTAATTGCTGGTATTTCTGAAAATCAGCTCGAAAATGTTTCCTAAGAATTGTATTTACATTTGTATTAGTAATAATGTTGAGAATGAACAAGAACAAATGAAAATTTAAGTGCTTACTTTTTTGGTTTTTACAGTTCCTTTCTATCGCACTGTTACATAGTTACAGGCATTTTTAATTGCACACGAACTTTATTGATACTCTGTATCGTTATGCAATAAAGTTAGTTCAGTTTAATGTAGTGGTCCGAAGAACACTTGTGTTCGCGCACTTATTGCTAGTGCTTCGCGAAATTATGAAAGACGACATTTAATACTGGATCATTTACTGTATATGATTTGAGTTACAAAGATAATAACTAGATGGTAGTTCCTTTGCAAAGTAAAGTCGTGTGCTCAGCTCGCAGTGACTCACGAGTACCCAAAATTGTGGTGTGTGTGTACTGTTTATAGCATAAGTGATAACATCTTTAATTCTCTTACATAAATTAGATTTAAGACGTTTTTTATTAATGAATTGTTGCTTGTCAATGTTTTCCGCGCATTGGGTGACGAAAATACGCATACAGATTTCGCCATTTGCCAATATAATTCTCGCTAATAGAAAATATAGCAACCGACAGTAATGATTGTAATAACATTGATAGAAAATAATTATTCCAAGTATCGAATAATTTTTATTAACATTGATAAACTAATCGAATTCGTCAGTTTTACCGATGAGGCCAATAACTGATATTTTTTATTTTTTTCTGTTTAACACGTTAACTGTTATGTTGAGAAATTGTGATCTATTAACGGCGAGTTATCTCGTAGTTGGCAGTTAACGTGTGAAATATTACAACGGGGTGAATTTAAGATAACATTTTTAGATTTATTTAGTTTTTTTTATTTGTGTTTTTATAATTTAAATTTTAAATTAAGAAAATTATAATTATTATATTAATTTCTAATCAATGTAAATTCTGCGTTAGATTTAATTAATATCGTAATACCCCACAATGAATAAAATTGTTATTAAGCTTTGAAAAAACTAAAAATTTTCGATAAGACTCAACTGTCATAATATTATAAACTTGTAATATAAAGTTTCCAGTTATAATATAAAATAACAAGCTATCCATAACGGCGCTTGTTTAGAATTGCCCCGCATTTTTTAAATAAATTTTATTATAGGGCATTTAATACTTTTAAAGATGGAATATCAACCTAACAAAAAATCAATGATTAATTTGAACTTATTGTCACTTTATGACATTGTTCGAACCAAGGAAGGTGCCATTAGATTTTTGCAAGATAGAGGTATATTAAATCGACGCAAAGCATACCCAAACAACCACGAAATGATTTTATCGATCACAGATGAAAGAGAAAGATGGAGATGTACGAAAAATCCTGTAGAAACGAGGTTTCTTTGAAGTCTGGATCTTGGCTGAAAACATTAACCTCTCTTATACCGAAGTTGTTTTATTTATATATTCTTGGAGTTTTGAATTAACTTCGATTAAATTTTGCCAAAGGGAGTTAAGTATTTCATCAAACACAACCATCATTGACTGGAACAATTATCTCCGAGAGGTTTGTGCCAGTAGCCTGTTACGAAATCCCTTGATCATCGGCGGCCCTGGTTTACATGTAGAGATTGATGAATCTCTATTTACCAGGAGAAAAAACAACGTTGGACGTGTTTATCCACAACAGTGGGTGTTCGGCGGCATTTGTAGGGAAACTGAGGATTGCTTTCTTTATGTCGTTCATGATCGCTTGGCAAACACCTTAATGCCTATCATACAGCAATCCATAAGACCAGGGTAAATTATAATATCTGATGAATGGCGGGCATATAGTCAAATTCCAAACCTGGGATTTGGTTACGTGCATGAAACAGTCAACCATTCAGTAAATTTCATTAATCCCATTACCGGTGCAAACACACAAATGATTGAAGGATGTTGGAGTTTAGCGAAACAAAGAAATAAGCGTCATTTAGGGACGCATCGTGGCATGTTAGATAGTTATTTATATGAGTATATGTGGCGACGAAGATTAAATGATGCAAATCCATTTGAAAATATTTTACATGATATCCGTGAATACTGGCCACCTGCCCAATGATCGAGTTAGATAACTGTTTTTACAGTCATGTTAGCTATCTTTAATAATAAAAGCTTGTATTAAAAGCTTATTATTTAAAATAAAATTTATTTAAAAAATGCGGGGCAATTCTAAACAAGCGCCATAACATACTATAGTAGAGTCTCTAATTATACACTCATGATGTGAAATAATTAATATTATGTTTGGCGATTAACCAATAAAGTGAATAATGAAAATTCCTCATTTAGATGATACAATAAAAAATAGAATTAAAAATATGTCATATGATATCGAGAAAACAATCGCCGATAAACTTTTCAACCGACATTTTGATTTGGAAAAATTACGAATCCACTGACATTTGCGGCAAAGAACATTTACCCAATGTTTTAATAGATCTCTAGTGTTTATATTTTAAGGAATTTAAATAAAGGAATACCAGTGTAGTATATTCTTATAAGAATTAATTTTAAAAATATTACATCAAAATTTTTCTCTTTACAAAGCTGACCATTCCGTAGATTAATCACTAACGATGACACTGTTTCATCCTCTTACGTCTTATAGGCTGTCTTATAAGTCCATTTTACTCAAATATGATATATTGAATGATATATTGTGCACTGAATAGACAAAAATTTAAATTCCTAGAACTATGTAAAAGCCTCAAATATAAAATATTCTTATGGATGCTACTGAAGGTTCGGGATGTCAAAATGTTAATAAATACTACTAAAATTATTGAAAATCAAAGAAAAATTTTAATAGGAATTCACAAAGATTTTTCGAAGAACGCTCCAAGAAAACTTGTTTCTTGTTGTGATATGTATATGGTTCTGTTTAACAATATTAGTGTATTTAAATGTAAAAAATTTAACAAATAATGAATTAATAATTCATAGAACATTTCAAATACACTGCAAATTATTGTTTTACTTCCATTTACATGTATTTAAGTAAATGTCAGTCTTACCGTTTTGTATAGACACCCTTAAACTTTTTTTTCACGGACTACAATTTAAGAACTTCTGCTCTAGTTTACTTATTTGATATTTATTCAATTTGTATAACACTATTTCAAGTCATCTTTTTATAAATATTTTTATAAATTGTTGAATATAACCAATAAATTGGGGTCAATTAAATTAAATATTTCATTATTTAAAATTTTAACTCAAATATTGATATTTTTGAAAATATTTTAAAAGAATTTAAAAAGAAATATTTGATATTCATTATCTAAAATTTATTATTCCTCATCTAGAACTTGGAAAATGTATGCTAAACAATATATAGGAAAGGATACTTAATAGTGTTTTGTAGTTCAACATATATCGAATTGAATTCAATATAGTACTTTAAGTAATTTTTTAAATAGACCTAACGTTTTAATTCTTGTAAAAATAGTCATGGCACCTCTGCTCCATTCATTCGTTTAATGGATTATATTTATTTAAAATAAGTTAAAATAACTTTAATTTTAGTGTAAATGATTCTAAACATTTTTTTTAATTTAAGACAATTCTAATCTATCTACTCTGGCATTTAATCAGCCTCAAGCATTGTTACATTATTCAAAGCAAAATCAAGATTCTCAAAATACAGTTTTGATACCAATATCACTTCAAAATTCTAATCAATATACTCAACAAGTAATTTAAATATAAATTAAATGTAAATTAAAATGATGTATTTATTTTTCAAAATATTAAAGTTAAAGGTAATATAAAAATAATATTAATATTATAATTAAACAATAAGGGTTCTATATAATAGGAAACTAGGCTGGAGGGTGTAACTTTTCAAGATATTGAGTGTTGTTTATTTCGTAGACATTTATGGCCGACGCTTAATATTAAAAAAATTGCTGTAAGTAATTATTATAATGATCAGCGTTCAACAAATCCGTTTGCCAGTTGTTAGTGATCACTAGAGTTTTTCAGCTAGTCAGTAATAAATTCGAGTATTCATAAAATAAGAAAATAAAAGGATTCTCAATAAGTTTTTATTTTGTATTTTTTTTTTGAATCGACTTCCCGTTGATTTTTCATACAATTTGCTTGTACGTTCAAATGCATTTATTCAACTCAGTAGAAATACAATTAGAACAAATGCTAGTCTTTTTCTGACAAAGTAAATTAAGGTTGATCACAAAAAACTAAAAAGAATGCTAAAATTTCTTAGCAAATTAAAATCATTTGTCTAGTCTAGACAAATGTTAATAATTGAAAATAAAAAAGACCAATGGATTTTAATGATAGTATCACGGTAGGCACCAAATACATCTTTAATGTTTTACAACGATTTGTCGAGTCCTGATAATAATTATTAAATGTGAAGGTAAAGAATGGAACTTACTTTTAAAAAACAATTTAATAAAATTTATTCATAAAGCAAATTCTCGTACTAATGTATCTCAATTAACGATTATGGGCAAATTTCATTGTTTCCAGCATGCATTTTAATTAAATTAAGAAAGTAACTAATCTGTAATTTTTAAATTTTGACAAATTAATATACATGTAGTATGTTACAGGGTTGTCTATCAAAAATTAAGGTACACATTCTATGGAAAAAATACAAAATATCTATTTATAAAATTTTACTTGTCTATTAAAATATATAATAATTTGAAAAAATGTTTATTCTTGTTCAATGAAACTCGTTCTCATATATTCAGTTATTAAATTGTAAATTTTGTTCTTTGTCATTACTATTAAGTTGGTTCACATCAAATTGCCGATTTTTAATGAAAAATAAAATACGATTTTTTTCCTTACAAAAAAAATTCTTACAAAATAATTACCGTTTTCATTAAAAGTTTTTTGACGAGTTCAAATGTTTAAAAAATGATAGCCTGGTCTATAGGGAGATGAAAAAGAACTTCAATGTTTAGCTGGTTTAATTTTGAAATCATCACTTGTGAAGTATGTGGTCTCACGTTATCGTGTAGTAAGAGTATTCCGTGTCTGTGCACTAAATTGTCATCTTTCTGTAGTTTTTTAAATATGACTCCTCTTGTTTATGAAAAGATCTGTGGAGGATTCCTTTAGCATACCATCATACTGTGACTAACATTTTTTGGTGTAGTGATAGTTTTGGAATATGTTTGGGGCTTCATTTTTATCCAACCACTATCCAGATCTTTTACGATTGCTGTAAAGAATTTACTTTTCGTCAGATGTTATGACATTCAAAAGTGACTCCCGATTGCTTCTCATGAGTAAAGAATAATTTTCCAAATGTCTCATGCATATCGGTCAATTCACACGGTATCAATTTCTCCAGTTTTTTCATTTTTCTAATGGTATCCAAATGTTGGACAATGGTTGCATGGGAAACCCCAAGTTCTGTTCCATATTTTCGAGCAGTTGTTTAGTAAATAGATTCGACAATATAACAACAGATGGTGGTTTTCCAACGGGTTTATTTTCATTAGTGGTGTCTGTCCCGAAAGTCAAATCGATGTTTTTTGTGGCCTTCATTATGTTGAAGTTTGTATTCGTACAAATAAACTATGCGTAAATCTTTAGTTTTCACCAGGTTGCATTGGTGATTTAAAATATATAAAGGTCGTAATTAGACAAAGCAACAAGAGCACAACATACCTAAGTATCAAAATAATAAAAATTATCGATGCACTTCTACGCATCTCTGTCTGCCTTCAATCGCGGTCTGTCTCATACTAAACGGAAATCGGGAATTTAGTGTGAATCAACCTAATATATTTTCGCTAGCTATTGGCTAAAATTGTTGTCTTGATGCAGTCGAGAAAATATTTCTTGTCATCTTTCTGTAATTTTTAAACATAATGTCACAACGACCTAAACAAAGACCAGTTTCTCCTTTTGGATTAGCCTGAATTATTAATGATGGAATTTCGGTGTGTCGGATGTACTGAATAGTAACATTTAAAATAATAATACTTCATTTCTAAATTATACAAATGGAAAGTAATATAAATAGTACTTTGATTTCATGTTTGGATTTGGGTTGAAAGTTAAAAAATTAATATTTAAATAACATTCCGTGTTTTGATAATTGAAATTTTATGTTTATTAATTGTTTAATGTCATGATAATTACTTCGCCGATTTATTATTGAGTTATCTCATTTTTATTTAACTATTTTGTACTTTTATTTTTTAATAAATTTCGTTTGAAATTTATCGTGTAAAAAGATTTTTGAGAAAACTATTTCTCAATTTTTTTAACACATTTTTATTGTTTTTTTCGGATTTATTACATTTTATTAAGAAGCGACTTTTTTCACGTAAAAATATTTTCTATCTACGTTTTCTTAGAAATGCCATGTTTAGAAGTTTTGTTCATATTATTAATAGTCAATTTTAAATTACTTAACTTTTAAAATACATTCTTATAAAAACGTCTTTAAAATAATTTTATTAAAATATATGTATAATTAGAAAAATAGAACATAAAATAAGATTCAAACATTGGTACTGTCTTTTAATTATAAAGACCATTTTCGGGATCTGCTCCATGTTTTTTCCATAAAGTAATGCACCCTGCAACGTCTTATTTGCATTGCAATAACGAAGCATGGCTGGAGTGACATCTTTAACCATCGGACCTTAAACATACCGAGAATCTATGAAATATCCATTAATATTTAATTTCATTGTAATTGATAACTTAAGGAGCATTTTAATATTATATTTCGCACAACAGAGATTTTCCAATTATATTTTTATGATTATTTATAATTTTTTGTAGATTGATTTTGGAATTTATATTTTTAAAGTATCCTAGATTTAAAAGAAATTTCTATCATATTTGAAAATTATATTAACAAAAATTAATTAAAAATACTTATTTTTAGACTTTAATTCTTATTTTTAATAAAGCAATAAAATAATAACAATTTTTAAGTGAGCATACATAGTGATTGATTTAATTTATCATAATAATATTGTTAGCTGAATGGTTGTTATTACAATCAACAATTAAACCTAAAAGCGTGATTGCTTCAATTTTATATTAATAATATGTAAAATCATTGTATTTTAATAAACAATTCCAATTAAGTACTATATTATGCTTTTAGCAAATAATCGTTGCTGCCGGAGGTTATAATCAAAATTGTGGAGAAAGTGTTAACAATACTATATCATCTAATTCCAATCATTCTGAATCTTTAAATGTCACATCTTTAGCGAAGTTAATTTCTAGTAATTGTAGTAATCCTCTTTCAATCAGTTTAAATAATCTTCCAAATAAATCTAATTCATCGTGTTCAGAAGTATCTCCGAATTCTAAATTGACACACAAATCAAAACCAGGATTAATGAATAACGAAGAGTTTGGGAAGCGTAAAGAAATTAGATTGTTGAAAAATAGGTAATTTTATTTTATTATCTATGAACTTTAATATTTAATATATATTTAAAGTTAGAAAGTATTATGCTATTTTTTTTATTAAAAATGACAGATGATTTCAAATTTTATTGAAATTTTTTTTAGTATTAATTGCAAATTACAATTACATTTTATTAATTCAATAATATTCCCCATAATATTGTTCAATGAAAATAAATGTATAAACAAAGAATTCAAACAACTTACATTCATACAGTTTTACATTGATTTGTTAGCGTATGGGAGCAACATATCGAGCTCGAACGAAAGCACCTCTCTACACATCTGAGCAATTGACATGAGTTGAAAAGCGCTGCAAAAAACTCGAAATCGATTTGAGGAATAGGACTCTTATCATGGACGATGAATCTTATTTCTCAATGAAAGATGATCGTCTGCCTTGATTGATTCCCATCGAGATGGATGGGAAGCAGCAATCATGTGTTCACTGAAGACAAGGATAAATAAATCAATCAGTAAACTAAAGTTAGAATCTATTCAACATGATTTGGAGAATGTACCTTAGAAGCTAGCGAAAATTGGACGCCTGGGAGTGTTTAGTGTTGTAAAGTGTATTATAAACCTTTTTCTGGGTTGATTGCTATTAGATCTTCATATTGGGAGTGTAAAAGGTTGAGTTTTGTACAATAACAAAATCTTGTCTCGATTTAGGAGAGCTACGCTTTACTTAATAAAATCTTATTAATTTAAAACATAAGAAATTTGTATTTAAATTCCAAATAAAAAGTTATCCAACAAAATGTAAAATCCAAAAGGAAAATAAAACAATTTATTGGTGCTATTTAATACAGGCATGTAATACATGAACTTGATTGATTTAAAAGGGCTAATTTTATGTTAATATCTTATATTTCGTTAAATACCGGTGAAAAGAAACAATGATGGGGTATGCCAATAGTCAATTTGCATATGGTGTCACTAAAACATAATGAGTATACACCTATATCGTAAATTGATTTGAACATGTTTTTAATTATCTAATGTTCTACTAAACCATTTCGTTTTACAATTATTCAAACTAATATTTTTAATGAGTTACTTTTTACCATCAATAAAACTTCAAATTTTCCATTTGCAAATTACTCCAATACAACTTCTTTTTAGTATTTGTCGGTTAGTTCAATAATTTTCCTTGTATACAAAACTTATCCATTTGTCCATTATTATATCTGATAATTTTAGTCATTATTTGTTCCTGTCAATTCAACTTGACTATTCTGTTTGATCCGAAAATAATGTAAGCCACTCAATTCTGATTTGATATCTTTTATTTTTGTATGTTTGGTAATTTCATAAATTTATTTATTGGTTTTTAAAGTCGTCAAAAATTTTTAGTATATTTCATTTTGTAACTAAGTTATTGAATTTATTCACAATTATTAAAAAAATTTTAAAATTTATTAAGAAAAATATAAAAACAAATTACTTTGAATGATGACTACATTATCAGCTAGATTTCAATTGAGAATAAAATGTTATAAACTAAAAGTTTCCAAATAAATTAAATTTCGGAGCTCCATGAGTTAACTAAATTTAGTTTATATTGAAATTGTAATAAATATTATAATAGAAATGTTTGACATAAGTTTTATTGTAAAATATTATAAATATGAAGTAAAATAAAAATATATCCAGTAAAACTTTGATTAATCGTCAATTTCTATTATCCTACATCGTCTAAAATAGTGCTTCCCAACCTTTTCATCACCGCTGACTGATCAACATTTGATAAATTGACCGCGACCCACTGAGGGGAGGAGCGTTATTATTTATATTTTAGATTGTTTGGATTAAATAATTTTAGTTAAATTGTATTTAACGATACTATCAAAGTAAAATATAGTAACAAAAAAATATAAATTGAAAATTTTAATTTATTATTACGCTAAATTAATACAGTAAATAAAATGTAAGTAATTTAATGTTTCTTGTGCCATTTACAGGTCTAAAAAATGAGCGAGTATTAACAAACAAATATAAACAAAAAAACAAAAATTGTACAAATGTTGATATATTAGTTTCTTACTTATGTGATGATTTATGCATATAAGGATGGCAAAATTATACGGCGGAGACGAGTTTATTACCCCCCCCCCCACCTGTAATATACATATTATATACCAGTAGCGAAAGGGTTAATAAGTGACGCCTGTGTTCGGCATAACACATCAAATTGCTTATTGACGACATTCGTATTTAAATGATTACTCAATCGTGTTGTGCTGTGAAGCTGTGAAAGATTTGTTACTGATATTATCAGTAAAACTATTTATGTTATTTTGTTTTTGGACCTGGTCATATTCAACTATAATTTTTCAATTTTAATAATTTTCAATTGAATTCATAAAATAATCATTTTGTAAATAAGCTTAAATAAAAATGGTAGTTTATTCAAACAAATAAAAGAAGACCATTTTTGAAAAAAAAGTTTGAACTTGTTTTGAAAGCTCATTTGTCATCTTCAAGCACCAAACAATTTCAATAAAACGATAATGATTAGAGGTTTATTAGTAATTACATAATTAGATGTGCAGAATCCAATAAAATTTAAAACTCAAGTGAGCGTGGAAAATGCAATCTGTAAGTTGATTTTGGATTAAATGATTTTATAAGAGATTCATAAGTAATGCGTTTCCATTAGTTTTTGAAATCCATAGATAATACTTTAAAATTTGGAAATTTCAATTTTTATCTGGTCTGTTTGATTATGCTCAATAATATTACTGGTTCAAATCAATCGGGCATGATCTCTAATTCGGATACAGGTATTCATTCCAATGTATGTGGGGATCAATTACATACATCATAAGCAAAACGATAGACGAGATCAGAACTTTGACCAAATTGTCACAGATTCCATGTTAAACCTATAACGAATTTTACAAAACTTTGAAATAATTTTAACATTACCACTTCCAATAAATGTTAAAATAGCTTTTCTAAAATTGTTTAAATTATCACACAGCATTAAAACAGTAACAATGGGACCAACACCATTCGACAAACCACTTTCATTTATTTAATCAAAATTCGCACTTTTACTATCAGTGTCATTTAATTTAGCATCATCAGTCATATACATTACATTAAATCAATGGTTCTTAACCTTTTTTAGCTACTAGCACCCCTAAAGTGTTCAAACAAAATTCTCGCACCTCTTACCAAAAATAAGGAATTATATAAATTAAGAAAAACAATGCACAATAAATTTTTTATTAATATTATGCGCATAACAATTTTTTAAAAATCTTAACTATTATCTAAAATTTAGATTCTAAAATAATCAATTAAATAAAATAAAACAGGATTAGATCAGTTCTGGACCAAAAAAATTCAGTTTGGGTTAGTATTTTAGTATTTTTTGGATTCGAATCCGGGAGGTACTTAAGTGGTAAAATAAGTGGTACTTACTAATTACACTGAATTTGTAAAATTGTAAACTCGCACGCCCATGTATATTAGAATGCACCCCCGGGGGTGCGAGCACCCCTGGTTAAGAACCACTGCATTAAAGGAGCACTGTTGGAAATTAAACGGAATTTTAATTTTGTTAATTTATTATTTTTTATAATTGAAGATAGAGTTTTTTTTGAATTAAAATTTAAATGATTTCACAAGGAATATTTGAAATTCCTAATGCATTTCCTAGAGAGGCAGCTAGAGAATGTCGACGAAAAAAGAAAGAATATGTAAAGTGTTTAGAAAACAGAGTCGCAAACCTGGAACAACAAAATAAAGTGTTAGTCGATGAAATCAATAGAATGAAAGATATTTATTCAAAAAAATCCAAGCCCACCTTACACATTTTAAATCCTGATATGAACAATAAATTCATGGATGTTTATTCTTCTGATAATGCAATGAAAGAAGATATTTTTGATTCAGCGACTGAAGAAAATAGTCAAATATCATCCATAGATAAATCCTATTCCATAACTATTTCTGGAAATACACAAACTAGCACCACATCGGATGTTAATAATTTCAACATTTCCAAATCAAAATTGCATCCAACGCATCTTGATAATTCTCGCGTAATTATAAATGCTTCGAATTTGTCGACAAATAAAGATAGTCAAAATTTATTATTAAAATTGAAAAAAGAAAACACTTCCGCTCTGTCATTATTACTGTCAGGGGATCATAAGCCGTATAATCAACAAGTATTTGAACCGAATTCGATTATTTTCCCAGAAAGCTTGCACGAATCCAATCCTATTGACTATAATAATTCTAGAAACAATTGTGATTCAAATTGAGTATATTTTGATATGTATATATATAATATGTATATATATATATAATAAAATATTACGTATTGCAAAGTAATTAGAAAAGATTCAAATGGTCTCATCAAAAAGCCATGTATATATAATTTTATCACTTTTTTGCTTTATTTTAATTTGAGATTGAAAAATATTTTCTGAAACCCGTTTGATAATAAATTGACACTGATATGAAATATATGTAACTTAATAATCATTTATTGCAGTTATGTTATTTTGATAAACATTCCGTGTTTTATACAGAGTGGTGATTTGTTTGGTTTATAATGTTTTGAAACAATTATTTAAATAAACTGTCTTGTTTTGTATTAAAAAAATGAAAACATTTAATAATAAATGAAATGAGTTAAAATGTCGATAGTTTTTGGCTAAAGTCTATTATCGACAGGAAATTGAATAACAGAGGAAATTACAAAATATCAGGCAAAAGGCGTTTTATTATATCTGTACCTTACTTTAATTCGTTCTAAAATTTAAAGATAACGGATTATAGAAAGACGTTATTTTGAGGGTTTTTAGAACAAGGGCGCTATCGATTTTCAACTTGTGCTTTTAATGAATCACACTTCACAACAAATGTAGTGCAATAAGAAGTTGGTTGAGCAACAAATCGCTTAAATATTTCAGGTTCTTCAGATATAAAAACATTCTATTAATTTGGATAAACAATGAGTCAAAAGTTATGAAAAATTTGTAGTTTTTAATAAAAACAAAAAAAAGTTAAGAACTATTAGATTGGTTTAACACTAGGAATGAATTTAATTGATTGCACTTGGGTTTAGTTCTATTAACGACAGAGAATAATAACACGATAATTGACAGAATGTTGAATAATCCATGAGTGTAAATTGTCATATGCAAAATGTTACTTGAGCCAACGTAAATTTCACTATCGCTATATATTCATGATATGTTCATTTTTTGCGTAACACATTTGCAAGTCGGACTTTAATTCTTACGTAGTCATCACGGAAAAATTCTGAAACCAATAAAGTTCAGATCTTTCATTTGATAAATACAATATAG
Source organism: Schmidtea mediterranea (assembly GCA_022537955.1). Classification (NCBI taxonomy): domain Eukaryota; kingdom Metazoa; phylum Platyhelminthes; order Tricladida; family Dugesiidae; genus Schmidtea; species Schmidtea mediterranea. Next base: position 75,060,792 of record CM039679.1, on the reverse strand, counting down.
TTAGTGTTGGGCTCAGAGCCACAATTTTAGACAAAAACGATGATAAAAAGTAAAAACAAAACTAAGAGTGATGAAATGAGTCACCGAACATAAGCACGCACCGCAAGAAGATACCAAAAATAAAATAAAACATTAATTAAAACAAATTAAAAATATAACAAAAATTAAATAAAATAATTAATTAAAATCCGGAAAAACCTACAGATGCAAAAAGAAACATACGAAAAATAAAATAAACTGCCAAAACCTTGCAAAATAAGGTTTAGAAAAAACAGGCAGAAGTGGCGACCAGAAAAACAAAATAACGAGGGCTGAAAATAATATTATAGTAAAATAATAATGGAAATAAAATTTAACTATAATACAAATTATATATCAAAATATTGAGAAAAATGCACAAAAAATAATAAAAATAGTTTAAAATTAATAAAATAATTAAAAAGCCCTAAAAATGGCGAAAAATCGCTCATTTGTCGCACACACGCATGAAAATAGTATATATACAGTGACAAATTTCGTTAATTCGATCTCTTATGCTTTTTACCATTATACAATTATTCAACGTATTCGCAACAATCTTTTGAGAGTAAGGACCTTTTTGTTGTGTAAAAAGTTTCTTTTATGTAATTTTAAATGGTTTGATAAAAAGTTATAATGCCTTTGCTTACAATTTTTAACTTTATATGCTTTATCTTATTCATAATATACGAGGCCTCTTAAAACCCTTATTTATCGTATGTATTTCAATAGCTATCAATGGAACGGATCGCGTGCCGGCTGGCGGATTAAGTCCCCTAGTTGCGCTCGTTGGTTGTGTTCCATTGAAACCTCGTTCGTACGCAATAGGGTCTGGCAATTGCACAGGACCTCCACGCAGTGCATCGTTGAACGCCTCGTAGCGGCTACTGAAAAGTGGCTGGAACGAGCAGAATTTTAAATTATGGGAAGTTCGACCACAGGTAGGGGAATTAAGGAAGGTCGCGTAGCGATCATATAGGACGAATTTTTATGTTTGCCTCGAAAATACGATGAGTAGAACCGGGTAGAAGGGATAAGCATAAGTGAAAAGTGATATAACAATTAATAACAGGGAAAACTAACATCAACGAAAGTGTCAGAACTTTTATTTATAAAATCGTAGAAAAGAAATATTAACCACCATCAAGATCTACACACGCATATACGCACAATGATACTCGTCCGCATATTCATAATCATTTACATAAGTAAGGAACGATCGATGTAGGACGCTACAGTGGATTTTTAGCTCCATCTATATAGACATCCAAAATTTTTAACCACAATAGAAATACTCTGATCCAACGAAATTGAGAAGCAGATGGAGAGGTTTTCACTGACCAGTTAAGCTCTGATGACGACGATGACCATCTTGTCGCGTTCGATCTCCCGAGTAGCAGAAAGTATCGACCCGAGGCATAGAGACCACGAGATCAATTATTTCCACCTAGATAAAGCCATAAATTGAAATTTCCTCGAGTAACGAGAATTGGCAATGACTACCCAACCATTGAGTATAAAAAACCACTGCCAGTTTTGACATTGTAGTTGGAATTAGACGTCTCGAGTCCACTTTGGTAATGCTTTGAGAGAGAACAATATCGGAAAATTCTACTATCGTTCCTTATCTCACCAATAGATGAGAGATCTTCTAACGATATCGATTTTCGTCGCTTGACAATTTAAATCACATATTTATTGATCGATATTAATCCATAGAATTCCATCGATGCCACTACGAGAAATCAATAATATCGTCGCTAACAACACCCATTTTAATGATAGCCACATAGTGGATTCTCCTATCTTGGTGTGCTGATTTGTTTTGGAGTTGTCTCGTTGATGTTTCTCTTCCATCAATCGCTAACACACCCGTTATCAATTGCCGCAGTTAACGCGACTACTTTGTCATCCAAATAATGACGCATGCTTATCTCTGTTAGCACGAATTGTGGATTTCACTAAGCTCGATTATTACCGGCATTTTCGTAATTATTAATATTCCACCATGGTTGTTATCGGTATTTCAGAGTATCCCCACTGACATTAGTATTATTAGCCTCACTATTAGTAGTATTTGTACCACCAGTAGTATTATTAACATTAATATTATTATTATTAACGTCGATATTTCTAGTTATTATTATTATTATTATTAGTACCAACATCACCACTATTATTATTAGTACAATTATTATTATTATTATTATTATTACTATTATTATTACCAATATTGGTATTATGACTATTATTATCATTATTATTATTATCATTATTGTCATTACTATGACTACCATTATTATTATTAGCGTTATCGTTATTATCATTATCATTAGTGTTACCATTTCAGTCATAGTTATTATTAGCCACAGAGCTACGGGTATTAATAGAATCCATAACTAAAACACGTTTATTATCAAAACACAAATATTATTAAAACAAATTATATCGTTAATTTGTTTGAGGAGTTTCTAAAAAATAATAATTAATGAATAAGTAAGGATTTCAACATACAATCAAACATGCCCAACATCATACCATTATTTAAATACAAATTATAAAACGCCTCACATCCCCCCCTTTTTGAAAACCTTTAACCACTCAATATTTCTCGTGACGGAACTTCCATTTTCCAATTTTATTTCATAACTTCGATCATGAATCTTTTTAGTAATCACACCTGGACCCATGTATCTGTTATCACCTTTATTTCGAACATTTACTTTGATCAATACGCAATCTCCAATTTGAAATTCGCGATTTGTCGGCTGATTGATTTTTTCTTCTTCCACAATCTCTGAGAACCATTCACTATAAATCTTTTTCCCAAACACCATTTCAGCTGGAGTCTTCCTAATAGTTTTTTGAAAAGTTGAATTCAACATAAACTGAACTTCGGGAAGAATATCTACCCATGATTTATGTCTTTTATCTTTGAGTGTTATCTGTATTGCATCTCTGATTGTACGGAATTGTCTCTCAATCTGTCCATTTGCTGAGTGATGATATGGACTTGAATAATTAATTTCAATATTGTGGAATTCTGCAAAATCTTTCATTAGCTTTGATTCAAATGATTTACCTCTGTCACAGTTTATTATCCTTGGTGCTCCATACTTCATTATCCACTCTTCTTTCAGTAATCTTACCACTGTTTTTTCATCTTGTGATTTCACTGCATGTAAAGAAATAAACTTACTATGATGATCTATAATCCCAAGAATATATCTTTCTCCTTTCATTGCAAGTTGTAATGGACCACAGAAATCTACATATATTGTTTCAAATAATTTCGAATCACTTTTGCAAATTATTTCTTCTTTTGTTTTAGTTGTATCAACCTTTCTTTTCTGACAGTTTTCACAGGATTGTACAACATTACGAATAGATTGCTCCAAATCTTTCATATCAAAATTGTTTGATACATACATTTTTACTTTATTAGCACCCGCGTGACAGAGCTTTTTATGATATTCTATGATGAATTCAGACTTGTTTTCTTCTGGAATCCAAATTTTATTATTATTTGTCATAATCACTCCGTTGACATATTTATAAAATGTTTTATCTGGCATCAAACTAATATTTTCTTTTATATTTTCAATTTCTTTCGAGTTCTTTTGCCATATATTTTCAATATTATCAGTCATCAGTGTCAACAATCTTGTTTTTAATTTACCCATTTTAGGATTTTCATGAATCATTTGACATTGAACACATGTTTCACATTCTTTTCTAGATAAAGCGTCGGCATTATTGTGGTTATCACCTTTTCTGTATTGAATCTCCATGTCCAGACCACTAAGATGGTTAATCCAAGTTTGAAATTGTGGGTAATAGCTTTCTTTGTCTTCATCATAAATGTAATGGCTTTGTGATCCGTCCTCAAAATAAACTTTTTACCATATAGATAATGCTTAAAATGACCAGTAAAATAAAATATAGATAGTAATTCCTTTCTTGTTATACAATAACCCAACTCGTGTTTATTCATAGCTCGGATCCATATGCGATTACTCTTTCTTTACCTCCATCTTTTTGAGACAGAACAGCACCAATGCGGTCAAAACTTGCATCTGTATCCAAAATGAATGGCTTAGAAAAATCTGGGAACTTCAATACAGGTGTAGACGTCAATTTCAGTTTTAAATTTTTAAATGAAGTTTCACACTCATCAGTCCACATAAGCTTCTTTTGTTTACTTCCACATAACGCTTCTAATACTTTGGAATCTTTGGTGTAATTTTCTATAAATTTGCGATAGTAATTTGCCAAGCCTAAAAATCCTCTCAAACTTTTTACGCATTTAGGTCTTTCAAAATTTTTAATAGTTTCAATCTTGCTTTCATCCGTACGTATTCCATCTTCACCAATGATATGACCCAAAAATTTTACTTCTTTCCTTTTGAATTGACATTTTGCTGGACTTATTTTAAGATTTGCTAATTTAATCTTTTGAAAAACCTTTTCAATGGTACTATAATGTTCATTCAATGTCTTTGAAAATATAAGGATATCATCCAGATATACAATTGTTCCATTCCAATTTAATTCTCCAAGAACCAAATTCATAAGTCTTTGAAATGTAGCTGGTGCGGCTGCTATTCCAAATGGCATTCTGTTAAAGTAATATTGCTTGCTTTTTGTCGAAAATGCTGTTTTCAATTTTGATGCATCATCGAGTTCTACTTGATAATAAGCATTGCCTAAATCAATTGTCGAGAAAAACTTTGCTCCGTCAAGAATATCTAATAATTCATCAGTATTTGGAATGGGAAAAATCGGTCTTTCGGTTATATTATTTAATGCACGGTAGTCCAAGCATATTCTTATATCACTACTGTTTTTCTTTTTAACACATACTAACGGAGAATTCCAAGGGGATGTACATTCTGATATAATGCCATATTTCAACATTTCTTGAATATTTTCTTCAATTTTTTCTATTAAATGTATAGGTTGTCGTCTTGGGTTTATTACAATCGGACTACCTTTAGTAAGTATTTCATGCTTTAATAGTTCGGTTTTCCCAACATCCCATTTATGTTTCATAAAAATACCGTCAAACGTGGAAATTAAATTATTTATAATCTTATCTTCACTTATGTGGTTCTTAAATGAATTTTCCATAATTGTATTTATTTCGTCTGTACGGTTTTCTATTTGCAATTGCATTCCAAATCTTTCGAGAAAATCTATACCTCCTATTAACTTTGGGTTTATATCTTTGGCTACAACGAATTCTACTTTTTTAATATCAGAAATTTTATCAACTTTTACATTTAATAAAGTTTTACCGCAAATTTCAATCGGGCTATCATTCGCACATCTTAATTTTAAATTACTTGTAGTCATATTCAAATTTCCAAGTTTTTTAAAAATATTATAATCAATCACACTTATTTTAGCTCCAGTATCTAATAGGCATACTAATTTTACATTATTAATCATTACGGTAACACTGGGTCTTCCTGCATTTTATCGTATACTATTATATCATTCCGTTTATCACGATTAAGAACATTTAGTTCATTAGACGTTAGGGGTGGGTCTTTAAAAACTTCATCCATACAAAATTTATTAATGTATATATTAATATAATTTCTATAATCAAAAATACCATCACAACAGTTATCATTCAAACTATCACAATCATTCAAACTATCACAATCATTCAAAATCATACAACCCTTACTCATATCATTAATTACCTTTAATTTATTGCTCCGATCACCTCCTCGTGTGGTGGAGCATTCCCATTTGGGTACTCAAAATCAGCCTCTGGATCCTCGTCACCGAATGCAGCCACTGATTTATGGAATTTTCGACGTCTGCCTGGAAATAACTCATGGCACTGATGTTTGAAATGTCCAGATCTTTTACAATGGGCACATTGAATATTGGAGCATTCAGATCTTCTATGACCTTCTTCGTGGCACGCCAACATCGCAAAATTTGATTTATTCGGATATGATCTCGCGAATGAAATTCCCTGGTATTATAAGGCTTACTCCTATTCATAGGTCTCCATCCATTTGAAATAGCATATCGATGTTCTCTGGTAAGATCGCCTTTGAATCTTGGATTATGTTGAGGTTCTCTTGTATATTCATCTTTGAATCTGGGGTTAGCTTCTCGTTCTCGAATTGATCTGTTATCATAATTATATCTTGGTAAGCTCTTCTTAACAGCATCAGCATAGCGTTGTGTTTTATTCATTGAAGCTACATCAGCATGAAATACATTAATTTCTTTTGAAACTTGATCGTGTCTCTTTAATCTTTCTTTCATTTCATCAAATGATTTTAAATCTTGCATTTTGAGATCTTTTTTAACTTCTTTATCTTCAAGCGAATTGAATAGCAAAAATTTCTTTAGTTCTTCTTCATCAAGTTTATGCTTCAAAATATTTTTTGCAAGTTTCTCAATTTTTGAGCAGAATTCTTCGGCAGCCTCATTTCCTTGACGATAATTTAGCGCTTCGTTGAGATCATCGATAAGACTTCTGTTCTTAGAAAAAGCGTTTCTTAATCTTTCTGTATAATGCAGAGTTTCATTAGTCAACTCATATTTCTTCGTTGAATTGATTGATAGAAAAGCTTTGACGAATTTGCTTCTGTATTCATCGACAATATTTGTCATCTCGAAGAATCGTTCCGTTTCTAAGATAAAATCTTCCACGTCTGAATCCATGTCATATGTTTCTGGTGGCTTGATAAAATTTGCAATCGTGGTCGCCATATTAGCCACAGAGCTACGGGTATTAATAGAATCCATAACTAAAACACGTTTATTATCAAAACACAAATATTATTAAAACAAATTATGTCGTTAATTTGTTTGAGGAGTTTCTAAAAAATAATAATTAATGAATAAGTAAGGATTTCAACATACAATCAAACATGCCCAACATCATACCATTATTTAAATACAAATTATAAAACGCCTCACAGTTATTATTAATGATATTATTATTATTATTATTATTATTATTATTATTATTATTATTATTATTATTATTATTATTATTATTATTATTATTATTATTATTATTATTATTATTATTATTATTATTATTATTATTATTATTATTATCATCATCATCATCATCATCTATCGTTAGTAAACTCATCGCGATTATCCAAGCAAATATTAACCATACTATTAATAATTACGAACAATAAAATTAGCATTATTATGAATAACTGTGACCAGCCTTAGTACCATAAATGTTGCCCAAGTCTTCCCCATCTTCATCAATATTATTGTATTGATATCATTATATATAAAAACAGACCCTTGACTTCAATTATGTTTTCACCCCGATAAGCGTAGAAGTTTCTCCGAGAAGGAACAATATCCTATCTTTTAGTCACTCTTCCCATTCAGATGACCAGCCCTGCAAATCTGCCCATGATCCCACGTCTATCCCCATCAATTATCGCTACTAGACAGCGATTAGAACAGCTGGAAGAAGAACATGCAGCTCTTCAGGAAAAATACCGAAAGGTAAAAGGGACTTGGCTCTCGCCGGATGCAGCCAAGAAGTTGCATCAAAAGATCTCTCGACTGTCTCGGGCAAGATTTGTTATTATTTGATTAATTATTTGATTATCGAGTCTCGCAGTCAGCGAGTTCTAATAAATGAGCAGGGAACGACGCTCCGTCAGATTTTCACGGACGCTGAACTCCGTGCTCGCATTCCCGGAAGTGTATTCGCCCGGAATTTGAACATTATTCTGACGCAGCATCTTCCCGTGGAGACACCTCCCGTCATCCTCTCAATACCGGCCCCGGCGGCCGTCGAACCTTCCCAAACTCCTGTGGTCGAACCACGCTCCGGAGCAACCAGACGACGACCCAATCGCAACCGTCGCCGTCGCGAGCAACGCCGTAGGGCCGCAAATCTCCTCAGTTCAACGGAGCCTATCGGTACAACATATAAAATCCACGATCTTCCGCCTCCGTATCAGGAGTTTGAATTCCCTGATGTAGATTCGGATTTGCTATACGCAGCAACAGTCACGTTCCACTCACCGGCCAGATCAATCCACATCAAATTGGTGGACGATGAGAATGAAGTACCGGAGGCAAGTCGCACTCTAGAGCGGTTGGGTCTAGACACTGGCAAAATTTCTATTCTAACGGGCAGGGTACCCGGATACCTACCTCACCCTGACGAGCCAGGACCCTCTACTCGAGTAGACTTCAGCATCAATGGGAATCCCCTCCATATCGCCCGGCGAAACGTCGATGTTTCCCCACGGATATGGATGCGGATGAATGAAACAGAAGCTCTAGCAAATCAGTTCCCATTCCCAGCAAATTTGTCCAAACACTGTCATAGAAATAATGAATTTTTTCTGAAATGTTTGACAATTAGGGTATAATCCATCTCGATTTCTGTCTAGTTCCGTGTAGTACTCCTCTTATATGTTTCTTTATTTATATGAATAAAATCTTTGAATTTTAAATTTTGTAGTATTAATTTTAAGTATAAATCTATTCAATTAATATTAGTAAAACACTGGTACTAAGCCATGGAAGGGGTTACAAGGAGAGGGTTAGTACGAATATTAAGAGTAACTACTAAGAGAAACTCTCACGATTGTCGGCTCGGAAAAGATGTAAGGCCAGGTTTCACTGACGCTATGACTTTAGAGTAAAGTGCGTAAGACCTTCTATCGGCAGAAAGTGACTGGGAACGAAGGTCCTTCGAGGAGTAGCACTAGCAATAGCGCTCACCTGCTTGAATGGCATTCGGCTGTTGCGTACAGCACCAACATGATTTCGGTCATGGGTGCGCAGCAGTTTATCCAAATCGTGCGTTGTATGGGGAAGAAATCACCCTAGAACATAGAGAGGATAGATACGACATTGATGTACGGATGTGCTAGAAAATAGATTCCCCGTACGACCAACATTAGTAAAATTATCATAAACCATCTGAGATATGTGAAGGTAAGAGAAGTTAAGAGTTTTAATAAAAGGCAATATTGTTAAGTATATTTTTCCTAACTGTGAAGTCTTTAATAATTAACTATCAGAATTTCTGGGCATGAACACTTTTCTATCAATTTTTAGAATTTCTGTAGTTTTCAGTCCCTGATGACACCAATGAGTGTATCTATTGTTCAAAGATCGTTTTCTGATTATTTAAAACTTCTATTTCATACAATTCTTCATATTACTTTCGTATTCGATAGATAAATTCTAAATTCATTTAAAATACTAGTTTCTGCTATTATTTTGGGTTTACCTTTTTTGCTACAATAAATTTTATTTTAGCGCTCTTGTTGTTCATAGTTACTTGAAGGGTTATCACTACATTTCCTACAATTTACAATGGAATTATTACTCCAACATCTTGAATATTAACCTGGCAAATTCGTTTAACAAAGAATATCCAAGAGCATTATTTTCGAAAAATCTCCATCGCAATATACATGTACAGATTTTTTTGGAACTTTTTCTGGGCCAAGATTATCGGATAATTCTATTTCTTTAGTGGAATATTTGGCAATTATTTTAAGACGCTGAGTTTTATATTCCACACATTGTTCGACTGAATGATAGGTTTTTATATCTAAAGCTCCAACATTGAATTGAACTGGATTTTTTATGAGTCGAAACGATTCGTTAATCACCGAAAGCCCATATGGCACTTGTCAAGACGGTTTATCTTTGTCTTCGAACGGCGAAGATTAAATTGAGCACTTGTATTTCAAAACTTATATCAAGCATTCGATCAGCTTCATCAAGAACCAAATAACGGGCATCCTTCCCATTCCATCTAACTTTGCTCATTGATAATTAAGTTTAAAAATAGAAAAACCGAAAGAAAAATGTATTTACCCCACAAATTCAAAAAAACATCATATAAACCAGGGGTGGCAAAAGCGTCGACCACGGTCGACCAGTCGACCGCGTAGCTATCGAAAGTAGCCAGCGAGAACTATGGAAAATTGAATATAAAAATCAATTTTTACTTATTGAATTTTCAACTTTATAAACATATTTAAAATAAGTTTCGATTCATATGATAAAAAATTCCAATAAGAAACATAATATTAGTCAGATAACACTCAGAGTGTAGTAAATTTTTATTTTGAAATTCAAATATATACAGTTTGTTAATAATCAGAATAAATTTCATGTGTTTGAACAAGTAGGCCATAAAATAAAAGCAAAACATTGTTGCTACAATCTTCGATAAGGAATAAATAAAATAAAAAAATACAAAAAACAGGTGCTTGTCTATTTCAATTTTGAAATCAAATTGTTTTCATTAGAAAAATTTGAAAGCTTGAAGTATTCAGTATTCGAAAATTTGGAAGATATTTTGCGGCAAGATATTCAAAAATGCCGCTTTTTCTCTTTGCAATTTGATGAATCTACAGATTTCACTGATACTGCGCAACTATGCATCTTCATTCGAATGGTCTTTGATGATATGTCTACCAGAGAATAATTATTGACTATTCTTCCAATGAAACGACAAACAACGGGTCAAGATATTTACAATTTATTCAAATCTTTTATAAGTCGCACCCATTTCCCGATTCACAAGTTGGTATCAATTACCACGGGTGGAGCTCCGTCTATGATTAGAAAGCATGTCGGATTTGTAACACTTTGCAAAAATAATGAAGAAATTCCCAGTTTTCATTCGTATCATTGTATTATCCACCAGCAAACCTTATTCTCCAAAGTGTTGAACTCAAACTATGTAATGAATATTGCGTTTAAAATAGTAAATTCGATACGTGCAAGAAGTCTACAATGACGTCAATTTCGAACTTTGCTTGAACAATGTGAAATTGAAAATACTGAATTATTGTTACACACAGATGTAAGATGGCTTAGCCGTGTAGCATTTTTAAAACGATTTAGAGATCTTTTGCCCGAAATAAAACAGTTTTGACTGGAAGAGAAGAATTATATCCCGAACTGGAGGATAAAAGTTGGCTGATAAATCTTGCTTTTCTTTGCGACATTACAGAGCACCTGAATGAATTAAATTTACAACTTCAGGGGAGACACAAATCAATTCTTGACATAATAACAGCAGTAAAGACGTTTAAAGAAAAACTGTCCTTGTTTGTGCGTCAACTAGAACGGGGTGATTTGAAACATTTTCAAAACATGGAAGAAGAATCCAAAAATGCACCGGGAATTCTTTACGATAAATATACCAATCAAATTACTACCCTTTTAAATGAATTTAATACACGTTTCACAGATTTATCTAAAATTGCAAATATTGCTATGTTTATGTCATTCCCGTTTAATGATTTTATTGATACAGATGAGATCACTACTCAGATTAATGAATTTCTGGATTCAGATTCAGCTTGCTTAGAAGATGAGATAATAGCGTTGGAAAGCGACATTTACTTAAAATCAAGAGCTACAACCGAAGATAATTTTTGGAATCTTATTTCAGAAGAAAAATATCCAATTTTGCGGAGAGTAGTTGGATATATTTCCGCATTTTTTGGATCCACCTATCTTTGTGAATCACCCTTTTCTTCAATGAATGGCATTAAAACAAAACATCGATCTTGTTTGACAGATGATCATTTGTCATCATGCTTGCGAATCGCCATAAGCTCCTATGACCCGAAATACGAAGAACTTGCTGATAAGATGCATTGCCACTATCAGGTGCAAGTAGTAGCAGTAAATAAGAGTATATTAAGATGTTTACGTTCTAGTATAGTATTATAAGTTTTTTCTAATTTGTTTTGTATTTAAATAGAATAACTACACGTAACAATTGAAAATAGTTTTTCTGGTAGATCGCCAGATTTAATTTAGTTAAAAGTCGCTCGCAAGACTTGAAAGTTTTGCCACCCCTGATATAAACCAATAAAATTAAAATCTGTATCAATTTCACCCGAATAAACAAAAAACCGAATCCCAAATTTCACAAAAACATTCTAAATTAATTAAATTCCAACATTCGATCACACACACAAAAAACTCCAAAAATTCAAAACCTAAAAAGCACGATTCTGGGTGCGCACGCCAAGAAAAATTTTCACTACCACAGATCGCGCACACAGACGCGACAAATAAATCTACAAATCCTTTCTTAATTCCTCAATTTTTACTTAATCAGTGACATGTGTTCTAACTCCTGTATCTAAAAATCATCTCCGTTTTAAATAATCATAATCGGTCTACCACTCATCATATTATATTCTATTTTATTAAAATTAAACTTTAAATTCTTTTCACTGACAATCATATTCACTATTATATTATACAATTCTATTATTATACCTTAAATTATTAATATTTTATTTTTACTAATAACATTATTAGCATTACATTTGTTACTCAAATTACTATAAATATTACTATTATAACTTATACTATTTTTCCTTTTGTTACTACTATTGTAAATACTATTAAATATATTATTATCAATATTCGGCAATGTCTCAGAAAAATTAGCTTTTAGAACATTGCTATAATCACCTCGTCTCGTGCTGGACCTTGGCATTTGGAAATTCTGTCAAATTCCTATTTTCATGATCATCATCTACATCAGCTACATTCGAATATTTATTCCTATGATCTCAATCGTAATCTGAAGTCTTATATTTTTTGTTTGGCATCTCTCTATATATTTATTAGTATGGATTGTTTACTCTTATTGTTGATCTAAAACAATTAATTTTCAAATGCTCTTTTTACTACAACCAGAACAACTGATGTTAGAACATTCTCTAAGTTCATGTCACTAATCGATACACTTGAAACATGATTTCTAGCTGATTGATAGAATTCAAGACTGAAATTACCTTTTTTCCAACCTCGCCTTTCTTTTCTTGGGCATTATCGACTAACATGACCGATTGCTTGACAATTTCAACACCTTTTATTATTTCTTGGAACCAATCTTCGATTATTGAATATAAAAAAATAGTTAATTTCAAAAATAGATGATTTTAAATATCGACGTTAAACATCGAGACGACCCATGTGAACTCATTACATTGTTCAAAATTCACTAATATACACATTTTATACTAACATACTAATTTAATTTTTTATCTATATGTATCTAATGTCTAGATTCTAGATAATCCATGTTATATTTTATAAAATTATCATTAATTTAGACTCTAGAATAATGATAATTTTATAAAATATAACCTGGATTGTTTGATGAAGTGAATTTCTTATTTTTTATAAATGTTTGCAGATAGTTTATTAATTGTTCGCATATTTTTAACGTTTCGGAATGAAAGGTTGTGCATAATTGAAAATATACTCCCAACGTAGTATATAGATATACGAGATATAACAATGGATTCCACCAATAACATTTGATCAAAGACAGAAGTTAGACAAGCGATGGTTGAGATATGGATAAGTGTGTAAAGCGTATGACCTCCTATCGGTCCCCACTGAGAAAGAGGTTTTGCTTCTATGAGTATCATTGTGTGGGATCACTTCCTCAAGTACATCTGTTCACATCATACAGTACTAACGGCAGGCGATTAGTAACTCAGGATATGATAATGAAAATAAATAGTCTTGTGTGTCATCTAGGCACTAAAAAGCCAAAGACCCAGGAGTAGGTAGTTAGGAGCACACTGGAACCTAACTCCTCAACCCCACTTTGCGACGGATTAATTACGTAATTATGTAATTAATCACTGATTATCTTGATTGCATAATTATGTAATCAAGATAATTAATTTTGTGTGCACACAATTTTTTTTTGATAAATTTCTTTGAAATTCAAATGTTGACGCATTTTTTTTGAAATTCAAATTTTGGCGCATTTTTCTAATACAAAATTTTGTTGCATTTTTTTAGATAAATTTTTGAAACATAATTTTTAAATAGAATTTTCAGTATATTTTTACAACGAGATTTTTATACATGTTGATAACGATCAAATTTTCAAAGAAATTTAGAGTTAACAAAATAATAATAATAATATTTTTTTGACCTAAATCACTTAAAGTTTTATTTACAGGATCTTTAATTTGAATGAAGCGTTTTATCATCTGTTGAGGATACCTAAGAAAATAAAAATGAATAAGCACAATTAATGTAATGTATGGGGGAAAATGGGTGACAAGAAAGGTGTGTTGTTCCACAATCCTGGGAAATGGAAGAAATGAGAAAATAAAAAGGAAATAACAAATAATAGAAAAAATTAAACAATAAAATAATAAAACATGTCAAGATCATTTTAATTAGGAAGTACGAAGCGAATAAGAAAAAATAATAATATCAAAAACAAAATGAAAAATGAAGTGACATATGTCGAAAGTCTGGTTGAGATAAGAAAATGAATTACCGAAGAAGCCGTAAGATGGCGTCTTGAAAAATGGGATATCTCGACATCTGTCAGAGAAATTAGGAGAATTGAAGAGGGCCAAATGAAGTTGGCGGGAAGAGATATTGAAATTAAAATCGAAGTGTATATCACTAAGTGACATTTGGTTATAGAGTATAAAAAGGAAGCGCAACTGGAATTAGAACTCGAGAAAACAAAAACGCTAAGCAGAAACTAAAACGAAACGAAAATAATACAGAAATTTTGAAGAGAAGAAAGTAGAAATTATGAGGAAAAAAAGAAAGTGAAAGGAAAGAAATAAAGTGAAATCAAAGAAGTCAACGTTATTGAATATAAATTTGAGTCAAAGCAAAAGCAACTAAATCAATCTTATCGATCTCAGAAACCCGTCAGAGTGGTCAAGTGATTGTTAAATCCAATTGGTACTGAAACGTGCTATTCCTCCCGAAGGGTTGTAATAAGCACTCGATTGTCATTGTAACAGATAATTCTTTGTGTCAGTGTAAAGTGGCGATAGAATTTGATCAATAAAGTTTGTATTGCCTGGAGTTCGTTATTTCGATAAATAAAGACACGCTTGGAGTTAGATTAGCAACAGATAATATTTAACTTCACCGACAAACCCACCACATCGTTATCAAGGAATTCACGAAGAGTTTCATAAACTATTCAATGATTACAGTTTTCAAAACAAATAAGTTGTAAATATAAATTTTTTAACTTATAGTCACTTGAAGTGACTCACTTCACTGTACTAATAAACTTTGCAACGCAATTTGATTTTTTTACAAAATAAAAGGTTTTTAATATACAGATAATTACAAAACAGTATCCTGATAATCGAGTAGTCAAAATTGGTCGAACAATCCGAATAGTTCGATATCCGGATATCCGGATTAAAACCCTAGTTCTTATATATATAATTTTCACAAATATTTATTTTTACAAATTGTTTCACAAAAAACATTTACTTTGCACAATTTTTCAATCAACCAGTAACTAATATGTTATAATGTATATATTTGTGTGTGTTGTGCTTAATGGCACTACTTTTAACCCACTAGTGTTTATCGGGTTTATTTTTGGTTTTTCTAAGATTCCAAGAAATAAATTTTTAAATGAGTTTTGTGTTACCACAAAAAATATGCTGTGATAGCCAAAAGGCTAAAAATTAATAATTTCTTTATTTCCTAAATACCCATAGTCAATTAATCAAAAATGGTCGACTTATGGTTTTCCATGATTTTTATAAATTAAATTATATATGTTAGTTGCAATTACATTGCAATCGTTTTCTTCTGAAATCATAGTTAATAATTAAAATTAAAATTCCACCATATATATTCTAATAACATTATTTTTTTAAATAATTTTTATTTGTCAGATTATTTAAATATCTTTTCGAAACTTCGATAATTCTTTAAATGAGCCATGATTCCAGTCATACATTTCAACATGCTATCTCGATTCCCGCTGATTTTGCCAGTTCTTTTATACCTTTTCGACAGTCTGCATTTCTTTCTACATTTCTTTCGGTGCACCAAATCTTAATCTTAGCAATATCTTTAATATAGTTTTTTCATCTTGCTTAACTATAGCAGACAGAGAAATGTATCTGCTATAATGATCTATGATTCCACATATGTGTTTTTCTCTATTGACTGTTTCTTTCATTGGTCCACAAATATCCATAAAAATTTTCTCAAATGATTCCGTACTTATGGTTGTTTTAATTTCATCTTTTTTCTTTATGGGGAGTGTCTAAAATAGTTTTCAATTACAGCCTTCACTTCGTTTTCAAGGCTATTCATTGCGTGAGATCCAAAGGCAATGACATATTCGTATCCGATATCATCTTTTTGAGAAATATCAAAAATAAAATGTTAAACAAATCAAAAAAGAAATGACTATTCATATATAAAATAAAATGTAAACTAGATAAAAAATGTCTATTCACATTTCTTTGTCGGCAAGAATCAGTGGATTAACTGTAAAATTCATTGATTTTTGTCAATTTATTAATAGTTCATTAAGTAACGCAGTTAAAACATTGACCACTCTTCCTTTAACTCGTTCGGAATTTGTAGGTAGTATTATCGATACTAAAAGCATTTTCCCTTATAACTTTGCAACTTCTAAAGAAGTTTTAGAAACTACATATGAACTTCCACCGATTTGGGAAGATGTAACTGAAGCCGAATATAGTAAGGCTCAATCTATTTGGGAAGAAACCAATTGTAACTCTTTACTAGATTATATGATGGTTTACCTCAAACTTGATGTTTTTCTTTTGGCTGACTTTTTCCAGCAATTTCATTCAAAGTCCTTAGCTCAAAACCGATTGGAACCACTTAACTTTTATGGAATTCCCGGTATGTCTTGGGCATCGGCTCTTATGACTCTTGAAGAACCAATTGAACTTCTCACTGACATGGAGATGTATAATTTTTTCGAAGGGGGAATCCATGGGGGATTAACCTTTGTTAATAAATATCACGTAGTATCTGATGACAACACCGAACTGCTTTACATTGACATCAATAATCTCTACGGTTGGACTTTAAGTCAACCATTACTATATAGAAATTTTGAATGGGTTACAGATACAAATCAATTAAATAATTTAATTAGTTTTTTGAATAAGGATCTTGAATCACGGTCATTTGCTGTCACATTTGAAGTAGATTTAGAAATCCCAACATTTCTTCATGATAAACTTAATGATTTTCCAGTAGCTGCTGAAAAGATGTGCGCTCCGGGTTCTAAGGTTGAGAATTTAATGCTAACGCATTATCCAAAGAAGAATTATGCTCTTCATTGGAGACTTTTGCAGCATTTTGTTTCTTTACAAATTAAAAGTACACATATACATAGAGCCATTAAATATAATCAAAATTCAATATTTAAAAAGTATAAAGACACTAACACACAACTTAGAGCACAATCAACCAATAACTTAGATAAAATATATTATAAACTTTTAAATAATAACCTCTACGGAAAAACCGTTGAAAATCTTGAAAAACGAATTAATTTAAGATTATGTAATTCTGCAAACAAATTAATTAATTATTGCTCAAAACCAACTTTTCGGAAATCATTTAAAATCGGTGTGTTTAGATCGACCGAGTTACATTGGACAAACTGTACTCGATTTATCTAAAATTAGGATGTATCAATTACAATATATAGAGTTAGAAAAATATCGAAAAGAATTCATTTGTGAAATTAATATAGTTGCTGGGGACACCGATTCCTTTTTTCTAGAAATTAAGAATTGTAAGTAAGACATTCTTTTATCTGCTATGGTTCGTGATAATCTCCTCAATACTTCTAATTATGACCCAAAACATCCTTTGTATAGTAGGAACCTTGATTCGGTCATTGGAAAGTTCAAAGATGAAAATAAAGGACTTAAATACAAAAACTGGGTGTTTCCTCGTCCAAAATGTTATAGCCTCTTGTCTGAAGTTGAAAGTATCAAAGCTAAGGGTATAAAATTGAAGGGTACTGACTTAAAAATAAGTCATACCTAGATTGTTTTAACAAAAACTTAATTTTTTCGGTACCACAAACTCGTATTACTAGTAAAAAACATCAATTATTTACAATTAAAAACAGTAAGACTGCATTGGTGTGGAAAAATATAAGTGTAGCATATGGTCATTATAGGGGAGGTGATGTGGTTTTAGGTAACAGTCCAGAAGAATGTTCGGAAGTTAATGAAGAATATGACGATTATGAAGAACTTTGAATGAATAAATTATTTGA
The DNA here is from genome assembly GCA_022537955.1 of Schmidtea mediterranea. Lineage (NCBI taxonomy): Eukaryota > Metazoa > Platyhelminthes > Tricladida > Dugesiidae > Schmidtea > Schmidtea mediterranea. Next base: position 75,042,677 of record CM039679.1, on the reverse strand, counting down.
AAATGTTCTTTGTTTTTGTATATTTTTGTTGATGTTTAAAATTTTTATGTTTTTAAGTTAGTATTATTTTTTATTAAGTATTATAAAATGTCAAAAGGTAAATCATGTATATTTAAATATGTATTTTATTTTATTATTTAGTTTATCTTTTTGAAGTAATTTTAAAGAAAATTCAGGAACTTTATCCAATAATTAAAAATACGTTGGATTATTGCGCACCAGAGTTTCTCGCAACAAAAATTTACCATTTCATAGGGATTAACATTGAAGAACTTCTCGAGATTCACTATAACAACGTTCAGGGATCTGGTGACCGATGTGTTGCAAATTGCATTGTTTGTAAAGATAGTTTGAGAGTAACATGTTTAAATGGATGTCCATTTTGCAACGATTTCAAACGTGACCAAACAATTCATATATCGTTGGCCAAAATGCGTAAAGCATATTACTCGGATATTTTAGATTTGAAATAAAAATTATTCTTTTTTATTTTATCTTTATTGTCAATAAAAATATTTGTATGGATTGAAAGTTTGTTTTTTTACAATTCAAAATTTATCGATGATTTTTAATTCTTTTTTACATTGAAAAATTATTCTTAGACTTACAATTAAATTTTAAAAATAAAATAAATAAAAAAATTTAATAAAAAAAAATAATAATAATAATAATATAAAATAATTAATTAAATAAAAATAATAATAATATTAAATAAGTAATTAAATGAAAATAAAAAATAATTATATAAATCACTTCATTAAAACAAATAATTAAATTTAATAATAATATAATTTATAAATAAATAAAATAATTGACTTGATTAAAACAAACAATTAAATTTAATAATAATATAATTAAAATATAAATAAATAATATTATTTACTTGATTAAAACAAATAATTAAAGTAAATAAATAAAAAATTCATGATTTTTAAACGCTCAAATATATTTTAGGCTTTTTAGTGGACAGGCGATTTGAGCCAACTTTATTTTTATGGGTTTTTAAGCATGAAAAAATACTTAGGCTTTTTATTCGATGAAATATTTTTAGGTTCTTTAATCGGGTTTGAGCCAATTTTATTCGAAAATACTCCTCACTATAGTACGACCAATCATATGCGATTTAGGTCAATTTTTATTTTTTAGGCTTTTTAATCGAGAAAAAATACTTAGACTTTTTTATCATGAATTAAAAAATTTTTAAAAATTTTAAATTTGAACATTTAAACAAAAAATTATATTAAATAAAAATTCATTAATTAAAACAAATAATTAAAAAATTATTTTTTTCATTCATTAAAACAAATAATTTTAAAACAATTTTTTTAACCCCGCCCCCCCCCCAAAAAATTTTTTAGGGGGGTCTCTGATTTTTCTCAAGCCAAATATCCACGGGGCATAGTCCTCATATGTCTCTACTAGTGATACTTGACAAATTTCAGTAATACTATAAACACTATTTTTTTCTAATATAATACCTTAGCTAATAAATTGTTTTATAAACAATGCTAAAAAAACTCAGTAAACATAAGAAAAGCTAACATTTTTATTTTAAACGTTTAAATATTTTAAATTTTATTTAGATTTTAAATTTAAAAATTTAAATAACACAAAATTATCCAATTTATTGTTATTTATCAGAAATAAAGATTGGTTTGTCATTACGATTTGAAGTAGAATTGGAATTGGATTTCTTAAGAGAGATAGAGAAGAAAATGAAAAGATAATTTTAATTATTTGAAAGAATACTATGGATTATTATTGGAGTTAGATTTGATAGAAGAGAGAGAATTTAGAGAGCGTGGATTTGAATTGTAGAAAATTGTACCTGATCTGCAAGCCAATACTCAACAATAGGAAAAAGACCATATAACGAAAGTAGAGGACTTCCACATTCAGCAGTTCTAAAATTAACAGTAAGTAATTTCTTTCTGCTGTTGTAAAATGAGACATAGAAGATATGAGTACCCATTGGAGAAAAATGCCTAATATGTTGCAAGGAAAGTCATGGGTTCCGAGACTGTTTTTAATTATTGTGTTTTCTTGACATACAGTTAACTGGAAGAGTATTCAAACAAACAGAAAAGAAGGTGAAGAAATTGAGAAAGCAGAAATATCAAAATTTTCAAAACAGTTAAAATCGCTTCTCTGATTAACGAACTACTACAAAAATTCACCTAAGACTATTTCAGATTTGCAGAATCATTATTTGCCGCAACATCTGAATGTGACAAAGATGTGACAAAACTACTTAAATCTGAAGAACAGGTTGTGCGAGGCACCCATTTTCTACTATCTAAGAGAAAGTTGAAGATTTATCTTAGACACAGACGCTAACTTTAGAGCTATTGGATCGGGTTTGAGCCAAGTTTAAGAAGATGAAGAGGAATCTGTTATAACTTATGACAGCTCATGAAAATAGCTACTGTTTAACCAGGAAAGAACTTGTCGCTGTACATGAATATTTTATGCATTTTAGAGAATATCTTTACGGATAAAAATTCATAATTCGTACCGATCACAAAAACTTGAAATTCATCAGCACTGAAAAAACGCATATTAGTTAACAATTTCAAATATGGCTAGCTAATATGACTGGATATAATTTTGAACTTAAAAACAAGGGAAAACACTTGAATGCAGATGGACTATCAAGATTGAAAGGTATAACTTGCACCCAATTTCAAAAATGGCATGAAGAAGCCAAAGAAATTAAATTAAAGATTAGATATATACACTATATAAAAAACAGAGGCTATAAAAAAAGTATTGGATAAACAGCAGAAGGATATTTGATTCCAAATTAAATTTTTAAATTAACAGAAAATTAAAAATTTGTTTTCAATCAAACTTAAAAAAAATAAACAAATTGATGGGTGATTATTAACAGTAAAAAAGAACAACAATATCTTAATTTTATTTCTAGAAACCTTTCTCGACTTATTAACAGCAGCCCTACACAAAGAATTATGCCATATTGTAGTTTAAAAATATTCCATTTTATAGAAACTATATTTAACTGACCGAAGATGCATGATACAATTCAGCTTAGTCTACGATGTTGAGATATCTGCTATAAGAGAAAGATCGATCAGACAAGAACCAATAAAATATTTATCCCTGAATTCCTGGAACACATTGTTATTGATGTAGCATATATGGAGAGGAATACTATAAAAAATATATGGTAGTAATGGTTGGTCATATTAGTAAATAGATTTCTTTGACCGTAATTACGAAGCACGACAAATGAAAATTATTTATGACCATCATTAACAGTCGGATCAATCGCTTTGAAAAACCCGGGCGCATATTGACAGACAGAAGCCAGAATTTTGAATGAAAACTTTTAACTGAGAGACAATAGAAACGGATTAGCCTAAAGAGCCATAAAACCGGTAAAGAAATTTATTACATTGTCACATTTATTAAATTATTACATATTCACATTATCAGACGGGTGGGAAGAGAAGAACTGGCCTGAACCTTTACCAAGAAAATTGTTTAGCATGAATAGCAGCCGGGATGGTGCAACGAGGTTTCACCACTTAAGATAATTTACGATTGATGACACTAAACTAAATTCATATTTTGGAATTTGATAATATTGCCCTAAATATGAAATATTCATATTTTTGTAAAGGCGGCCCTTCTGAAAATCCTAGAACAATGAAATACTGAAACTAAACTCTAACAATGAAAATTACTTTGAATATATCCCAGTAGTATTAAGATGAAAGTTTCTGGGACGTATTGTCCAAATTGGGGAAAAATGGTTATTTAAAATAAAATAGTAATTATAAATTAATTTTGTATTCAGATAAATTTAATTTAATCTTGAAAATGATATTATATTAAAATAATTTTAAAGATATAAAGATTAAAAATCTCCTTTTAAAATTTTATATTAAATTTATTTTGATTAACATAATCAGTTCTTTTAATTTAAAATTTGCGATAAATTCAAATTATCAATTACTGTAAACAAATAAATTTATTTTTGTAAATTAAATTATTTCTCAATGAGAAGAAACCGTGCATGTTCAACTAGACCAATCCCAGCTATTATTGCATGGGCAATATTATTAGTTTTCAGTCTTTCTCACTTTATAGTAATGTAAGATATATATTTTACATGTTAACTATTAATTTAACTTTATTTAGATGTTTTTTTTTTGGAAAAACCTATAGCTACGGAATATTCGCTGTTCACATTTTATTATTCATGTTCTTAACAATAAATTTTTCTCGAGCGACTTTCATGGATCCAGGATTTTATCAACCAGGTTTTTAATATCAATTTTTAAAAAAAGCTTAAATTTGAAAAAAGCAACTGAAGAAGAAGTAAAGCAAACTGACAGCTTTAGATCACCTCTTTATCGAGACATAACAGTTAAAGGAGTCGCAATGAAAATTAAATGGTGTTCGACTTGTCAATTTTATCGGCCACCACGTTCTTCACATTGTTCAATATGTAATAAATGCATCGTGGTAAGAGTTGATTTTTATTCAATTTTTTAATTTTAATTAATTTAAATGTTAAATAAATGTTTTATGTTTATAATTTGATTTTATTAACAGTAATTTTGAGATATAATTTTTAGTAAATAATTAATTAAACTTATACCTCTTGTATCTTAATATCCATCGTTCTTGCACGTAATTGTAATGTTACCGGTTTCTATTGAAGTACTTTAATGGTAGTTTTGTACAAATTATGAAACGAATATAGTTTGTTCAGCCAACTCAGTTTCATTGTAACTGGTTACATTTTCGATTCAGTTTTCTATATAAACATCAAAATCCTGTATCTAATGAAATCTGTAAAGTAGTGGCTTAAATTCACGTTTAACAGCTTATTGATTATTGGTTTACTCTGACAGATCTATGAATTTTGGTGAAGTTCTGATTCTTTCCAATAGCAGTTATTGGAATTAAAAAAATAAAAATGCCGAGTTGTTAAATTATTATTACTACATTTTTAATGAACTCATACAATTGACATATTTGAAATAGCACAAATGTCATTAACATGCAGGCATGTTTACAAAAGTAAAATATTATCTGTTCATCTCAAATTGGAGCGTGTATGATAGACCTCAAAACGATCGCGACACATTTATTTTTCACAATAGTCCACAGTCTTTGTTTTTGGGTACTTTCCGCTTGAATTTTTTTGGTAGGCACACACAAAACAACTGCGCCTTGGCTGCTTACTAACTGAGAAGTGCTTGCCTCTTAGTCTTGTCTCTGAACTGACCGGTGTTCTGCCAGAAGCCCTACTCTCGAAGGATCCACATAGCTGTCCAACAATGGCTGTACAAGTTGATTTGCAAGCTCCATTCTAAATTTTTTATGAGCCTGTATCTCCTTATTTTTATCTGGGAATTTATTCATGAACAGAATCATCACTCATATGTAAGTCAACATAATCAACCAGTACAAACTCCCGAAAACATGGTTCTTATAGGTGTGAAGATAAAAATCCCCCTGATGTAGAAGATCACAGACATTCAAGCTGTCACCATCAATTCCACAAGTCATAGGCTCCCCCTTCATCGTTGCTGTCATCTTTTGTATAAGGAGCTTTAAGGACATCAGCTGTACCAAATGACTTTAGTCTACTTGCCATGGGATTTAAATGTCCAGATTTCAACAAAAACAACGAAAAATAATCCTTAAACTTCCAAAACAAAAACAACTTTTGACTAGATTCATCAGACGTGCACCAATGAGCTATAAATAGAACTGAATGGGTGCGTTTTATTCAACGTGTACGCGTTTTAACATGTTGCGGTCGTATTCGACTGCATTGGCTGTCATAGAGTTAATGATCACGAAATTGCCGCTAGAAATTGTGCCCGTCAATGATAATACCAAACCGCATTTAGCGTGACAGCCCAGATTTTTAACAATTTATCCCGCGGGGTTTTAAGAAAGTCCCGATTTTTAGAAAAAATGCACAACAAGCTAGGGAGCGGCGGGAGAACGGGAAGGGGATATACGGTTTTCGGCTTCCATGTAGCTATTTTATGTGTGAAATATAAATTAACAGATTCGTGGGAAAATTTTCATGACATTTTAAACAATGACAGCAACCTACTAAAAAAATTCACTAAAATAAAAAAATGCCAAAGAATAAAATAATACTTAACATCATTTTTTAATGTTATTATATTTGTAACTTTTGTTTGAATTGAAATAAAAAAATATTAAGATACATATTTTGCGTCCTAAATTTGTCTTGCTAAATATAGACCAAATTTTTAATTAAGAACTCGTTCCTCCGGCAATGGTGTCCCACTTTACGAATGTTAAAATCTGGTCGCGTAATAGAATGAAAATTATCAATTTGTTTCTTAAATAGAGTTCCAATTATCCAGTAGCGACATATTTGTAATTAATTTTAATTCTGATTTTTAACTTCGGGTTTTCTTGTCTGTTTTCAAATTTTTTGCTAATCAAAATATTTCTTTATTTTCATTTCTATTGAGACTTGCGATCAATACTTTCTATTATATTTCCCAAGTTTTAAGTTGTAGTAACGAAAATTCGTGTTAAATTGAAAATATCGATGAAGATAAAGGGAATCAAAAATATTTGTCCTTTTAGAGAATATGAAATTATAAAAGCGGAAATTTAACACCAGTTGTGTATTTAAGTTTGTAATTATATTAATATTTTAACTTTATATTGATCTTCAAATGTTAAACTTATTTTAAATTGATAATAAAATATTTATTCTTCCATAATTCTCGATTTAAATCATGTGACAACCCTATTGGCACTTTTGACGACATGGTGTAAATAGCTCTTTATAATTTAGTATCAAATTAACATGAAAACTGTAATAATATTTGATATTGCTATCTTGTATAAATTATATTTTCCACGTTCATAAAATTGTTTTATTCTTGAAATATAAGTAGACAATTATTTTACGGTATAAATATAGAGATTGTGATTTCTCGATAAAATCAACTTCTTAAGAATTCTCGAGAAATTAAAAAAATAGATAAAAACATGAAAAAATCAATCACATAGATGAGCAGTAAAATATTTTTGACGAGAAAAATAAAATACAAACTCACACAAACTACAAACAACAACCATATAATAAAACATCCACAAAAGTGGACAAAAAATGAACAGTCATCATTTACTAATGGTATTTTTATTATAAAAATATCCAATTTGAGGATAATTTAAACGCTTTAGAATCACATTCATCTTTCAATGACTACAATAGGACCAATGTAAATTATAATTTATTTAATAAAATTTAAACGCTTTTAGAAATTTGTAAAATGATGATAGAAATTACAGGAAATTTTAGAAAATATAAAAGAAAAGCATTTAAAAATGGAAATTAAAACATTCATTTTAAAAATATTTAAAAAAATTATAAATTTAATGAAAGATATCACATGTAACTTACAATATGTCCTTAATATTTGTCAAAGATAGTGTAACTATATAGTAAAATAGGCTTTATAATTTTTTTAGACAGCCTAGCGTATTACCTTTTATGAATAAAATTTGAAGCTGTCAGAGTCACCTAAATTCGAGTGTGTTTGTGTCTTTACTAGTTTTCAGTTGACTGGCTTTTTTTGATCACTTTAAATAATAAATTTCCCGATCTGTGATTTTGGAAATCCTGCTTAAGCACGATATATTACAGACAGCATGAGAAAAAAACGGATTAAAATCCTATTCTAAACTGAATCTATTTTCAATTCTTGTTAGAAAATCAAAATATTTGTAACCAAAATATAGAAGGTGAAGCAACAATATTTGTTCGTTCGTTTTTATAATTTTAACCAACATTGCAATACATATACTGAATTAAATAATAATAATACTCATGGAATGAAAGCGTTTGAATTACAGGTGGGAATGGCGTAGGTGCTGGAGTTGATTATACTGGCTGTTGCAAATCATATTTTCAAACTGTTGAATGCCACCAAGTCTTGAGTACTAAATTTCTGGGGCTCTGTACAGCAATATTTAATATCAATATAGTTGTAAAATATCTCGGACGCTTATATTTAGCGGTAAAACTAATTTTTGTCAAATCTTTTATACATATATGCTAATAATTGGAAACCTACAAATGCCAATGCAAAATTTATCGTTACTAAATGTACTTCTATTGTTTATTAAACCCAATCAAGCATTTGAATACTTCTAGTAAAATTAAACTATTAAAATTCCATCCCTTAAGTAGAAATATAATCTCTAAAAGATTTTTATATATAAATACGCATACTTGTAATCCTTTAATTGTTCTAATCTGGCAAATTATATCCAATGCATAAAAATACTTGTAAGAATTGTTAAAATATTTTTTAAATCAATTTTTTATTTTTATTTAATATTTATTTTTAAAGATTTAAAATAATTTAAGTATTGTGTTTATGGAATTATCAATAATTAGACATTTTTTTCATGGGAGAGGATTATGATTTGTTTAATTTATATTATTTTTATAAAAATGTTTTACATTTTATTTTGAAAGCTTTATCAATAAATCTTTTAAGCACCAAATATAAAGTAGTAGATGAAAACGAAAAAGTAACTATGTACTTGAAAACTTAACTAAATTTCATATCACCATCTGTGTTGATTAGCTGGCCTTCTGATAACTCTTAGACTAGTTCCTTTCCAATCGAAGCTTGATTCATCTGGTATTCTAGTCTTCCTCACAGAACTATAATTCGCAATGTAGCCAATATTTGGTTTTCTATTCAATTGTGAATCAATTATATCATGTATTCTCTAACGAACTTTCTCATGTCTGCTACTTGTAATCATTTTGGTTGACCTTCATATGCTTTGATCAGCCATGGACCATCAAACCATTCATAATCATTTGGTTTATAATTTTTATTTTCATCATAAATGACGGTGATACGATATTTTCCATAGCGGAATTAACAACTTGAAGATTTGAAAAGGTTTCCTTTAATAAATTTTAATTTATTTCATTTTAATTTATTGAAGTGAAGCTTCAATCGGACATTACGAGAAACTTTTAGATATTGACTTGTCAGAATTTCTTTTAATTAAGTTAACTGATCCAGGTTGTTTGCTAATCAGCTAATACTTTCTTCACCAGCAAGAATCATTTCCATTTTATCATTATTTGACAAACTAATATTATCAAAAAATGTCAGATCCATATATTTTTCAATTTCTTTAACTCTACTAATAATTTTTCCAGCTTTGGAAGATTTTCTGATACTTTCTTTACTTGTTTAGATACAGCGTCAAGCTGATTAATACATGGCTGTAAACTTTCAGAAATTACAAAATCTCCTATCAATATTCTTTCAATTTCCTCTAATCTACTTTCCAAATAAATTAAAGTTGGATCCATTTTAAACAATTTGACATATAATTTTTAAATTCCAAATAAAATTTATTTACCAAATTTTGACTATCACAACATTCTCTTTTTAAGTTCACATTTAAAATTACATTTTAAACTATCTTTACCTTTAACTTCGAAAATTCATCATAAACAACAAACACAAGACATCGACTAAACAAATCCATAATTACCACAAATTAATTTTAAAAAAATTTAAAAGGTAAAAAAACCCAAATACATTAGTAAAAATAATTTCACTCATTTTATTAAAGCTATGTTATTATTATTATTATTAATTATGTGCAGAATTAATTCAATCATAACTGTTATAAATTCTTTAATTTTGTTTACACTGGATATTTACAATATTTATTCTTTCAAATACATTGCTAGTTTTATTTACAAGTCTAATGAATGCAGCAGCATGATATCGATTTATTGTTTTTGATCTAATTTTATCATCATTACTCACAGAAATAAATTTCAACTTTCTGTGAAAACATAATAAATAACGCCAATAAGTTATTCTCAAACCCATATGGCACTATCGCGAATGATATATTAATATTAATAATAATAAAAAATAATAAGTAAAAAAGCATGACAATGATTTAATTAAAAGAAAGAGTCATTCAAACTCATTTACGATGTATTTCGACAGATGAATTACTGTCATATCAGGTTAAAAAACAACCAAAATAATATAGATTTAATTTGTATATTCGAAAAATTTTTTATTATTAAGTATCACATTCATAAAATTTACTAAATACTAGTATAAAAATACTACAGTATAAAAAATAAATAAATAATCGTTACTGACAGATTATGATTGCAAAAAAGTAATTAAACATGATGTAAAATAATAATAATAATTAATAAAAAACCAACTAAAAAATTAATAGTCAATTCTTTTTTATGCGGTAGATACGTTCCTCAGAAAATCGATTTAAAAAACCGCATAAAAAAGACATAACTTTATTGTATAAATAGAGATACGTTCCATAATTTTCAAAAAGCACATAAAACAAAAACATCATTATGAGTTGGCGGAGAAATTGAAAAAATATAAAATTACATAATAATAAATATTAAGTTTAATGGCTTTTTTGCTTTTAATATTTTAAAAATTTGAAACGAAACCTTGTGATTTGAATGATTCTCTATTCAAAAATATCTGGTTTGTTTAGATTTGAAAAAGATTAGTTCTTTTAGGGCGGAAGGTGAATATATATAATGTGGTTTATATATAAGACTAACAATTTTCATTTTACCTTTAATATCAATCATTGGAGGAAATTTTCACCTTTTAATTTTAAGTGTAAAATTTGCGATGTAGCTTATTGAAGGAATTGTAATCAGCGATTCCCATACATGATCAGGAGTTTTTTTAAACAATTAAATTCATAATATATAATTGTTTAATTTATAGCTAATACAATTTGAGATGCAAAAATTTCATATTTATCTTAATGAAATTTTTATTGCTCTCGAAACATTTCCCATGACGGTTATGTTATAATGTTATCGGTCTGGAGCTGAAAATTAAAAAAATTAACAGTTGTGCTAACTTTAGAGCTATTTCTTAAACATCTTTTCTTTTAACGACAATATGATCTAGACGTTTTATTACAAGCCAATCAAAACTATCATCTTTGAGTTCTTAAATTATTGGTTCTAGGATTGCTTCTATTTTCTTTTAGATTATAAATGTTTGATAAATTTTCAAAATCATAAATATTGTTTCAACGACAAGGCGTTCTTAAATGCAGTAAAAGTTTTTGGCTATCTTGACTTTTATTTCTGGTTTACATTTGTCTAAAATAAAAAGCTTGTATGCATTACTATAACGCTTTCTCGGAATTTAGCAAATTTTAAAAAAATATTTAAAAATCAATTTTAAATGGAAAATTAATTTATGCTTTTTTAAAAATGTATTTTTTATCACATGTTTAAAATTCTGAAAACAATTTAATAATGATAATTCAATAAATTCAACAAATATTATTAAATAAACAACGCAAAGCGTTTCTATGTTAAAATAAAAATATTATACAAGGACAATAGTGCAATGTTATTTACCACGAGGGAAATCATTGGCTTATCCTGCTTAATAAATTATATACGTAGAATAGTAACTTAGACAAAAAAAGAAAATTTAATATGTTTTAAAAGTTAAAAATACCAATGATAATTTTATGTTGATTCGCCATTTTTAACATTTAATTAATTCATTTACAAATTCATGTGAACTGCTATTCCAGATCACTTGACCTATCGAAATTAAATTAATTATTCATAACGTTTTTGTATTTCAGGCATTCGACCATCATTGTCCATGGGTCAATAACTGCATTGGCAAACGCAACTATCGCTATTTTGTACTATTTTTGCTCTCTTTAACGTTACATATTGCTATCGTAATTGGCTTGAATAGTTTTTATGTTTACAAATTTCGAGAAAAACTTGTAACATATGACAATATTATAGCGTATCCTTTTTGATGAAAAGATTTAAATATATTATTATAATTATTATTATTATTATTATTATTATTATTATTAGTATTAGTATATTATTATTATTATTATTATTATTATTATTATTATTATTATTATTATTATTATTATTATTATTATTAGTATATTATTATTATTATTATTATTATTATTATTATTATTATTATTATTATTATTATTATTATTATTATTATTATTATTATTATTATTATTATTATTATTATCATTATTACTACTACTACTACTACTACTACATATTTCCTTAATATTGATTAAGTATGGTGACTATTGTTGTGGCTGGGATAATCTTTATTCCAGTGGTCGGGTTGACTGGTTTTCATATCGCTCTTATAGCTACAGGTCGGACAACGAATGAACAGGTATATATTTCATTTATATTATTTGATGTGGATATTGTATTTTTGCCTAATTGTTCCACTTTTTTTCTAAAATAAGTTTAATTATCAAAAAGTAAGCTTTAATATTTCAAAATACAATTTAAATTATTTAAAAATTGTTGAAAGATTTTAATTGTTTATTATTTATGATATAATTCACCATCATTTCTAGTAAAAATATATAAATAGCTCAAATAAAATATTGATTTATACCTCACCAACATTTAGATTCCCAAGTATTTATACAAAAAGTATGTTCTTAGGGGGCCGAGTGTATTTTGCTAGTACTTGTACCATAGGAAATGCGGTTTAAAAATCACCACATCTCAAAATCTATAAATACAACAGTTTATGCTCCAATAAGTAAGGAACTACCGAGCCTAGACATTATAACATTACTTTTTGAAATATATAAATCATCATCACTAGTTAACATATCAGGATTGTAAAAGTGTTTCCAAAGGAGGCTTTAGGATGTTGTTTTTTAATACCATCACAAATACATGGCACATATCTAATTTCTTTATTTTCAATGAAAGTACATATCAGTTACAATTAACCGTGAAATATAATGCCATTCAAATGTACACAGTAATCAAAACGAAAATCATAGTTTTGTGTGATATTTTCAATCATTGTGGTATTTATCTCAGTTATAGGTTTTACTTCATCCGTTTAAACTATTAGGATATCCAATAGTTATTATTCAAACCACAGAGATAATTATTAAATATTTAATAATATATCCCTCTTTTTAAACAGTTTTCCACTTCCTTAACCACTCGATTCTGCGCTACTTTATCTTTGCCAATATTTATATTAGCTTCTGAATCCCGTTTCGCTTACCAGTGATGACGGCAGTTGCATCGTTAATAATCATTTTTATTGCAGGCCACGATTCCAAATAATTCAATGTTTCTTTGGTGCCACACTCAATAGTTCAATGACGCATAGCAAAAGTGACCCTATAAATATATTAAATTATTTATTAGTTTATTTTTTCGATTATGTAAAGTTTAAAGTCCTGGAAACTTTCAGTTTGGTTATGAAAGGAAAATTAAAACGAAAATTATTTTCAGTCTTTCTTTGGTATTTCTCATAGTGTAGGACTTTGGCCAATAAACTTTGAATAAATGTCATAGCCATAATCTACATATCATTTACATATATGATACATGGGCATTATTTATCTTTTATTGTGCGTATCTTCAATTATAAACAATAAAATATAAATTATAAGATACATTAAGAATTCTATTAGAATATTGCTTAGAAACAATAACAATTAAATCATCTTACAATAGTAAATGGCTGGCTTTATTTTGTGCAGGCGTGATCAAATGCATAAATTACTGGGGAAAACGATAATCCAATAAAAATAAAAACATTCACTGGCCAAAAGTCGTATTATCAAGTTTAAAACAAGATAGGAAAATAAGCTTAAATAAAAAGTTTATTTGTCTAGGTTTATATATCATTAAAATATTTTAACTTCACCTTTCAACTGTTATTTTCTATTTCGTTTGTTTCCAATCTTCCATGTTATATATTAGTGTGTTGTTTTATAATTAGCACTGTGAGGATAATTAAATAGAATAATTAATTATCGTGTTAAAAATATGTAACAAACTTTAATAAAATTATAATAAATTTAAATAACGTTAAAGTTAAATTATGGAATGATGAAATAGCTTGATTGTAAAATAAATATTTAGGAATGTTTGTAATTTAAATATATTAAATATTTATTGAATGCTTGTGTATTAATATTCCCTATTCAATTGTTAATTCATGCTTGCTTAAATATCCTCAAAAGAAATACTAAAAACATTTGTGATTAAAAACAACTTTAGATCGTTTTAATACTGGATTGTTGGCAGATTTTTTTTTAATGGATGTGGTAGATTTACGAAATCAAACTGCTAATAAGCACATTGATCTATACGTCACTGACAACGAATAACATTTAACTTGGGTTAGATTTGACATGGAACATGAATTTATAGAAGAATTGTTGACACTGGTTCCATTGAAAAATACAACATGTCGAAGATATATATATACACTGTTGGAAAAACAATTTCGACAAATGTCTTTTTTTCGAATTAGTCCTTAATAATATCATTATTTATTAATGAAAATTTGGCATGTATTAAAACTAACAAGTTCAACATGGTTTATGCTTTTTATTTTCGATATTATAATTGATTTTCTGTTAAAATCTAAAAATTTTATTATATGCCTGGAAAATAAAAATCGGCAGATTTCTACAAACCTCTCAAAAACTTTTCCCGCCAAAAAATAAAATTGTGGAATAATTTATTACTCCTTAATGAGCATAAATGAAACTAAAATTGTACGTGATTCAGACGTAGTAAGGTTGCATAAAGAAAACCTCTCTGATTCTGAAATTTCCAAAAGACTGGATATTCCAAGGTATACAATATACAGTATCATAAAGAAATATGATACTGTATTGAGATTGTCTGGTTCTGGAAGAAAAAAGTCATTGGATGATTCAGATATCCAGATTATTTTAAATGAAATTGAAAAAAATCCGTTTACGTCATCTGAGAGTATCAAAAATGAAATAGAAAGACTACTAAAAAATCAGTTACAAGCAGAACAGTAAGAAACTATATCAAAGATACCTCTTATAGATCTCGAGTCCCAAGGAAGGTACCGAATTTATCCAAATTCAATATTAAGAGAAGATTGGATTTGGCAAATGAATGGTCTTGGGAAGAAAGTGATTGGGATAAGGTAATTTGGAGCGATGAAACAAAGATTAACCTTTTTTCATCCGATGGGCGGCAGAGAGTCTATAGAAAGAAAGGAAAGGCCTTAGAATCTAAAAATTGTCTTCCAACTATAAAGCATGGAGGGGGTAGTATAATGCTATGAGGATGCATGTCATCTAAAGGTGTCGGGAGACTCCATATTATCAAGGGAAAGATGGATGGTCTAATGTATAAGTCCATTCTAACTAAAAATCTAGGTCATTCGGCAAGAGATATGGGTCTCGATGATGAATTTGTTTTTCAGCAGGATAATGATCCTAAACATACTTCCAGAGTTGTAGGCGAATACTTCATTTTTAAGAATGTAAATGTGCTAGATTGGCCAGCACAATCTCCAGATTTGAATCCCATTGAACATTTATGGGATTACGTGAAGAGAGAAGTAAGGAAAAGAAAGCCGACTAATTTAAGAGAACTTGAGCAGTATGTTATAGAAATATTGGAAAATATCGATTCAGAGCTTTGTAAAAGACTCGTAAAGACTATGAACGATAGAATTAATTGTGTGATTCGAGCCAAAGGGAAACATATACCTTATTAAATATAATTGCCGAAATTTCAAGTATATCGTTGTATGATTCACCACCAAACCCTTTGCTCAAAACCGAAAGATATGAACTAAAAAATGTAATAAATATTATTGTAAAGACTAAAGTTTATTCGAGCTAATCTTTCACCGCCAATTTAAGACATTGTTAAAAAGTATGAAACCAAATATGGTGATTTTGTTCTTCATACTGTTGTTCGTTGGCAGAATAAAGGGAAGGCACTGGTTAGATTCTGGGATTTAAAATTTTCCTCAGCTCTAAATCTAAGTTTACTATTTAGAAATGCCAGTGTTTATTGTAAGGCTAGCATTTCCTACTGACATCATAGATCCTCTGAACAAATTAAATTTGAAATTGCAAGGGCAATATCAAATGAAGAAAATTAATGTTTTTGAACCAAAGCTAGACTTATTCATCTGTCAAGTGGTTAAGTCAAACTTTAAGTAAATGAATCAATCTATTACTAGAAAAGTTGAAATTAGATTTCTCTACTCGTTTCAACGATACTCGCAGTTTGACTCCTCTGCTACTTTTTGTTGAAAATCTATTCACATGCGATATTTCTATCGTTGCAACTAGCATGCAGTTGTGAGGAGATGAAGGTTTAGTACAGCTTGAAATAATTGAAATTTAACATGATATTGCCCTTCGTGACAAGTACAAGAATACGCTGCCAACTGATTTCTGGATGACTTGTGTTTTCTGTTGAATTTCCACATATATCAAAATGTTGTAAAAAAAGTATTGATGAAGTTTGGAAGCACCTACGTCTGAAGCTGGATTTTCTGCAATGAAACGAAATTCATTGACTGATGAACATTTGGAAAACCTATTGAGGACTCCCGTTACTGAATACAAACCACAAAAAATATCGCAAACACTATTAAAAGCCAAATATATCACTAAAAACGCACTAAAAAGTTTTATTTATTTTATTTTTATTGAATTGATCTTGAGCACGGACCTGTCTAATAGTCTAAATCCCTAAACTAAAGCACATATGTGATACTGATTTATTAATAAATGATATAATTTTCAGCACAATTTCGTGATCGTTCCATTTTTGTGTGCGGCCTTCGGCTTCAAAAAATTTTTTTAGTGTCAAAAAGGTTGGATAGCACTGACATATAGCCTAAATAAATAAAAAAATTTTAAAACCTATTGGAAAATAAAACAAAATTTTTTCAGAAACCGCCTAACTTTATCGATAAAAAACATTTCCTTGATATTCTTGATTAATTTTGTCAAAAAGCAAGTTTAAAAAATTTCATTTCAAAATTAAACAAACGAAAAATTTTCTGTTAGTAATCAAAATTCCAGAAGCATTTCACATTTTGTTAAAATAAACATGACAGTATTCAATTACTTTAGGAATAGTCGTTTGGTTTCTAGACACAAGATTGAATATTAAATGCTATAAAAATATGAATTTAAATATTCTCTATTCATTATTTTACATTCCTGCGCTACAACACTGGATTTTTTAATCTTATTCTTTATAAACTTGTTAACTGAATTTATAGGCACTTAACTTTTATGCCATATGTTTTTATTTTCATTGGATTATTGTTTTCCCCAGTAATTTATACTCTTGATCACGCCTGCACAAAATTAGGCCGGCTTATTTTACTATTGTAAGATAACATAATCCTTATTGTTTCTAGACAATACTCTAATAGAATTCATACTGTATCTCGTCATTTATCCTTTGTTCTTTATAAATGAAGATAAATTACGCCCAATATCAGATAAATAATCCCATAAATTTTATACAGATATTTATCAAATAATTAAGCATAATTCCCACAAGGTAACATACCGTTTTAATTGAAATGTGCGTCTTAGATAGAGTTGTCACGCGCCACTTGTAAATTTTTCTGTACCATACATTTTTAATTGTTTATTGTCTCAATTTTATCACACGAAGATTCTCTCGGAATATTTGTTGAAATTAATTAATTATTAAATACTATTGCAAAGTTTTCCTAACCTTTGTTACGTTGCTGCATTATTTTAGGTTACTGATAAATTCAAAGGATCAAACAATCCATTCACAAGTGGAATGTTTAAAAATTGGCTGTATTTATTGTGTAAATCCCAATACCCAGGGTTAGAAAAATTATATCAATCCCATATGTAATATCTGGTTTTATTCGTTCAGCTCGAAATCTATCATATTGAACAGTTCTAAATCTCATAAAGTCACAATTGTCGATACGAAAAATATTGAAAGTTCTGAAAAAATTCCGTTAACAGAAGCAAAATACTTTGCTAGTCCTGAGAAAATAAACTCAAAACCAAATCTAGATGGGGATGTGAATTTACGGATGGGTTTTCCTCCATATAATCCAAATGGCAAAGTTACTCACAATTCCTCGTTTTTAAAAAAAGATATCAATCATTCTATATCATCAACAAAATCCAGTTTAGTTTACAACGATGATGTCGAATTATTACAGATTGACAATCATTGGGCAAATGGGAATAAAAAGGTTATTCTATTCTAAACACTTTTATCATAAAATAACAGTAAAATTCCTATAAAGCTTTTAAAAATTTGGCTTAAAGTTCTACATAAATCGCTTAAAGTCAATATGACGCTTAATTTTTTATTTCTGAAATTGCTATTATTAATTTTATATTTTCTGTACATTTTATTTATCATATTGAAAATAGCAGATCAGCTTTTGATCTAAATTTTAATGAGATTAAGGTCGTATTTTTTATTTAAACCCCAATTTGAATTTTTTAATATAATTAGCTAAAGTAATATTATTTTATTTCATGTAAACCATAATATTTATTTTTATTATATTTATTATTATTATTATTATTATTATTAATATTTATTTTTATTATTTATTATTATTATTTATTAATATTTATTATTAATTTTTATTATTTTTAATATTTATTTTTATTATATTTATTATTATTATTATTAATATTTATTTTTATTATTTATTATTATTATTTATTAATATTTATTATTATATATTATTATTATTTATTTTATAATTATTTTTGTTTATTGTTATGTAAATAAAATAAGAAATGTACAGATCGACAATATACAGTTTATTATTATTATTATAATTATTTATCTTTATTATTATTTTTATTGTATTTATTATTATTATTATTAATATGTATTATTTATATTATTATTATTATTATTATTATTATTATTATTTATTATTTTATAATTATTATTGTTTATTGTTATTTAAATAAAATAATAAATTTATCAAAGAAATACATGTACGGATATACAGTTTATGACTGTATTCGATAGCATTCTTTAGATTACTGCGGCTCTCAAATTCAAAATTAATTCCATTTATTTATCAGCACATTTTGTCTAACCTGATGTACAGTGCCAATTGTTGCCATGTAATTCCAGCGAATCACTCTGTTATTTAATATAAATATTATTTGGAAGTTGTCTTAAGTGCATTACAGAAAAGAATCATTCGAACAACACAGATCATCAAAATAGGTTTCCAAAAGATAAATCTTGTATCGTGCATCAAAATTCCAACATATTAAAATTTCGTGTTAAGACATGATTTATACAAATTCAAGGAACTGTTGCTAATTAGTTACATAACTGACCTATGTAACGTAGTTCATAAAATAGCTGTATTTTGTTTTCAAATATAAAATCATGCCATAAATGGTTAAATACAATAAATGCTATAATTAAGCCATCTATCTTACATTTTCTGATGAAACTATAAACGCTATCATCTTCTGGAAAATTCGTAATACCTAGTAATGGTTTCTAATTCTCAATAAACTTATTATATCACCACATAAATACTGAGTTGACAATTTACATAATTTGAATTTATTGATAGCCGTAGAATAATGATGGAGAAAATTATAATAGATGATCAATTGTAAGGATCATAATGTCCTTTAGAATTTGCAATCATCAAACATTTATAAAACCTTTTTCCTATCATTGAAAAATAAAATTTAAATTTACCGATAAAAATATTTTAAATTTTTTGAATAAAATATTCAGTTATGTAATTCAACTTTCCTTTTGAAATTCAAACTATTTCGATTTCCGGACTGTGAGATAATTTTGAGTTAAATAAATTTTATAATTAAATATTTTTGCAATTTTATTAATCTGAGTATTATTTAAAATATTTTCAATTTCAAAATAGTGTTTAAATAAAATAAAAATTGTGTTATTAAATAGCTTCAGTGCTTTCTAATATGAAATTTCAAAAATTGTCAATTTTTAGAAGTTTTATCATTTTACTCTATTGACGTTTCAATGTTAGTGCTAGTGTTACACGTTGATATTTCAATAGATTTTGAGAGAATAAAATTCATTTGTTCTGTCTACAAAGTGCCTTTCTGCTAATCATGTTTCACTCCATTTCATATTTAATTCAAATATATTTCCTTCTTTTACTTTTTTCATACCTTTTTCTTATCAAATTCGTTATACTTATTCATTTTAGACAATATTTAAACATTAATAAATAAAATTAGACCCCGAACTCAAAAGGTTAATAACCATTTCACTTATAATCTTTTTACAATAATGATAAATTATTTACATCAATATAAATACAATTTACGATTTTATTAATTTAAAAAGCAATTCTTGTGAAAGTCATTCATTGTTTGCTCAAAAACGAAATATACATAGATTTATTTTTAACTGAGAAAGTAATTAAACAGAAATTGCTCACTGATCGACTAAAAATATAATATGTAACAAAGAATTACTGTGCTTTAGGGGAGAAAGTTTGTCCTATAGAATGTTATTTTCAGTGGACTTGCTAAATTTGATATTTATAAAATCTATCTTTTCTAAATTACTCTGTTGAAAATTTCCCTATTCCTTATCTAAAATACTTTTCAAAAAATGCATTTTATCAATATATTTTCTTTTTGCTAAATGCTCACTTGAAAGTTTTAAGATAAAAATTTAATGCCATAAATAAATTTAAAAAATAGAATTGTCTGAATCCTAAATTTAAATTCATTTAATATTTCATTGTCGCATTTTACAATTTAAAATTTTCAAATATAATGATTTTTACGATTGATTTTGTGCCGCAAACCTTTTGAAAAATATGCAAAATTGCTTTGTTAGTTTTTTTAGTCTCAGAGAATCATTAGAAAGTCAAGTGACGTGAAATTTTGGGAATTACTAATTTACAAACTCTTCTCTTAAAATATTCACGAAACTTGAACTTTCAATAAAAAATTATATTTTTTTATAATCATTTAATAATCATTTAATAATCATAGACACAATAATCATTTTTATAATCATTTTTATAATCATTTAAAAATTATGAACTTTCAAAAGATACTTTTATTTTTGATTCATTTTTATACAATATAAATAAAATTTATAATTAAAAATAAAATTGAATCAAAAGTTTCTGCGCGCGTGTTTTAAAATTCATTCTTGCGATTATTTGCATAGTTAATAACTGGATTGAATAATAAATTTAAATACATGGAATAAATAACAATGATTATAATTCTGCGTCTACAGCCAGTTATCTAGAAAATTGATATTTGTAATCTAAATGATGTCTCAAAAGATAAATTATTCCATGAATTTTTCTACATAGTTCGATAAACAAAATTATTTTTGATATTTTTCTTTTGAAGTTTGATAAATATTTGACTATAATAAATTCTCCTGAATCTTAATAGACTTTTTTATTATTTTTTGTTATTTTTGAAATTTAAAATTATCAGATTGTTACATTAATTTTTTTCATGCCAGTCATTTTAAGAATTTTTATTGAATGATGTTTCCTTTTTTGATCCTATTCGAGATGCACATTTGAATATTAAATTGCTATCATACTTCAGACACAATTTCGGATTCGTTCTGAGTTTAATTTTATTCCATTGTTCACAGACAATTCCTGTCTTGTTCTCTGAAAGTTTCTGCAAAATCTTTATTACTCAGCCATTTTCATATAACAAGTTGGTTTGGTTCAAAGTCAAAAATTGTTAGAAAATGGTATATTAGCAGCTCACGAATGTTTTGAATGTTTTTAAATAGTTTAAGTATGTAAGTATAATAGTTTAAATCATGTTTATCAAATGAAACTTTTAGTTCAATTTTTGAAATAATTTTAAAAATTAGTTTTTTAGTAACTTTTTATTCGAATTTTTCAATCTTAAAAGGACAGCGTGCGTGTAATCTTGTCTTATAAAATTTTCTGACCATGTATCCTATTTGTCATCCATATTTTATCTGTCACTTAAATTAAACAAAATCTTTTCTTCTTGATCTTCTGTTTTTATATATGGTAAAATTGTTTTATAAAGTATAGTTTCTTGGTGGCAAGATAAATTAAATGTTATAAGAGTAAAAGAAAAAATAAGCCGTTATTGCAAAATATTTATTAAGTATGAATAGCTTTGATTAAAAATTAATAAATAACGTTCAGAAAATGCTTATTTTATCATTTACTTGTTATTAAAATCTTTGTGACCAGACCCCAGAATCTAACTACTCGCTACTGTCACAACATACTGCCACTCTTATCAAATATGTATGGGTTTAATCTCGACTTGGGTCGAATTTCTTATAAGATAACGATGAGAGCCAAATAAGCTAGAAACTAGTCTGTCATTAGAAACCGTATTGAACTTCATTTGAAATTTTTTATATTATGTTATTCATCAAAAAAATTAATAAATTGAACTTGAATTTTTATTGAAATATATTTTTCGAAATATTAATGTCCTATTTGCTTCTTCTATCTCCTAATGATTGTAATTAAGCTGGGTTTTCCATTTTTCAGAATGATTCTAAGTGTAATTTATTTGAAGAAGGAGCTTGTTCTATTGTAGTGGATGTGGATGATTACGAATTTGCTGATTCAAATCAGAAAGCAAATCTTTTGAATCAGAAGTCAATTGAATTGAACAATCACAAATCTGTTCCTTTGTTAACAACAAGCAATTTCCATCATCAGCAAAACTTTTACAAACCATCAAATAATATGTCAAATGAATATTATGGCAATAAAACAAGCAAATATAAATTAGGTAATTTTTAATATTTTTAAAGCGTTTTCCTGCCACATTTTAATTTATTGACTTTTATTCAGTTATTACTAAGCCTTTAAATTGCATGGCCTATGTATAAAACAAAAACCGATTCCTATATGTTTGTTGCTTAATTTAATTAATATGTGTAATTAATCGATATTCGAATTTTTCTTTAAATTTTTAAATAACTTCTATTTTAATGGACAAAACGACAACTTTATTTCAATGTTAATTGAAAATCAAATTTTCTGTATCTCAAGTGAGTGCGTAATCCTTCTTAAATTTTTTTACCTTGTGTTAAATATTAAATTTATTTTAAATAAATAACAGAAAATAATGGAAAATTTCTAATAAATACAGGGAAACTCGAGAAAACTCATCATCCAATCAGTGTAAAATATACAAATGGAGGCAGATAATTATGTTAATGAACTCATAAATTCATTGCTCATTCAATATTAATCTGTATATTCCCATCACATTTTTATGTCATTAATTGGTGGATTTAAAATTGCATGGCCAATGGAATGATAAAATAAAAGCTGAATCCGATATACTTGATACCTAACATAATTAATATTACGTAATTTGCCGATACGTGGAAAGATACATACAATTGAACTTTAAATAAGCAAGTTAACATTTAGTTAGGTTCAGATTTTAAGTTATAAATATTATGAAACATTATTATACTAATCCACATAGATAAAGCTATTGAAATGTGTAAGTTTTGTTAAAAATTTTGCTTAATAAACTAGTTTAATTAGAAATTTATAATAAAACTTTGGCCATAAGTGAAATAATTATTAGACAAGATTAGAGGTAACAAGACTATATTTAGAAAATAATGCAAATGTTCAGCTATTATGTAAATAAATAAGCTTAGAAAAGAAAATTGTTTTTATTAATTTGATTATAAACGATGCAGATGATATTATTCAAAATTAGACAAGTGTAGAGTCGTTTTTTCATCGTATAAAAAATTTGCATAAAAAATTGTAATCATATGAGATACGCGGAAAAGTCATCGACTTCGTTCTTGAAATTGTTATCCAGCGCAATGATATACATCGTGAGATATTTTTTTATGAAACCAATTGATAATGATCTTTAAACTTCCCCAGAAAGTTTTTGTGAATTTAATAACACTAGAAATATAGTGAAAGTGTCGATAAATTGATTCAATTGCTGCTAAAGAATGATTATTCAAAATAATTTTTATTATTAATGATAAAAAAAACGGTTGACAATTTGATTAAGAATCCTAAGGATCCATGTTTGAGAATTTTTGAGTGCAATTTTACGAATTAGCATAAATTGATTGTTAGTGTAAATAATATCAATAGTACGTTTATTGTATTAAAATTGTGTTGTTAATGACATATTCGGAAGGTTTTACAAATTATAAGAGGAAGTTTAGTAAACAGATGGGAAATTTAGATTATAAAATCGTTTCTAATTCGTGTAAAGTACGTAATGTGTATTTAATAAATAAAAAAACTCGGATTGGACTATGTTCAAATCATTAGACAATTTAAATTTATTTATAATAGTATCAAAATCGTTAAAATCAATAAATATGTGTATAAATTTACATGTAATGGGCGCAATGCTACATACATTGGAGTGACTTCCCGTCATCTTTGGACTCGGATTCAGGAACATAGGCTATTGGTAGGCGTGAATAATATTATTGAGCATAGAAAAATGTGTAATGAGTGAACTGATTTTAAAATTTTATATAAGTAGTGAATAGTGTGCCACCTGGCCCACTTTTTGGTACCCCCCATACTACTTATTAGATTATAAAGATTAATATTATGTATTTAATTTCTTATTTTTTATTTAATTTTTTATTATTTTAATAATTAATTTTTTATTTAATTATTTTTAATTTAATTACTTTATTATTATTAATTTTATTCATATATTTATTTAATTATTATTATTATTATTATTATTATTATTATTATTATTATTATTATTATTATTATTTTACACATTACTATTTTTATTACGAATATACTAATAAGTAATTAACATCAGAAACCAATATACATTTATTAAATAGATACAACAATGCTAATCACAAATATGTCAATGAAAAGTTTGATAAATATGAACAATTTGATGAACAGTTTGATGATCCGTTCGATTGGTAGCTTGATAATCGATTTGAAGAGCAGACCATGCACAGTTTGAATATTATTCTGTAAACTGATTGATATTCTCTATCATATAATGACCAAATACCAGACTTTCATTCTTTCCAACCCAAACCCTTTTATCATCATTATTTGTAAGTGCGGCTTTATTGTTTTGAAACTATACAACTGATGGTTGCTGGTACCTATTCGAAATTGAGACACCCTATATATTTCTATTCCATTATAGCAATTGAGATAAGACTGGTGTTTTATGTCTGTATCTTTCAATGTTACCCCTTTTGCTTTTGTTGTACAAGTAATACCTAATAAACTGTACCATTTTGGTCTGAGAAATGTCCATTCTTTATATCCTATACACTTACTCTCGTCTTTAAATTTTCCAATGACAATGGATGATTTATATCATAATTAGACGTATTTAGTAGATTATCTGAAATCATTGCAGGTAAAAGCTTATCTAATTTGCAAATTTTAATTTCTAAGAAGAAGGAATCTGTATCTGCAATTAAATCATACGCAATCTTGATGCTTTTTCGGAAAGCTGGCTTCGATGCATATGCAATAATCAATAGAAAATTATTACTTTTTTATTGATATTATTTTTATTTTAATGATTTAATAATAATAAATAAAAAAATCACTAAAAAAATAAATAATAATAAAAATTAATTAAATAAATATGAATAAAATTAATAACAAAGTAATTGAATTAAAAATAATTAAATAAAAAATAAGAAACTACAGGTAGTCCCCGACTTACGACCGCTAGACTTACGACTATCCGCACTTACGACCAATTTTTTTTCAATTATTAGTACACATTTAATATATTTTTGGGTTATTATTTCATTTTATAAATTTTAATAAAGTTTTCATTATATGAATTTTCGGTAGTTTCATTTCTCCTGATCCTAAAAGTTAGTAGTACAGTATCTAATATTTTTCTTTAGTTATTCATGATGAAACTCGACTTACGACTTAATCGACTTACGACAGATGACTAGGAACCTATCTCGGTCGTAAGTCGGGGACTACCTGTAAATACATAATATTAATCTTTATAATCTAATAAGTAGTATTATGGGATACCAAAAAGTGCGCCAGGTGGCACACTATTCACTACTAATATAAAATCTTCAATAATAAGTGGGAAAGAATTTTATGTGAGACTTTGGTGATTAAATTAAAATTCCTTAAAATAAACGTTCGATCAGTAACAAATTTATTGAGATTATTTATTTAACTCATTAAATCGTAACTCATTACTGTTTCCGTAAATAGCGTTTGACATAGATTATGATGGCAGATTGATGATGATGATAATTTCCTCGGAATATATTTCTTTTATTTGGCTTTCTCGTTTGCATAATTTTTTTTAATATTCTCCAATTTGAATAATTTTTACTATTCTACCCGGTTATGAGTGGAAAACTGTATAAATATATCGTAAAATTCGTGTTTGAATGGTGCTTTATATTTAGTCGAATTATATTTATTTCTATGACATTTTTTAATTATTGATTTTAATTTCTATCCATCTATTATGATGAATCAAGGTAAAATTATGGAATGTTAGTTAAAAAATGTTTCGATGCGATTTAAATACTCAGTAATAAAAATATATCAAAATAAAATTAATAAAAGGCGAAAAAAGCATTGTTAACCAATAAAATTTCTATCAAACTTGAATTTATTTATTGTGTAATGTAATAATTTTTTGTTGAAAATCTTTTTCTTATTCAGTACAAATAGTTAGTTTTACTACCTGTTTTTGATAATATATTGAAAAAAGGTTTACTTTGCATTATAATCATTTTACTGAACATTTCAATTATTTTACTGAACATTTTAATCATTTGACTGAACATTTTAATCATATTACTGCATATTTCAATCATTTTACTGAACATTTTTAATCATTTTACTGCATATTTCAATCATTTTACTGTATATTTCAATCATTTTACTGCATATTTCAATCATTTTACTGCATATTTCAATCATTTTACTGAACGCTTAATATTGTCTGAAAATCTTTCTCGTCTAGATTTAGCTCCACGAGCATCCATGGAAACACTTGACAGATTTGTTTCATCTCCAACCTCCAAATCCTCATTCAATCATTCCGTAAACTCACCAATACACTCCAAAGGTCAAGACTTTATAAATTCCAATTCACCAATCCAAACATCATCAGCCCAAATCATATTGGAAAGGGAGCCGCCATATATCAGTAATTATCCAATGACTGATCAAGTCATGTTTCATAACAATAATTAAACTAAATTTCAGCACATGTCGTTTTATTTATTTTTGTGATTATTATTATTACTATTATTTTTTGTCTCAATGAAATTTTCGTTGAAATGTTTGCAATAATTTGGTTTGTATTAATGAGTTCTGGTTTTAACCATTTCAAATATGTTAACTGATCAACTCTCATCACACAAGGAAGTTTCAACAATATAATATTAATAATATTAATAATAATGAGAATGATAACAAGTGATGAAGCTGAAATGTCGCCTTTGTCACCGTCACCAACAACGCTACCAATAACGATTATGGTCGTCTATCCTTCTTCATCATCGTTCAATGTGTTCCAGTGTAAAATGTACATCTAAATATTTTATTAAGTTGTTGTTATATTTAGAATCGGTTCGACTAACTTTCAAATATGATTATTTAATCCGATCAAAAAGAATCTATGTACACTTGTACTTGTCAGTTTTATATTTTTTTTAATAAACTAAATATGAGAATGTCTTTTATTGTAATTCCACAAAACACAGGAGATTTGATTTCGGATGGAAATTTTTTTTTCATAAGTTAACAAATATTCACGAAAACTTATTAATTTATAAGTAGTAGTTTTATTTTTTTAGAAACAATGTACTTTTAGGTATTCCTGAGACTAATTAATATTTATACTCAAGTGAAGGGAATAATTGTCTTATATAGTTTCGTTATTCTTAGAAAATTTTATTATTATTTTTATTTTACGTTAAAGTTTTGGAGTCGATAGATGCCTCAATTGAAGATTATAGTTTTTGATGTAGATCTTCAAGTGAAGGTGATTTATTAATCCTGATAATACAATTTGAAGTTAGCAACAAAACCGACGATTGCTTAAGTGAACATCTATATAATGAAATACATGACTGAGATATGGATATTTTGCTTGGTCTCATTGTTTCCTTTGTATTAGGTCTTTCCTTTATTCATGGTTTCCAGTGGCTATAGTTTATGCGGGAATGATCAGAAATTGATCAGAAAGTTTTAAGACAAAAGAAGAATAACGTGCCTTGGTACCTGATCAATCTGGGGAATAAAAGTGACATCATCTCATTTACATTCTCAAACAAAGTATACGGATTTAAAATTGTTACTTAATGATCTAGTTACTATAAGCGATTATTTTTTTATAAGCACTCAGAAAAATAAATCTTGGCTTATCAGTAACTTCGTTTCTATTTTTACTTCGGCCAAATGCAGTGTTTCTGCGTTAAGTCTTTTCTGTTCTTTTATATTGTGTTGAGGCAATGCAGGATAGTTTAATATTAATTAATAAAATTTGGCAAATTAATTGAATTATGAGCAAATTTATTGATATTTTTGTGGTGCTGAAAGCAAGTGTTAATTGAAAAAAACAAATGCTTATCAAATAATTTTAGGTTGGTGGAGGATCCATAAAAAGGTTCTTATTTAAAGTCCACAAGCGCGCGCGGGTCATCATGAGCTCACTACTACCTAATATCCCGTTTTTTATTTTAAAAGCGCTTTTCGCATATATTAAATGGTTTGATCCCGTTTTCAATCCAACCATATTTAGACAGAATTTAATTCTCAATAAGATGGCTTCATTGTAAATGTAAAATGATTAGTGTGTGTGTATGCTACAATGTGCATGTATAATTAAAGTTTCTATAATAAGCCTTGATTTGAAATTTGAAATGTTGTGGTTTGTGTGTTGCACACATATTTTGCTGTCTAATTAATACTTTTTACATAATTTCCATAATTTTATCAAATTTGTGTGTTAATAAAGTATATGTAAAATCGAAATCTCTATAATATAGTTTGTTCAAATATTTGAAGTGTTATGATGTGTGTCCTACTCACTTGTTTGGTTGTAAAATTTGCACTTTTTACTTATTTAAACAAGCTTTTATAGAGTTTCTGTTGTAATAAAGTATAAGTAAAATTAAATTCCTTATAATGTGTCTTGATCAGAAATTTGAAATAGTGTGTTGTGTGTCCTAAACATATGATATTTTGTGAATTATGTATTTTATGGATTTTACATGGTAAAACGTAGTGTATTACAATGAAATAATTTTGTAAAAATAATTTGTTGTAATGTTTAATTAAATTGATACAATTTACTGTAATGTTTTATAGCTTTGATTCAATTTGACGAAATAATTTGTTATAAATATGTTATAATTTGACTCTAATTTGATTAAACAATTTATCTTTTTTAATATAATTAACTGTAATGTTTTCTTACTTCGTTGCAATTTAATGAAATATTGTTGCAATATTTAAGTACTTTGCTGCAATTAACTGTCATATTTTCTAGTTTGTTAGACCTTAATGAAATAATTTATCATTGTGATATAATTTGAAGGAATATATTATAAATTAGTTGCAATATTTCATAGCGTCATTACAAATTAATGAAATAATTTAGTAATTTGCAGAGTTTCGGAAAGCTTGGTGTTTCAGGCTTGGGCTTGGCTCGGCTTGAGCTTGGTCATATTTGTCAAGCTTTCAAGCTTCAGAACTTAAGAAAAAAATTAAAACAACATACACACTATTTATTTTTTATAACTAAAAATTTTTATTTTATTTAACACCAAGGATTTTTAAAGTAATATTTGAGGAAGATCAAAGCATTCAACGATTTATCTGATAATTTACAACGCAACTTTGATAAAAAATTTCCGGCTACTGAAAATGTTCTTTCTGATTCAGTTGATGTCGGTTGAATTGTGTCCAGGGCATTTCGTAGTCTTTCTAGATTTTCTGTTCTATTTCCAGTCGATTTAAAAATTTGGAATTCTTGTTTTAACTTATCAAATTTCAACTGTAATGTTTTTGGAATCGAAGACGAATTAATACGTTGTGTTAATTCTTGAGCCAGACTGGAAAAATTATTATCCTCACGTGAAACTGTTGCCAGAATATTATCAGATTCATTTTCATCATTTGTCTCATCCGTGCCAAAAAGTCGTTTCATTATCTCTAGCAAATTTTAGAACAGAATTCGGTGGTACAGCAGCAGTGTCAAGGCATTCGATGAGATGAAAAAGGTTTGGATCCATTCTATCATCAATATATTCATTTATATTTTGCAATAATTTCAAACTAATAGCCGAAGTGTTTTGTGATATTTTATCTCGAACAAATTCAATAGAAACCATTGCTTTTCGAAGAGTCGCATCTCGCTTTCCTAATTCCAATACTGCTAATTCAATAGGAGTAAGGATGTTGATAAGCATTTGAAGGTTTTCTTTATTAATACCATACAACATTCTTTCTTCATCCAGCTCTATCAATGCATAATTAATTGGTTCATAATCTTTTATGAAAATTCTTATCATGTGGACGATTGTATTCCATCTTGTCTTCACATCAAGTTGGAGCTTAACTTTTTCATCAAGTTGTTTCTTTTGAAGTTCATCTTCTGCATTGATATCATTTTCAGTGACGACATTCAGTTCTTGTATTTTCTTATGTAAAAGATCAGTTTTGAGTGAAGATCGTCTGAATAACACTACAATTCTACGGACAGAAGCTAACATTGATTCAATATCTTCGTTGAGATAAAATTCTTCGTCTTCGTCACCTTCCATAGGATATTCATCTTCATTAAAGTTATCCTCAAGAACTTCAGTTTCAATTGCTTGATTTATATCAAGTAATCTTTCCTTTTTATGATAGAAAGTTTTGATGACGCCCAGATGAAAAGCATGATTAAGACAGATTTGATATATGACGGGACTTAATCTGCCAAATTTCAACATCGTACTTGCTCCATCACCAGTTGCAGCTACAATGTCGCGTGTGAAGTCGATCCCAAAACTCAATAAATGATTATTAACAGCTTCAAATAATTTTTCAGCTGTACAGCTTCCAATTATTCTCACTAGTCCTAGATTAATTACACCGTTGCGTGATCGATTTAATGTGACATTGAAAAATTTCCGTGCTGTGGCATCAACCCATTCATCGAGAGTAATGGAAAACTTTAAATTTTCTGATTTATCGTCAATAATCTGTTGTATTGCAGCTTCCTTTACTTGATCATAAAATTTGTGCACAAGACCAATGACTTGAGTTTCACATCTTGGCAAGTGATAACCTTTCGCAGTAATGCTTTCGCGAATAAATTTTGAATTTGTTATGCCTCGAATTGAAAAACCATCAACAGCTGCTAGCTCGGTGATAAGATATTCTAATGTTTTTCGCTGCAAAAACGAAATAACATTTGTTTGAACTCTCTGCGTAGCTATAATTGTGCTGTCTAGATGAGCCGATTTGATGTTAATGTTGTGAATAGAAGTACGATGTCGAGCCAAAGTAGAAGTGTTAGCAACTAAATCCTTTTCATTTTTACAAATTGTACATTTTGCACCGACAGTATTTCTGTTAACAATTCGTTTGATAAAGTATTTCCAAACCCACGATTCCTTCTTATTTGATGCCATTATGTTGTCTAAATAATAAAATATGTATATATTTCATTAGCAATTATATGAATAAAAAATATACCAAATACACTTTTTCTAGTTAATTTTGTACTCTGATGAGGTTAAGTTTTTTCTTTATTTCTTCTTTATTTTACAATTTCCTAATGTTTACTCACTTTTAAATAGTAATGAAATCACTCAAATGCCGCCGGCTTTAATAATTTCACGCATTTAAACTCCAAACGTTTTATATAGTAATATAGACACAGGAAATGCCATACGGCTTGTAAGTAATGAAGACGACCTTTCTTGTCGACTTCCAGAAAGTAACTATTTATTTTCTACTATTTACATAATTGTATTTAAATATGAAATATACGTTATGACAACACGGATTAAAACTAGAAATTGAACTGAAAAAGGAGAATTCCAACAGTTCCATCACAAGAAACTTTGGGATAGTTCAAATTATTTTTGTACGTTAAATTTATCTTTTTAAGTTTTTAAAAATTTTGATTGAAGTTGAAGAAATTAAACTAAAATTTAATTTTTTATCACTTATCTGCAACAGTACATAAGCAATATATTAAGCTCGAAGCTTGTCAAGCCTGAGCCTTCGAGCTTGGCCAAAAACACCAAGCTTTCAAGCTCAAGCTTAATCAAGCCGAATCCCTAGTAATTTGTTGTAATATTTAAGTATTTTGTTGCAATTCACTGCAATATTTTCTTATTTTGTTAGAATTCGATGAAATTATTTATTAATTGGTTGTAATATTTAAATATTTTGCTACAATTAACTGTAATATTTTCTTATTTGTTAGAACTTAATGAAATAATTTATCATTGTGTTTAAATTTGAAAAAATATATTATAAATTGGTTGCAATATTTCATATCTTAATTACAATTTAATGAAATAATTTAGTGATTTGTTGTAATATTTAGGTATTTTGTTGCAATTCACTGCAATATTTTCTTATTTTGTTAAAATTCGTTGAAATAATTTATTAATTGGTTGTAATATTTAAATATTTTGGTGCAATTCACTGCAATATTTTCTTATTTTTGCTAGAATTTAATAAAAATAAGTTATTAATTTGTTGCACTTCGAAGAAATAATTTATAACTTTCATGCAATGTACTGTTACTCATATTTGCAATATCAATACAATATCGATGCCAACCAATGTATGATTTTGATTGGTTGATGACATGCATTTGTGTGCAATATTTGTATGAGTAATATAATGTATCTGTGTGTGAATTACTTGATTGAATCGAAGTAATTTTCTAATCTTTACTCAAATTTGTTTGTTTGCTTTAAAATAATTTCCTACCTTTTACAAAATTTGGATTGGTTGATATATATCATCACTTAGAATATAAACCAAATGCTTTCAAAATGTAGCCATTATTACTAACAACCTAACTTTTAAAATGAGCTCTAACAAAAATGTTTTGAATGCCGGTGAGCTTGTTCAAAACCTCGGTAAATTCATTTATTAATTTATAATAATAATATTAATTTAGATAATTTAAATGAATCAATTGAGTTACTGAATCGAATATTGGTGAAATTGTAGATAGAAATGGTAATATATTTCATATTTAATGCATTACTTATTCTTAATTTAGATGATATGGATGTCGATTATTCTGTTAATGGAACTATTTATGGAACTACTAAAACAATTCGTTATGATGATTCTAAAAAGATTTATGCCAATTCGTCATCTGTGATGATAAATGGTCGATGTAAGTATCATTTTATTTATTATTTGTAAATAAATAATTAATTTTTTTGTAAATAAGTAATAATTTTTAACTTAAGTAGTTTATTTGCGTTTAAATCAATATTTCAGTAAATTAATTTATGTCTTTTAAATTATTTGTGTTTTCTAATAACAATTTAATTTATTTAAACAAATTTAATTTTTATTAAATACTTTATTTTTATTAAATAATAATATTTTTTAATTTCAATTAATTGAGTAAAATAATTTATTTAACCAAATTATTTAATTTAAATAATTACTTTTTAAGCAAACTTTAAATAATTCAATTATTTACACATATTTGAATGTTTTTTTAAAATTAAGGCAAACTTTACCCAAATTACGGTCAATCTACGGCCCATGATGATAAATCTCATAATATAATGATGAAATATTATCAAATAAAAAATTATTATATATGTCCTGTATGTCAGACCCAGACTGCTAACCCATACCCTAAATTTTATAATGATCATAGAGCGCATTTGACTCAATTTAATAACGATAAAATGACTTTATTTAAAAGAAGTGTAAAAAGAAAAAGTACCATCACGTCGGAAATATTTGAAAAAATAATTATGAAAGATAGTATTCAAATCGAACAGGGATTTAGTAACATTATTGTTGAACCAGAAATTGAGTACGACTTATTACGCTCACATCAAATTATAAAAGTGAATATCGATAGGAAATAGTGCTTCCATCTTCTTTAGTGGAAAAATTAAAAATAGCATTAGTCGAAATGGGCTCCTATTTATTCGCTATGTATTTTTTACTAAACGCTATGTATTTTATTAGTGCATTTATGTATTTTTTTCTAAGTAAATATTTATAAAATGCTAATTATTATATTAATTATATAAGTAAAAAATAGAATTCATTAGGTATTTAATTATTTTATTATAAGTAATATTTTTAATTTTTATAAGTAAACAAATACAAAAACTAAGTAAAACAATGAAAAATTCATATGAATAAACAAAAAGTGACACAATAAAAAAATCCATAAAAATACAAAAACTATTTCACAAAGACTATTATAAAACTATTTGAAATTATTGTTTTAATAAGGCTTTTTTAGCTTTAGTTGGTCTTCCTCTTGGTAATTTACTTCCAATAGAAGTATTCTTAGCTACTGCCGGTACTTTGCAATATTTGAGTCTGATTGAAATGCCGACAACATTCTTGCAAATAAATTTTTTAAAAAATGCTGAACAATTGCACTGACCGTCGGCCCAATTGGCTTTATCGTTTGGTAAATTAATGCGCCAGACAGTGAAAGCTCGCTTCGTAAATTGATCGATGTTGTCCAGTGCATTTTTTCAACTTTGTCAATGTCTTCTTGAGCTATAATTGCGCCACTAGCTGAAACATAGTAGTTTGTCGACTGTTCTTGGGGCACCGAAAGAATTGCTTTGCTTTCTTTAGCCCATCGATAAGACTGTGTCCATAATGCTGTGTCGATTGATTGTTTTGTAATAAACTCCTTGAGACTTCGAGGATATGTTAGTGACCACTTTTTAACAATATCTAAAGCTTGTTTGCTAAATCTAGATAATGGCGTGCGCTCTCTAATAGTTTCTTCGTCTTTAAGAACTCAATTATTTGACTCTATATTATTGTTAGTACTTGGCGTGAAGGGCATGTATCATTCATACCAAGTATTGTGTGTCGTAAACCACATCATATTCATATAGTCTAAATACTCAGTCGCTTTTATTTGTCTCCATTTTTTAACAAATAGAGAACTTGCTTTTTCAAAAATTACTTGGCTTTGTGACAATTGAAGTTGATCTATATCTTCAATTAATTCGTTTTGATCTTCTTTAGCTACTAAAGACTCGATTTTTTTGACACAATTTATACGCATATGTGCCCAACACATCACAATTTCATTTTTATTAAAAACTTGTGAATAAGCTTTATTTATAGCGTTAGAAGCATCAGAAATCAATACACGAGGATTGAATAATGATGCATTTATTTTTTTCAAGCCAATATTGATACTTGAAAAAATAAAATTAAAATCAGCAGTTTTTTCATTGGTACATATACCTAGACCAAATGAATGAAAATGCCTATCTAAATCGGTTGTACCAATGATTAAAATTGGATAGCCCTGCCAAACCAGTTTATAAGTTGCATCAGCATTTAAAATTGTTGATGCTGAGACTAGCTTAAGTAATCTTATTGTACTTATAAAAAATCTAAATTTAGAGCCGTGGCTTTCTTCATCTTCATCGCTTTCCTCATTACTCTCTTTACACTCATATTCATCGGCATAAGTTATTTTATAATTGACTACAAAGGCTTCATCTTCTAACTTTGGTATAGAAGATGATGATTGAAGCCAATTTTCAAGCTCACCTAAACTTATTACTGGTGACCCGTAAACTTCATTTCTAATCTTGTTTAATTGATTTCTTAATTGTATAGTAGTAGGAACAGGCTTTATACCTCGTTCATGAAAGATTTCTAACATTCTCTTAGGTTTTAGTTTAAGCTTAAACAACTCTTTAATTAGTTCTTTAGCTTCGTTAGATATTGCAGATTTAGACATGTTTTCTTCATGCTTATGCTCAGCTTCTGCCCTAAAAAGAATAACTTCGTCTGATCTTGAGTCGTAAATTAAATGTAATGCAGAATCACATACCGCTTTATTGAAAGTTTGTAATAATTGTCGAAAAAAAATAAGATCTAAGAACATCTTAGAAAAAATTAAGATTTATTGATGGATTTTATTAATTGACATATCGTTTTTTTTATTTTACTTATAACTTGTTTTCTTGACTTGGCATTTATTTATTTTACATAGTTTTTAATTAATTACTTAGCGAATGTATTAAATATCTAGAATTAATTAATTAACATAGAAGTGTTTTGCTCTACTGATACTGTGTATTTATCTACATAGAAAGTGTTTATAAAATACATAGATCGAAAGTTCAATTAGGAATTCAAGTAGAATTTGAAAAAGATTAAGAAACCAAAATAATTTCTATGTCGAATCGCGCTGCCACTATGACTAGTACTTTCCTTGAAGATGACATAAAGAAATAACATGAAAAGATTGTTGAGAGAACTGAATTAGAAAGTAGCTGGAAATTAAACCGAATACTAGAATTAAATTTTAAAATAACAAAGGTCTCCAATATATATAGATTATCTGAACATAGTTATATTCCCACACCTAAAGGATTAATAGGTAAAAAGGCAATAGTTAACATACAAAATAAAGATAATTTATGTTTAATATACAGTATTTTGGCTGTATTGAAATCTGATAAAATCAAGAAAGATAGAGAAAGACCAAGAAACTATTTACCGTATATGAAGGAATTAGTATACTATCCTAATGATATTCCAATGAAACTGTGTGATATCCCGACTTTTGAGAAGAAAAATCCGGGTTTGGTAATTATTGTAATGATTTATAATAATAAAAATCATGTGGATAAAGAAGATATTGTTATGAAACATCCATATTTGGATATAATTCATCGAACAAAAGTAACTGGAGTGGATTCAATAAATTTTTTATTGATAAAGAAAGTTGAATAGTACCATTATACTGCAGTGACTAATTTACAAACGTTAACGAATTGTCATAAAAACAATGATTGTAATGTTCAAATTCGCTGTCAGTGGTGTGAAATTTGTCTAAATGGATTTTGAAAGCCAAACGCATTTAAAAACATCAAGAATTATGTAAGAAAAATCAGTTGGGAACAACATTATATACATTACCTGAAGATAAAAATTTGGAATTTAAAAATTGGTCCAAAATAATAACACCTCCGTTCGTTATCTATGCAGATTTTGAATCTATATTACCAAAAGATGACATTCATTTTCAAAAACATTTGCCAATTTCTGCTGAACTCTTATTGATTAACAACTTTACTGGAATATCGAATTACTATCAATTTGTTGGTCAAAATTGTGTTTATGATTTTTTGAAGAAAGTTTCAAATATAGGAACAAACATTGTGTTACCACATTATAAAGAAGAGGGTCACAAACTGATTTCACCACTTACTTTGGATGAAGACAATTCTTTTAATATCAGTGAATATGATTATTTGTGTGAGAAAAATATAGTAGTTAAGGGTAAAGATCATGATCATTTTACAGGAAAATATATTGGTCTTACATATAGTAAGTGTAATTTATCTAGAAAAATTATAGAATTATTACCTGTAGTTTTTCATAACTTACGGGAGTATGACTTACATCATATCGTTAAGTATAGATTAAATCAATTTCCCAACTGGCATTTATCATGTATTCCAATTAGTAGTGAAAAGTTTTTATCTCTTATGGTATATGTTGGTGGGCTTAGAATACGGTTTATTGATTCATATGAGTTTGTAAATGATTCATTGGCTAAAGCTATTAAGACATTGAACAATCTACCCTTAACAAAATCGGTATTCGATGGAACTATAGTTGACTCAATTCCCATATAATTTTGCAACTTCTTTAGAAGTTTTGGAAACTACATATGAATTACCACCTACCTGGAAAGAAGTTACATAAGATGAATATCAAAAGGCAAAGAAAATATGGAAAGAAACAAACTGTAAAACCTTATTGGGTTACATGATGGTTTATTTGAAATTGGATGTTTTCTTGCTTGCCGAATTTTTTCAACAATTTAGGTCGAAATCTATAGCTCATAATAGATTAGAACCTTTGAATTTCTTTGGTATTCCCGGTATATCATGGAATTCGGCATTAATGACATTGGATGAACCCATTGAATTATTACAAGACATGGAAATTTATAATTTCTATGAATGGGGAATTTGTTAATAAGCATCACGTGAAAACTACTGAAGATACCGAGTTATTGTATATCGACATCAATAACCTATATGGATGGGCTTTAAGTCAAAGTTTACCGCGTGGAAAATTTAGTTGGATTCATGATAACCTTAATAGTATTTTAGAAGATTGCAAGAATTTGGACTTAGAAAAGCTGTCGTATGTATATACTGTGGAGGTTGATTTGGAAATTCCGAATGAAATTCATGATTTATTGGATGATTTCCCAATCGCAGCAGAAAAGAAATGTGTTTCAAAAGTAGATAAATTACTCTTAACGCATAATCCAAAGCAAATTATGTAGTGCATTGGCGATTGCTCAAAATGTTTTTATTATTAGGTGTACAAGTTGTCAATATTCATCGGGCTGTTGGGCGTAAAGGAGTTTTCTAAACTATGGTATGATTCATCTAAATGATATGCCCTTCACTTTCAACTGCTAGGGATATTTATTCGATACGTCGCATGATTTTAATAACCATTGCGTACCCATGACCGAAATCATGTTGGTACTGTACGCAATAGCCGAATGCCATTCGAGCAGGTGAGCGTTATTACTAACACTACTTCTCGAAGGACCTTCGTCTTCCCGGATCATTAGCTGCCGCTGGAAGGACTTACGCTTCTGCCTATCAACCCATATCTAATTCCTACTTTTGCCCTGATCACGGTGAGAAAATCGTGGAGAATGGTTATGTCCAACACGTGTTTGCCAGCCCTTTTCGACACCCATTGTCATCTATACCTCACCTCTCGTAAAGTGCAATTAAGTGGTGTAATGCCTAACAAAAGAAAAAATAAAATAAGACAACATGAATATTGTGAATACACTATATTGGCCGTAATATACATTTACATCATTACACAGAAAAATAAACAATGAACATCAAGATCACAAGTGTCTATATACACATCCCTGACTGTATGAGAGTCCCATTTTTCATTTTAGTCTTCCTCGGCGTCAATGTCCGTAGGCAGATGTCTCCTTTTTGCCGGCCGATACGGCGGGGGATTTGCTTGAAGGTTGCCCTCAGCACTCGTGGAGGGTCCCGCGATTTCACGTTGGGTGCCATCATTCGGCACTTCGCCCGTGAGAATGGCTATTTCGTCAGTACCTAGCCCCAGCCGATCGAGAGCTTGTACGACTCGGGGCGATCCAAAATCCTCATCCACTAGATCGATGTGGATGGACCTGGGAGAGAAGGAGAAAATGAGCCGAGGAGCGTAGCAAATATCCGGATCGAGCCCCGGGATCTCGAATTTCCGATAAGGGGGCGGCAAGTCATCGATCCGATATGAGTCTTCGGCAGGCTCTGCTTCTCGGAAGAGCTCCTCTTCTCGACGACGTCAATCCCTGCGTCGCCTATTCCGATTTGGTCGGTGGCGAGCCGTAGTGGCGACAGAGTTCGCCGTGATTTCTGCTGGTGGAAGATTTAGAGAGGATGGAGGGGTGATAACTGATGGAGGGATGTGAACTGATGAAGTTGTGAGATTTTCGGTGTTGGGGAGGTGATGGGCCGGAATGATGTTTAGTTGACTGGCCCGGACACTCCCTGGGACGTGAGTCCAAAGCTCTACGTCCGTGAATGCTTGACGGAGTGCCGTTGATTGTTCACGTATCAGCAGTCGTTGGCTGCGTGACTCGGCGATTAATTCGTCACGCGCCTGGGTGAGCCGAAAATTCTTCTGCCTCAGCTCCCTTACGGTTTCTGGTGGAGCCCAGGTGCCCTTCATTCTCTCATATTTAACCCGGAGCTCATTGTGCTGCTGTTTTAGGTCTTCATATTGGTGCCGGACGGCCACTATGGATGGGGGAAGTCGGGGAATCCTTGGCAGATTGTTCAACTCGGAATTGTTATTGTTGTTCATGCTAAAAGATAGAAAGAAAAGGAAATTAAAAATTGGAGGTTATCGAGAGGTGGGGTAGGTAGACAGGGAGGTTCGGGAAGGGATTTTAACATTTATTAAGCGAGTTGATTCCTACTTTTATTATTTTTTCGCCCGGTAACCATATTCGACGCGGGTCCACCTCAATATCACTACATCAATATTCCTTAATTGGGTTTATGAGATTAATTAGGAACTACCTCGACCGGCCACAATCTATACCCACATGATTAAATTTGTAGTTTACATTGGCTTAATGGACTCTCATGATCTTAAGAGTTTTTATAACCCGATCGAACCCTAACCTCCATTATCTAATAAAAAGGAAATCCGATATTCAAACCATTATTTAGTACATATTTTTGGTTAATGATGTTGTAATACTACCGGTACTTGGAATTTACAAAAAATATCGCACATATTTTAATTAAAAGTTTTACAGTAAGATGATTGAATTTTTATATAGTAAATATTTAGATTAATAATTTATAATGTTAAAATTAGTTAAAGATAACTAAAGTTCCGTGTAATATGAGTTTTAGTTACTTATTTTATAATAAACAAATCGACTTATTATATTTCGAGTGTTTGGAATCATGAATTTACGATGCTAAATGTATTTAAGAACAATTACTGCGTCGGGTAATTCATATTTTAATTAATAAATTTTTAGCAATTAAATCGGTTTATTACATACAAACTAATTAGAATTAATAGTTTTATGAAGTTAAATTTAGTTAAAAGTAAATTTATAGTAAGTAAATTGAATCATTTTATATTAATTATTTGAAATTAACCATTTTATAACACTAAGAATATTTAGAAGTAAAATAAAACGTTATTTAGTAAGTATTTTAAATTGAAAACCTTTTGGTAAACCCAGCGGGTTTAGGAATGGAGGTAAACAGCAAAACATTAAAGTTATCGATCGGATTTGGAGGTAAGTGTAAACATGATACTAATTGATAGTTTAAATTACAGGTATTTTAGGGGTAATTAATTAGCAATGAATAGAGAAGGTTTTACTTCAAATAAGCTAAAGATACTTACGGTGGTTTCCGATGAATGGCAGATTCGAAAAAATTCCAATGAATACAAAGTGCAAATTCTAATGACAAGAAAATTACCGATCTGTATATTGTGCCGGCTTAGCAGAATTAGATTTTTAGACTTCATGAATGCGTAGGTATAATTCTATTGGTTGATATTTAAGTCTTATATTATAGGATTTAATCAACCGTGATGAATGTGGAACTCTAAATCGTCAAAATCTATCTGAATTTTCTCTATGGATGGATTACTGGAAGATCATCGTCCTCCTCTCCTAATTACTCGGATCTACGCGTAATTCTTGGTCCCGATATCGGGCGACCCTCATGAACGATCTCTGACTCATATTTTTATTCTACCTTGATCAATTGTTTATAATATGTGTTATTATGGAATTTTTCTCGTTTGAGTTACATCAGACCAAAATGGGGCGTTGTTGCTGCACTCCCATACTGTGGAATATCTTTCTAATGGTGAGGAAAGTTTGTATTTATTCCTTTTTATTTTATTATCAAATAAATTATGATATTATCGTCTCTTTTTCTACTTTATTTCAATTTTTATGTAAATTTTGCTATCGTTGTCCAAAACCTATCCCTACTACCCGCTTTCCATTCGTTAATTTGTCCGAAATATAAAAATTTTCTTTGATCAACCTGTGATCTTGCTTAATCTCCCTCTAGCTGTATGGTCGCTCTTCCCTTGATTTTAATTCGACTCGCTCCGGCCACTTTTCAGCAGCCGCCTCGAGTATACAACGGCGCCCTGCGTAGCGGTCCTG
The DNA here is from genome assembly GCA_022537955.1 of Schmidtea mediterranea. Taxonomy (NCBI): domain Eukaryota; kingdom Metazoa; phylum Platyhelminthes; order Tricladida; family Dugesiidae; genus Schmidtea; species Schmidtea mediterranea. The sequence goes on along the minus strand of CM039679.1, from coordinate 75,000,803 downwards.
TGCATAACGCCAGACCCGACTGCGGACTGCCGAGGGGTTCACGAGCTCAACTAAGGGTTTTCACCCACTAGCCGGCACGAGATCCGTCCCATGAACCGTCTATTACGATACAATACATATATAATTTAAAGGGTTCGGACTATAGATATATATAAATATTATTAAAAAATAATGAAATGAAACGTTACACATAGTTTTAATTGAGGAAAGTTTACATCAGCATAGAAAAATATACATAAAATGACAAAAATAAATTCCTTACGTTCCAAATTTTCGTTTGAAGTTTGAAATCAATAGTTCAGTTAAGAGCATAAGATTAAAAATAATGAAATTCATCACTGTATTTATACTATTTTCATGCGTGTGTGCGACCAATAGGCGATTTTTCGCCATTTTTAGGGCTTTATAATTATTTTATTACTTTCAAATTATTTTTAGTATTTTTTGTATATTTTTCTTTATTTTTTGGTATATAATTTATTTTATGTTTGGATTTTATTTTTATTACTATTTTCTTGTAATATTATTTTTAGCCCTTTTTATTTGTTTTCTGGCCGCCACTTCTGCCTATGTTTTTTCTAAACCTTATTTTGCAAGGTTTTGGCAGTTTATTTTATTTCTTTGTATGTTTCTTTTTGCATCTGTAGGCTTTTTCCAAATTTTAATTAATTATTTGTTTTATTTAATTTTTGTTATATTTTTAATTTGTTTTAATTACTATGTTGTTTATTGATTTTTGGTATCTTTGTGCGGTGCATGTTTATGTACAGTGATTCGTTCCATTACTTCCACTCTTTGTCTTTAATTTTAATTTTAATTTTTTGTTTAAATTGTGGCTCTGAGCCCAAAAGGGCTATCAGATTTAAACAAGAACCTATTTTTAAAAACTATGTCGATACAAACACCAAACTCAGAGCTGAATCAACAAACACACTTGATAAAAACTATTATAAGTTGCTCAACAATAGTCTTTATGGTAAGACTGTAGAAAACTTAAAGAAAAGAATGAATTTAAGATTGTGTAATAATCAACAGAAATTTATCACATATGCATCAAACCCAACTTTTCGAAAAACCATCAAGATTGCGGATGATTTAATTGCAGCCATACTGGATATATATTCAATATGTTTAGATAGACCAAGTTACATTGGTCAAACAGTTTTGGATTCATCAAAACTTCGAATGTATGAGCTTCAATATGTAGAATTAGCAAAATATCGAAATCAGTTCAAAATCAGTATCGACATTGTTGCTGGAGACACAGATTCCTTAAAAATTAAAAATTGCAAATTAGATAAGCTTTTACCGGCAATGATTTCAGATTAGGGGTAATAATACCGGTAAACTGGTAAATTTTTCCACATTAGTGTATTTACATTTACCGGTTTTTTGCTATAAATTACCGATAAACCGGTAAAATTTGGTAATATTTTAACGCTATAGAGTACTGATTACGTCCCTGCCCTTTGTACACACCGCCCGTCGCTACTACCGATTGAATGGTTTAGTGAGATTGTTGGATTCTGATCTAAGAAATGGCAACATTTCTATGAATGTGAAAAGACACTCAAACTTGATCATTTAGAGGAAGTAAAAGTCGTAACAAGTTTTTTGTAGGTGAACCTGCAGAAGGATCATTATTAGTTCTCAATGTATTCACGATCGATTATATATGTCACTGATTTGGTAATATTTTAACGCTATAGAGTACTGACACGTGACATTATTTTAAAGAAAAAGTGGGCATTGACCATTTAATTTCAAGAAAAATAGATTTGCTTAAAATTATGCTTCAGATATATAAGTTTTAAATTATCATAAATCTAATATATAATATGAAAAGTATAATTAAAAGTGTTCGGTGTAATCAAAATTCAATAAACTATCAAATTTCGTTACGTTTGATTAAATTAAACAAATAGAAACTATCTACAAAACTGAAAACGGCATTTCAAATTTCATGTCAGCGCTCATATAATATGTAAAAAGAGGGCATTTTTCATAAAATTTAAAATAAAATATACCTACTTATGAAAAAATTATTTTTCTTTATTCAATTATTGTGTTGAAATTTTATTGTCCATCCGTTTTTGAAATAATGTGAACGCTGCATTATTCACTTAGTAGTACCAACCATGCAAATAAAAAAATCATAGTTATCTTTTGATTTTTTTATTCAAAAAAATCAATGTTGACAGAAGGAAATTTTGTGATCGGATTGTGTAGATAAAATTAATAGAATTCAAATAAAAACTTTAACGTTATTTTTGTAGTAAAATATTAACTTGTGATGTGAAGTAATAAAAAAGTAAGACTAAGAAGATATAAATATGTAAATTTTTGCAATATAGTGGTTTTATGTAATTTTGTCAACTATTTTAATTTAACCTGAGAAATAAAGAAGAGTAATTGTAGTTAAAAATAGTTACAAATACCTATTATCAAGAAGAAAATATATGCAGAATTTCTTTCATATTTTGGTTATTTCCGTTTTAAATAGGTGGTTATTCTTAGTTTGCTCGTTTTAATGAATCACAATAAAATAATAACATTGAAAATAAAGCCTAACTTATTATTATTTTTAGTATTAAATTTAATTATTAAAATATTCAATTCTAATTACATATTTATTGTAAACTATTATAGCTTATCCATGTCGGCAGCAAGAAAGAAAGATCTTTGGAATAATTTTACGCGCATGAAAGACGAAAATTCAGCTGTATGCAAAAGGTGTAATACAACGATAAAATGCGCAGGCGGAAGCACAAGTAGCCTGCATAATAACCTTATCAGAAAACACAGCATTAATCTTCTAAGGAGAGAAACACTTAACATAGACGCTGTTGAATCATGTAACTCTAAACTTAGTTCCAACATTTCCGTTTCGGATGATACTAATTCTAGGACCAAAATTTCCAACTATTTCATACAAATTAAAACCATTGGCAACTGATTTCCAGCTGTTTTAGCGCGACTGGCGGTACGAGATTGCCTGTCATTTAAAAAGATTTGCACTTCATACGATCTGCAAGAATTGTTTAAATCAAAAGGATGTGATATCCCTAAATCTCCAATGACGATAAAAAGAATAGTTATGGATTATGGTGACAAAATACGCCAACAAACCGTCATCGAATTATCAGAAAGGATAGGCCGTGGTGAATTATTCAGCTTGACTTTAGACGAATGAATGTCTTTGAAGAATCGAAGGTTTATGAATGTAAATGTTCACTCGTATGATGATATATATTGGATATTGGATTTGGAAAGGAATGAAGGGGCTATGGCTGCCGATAAATGTATCACGTATCTTCAAAACAAACTTCAAGAATTCAATATTCCAACGGAGAATGTAATTTCAATTACTACGGATGGAGCCGCGATTATGAAAAAGGTAGGCAGATTGATTGATGTTAGTCATCATCAGCTATGTTTCGCCCACGGCATCCAGTTAGCCGTAATTAAGGTGCTTTATCAAAAATCTTTTTCGGATAATATTTCGGACGAAAATATGGCAGATGCTAATGTTGATGCTGCTACTGAATATGAACATGAAACTGTAACTATAAGTAAAGAGGAGAAAGGGGACGAAGAAAAAATAGAACATTTTGAAGTGCATACTGATACATTACCTACGGATATGCCAATTTCAATTAAACACGAATGTATTGGTCCCATAATATCAAAAATTCGGAAATTTGTTTGAATTTTTCGTAGATCAACAGTAAAAAATGACGCCCTTCAAAAACATGTCATGGTCGAATTTGATAAAGAACTTTCCCTAATACTTGACACAAAGATAAGGTGGAGTAGTTTGCTTGATATGTTGGAAAGATTTTATCAGATAAAAAAGTGCGTTCGAAAAACTTTAATCGATATTAAATCAGATTTAGAATTATCGGAAAATGAAATTTGGTATCAAATATTATATCGGCCTTGCAACCGATTAAAGTGGTGGTGGAAACTATTTGTTCGAGAGACACTAACCTATACATTGCGGATTTAACTCTTAAGTTTATGCTGGATGAACTAGGCAATCAAAACACTTTTATTAGTAACAAGTTGAGGGAAGCTTTAATATTAAGAATAAGCGAAAGAAGAACCATGTATTCCGATATTTTTTATTATCTTCATGAACCACGTTCATGTGGTGAAAATAGTTATGGAATGTTCAATACAATTAACAAAATAGTTATATCAAAGAAGATTGTTGAAATAATTCAAACTTTTTCAAAACGTTATTCCGCAACTATTGATACGGAATCTGAAATAGTGTGTGAAGAACCAGAATTAACTATTGGATCTGCGATTCCATCGACTTCTGCAGGAACATCTTCAGGGCTCTCAATGAAAGAAAAACTAAATTTAGTTAGTCAAAATAGGATTAATATAAATGCATATGAAGAGATCAGTGATTCGAAGACTCCATCTGGGCTTTTAAATATAATAAGAAAAGAAATGTTATATTTTAAGGAACAAAATATTAAAGGCAAATATTTACAGAAAGACCTGAAATATATTTCACCAGTTCGCCCGACTAGCGTTGAGTCAAAAAGGGCTTTCTCCGCCGCTGGTTTAATTTTCACAAGATGCAGATCCAGCATGAATGATGAAACACTGAGCACAATGGGTTTTTGAGAGCCTCCTTTGAGGAGCAATTTATGCAAAATTAGCAATGAAAATTGGAATTGATACTAAGCTAAGTAAATAAATTTTGTGATTAACATTATAATATTTTTAATATTATTTTAATAAATGGATTTCCCAAAAGATTTTTAATATAAGACATTCATTTTTTGTGTTATTAGATTTATTAGTTGTTTGATTTGTTTTTTAACTACAAGGGTTTCCAGTTCGCACTTTCAAAATTTTACTTCAAAATATACTGTAGCCGATAATATGTATTCAATTAGTAGGGTTTTTTTGGGTAAATATTTTTATTTTTAATGCATACTAAGCTTATAAAAATTACTGGTAAATTACCGGTAAAATTATAAATAAATACCGAATTACCGATTTTTCAAAAACCCGGTAAATTATTACCCCTATTTCAGATAATCTATTAGATACGTCTAATTATGATATAAATCACCCATTGTATAGTAAAACGTTAGATTCTGTCATTGGAAAATTTAAAGACGAGAGTAAGTGTATAGGATATAAAGAGTGGATATTTCTCAGACCAAAATGGTACAGTTTATTAGGTAATACTTGTACAACAAAAGCAAAAGAGGTAACATTGAAAAATACAGACATAAAACACCAGTCTTATCTCGATTGTTACAAAGGAATAGAAATATCTAGGGTGTCTCAATTTCGAATAGGTACCAGCAACCATCAGTTGTATAGTTTCAAAACAACTAAAGCCGCACTTACAAATAATGACGATAATAATGTTTTGGTTGGAAAGAATGAAAGTCTGGCATATGGTCATTATATGATAGAGAATATCAATCAGTTTACAGAATAATAATCAAAATGTGCATGATCTGCTCTTCAAATCGATTATCAAGCTACCAATCGAACGGATCATCAAACTGTTCATCTAATTTTTCATGTTTATCGAACTTTTCATTTACATATTTGTGATTAGCATTGTTGTATCTATTTAATAAATGTATATTAGTTTGGGATGTTAATAATTGTTATATTCGTAATAAAAATTTTGTAAATAAAATGTGTAAAATAAATAAAAATAATAATAATAATAATTAATTAATTAAATAAATATATTAATAAAATAAATAAAATTAATAATACTAATAAAAATAATAATAAATTAATTAAATTAAAAATAATTAAATAAAAAAACTAAATAAATGAATAATATATATATATATATATATATATATATATATAAATTAAATTAAAAAAGTCAAGAAATTAAATACATAATATCACTCTTTATAATCTAATAAGTAGTATAGAGGGAGTATACCAAAAAGTGCTCCAGGTGGGACACATATCACTACTATGTTGTGATTCAGAATGTCAGAATGATGATGAAGAAATTGTTAATGATGAAGATACTGAAATTATTAATGATGAAGATACTGAAATTATTAATGATGATGATACTGAAATTATTAATGATGAAGATACTGAAATTATTAATGATGAAGATACTGAAATTATTAATAATAAAGATGCTGAAATTATTAATGATGAAGAAATCCCTACTGAAAATTTAGTTGAGCCTAACGAATTTAAGACTTGTGTTGACCATGTGATAGAAAATATAACGATAGAATATTGTGGTGATGAAGCATGTACATGTAATAATCAATAAATCTTTTAAAATATAGTTTTTTATTAATAATTCAGTTAATAATAAAGAATAATACATTTATTAAAATTTATGATAAACTTTATTACAGATATAAATGATCGATGCTTCAGTTAATAGTTTTAATAAAAATTTACAATTTGAAATATAAATATCTGAACGTTTAGCTTATGCAGCAACTTGAATAATTGTTACCCATATACCGTTTGCTTCTACCCATGGATCAATCTTTGTTTCTATTACCTAAATAATGATAAAAATAAAATAATAATATAAAATAAAATAACATCCATTATAAGGATAAAAATTGAAATAACAATTAGTTTTATACTAATTTAAACCAATGAGAAGTTAAACACACACAACCTTTTAGCTATAAACAATAAATTTAAATTTATATAGATTTGAAAATGTTTAAAGAAATTTTAATAATAATATTAGTTGTTAATGTTTTTAAAATGGCTAACTCAATTGTTGTAACCGTTCAAGGTAAAAAATTCAACAAGATGTATATGATAGTTAGGCCTAGATATTTGAAAACTCCAGTCAAAAAATTATCTGAAAGAATGAGTAATTTAGAAATCCGGTTTGAACTCACATATGAGACTTTAAAAAGAGCTCGGGACACAATATATGATGAGATTCTATATCTAAATCAGACCATATGTATTATCAAAAATGAATTAAGAAAATCAATATTCAAATGAATGAAAATTGTAAACTTAATGAAAAAATGATAAATCAAGTTCAATATAGTATAAACGTTTATTCTAATAGAACAACTGATCAGTTCAATCGTATAATGAAAGAAGTTCAACAGCCGATGCAACCGGTTAACAGTGGCAACAAATCATCAATATTCACATTTCCATTATATATTTTTACATATTTTCTTAAATAAAGACATTGCAACATCCCAATATCCATTCATGATTCTGATTGGTTGAATATAGTATAAAAAAGCCTACACCTCCAAACATTTTTATAAAATGCCAGAAACTAAAGTTTTTGTAACTTTGTTGAATGAGCTGGTTGCTAGTAATGGAGATGATGATTATATCATTAAAAACATAAAATTCATGGTCAACCGTACCGAGAAAATCTTAGAAGATATTCCATTTGAGCATATTCTCAATTTTCCAGCATTGGATAGAAAGAAAAATTCATTCCAATCGATATTTAGTTATATGTTTGATGAAAATAATAAATGGATGGGAATAATAGTATGATTAATGTATATGAAACACATGATATTAAAATCCGGATCCGACTATGAAAATTATTTCCAATGGTCTATAGAGGTATATTACTTTATATTATTATTTTATTTTTATCATTATTTAGGTAATAGAAACAAAAATTGACCCTTGGGTAGAAGCAAATGGTGGATGGGTAACAACTAAATTTTCAGTAGGGATTTCTTCATCATTAATAATTTCAGTATCTTCATTAATAATAATTTCGGTATCTTCATCATTAACAATTTCTTCATCATCATCCCTCTGACATTCTGAATCACAATATGAATTTTCTTTACCCAATGCTTCAACTAGAGTCAACATATCTCTAATTTTTACACCGGTTATTTCTTCGATTTTATCAAACAAAAAGTTTATTAAATATTCTAAACAAAAATTAATTAATTATTTTATATTTTATATTTTACCTTTGTCAGACATCATTTTTCGACTATTTTAAAACTAATTATAATTTTGTTTATAGAATATGTTGTAAATAAAATAAAATCTGTTTAAACACATTTATTAACATCTACATTAAACACTAAAATATACATTAAAATAATTGTGAAAGTCTAGCAGTAACAATTTTCCAGATTGGAGAAAGCACATCATTTTGATCAGCTTCATATCCTTGTATTGATATCGTTAAATACCAGTTTTCCTGTTCTTTGAAACCTATTTCTGTAAATGCATCATAATATCTGGTATACTGACCGGTGAAGAATGCATTTTCATTACATTTTAAATTCAAATTGATCTTTTTGAAAACCGTATCAATATCCTTGATATTTATCATTGAGAGTGTCCCAGCGAAAAATTGAAATTCAGTTCGATAGAGTTTGACTGGGTTTACCAATTGCCTATTGATAGGCTCCTTTAAAAAATACATTTTATAATTGTGGAACATCTGAACTGGTTGGACACTGATAGCAGAGCTCACTATTTTCTTGGTCATGTTTGATTTATGATCTTTATAATGTGGTAACGAGCTTTTATATCCTTGATAGATACTGATTAACCAATCAAAATCATGCATGAATATTGCATGGTTATTGCATTTTATGTGTGCCTTGATTATCGAGATTTCTTTATATGTTTTAATGTGCCAAATTATTATTGTTATTACTATATTATTGTAATCACTAATATTATTACTAATTAAAAAATTGATGCTACTAAAACCAAAAAAATACTAATATTATTACTATTTAAAAGATTTCTATTATTAAAATCAGACTATTAAAAATATTACTAATCAAACCAAAACAACCAAATAAACAATAAAACATTTATTTTCTAAAAAGTTTAAATTTACAAACATTTTGAACAGATTTGACGAGGCACCATTCTACATATCTTTGGTATCTGAAATCGCAACAGCTGCAATCTAGAATACACGGGTATTCAGGTTCCATATTCTTCATTGTTCGATTTAACTTAACATCCCATAAAGCTTGATCGATTATATTGAATATTCAGGTATTTGTCTCGGTGTATACGAGATCTGGAATCATTAATGCTGGTTGTAATTTCAGAATTGTTCGCATTTGAGGGTAAAAGAAGAACAAATGCTCTAAAATTACTTTTTGATATTTATCTGTAAACAATGATAATAATAATAAATAATAAATTTACCATAATTTTCAATTTCGTTCTTTGGTTTTAAAAAGCTTGCCATCAGCTTACCATACATATTTTCCATTTTAAAAATGAAATAAAAGGAATAAGCAAGTTGTTTTAATCAATCATTAGCCAATTAGATATCGACCAATCCGATGATTTCATTGTGTATGTCTGTAACAATATTTTTGTATTCTAAATTTCGCAACCCTAAAATGACTATTTTCCCACTGGCAAACACGTTAACACATATTGGGTTGTATTTTAAAAGTCTCAGTGCAGGAAATAATTCTGGCTCAAACATACAAAGACATTTTGTTGACATGTTGTATAGATAGATAGAATGCCCTATATCCATGGTAACCGTAATTGACTGTATTTTAATATCCTTTATCCTATATTGTAATTTATTGACATCTAAAGTTTTCTTGCATCTCATTATTCCGCATTTGCCGGATTTGAAAAATATTATAGGGTATTTTCCACTCCTATCAACAATTTGCCGGGGTTTACAATTCGGAAACGTCATTTTTGACAAGTCGAAAGTTCCTTTACAATTTATATTTGATAACATAATTAAACAATAATGAAATATTAATCTATCTATATATTATATTTAGAAAGAGTTCATTAAATTGTATAATATAAACAAACAACTATAATTATACAAATTAATAATGGAATTAAGAAATGATGCTGTATATCAAATCGTCGGCCCAAGTGGTAGCGGTAAAACTATGTTTGTGTGTAAATTACTGAAATCTAATTTATTTCAAACAAAATTCAACAAGATTTATTGGAATAGGGATGCAGATGAAGAACATGGATTACCTCAAGATAATTTCTGTAAATTGAAAAACATGAAATTAGTAAAGGGTTTCGATAAAAACTGGTAAAGTCGTTTAAGGAAACGTGATGTCATCATTATTGATGATTTGTATCAGGAAGCTAATAAAGAAAAAGATTTTAATATTTTATTCACAAAAATCAGTAGACATGTTGGTGTTACTGTGATCTTTATTACTCAAAATCTATTTCATCAGGGTGGCGCACATCGAACAAGGAATTTAAATGTTCAATATTTAGTTATTTTAAAGAATCCTAGAGATGCAACTGTTATTGATTTTCTTGCTCGACAAGCATACCCTAACAATCGTAATTTTCTCATCAGTGCATTTCAAGATCCTACAAAATCCCCACATGGATATATATTTCTTGATTTCACACAATAATGCAATGACGATTTACGGGTAAAAACAGATATTTTCAATAAAGAAGGTGCCATGGTATATAAAAAAAGTTGAAAACATTAACATGTAAAAATGTTTATGAAATCCAGACTTAAAAATGTCAGAAAACTTAGACAAAGTATAAAAAAACAAAAATGAAGTTCCACCAAAAACCAGTTATACACCATCTAAAAAATTAATAACCGAGAATTACCCTGCAATGAATCTAATTTCGAAAAACATTATTAAAAAGAGTAAGAAAAAAGTTAAAATTGTAAAAAATCATAGGAGTTTCCCATATTTTAATGCATTGTTAAAGGCATCGAGTATGAAAAGAATGTCTATTTTACAATCATTACCAAATTTTTCCAAATCAGCAAATGAGAAAAATCATATATAAACAACAAGGCGGTTTTATCGGAGCAATGTTACCATTAGCAATATCATTATTAGGTGGATTACAATAAACGATGGGGCAATCATTACCTAATGTTAAATTTAAATTTAAATCATCTTGTTGCAATGGAGAAGATTTGGACGAACACAGAAGACGAAGCAGGTTTCGGTGGAGTGGCAAAGTTAAAGAAAAGACTCCCAAATTCGAAAAAGGAAACGCAAAAGTGGTTGTCAGATCAGCTTGCGTACAGTTTAAACAAACCGATGCGGAAAAGATTTCCAACGAGAGCTTATAAGACATTCGGTATTAATGATTTATGGCAAATGGATTTGATGGAGATGATACCGTATTCGAAGATTAACAAAGGTTATAAATATATTTTAACGTGTATTGATGTTTTCAGTCGTTTTGCCCGCGGTGTACCAACAAAGACAAAATCTGCAGAGGAAATATCTAAAGCAATTAATAATATAATTAAAAATGGGCATCCAGACAATTTGCAAACCGACTTAGGTATTATTATTATTATTATTATTATTATTATTATTATTATTATTATTATTATTATTATTATTATTATTATTATTATTATTATTATTATTATTATTATTATTATTATTATTATTATTATTATTATTATTTTAGGCAAGGAGTTTTACAATAGTAAAGTTAAGCAAATCCTGGTTTGTCTCAAAATAAATTATTATTCTGTACATTCTTAATACAAAGCCGCACATGTTAACCGGACATTGAGGGATAGATTGAAGAAATATTTCGTGCATCAAGGTAATAAAATATGGATAAATGTATTACCAAAAATACTTGTTAGTTATAATAATTCATCACATCGAGGTCTGAATGGTTTGAGACCCGTAGATATCAGCTCGAAAACATTAGCTAAATGAGTACGGTCTAAAAAAGTATTAAAAATTACAAAACCAAAATATAAAGTTGGTGATCACGTTAGAATTAGTAAAATATCTGCTTCACCTTTCATCAAAAATTTCGATAGTAATTGGAGTGATGAAGTATTTCAAATTACAAAAATTAATATTAAACAGAGTCCTGTAATGTATGTTATTAAAGATAGCGATAACAATGTAATACAAGGGAAATTCTATGAACAGAAATTACAAGTTATTTCCAAACCTACAGTGTTCAGAATTCAGAAGATATTGAAAACTAAAAATGTGGGTAAGGATAAGCAATATTATGTCAAATGGCATGGATATCAAAAACCCTCTTGGATATCATCAAAAGACCTAGTAAAATGAGTTTCTATACAATTTTACCGAGCAATAGTTGCCCACTAATCCATCCGGAAAATCAAGCAAGTAAATTTATGGTTGATCTTCAAAATCCCATTTATTTACTTGGAAATTGGGAATTTGCTTTGCAAGACTTTACATTTGTGTACAATACATTCCCATTTTTTAGTCATTGTAAAATCGGTTACAAGAAATGTGTTCCCAAAACCTGTAGTGGTATTTTCTCAATCAATAATGTTGAACGATATTGTCATATTCCGAATCAAATTTTAGATGAAAATAGTGGCATTTTTTCAAAGATGGATTGAATGTTAGTTGTGATTTTAGCCCATTTACAATAAAGTTTGAAAGTATTGAGGATGCCAAGCAAATGGGTAGTGATAAGCTTAACATAGTTGTTCCTGGTACTGAATACCTAATACGTTTCAAAACATTTGATGAGAAAAAAGTAACAATCGAAAACATCAAAATATCTGTATCATATATTAATGAGGTGGAAGATACATTTACATTTACTAAAGATTTATATATTGAAATACTTGAAGAGTTACATAAATATATTTCATTCAATTGTTTACATATATTTAAAACTATCGAATTTGTTAAAGATGGATTATGTAAATTCAGTCTGAATAATAACATTTGTGAAGTTACATTTGATAAAAAGTTGGCTAATACATTGGGATTAGATAAGCAAACATATAGGGCAAGTGCTTTTGGTGTACGCAAACCGAAAATAATAAAACTTCATAGACAAATGTTCATATATACTAACATCATCGATCCTATAATTGTTGGTGATTCTTTGGTTCCTCTATTGAAATCTGTTTAGGTTGATAAACATGACCAGGATGAAGTTGTCAATATAAATATCGATAACTCTATGTACTTACACGTATCAACATCATGTATAAACAATATAGAAATAAATATTCGTGATGATATTGGTAAATTTATTGAATTTAGTAAAGATACAAAAACTCATTTGACATTACATTTTCGTAAATTAGATGGCCAATAACGATATTATTAGTATGTATAGTGGTAGCCAAAGTGGTGGCGAATTACCATATTTTATTGGTAAACAGTATGGATCAGGATGGTTGAGAACGATTGGTAGATTTGCACTTCCTATTCTTAAACGCCTTGGTCGTTTTGGTATGAAAACCGCTAAAGATGTGATAATGAATGAGCAGAAAATCTTAACATCTCTGAAATCAAATGCATTATCCGAGTTAGCGAAATTTCTACCTAGTGTTGCAGGTATGTTTCAAAAACAGGAACCAGCACCGGCTCAAAAACGTAAAAGACATCATAAACATATAAACAAACGAATGAAAGGACATGGAACTATATTTCAAAAATGATTTGCGGTAAATCTGAATTGTATTTATTTGATAGACCATCTCCCCAAGCAGTAATTGAAATGGGGGCCTTTGAAGATGTATTCCCGATGAATTCTATTATGGATAGTAGAACTGATATTGAATTTTATATTAATGGTTCCCAAACTGAATATCTAGATTTGAACTATACAATGCTAACTGTTTAGATCAAAGTTGTAGATAAAGATAGAAAACCGTAGGGTGAACCTAGTGATGTTATACCAAAAAAATTATTGTTTCATACACTTTTTAAAGATGCAATTTTCGGATTTAATAATATCAAGATTGAGGGTCGTAACAGTACATATATTTACAAAGCTCTAATAGAAACTATTATAAATTACAATAGCGATACTAAAAATACATGTTTAAATCATATGGGTTATGGTAGTGATGACGATAGGAAAAAGTGGATTAAAGGATCGAAATTATTTACCATGTGCTCATCATTACAACTCGATTTTATGGATCAACCAAAATATTTACTCCCAGGTGTTAATGTACACATTAGATTGAAAAGATCTGATTCGGCATTATCATTAACAAGTGCCACCACAACACCTATCTTCAATTAGTTGATGCAAAATTATTGGTGAGAAGAGTTCGTGTTGAGCCTTCTGTATTAGCCGGTCAACAACTGGGGCTTAATTTTAAGCATGCAATATATCCATTGAAAACAAAGGAAATTGTTCAATTTGCTATTGCTAAAAGTGCAGCTTCTTTCTATAAGGAACAAATATTTGGAGATAGAAGAATGCCCAACTTTATATTGCTAACATTTCAAAGTGAATCTCAATATAATGGATCATACTTAACATCGTGCTCAATTTTCAAATATTTTGGAGTAACATCTTTAACTTTATCGAAAAATAGTGATTATAGATAAACATATACTCAAGATTTCGATAATGATAATTATTGTGCTACATACATGCAGAGTATAGTGAGAAATATGGGTTATTTGGATAAAAACCTTAAATGTGGTATAACTCTTGAAGATTTTAAAATATCCATTCTTTTCATTTGTTTTGGCACCCGATTTTGATTTAAATCAGAGTCAATTACCTCAAAAAGGGAAATTTACGATTAGATATAAAGTTTGCTAAAGCTACAACTGAACCGGTACATGTTGTAATATATGGAGTATTTGAAAATGAGGTTCAAATAACTGCAAACAGAACAGTACTAGTTTGAACGAACATTGTTGGTTTGAATGGTATAAATGTATAGATAATTTATGATAATTTGTCATGGATTATGTTTTTCATGTATTATTAATATTATTGATGTAGTTCTGTTCAGATCTATCGAATTGGAAAACAAATACTAGGACATGAAGATTTAGGGGTATTTCCTCTTGATAAAATTCCATATTTACGTGATAATCAAGCCATAATCGTCAATACTCAATCGTCTCATCTCCGTGGAGAACATTGGTTAGCAATATATATGAAACCTAGAAAGATATTTGTATTTGATCCTATGGATTTTTATTATCCGGCTTTATTGATTTCGAAACTGCAAACAATGGGTAAACTTATTGTGTATAATAAAACTATGTATCAAAACCATGGACCTTAACATGTGGTCAACATTGTTTAGCTTGTTTATTATCCAAGCAATTTGACGTATAATAAATGTATTAATGTTTGGTTATGTTTTATTATTATTATTATTATTATTATTATTATTATTATTATTATTTTTATTATTATTATTATTTTTATTATTATTATTATTATTATTATTATTATTAATATGATTATTATTATTAATTAATTAATGGTCACAAAGACAGTGCGTGATAAGTGCGTGATCATCACATGATAAGTGCATGATAAGGGCGTGATTAGTAACAAGGAACACATACATACATGGTATAGACTGTATGTGATTTACAAAGAACGCATGCCTACACGGTGTAGACTGTATGTGTTTTACAAAGAAAACATGTCTAAAAATTTCTCACCTATATGTGTGTATTGCTTAAATGTGATTGGTTAAATCCTGAAAATTTGATTCTCTTTATAAACATTGACAATTTCCAAAGTTGTCACAATTAATTCAAAAATTCACTCGCGCAATTTCAAAAATTTCAAAATGGAGAATAATAATTCAAGCATTTTAAGACAGTTGTTGGTCGATGGAAATGGTAAATTTTTTATTTTATTATTATTAATATTTATTAATAATTAAGGTACATTTAATTTGATCGAAGTGACCGAAAATGTTAATCAAGAAGTTATTTTAATTGAGGATTCTGATAGCGGTAAATTTATTTATTAAATTATTATTATTTATTTTAATATAAATTTAGAGACTCGTGTTGATCAAGAAGTTATTTTAATTGATGATACACCGACGGAAGTCATAGTTATCGGTGATACTGAAGATGATGATATCAATCATGGTAAATTTTTATTTTATTATTTTTTCTTTTAAAACATTTTTAGTAGATTTGGACAATGAAGAAACCCACAATTATGCACCAATTTCTGAGGATTTAATTGCCAAATATGCTCCAGTTTCTGGAGATGCTCATATTGACCTGGATGCCCACATTGACGTGGATGAATATGCCTGCGATGATGAGGATAAATGTAAGATTTTATTATTTTAATATTATTTTAATATTATTAGGTTTTCAATAATTTATTAATTTATTTATGATATATTGATATATATTATTATTATTATATTTAAGAAAACTTTATTGATTTAATGATGTAAAACCTTATAATTAATTTATTGATATATTTTTGAAAACCTTATAATATTGATGGAAAATTTATTGATATATTTTTGAAAACCTTATAATATTGATGGAAAATTTATTGATATATTTTTGAAAACCTTATAATAAACTTTATAATATTGATGGAAAACCTTATAATAAAATTTATTTATGGAAAATTTATTGATATTTATGATATATTTTTGAAAACTTTATAATAAATTTTATAATATTGATGGAAAACCTTATAATATTGATGGAAAATTTATTGATATTTATGATATATTTTTAAAAACCTTATATTATTGATGGAAAATTTAATGATATATTGATGAAAAACCTTATAATATTTAAGAAAAATTCATTGATTTATTTGAAAACCTTTTAATTGATGAAAAACCTTATAATATTTAAGAAAACTTTATAATATTGATGGAAAATTTATTGATTTATTGATTTAAAATATATTTTTATCAAGACAATTATATCCAAAGTATTGCGTCGCTTCAACATTTCATGGTGAAATGAAGCGATACTACGGTCAAAAATTCTATGGCATCAATTTTTTCATATGCCCCAAATGCGAGACTGCCCAGGATATAAAATATTTAGAGTTTTATAAAGGGCACTCTACCCACTTAAATCAATTTACATTGAATAAAAAGGCACTTTTACGTAAAATCAATAAACGTAAAAATAATAACAATAATAACAATAATAATAATAATAATAATAACAATAATAATAACAATAATAATAACAATAATAATAATAATACGTCGAGACATAACAACAACAATAATACGTCGAGACATAATAATAATAATAATAATAATAATAATAATAATAATAATAATAATAATAATAATAATAATAATAATAATAATAATAATAATAATAATAATAATAATAATAATAATAATAATAATAATAATAATAATACATCGAGACATAACAATAACAATAAAACATCGAGACATAATAAAAGACCAGCTGCATATATTCAGTGTGTTCCCTCTAAACTTAAAAGGGTTGAAATCATCATTAGCGATGATGAAGAAATCATCATTAGCGATGATGAAGAAATTGTTAATAATCAAATAGGGGGTTCGATTAATATTGATAATGAACCTGAAATAAGGTTAGATTTAAATGGGAGCCATAAAAGTATTAGATTTGATGTAGAACATGAAAATCTAATACAAATCTCATTAACAAATAAAATAAGTAATAGATTAAAATCAGAAATAAACCGAATGGGGTCGGTTAAAATACAATTCACCATTCTTATACAATTTGAAAAAGTTGGTGAAATTAAAGATAACTTTTTTAGTAATAAGGCAGAACTTTTCTCTGATAATTTTCTGCTTGATGGTATTACTAAATTAAATAATAAAATAGAACGATTCACATATTTAGGGAGTGGATGGCGGATTTTTAAAATCAAAGAAATTGATTTTATATTAACAAAGTATTTTCCCATAAATAGACTAGCTGGCCATAGTTATATCCCCACACCGAAATCTTTATCTGGCAAAAAAGCTATAGTTAACGTTCAAAACAAAGACCATCATTGTTTTATATATAGTATATTAGCCCTTTTAAAACGTAGTGTAGTTCGCACCCATAGAAACAGAGTTACTTCTTATGAGAATTATTTGGACGAATTGAATTTTGACCCCATTGACGATTGTCCTATGAGACTCTGTAATATTCCCAAGTTCGAAAGAAAGAACAAGGACTTAAAGCTGGCTATAAATGTTTTGACTTATAACGAAAAACCGTCTTAAACTCTAGATGATATAAATTATATCCCCCATCATCCGCATTTAGATATAATTCACCGCTCCAAGGTTACTGACGGTACACCTATTTATTTACTTCTTTTGGAGGACGGTGATAATTATCACTATACTGCTGTTTTTGATTTGGATAAATTAATGAACTGCCATGCGACTACATCTTGCAATATCCAAATCTCTGCACATTGATGTCACCATTGTCATAATGGCTTTAGATCAGGGTTTCTTAACCGATGAGGTATACCTCCCTTGGGGAGGTATACTAATGTGTTGGGGGGAGGTATGAGATTTTGTTTATTTTTGTTATGTTTTTTTTAAATTAAAAATTAAAATTATTTACAAAAAAAAAATATATTTAAAATATATTTCTTATCTTTTCTTAAAATAAATTAATTATGCTGGAGGTGAGAACATAAAATTAAATATTAGGTGAGGTATGAAGTAAAAAAGGTTAAGAACCCCTGCTTTAGATTAAAACCCGCATTTGACACCCATGTTGCCTTGTGCATTAAAAATCAAACAGGCACTACCCTTTATACTTTGCCTAAAAATAAATATTTAAAGTTTTCCAATTTTGCAAAATCTATTACCCCACCATTCGTAATTTATGCGGATTTTGAGTCAACTTTACCACTGGATATAAGGCATCATCAAATACATATACGGATAGCAGCAGGTCTACTATTAATTAATAACTACACAAATACGAAACATTATTATAATATTATTGGCGATGATTGCGTTTTGGCGTTTTTGAAAAAGATTGATGAAATCGCTCTTTCGATTGTCTTCCCATATTACGAGGTTCATTGTCAAAAAACTATAGGACCACTATCTTTCAATGAGGAACGAGAGTTCAAGGATTGTCGCACTGGTTATTTGTGTAAAAAGTTTATTAGGGATAAAGTTAAGGATCATTGTCATTTCTCAGGTAAGTATTTAAGGGCTGCTTGTAGGAAGTGTAATGTGTCTCGACGAATCCAGAAACAATTACCTGTGGTTTTTCACAATTTGAGGGGATATGATCTCCATCATATTTTAAAGTATGGTCTAAATAATTTTTCTTCTTGGGAATCAAATATTATTCCGAGCACTTCTGAAAAATTTATCTCCCTCATCGCATACATTAATAAATTGCCTTTTCGTTTTATAGACAGCATCAATTTGTTAATTCATCTTTAGCAAAAGCGGTTAAGACACTTACTGATTTGCCTTTAACTGATTCTGTTTTTGATGGTGCAATTGTTAGAGCCAAGGCTAATTTCCCTTATGATTTTGCGAAATCTCTTGAGGTTCTCGAATCGACGTCTAAATTGCCTCCTATTTGGGGTTCTGTATTTGCTGATGAATACGCTACAGCCCAACAAATTTGGACACAGCAAAATTGCGATACAATGTTAGATTACATGTTAACCTACTTAAAATTAGACGTATTCCTTCTTCGGATTATTTTCAGCAATTTCGAGCAAAAGCAATTGCTTATAATACTCTAGAACCTCTTAATTTTTATGGAATTCCGGGTATGTCATGTGCCTCAGTGCTAATGACATTAACGGAACCCATAGAACTTCTGCAGGGCATGGAAATGTTTAATTTCTACTTGGGAGGAATACGGGGTGGGTTAACATTTGTTCACAAACATTATGTCGGAAGTTCTGAGAATACAGAACTCTTGTATATAGATATAAATAATTTGTATGGTTGGGTACTTCGCCAATATCTTCTGTATGCTGATTTTGTTTGGGTGTATGATGGTTTGGATGAGGTTTTGAGTGAATGTGCGAATGTTGTGGATATTGAAATCCTTCCTTATGGATATACTATGGAAGTTGATATCGAGATTCCAGATTATTTACATGATTTTTTGAATGATTTTCCGATTGGTCCGGAAAAAATGTGTCCACTAAATTCTAAAGTTGAGAAGTTGATGCTCACGCATTGGCCTAAGAAGAACCATGTTCTTCATTGGCGTCTTCTCAAGCATTCTCTCGGTGTGAAGGTTGTTAAAGTTCATCGTGCAATTAAATTCAAACAAGCACCTATATTTCATGCATACATTGACAAAAACACAAAGTTAAGAGCTCAAAGTACTAGCGAGCTATATAGGGACTTGTTTAAACTTTATAATAATATTTTGTATGGAAAGTCTGTCGAAAATATTAAAAACTGGATGAATTTGAGGCTATTCAATTCTGATGAAAAGATGATTGTATATGCCTCAAAACCGACTTTCAGAAAATCTATCGTAATTGATGATAATCTGATTGCTACTCATCTGAATAAAGATTCGATATGTTTAGACAGGCCTAGTTACATAGGACAATCAGTTCTAGACATGTCTAAACTTAGAATGTACGAACTACAGTATATCATTATAATCGATGTTATTGTACCGAGCGCAGTTCAAGCTATGAACGAAATTGAACATTATGGTAATTAATTATTATTATTATTATATTTACTTGTTTTGTAGATGATTATTTTAAAGTTATCAAAGAACGTCTGGAAAGTGGAATAAAAACATTATGCTCTCACTGCGTACTATGTTTTTAACTGCTGAAATACAATTTCAACGTCTGCAGTGCGGCTACTGTGTTGGTATTGTGTATACTCCAACACTTTTCCGTGCATGCATGCAATTTTTTCGATGTTACCGTCATTTTTGTGTTTTTATTTTTAATTTAAATTATTTTTTAATATCATATTTTTTATAGAAATTCAAATTTCAAATTTTTATTAATTCTTTTTTGTATTCAACTTATTCATGAATTTTACTTTTTTCCACGCTAACATCGTATTATTTCTAGCATTCTTTTAAGTGTTAAGTATAGTTGGCTAAAAATAATGATCTTTAAGCTTAATAATAAACTAAGAATTGTTGTCAACTGGTGAGTACTCTTATTTTCTACATTCACACCTTTTTGTTGTGCTCTTAGTGAGGTTAATTTACGAACCTCGCTACTGCTGTCTTGATTATTTGCAATTTTTGAAAATAGTAAACTTATAATATTCCAACTTTGGCTCGATTCAACTTGATAGTTTGCAATATTTAGTTTCCCGGTTATCTTATTTCAAAGATTTTACTAGTTCCTTAAATTTATTCTAATTTTCTTTGTCTCTACCTTAAACAGAATGTCGGTGGTTTCTTATTTAGACTCGCTTTATATAGTGGTCTTATCCATTTGATTATTGATTATCAACTTAAGGCGTCTCTGGTTAACAATCCTAATTACCCCACCATATGCCATGATCTTTCAAATTCCAATTTACTTGTTTTTCTTGTTGTTCACAAAACTCGTTTACCTTAATTAATTAAAAATTAATTAATGATTTTCTGTTTTTATCACCAATTCTTTATTACCATAATTTCCACTATTTTTACACTTGACTAGTTTTTAAAATTTAAATTTGATAATTGATTGATTTTCTGAGATTTCACATTTTTAAAACCGTTCACTTCTAATTGTAACTTTTATTAGATATAAAAATCTTCCTATCCGAATTATCAGATGTCATAATTGCTTTTGAATTAAGCAAAGTTTCCAATAAAATATGTATAAGCTGGTTTCAGAAGATCACCTTATCAATCCATTTGGTAAGTAAAACCTGATTTAATTATCCTATCTTTTCTACTACACAAGAATACTGCTTTCCATTCTTCGATAATTATGACAAAGTTATTAAGATTCTCATTAGTTTTAATGGTAAAAACCTCTACTTATCAGCTTCTAGTAGTTTTTCAAATGAATAGATTTAATTTGATTATTTATCCCTAAAGACATTTCTATATTGTCGAAAAGCAATTTTTTCGAATATAAATTTATTAATTTTAATTAATCCATCTTAAATGCGTCAAACTACATAGCATAAACACCACACCAAGTTCATTTAAAATTCATTATTACACCAAATAATACAAAGTAACATAAGACAGTTCATAAGATAAATAAAACATTTAAATAAAACAAGGAAATACAAACATTTATTTAAAATAAAATTAATAAAATACTATAGTCCATAATATCAACGTCGTGATTCAGAAACCCAACATGTTGGCGAAATAAAAAAATAAAGAAAAAGAACTTTAAGTTATGGTTGAATTAGCAAACGAAAGCCATAATTCGGCAATAATTGAATTAATTTTGGTTTGTAATAACAAATAAAAAAGCCATAATTAAATTTGATTGGGTTTTAATAAGTTGGATACAGAAAAGAATTAATAAAAATTTGAAATATGATAAATATGATATTAAAAAATAGTTTAAATTAAAAATAAAAACGCAAATATAACGGTAACATCGAAAAAATTGCATGCATGCACGGAAAAGTGTTGGAGTATACACAATACCAACACAGTAACCGCACTGCAGACGTTGAAATTGCATTTCAGCAGTTAAAAACATAGTATTTCAGTTTACCTAAATTCACTTCGTTCTTATGACATTTTTGAAAAAAATTCTTGATGCAATGGTAATTTTTTATTCTTTTTATTAGTGGAATGTGTCACCTCCAGCACAGCCCTCCCCCTCCCAGGTAAGATTTTTTCTAATTTTAAAAGTACAAAAAATTTTCTGAGACAAAGACCATGACTCATTCAAGGTCATTAGAATAAAGACAGTGAGTCATCAAAATATTTTCAAGGTCATTTGGTGACTCATAATAATTTCTCAAGGTCATTTAAACAAATACCATGACTCGTTCAAGGTCATCGGATGACTCATCACATTTTTTCAAGGTCATTCAAAAATTTTCAAGGTCATATCATTTTTAAAAATTTTTAATTTAAAATTACTTATTTTTATAAATACTATTTCAATTATTAATATTTTTAATTTTTACTTTTGTTCTATTACTTATTTTTATAAGTAGTGTTTTAATTATTAATATTTTTTAATTTTAATTTTTATTCTATTACTTATTATTATTATTTTTTATTCTTATTTTTATTATTATTTTTATTATTATTATTTGATGTTATTTTTATTATTATTATACTATAATTAATATATAATAAAAACAAAGTAATTAACAACAAAAATCTTTTATTAAAAAGAAATAATTCGACTATAGTAATATTGTCGAAGAGCTTTATTCAAAGCCCATTTCACATACTTCCGATGTCGGGCAGCGCAGCAATGACATCCATCACCACATGGATATTCGGGTTCCATATGCTTTAACATTTTGTTTTGTTTACGTCTTATAGGAACTCATCGATTACGGAAAATATCCATATATATGTATAATTAAAGACCAAGTCTGGAATCATTGATGCTGGTTTATCCTTCAATATTGCATGTATATCACATAATATAAGTCCAGACGTTCTTTGATAACTTTAAAATAATAATCTACAAAACAAGTAAAAATAATAATAATAATTAATTACCATAATGTTCAATTTCGTTCATAGCTTGAACTGCGTTTGGTACAATAACATCCATTATAATGATAAAAATTGAAATAACAATTAGTTTTATACTAATTTAAACCAATAAGAAGTTAAACACACACAACCTTTTAGCTATAAACAATAAATTTAAATTTATATAGATTTGAAAATGTTTAAAGAAATTTTAATAATAATATTATTTGTTAGTGTTTTTAAAATGGCTAACTCAATTGTTGTAACCGTTCAAGGTAAACATTCAACAAGATGTTTATGTCCTGATACAGCCATGTTGATGGATATTTTGTATATGATCGATAGGCCTAGATATTTGAAAACTCCAGTCAAAAAATTATCTGAAAGAATGAGTAATTTAGAAATCCGATTTGAACTCACATATGAGACTTTAAAAAGAGCTCGGAACGCAATATATGATGAGATTCTATATCTAAATTAGACCATAGGTATTATCAAAAATGAATTAAGAAAATCAATATTCAAATTTCCTTTGGATCTTTATTATTTTTCGATTTATTTTTCTCCTATAGTAATTTTTATTACTATAGGAGTATTGATTTTTATTTAAATTTTTAATAAATAAATAAAATAATAAATAATTAAGAACAAAGGTCGGGACACACAATAAAAAATAATTATGAAGATCATTACACTGATCATCAAGCTGTTCGTGAAATTGCTCATATTTATCAAAGTTTTCATTGATATATTTGTTATTAGCATTGTTGTATCTATTTAATAAATGTATATTAGTTTCTGATGTTAATAATTGTTATATTTGTAATAAAAATTTTGTATATAAAATATGTGTAAAATAAGTAAAAATAATAATAATAATAATAATAAATAATAATAATAATAATAATAATAATAATAATAATAATAATAATAATAATAATAATAATAATAATAAAAATAATAATAAAAACAATAAAATTATTAATAATAATAATGAATACTAATAAATAAATAATATTAAATAAAAAATAAATAAAATAAATCATTAAAATAAAAATAATAGTATTAATAAAAAAATAATAATAATTAATTAAATAAATATATTAATAAAATAAAAAAACAAATAATAAATGATTAATATATATAAATTAAATAAAAAAAAGTCAAGAAATTAAATACATAATATCACTTTTTATAACCTAATAAGTAGTATAGAGGGGGTACCAAAAAGTTCGCCAGTTGGGATATATATCTCTACTTTACTCGTTTGTTAGAGCGAGAACAACTTTTGTTTATTCGAATTAAAAGCAATTAAATTTACGATCTGTCGGTATAATAACTTCAAATGAATCAATACCTTTCTTTCAGTACTCTTTGATCTTTTTTCGAAACTTCTTTATTGGTTTAAGTTGATTCGGTAGCTCTCTCGAATAATATTTTAGTCTTTTCTTTTCTCACTTTAAATTTATTCTTTCATCAAATCAGTTCAGATTACCAACATATATTTTCTGATCAATAAGTATTATTTCTCTTTAATATATTTTTGCTCAAAAATACGTGGTTCAAATCAATCCTACTATTGAATCAAAATTTTATTACACTCTGTTCAACTAAAATTTTGCTGTTTTTTCAATAACTAACTTTATATTTAGGGACCATCCATAAATGGCGTCACGCGATTTAGACCGATTTTTTACCCGCACCCTCCCACTCGTCACAAGTCGTCACAGAACGTTAGACCCCCCATCAAATATGACGTCACAAACCTTTGACCCCATAAAAATTCTTAGTTCAATTTGAAAATGAACATGTTTCAAATCACTTTATTGACATTTTAGTATGTATTTCGTGTAATGCTGCACTAATATCGTATAAGAAAACATGTATTAAAAAGGAAACCCTGGAAAGCTGAAATTAGTATAAAATTATGTTGAAAAAATACAAAATTTTAGATGTGATGTCACAGTTCTTAAACATCCTTTCCCCTCGTCACACGTCGTTAAAAATGTTTGACCTCCCTCCTCTTATGTGCGTGACGTCATTTATGAACGGCCTTTTAAATAAATGTTAACTGTTTTTAGTATTTAATATTATTTATAATTTCCTTTAAAATTACTATTTATTACTAATTATAACTTATAACCGATTTTATATTATTATTTATACAGATTATTTATTTTTAGTCATATTTAATTCATAATTTTAGAATTTTCATAGTTATAGTATTTATTTATTTATTAACATATGAACCCTTATATTTTATTTGGCAAGCACCAAGCAAGTCCAGGCCCAACCCCAACAAACATTTCCTTGACAAAATTGTAGATGTTGATTACATTGACAAACCTGAAACTGATAATTAATATTTAGTGGTTATCATTGACAGATTCAACTTGGTTTTATTTCACAATAACAGCTTGATTAAACCACAAACGGATTTTTTGTGTAGCGTTCTGTCTTACTATTTAACTTTATGACATGATAATTTGGTTCGGTCTCAATTGTATTTATTAGTTTTTGGCAGCTTTTCTCCCATATTTTGTAATTTAATCACTAGTATTACTTCATTGGAATATATACACAAACTCTTTCCTTATTTCATGGATTCCTATTACTTTTGAACGTCTTGAAGTAATTAGAAACATTTCTGATTTCTCTCAATTTATTTTAACCTACCTAGGCTATTTATAGCATTATTATTTAATTATTCACTATCATTTTTTCTAAAATTCAACACTTTTTCTCATAGCTTGCTGGTTTGTGAATACGACCCATAACCTCTATTATAAAAATGATTCGTGTGTACCAATAATATCTCTAAATTTTCGATTTTATTTTTAAATTTTTTATTTGCTATTCGTTTATTGAGCTTGAATGTTTTTTAATTTGCTATTTCACTCATGGCTATGATGGTATTAGCGATCTCTTGCGTTTCATTATTTTTATAATACGTAGTTTTTGATTCTCTAGATTTTGTATACTTTATTTTGTATTGTTTGATACATGAAAATATTTTAATCTATCTTGGTGAGAGTATAAGTAGTCATGGCGATATGATCCAATGTTTACTGACAAACACCAATTACTGCATAATCCAAACGTAACTTTTGACAGGTGTCTAGTGGTTATATTTTCCCTATACGCGTATTTGTGTTGAGTTCGTAAACCTGACTCCAAAAGATTTTTACGTATAAAAAGACTGAAATAACTGAATAAATCGATTTGTTTTCAAACCTTTTATTTTTATAAATATACTAGTATGATTTAAGCGAATGTACAATGATTTATAATAAAAACCATAAAATGACGCTATTTTCTAAAGCAAAGAAATATCGGTTATGTCCAACCGTCCTCAAATATTTTTAAGTAGGTGAGAGCTGGATTCTAACAATATCTACAGCTTTGCTCAAGAGTAATAAGGCAACAGAGAAGGGATACACGAAATTTGTGCGATAGATTGCCACTCAGATTTGGTGACAAATTTTCCTAAACACTACCCTCTCAGATTTTATCTAGTTTTATAGCAAGGCAGATTCCATAGGAAACTGTGCTGAGAGAGTTCTGACTCAAATTAAGTGTTCTAATAACTGTTACAAGTGATTTAATTAACTGTACAATTGACAATCACTTTCTGTTAATAGAACTTGAAATTTTTTACTATAGTTGACACAGGTTATATTTATATTTAATCAGCTTATTACTTTTGCCTGTTTTGCTGAGTTTGTTTTCTGTCAACAAAGATTCGTTTTCCAGTTGTTTGCCTTTGCTTCATACTTTAAACACTCTCAATGGTATCACGATTGTCTCTCTTCCTTTAAAAATCAGCTGAGTATTTATATTGATTTAAAACCACGTATGATGCGTAGATCAACTGTTATCAATTCACTATTTTATTACCACACTATTTTATTTGCTATTGATACCTAACAAAAACACTGTTCAGTTTTTTGTCAACAACTACCAAAATTTTTGTATTATTTATATCAAAATTAATTATTTATTTATACTATTTATTAACTTATATATTTTTTAACAATATTTAATTCCTCACTTTAGAATATATTTATTTATAGTAATTATTTTATTCATAGTGTTTATTTATAGTAATCATGTATTTATTTTTTTATCTATTTTTACCTATTTTACCTTTCTTGGGCAAACACCAAATAAGCCCACACCTAACCCTAACATCTGATTGAAATTCCTTTGTGTGTGTACACAAAAAATTTTCTTCCACATCATGATATCCAGAAAATATAACACATTATATTGTTTTCGAGGTCAATCAACCCTTAACCGAACATCTAGAACGTCTTTGAAAGTAAATAATGGATCATTTGTTAAGTAAGCTTACAACGTACACATGAAAATAATAATTTATGAAAGTAAAATTAATCAGTAAATTACTCAAATATTATATAATTTTTTTTTCGAATCTCCAGATTACTAGAGTATAAATAGCTATTTTCAAATTCAACTAGAATGTTTGATTTATTTTCTTTATGACAAAAGTCAAAATTTAATTTCACCAGAAATAGAAATTTTTGGCTTTGCCTTCAATAAGGCCACCAAAAAAATAAATCAATTGTAAAACTTACAAATTTTTTTATATTTCTTAAATTTATAACATAATATTATTAATAAATTAAATCTAAATTTGTTATACACTAAATGACACTTTAAAATTGCCTTGGAATAAATTTGTTTATCGAAAGCCAATATTTAAATTATTTTGTATCGTCAAATTTTATTTTATGGGTTAATATATTTCAATTAATATAACTATTTTTAATTCGATATTTCATTTAGGTGGTATATTAAGTTACTTTAGTGGATTGTTCGGAACAAAGGAACGTCGAATTTTAATTTTGGGGTTAGATGGTGCTGGTAAAACAACAATTTTATATCGTTTACAAGTAGGTGAAGTCGTATCTACAATTCCAAGTATATAATTTTTTCATTAATTTTATATCTTTAATTTTACATAACTATTTTAGCTATAGGATTTAATGTCGAAACGGTACAGTATAAAAATTTAAAATTTCAAGTGTGGGATCTTGGAGGACAAACAAGTATTCGACCATACTGGCGTTGCTATTATTCGAATACTGATGCCATAATTTATGTTGTTGATAGTATGGATAAAGATAGAATAGCTATATCTAAACAAGAATTGGTTTCTATGCTGCAAGTAATTAAATATTTAAAATTCGAATTTCTGTGATATATTAATTTATTATTTTAAAATATAATGAACGCCTGAATTGTTTTTAACAATTGATGTTAACTATAGTAATATCTTTCCTCGTGAAATAATAATTTAATGTCATTTATTGATTTTATAAAAATAACACTTCAAATTAGCATACATGATATTTTAAACTTTTATATATTTTTATATATTACTTGTAAATCAGTAGCTATATTCTGTTCACTTCTTGAACTTTGATGTCTTATTGGGGGTATATTATCGTGAAGAGTAAAATCCTTTTTGAATTTTGGAACGATTCATTGAATAAGAAACACAGTAAGTTGATTTTTCGGACCATAAATTTGATAAAAAATGCACAGAAAATTCACAAAATAGCAAAACAAAGTAAAAATAAGAATACAAACAGTAAAAGAAGGAAATTTAACGGTAACTTATATGAACTTGTATGACGCGCTTGAGTGGAGAGAAAGATAAGGAGTAAAGCATTTCAACTGTAAAGCAAATATGAAATGTTGGAGTTTTTAATCTGCTCCCGGGTGTCGCGTAGTTCCAATGGGGCTCGAAGGGTTAACAATATCGATCCCTTACATGATAAAACCAAGCCGGACAATTGCTGTCCATGTTACGGAAATTCACTCAAAAATTTATCCAATACCCAGAACCTTACATATTGCTTTTCTGTGGGGCATTTGTCTATTCATGAAATTCAGAAACCGAGTAAAATTTCGGCTTTTGACTGCGGAAAATAAACTATAAACTAAATATGTCCAATATTACCCATTTAAACTACAATATAAACCGCCAGAAATCACCAAGCTACAATGTGAAATATCTAATCAGCAATTTGGCTTTTAAATTTGTCGAAATTTTGAGTGTTTATGCTTTTGAATATTAATTTGAATATTTACATTTTGTAGCCCAGATATTTCTCAGCACTTATTATTATTATTTCATTTCTTTTTCATACGATATTTTTGCAAAATATACCAGCAATGCTCAGTTCTCTTTTCTCTGCGCTTATTTAAAGTCGATATTCTTGAAAATTATATGATAATAAAAAGTTTTCTTTATTTACAAAAATTTACAAAAAGAAGTTTATAATCGTGTTGTAGAATTTCCGAAATAAGAGTAATTTTTTCCCAGTTTTAACCCTATCAGTCCCAGTTGGTTTCTTTTGTTAAAATAACTTCATTTTTTCATTTGCTAGTAAATGGATAACAAAGAATTAAATAAAATAATTATTTATTGAAGTTGAGGGGGGGGGACTCGGGACATTTCTGAAAAAAGAACGCATTTTACTTATAATAATACTGCTGGGATAAATCCCCCATGGTGATACCGCTGGGACATATATCACCCGTTGGGACTGAACGGGTTAGACTAAACATTTGATATTATCCGATGAAAAAACAGAAACAGCAATGAAAATCAATTTCTTTTGGAAATAAAATTCGGAATTTTATATGGCTTAGCGACAGGCGAAAGATCAAGCATTTTGATGCCGGTTAAAATCTATCTACCCGAGTAGTAGGTAGTTGTGAGCCCTTCCACGCACATGATGAGTTATTGATATACCCCTGGTTATGTCCCATTTGTCTCGATTATTGATTTTTCTGATTTTTTTATTGATTTTCAAGTGAAATTACCCACTTTGCGAATCTTTTTGGCGATTTTTTTCGTTTTGCTGAAGAAAATATATCGCATAAAAATATTTCATATGCCCAGAACCACCCAAATTATTATAGATAACCCTAAATGAAAAAAAGCTTCAACGTGATTATTTATTTTAATAAATTAAAATCAATTCATTTTTCAACATTTAGGGTTAAAAAATATTTAAATGTAACAAAATGCACATTCTGCTTATCACATTTTTGATTGGTTGGGTCAAAAAATCTTGAAATTGTTAATAATGCATTGAAGAATTACTTAAAATTTACTATATAAAAACGCGGTAGTAAAATACGGATTGCTACATCATGCTACATTATACGAATTTGAAAAACTAGATTTTCATAATCATGACAATTATTCATTTGTAATCCAATCAATTTCATTAAAATGCTTTTATTTAATAATTTAATTGCTCCTGAAAATTCGTAAATAATAACGTGCGATTTAAAAGAAATTGTAATTATTGTTCGAGGAAATATGTGCAAATTTCTTGATGAGAAGCAAAGAAAATTTTAACTATAAATCAAATCAAAAAATTTTTATTGTTTAATTTAAATTTTGAAGTTCTGCGACTCACTGGAAATATTGTAAATACAAAAATTACTTAAAATTAGTTCTTGTAAATTGGAATTTTCAAAATGAAATTATATAAAATTATTAATTGAATGCTATCTAAATAATCACAGCTTATGATCTCAAAATTGAATATTTTATTTAATCGGGGGTTGTATTAATAGTTAATGAATTTCAATAATTTGTGTGCACAATCAATAAAAGTGAGATACATTGTAATTAATTGACATTTACAAATTCTGTGTCACTTAGAAATACATTTTCTGAGATTTCATACAAATATTGGCACTCAGGTTTGTAATTACTCATTGTTATTGATTAGTTGAGCTCATGAATGAATTTTACTATTTGTTATTTTCTTGGAGATGCTGAGCTGTTAGATATTCAATTCATTGATAGTATTATTTATAATTCAGTTATAAACAATTACAACAATTTAGCATATTTATAACTTAATATGAAATAATCTAATTTCAAATAAATTTCAGTTGTATTTTTATTTCTCGTAGTTGTATGTTCTATTAAATTTCATAAATAATTTAGTGATTAAATCTAAATTTTGTAGTTTTAACTAGCTTTCAGTGTGTTAAAAATAGCAATCACAGGAATTCATAAAATAGTTGAATTTATCTGTAATCGTTTATCATAATAATTTGGGACCGACAATGTGGCGAATTTTGCGATCATGAAATAACTGGGGAATAATTTTTTAATATAATTGCAAAATTGTTTTTCGATGTTTGTACTTTATTTCCCAGATTTGATAATTTTCTTTGGGAAAAATATTCTCTTACTGATCTACAATTTTTGACTTTGTAGTACGTCGAATGATGACTCAAAAAATCATGTTTGCCATAATTTTGACTATCTTAAACTGAAAATTCAAAAATGTCACACCATCAAAGTTTTTTGTATTGAAATTGTGTATTTTGAAAAAAAAGAATCTTTCAAAATACATAAAAAAATTTTCTAGAAAGAATTTTCTGCTTGAAAAATTAAAATGTTGCGTAACACGATTCTTGAAAAAATGTTCAGCTCAAAAATCTATTTTTGCGACAAGGATTTTTCAAAAATGTCAAACCCTCACACTGTAGTGTGATAAAACAAAACACAAAAATTGTACTTTTATACTCTTTCACACTGCACTCAAAAATCAATGTTGAACTTAAAAAGATTTTTGTGTGAAATTTAAAATAAATTGTTTTGTTATCGTTCTGGGGAAGAGTGCACGATAACTGGCATTGAGTCAGTGAGGCCTACCTGCGCAAAAAATTCTTGTTTCTCTACAATATTCAATTTAGTAAAAGAAAAAATATTATTTTTATTTTCCGATATACAGATTTTAATTAGTTTATTCAGTTTCATTTTAATTGCTAAAAATAATTTTTAAATGGTGAACAATCGAATTCATTTTGATAAGCCTGACACAAAAAGCCAATCTGAGTTTTTTCCACCTTTTCACTTTTGAAAGAGCTATATTACATCTCAGCATCACAATACTAAGTCTAAAGTATTTATAGTAGCTATTGATGTATTTAGTGAAAGTAAAATCCCATTTAGAAAGGTATTTATGATATTTAAGATGAATTTCAAAAACAAATACTGAATTATGAAGAAGTTGTACAATAAACGATATAAAAATGTCATGAATTAATTAATCGATGCAAAATACTTGTCATTTCCAATATTCTAAATGGAATGATACTTTCACTAAATCCTCGAAATACATCAATTGTTAGCATTGATAACTTCAAATTCGATTTTGCTAAACGCAAATACTAATGTATCACGAAATTTTTATACTTTAATTACATAGATTTAAGCTTTAAAAATGCCGATAATTGTCACTTAAACCTAAAACCGACCTGTCCTTTAAAATGACTTTAATCCCCTACTGTCGGACATTTTATACCAGATGTCAATTATATTTCAATTTATTAATCAATTATGTATGTACTGATGCACTACATTCTGATTTTACTATTCTAAAGGTGCAACATCATCTTAGCATCTTTGTACCTGACCTTTTTGAGTACTCGGAGCGTTTACGAGTACTGAAAAAGGTCACTTTTATTTTACGAGTATATACGGTTTAAGCAGTGAAAAGGTTAATCAAAATCCATAATTTATTTATTCAAAAAACTACAATATCGATGAAAAAATTAATAAATCGATTCTACAACGACAATGATGAAAAATTAGTGTAAATTTCCTTGATATTGCTATCTGGATTTAGGAAGACGAATTGAAGAAATCTATTCTCATGGTGTTTGCTAATAAACAAGATATTGAAGGATGCATGAGTGTTACAGACGTAGCAAAGTCATTAGGTCTTATATCAATAAAAAATAGAAAATGGCAAATTTTCAAAACATCCGCAACAAAAGGAGAAGGCTTAGAAGAAGCGATGGAATGGTTCGTTATATATTATTGTTAAATTTATTCTATAACTTAATGGAAATATGTTAATCTAATTACATTTATCTTTATTTATGTTTAGGCTATCGATCAATATTTTGTTTTATATTGATGGTTAGTCTAAAAATTAATAGAAAATAAATTAATATTGAAAAAAATTGATTTATTATTAATTATAATGAAATTAACACGGAATTTATTTAATTACTAGTTAGCACCACTCAAACATCCGTTTTACGATATATTTCGACCATTTTCGTGTTGAATCATCAGTTAGTATAGAAAAAAATCTAGATATCATTGATTTAATAAACATTACAGAATTTTTATTATTTTTTAAATTTAAACATTTATAATATATAAATTAAATCATATTATTTTGATTGGTAATATTAATTCCAAATGTATTGAATGAAATGAAGAATTCCATTTTGTTTTCTGGAGTACAATTAATATCCCACAATTGAATTGTTCCATTCACTGCAGAACTAAGTAATACACCAGCGTTTTTGATATTCCAAGAAAATCCAAAACCTTCCCTAGAATGTCCTTGAAGAACGAGATCGGGCTTACATTTACCATTTTGATCTGGCTTGTTGGATGTCTCGTATAATCAAACAAATATACATTAATATCTGTATGGGCAGTGACTAAACCATATCCTCCAAATTCATCTTTCTCAGCACCATAATGTCTGGATTCGAAGCATTTATATTCATTTGGTAAAGTCACTGATGCAATGAAAAGATAATCTTGTTCTTCAGTTTGTGTACCAACTATAATTCGTCGAGTGAGAATGTCGATTATTTCCTTGGATAGTTTTGGAAATTTGAATCGTAATTTATGGCGAATCCAAAGAAGTCAGTTCTCAATGTTTTCCTTGATCCATTCGCAATAATCGTATGGAAATTTAAATATATTTCTTGTTTCCTCAATAAATTCGTTGGCTTTCTGATCCAAATCACAGTTCCGATTCTTTTCTTGAAGATTTTTACAAAATTCTGGTGAGTTCGCAATTGTAATACAGATTTTCTTTTCGATAACGGGTACCCCATTTTAGCTATTAATTGATAGTTGAGCATGGCTTAATGAATGGATACATGTAGTCTTCCGTGAGATCGATATTCTGTTATTATTGGTCCATTGATCTTGGGATATTCTGTTATTGTAAGGAAGATCATTAGTTCAATATTTTGATGACTGTCATGTAACGAAAATGATTTGTGGTAATTGTCATAATTAAAATATAATATGATCACTTTATTGTCATATATATTAATAATGTATTCTATACTATTAACCTTCGAAGATTTATCGTTGTCATTATTTTCCAATTGATCAATTATTGTCATTATTTTTGAAATTTTATGATAAAAGTTATTTCCATTGACTAAAGAAGCTTCATCACTATCTTTCTTTCGCCACAAATTGCGCAAACTTTTCCAAACTTTCAGTTTTTCATTAGATGCATTTAAGAGACTTTCTTTAGAAAATAAATTTGAATCACTACTGTTTTTCTGCACATAATGGCTAGATGAAGATTTTTTACCTTTCTTATTAGGATTTTTATCAAAACCAAAAGAGTTTTAGTGGAAATCTAACTTATAAATAGGAACATCCATTTTTAGGTGAAATTTTTAAAATAACAAATTTTTATATTTTTAAATTTCTAAATTTACATAGCAAGACTTAAACAACAGTTTTAAGTCTTTTTTAATAAATAATTAATTTTTCTTTTTTCGAAAGTTTTTATAATTCCAACGTTTCTTAATTTCATTTTTTTTATTCTCTCATTTTCTTTTATTTTTAATTATTGTTGTTACTTGGAGAAAAGACTCAAATTTTGAATCTATTATCCAAGTTACTAAACTACATGGGAACAAACTAACCAAATTCTCAACATGAAATATCAAATATTTTAAAAGTTTTGTCAATAAAACCTTTTATTTTTTGGTCATATTTGACCTACTTTCTTTCTGGTATTTCTGATATTTCATTCAATCAATATTACCAATCAAAATAATTTGGATTTAATTTATATATTTTAAATACTTTTCACACTAAGTTTAAAAATTCTACATAATTATAAAAAATGTATTGCTATAATAAAAATTTTAAATGAATACTAAAAATTTATTAATTCAAAAAACATCAATTTATCCTAATTTTATATAACCAATAAACTATTTAAAAACATTCAAAAAATTATTATTATTTTAAAATCTTTTTTATAGTCGATAGTGTAATCATTTATATATATAAAATTTAAATAAATAACAATGTCCTGATCACTCAAAATTAAACTAGACTTTCGCTTTCCCTTTTTCGAATCTATTAAGTTTTTAATGTTGGTAAATCAAATTTGAAAATTCTGGAAATTTGTGTAAATAAATATATTTTTTGAATACAGTTAAGTTAAAGCAAACATCAATCAGAGAGGAAGAGGAGAAAGCGAAAGTCTAGTTAAATTTTGATTAGAGTTATCAGGATCGATTTTCGGATCAAATATTTCATTTTTGAATTAACATTGTGGAAATTGGCTAACATTGTTATTTATTTAAATATAATGTCTTTTATAAATAAAAAGAAATCGGAGGTGAAAATCAAAAAAGTCCTTATAATATTATTATTATTTATCATCATTATTATTTATTATTATTTATATTATTATTATTATTATATTTTCTACAAAATTTGACTATGAATCAGATTTATTTAAGGTATTCACTTTAAGTAAATCGGATTCATAGTCAAATTAATACTATCAGTTTAATTTATTAATTTTTGGGTAGAAAATTATATTGTTTAAAATTCTTTTTAAGTTTTGTTTATTTTTATCGATAATTTAAAAAAACTAAAAATGTTAGAAATTGAATATAATTTATCGATTGTTTTAAATAAAAGTCTTTACCTGTCTATTTACTATATAAATATCACTAGTGACAAACAGATAAATAAATAAAGCTTCATTAACTGTTATATTTTCAAATATTGTAATTTAGGAATTTTTAATTTCTACTTTTGCTTTTTATCTGAAAATTATCAGAAACATTTATTCTCAAAAACTGCTGTGGATAAAATAATAAGACATGCACGCAATATTCTTTTGTAACTGCTACATTGCCCAGGTTTACTGTGATTAAGGTGATTAATCATCTGTTCTTGAATTGAATTTCAATTATTTGAACAAATTTTAGTTTTTAGTAGTATAATATTAAAAAATCGAAGTTTATTAGAGAATTACAAACTTGCATTAGAGCTAATTTTTATGCTACATAATAGTGATATAGGAAAAGAATGAACACACTATCGCAATACAGTAAAATGCATTTAAATTTTCGAAAAGTGAAATTCTAATAAATACAATAATCGCTTTCTGAAATGTTATTTTTTGGAAATTAATGGTAGCCAACCATTTAAAATCCAATACCAAAACAGTTGTCGATTAAAATATAGAGAAAATAGGATATCGGAGAATACATTACTTTTCTCAATAAAACCTTTTATTTTTTGGTCATTTTTGATCTACTTTCTTTCTGATATTTCATTAATTTTCTTTACGGCATTTTATAAAAATTTTCCATTAACACATTTTTGGCACTTCATTTCGCACACTAAACTGAGTTAATAATCATTAAATCAAGTTTATGAAATATTTTAGGATTATTTTTGTGTTAATTGATCCTGCTACTAGGAAACTATAATTATATTGATATTCATTAAATCAATTCATAATAATATATTGATATTCAAATTCTATTATTAATTATTTAATTGTTAATTGCTCCTGATTTTTAGGAACCATATTTATATTATTATTCATTAAATCAATTCATAAAAATCTATTAATAGTTATTTAATTGTTAATTGATCTTGGTATTAGGAATCCATAATTATATTGATAATCATTAAATTAATTCGTAAAAACCTATTATTAATTATTAAATTGTTAATTGATACTGCTATTAGGAATCCAAAATATTGATAATCATTAAATCAATTCATAAAAATCTATTATTAATTATTTAATTGTTAATTGATCTTGGCATTAGGAATCCATAATTATATTGATAATCATTAAATTAATTCGTAAAAACCTATTATTAATTATTTAATTGTTAATTGATACTGCTATTAGGAATCCATAATATTGATAATCATTAAATCAATTCATAAAAATCTATTATTAATTATTTAATTGTTAATTGATCCTGCTATTAGGGAACTATAATTATTCATTAATTCAAGGAAATAAAAAACGCAGAAAATGATCTGTGTTTTATACTTTATTATCTTTAATTAAGGTAATTTAATATTTTTGATTGGGAATTTATTTTCAGGTTATCAAATGCTATCCAACAACAGAAATAAGCTTTATGCACATTTTGTGTTATATTTTGTGATAAGATTATTGAATTCCATGAGCCATTCCGCACTACTGAAATTATTTCTAATTGTTTATAATTAATAATGTACACATTGTGTTGTGCTTGTATTTGAATGATTTATCGGAATTTCTAATCTCACTACTTTAAGTGCTCTTTTTGCAAAATTATTTAATGACCAACATAACTAATTATATACTTATTTTGTCAATAAATTGGGGAATTTCTTGATTTTGGTTGCTTGATTTGGATTTGATGTTGTATTGTTTTGAGTGATATTTTTATGGGACAAATTGTTGATATTTGATGTTGTATTGTTTTGAGTGATATTTTTATTGGACAAATTGCTGATATTTGAGTTTGGTTTATCTGATTTCTGTAATATAATTTTGTTGGGTTTATAGAAATTTCATGAGTATTATAACTCAAATCAGATTCTTTGTGACTTTAAATCAATTACTAATATTTAGAGAATTTCACGTTCCAAGGTTACGGAGCATAACCGCACGTAGGATACAAATTCGTATTTTTGGCCATCTTCCAATTAAATTTAAAACATGTCATAGTCAGTAAAGTCTTGTATTCTTTTTCTAGACAAGCTTTTCTATTTGAAAAATTTTAATTTTTCCCAGAAAAATCTCGGAGATATGTAAAGGTTGCGATGAGTAAATATACAGGTAACGTCATTATCTATTTTTGCCGAAAAAACTTAGAAAATCTCAAGCTATGGATGGGTACAACAAAAAAGTAAAATTTCACTTTAAAATCAACAATTCTACTTATTCAAAAATCTAAAAAATCAACAACTCGGAAAATCAGTTGATTCCGTATGGTGTTTTCAACTATTGTGCGGTATTAAGGAGGTCTCACATCTACCTAAATATTTATAAAGTTATTGATCCAGAAATTCTTTGCTACAGTTTTTTCTCATTTCAATTACAATGATAATAAATTTAAACGAGAATTATACAAAAAATATATAATTTGATATTCCGTTGGAGATGCTAGAAATTTCAGAAAACTTTTTAATAATTCGATTCTAATCTTTGAAGTTTCTGTAACCATTGAACTTTTGCTTACCAAATTGTTTCGCTTGTGGAATTATGAATTAAATTCGACTTGAACGTATATCCAAAATTCTTCCATTGTTAATTTCAAAAAATTCATATAATAAAAACCCTATCAGGTTGGCAATACTGCTAATGTCGGTAGACTCGTCGATTTCCAAAGCTTTCTGATAACTTTCTCAGTATCATCTGACATTTTCAAAATCTTTTTTTAATTTTGTCTCAAAAAGCGATTTTAATAATTTCTTTTTATCTTCCCCAAACATAATTTTAACAATTTTAGAGCATGCAGGCAGAATTGGATTTCCTGCTATCGTATGCAGTTTTAATTTTTTTGCTATAATTTCTGCTTTTATGATGCGATTTGTGCTTTGTTGGGCACTGACACTGTTTTCTAATTTTATTGCCTTGTTCAATTTGATTTGTTAACTATCTTTCAAAATAATGCCCGGGATTAGCATGTTTTATTAAAAAAATGCTGCGTTAATTTTGTCAGATCCATCGCATTGTTAGAAAGTTTTTCTCCACAAACTATGTATACTGGAATATGACAATCATTTCCATCAACGGAGTATCTAAATTCTAAATATTCATCTGGATATTGTCTATTGAGTTTCTTAGTTTTATTTTCTTGCTCTGATTATCATTTTTAATATTGGTTGTTCTTGTACTAGTATTGTAATTATCAGTACAAGAATCGTCGTGCTGTCAGTTTAAATTCTTGTCCATTTCCTACTACAGTCAGTTCTCGTTAAACTCTCAGAAAGTCGGGAACCAATTTCTTGCTATTAAAAACAGTGATAAAAATTCTTGTTAATCTATTACTTGCTATTCCGACTCCGCCTCTTTTAATTGCCACAAAATTAAAAATTATATCTTACATTTTTTTGATTCGCCGCCATAAAAAAATTATCTGCCAAAATTTGTCACAAAATTTAAATTTATTATATTTAAACATTAGACATAGTTTTAGAAAGTAGAAACTTAACAATCTTTGTCATTTCAAAACACATAGATAATCATAACATTAGGTAAAAGTTGATTATTTGTTTGTTGTATTTTTCTTAACCTATCAGATTCTTTGAGGATTTCAGTTACAGTAGGAAAACCGATATTAACCTTATGTTGTTCCATGATGTACTTCAACATCTTCCCGACAAGTTGAATGACTATTTTTGAATTGGGGGACAGCCAGTTTAACTGCAGCTGTAATTTCAAATCTTGCCAGCTTCGAATGAATCATATTGTGAAAAAAGAAAGAAATTAAAAATTGCAATTTCAAAACACAAAATAATCTTTTATAAACCAGTGATATCGATGGTAAAATATATACGCATGACATTTATTTATAGCTGATATTAAATAGCACGTGAGTAGTTAATGATCAATTAACTTCAAATATATTGAAGATATAAAAATTATTTTTTAATCAATTAATTTCTTATATAGAAAAGCAACCGAGTGGTTTTATATAAAAATGACAAGTATACAGATGGAATAAGAAAGATAGGATCATATACAGATAATGAATTTCGAGAAAATTCACCAATAAGTTTAAATACCATTGAAATTATGCAATTGATTATGCACACATACATACATAAATGAAATATTTTGTTACAATATTTTTTTATTATTTTTTTATTTTGTAATCCGATTGTGCCACATGATGGAACACAGTCGGTTTATTTATTTCAATTTGATAATACATCACTCTTGTTAAACCAACATATAATTAGGGAAGGGGAAGAAGCGGATTAACGTGAGCTGACTGTAATAAAAAATAATCTATTATAAAAATTTTAAAAAATAATAATTATTAACTAAAAATAATAATTATTATCTAGGCCAAGCCGGTCCAGAGTGCGATTTAGTGAGGAAGCTTCTGTCCCGTCGTCCACCAGGTCTATATAGATGGATCGCGGAGGTGAGAGAATAGCCAGGGAGGGTGCATAGATAACGTCAGGATCGAAATCTGGAAATTCGAACTCATGGTACGGTGGTGGTAAATCATCTACTCGGTTAGGCATTCTGACAGGTTCTGTTGCTTTGAGCAGATTCGCCTCTGCTCGACGACGCTCACGGCGACGGCGATTTCGATTTGGTCGTCGCCGGGTCGCTCCGTGCCTAGATTCAGTCACGATGGCTTGAGGGGGCTCGACAATTTGAGGTGGGGCTGGCTCCGAATGAGCGTGTTGAGTTGACTCTACCGGGAGGTGACGAGACGGTATAATATTCAAGCTTTGAGCCCAGATGCAACCAGGTACGCGAGCCCGGAGCTCGGCGTCGGTAAATATTCGCCTGAGTGCGGCACTTTGTTCGGTTATCATCCCTCGTTGACTACGAAACTCGGCGATTAATTCATCTCTAGCCCGAGACAGGCGGGTAATCTTTTGATGTAACTTCTTTGTCGCATCGGGCGAGGTCCATTTCCCTTTCAACTTTTGATATTTATTCTGGATAGCTGCATGATCTCTCTCTAACTGCTCCAACCTCTGACGGGTCGCAATAATCTAAGGGGATAGCCGTGGAATCCTCGGAAGTTCAGTCGAATTTGCCATTTGGTTAAAATCTATAGCTAAAGGAAGATAATGAGATGTTATTTTATCTAAGAGAGCGTCGAGACCCACACTGAGGTGAATTCGAGTTATGTCAGGAACCTCGATAATAAGGATTATTAAATGTCGCTTTGATGCTAATAGCAGTAATAATAATAGAGTTTTTAATCCACAACCGTAGTGATGTTCATAATACTAAGAGTGGTAGAACTGATAAGAAGAGGGACGGTAATAATTATAATCATTTTAATAATAGAAATCATAATGGCGATATTAATTGTTAATCTTAATAGTCACAATAATACGAATGACACTAAGGGAAATGATAATAACAACAACAACAATAATAATAATAATTATAATAATAATTATAATAATAATTATAATAATAATTATAATAATAATTATAATAATAATTATAATAATAATTATTATTATTATTATAACAATAATAATGATAATAATAATAATAGGGGAAATGATAATAAGAATAATGATAACTGGCGATAATGATAACAAAGAGCAAAAACGTTAATATCATGAAAAATAATAACTGTGATATTAGCCCTAAGAGTGATAATTAAT
This sequence comes from Schmidtea mediterranea, assembly GCA_022537955.1. NCBI lineage: Eukaryota > Metazoa > Platyhelminthes > Tricladida > Dugesiidae > Schmidtea > Schmidtea mediterranea. The sequence goes on along the minus strand of CM039679.1, from coordinate 74,959,001 downwards.
CGAAATACAAAAAAGATAATTATTTTATTACTGAATATTGATATTCATAATAATGTTACTAATTTAATTTATAACCAAGTAGTATTAGCAGTCATGATTATCGAAGTAAATAGACTCAGTTGTGAATATTCACACTAACAAGGGCGATCTTCGTGAAATCGATGAGCGTGCTAATTACTGTCTCCCACGGCGTCATTAGTCGATAATAAGCAGCTTGCTGAAGTGGTCGGGATTAATGATTATACACACTGATTGTTAGTCGCAACAAGGAATGAATTAATTCTATGAACAATTCCCAAATGTTGAATTTATTTCAGTCATGCCGATAAGTGTCGGGTCAGCGATTTTACATGATTAACTAGCTAATAGAAGGAGAACTTAGTGGTGTCGTCATGGGGATACAGTTTACAGATGGAGTTTCCCTTTCCCTCGGCTGCTATTGTTGAATCAACGGATTTTCCTACTGCCAAAATGTTTCACGAAAAATCGATAGTGATATGGATGGGAATTTGATGATTTTTTCTGAGAATTTCTATATTTATTCGTTGACTAAATTGAATGCGGATCGCTTCGAACGTTTGGTTCAATGGAATTTATTAATCAGTCGCGTTCGTTATTTTGAATCGTCGTATTTTTGGAAAGTTGTTACTAATTTTATTCCTCGTTATCGATCTCAACATTAGGCTAGCAATATCATTTTGTGAAGATGATTTTCGTTCTCTATGTGGCAATCTACGATGATTATTCCTATTGTGATACTGTCGATATTCTCGCCATGTGATCTTCCAGTGGATGTAACTATGCAGTTGATTTATGGTAATTTAGATGTTTTATTTTTTCATGTTTGATGCCTATATTTGTCATAAATAAACGTGTCTGACACTTCCATCGCTATTTAATTTTCTTTCGATATTGATTTGAAAACTTCGTTTACATCTATTTTTATCCCTTCTGCCCAGAGTAACTCGTTTTCTTTCGAGGTTTTAAAAATATCCCTAAGAGATCGTTACACGACCCTTCCTATTTCCACTAACTAGTGTCGCTCTTCCCTTTAATTTAAGTTTTCTGCTCGCCTCGACCGACGTTTCCATCAGCCGTTGCGAGTCGTTCAACGATGCCCTGCGGGAGGGTCCTGTGCCATTTTGCCAGGCCCGTCGCGGACAGACCGAGGTTTTGAAAAGGCGCGACCAACAATCGCAACTAAGGAACCTAATCCACCAGCCGGACCGGGATCTGCCTAATCGAGGACTATTACAATACACTAAATATATACGATTTTAGCGGGACCTCGAACATAAATAAGTGATATATATGCATAAAATTCATTTAAGAGTAAACAACGACATTATAAACATTAGATTTATGATTTACATATAAAGTTACATTAACGTAATAAATAAAAATTAAGATACATAAAACTTCCATACTTTCAAAAATCGTAAATTTGCAAAGAAAAATTCATAAAATTTCAATGAGTTTCAAAATTGTCAAGTTTTGTAGAATTGTAAAAGTTGAAAATAATAAAATTTGTCACTGCTTATATACTATTTTTGTGTCTGTGTGCGACCAATGGGCGAGTTTTCGCCATTTTTGAGGCTTTTTAATTATTTTATTAATTTTTAATTATTTTTATTATTTTTTGTACATTTTTCTTTATTTTTTGATATATAAATATTTTATTGTTGGATTTTATTTTTACAAATATTTTCTTATAATATTATTTTTAAACCCCATATTTTTGTTTTTCTGGTCGCCTCTTCTGCATGGTTTTTTCTAAACCTTATTTTGCAAGGTTTTGGCAGTTTATTTTATTTTTCGTATGTTTCTTTCAGCAGCTGTAGGCTTTTTAATGATTTTAATTAATTATTTGTTTTATTTAATTTTGTTATATTTTTATTTTGTTTTAATTAATATGTTTTATTTTATTTTTGGTATCTTCTTGCGGTGCATGCGTATGTACAGTGACTTATTTCATCATTTCCATTTTTATCTTTTTGTTTTAATCTAGCGGTACCTTTTGTTTTAATTTTGGCTCTAAGCCCAACATGTGTATTATACATTGAAATAATTTTTCTTTCATTCTACTCCAACGACTCACATTCTCTTCGTTGACAGTAAATCTTTTACCGGCTGCGCGATTTCCGGATCGCTTTTTTTGTCGAAAGTGACTGCAGCTAGTCACTAAGTTTTTCCTCATTATCTACATTACACCAATTCAATACCGAATACTGAGTTATGTTTATAATTGTAGTGTGTCATGTGATTTTAGCCTAAGGTTCGGTTCGGTCATAATGTGGCTGCTATGGGTAGGCCCTGACCATAGATGGTCGAACTAGACCAGACGCAAGGACGGCTGCATAAACCTAATAACATAACAACTTAATAACATAAACCTAAACTGATTTAAATATTGATAAAGGCGAATCGATCACTTATACGATATATGTAGACAGATTCATTGTCATCCTAAAGTAGAAAAACTATTTAGATTTTAAATTGCTTATCTAGGTAATTATTAAAAAATCTTAAAAATACTAGACCAAATAATTTATTAATTTTTAAAACATTTTAAATTAAACAATTAAAAATTTTTAATTTTTATAAAAATCTTTTATTAAATTCAATAGTTTTTACATTTATATTGCAATTTAATCAATTAAATCATTTGACACAAAACATCCCGTGTAGCAGGGCCGTGACCAGTATGGGGCTAGATGTGATAAGCTTCAGAATGCAATGCTGATTATTTCGAGATTGGTTTCGAGATAGGAAACCTACTTATGTAAAATCCATGGTGTGATGATATTGGTTATCTCTATGTCATTATTCTATTCTACATTTTGTGCGAAAGGTAGAATGAATCGTCACATTATTTTGTGTCTATAAGGGCTTTAATGTGCTAACATTTGTGAATGAGCGACTTGTAAATGACACATTTACACAGTATTATCTTTCTCCCTTACTCTTTGCTGCACTCACAGAAATAATAGAAACCATTCTTGATTGGTCAAAAGATTAAATGTCTAGATTAACCCTCGAGTTATCATAAAACCTGAATCCGCTATTTTCACTTTAGAACCAGTCCATATGCCCGGCCTGATACAGCAAACATTTTGTTCACTACTTGATGTTTTAGAATGTCATCGTCGATTGAAATAATTTCCTGAACCTGTGATGCGTTTTATAATTTCGCTTGACATTGCATCTGAATATGAAAGTGAAAAAATTAAGTGTTTTTTTTGCAAGTGATGGACTGGGTACACTCACCAACTGGAAAGACCATCATCTCATCCTATTCGAATATTCTTGAACTGCTTAAATCATGTATTAAGTCAACTTGTTTCAATGCGAAGATGATTGCAATTTCAACTGGATTTAGTAAAATGTTAAGAAAAGTCAAATCCCTCCTAACTGCAAATATTATTTGGGAAATTCACAGAAATCTTCAACCTTCAAACGAAAATGATTTTAATGTTTATATAAATTTTTAAATACACCCGGATTCCTTCGATAGTGTTTTTGTAGTGTGTTTTGGCGCGACATACACTACTCGCACATGATACAGTATTACTAATAATGCACTCTGTTTCTATTCAAAAATATCAATAAATTTTATAATATAGGTAACATACAAACTTGCATGTGTGTTATGTTGGATAAAAATTTTATTACATATGCATACAAATTGAATTAATGCAATAGAACACAATGATTAATATCATCACTAGCTTGCTAGCATTTTTATTATGGAAATTTAGAAAGACAATTCATTTCTTCAACCAAGTAAGAATCCTATAATAACTTTGTTATCCGACATAACAATATTTTCCGCATACAAGTAAATAGGTGTGTTATTTATATTATAAAATTTAATGATTTTTTTTAATTATAGAAAATGTTGTTCATTAGAGATTGCTGAGAAATAACAATTAAAACAATTAAGTAATAAAAAATAATCTGTAAAGTTCTAAGAAAGAATAAACTAAAATAGCGGAAACAAAAGTTAATTTGAAAGAAAATGTTATTTGAAGAATAATTAGAAGAGAAATCAGGAGAAAACTATAAAATAGACTAAATAGTAACCTCGTAATTTATCATAATTTAGAGGATTGATAATTGGAAACTATTTATCACATAGATTTAAGAAAATGAAAACAAAAGTTGAAGTAACCAGCTTAATGTGCACAAATATGTCGTTTGTAATTCATTGTTGTGAAAATGCACCCTCGTTCAGTCAGTATGTTCATCAAATAATCTGACAAATCTCTACCGGATAATCATTATGCAAATAACTTTCATTAATTAGAAGTGAATGTGTTACACCATTTTAATTATCTGGAACGATGCCCAATACGTATAGAAAGAAAGAACTTCTTGAATTGCTTCATACATAGTTTGTGAATTAAATTTCGCAAATATAATTTGAATCATCTGTAACAAACTCTTATTTTTATAATTGTTATAATTTTTGTTGTTTAAATAAACCTGTAAAGGCGTGGAAACACGAAGTTAAAAAAATACACAAATAATCAATAATATATATTTTTTGTTGTATGTTCAATATATATTTGTTATTAATATCTTGTGGAAATTAAATGATCTTTTCGTGGTTTGTCTTGGGATTCAACTGCACTTCAATCAAAAAAACTGGATGCTTTTCTGTTACTACTTTCAGCTTATTATTAAATATGTGATGCTAAATAATTTCCAAATCATCAGAATTTGTCCACATACCTTTTTTATCCATTTAAATCTCAATTCATTGGCAACTAACAAATCAAGTTCACTAAAAAATATGTATTCCAAAATTCGAAATATAAAAACCAATAATTAGCCCGAATAAACAAAATAAAATAGATATAATTAATTTCCAAAGCGTTAAAAAGCAGGAAAATCGTACCGCACACACAGACGTCAAACATTTTTATTACAATAAAAATCAACATACTGTGTACAGACGGGGAACTAAAATAAAAATTCAAGATTTAACAGTCAAGCAATCATTGAATTGGACCTATACATAAAAATAATCTGTCTAATCTAAATGGTGTGGAAAAATTCGATGCCCTAGAGCAGCGGTCGGAACAAATGTAAATTACACCACATGGAGTAAAAATTAAATTATTGGTGGTAATATGGACAAAAAATAAAAAATTACAATAAAATAATTATAATAAAAATAAATATTATATATTGATAAAACAGAATCACACAAAATTGGCAATGAACTAAATTAAAGAATAACAACACCAATCCAAAATATTTTTAAGGCCTAAAACAATATCTTTATATCTGGGGATCGGGAAAAATAAATGTACCTTTTGTAAAATAAAAATTATCCAATTACATGAATCGTGTACATAAAAAATAAACACACAAAGATCATATCAATAATATTCTTATCAAATGTTAGAATGAATTGATAAATTGTCAAATCAATGATGAAATATACATAAATGAATCAAAAATTGTCTAAATAAATGAAGTGATCATCAATTGAATATATTGTCATGAATTTGTCATAACTTGAAATCATTGTTGATATCATCATCAAATCTATATATATATATATATATATATATATATATATAATGATCAAAATATATCATCATCATCAATATATATTTTCTATACTTATTGCATTCCACTACATAGTATTTTAATTTCAAAACCTTTATAACTCGCCTATCTTCAAACATTATTTTTATTCAAAATCAATTCGTCACACTATTCTTACTCAATTTGAAATCTGTCAATTTCTAACAGTATCTTTCGTGATTCAAAAACTTTAAAATTTTTAGATACCTGATAGTTCTGACATAGATAAAACACACAAGACAAATAAATGTCATTTAAACATTTTATAACTGTTATTGATTACCCAATAAATATATTAAACCAAATTCGGGCAGATAAATTAATGATTTCGTAATCGACGATATCAGCCACAGTTCAACTATGTATTCAATGAAATTAAAATCAACTTACTTAATTATGCACTTATTCTCATTCATACAGCAAATAACTAATAAAATTACTTACATAATTACATGTTGGGGTATAACGAAAAAAGCACTGTAAAATCAATAAAACACGAAAATGATTAAAATGCAACATTAATTAAAAAATTTACATAAATTCGAAAGTAGTATTGAATTGGCGAAATTCGTATGGTTGAACGCCAAATTGAATGACGAGTCCAGATATAATAATAAAAATTTAGTGAATGGTCACTAGAAAATAATATAAGACTAAAAACAAATTAATTTTAAAAAAATTAATTACTAATGGAAAGCCCGAGTCAATGGGAAACCCGAGAGATGAGGAAAACCCCGCGTGTAGACGGAATAATATAAAAGGGTAAATTGGCCTAAACAATATTAAATGGGCGCCACTGATCTATGAAGAAATAATTATTTCTTAATTTGTAATTTAGTAATGTAGCAAACGTTATTGACAAATGTCAGCTAAGGTGGTCTGTGGGAAGTAATTATTTTTAATAATTTAGTATGGCAGCAAATTTTGTTGACAATTGTCTGAAAACAGTCTGAGCAGGAGTATAAAAGGAAAAGGGAAAAACACGAAATGGCCAGTGGTCGAAGCAAACAAGTAGTCTAGTCAGGTCAGTAAAAGTGTCTAAACCCAAGTAAAGTCAAAAGTTATCTATCAGATAAAGTGATTATCCATTGGATAACCTACCTTAAGGTAATCAAATTTATTCGATGGTTGAAGGGTGCAAATAAATCACAAATTGTAATTACAAAACATTGAAATAAATCGGATTGAGTTGTAACTGTGGTAAAGAGCAAATAAAATTATTCTGTGTTGGGTTTACTTATTTGATTTGAAAAGGACACGAGGAGTCAGATGGAACCGACTTTCAATAATAATAACCCAACATGCATATGGTCCACTATATTTGTTAATAAAATAATATTCTACGTTTTCTGGTTTAAATTTGAGTTTTATTATTCAAACAGAAAAAGGTTCTTAAAATTGAAATACCGAAATAAAAATATTAAAATTTAATTTAATTAGTTTTTATATAGATCAAATATAAATTAAATTTATTCTTAATGTTGCTGATGAGTAGATTTAAACAAAAAAATCAATTGAAAGGCTGAAATAAAGCTTTATTTATCTGCGGCGTTCCAGTGACATTTCGTAAATTTCTGTGACATTTCTTGAAAACAATTCAATCTATATAGCGAGTTTACCAGTGTTAAATATTTATATTTAATCTCATATAAATACGGTAAGGTTTTAGACTGTAACTTTATCAGAATTGTTTAATTTTCATTCAGAAATTGATGCAATTCTAATTTTTCGTTATGAAAATTGAATTCCTTTTATCAGTTTGCTTGATTTTTGTAAGTCTAAATGCCTTGAGAGAATAATTTTATTTTTATCCAATCAGGTTACGATAATAAAATGTGAAAACTTTGAGAATTCACTCGAATTTCAGATTCTGAAAGAACTTACCCAAGAAGGTATTGCAAAAGATATTCTTTGAAACAATTTAATGTATTAAATTTCTTAATTTGTTTCCTGTAGATAAAAAATGCATTAAAACTGCAGGGGAAGTGATTTTTATTCTTGACGGGTCGACGTCAGTTGGTCCAGATAATTTCAATAAAGAAAAAGATTTTGCAACACAAATCGTGAACAGATTAGTTATCGGAAACAATTTAACTCGGGTGGCTTTGATAACTTACAACAGCGTACCCCAGTTGGTTTTCAATGTTGACAAATACAACAATAGCAAAGGTAAATATAATCATTTAATAAAACAAAAGTTTACTATTTTTAAAATTTATCTTTTCTGACAAAATACTATATCTTCGATAAATAATAGTTGAATAAGAGATGTATAATTAATTTTACACACAGCAGAGTATTTTAAAAATTAAATAAATATTTTTAATTAAAATCTATTTTAATTTTATTAAATAATTAACCAATAAAATTTATCTCAAAAATAATTTGAATAATGAATTTTTCAAAAACAATAAAAAAATAATTATGGTTAAGGAAAAGTTTAAGAATTTCTTTACAAAGATTTGCTTTTTCCATCAAATAATTTGAACCCACATCAACATTGACCTTTCGTAGAATTATTAATATTTTAATTAAATTATATATATATATATTCTAATTTTAAGTAAAATATAAATTATTAATAGCAAATTGCTAATTCATTTAAATTGCTAAAGCATCCAGAAAATTTAAATTATTTTATCTTTTGTATTTAAGAAATTTTATTTTAGATGTAAACCGAGAAATAATGAAGGCAGAATTTACGGAAGGAATCACAGTCGTCGGAGATGCCTTAAATATGGTTTTAACCGACATTGAATCTAAAACGAGAAGATCCACCGGTAAAGTCATCATTTTAATATCGGATGGAAAGCGAAACGGAGGAATGGATCCGATTCTCGTGGCCAAACAACTGAAAGCACTGTCGTACATGCTTATAACAATCGGCCTGGACAAAGAAACAGACGAGTATCTTTGAAATTTATTTTTACTCTTTCATTGAAAACTGATTTAGAAATTCCATGATTGCTATTTCAGACAAGAAGAATTTTTATTTGATTAAAGATTTCGATTCTTTGCCGAAAATCGTTTCCACAATCGTTCAGAAAACCTGCACAGGTAAATAAATAAAAATTCTGTAAATTTTTAAATATATTTTTGTTTAAATTAATATTTTATAATTTATAAATATTGCAAAAATAGAAAGATTTTAAAAATCATTTTATGAAATTTTATTTAAATAATTGGTGAAGATTAAATTTATATTTTAAAATTTATAAATATTACAAAAAAAGAAAGATTTTAAAAATCATTTTATGAAATTTTATTAAAACCGATGTTGAAGTTTAAATTTATGTATCTATATGAATGGCCAAGATTAATATTTAGGCGCCAAATTAGTTTTCATAAGAATTATTCAAAAATAAATATAATTTTGTATCTCATTGTATCTGATAGTTCCAAAAGAAACTGAAGAGGAATATTTTTTTAATCGAAACTTTTTTCAACAATATAATTATTATTTCGCAGCAAAGGCTTATTTTGTTATTCACTTATTTGATATTTATTTTAATTCAATTGAGCATTATTTAGTATAGAAATTAGTGAAGGAGAATGCTTATCAATTATAATTCAATCATTTTTTAGTCTTTTTTTAGATAATAATATTGTTTATATGATTTTAATATTACTTATTTTTGTTTTGTTAACATTGTTGAGCTTCGGAATACATAGTTGTTACTTAGTTCAACTCAGATATTCTGGACCCCGTAAACTTTTCACTGAAAGATTCGTTCTTCATTCTTCTATGTCTAGTTTTCCATCTTAAAATCATGAAATAAACCTAAAATATGCTTAAATGTACAAATAAGCCAATTCAAACTTCATTAAATTATAAATAAGAAAACGAAAGACGCAAACATACGTTTCATCAATTTTCATACATGGGAGGTTGAGAATTTTGAAGATGAATTAATGAAATTGAATTCTGGAAATGAAATTGAACTTACTGAACCAATCTTATTTCTTATTGTATGAAATAAAAACGCAATTCTTGCAATTCTTTTTCTGAACATATCATTAGAAACGTAAACGTTTTTTTCTCTCAAAACCTCCCTTACTAAATTTGGTAGCGCCGAGAGTCAATTTAGCTAGAAACTTTTCTGATTTTATCACATTAAAACTTAATTTTTTTCGTTAAAATAAATATTTGTCATTACAAAATCTTGATAAAAAATCTCGGAATTTTATTTTCGTTTATTCTGCTTTATTCGCATCTAGTTGCTTTGGATCAAGCCTATGTAAATTGTCTTATAATAATAATGGGTTTGTTTTATTGTTCAATTGTTGTTGTTCTCTGTTTTCAGAAACCCTTTCTCTTCCTACTTTTAATGTTCATATGAAAAAAAATATATAAACCTGGGACTCATTGCGAAATATCTGCAAAAATATATAATATATAATATAGATTATTTAATAAACGTTTATCTGAACTACTCAATAAAACAAGTCAGAAGAATAGACAAACCTCTACAAAAGTGCTGCTATTTGCACAATTCAACATTTTCAGAAATTCTGCTTGGTAACGCCTACACGCACAAAGTGCTGTCTATAAAGGTTGCGCCACCTAGAAATGTCTGCATACAACGTTATATGATATTTACTTTTTTGTTTATAAATTGCTTATGTATATACTTTTATTTTCAAATATAATAGTGACTCTTATTTGCAAATCAATATAAAACATGAATTATTATTATTATTATAATTATTATTATTATTATTATTATTATTATTATTTATTTTTTTTATAATTAATTATTATTATTAATTATAATTAATTATTATTATTAATAATAATAACTATTAATTTTATTTCAGGTTTCCACATTTCGAAATGCTCCGCACCAATCGTTAAAAAAGGCCCATGCGTAAACAAAGAACAAATTAATGTCATAACGACTTTTTATTACTACAATGGAAAATGCGTGTCCGAAAATAGAAAATTGACAGTGAAATGCCTCGGCCCTAAAGGTAATACCAATAAAAGTTTTAATAAATTTTATCTATTCAATCAGACTGTCCTGATCCATATTATCAAAAAACCTCTTGTGGATCGGCGAATTATTCGTTTATTTTGTTCCATAATTTCTCAAGAGTGAACGACTTGTGCCGTACGGAAACCGTTAACCTCAAAAAATACAGTTGTAAGTAATTTTAAAAAAAATTAATTTCAGTACTTACATGAAGACCCTAAACATAAGCAAAATCTAGCCTTACGTCAAAAGAAGGTCATAATAACATTCTCAAACCGTTATCCAATATAAGAAAACCTTGTGAAACCATTATAACCTAGAAATATTGCCACAAATTTGTAATTTTGCACAAAAAACCGTGTGAAACAAGACTCAGAAAATAGCGTTAAATGACATTTTTTCACATCCCAATGCTCTCTCGATTTTTCTCTTACTGTTATTTTATTCATTACAATAACCTTTTAAAGAATGAGCTTATCAGATCAAGCTTGTATTGAAAAGAATTTTAAAACAATAATTTCCTTTGGAGAGGCCAATTTTTACCCGGATGGTATAAATGGGGTAATAAAATATTGCGATAAGTTTATATTATATTAATATATCGGAATAGCATTTATTTATTTAATTTATTTATTAGATGTGGTGTTGGTATGTATTTAAATTTAAAATTTTGTTTAAATGAATTGTAAGTTATCTTAAAAATTAGAATCATCAGGCTCATTTATCCGTCATGCTACTTTAGCTTTTAATATTAGTTCATACCTTGATAAGCATATTATTTATTACATTTGCAGTAAAATTTGTGTTAAATATAAAACATTGATCTATAGTCGAAAACTAAACGAAGATGAATGAAATTAGATTGAAAGTGATTACTTATTTTTCAAAACAAATGAAATCTTTTTTATTTAATTATCTTTACTCCCCTATTATCTCTCGTCTCTATTTCTAATTGTTAGCGCTATGAAAAGTGACTATAAAAAAATGTTATTTTATTAAGGATTTCATGAATTGTTATATTTCTCACAAGTAAGACCACCCCTAAAACATGAATTTTTGGAGCTTTTTTTCATTAATTGCAAATTCGAGAATAACACCATGGTATTATTCTCGAGTACACATAAATTTATTTGCTAAAAGTTATAAAATTAACACAAGGAAACACATCATATCGATGTAAACCGGCGTTTCATCCATACTTTCAAGTGGTCTTACTTTCGAGAAAATCCGTTAAGATCGGTATAGAATTGACGTTTTTAAAACTTATTTATTTAATAAATATTTTAAAAATATAAATAATAAGGTGGCTGTTCGAAACCTGAAGAGAGTGTTTTAAAAGTAGTTTATGGGAAAGAATGTGAAAATGGATATAAAAAACGAATGCTTCTCTACTACGAATTCAGTCAATTCAAATGCTCAGAGACCTATTTGAATCTAGAACCAGTAAAATGTGATACCCTGTGCAACGGAACGACTTTAGTCACGAGTCCATGCGTAAATGGCAAACGAAACAACACGATTTATACGAAAGTATTCACCAACAACAAATGCTCATTGAAAATCGTCAAAACGACCGAATCATTCTGTGACACGATTTGTCCAAAATCACTAATAATTGAATCGAAAGAATGCGTAAACAATATTAAAGACGTTTTCCACATAACATTTCAAAATGTCAACGGAAAATGCATCAAACAAACAAAGAAAATCAAATCAAACAACTGTACCAAAATTCAAGGTACATTCATTTTGGTTTTCTTTTTTGTATTTGTTCTTTTCTTCAGAGTGCCCACAGCCGAAGTTCATTTCTTCAGATTGTATTGAAGGGAAAAAGATTTTGATGAAGCTCTCATACAGATTGGTCGGTGGAAAGTGCCAAGAAATAAACGAAAGAATTGGAAACGAAAATTGTAGCATTGCAAGTAATATAAATAATAATAATATTTAAATAACCTGTTTATTGATAGCCATTACGGTTATGGTACAACTGTGAACACTCTAAATTGAAATGTAACTCAAACCGTAATTATTTAAATTTTCCACCTTGATTTTATTTGTTTCGATTGGTCGTTATTCTTCAAAATATCAACTTTTGTTAAAATATAAAATACTTTTTCGATTTGACATAAATACATTGTGTTTAAACAAATATACAGTCAGTAGGGCAGTAACATATTTTCTAAAGTCCCAAAACCTAACATCATTCAGATAATTTCAATAATCACTAAGGCAGTTGGTTTTACACTTGTTTGCAACGTATAAACTCATCTATAATACAGGTTAATAAGTAATCCAAATAAAATTCACAATTTCTGACCAAACTTTTATGTCACAGTATATATAATCGTTTATTTGTGCAACATTTTCCAATATCGAAGGTTTGCATGCATATGTTTAAACCTTGCAATATTAAAATTCAACACACAGGTACGTTTGTGTGTTTCTATAATAAAAACTTTTTATTTATAAATTGAATTTATTCATTAAAACGTTAGAATAAAAAACATTTAAATGATTTCCAATTGAAAAAAAAATTATTTTTGTAGATAAAGATTATAAAAAGATCAAAATTCGTTTTATATGCAACACAAATTTTCGGATTGTGAATCATGGCTGGAAATATTATTATTTTATAAATTTTTAATAATTAATATTGATAGTAATAACATAAAATAAACAAACATGAAGTTTTAATATTTATTTAACGAAAGCTAAATGCATGTACATTGAGAAAAAGAGAGGATGTTATTCATTGCTTTTACGGACTGTTAATGAAAGGAAAGATTCTATAACAGAGAATTTATATAAATGTAATTTTATTCTTCGTAACGGTTTCGTAAAACATTCATTACATTCGGAAACATATTTAGAACTATATTAAAAAAACTACAGTTTACTTATTCCCAATATGCAATAAGACAATGACGCGAAAAATGTTATTGTAAAAAGGAGATAATAAATAAATACATGTATTTAGTACCGTGCTGTAAATTTTGAGGCCCTGTACAGAAAACTAAAATAATATATGTAAATGAACTTTTATCTTTCTTTATTTCTTTCAATTCGTAGTATTATTTTGCTATTGGATCATTTTTTTAGTGTATTTAATATTTGAGACACCTCAAACATAGGGGTCCATAGCACTTGCCCCGGTTGCACACTCGACAATAAGATGTCTCACGTGTAATTACGATAAATAATAAAACATGAAATAATCTGATGATCTAGTCATTCAACATTTTTCAAGCAATTAATTAAGGTTTCTAATTTAATATAATAATAAAGTATATAAATTATTTTCATTTTGACAATAGTTAAAAATAAAATTTTTTAAAGTCTATCAAAGATGTTAGGTATTTTACCGATATTATAAGGTGTTACATCATATAACATAATGGTCAGCACTATCAAATATAGAATTTCAAATATACCAAAAACACAATATTATAATTTCGATAAAAATAAAAAGAAATAACATAAATACTTTATTTTATTGAATTTTTATTTCATTATACACCATAACAATTCCTAATTATTTCATTTTATAATGTTTACATATTATTTTATTTAATTAATTCAACATTTGAAGTTATTGATCTTTTCTATATTATGGGATTTTATCTCGAATTAAATATTTTACTGACAAATTATAAGTAAAATTATTAGCTAAATTTATTTTTATGCTTCTTTATCTACTTCAAATTCATCAGTTGACATTAAAATTTTCTTATACCATGTTATATATTTACAAATTTTAATTCCTTATTATTATTAACTTTCGTCGAAAGCTTTCAAAGCTTTCAAAAGAGACTTATTTTATAAATTGGGCTTTTCAAGTGAAAATTATTTACTTTTATTGGAATAATTATTCTATAAAAACTACTATTATACAATTATAATAATTTTAACAAGAATGTCCAAAGCCTTCATACAAAGTTGAAAAGTGCAATAACAATCAAAAGAACACTTCACTGATTCGTGTTGCGTACCGACAGACTAATTCCTCGTGCGTCAGGACGCAAACCACAGTCACAAAACTCCCATGTAATTCCATTTTCACTCACAAATCTCACGCATATATTTATCATAAATTTCATTCCAGGCCAATGTTATCGAAATACTGAAACGAATGTAACAGTGACATTCGGTCGACAATGTCAAAACGGATTCCTGTCGAGAGTCATCGAGTTGAATGTAGAGAAAAGTGGAAAATGTTCTAAAGTCGCTTTCAAATTGAGAAGTATTCGATGTAAAAAACCTTGCGATAGACGAAGAAAAGTCGAGGTAGGAAAATGCAAATCAAATCAAAGAAGTTTGACAGTATTGAGAGCCGTGAGAGAGAAAAACCGATGCATGTGGAAAATTGTGACATCGAAATTTGTGAAATGTAAAAAAGTTTGTCCAGATCCAAAAGAGAAACGATCTCGATGTATTTTGAAAAAGCAAGCGATTTTCCGAGTGACATTCAAGGAAGTTGGAGACAAATGTAGATTCAGTGTGATTCGGTTGAGTGTTGTTCCTTGTCAAGGTTAGTTCATGAATATCTTAATAATTTAGTAATACAAAAAATAATAATAATAATATTAATAAAAAACCGATAATAATTTTGTTTCTGTCATAGGTTGTCAAAATAGTACATATAGAATCGAGAAGTGTGACAAGGGTGCCAAAGAAACGAAACTCGTTCGCACATTCTATCAAGAAACAAATCAAACTTGTGTCAAGAAAGAAGTCATTGTCAAGAAATTATCTTGTAATTTTATATTTCTATGTTATGGATTCTTTTAATATTTTACTCATATTATCAGGTCGATGTACCGGAAACATTACAAAAAACATCAACGTAGTCGTTGGGAAACAATGTCAAAACGGATACATTACGAGAGTTTTAGAATTGACTGAAGAAAGAAACGACAAATGTGTAAAAGTCGCTTTCAAGTTGAGAAGAATCAGATGTCAAAGACCATGCAGTAGGAAACTGAAGCTCGTCGTCAATAAATGCGTATCGAATAAGAGATTGATTCAACGAATGAAATCCGTGAAAGAAGGAAAGAAATGCGTATTGAAGGTCGTCAACAGCAAGACAGTGAATTGTAAGAATCTCTGTCCATTACCAAAAGAAAAGAAATCGAGATGTATTCGAGGTAAACAGGCAGTGATGAGATTGACATTCAGAAATGTTGGAAATGTTTGTTTGTATAGTACTGCTCGCGTTGGATTGGTCAAATGTCAAGGTTAGAATAATAGTTGGTATTTTACACTTAAATATTTGTGGAATTTTCGTCATTTTATGTTTTTTAAATAATTTTTCAAATGTTCTAGTTGGTTTGGTTATAAGCTAAGTTTTGAAATTTAATAATTGAAATAGTCAAATCTGTCTTTAAAATTGAATTTAGACCAATCAGATAAAGTTAGAAAGAATTTTGTTGTTTCCTTAAAACAAATAATTAATGATTATTTCATAAATAACTTGTAATTCTATATTTTATAGTATAAAGTCTCACTTTTATTAAAATTAGTAAATAATTTATTAAAATTGAGTTTTTGTTTTAATTTATGAAATCATTATATTTTTCTTTGGAACATTTTAATTTTCGCTGAGTCAACAAAAAATATGAAGTTTATTTTTTTAAACTTTCAATTCAGATTTATTTATTTGCTAAACATTCATGAATTTGAAGGCTTACTGAAAACCCTAATTTATAAAATGTATAGCTAACCTTTGATCAAATTGTTGCATAATAATTATTTAGTTCCAAAAGAATAAAAATTACGAAATTTATATTTCCCCCCAAAATTCGGCTCTGCAACCGACATGAAGCTTTGGGTCATTAAATCATGGAATAATTTGATAGGGATACGTAGTTTAGTTATAAAAAATAGCAAAGTATTACATATCAAAATAGCACAATCGATTTTAAATATTACATAATAATTAAAAATTAAATTTTGTTTAAACGAAAGACATTGTTTAAAATTTATTATTGTTGGTTAATCCAACTCAGCCGGAGTTCTTGGAAGCCAAGGAAAATTCAAGTTGAGAGAGTCAACTTTTGCACAAGTTACAGTGATTTACTGTCAATATAAAGCCTAAACTCAATTATTTTGATAAAAAGTTTGGGAAAAGTAATGTTTAGCGAATTAATACAACGCCAGAAGTGATTAGCTCTCAAAAAAGGTTAAAAGGTAAGCTTCCCAATAAAAGATCTAAATAGATTGTCTCGTTAATAAATAATAATTTGGTCAACTCCCAATTAGAATTGGGAAAATTATAAAGACTCGTTCAAAAGGCATTAATAATAAATTATAGATGTTAGTTGCTAATAACAAAATCTAAAATAACAGCATAACTAAGCAAACCTAAAAATGTATTAACTTAGTTAAAAAAAGCTTAGTGATTAACTTTCAAGTAAAATGACTAAACAGAATGAGCTCTTATAAGAAAAGGACTGGCTATCACTAGAAAGACCTAAAAGATTGTAAGTCACTAAAATGATAAAGTGGTTAACTCTTACTTCAAGTGCCTAAAATGTTTATCTTATTAACAATATCTAGAAAAGTCAATTCCTACTAAAAAATCATTGATAACATGAACAAGCAAAGAAAGCATAAAGTAGATTTTTCTCACTTAAAAAGCCTGAAATTTTTTATTTTACTAAAAATAATAAAACTATCATTAAAATGATAAAAAGTTTGCTCTCACACTCACTGTAAGAAGATTAAAATAACAATATGTACCTGAAGAATTTATTAACGAAAGGCAAACAATATATATACTACATGTGTGTCTACAGCGCATGCATCGTTGGGATAAATAATAATCAATGACGTAATCGGAGAACCCAGACAATCAAAATAATCAATCAAACATCAGTCAATCATAAACCTTAATTATAAGGGTTTACATATAAGGAACAGAGAAATCAATTATCCCAATACAATTACATCACACTCACAAAGCCTGAAATAGCGAGTTCTTACTAAAAGGTATAATATTCTGCGTTATTAATAAGTAGAGACAAATAGGCACTTTTCAAGTCATCATCTTGCCAAATAAAAAGTCTAGAATATCAATTATCAGAAAGAGACTCTCAAATGATAATGATCAAAAATCAAATTCAAAGTCATTATTTCAATGAAACTGCTTAGTAAAGTTTTCACCATAAAACTAATGTTTCATATAGAAAGAGTCGGAGAAAATTATTCAACACGACTAAAATTATGTCAAAGAGTAAATGTGATTAAAATGAACGTATGTTTATTTAAATAAACAAAAATTATTATATTTGTTCAAATGTTGATTTCTTACCATTCACTGAGTCGCTTGATCTTCAAATGCTTTCCTTTCATTATTACTTCCTCAACAAATGAGGCCCAATGACATTTTATTTATTTTGATTGAATCTTTTCTTTAATCAGATTAACTTTTTGATATTAATCTTTTTTCATGAAAATTGTCCCATTACAAATATTTTTTTCTGAAAATAATTCCTTCTAAACCTCGCTCTAGCAAAAAAAGTGAATTTAACCATGGATCTCTATAGTAAAAAATTGAATGGTCTTGATTTTTGTAGTTTTTTTATCTATTTTTTCATATCAGAATTTACTTTTTCAGTCATATTCATTTTGTAAGTGCATGAGGACCAGGCAATATTTTTCTGTGACAAAACAATAATTTTCACTTCATATCCTCAGCGTCGTTTCTGTTAGAAATTGATAATATAGATACTTTTAAGGAGAGTCACTAAATTTTCCCCTTTTCACTTGAGATTTTCTTTTATCTTTTTGAATTAAATTATTTCATTAAACAATTTTTGATTTTAGTCAATCATTTTAAACATTAATTAAAAGTTTTCTATGATAGGCTTTAAAGTGAGAAATATTTCATTTTGTTTCAATAATTATTTTAAAAAACCATTGTTATATAATACTAAAAAATTTAACAAGGATGTCCAAAGCCTTCATACAAAGTTGAAAAGTGCGATAACAATCAAAAGAACACTTCACTGATTCGTGTTGCGTACCGACAGACTAATTCCTCGTGCGTCAGGACGCAAACCACAGTCACAAAACTCCCATGTAATTCCATTTCCACTCACAAATCTCACGCATATATTTATCATAAATTTCATTCCAGGCCAATGTTATCGAAATACTGAAACGAATGTAACAGTGACATTCGGTCGACAATGTCAAAACGGATTCCTGTCGCGAGTCATCGAATTGAATGTAGAGAAAAGTGGAAAATGTTCTAAAGTCGCTTTCAAATTGAGAAGTATTCGATGTAGAAAACCTTGCGATAGACGAAGAAAAGTCGAGGTAGGAAAATGCAAATCAAATCAAAGAAGTTTGACAGTATTGAGAGCCGTGAGAGAGAAAAACCGATGCATGTGGAAAATTGTGACATCGAAATTTGTGAAATGTAAAAAAGTTTGTCCAGATCCAAAAGAGAAACGATCTCGATGCATTTTGAAAAAGCTAGCGATTTTCCGAGTGACATTCAAGGAAGTTGGAGACAAATGTAGATTCAGTGTGATTCGGTTGAGTGTTGTACCTTGTCAAGGTTAGTTCATGAATATCTTAATAATTTAGTAATAGAATAATAATATAAAAATTTGTGAATATCAATAAAATATCTGATTCATAGTCAAACAATAAAAAAATGCTTTATGTCATTGTAAATGAAAATCAATCAGAGGCGAAAACTAGAAAAGTTCGTTCAATATTATTATTATAATTCGTCTTCGTTTTGTGCCAAAAATTGTGAATATCAATAAAACGTGGATTCATGTTCAAACAATCAATAAAAATCCTTTCTGTCATTGCATTAATAATAATAATAATAATAATAATAATAATAATAATAATAATAATAATAATAATAATTATTATTATTATTATTATTATTATTATTATTATTATTATTATTATTATTATTATTTTTATTCTAATATTCTAATATTAATAATAAAAACAGTAAAAGTTTGTTTCTGTCATAGGTTGTCAAAATAGTACATATAGAATCGAGAAGTGTGACAAGGGTGCCAAAGAAACGAAACTCGTTCGCACATTCTATCAAGAAACAAATCAAACTTGTGTCAAGAAAGAAGTCATTGTCAAAAAATTATCTTGTAATTTTATATTTCTATGTTATAGATTTTTTTAATATTTTACTCATATTATCAGGTCGATGTACCGGAAACATTACAAAAAACATCAACGTTGTCGTTGGGAAACAATGTCAAAACGGATACATTACGAGAGTTTTAGAATTGACTGAAGAAAGAAACGACAAATGTGTAAAAGTCGCTTTCAAGTTGAGAAGAATCAGATGTCAAAGACCATGCAGTAGGAAACTGAAGCTCGTCGTCAATAAATGCGTATCGAATAAGAGATTGATTCAACGAATGAAATCCGTGAAAGAAGGAAATAAATGCGTATTGAAGGTCGTCAACAGCAAGACAGTGAATTGTAAGAATCCTTGTCCATTACCGAAAGAAAGGCGTACCAGGTGTATAAAAGGAATTCAAGGAGTGATGAAAATTACTTTTAATTTAGTTGGTAATAAATGTAATGCATTATTCGTTCGAGTCAACATTACAAAATGTCAGAGTAAGTTTGGTTTTCTGTATTAATACAATATATATATATATCAAGCGCACTACCAGGGATGGACTGCACTCCGCTTAAATTTGGAACATTAACCTACGTAAATAAAAATTTGTAATTAAAATTGATAAAACAACACAAAGTGTATAAATGAAAAGAATAAAATTAGTAATTTCAAATTTATTCTTGTAAAAAAAGATCGTTAAAAACATAAATTTATTCAACTGGAACAGAAAGGGAAGCAATCCTATGCAATGATTTTACTGACATTGTGCAATAATTGTTGCAGGGTTTCATTATAATCTGTAGGGAATCAAAGTATAAACATGTTTGTTTTATTACATCACAAGCAGTAGTCAGTGTAATTGTATTTTAACTTGCCAGCATATTACGTTGCGTTATTTTCAGTTCTCATAATTGATAAGCATAAAATAAACATAGCAATTAAGTTGTCTTCTTATCTCTAGATAAAGTATTTTCACAAACATTTAATTTTTGTTTATTAAAATCATTAATAAAAATTTACATTTTCTGATTTTTATTTGTTGCTTTTTACTTTATTTCTTTATATTCAACGAAACTTTATAAAATATTTTACTGTTTATGGAAAATACAGCATGAAAATTCATTAATTTCTAAATATCCTTTCAAAATAAATAACTTTATTTTTATTCATATATATATTAAAATTTAATATAATATTTATACAGTTTATTTATTTATTTAATTTATTTCCTCAATTTTATCAATTTAACGGTTGTCTTTACAAGCGCATTTAAGCGCACATTTTACGATACATTTTACGACACATTTCGACAGACTCAGTGTCATCGTGAGGTAAAAACAAGCAAGAAATTAGACGGATTTTAAGTTATCAATTATTGTGTGTTTTACCCTGATGATGACAGTGAATCTTTTGAAATGTAAAATAAAATTTGTGTTTGTTAGGCGCTTTCTTGTAATTAAAACTTTTTTTGATTTAAATAATTAAATTAATAAATTTAAAAGTTCCGCAAAATATTTCATATTTACTTCAAGCTATTCAATAAAATAACAAATTTAGTAAATTTGGGCTTTTAATTTTCTTTTCTAATTCAATTTTATTATCATGATTTTTTCCCTGATAAATTACCTTTCTGTTACAATAATAATTTTTATTAAGGATGTCAAAAGACTTCATACAAAGTTGAAAAGTGCAATAACAATCAAAAGAACACTTCACTGATTCGTGTTGCGTACCGACAGACTAATTCCTCGTGCGTCAGGACGCAGACCACAGTCACAAAACTCCCATGTAATTCCATTTCCACTCACAAATCTCACGCATATATTTATCATAAATTTCATTCCAGGCCAATGTTATCGAAATACTGAAACGAATGTAACAGTGACATTCGGTCGACAATGTCAAAACGGATTCCTGTCGCGAGTCATCGAGTTGAATGTAGAGAAAAGTGGAAAATGTTCTAAAGTCGCTTTCAAATTGAGAAGTATTCGATGTAGAAAACCTTGCGATAGACGAAGAAAAGTCGAGGTAGGAAAATGCAAATCAAATCAAAGAAGTTTGACAGTATTGAGAGCCGTGAGAGAGAAAAACCGATGCATGTGGAAAATTGTGACATCGAAATTTGTGAAATGTAAAAAAGTTTGTCCAGATCCGAAAGAGAAACGATCTCGATGTATTTTGAAAAAGCAAGCGATTTTCCGAGTGACATTCAAGGAAGTTGGAGACAAATGTAGATTCAGTGTGATTCGGTTGAGTGTTGTACCTTGTCAAGGTTAGTTCATGAATATAGATAATTTAACAAGAATTCGAATTTTATTTTATTTTACAAATAGTTCAACGATTGATCTGATAAATATAGATGTCAATAAAAACAAAAATAAATTCTGGCATTGAAATTATTCATGGAAATTGGCAATATATTTCTACTGGGAAAACTTGCTTTCAATTTGTAATTGTTATCAAAATATAAAATTAATTTTTATAAGTGGGTTTTAAATATAATATTTTCAATAGTTTCTAAAACTTTGAGATCGGCAAATATCTTATTAATGTGATTTATAGGCCCGTGAATTATAAAATGACGTTATAATTATAATTTTTTAGATTTAATTTAGATATTAATTCACATGGTGATATATTTTTAACTAAAATATAAATGTAATTATCGTCCCTGATATCCCAACTTTTACCGACAATAATGATATCAATGATAATAATAATAATAATAATAATAATAATAATAATAATAATAATAATAATAATAATAATAATAATAATAATAATAATAATAATAATAATAAATATATTTATAATAAAAATAATAGTATTATTTTAATGTTGTTAGTAATTATTTTTTTAATATTGCTATATTTATTGTCCAAATATCTATTTCATGATATATACCATACATGGCCAAACTGCGGCTCTCGAGCCTCGTGTGTCTCTTTAGTATCATCTATACGGGTCCCATCGACTCTCACGAAATAATGTTAAAAATTAATTTAATAAATTAAACATTTTGGAATTAAATTTATTTAAAAAATATATTTTTTTTATTTTGAAATTAAAACACCTGAAATATTAAAATTGCATTGATTGAAATATTTTAAGATTTTTTGATGTCTAAATCCAAATGCTTACAGCGACTACATCTACTCCTAGTAATTAAGGAATTTACATGTTTTAATTTTACTTAGCAAGTAGTCAAAGTGTTTCATTTGATAGGTGATATTTATTCTCTATTCATTTTATATATGGATTATGGCTCTCCAAAATTTAAGTTAATGAATTATGGCTCCTGCCGGAGTAAAGTTTAGTAACCTTTGACATATACAAAAGAAGATAAATATGAGCATATAAAATGTTTCACATATATTTGTTTCATTGGCTAAGGAATAGGGAAAGACATGAACTTTTCTTCTAAGTTAATATTTTTAAGCAACAGTCGGAGTCAAAACGCTCTGAAGCTTTCAAGTTCTCTGCACAATAATCTCATTGATAAACCTACACTTTTACTGTTAAATAATGGTTGAGATTTAATTTGAGAATTATTGGGATTTTATGAATTGCTATGTGCTCTTTACTCGAGAAATTTAATTCAATGGCATTTGAGTATTTTTATTTCTCGAGAATTTTATGTCATATAAAGTCTGTATTTTGTACTCCAAGTAAAATATTAAATTGTAATAAAATATTTTAAAATAGTTTACACAATAAACAACACCATCTGAATTGGGACCTCGTAAAAATTCAATATTCAGAAATTCAGCATTTATCAACTGTGATTTATAAGTGACATTTGGCACCGATGACAACTTTGCCAAAATAAATGTAAGTCTGAGTAAATCAGAGGCCTTAAACTCAAAGTCTACCGCGGGCCATGTGTGAGTAAAAGCATAACCCTTGGAGCCGCACTACTTAAAATCTTTATACAATTATTAAAACACATAAATCTAGTAGTAACGAAAGGAAAACTTAAAATTTTAGATTTTATTTTAACATTCTAGTAATCATTATGCTGCCACATTACATTAAAATTCTAAATTAATGTTATTATAAAATTAATTCCTTTTCTGGCTACTTAACTGGCATTGTTTTGCATCAACCAAATTATCGATGTTAGGTTTAATATCCTGCGATGAAACCAGTCTCAATAATAAAGCTTGCAGGTGTTCATCATATAAGTTTGGTTAAATTACAAAATCAATGTGCTTCGTTTCGGGCCGCGTGTTTGAGACCCATGGAGTAAATGATAATATAGTGAATATTAATTTGCATAGTTGTATTTTTATTATGATTTTATCTACGAAGATTATTGATTTATTATCATTGATTTTGATATTCAAACTTTTATGAAATAAACCGTAATTTAGTGAAACATAATTTATATATCAAGATTTGTTTTTTATTATAATTTTACCTAATATTAAAATTTTAAATGAACTTTTTAATAAATAATTTTATTAAATTAATCATAAATAGTGTTCCAAAGTAATCATTGCTGAATATAAAATGATTACGTTAGAAATTCTTAGGAATTCTTTCGTATTCCGGAGACAAGTAAAGTGTTGTTGCATAATCAAAATATCCAAATCTTTATATAATAGTGAATCAAAACGAAAACAGTGAGTAAGGTTTGGTGACATTTAACGGACTTTGGGTTATTTTGTTATACTTGCTTTTAATTTTAGATGATTTTATCTCTTTTTTCAAGCATTTCACTAAACCCTCCTACTTTATCTGATGCATTAGAGATGTTTTCACACTCTTAAATCATTTCAATCAACTGAATGCCTTTCTCAACTGCGCATATTAATTAGTTCAAATTGAATTTCTAATTTATTTTTCACATTAAAACCCTCTTTCTATTGATTTATCTTTGCATATAAGTCTCGTTGATAATTGAACAGATAATGTCACACAATCGTTTCAAAAGTAATTGTTTGATACCCAGTAATGTTTACGCACAGAGTGTAACGTAAGTCACAACATTACAGAATGCCTTGAGATAAGAAAACGTTAAGAAGGTCACAATTATGCATTTTGCTCGGATATATTTTAACAGCATTTAGTACGTACTGGTCACGCAATACTTACGTTTGAGTTATGGACATAAATTGTGAGCAATATCCTTTAGGTTGGATGAAAATCAACATAATTTGAACGTGCAAGGGCAATATAAAAATGTATCTTCGAAATAGATGAACTTCCTTCAGTCCACCTATTTTGTATGGCAATATGAATGAATAATAATAATGATAATAATACGTTTTCAAAAACTAAATAACAAAATATAAAGTATATTTGTGTTCCACTTTCAAAGTAATTAAAAGAATCTTTTTTTAGATTTAAAATAAGATTATTATTATTTTTATTTATTATTACATCTAAAAATAGAAAATATAATCGTGAACATTCATACATAATTACAGGTTGTCAAAATAGTACATATAGAATCGAGAAGTGTGACAAGGGTGCCAAAGAAACGAAACTCGTTCGCACATTCTATCAAGAAACAAATCAAACTTGTGTCAAGAAAGAAGTCATTGTCAAGAAATTATCTTGTAATTTTATATTTCTATGTTATAGATTCTTTTAATATTTTACTCATATTATCAGGTCGATGTACCGGAAACACTACAAAAAACATCAACGTGGTCGTTGGGAAACAATGTCAAAGCGGATACATTACGAGAGTTTTAGAATTGACTGAAGAAAGAAACGACAAATGTGTAAAAGTCGCTTTCAAGTTGAGAAGAATCAGATGTCAAAGACCATGCAGTAGGAAACTGAAGCTCGTCGTCAATAAATGCGTATCGAATAAGAGATTGATTCAACGCATGAAATCCGTGAAAGAAGGAAAGAAATGCGTATTGAAGGTCGTCAACAGCAAGACAGTGAATTGTAAGAATCTCTGTCCATTACCGAAAGAAAAGAAATCGAGATGTATTCGAGGTAAACAGGCAGTGATGAGATTGACATTCAGAAATGTTGGAAATGTTTGTTTGTATAGCACTGCTCGCGTGAGATTGGTCAAATGTCAAGGTTAGAACAATTTTCGTGAGAATGAATTTTAAATTTCATTAAAGGTTTTTCTATGCAAAAATAGTGATAAATATCACTTTTAATAGCTATGAGAATTTCATAAATTTATCAGCTTTATTTTTGCTTTAAAATATTTTTTAAAGTTCACAATTGAATATGTTAAAGTTTTAAAACAAATTAAATTTATAGTGCAATTCTAATAATTATTGATTTTATTAATTACTGGTAATTGTCAGAAAATCTAACAGCCGGATTTTAGTTTTAAATTCAGCCAATCAAAAAAATTCATTTTTAATTAATTTCTAATTTTTAAATACTTGAAATTTCGCTAATAAATAGTTAAAAGGCGCGTCCGAATAAATTTAATTTTATTTTAGTCTTAGCGCAATTAAGTTAATTTCATAGATTAAATATTTTTAGGAATCATACATAAGTTTGGAAAAAGTAATAATAGTACAAATATGATATATATGAAAAATAACTGCAAAATGTTGCTGAATGGTAATATCCTAGGCATTAATATAGCAACACGTTATTATCCCATTTTCCAAAAAGTGGTTGGAGACTATATGGTCTCAACTAATTACTATTTATCCTTATATATTTTTTGTTTGTGAGGTTATAAAGTAAAAAACTTTCAATTCACCATTCTATTTCAGACCCCTCCGATTTCTGGGTGCTGAGTATCTGAATTTGTTTCACCTGTCTAATTACGGCACTACGGACAAACACAGACAAACACCATTATATATATAATATATATATCAGCAAAACTAAATATTTTACTAAAAATATTGTAATTTTAAGGGGTCATTGTTAAATAGTTATAATAGTTCAAAATTTGAACTTATGGGGTTTTGAGTAGTAAGAATAAATTTCAGAATGCATTCATCTGTAATAAATATCTATGGAAAACGAAACCTCACTGGATTTTATTTAGCCTTCACACAAGTTAAAATAATTGTATAAAAAAATTCTCATTATTTTAATTTTTCGCCAGTAACTAATTGAAGATTACTCACATAAGGTTAAAGGGTACTGGAGGATTGTCCTCCCAAAACTCAGTTATGTCGGCACAAGAATTCCATGAATAATAAAGCTTTGGGGAAATTTTACTACACGATAATAATCCAAATGTTGATTCAAAATATGATTTATTCTTGGGCACCCGTGATAGATGGATTTAAAAATATCAAAATTACTCTGTCACAAAAATGAAGAAATATTTTTTAATTTCAATTTTATATTTTTCAAAAATAATTTCGCGTTTTCATTTTGTTTAACCGTGGTTCGATGTTTAAACAAATATTTCGTTAATTTTATTGTTTTCTTATTCTTTAAGGATGTCCAAAGCCTTCATACAAAGTAGAAAAGTGCAATAACAATCAAAAGAACACTTCACTGATTCGTGTTGCGTACCGACAGACTAATTCCTCGTGCGTCAGGACGCAGACCACAGTCACAAAACTCCCATGTAATTCCATTTCCACTCACAAATCTCACGCATATATTTATCATAAATTTCATTCCAGGCCAATGTTATCGAAATACTGAAACGAATGTAACAGTGACATTCGGTCGACAATGTCAAAACGGATTCCTGTCGCGAGTCATCGAATTGAATGTAGAGAAAAGTGGAAAATGTTCTAAAGTCGCTTTCAAATTGAGAAGTATTCGATGTAAAAAACCTTGCGATAGACGAAGAAAAGTCGAGGTAGGAAAATGCAAATCAAATCAAAGAAGTTTGACAGTATTGAGAGCCGTGAGAGAGAAAAACCGATGCATGTGGAAAATTGTGACATCGAAATTTGTGAAATGTAAAAAAGTTTGTCCAGATCCGAAAGAGAAACGATCTCGATGTATTTTGAAAAAGCAAGCGATTTTCCGAGTGACATTCAAGGAAGTTGGAGACAAATGTAGATTCAGTGTGATTCGGTTGAGTGTTGTACCTTGTCAAGGTTAGTTCATGAATATCTTAATAATTTAGTAATACAAAAAATAATAATAATAATATTAATAAAAAACCGATAATAATTTTGTTTCTGTCATAGGTTGTCAAAATAGTACATATAGAATCGAGAAGTGTGACAAGGGTGCCAAAGAAACGAAACTCGTTCGCACATTCTATCAAGAAACAAATCAAACTTGTGTCAAGAAAGAAGTCATTGTCAAGAAATTATCTTGTAATTTTATATTTCTATGTTATAGATTCTTTTAATATTTTACTCATTTTATCAGGTCGATGTACCGGAAACACTACAAAAAACATCAACGTTGTCGTTGGGAAACAATGTCAAAACGGATACATTACGAGAGTTTTAGAATTGACTGAAGAAAGAAACGACAAATGTGTAAAAGTCGCTTTCAAGTTGAGAAGAATCAGATGTCAAAGACCATGCAGTAGGAAACTGAAGCTCGTCGTCAATAAATGCGTATCGAATAAGAGATTGATTCAACGAATGAAATCCGTGAAAGAAGGAAAGAAATGCGTATTGAAGGTCGTCAACAGCAAGACAGTGAATTGTAAGAATCCTTGTCCATTACCGAAAGAAAGGCGTACCAGGTGTATAAAAGGAATTCAAGGAGTGATGAAAATTACTTTTAATTTAGTTGGTAATAAATGTAATGCATTATTCGTTCGAGTCAACATTACAAAATGTCAGAGTGAGTTTGGTTTTCTTTATAAATAAAAGCCTTTTAGAAATATTGTTTAAGGTCTTTTGTTCGTTTTAAACAATTTAAGACGATTAAATTAATTAATTATTATGTTCATATTTGCTCTAAAACTATTTATCCTGTATTTATTCTCTTTTTGAATTTTATTTATTTTCATTATGACAAAGCTAATAGATTAAATTATTTTCTTTTTTTATTTAATATGGAAAAACTTTATTAAATTCCGTAAAAATCTCGACTGGGGAGGAATTATTACTGTTTTGTTCCAATCAGCGCAAAGCCATTCACTTGTATCTAATATGCCGTTAGTCAATCATTGCTGGAAATGAGTTTCACAGTCTATTATACATTGTCGCTGATAGAAATGGACAAACTAAAACGGTTGCATATGAGTCAGTAGTGAAATAATTAAACTATGAATAAATAATTTGTATTTTCCTGATTGTATCTAGATGTTTTATTCTGTAAGCATCACTTTTTTTATCATAGGCTTTCGGTGACATAAGGGAATTTGAAAAAGCATTCACGCGAAAGCAACTGTTGATCGAAACCTGGGGTTAACTTTTATATTGAACATTTTCTGAAAAGTTACTTATAAAATAATTACATTAAAATATCACTCAGTACAGTAAAATATACTTAAAATATAATTTTATTTCAGGATGTCCTAGAAGTGTTTACCGAATTGATAGATGTGAAAAGAACGCCAAGGAAACATTTCTAATTCGAACGTTTTTCCAGTCAGCAAATGGTGTTTGCCTTAGAAAAGAACTAAAATTGAAAACCTTACCATGTAAGAGGATTATAAATTAAAACTTGAAAAGTTTAAATTTTACAGGTAAATGCTATGACAATGTCACCAGAAACATCACCGTCATTATTGGTCCATCATGCCAAAACGGATACAAATCAAGAGTGTTGGAATTGAGAGTGGAAAAGAACCAAAATTGTATCAAAGAAACCTTCAAATTACGAAGCATTAAATGCGAAGGTGCTTGCAATAGAACTAATCAAATTGTTGGCCCTTGTTTCTTAAATAAGCGTCTCGTAAAAGTTCTGAAACAAATTAAAAGCAACAATGGCTCATGTCATTGGAAATTGTTGAGTTCTACATTTGTCAATTGTTCTCACAAATGCCCAGAACCTCAAATTAAAACCACCGCTTGCATCAATGGGGAAAGATTTATGGTTAGAATATCATACCAAGAAACCGGAGGGAAATGTGAAAAGCGCGAACAAAAATTACAGACATTAAAATGTCAAAGTATATAAGTTTTTTTATTTAAAATTCATTATTCTAATTCAGCATGCTTCCGAAAAAGTGTCTATGAACTTATGGAATGTTCTAAGACATCAAAAACGTCAGAGTTGGTTAGAACATCCCATAGAAATTGTACGAGAAAAGTCGAAAAACTTCTGGATGTTGATTGTAATTTATTATTGTTTCATACAATTTATTTAATTATGAAATATTATTAACAAAAGGTTTATGCGAAGGATTAAACAATTACGGTTTAAATGTAACATCAACTGCGAATTGTACAAATGGCGTTAGGGTCAAAACCCTTTCATTTTATACAACAGTAAATGGAAAATGTCAAGTAAAATCCCTATCAATAAAAGGGGGGAAATGTGGCTGCTTGGGCTCAACCTTCAATCTATCAGTTTGTGTTAACGGAAACCGAATATTGGAGAAGTTTACCCGATACCAATCTGGATCCCAGTGTTTGTCAAAGTTGGTTTTCAGTAGAAAAATACGTTGTAGATCAATCTGTCCTACAAATTCAGTGGTTTTGTCAAGTAAATGTCTCAAAAAAAGAAAACTACGAGTGATTAGTCTATTTGAAAAATCCTACAATCAATGCAAATTAGTAAAGTTTAGTTTCAAGTGGACAAAATGTATCATCCCAAGTAAGGAGCTCATTTTTTTGTTAATGTTTTTCAATTGTTATATGTATACTGCTGGGACCCTTTACGAATCACAGGAATGACACAATCTAAACTTTTAAAATTAAAACATCTAATACTTTTTATCAAGGTATTAATAATAATAATAATAATAATAATAATAATAATAATAATAATAATAATAATAATAATAATAATAATAATAATAATAATAATAATAATAATAATAATAATAATAATAATAATAATAATAATAATAATAATAATAATAATAATAATAATAATAATAATAATAATAATAATAATAAAAATAATAAAAAAACAAATTAATCAATAATAATCGTAATCCGATTGTACCAGAAAATATAAAATTTAAATTATTTTAATTTTTAAAAAATAAAATTTTAATTATTTTAATTTTTAAAAAATAAGATTATAAATTTATTTTTTTTTAAAAACCTAAAAAATTTATCATTCCTTTTAAAAACTAGTTTCTTTTAAAACAATAAAAAAAATTTTTAAAAAAATTTCAAATTCTTTTTACACAATAAAATCATTTTAACATCCAAAAAAATTACGTCAAATACAAAATATACCCAATTATTTAAATACATTCAAAATACCTGAACTGAGCTTTTTAAACATTAATTTTATTCGTTCCCAACAATTACTCAGATTTTTTCAAATTATCTTGAAATCAGACATGCCTATTTTCCTACTCGTACATTTCCTAAAATAATCACTAATGTGAATCAATCCATTAAGTCGAAATCAATTATTAAAACTTTGCCTTCTTTCTTTGATTAACTTATTTGTACGCAGAGCAGTAGAAACAGGTTCGGAATAAAGTTGCAAACACTATAAACTAGAGGTGGGCAGTCAACAGCTCACGAGATCATCCGCATATTTTGTAGAAGCGTCTACAAATTTAGAGTGAAGGTTACTTTGCATTGATTTCTCTATGCGACTTTTTTCCTCAATGTTTTGAATGTTTTCTGCTTCCCAATCTTGTTCCTTACATGATCATCACGCCAATTTGTATTTTGATAATCACAACATAAAAGGAACGAAGCAATAATATCTTAACGTTATAACGGCTTTTATATTTACGATTATTTTTACTCTTTTGACTCGTATAAAAGTGTCAAATTTTGAGTTTAGAATATCTTTATATTCCTAAAAAATTATCATACAGCCTTCTGTCACAAAATGATAATATATTATAATAGTTTTTATTCTGTCTTTATTTAAATTTTTTAAGGAAAAGTTATTTCTGCATTCATGAGAAAGAAATTCCAAACGAAATTCCAAATCTAACAATTTTGGATTTTTGTCCAATGTTTATTTAAAACGATTTATACTTATAATTAAATATTATCACATTATTTTTATTATGACCTGGTGGGTCATGCGTCTTTATTATTTCTGTATTTCTATTGACATTACTTACGCTCTATTTCAGTATCTGGGAAAAATTGCTCTAAAATCAAGAGACTGACGATGTCTAATTGTCAAAAAGGAAAAGCTTACATAATTTTTACAAAATCTGCTGAAAAACCCGTTAATGGAACTTGTGGACTGAACTCCTCAAAAATAGCCCAAGTGAATTGTACAGGTTAATTTCTTTTTTCTCAGTCTTTTACATGCTTTCATCTGTGCATAATTTTCAGATAAATGCGAGAGAACTATTCGACCGAAATTAGTTGCTGGAATTTGTGAAAAACAAATTCAACTCGTATTTTTCATAGCATCAAGACCACAAGGAAAACAGTGCCTGCATAAAATCAATTATTTAGGAAAGATCGGTTGTAAAAGTAATTGCTTTTCTATTTTCTTTGATTCTACAGACTTTTTTGTGGATATAGATGTAGTCAAGATTATTTAATAGTGATTATTTAATAGTAAATATCAGTATTATAAACAGTTCAAAGGGGTCTGCCTTTTAAACCTGGATCCAGTTAGTAGAGTAAAGGACTTTTATAATGACCGGTAAAACTATTCAGCAAAACATTAGGTAATAGGATTTGACATTCATATTCCTAGATACGTTGGAGGCGTCGTGCTTATGTCTCAGATTTCTCAACTACTCCCAATATTTAAACAAAATTCGCTTTTGTTCTTTCAATTTGCTATTTATTTGCTATAAAATCCACTGGATAAATCCTACATTCAAGGAAGGGTTAATGGTGAACCCGGATCCAATGAAACATATAATCCTTTTGTAAGACACCTGATGAATAAACTGTAACTTTTGCAATCCTAATGATGCCAACAATTTTCATTAATAGCTAAATTACCAATAATTTAAAATAATTAAAAGTAAAATTTATAAACAAAAATATTTTAAAATATAAAAATAAAAAAAAAATATAAATAAAAAATTAAATTTATTTTGAACTTAAAATTGCAATTTCACAAATATTTTACAATTTTTTATTGCTAAGCTCATTTTGAACATTAAACTTTATTATCGCTAAATGTTCTTTTAGGTATATAATAAGCCTAAATTTTGTACTTGAATATTTGGACAGCTGATAGCATTGATGCATTATTAATTGTCATATAAATATATTAAGATTTTACGTTATAATTGACATTATTATCTTAGTATTTGACTTGTTATAATGATAATTTAAACTTTATTTAGAATTTATGTTATATAAATTTCATTTTAATAATAATAATAATAATAATAATAATAATAATAATAATAATAATAATAATAATAATAATAATAATAATAATAATAATAATAATAATAATAATAATAAGGATAATGTTAATAATAATTATAATAATAAAAATAATAATAATAATAATCAATAATAATAATAATAAATAATAATAATACTAATAATAATAATAATAATAATAATAAATAATAATAATAATAAACATATGCATTTACAAAGAACCTATTAATTGTTTGTATTAATAAGAACTTCACTGTCAGATTTAAATATTGACAGCTATTTTATATGCTTAATAATGGTTTTTATTATTTGTTTTCATTTAGATTGCTAAAAAGAAATGATTAGGAACGGAGAACAGAATTTATATCAGAATTTTGTTAACTAAATTATACGACTGTTTTATTTTCAAATATATATATATATATATAATTGCTATTACGGTTTTTTATGAAATGGCTTTTCTGTAAAAAGTATGAATTTTATTTCATCCGCTTTATAGTAGCAGCGATTTGAATTTTGTTTAAATAGACTATATATAAATCTTATTCAGGAAAAATTTCGAAATATTATTTAAAACAAAGAGAATCTCCATTTCCTTGTATACATAATTTAATTCTTTACCTACATCTTCGTTTGCTATTTTTCTTGCGGTATTTTCGAAATGAGATATTTTTAATATAGCTACTACTTTCAATCTTTGGGTGATAAATAGTTATTAAATTGTATCATCACTGGATTATGGAAATTAATTACTTAAATTTTCATTAATTAAAATTTATTAAACTATTAATAAATTAAAACAAAGACATGTATTTCTTAATAAGTCTACTTTTTATTAGAAAATTCCACTCTTATAGACCAAATTTTACCAAAGCAAATATATTTACAACCGGGAAAAATGTTATATATTATTTTTATCCTAATTTATGAAAATTTTGATCAGATTTATTTATTATAATTTTATAGTTTTATTTTTAATTTATTTTTAAAAATTATTTTAATAAAAATAAATATTTTTCAATATATTATATATGAAAATAAATTAGTATTTTTGGAAACTAAATTACAAATAATATTTATTTTAAAAAATGATGTTATCAGTAAAATCTTTCATATTCATTCTCTTTTAATTTTTATACTATTAAAAATTTCATGTTTGTTTCAAGTTTATTAAACTCTAAAATGATAATTTTGCACTATGGGAAAGACAAATTTTATCAGATGTCAAGAAATAAGTTTATAACTACAGAAGTCATTTCACTTTGATTTCGAACTTCTCCTGGACTAATGGAATAATTAAATGAGTATTTTCAATTATTAGTTATTTTTGGAGTAGTAACAAATCGAGATTAAACATTAAAACCTTCTCAGCAATGACTTAAGTGTAAGACTTTTGTAAACTTTGAAAAGTAAATGATGCATTATTGTAAAAATCCGTTCAAAAAATAAAAATATAGAAATAATTTTTCATTAACTAAAAAATATTTGTGAACATAATAACCTATACCTTTCCATCCTTTCAATCACTTGTACTACTTTATGGTTAAGATAATCTGGCTACCTTATCTAATGCCATGTAATTTGGATACTTTATCTACGGAATAAGGCAGTTAAAAGGAATGTCTGGAAACTTATATGATTAGACCTTTTGGAAGGAATTCCTCATATTTCATGAACCAATTTTTTGCATTTGTTTACTAAAATAAATAATTTATAATTTTTTGATAGGAGCAAATGAAGCATTAAATGATTTTATTTGACATGTTTAATTGAAAAGTAATGGTCCACAAAAGTAGCAAATTTTAAATGTTACTGAATTTACATAAAAAAAATATTTAATACACCTATAAAATTCGAAACTTTACAATTATTTTAAAATTACATTTGTTTTCTAGTTAAAAATTATTTTTGTAAACATATCTAAATTTAAATCCAATTAATCATCAAATAAATTAAATATTTATTTAATTAATAATTTCCACCAATCAAATGACGAGTGTTTGAGAATCTATTTTTATATTTCGATGAATCAATGGCACCTTTGATAAATTTTAAAATTTGATAAGCATCTCTCGCCATCTTCATGTAAGGCTTTTTTAAGAGAGTGCAAAAATAAAATCGAAATGTAAAATTAATTGAAATTCGAGAGTGGTAAATTAATTAAAATATAAATATGTAATATCAAAATTTGAGTATAAAATTATTTAAAATCAGAAAAATGTAAAAAAAAATATGTTTCGAGGGAAAATATATAGGCGAATATTATTTGAAAATTAAAAAAAATCCACAAATCTTTAATTGACTAGGAGCCACAGAAGATGCCATTTCATTCTTCCTTTCTGAATGGTTTGATCAATCTGACTTCTATCAGAGATGCAATCTGTCTAATACTACAATACTAATCACCCGCACCCTCACAGTAATATCCCAACTTACCCCAATTTTTGCTGTGCCATGTCTTCAATCTGTCGGTATCCCCGATCCCAAACCATTTACTTTTATTTTGATCCATCATATTCCAATATTTATTATACTGTTCGAGGAAGATTACAATTTAAACAAATAATCTAAATTTATCCAATCTGAACTTTTATTTAATGCTCCTGGTGACACGTTTGCCATGTTAATAAATGAAGTCCGTAAGATCCATATTAGGTATATTCGTTGTGGGAGCACAAATTATAACCAAATTTATGAATGAGGTAAATTTTACGCAACTATTTGTGCTGAACGTTCCATTATCCATGACCAAATGGATGACTACCTTAGCGTTTAGCTGGGCAATCCTGAAACCCATGCGTACCCGTGATTATGTCTTTAACTACGTTGAAGACGAGGTTGCAGACTAAGAAGCAACTGAATATGGGTTCTTGCGAAACTTTAATTTAAAATCTTCGACTTATGCAAACTAAGGTTAGTAGGAAACTTGACTACTGCGTTATCAAAAGATAAAATTATGGTTTTAAATAGAAAAATAAGTGTGAAAGGTTTTGATTTATAGGCTGTGCCATTTTCCTTGCTGAAATTTCTTGTGACGACTAATAACCAGTTAAGTGCCACGCTCAAAATTCTCATTTTTTAATGCATGACTGAGCTAACATGTTTTTTCAGCCTAAGAAGTACTATAGGATGTACTAGAGGAGGTAATCGCAAAAAGCGATACTCTTCGAAGCACATCCTCTTTCTAACTAGCAGCCGATAGAAGGTCTTACGCTCTTACTGCAGTATACTCACTCAACTTTCCTAACTTCTGCCAGGGGAATCCCTGCATTGAGAAATCTTAGCTAACATGAATTAATTTGATAGACGTGGGTTCCTGACTACGGGTTCGATAATTAATTTAGATTATTATAGAGTTACTTCAAATGCCATATATAACATCTCCATTCACATGCATTCTACATTTCTACTATCAGACAATAACAACCTCAGATTATGTCTCAACGTTTGACAGACAATAAAGAAAAGATTCAACTAAAAAACAAATACCACAAATATATATCGCATCGATAAATAACAAGGCCAATTACTGTTTCTGATTGTATGAGGTTCGACTTCCGGTTCTGAGATCGTTAGATCGATCTCAGGACCAGGATAACATTCGAGCACTGATTTTACACTGACTGGCGAAACGCGTAGTTTTCTAGTCGCCGACGTGACCTTGTTCTCTTGTTCTTACTAGGTTTCTACTTGAATCACGTTCGACGAAGGGCGAATGATGCACTGGAATTATATTGAATAACTAAGCTGCCCACGACAATGATCCTTCCTTTGAGCTTATGCTACGTGTAAATGACCATGAGAACAGACGTTGGGCTCAATTTTCCGATATTAAGTCATCCCGCTGCGAGTCAATTGGAATTTTTCTTGAGATCCTTGACCCAGTCGATTAGGATTTTCATTTTTTCTTCAATTCACATCGTTTGGCTCGCTGGGCAGCCGTTTATGCGTTCTCCTCGATTGACGAAGTAAGGATTCTTTTTTTGTCGGCGATTTATTCATGGAAATTTAATAGTTTATGCTGGAGGTGTGCACGAATAAATATTCTCGTTTGTTTTCTTTGGTGTTGACACTGATGATCGTGGAGTCGCGAGATCCTTAGAGAACTTGAGATGACAAGGTAGTTTCTATAGAAACCGTCTGAGGATAGATTTGATCGACAGGTTGAAAGAAAAACTTGCTAATTCAAATTCTGTAATTAAGTTATTAAAAACCTCAAAACTGTCAACACTTACACAATTAGTTGATAATCGACGGTGAATATGAATTTATAAGTAAAAATTATTTCATTACAAATTCTGGATTTATATTTAATTTTCTCTATGTATGTATTGGTTGGTGGTTCACCTACGTCCTATCTCGTGGTCGGATCGCAGAACCACACTCTAACTACAGTCACCAGTGCTACGAGACTTTGCTTGTTGAGATAATAAACAGTGGTGTATTGCCTAATTTACTTAGCATTAGTGAGAATCAGCAATTTGTTGAAAATACCAGCGCCTTCAAAAAGATTGTTAGGCGGCACTACCGACAGTGGTGCTCGGTAAAGCGGGAAAATGATGCCTTAGTATTTATTACAGAGTGAATAATCCTTGTGGAACGACATCTTATTCTTGCAGTGAGGTCAGGTATATTCATCTAGTGCATGACGATGAGTTTCAAAATCCATTTACATTGCTTCAGTGATTTGTTAACAATGGTTGCCTAAGTGCTTATCCATGAAGCTATACCTATCATGAACGGGATCTAAGTAGCGAAAAATTCTAATATTAAGAAAAATCTCGTTGCTCCGTGTTATCACACGTCCCTCTCTCGCCCATTTCTTCCGTTTTGACTTTACTTTATATCTTTTCTCATAAAAACCCCGCTCAAATTTGGTTGTTTGTCACGGGGTTTTTTCAGATCTTAGCCCTTCTCAGTTGTAACATTTCTCAGCAGGCTTTGTGACTAAAAATATTTCAATTTTTCCTACATCTTTCTATCTGCGCGTATCCCATTAAAATGATTTAAATTCGTACGCAAATCCGGGTGAACAAATATTTTCGTTTATCTTTATTGGGTTTCGATCCCAGAACTACAATCCCGTTCAGCGCTCGGTGACCTGAATGATCTGGTGTCCGAGGAAGAGACAGTAGCCATCCTATTAAGTGCAACACCCAGGCCGATGAACATTCAGTGAAAGCTAAGGTTCGGCGCCCTGTCCCTATTAATTATCCTATAAATACAATTTAAATTATTGGGGTCCTGCTGAAAACAAATCGGAAAGCTCGAACATCCATATCGATTTAATCAATAAAGAAAAATATCATAAAATTACTGGAGTAAAATATATTAGCCAAAATAACAATACTTATAAGTTGATTCAAATTACAAGTTCAAAGGTTTTGTCAAATTTTTATAAGGTTGTAAAGTTAAAATTTATGATTCTATTTAATATTTATTTATTATGCTTGTGTGCGACCAATAATATTTTTGCAGCCCTAATTTGCCCATTTTTTATGTTTATATTTATTTTTTTAATGTTTGTTTCCTAGCGATGTTTTTTATTGGTTATTTTTGTTTTTTCTCTTAAATATTTTATTTTATTTTTAATTAATGGCTTTTAGTTTCTTTTATCTATTTTCTTTGCTTTTGGTATCCATTTTCCGCTTTTAATGTCTTTTCTAACCTCATTTTGTGAGGTTTAGCGGTTTGTATTTTAATTATTTATTTTTGTGCTTTCGGCTGTAGTGCATTTTTAAATTTATTTATTTAATTGTTTTATTTGGTGTTATTTTATTTATTATTTAATTGATGTTTGATAGAAATTTTGATATTTGCTTGAGATTGATGCGTGTGTGACAGTTAGGGTCATAACAAGATCATGTTGATTAACTTTAAATTAATTAATCATATTAATAATTAATTTTATGGGTCTTCGCCCAACAATAATATGTTATTAATTACGTATAAACATCATTGGCACTGAAGAGGTTAATATCACTTTATAATTTATTTATTTAAAAATCCTCTAATAAAAATTTAAATAAATAAACGGCCTTGATTATTTGCAAAATAGTATTCAACAGAAAAATGGGATAAATCTAACCAGCGAGACAACGTACAAAGTCCACTTAAAAGGTCAGAGTTCATATTGATGCCTAATAAAAACTGGATGTCTGAGACCTCAGATTATGTGCAGGATTAATTAATTTTTTATATAATATTTTCTTTAATTAACTAATAAATATTAGTTAGGATGTTTGAAGTGCAAATTATTCTACAAATTATCCTTTTCAACACTAACCTCTCCAAGGCAGTGAGATAAAAGCTTTCACTTATATACACGCTGAGGAAGGCACTCTCCTTTGCTTATATTACTTTTTTCATTTATTCAACAAAGAAAAACATTCGTCATGAATGAAAATTAATTATTTATCACCATAAATTTAACCAAAGATAACCAAAATAATAAAAAAATTTACAGATTTTATGTGACCTATAACAAATATGACATTCAATGAAAATTACGTGAGATATGCCAAATCTTATTGTGCACTTTCTCCAAAAGATTTGAGCAATTAAAAAATTATTTCTATAATATCTGCTGCCAAAACCTAGCGGACCTATAAATACTAAATAAGCATTGAAATAATTAAATCTAAAAGTCAATTAAATGACAACAATCAGTATTGTCACCATGTTTACTTCTGCCATAAAATGATTATGAAATAAAATTCATTAAAATATTATTAAAATAATTCCACTGTTAAATTTTCATTAATTCCTGCAAAATTGTTTATATTTTAGTTATTTAGAAATTTGATTTTAATTAGTAATTATTGAGTTATTTAAATAAAATATTTTCATCATTAAAACAAACAATTTTTAAATTCACTGTAAAATATTTTTGGATGATCTTGAATAATAATAATAATAATAATAACAATAATAATAACAATAATAATAATAATACGTCGAGACATAACAACAATAATAATAATAATAATAATAATAATAATAATAATAATAATAATAATAATAATAATAATAATAATAATAATAATAATAATAATAATAATAATAATAATAATAATAATAATAATAATAATAATAATAATAATTAATACTGCAGATATTTCAGAATAAGGACTTTATTGTTAGAAAGTTCAATTTTGCTCCAGGCATTAACAAAAACTTTATATTAGTTGCTTTATACCATAAATAGTAACGAATTCACTGACATATGAACAAAGAATTTTTAATAAAAATAATGTAATACTAAATTTATAGTAGATTTAATATTGAATTAGCATGATTCCTTATTAGGAACATGTATAAATATATTTTGATCAACTGGATTCATATAAATATGACCTGAACAGAATAAAAGACACATTGCACTTTTACAATCAATCTATTCAAACAATCAGATTCTAAAAATAAAATAGTAAATTTTCACAGATTACAATTAAAATAACTTAAATTTATTTCATACCACAAAATTCTGATTTCATACAACAATTAAGTGAAACATAGAACAAATGAATAAGTCTCACAAATATGGGTTATACTAATATTTTTGGGCTTGTCAAAAAATAGACACTCAATGACTCCTCGAAATTGAAATTATAAGAAAAGTCTTATGAAATTTGGAGCTCCTGTGCTAAGAATTATAAGGCGCTTTAAAACAATGTTATATATACAAAAATAAATATGAAACCAGTTTAAAAAATACATTAATTTAAACAAAAAATATTAATTAACTAGATTTACAGAGGTCACAAGACGGCACTGACAACAATACACTTCCGGTTCTACCTATAGATTACAATTATACAATTTTCAGTTTCACATTACCATTGAGTTTCAGAATTTTAATACAAGATTAAAATAAGTTATTAATTTTAATTATTCTTTATTGAGTCTGATTAATAAATTACAAACTTGTCGACTGAATGGATTAATCAATATTAGTGAGCACAATAAAGAACTGTATGAGTAAAATAGGATTGTCTGACTTTAAAATGTTGTTAACAAGTTTGGTCATTGGATCAAAATATTAATGTGCAAAATGCATTGAGTACGAAAGTTTTGAATGTTTTTAAATAATTTGTAAAATTGGTAAACTTAATTTTTAATATTATTTTTATAATATTTTATTTATTAAAACAATCACAAAACATTGGTATTTTATTTATTATAAGTAAAATGTAATATTGAAAATTTGAATGATTTAAATTAAAAATTTTAAGAATTTTTAGTGTTAAATCATGATAAAATGTTAAAATAAATAAATATATTAAAATATTTAATAAAGTAATAATTTGTTCAAAATATATAAATTATATCCATATTTTCGTGGGTTTTGTTTAACTGATAAAGACAGCGCATCTGTCGAATTACATCGCAAAACGCGTGTTTGAATGGATAT
Source organism: Schmidtea mediterranea (assembly GCA_022537955.1). Taxonomy (NCBI): domain Eukaryota; kingdom Metazoa; phylum Platyhelminthes; order Tricladida; family Dugesiidae; genus Schmidtea; species Schmidtea mediterranea. The sequence continues at coordinate 74,917,580 of CM039679.1, read as the reverse complement.
TTCTTTTAATTAAATCATTGCAATGTTTATTTAATTAATTTATTAATTAGATTAAAGACTCTACTAATATGAAATTACCGTATTCACTTTTATCTCTTCGTTTGGTAACTTTGTTTGGTTCACCATCAGAAAATATTTAATTAATTTAATTTTTTATATAAATCTCGTTTTGAAAATTTTGGATTTTTCATTGATGCTGAATTCAAATTTGTTTTATTTAAATTTTATTTTCGCTTACTTAGATAAGTCACACAAAATAAAAACAATTGTTAAATATTATTTACTTGTATAAAAAAGAAATAGTTGAAACTATTTCCAAGCTAATCATTTATTTACAAAGTATATTTTGATTAATTTTAATTATTAATCTATTTAACAAAAAAATTGATATTTTTTGCCTTAGTTTTTTCAATGCAATCAGAATCGTAGTTGCAAAAGGCCAGCAGAGCCCAAAAATTCCGGATTGAAAAAAATAAAGGGCCTTCAAAGTATGAAATGACTTAAAAATTTAGTTGTTAAAATAAGTTCTCTGCAAATTATGCATCCTGTCAAACCATATCTTAACCATTTTTACTATCCCCATCAGTGCTGAGTATCTTTATTATATCCTTTACACTGGAGTTACATTAAAGTATCCATTCGATTTCTTGCATTAGATGGAAATTAGATAGCTTAAGTATTCCTATAAGTTTATACTTTATTTTATCGAAACTGAGATTTATTATATTTAAAACTATGAAACAAAAAAGGTGGCATAAGTATCTATGCAACTGAAAAATTTCAAAACTGAAAGCCCTCATTAACCTTTTGAGAATTTCGATTTAAGTCGAATCCATTGGTAGATCTCACAATGTTTGACTACCATTTCCAATTTTGTATAAATTTATTATTTATTATATGAATTTGTTTTTTTCTGGATGCCGAAAATCAGAGCCAATTAAAATTGACAACAAATAAATCACGCAAATGATAAAAGAAAACAATTTTGATTTTGAACTATTATTGAAAAATGTCATAAGTTTCACGGATTTTGTTTTTCGTTTACAAATATTTCACAGCTATTTTTGAATTTGACATCAATATTAATTTGGCTTAAATTTGGATTCAAGAAATACACACAACACATGCATAATAGTACAAAAGTAGTCTGGAAAAATCTAAATAATTACTAACCAATCAGAAGAGACTACAAAAAAAAATTATTGGACACAATGTACTAGAAATGAGACAGTCAGAGAACGTAAATTAATCTGCTCAGCCTTTTTCCGACAAAGCTCTGTTTATCAAAACAACAGCATATACACCGGATTTCTTGATCTAAGAGTGTATCAGTCATCGAGACATGTTGAAATCCAATGCACAATCCTTGTATGTCTGCTTGTTAATGCAGTGTAAGAACACACAAACACAGAGAGAGAGAGGACATGTACACACGCACACAAACGACAACCAGTATCAAAAGTAGGACAAGTAGAGTATTTCATTAATTGCATAGCCAATTTGCATACAAACTTGTTTGTCTGCAACGCGCTTGGCTGTGTACTTTTATTTAGAGCATATTCTTGAATATAAATATGCATTAAATTTGATATCTTATTATTATTAATATTAATATTATTATTACATTGAGAATTATTATTATCATAATTTATTTTGTCGTCAGATAATCTTATTTTTGTTGGCTTTAATTACTTTTATTTACTATCATATTAAATGTTTATTTTAAGGTAAGTTAAATTAAATTTACGATAAATAAATGAATTTGTTTTATTAATCATTTTAGAATTGGCGCTGAAGCTTTGAAAAATGCGGATCATAGTCTTTCGGGTAGTTTTTACACAAACAACGTGAAGCATTCCAATCATGATAAATTGAAAATAATCAATCACAATAAATATCAAATAGAAAACTACAATAAAATCGATCAACCAGTCGATCAAGGAATTTTGTATAATTTATTAAACAAAAACAATCAACAAATACCTCAGTTAGACAGAAATCAGCACATCGAAATGAATTCATTATCAAGAGCGTTGATCAACGATCGACCAAACAGTTCGAGTCTTGAATCCGTGAAACCCGTTCAATTGAAACCCCTTTCATTGAGACCTTCATCGGCTCCTCAGACAATACGATTTCATCCTTACACAAAACGGAAACAGATTCTCAACAACAACGACAACATTGAACAAACTCTGAATGTATATCCAAACAAAATGATAATCGAGTGGTTGAGAAATACAGTTTTACTTATGAAACCAAACAAAAAAACCGAATCGATGCTTTTGAACGTTTTGCGATTGCCAGACAGAGATCGAATACGAATTCTGAAACAATCGTGGCATTTAATTTTCATCACATATTTAGTTGAGTTTATTGAAAGGAGCGAGAAAATCAAATCGATTCTCTCGGTTTTTATTAAAGATTACAACAAAACGGAAAAGAATGGCAATTTCAAGAAATTGTTTCGACTCACAAGAGTTTTCACCAATGATCTGGAAATCGTAATTACTCAAATGATCTCGCTGAGACTTAATCACAATCTGTTTGAATTGCTTCGAATCGCGATTTTGTTTACCGGTATACAATTTTTTGTTTTATTAGATTTTTTGAATTTATAATTTTAAAAAATATATATTATTAACCGTAATTTTTGGATAAAAATATCTGGAATTAGTCATGTAAATAAGAGACTTATTTTTAGTAACGAATGTGCACTTTGTTTATTGATTTTAATCATAAGAGCATTCCAATTCATTAAATATTCATTATATATATCTATTTTAACTAAATGTATTTTTTTTCAATTTGAATAGATAATTATTAATTGGAATTTATTATTAATTAATTGTATTAAAGTTAAATTTCATTTGTTGTAATAGCAGTGAATATTTGATAAGCTTATCGATGACCATATGTTAGTCAACATGGTTATTATTTAAGCATATTTTTAGAATTAATTATTAGACTTGGACTTATAAATAATTAGATTATAATTGTTATTAATAATAAATAATATATTTCAAGTCATTAATTTAATTTTAAAAAATTAATTTCCATATTATTGAACGTAACCCAAGGTCAAATATGTTTCTAATGTGGTTTTAATTACTTACATGTTTTCCAATTATTTAAACGCCAATGCTAAGCAACATGATTTTTTTATTTATTTATAGAAACAGACTAAATTTGTCTATTTTAATGGTATTCTGCAGAATCGCTAACAATTTCTTTGTTTTCTTCATTTCTTGCTTGTTAGAACAAGAAAAAGATTTTCCTACTCGAATTTTTCTCATGTAATATATGTTGAGAAAGTATTTAATTGAGGAAATAATTGGTGTCTAGAATAAATAAATCTTAACTTCTATTAATTATAGGCTAGATGGAGAAATGAGAATGACATGGGATGAAATATTTGGTAACTCGTCGTGTCCCGTAATAGATATCGGACATTTCCAATAATAATTAGGCAACTGATTCTGAGACTAATTTTATACCAGATTTTATTTAAAAATATTAATTGAATATTTCATTTTATATTATGGCATTAATATAGATTTTGTAAACGTTTGATGCTTATCGTAAAGTAAATTAGTACTTCTCTATCAAAATTAAAATAAAGTTTGTTTACTTTTTGATACGCTTCACAATATTACATCAAAGAAAAATATGTTAAATATAAAATTTTGTTTATTTTGTTAATCCCCTTTTAAAGCTATTAATAGAACTCAATTAAGAAATCAAGCTAACAATATAAGAAAGTAATAAGATGAAAAACAAAATTGCCTTATGTGAGACTTAATTTCAATTTTAAACTAGACAAGATGAAAGCTTTATGAAAACAGTGAAAGAATATATCCTAATTTAAGAGATGATGAATATTTAAGTATTAAAAATTTTTATTAAAATTAATAAATTATAAAAATCAAAAAACATTTACATTGAATTAAATTAAAGAAAGACCCAATCCAACATATATATTAAACTACAATATATTTCGACTGTCCTCATCAGGTAGATACAAACTTAAAAATATATCGAATTAAATTTCTTTTTTCAAGCATATTTCTTGATTAATCTTTTATATTTTAAAAATATATATTAAAAAATATAAATTCTGTTTTATAAATCTCAATTCTTAAAAATCTATTTTATAAAATCGAAATTTTATCAAAATTTAATTAACTTTCCTAAACAAAAATATTTTACATTCCATCATCCAGCACAAAATTGCGTTTACTAATATTTATCAATTTTCTAAATCGATTATGATAAAGAACTTGAGAGCCGAAAAAATAAGCATAATAATTTTTTAGAATATCTGATCCAAAAAATCAGAGTATTTTTATACAATATTTTAAAGGTAGATAATCTAATTTTTTTAACATTCTAAAAATTAATTATTTTAAGCATAATCTTCTCTTTTACTCTGTTTTTAAGTGAAACTTATAAAATTGTTTCAATATTTTTAAAAAATCTCATTTAACAGTTTTTGTAAAAGTATATATTTTCAGTTTATTCATGTTATAAATTTTCTTAAAAAGCAACTGGTACGAGATACGAACAATAAATGATGAGAATAACATTAGTTAATTTAATATCCGATTTGCATGACAATTTTCTGATTTACTAAAACCACTTTACAAAGACTTTCTTCTAAAAACTCATTTATCAAAAGCACAATAATTTTATTAACATTTAGCCCGTATAAAAACGGAATTCCTGTTGCCTACCTAGTTTTTTTACACTAGTTATTTTTTAAAAAATAAAATAAATCCAATTATGTAAATTAAATAACACTTGGAAAAGGCAGTGCTGATAATTACATACGAAAAAATATTTTTGAATTGTAGTCATAATGCAAATAAATAATAATTTAGAAAATATTTCCTTCACTAGTTGATTCTCAAAAAGAAATTTTAAAATTATCTTAACAAAAACTATTATGAAACCAAACATTTTTTATTAAATGAAAAATACTTTATTGTGCTTTGACTTAATGAAGATTCCTCGAGCCACTTATTGTTTTCTCTAGTTTGAATGATTTCTATTTATACTTAAAACATTTTTTTTTGAACATTTTCTATTCCACAAATATTTTGTTTAAGTATGTATTTATGTGTTATTTATATATACTAATGGTGGGTAAATTTGAATAAAACATTACTTAAGATTGTTTGTTGTTAAATAAAAACAATCATTAAATATTAAATTTTTCTCGATCAGTGATTGTAAAACTGAAAAGAAAAGTTTATTTTATTTCTTTTTTAACTTAATTTTAATAATAATGCAATTTTCCATGATCCTGTTGTCTAAATATAGTTTATTAAATTTCTTCTATTAAATAATTTCAACCAAATATACAATGGAAAATTACAGATGAAACGTTCAATTAAAAAACACTATTGTAAATATTTATAATTAACATTGAAGTTAGTATTTATACTAATTTTATATATTTGCCTTGGAGTTATGTTTTATAATAGAATCATTTGAGATTAATTTGATCTGAATGTTTTGATTTGATATTTAAATTATCAATATTTTGGTTACGAAAATATTTTTAAAAATTGGTCAAAATTTATATTAAGTAAAATATTAACACTATTAAATGTCAAGGTCAAACGAATAGATTGAAAGCTCCTGTGGCAACTTGCCTGTAAATAAAAGTGACTGTGAATTGTAAACAATTTGTTATTTCGTAAAATCTATTAAAGAATACTAAATTTCATCAGTTTATGTATTATTTTATACATAACAAGTTCCAATAAACTATTTTGAAATTTGTATTAATTTGAATGAAAGTTTGACATTTTAGGTTTGGAAAATTGTTATTTATTTTTGATTTCATTACCTTTGAAGGATGTTTACCAAATAAATGAATGTTGATCAATCACTGTGGTATGCGTGATATCAACTGATTTACCTTGCAAAGTATTATTACGCTTGTCTAAATTTTTGCCAATTATAGATAAGAGAAAAATAGTTTTGTTTTAATATTATTATTGTTAAATTATATAAAAATAAACTCAAAAATTTTGAAATTCATTTTGCTTCTTTTATTACTAAAATTAGAAGCTTAGGGCAATTTTTAATTTAGCACTTTCAACCCAACATTGAAACGTAAGAAAATTAAATTAAGGGAAAGTTGTGTCGAAATGTAATTATTTAATTAAAACTTAGGAAATAAATTGAAATTTTTATTAGAATTACTTTCTGTTAGTAATTGTATGCCAATATTTAAACCAAACATTCCAAGCGCATTAAGACAAAAAATTTATATTAATTGCAGTATTATTATGAGATTAAATAAGCCATACGATGAGTTGGAATGTATTCATACTTTATATATACACTAAGACCTTGCTTTGCGTTTTTTCGGTGTTGGGTCGTTACTGAATTATCGCTTATTTTAGTTTTGCGTCGTTATATTTTCGAAGTTGCGTTGTTTTTTTTTACTTTTAAGATCTTATAATAAAATCATAATTCGCATTGCGTCGAAACGTATCTACGACGTAAAGCAAGGTTTTAGTATGTGTGTATATATATATAATTAAGATAACATAATCAAAAAAAAATCGATATAAAATTTTAAAATAAAACTAATAAATGTTGAATGATAAATATTGCCATATAATTAATGATATATAAAATACGGATAACCTGAGTTGAGCATGTGGCTGTTGTTTGACAGCGCTTGACAAATCCCAGTTGAGGTAAGAGCGCAAATGAAAGATATTATTATCTATTATCAAATGGTATGATTTAAATTGATTATAAATTTATAAGATTAATTCTATTTCAATTTGGATAATAGTTTATTTTTATCAGACAACCAAGAAGATATAAAGAAAAAGAATATAGAATTACTGAAACCAAGATTGGTAATCCAATCTGATGAATATGACAAATTATTCGATCAGTTGCTGGACAATCTGTTCAAACTTGACATGTCTATGATTGAATCTGTGTTTTTTGGTCATTTGTCTCCTTCTGTCGACGGAATCATTGACGAGCTCTATTCAAACTTATAGTTTTATCAATTGTTGCTTATAGAGAATATTTATGTTTTATTATTATTATTGTTATTATTCATAACAACTATTCAGATGATAACGTTCTCGGTGTTTTCATATTAATATTTTTATATGCAATGTCATATTACCCCCCTTGTTCCCATGTTGATCTTATTGAAGAATTTGTTTTGATTTGAATTCTGACGCCATTTAATTTGAAATAAATTTTTTATTTTTTTATTTAGTTTTTCAAAGTAATTGTTCAATTGAAACTGGTGATATATACATATTTAATTTCTGACGATATTTTTCAATTTGTTCATAGTTATAATATATTAATGCTGTTGTTGGTATTTATTATTTGATATCTTATATTTTGTTTCCTAATTGAATTCATTAATGGTTTCCTATTGCTTTCAAACATTTGGATTGTAAATTTTAAAATGTATTAGAATAAGATCTGTAGGGAAGTTCTTGCAGATAGAATTAAGTTGAAATGAAATATCACGCCACACTTGCTTGTCACGGTAGACTGGTACCAATCAACCTACCGTAACCGTTAATCTACAAGCCTTAGCCCAATAAATCCTTTGAACTATGAATAACTAATTTATGGATTTGTCTAAGAATATAGATTATTTTTTTTTACTAAAAAAACAATGATAAGAATAATTTGGAAATTGATATAAAAAATTTAATTTAATAAAAATATTATCTTATTTCATTATTAATTGTTTTTACTCCCATGTAATAAATATTGTTTGTTAAATAGAATATGCCTAAGGGAAACCTGTACTATCCAGCAGCAATTTCTTTTATTATATACCTTGATAATTCAGATCCGATAAAATTTTCTTTTTAATTTCGACAAAAGAACAGAAAAGATCCTTTTTTATGAAAACTTACAATTGTAAATAGAAAGACATTTCATATCACCGAAATGAATCGAGATATGAATGTCTAGTTCCATGTTTCTATATTTATCATACCAAACAATGAATTTGTTTCACTGAATAAATTTCTAACAAAATATAAAAATAAATAAAATCTTATCACTCCTTGTAGCCTTTATTTCTGTTTTTATAAGCAGCTACCGCTTAAGGGGTTGAAGATTAAAATAAATAAAAGATCCTATATATCAGTATTTCTTAATCGCCGGTCTATTCATTGGTACTGGTCCTCAAAAATAATGGATACTGAAAACATATAATATAATTTTTTTTTAAAACTATTGAGACTGATTGATAATTTGTTTTTATCTTTTCAATCACATATTTTCATATATTACCAATCTTCGTTAAACCTGCACTGGGAAAAGGTTAAGAAACGCTGCTTCACTTATAATAAATCTACATAAAAAATGAAATTGAAGCAGTAGTTTGGGAAGAAACAAAAAACTTCAGCGTAAATTAGGTTTTGCAGATAGCAATAAATTTTTGTTTCATCTAACAAATTTTAAATTTTTACTAAAAATTTATTCAACAGTCAAAAAATATTATCTAGAAATTTCCAACAGTGAAATTTTCACTGCGATTCATATTTTAAACATTTAAAATAGTTTTTAATTTTTTCATTAGTCGAAACCTCAGTTTAAACCTTTAGTTAAATTTTATTTTAATTATTTTTAAATTATGATCTTATCTTTTGAAGCATTATAGAACTGAAAACTTAATAAATTCTCAACACTCGAAACCATTAAAATGCTATATTTTTTATTTATAATATATTACTTTATTTTTTATTTTAAATAACAATAAATGAATATTTTATTGATAGAATTCAAAAATAATTTTCAAGTAAAACATATATTTTAAATTTTATAAAATTTATTTCTCATTGTAAAAACCAGGATAAAAATCTGACGAAAATGCATGTCTAGTTTGAATTTTTTGGATATATTTTCACAGTAAATTGAAAACATTCTGTCAAAGGTGAAGATTTTTTGATAATTTTCAAGTTTTAACATTGTTATTTTTTATTATAAATTTTTCATTTGATAAATAAAGCCCTAAAAACTATATATTATATACATACATAAATATTCTGATACATTTCTATAAGATCTTTTACATTTATTTTGAAAAACAGTGCTTTACGTATTGTCATAATAAACTTTTCATATGCAAAACATTTTAAGTACACAAAGGTATTCATTATTAATGCTATTGAATATAAATATTTTTCATTTCAGTTAACTGTTTCTCTACCAGCGTCACATATATGTGACGATCCGATTTTCTTACCTGATTTTGAAGTCACAAATATGTTACAGATGTTCATTATTAGTTTATGATAATTGTTTGCACCAAATCGTGTCGCACACAGACGGGTTATGTTATAAAACCATAAAATAGATACAGTATGTTATTGGTCCAGCGATAATGCTGCGTGTTTTTTATCAGTATTTTTAATTGGCTGCACTAAGTGGTGCAAAAAGTAGATTAGCTGAGTTATAAAACTATTTTATTGTTCTGCTGCAGGGGTTCTAGGTTTTTTTTACCTGAGCAAACATATAAAAGATGTTCTTGTTCAAGCATGAAATCCATTTTTAGTTGTTTAGTAGCAGTTGGATTGATATTTTCTGTGTGGACGTTGAACAAAAGTAATAGAATTTGTGTATCAGGAAGAAATATTAAAGTTTTATTGGATTAGGTAATATTCATATATAATATTCTTTAGTAAAATATTATTTGAATACAGCATACATATTGTGTCCAAAAAATGAATGATCTCCACAGCAAGACCAGCGTGAAGAGAATACGCGTTATTTACTCTAGGGACAAAGATGCTAAAGATATCATTTGTGAAGTAAATGAACCAAGTGATAATGATTTCACCGAATGTGAAGATATGAGTTTCTCATCATGTTCAATTACTACACATGGAGGCGATAATGTCAATTATGGTACAAACGAAGAAATCCGTTTATCTGGAAGTGATATAGATTGATCAGAAACAGATGTGAACCCCGTATTACACAATTTCACTGGTCGGTCAAGAGAGATCGAAAGTAAATTTATCGGTCAATAGTATTACTTTTGATGCATTTTCACTATTATTTGATGCCTCCTTGATTGAAAAAAATTTGCGATAGATAAATATACAAGCTAAAGTGTTGAACAACTACATATGTTTCTAAAGATTCAAATTGAAAAAAATTGGACAGGTGTGACAACAAATTGAATGATGAAGTTTTTGGGATTAGGTATTATGATGGGAGATATCCGTATGCACAATTTCAAGTCATATTAAAGCACAAATATTCTTTATTACCACCCTTTATTTGGAAAAACGATGTCCAGAAATTGTTTCGAAGCAATACTTCTGTGTTTACGATTTTACAATGATACGGCAGATAAAACAAACCGTCTTCATAAACTTGATCAAATGTTGAATCATGTGTTGGAAACATTAAAAATATGTACTTCCCGGGACAGAACTTATTGATAGATGAGGCTTTACTCTTATGAAAAGGTCGTTTAGCATTTAGACAATATATTCCACTAAAAAGGCAAAATATGGTAGGAAAATATACAAATTGTGTACTCCTGACGGGTTTGTTCTAAACTTCATAATTTATTGTGGAAAGGGTAAGGTTAGTAATAGTAATGATCACATCTTCTTATTGCATAAAAGTTATTACGCGATTACTTTGGAAAGGGTCATACTATTTATATGGAAATTTATCATAACAATGTCCTATTAGGAACTTCTTTATACAAAGATAAGACACATGTTGTAGGAACCCTTTGAAAAATTGCAATGGCAATCCCAAATTTGTAATTGAGAAAAAGCTAAAGAAAGGAGAATCAATTTTTGCAAGGCGTAGTAATTAGTGCAGAAGTGGAAAGATAAACGTGATGTACTAATAATATCAAAGAAACATAAAGCATCATTTAAAGAAATACATAATATTTTCTACAAAATTTGACTATGAATCAGATTTATTTAAGGTACTCACGAATTTTCGGCACATTCTTTTTCCACAAAAATTTTCCATTTGAAAAAGGCTGTGTCGAAAATTCGTGAATACCTTAAATAAATCTGATTCATAGTCAAATTTTGTAGAAAATATTGTCACTAGTATTAAAATTATGGATTTTATGATAAATAACTTTCATGAATAGTTTATGATTAGAGGTGAAAAACAAAAAAAAGTCCTTATAATATTTAATACTAGTATTAAAATATTATTTTAATTGATATATTTTTTCAAACATATCAAATGAAAAGAAAAGAGTCGGAAGTCATTGAAAGAAAAAGAGAGAGAGAGCAAAAGAGATTTGTTAAATTTCGTATTGGAGTGAAACATGAATTATTTTAGGTAAAGATTTTTCATTTAGTTTAACATTGCAAAAATGACTTACCTATTTATTTATTGAAATTATCCCTTTTTAAATAATTCTGCTATCGACAAGTTATTTTAAAATTCTCAGTGCAAAGTCACTCAAAAATGACTGATAGTGCTTTGCCGCTCTCTCCGGAACAATATTCGTAAATTATCTCTTCATATTTTAAAGTGTCTGACAAAGTGACAGTGACTTTATTAATAATAAATTTGCCACATCAATGTGTCTGGCAACAGCATTGCACTGATAATGCTAAAATTTATTGCTAAAATTTAATGCTAAAATTATTATTATTCTTAAAAGTGATATTAGTGATTAAAACATAATCACTATGTTTTCCCAATTTATTTTTGTTTAAACCAACAATCACACACTTATTAATTGAATTTCTGACTTTAAAAACCTAAATTTTTAATGAAAATCTCATAAAGTACATTAGCCAGCAATATTTCGTTATGAATTCAACTACTAAAAATATAAATTATTCAAATGATTTGTAATCGGATTTGACGGGTTGATCATTTTTGTTTGCTTTGCCAGTCTCAGTCACTAGCATTAGTAATAAAGTTTATTTGATGAGAAATATATTTTTTTACTGATATTAGGCCGTCACAAGCATTAGTAATTCCATATTCAAATATCATTGAACATTTCACTACTTTCATATCTGGCAATGGCATCAATTGGTAATTTTAGATTGAAAAATGTCTAATAATGAATTCTAGCAAATCACAAAAAAGTACAAATAACAAAGAGTAAATTTAGATAAATACAAATCTATAACAACAAAGACTACAAAATGAAACTCAAACATTGTTAAACATCTTTAAATGAAGTAATTTAATTAATTAAGTTTCAAATTGACATTAGATTTATATACAAATAATTTAAATAATTAATCAAACTTCATTTACTTAAACCGGGTGGAGTTTAATTTGTTACTTTAAGTTAATCACATAAAATTTAATTGGTTAATTAAGCTTCCAATTACCATTTAAGGGATTTTAATTCGTAAACTTTATAAAGTCGTGAAATGATTGGTTATTTTTAGTATTAATACAAATACTAATATTAATATTAATAATGATGATGATAATAAAAAATGATAATAAAAAAATGATAATAAAAAATACTAATATTAATATTAATAATGATAATAATAATAATAATAATAATAATAATAATAATAATAATAATAATAATAATAATAATAATAATAATAATAATAATAATAATAATAATAATAATAATAATAATAATGAAAATAATAATAATAATAATAATGACAATAATAATATTATTTTTATTATATTATTATTATTATTATTTTCATTATTATTATTATTATTATTATTATTATTATTATTATTATTATTATTATTATTATTATTATTATTTTCTTTTTTAACATCATTGTTTATCATTATTATTAATAATGATAAAATAATAATAATAATAATAATAATAATAATAATAATAATAATAATAATAATAATAATAATAATAATAATAATAATAATAATAATATTAAGTTTTTAGTAACCAACATGATGGTTCAAGTGACCTGAAATACCTTATGATTTAAATAAAATGTATGTTTAATCCTGAAATTTAAAAACATTTTCGATCCTGAATCAATCAATAAATGACCAAAATAAAATTACATCCAAGATGGGTTCAATAAAAATTCTTTTTTGTTTAAAAGTGGAATTTAAGAAAGATCAAGAATTTCAATCATTCATTATTTCGAAATCTGCTAGACCCATGAGCGATACCTTCTTAGAAGAGGTTATTAATTTATTAAATAAAAAATAATTAATGTAAACGAAAAAGGAAGCAAAAAGTCCATAAATAAAATTGAATATATAAGTTTTATAATAACAAAATATTTTCAAATAACCAGATTAACTGGTCGTGGTTATATTGCTACACCTGAAACCTTATTAAATAAAACATGTACTGTTAATGTTAAAAATACTGATATTCAATGTTTCTTATACAGCATTTTATCTGTTTTAAAATATAATGATATTAATAAAAATAGATCTAAATCATAAAATTATAATATATTGGAATAAAAATTCGATCCTGAGCCTTAGTAATATTCTTAAATTTGAATCCCAAAATCCTGGTTTAACTATTAATGTTTTAAGTTATAACGAACACTTATTAAATGATGTTCTAAATACAGAAGAGGTTATGAAACTTTCTTATGTTTACAAAATTTATCGATCTAAACATATTGCGGGGACAACAATTAATTTAATTTTGCCTGGAGGTTCTAATACATATAATTACATAGGTGTTACCAATCTTGATAGGCGTTTAAATTGTAACAATTCTGATATAACTACTGTTAAGATTTGATGCAAATGGTGTACAAAATGCTTACATGGTTTTCGAAATCCTGAATCCTTCCTAAGACAAAACGATTTGTCTGATAAATCAGTTAGTACTACTCTGTTTACATTGCTCGAGGATAAATATCATAGTTTTAAAAATTGGTCAAAGGCAATTTTACCTGTAAGTTTTCATAATTTGAGAGGATATGATCTCCATAATATTCTTAAATTTGTCTTTAGTAAATTTAAATCAAGGAATATTAATTGTATTCCTGTTAAAACATATTGGAACTCTTAAACTGTTTAGATATTCCAGGCATGTCCTGGAATTCAGCATTAATAACATTAAAAAACAATAGAGTTACTTCAACACATTTTATAATTTATAATTTCTTTGTTAATAAATATTATGCAAAATCAAATGAAAGCACAGAGTTGTAGTAAATAGTTGGTGGACACTCAGTCAAAAGCTTACAGATGATAATTTTAAGTGGGTTAATTATCTTATAAAATTAAATAAAATTTTGGATGACTGTTTAAATGTGGACTTGAAATTACTCAAATTCAGTTTCACAGTCGAAGTCTATTTGGAAATTCCTGAATCGAGACACTATAAACTTGACGATTTTCCAGTTGCATCTGAAAAGATGCGTGCACCAGTATCCAAAGTGGAGAAGTTGATGCTTGAGTAGTACGGTTATGAAGGATGATGATGATGAAGAAATACTGCCGATAATTGATGAGAATGAATAAATGTTGCTGCACGTAATTGATCCAGATGAAAATTTGTTATATCATCCTGATAATGATCATGAATATTTCATGTAATTATTAATAAAGATAACGATGTAAAAAACCCATTTGTTCTAATTGTCTTTTAGTTCTTTGTTTAGTGTTACTTGAAATAGTATAGTACTTTTTATTTAGTGGTTGGTATTTTGACGGGCATCGATTTCTTTTGAAATAGCATCTATGAGACCTTTGATTGAAGCTGAACGGTTAAGATTGACAGAGTAGAGCAACTCTTCACTCAATTTATCCTTGAAATAATGGCAATGGACCTGACGCATATTATCAAATTCTCAATTCATTTGTTGAGGAAAAGATTTATTACCTAATTCCCATAAGAAATCACCTTGTACATGTAGAAAATTGATAGCTTTACCTTTACCCCCACACATAAGCATATCATAATTATTATAAATAGTCATTCAAACAGCAATGAAAGCTCGGTTTAAATTTGTATCAATAAGAACTAATTCGTGCTTAATAAATATCCCATAACCTTTTTCATTAATAGGCTTTTCCACACTGATTCTCGGTATCATCAAATTTGAACCATTCATAAGAATCTTCACAGTTTCCTCATGGATTGTAATTGAAATTAAGAAATTGCATGTTATCCACAAACAGTAAATGGTTGGAACAAGCACACTGTTAACCTCGAAAAACAACATCAAGTTATCAAATTGTTATATTGTTGAGTATACTTTATTATAGCTTTCAATTTTGATTTTATTAATCTTCGATTTACTAAATAACTTTGATAAAATTGAAGTGTAAATTCTATAAAATGTCGATGTATCTTCAAAACTATGCATTTTAACAGTATCTTTAGCTAATATATAGCTTTACCTATTTCCAAGCAAACAAATTTTTTTTTAAATACCAACAGTTCATTTTCTAATTTACCATCTTTCTAAACAAACCAAAAAAGACGTATTGACATTTTCAAAAATTTCACTTTTCAATTTTTCCTTTAACAACAAACGTAATTTACATCTTTTTCTATTTTACATATTTTTAAATTTAAATTTCTTTTATTTTAACAATTTTTCTTTTTAAATTCCATCTTAAATTTTAATGAGAAGATAAAATAGACGCTACAACATAATAATTCAATGTCGACTGAGATACACAAAATTTACGATTGTATGTTTTGGTTCTTTTTATTAATTTCAAACCATATTAGATATATTTATGAAACCCCCTATTCCCATGCCTTAATAATGAATTATTCTAATTTACTTAAAACAATGTCTGATCAGTTGTACTTGTGATAGTATAATTGTTTAATAGTGATAATTGTGATAGTACATTTATTTTGATAATAGTATATTATGATTTTTATAACTTACAAAGCATTGTATTAAATTTTCAATGTAAGTGCATAACTCACATAGAAATATCAAAGCAAAGGTCATTCACACACATGCATGTAATTTGCAATATAAATGCAAGAAAGTTATTGGTTACATAATTGCTTCCACAACTATAAAAGAGTGTTGTTATATTAATCATTATTTGAAAATGAGTAACAATAAGAATGATTTTGTGGCAAAATTATTCAAAGAAATAATTGAATATAGTAAGAAAACGAAATCAAGAAAGATATGAAACCAGTACAAATGTAATATAACCAGAAGATATATTTCTCATATCAAGTCAAATTTATCAATCGTCAATATTCAAGCTTCATTGTTCATATAACAAAAGAAGATGTTGCGGTAAATAAAGTGTTGGGGGAAATCAATAAGAATCTAAGTTGCAATGCAAATATATTGATCAGCAATCGATATTCCAGTTTTCATGACGCCTTTGAATAAACTGAATATAAAGATTAGTAAAGCTGGTTTGTAAATATGTCAATACAGTAAATTTAAATGGATGATAAAGATGTGATATCACCAATTTGGAAATTAGTCAGTGCTCAAATTTCGCTGGTATTTATATATTTTTAATAAATTGTTAGTTTTTAAGATGTATTGTTATTTTATTAGTACAATAATCTATATTTTTGAAAATGTGTGAAAAAGTTTAAAACATTGCTTTTAAACAAATGTGAAAGATATTATTTTGTATTGAATTAAAATCTGTTTATAAATTGTTTGAGTGAAAATATGTCTAGTGTTTTAAAACGATGTGATAAAAATAACTAACTGCGAAAATTGGGAATATTCAAGATGGCGATTAAGTAACCATGCAATTAAAAATGATAAAAAATGACGACTTTAGAGATCAACAGTTATTCATGAATGACAAAATTGGTAATGTAATCAATAAGTTTAAAATGTAACCATATATTTAAACCAATTCCGGTATTACGTAACCACCCGGTAATACAAACTGAATCTTTCTATAAAGTAACATTGCACAATAGTTATGTAACAATGACGCAATTAACGTTCCAGAGGTTTTAAAAATTAATGAAACATTGACATTAACAAAGTTTAACAAATAATAGGCAGGGGGATCGCAACAAAAAGTAGGGTAGGTTTCTTTAAATATTTTTATGAAAAACTAAGGGTCCCTCCTCCCTTACGTTTTTCCAATGTTAAGAATTTTACATTGGATCTGAAGTGCACTAACTATTTTAACAAAATATTCGAAATATTTAATTATTAGCTGGAAACATCCTACACATTAGTAGCTAAATAAATTATCTGGTTGTTTAAGGAGTAGCAGAAAAATTACTTCACAGAAGATCAGGCATAGCTGAATTATTATAATCGACCTATTATTTTCTAACAATAATCTAAAGTATTTGCGGGCAATTGTTTTACTATGATTGCAAAAAGCCTAATTGTTGCTAAAATGTTTCCTTTAGCTCCCTTAAACTAGACATTTTTCTTTACTGGTTCCTGGAGTTTTGGAAAGGCAGTTTTGACAGAAAAATTATAATCTCAACCATTGTTGTAGCTGTATATTTCTATTTCATTTAAAAGTCCTATGTTATTGAAATTGAATTACGACTTTTTATAAGGTTTTCTTATTATTTTTGTTTTAATGAATATTAAAATTTATTAAAATTCAAAAGCCAATAGTCTAAATTTTATACATAAATTTTCGAGATCTATGAATGTACCTTTGATAATTGGCTGTTACACCCATCGCATTGCGTTTGTTAAAAAAATTTTAAATATTAAAATTTCAAAAATAAAAATGTTCAAATTTCAATAGGAATTATGGTGAAAGTTCAAATTAAAAATCAAGTGAATCAGTGACCTTACAGCAAGCAGATCAACACATAGATCAGAAAATAGATCAGCACATAGATCAGCGCAAATACAGGTATGAAATAATATTAATAGTTGATAAATTAATGAAGTCTGAAAATGTATGATCAGATGATTTGCATATAATTTGAAACTAGGAAAACATGTGCACATTTATAAACACTTGTGAACTAATGGAATGTGACACCGCAAATTCACATGTAGTCCAAACTGGAATCATCAATGTAAACATCAACACAATTGAGAAGGACAGAAAAGTTTTTTCAATGACTAAAGTTTCATAGAAAAATCGAAATGTCGAATTTGTTAATCAATTATTCGATGATTTCTGATCGATTCCTATTTTTAAAAAAAATTTGATCAATTTATTTTCAACGTTTTTATAAATTATATTTAAATAATAATTGTAAAGCGTAAATTTTGAGACCAACATCAGAGATATTCTTCATAAAAAAGTCGAACCGTTTAACATTCTAAATAGTTTTAATTTTCTTTCATATAAAAAGGATAAATATAATTTTAAAATTTATTGTAACTTTTCAAATAACAAATATGGGAATAGTTTAATTTAAATAAACAAGTGGGTTCTCATTTATTCAATTTTTTTTCAAATATACTACAATCATTGAATTCAAATATGTGTTCATTTAAAACAGAAATTTATAATTTGTTTATAATCTCGTCTTTTTAAGCTTTTACGGTGGAAAATAAATTATATCAATTTTTATTTTTTATTCTACGAAATTTTATTTATTTGGTTAAATCATAAGTTTTTTACTCATTATAAATCACAAAAAAAATACATTAATTAAAAAAAATTAATCCACGTCTTCAAAACAACTATATTTTTACAAATTTATCTTAGGATGGCACAAAATATCATGATTTTTAGTCAAGATTGAGACTTAGAGCCGTTCAGTCTTAATCTACCTTTCGATCAAGCATATTTACCAGTGATCCGAATCTGCGGTTCCTATCGTACTGAGCAGAATTACTATTATCATGACAAATTATATAGTAGGGTAAAACTAACCTCGAAACCCAGCGCACGTTGTTCGAATCGATGTTCGACAAGTTTCACTGGTAATTAATTATGATTTACCAAAGAACAGAGAAAATTATATTCACCGAATTGGAATTCGGGAGGAAAGGAGTTGATTTAAATTTTTTGTTACTGATAACGATATATCTGAATTGCAAGCACTTGAAACATTTTACAAAACCAAAGTCGACGAAATGCCAATGAATTTAGCAGAATTTTTATAAATGTTGTATAAGTATATTAAGATAAATTTGCAAAAATATAGTTATTTTGAAGACGTGGATTAATTTTTTTTAATTAATGTTTCAAACCAAATTGAATTATTTAATAATTTGGAAAAATAATTAAAAAACTTTAAGATCATAGAAAAATAAATAAACATGACATTTCCATTGTTATTATTATTACTATTATTTAAACTTTAAAATAAATTGTCCATAGTGTAGTAATTTATAAAATTATAACTAAAATAAAAAATTACTTACACCAATTTTCGCAGTGTTCATTTATGAAATAAATGAGATATTTCAACGAAAAAAATGTTGCTGATCACTCTAAATTAAAAATTAACAAGACTTTCACTCTCTGCTTCTTTTTATGATTGTATATTTCTTCCGACATATAATTTAAAGATGTTTTTAAGTTTATCTAAGCCAGCTACAGCCAGGCGAATGTAAAATATCCAACATTTTGCAAAACAATTTTAAAAACTTAAATGGATTTATTAAAATTTTTATATTGGAAAATTAAATTTCATTATTTCATTATTTAATTTTTAAAATATTATTAATTTGTCTAAATATTAGAAGAAAAATGAAATTCGAGATAAAGAGAAAGTGAGAGACTTGCAAAATTTTGGACCTATTTTAGATCAAAAAAATATTTTATATTTCATTTTATGAAAAAACACTAGAAATTAGCTTACATAATTAATTATTTAAATTATTATTATTATTATTATTATTATTATTATTATTAATAATAATAATAATAATAATAATAATATTATTTATAAAAGACATTATATTTTCTACAAAACCTTTGACTATGAATCAGATTTATTTATGCTATTCACGAATTTTCGCCACAGGCCTTTTCAAGTCCTTATAATAATATTATTTTTTTAGTATTATTATTATTATTATTATTACTATTATTATTATTATTATTATTATTATTATTATTATTATTATTATTATTATTATTATTATTATTATTATTATAATTAATTTGTTCTTATAAAAATTTATAAAATAGAACTAATGATTTTAAACGCCTTTCACTTCATTCGTTATAATTGAAATTATTTATTATTTCTTAATTTAAGATGAATTAAAAATCAAATCTAAAATTAACCACAAGAATGTCATTTTGCTATGACAACTATTCTCTGCGAAGAAATACCCCCGACACAACCAAATGAAAGAAAAGTAAAATCTAAATCTGCCTGACTAATATGAATTCAGCTTTTCCCATTTTGTATTATTGAAACAACCTTTAAAAAATAGGACAAGGAAAACTGACATTTCAAACTGAAAAATAGTTCCAAACCAAGAAAATATTTCTCTCCCAAAATCCAAGTTAACCAATGGAAAGCCGCTAAAATTCTAAATGGCATCAGCAAAATTCCATTCCATAAACAAAAGTATTTACAATGGGAAATTTTTGAAGGCCATTCAATGACGAGAAAATTAGAAAAATGCTTTGTCAATGAATAAAGTGCACAATTTATTTCGTTGTTTATTTGTTGTCAATTTTCAGAACTGCAGCACTGAGTGATTTTGCCCAAGATTTTTAGCAATATCTGCAGATTCCAACATTCGATTACCGATGCAATAGATTTTCTCATTATTTGTTTTAACTCTAGATCTATTTTTTGACAATAAATAGAATATTTAAATATAACAAAATAGTAATAATTAAAAATTTTAAAAAGATCAACCTAGTAAAGATCCCGTCAAACGGAAGTGATCACTTGACATCTAGGATAGTTTATACGCAACAAAGTTAATAAGTGAAATTTTTAATTAAACAATATTAAATTAAATTTTATAAGTATTATTAAATTTCTTAATTATTAAATCAATGCAATTAATGCATTATTAGAATGTCGCTCAAATTATGACACTTCGTATACTTTTGTTTATTTACACTTTTGAGTTTATGCTATGAATAATTTTAATAACAATAATTATTTAGTCAACAACTCTATTAAAACTTGGACAATATTATTCACTACTTACATTTAGTAAGCAAAGTTTTGTGATTACAATAATTTTTCTTAACATTAGCATACATTTCTAAAATGACAATATTATAATTATAGATTAATTTAAAAATGAAATTGAAATAAAAACTTTTATTACTGAATTGAAAGATAATATTGTAATATTATGAATTTTTATAAAAAAAATAGAATTTATGACATAAATTCTAAAATTCTGTAAAAGATAAAAATGAGAAATTTATAAATTTAAAAATTTAATAATTATAATTAATAATTTTTATTTATTAAATTAACTTATTTATATTAGAATGTTTTGTTAAAAATTAATGAACATTATTCAATAATTATTTAAATGAATTAAATTCTCATTAATCAGCATTAAAGGATTATATTTTAAATATTATTTGTAAATTTAAAAATCTTTTTTTGTGTGAATATAATTTACATATTTTATGAATCAGGTGGGAAATATAAATTAATTGAACATTATTAGCTTTAAAATGACATTTTTTCATTATTATATTAAATATTTGTGAGCTTTTTTGAATAAAAAATAGCCCTCTTACTTTGGAGTATAAGGACATCTGTGACTCAAAGATTTAACTTTTTCAGACTTAAAGGCTTTTTTAAAAAATAATTCCGTGTTATAAGTACGATGGTGCTACTCAGACGCTTAAACGTCAAAGAATCAAGAAATAAGTCAGAAGCGGTTCAGAGGATCATATTTTTCGAAACAATATTTTTCCCACCTAACCTTGGCCAAAAAACCTTTTATAAGATTCAGAGCACGCTGAGAAAATAATTTTCTTAAAATAAATTAGAGCCTTGCTGCCATTTTTTAACAAGGGTATGTAGGTTAAAAACCTACAAAATTTCCACCAAATTATATTTAGATTTCAAATAGTAAAGCAAAGCCGTTTTTATGATACAAAAAATCCGTGATTCGATCCTGATCCTGATACTAAAATAAATTTTATTTTAAGTTTTCAAAGTTTTGGAATGCGCTACCACTAATTTTATAATTTCAAACTTAAAACAAGTTATTTGCAAAAATGTTTGGAACAAAATCCTCTTTCTTTTCTGTTTTAAAGTATTTCGATTCCAAAACACATTTAGATATTTCCGACCATTTTTAAACCTTAAACTTAGCCAAAAGATATTTCGCATAAGTTAGAAAAAATTTCACTTTACACAGGCAATATATTTATATTTAACAGCTAAATAGTTTTATTTCTCTCACAAATAAAGATAACTCACTGTAGGTTTAAAAAGTTTTGCAATACAAATTTAAAGCCTCAACACAGTAAACAACTTTTTATCTAGATGCTTTTATATTTATTTTATTAATATTACTCAAATTCTATTCATTCATTGTTAACTTTCTTGGTCCTTTTTAAAAAATCTTTTTATTATATTTATTATTATTATTATTGTTATTATTATTATTATTATTATTATTATTATTATTATTATTATTATTATTATTATTATTATTATTATTATTATTATTATTATTATTATTATTATTATTATTATTATTAGTATTATTATATTTGGTTTTTTAGAAAAATTATTATTATGATTTCAGAAATCAATAATTTCAATAATATGCTAGCAGTTTCTAAAACTAAAAATAATTTCAAAAAGTTAATCATTAATTGATTTTTTATTAATCAATAATATAATTAATATATCGCGATAAGTATTTTCAATAATAATTTAATTAATTAATAATTAAATATGTTTGCATAACTCTTATATATCCGCCTTGCTCATTGTTGTTACCATACATTCACGTTTCCTTCACCTTAACTCATAAAATTCATTATTTACTATTGATTTATTAATTTTAAGCAACCCAAACTATATTTTATACTATTACCAAAATCTTTTTTACTGATTTTTATCTGTTTTTGTTTACTTTACACTTTCATTCATGCTCATAACGACTGTAGATCACGTTTTCCTTATGTAACACCACTTTTAAGCACTTGAAAAAGCTAGTGAAAACAGCTTGTGACACAGAGGGGAAATATTTACAATATTATGGTTAAAAATATGTTATACTATTATGTAGTAAAAATATATAATAATCATAAAAGGTTTGTGAAATTTCTCATAGTTATTAGTTTTGATTTTGATTTTAATTTGTGGGTATTCAGAAAATACCAATATGAAAATTTATAACAATCTAAAAAATAAATATTTATTTGATAATATAATACGAATAATTTTAATGAGATCTAGACAAACAGCCAGAAATTAAGAATACTTAAGAGGATAGACCTTTTTATTTAATACCAAAGAAGAGATAGAATGACTTCTTTGAAAAATAAAAGGAGAATTTTTCCAATTTTATAGTAGGAACTCCTAAATTTCTCAATTTTAATACTATATTACAATAGCATAGGATCATTTATACCACTCTAAGCAAAAAGGTTTTTACATAGTCAAAAATTTTGTTATTAAAATTAAGTCTGTTTATCTTTATGATTTTAATAATTAATTACTCACATGAGACGAACAAAATATTTTGATAATATTTAGACAATTTCAAAAATAACATTTGTTTAAATATTACATTTGCTATTTTTTAAATTTATAAATCAATTTAAACTTATGCAATAATTATATATATTTCATTTATATTTTTATTGCTTTTAATCATATGTTATGTAATGTTAAATAAATATTTCTGAAACATTGGCAACGTAGATATTTATGACGAATTCCAACAAAAGTATATAATGAAATAACATTAATGAAGATTTAAGACTATAAACTTAAAAATTTTTTTTGTCCATAGCGGAATTATTTATAAAAATATATTTTTAAAATAAATAACTATGTAAACCAATTTCCGCAGTGTTCATTCATAAATACAAAATTCTTCTTCGATTGACCTATTTTAGGTCGAAATAATTCATATTATGAATAAACACTGCAAATAATTGACTTACATAGTTATCTATTTAAATTATATAATAATATATTCAATAAGACTATAAGACAGATTTTTAATATGAATGTTAACATTTTATGCTTTCAATGAAAATATTTATATGTCTAATAAAATAAAAAAAGCAAAGGTATTCAAAAGTGGTGAGGGGGCTAAAATAATATTTATATTAGAAAATGTTAATAATGATGCCCTCAGTGTATCTGGATCAGGTAATTTTTTTTTGTTTCATTATTTGTTATTTCATTAATAACAGAATATTAACATAAAAACTGAATTTAATAATATTTTTAGAGTCGATATTTTTTACCTGATCCAAATATTTCTCACATTAAAAAATCAAACTCAAGGCTTTTTAGTGTAAACTTAACCATATTAAATTTATTAACAAAATTTGATTTATTTATTATATGGAATAAAATATATTTACAAAATAAAAATAAATTAGCCTTAAATGGTATTAAAAAATTCTTTTTGTGAATAATCAATAGTCATATTTATTTAAACAAATGAAAACGAATAAATATAATCCACTGAAATTATTTAAAAATTATTGTCTTTTTATTTTAAAAATAAATTTTGAATTTCAGACATAAATATAGAGAAAATATTATTCCTCGTTGAGTAAAAATATAATAACCTTGAAATATTTTCACACTGGCTTGCTTTTTGTTTACATGAGATGCATTATTTTCTCTACGCGCTTCGTTCGAAAGATTTTGATTGGTTAAAAATGTTTTTCGGGAAGAAAATTTAGAATCTGGATTTGTTTTCACTTTTCTCAGACAATTCATAATACTTTTATTGTTGATAGGATTTTCAAGGTTATATTTCTGTTCATTTTGAAAAATAAACAACAAATAAATTTTGTTTTTATCCATCAATAATTTTATATATTTTAAGAAAAAAGTTTATTATAATTGCTAATGGAGTTCAAGAAAAAAATTATTTTTTCAATTTTTTTTGTTTTTTTGTTATAGGATTTCTGAATTTTAATTGTAAGTTTTGCATTCAGTTGTTAATTAAGTTTTTTGGGTTGATAACTCAGGTTGATAACAACTTTGGTTGATTGTTGTCAATTATACTAGTCAGCCCCAATGGTCGAAATATGGGAAATTTTAAAAAGGTGGGCTTTTAAATACTTCAATAAAAGTAATGTCTGAATCCTCTCTCTCATAAAAATAGACAACTCGTCCATAAATATTCTATTTGCATAGAATTACAATTTCCTTTTTTTACCTATTTAGAGCTAAAAAAAGAGTTTTACGTTTTTTGCGCCCCAAAAATATTTGAATTTTAGAATATTTATTTTTGAATGCAAACCGGGCAAAGTTCTAATTCAAATTTTTTTGGCTATAATCATAAATTTTATTCTAAACATAGAAATTTTCAAAACCTTTAATTTTATTGACCACAACTGTTCCAAATTTTCATTGAGAACAGAGGGACGGGATAATGTATAAGAATAGAAAAATCTAACATAGAAGTTTTAGTGAAATATGGTTTTATGAGTCCAAGTCAATCAAAAGAGCTTGCTTATAAAAACATCATGCAGACGTGAATCCTGATTTTCACATATAAAATCTGATAAATTAAAACAAAATTTTCAAATATTTTGTTAAAATTATTGTTTTTACTAATATTTTTTAAATTACTTTCTTTTATTTTTTGCATCAATTTCAAAGTTATGCATAATTATTTTTTTTATCTAAATTTTATAAATTTTATAAATTTTCAATATTTTTACTATTTTAATGAAATTAATGATAATTTTCACAATTTTGTTTTTAAGTTAATTTTATTTTCGAATAATTTTTCTCAATTTTAATTTCCATATGCTTTTGTATTATTTTATGAATTCATCCTTTATGTTTTATTTAGTTTCTCTGCAGGTTTTTTTATTTTTAATTACTACAGTGAACAAAACAAAAACAGCTCCATCTGTTTGAAAATATAGTATATATTTGATTATATAATGTATACCATATTCTCGGACAGAGGAAGTAATTAATTTTTTAAAAGATAGCAAGGAATCACATTATAACTTGCAATTTTGTATACAAGATAACAGGATCAACATATTCAACATACCATGATTCGCTATCTAACCTTCTATCCGTCTGACAAACCTTGGAGACCATTTCAATGTAATCAAAATTTGGTGCACAGTGCAAAATTATTATTCCACTTTCATAATCATGGATGTGTCGTAGAAGGGGGAAGGAGTAAAACGATTGTAGTTTCCATAGCAACGCATGTTCCGAGACCAAAATATTAAAAATATAATGTACCAAAATCCAATCCATTGTACATAATCAGTTTGTATTGAATGGAGAAATTTTATTTTAATAAATGACCAACTATATTTAATAACTGTAAATGTAAAATAGCAATAGACCGGGATCTTAAGGCTTTTTAGTTTTTAGGATCTTTAGTTTTGTTAATTTTAGGACGTGTTTATATTCTAATTCCGTAATTGTTTAAATTTCAAACAAAACATTTCATTGTAAAAACGATATATTTGTGCGCACCATATTATGAATAAACAAAAAAGCGGCAAAAATATTTCTCAACAACAAATGATACCTAATTCATGAACAAACAAAAATATTTTATTATATTTTTTAAAAAGCATCAATTCAGTTTTCACTTTGAATTATTGAACATTAAAAACCGACAAAAAAGACAAAATAGAAATATAAACAATAAAAATAAATGTGAGATTCAAAATAAAAGAATTCATAATATTCATTATTCAATTTCCTATTCAATGTCGAAGATAATGGAACTAAATATTTAAAATTCATTAATTAAAACAATTTTAAAATATTATTTAAATGAAATATTTGATGATTTTTTTAAAATGGTAAAATAATATTAATATAAAATAAATAATTTTCGAATTTATAAATTAAAATCTTGACAGTCCCAACTGTAACTCATGACCAGTACATGTCTTTCAAGTTGTCCATGTGGTCATCCGTAACTATATACTATCGAATGATTAAAACTAGGTTTATTAAAAAAATTTCAATTTTTTATTTATGCCCATGGGATAAATGTGAGTTGAAATCAGCGTGTTAATAAATGAATTGTAATTTATGTTTCAAAACAAACCCGATTTGTCAAAGTATTTTTTTATATAATAATAGTATCAAAATGATCCAATTATACAGTATCAGGCTGCAGCTGAACACATCTGTCATGACAAAATCAACACGAAAAAATTCATATTCATTCATGATGAACTAGAAACCAAGAAAAATTTAATTTTTTGCAGTTGAAATTTTTTTTTCCTAAAATATTGGTGGCAAAATATTTTTTCTTAATTTTGTTACAAAAAATTTTCATTTCACTTTTTAAACAAATTATTAAATATTTCTTATTTAAACATTATTAAACATTCAGTGTATTTTTAAATTTCAATTGTGTTAGGGTGTTAAAAATTAAAAATATTTTTAAAATGGACAAAAGCTAAATCGAGTTTTTAAAGCGTGTTATCAAAGATATGTTGAAAGTAAGGAGAAATATGATAAAATTGGAGTTGAGGAAAAGTGCGTAAAGTTTATAATAAAACGTTAAAACTATATAAATGTGAAATAATGTAGAGTTGTAAAGTTAATTTTTAAAATTAATAATAAATAATTTATTATTAATTTTAAAAATTAATGAAATCTCAAAAAGGGAGAAGAGATAAAATCTTTGGCAAGGAGTCACATAAAAAGAACTGATAGTAAGTGGGTAGAGGCTCTTTAATTGGAATTATGTCATTTTTAATCTAAATCATCTATTATGTAATATTTAATTACTACTTTTCGATTTCGAAAAAAATACCAAAATCTGGGCATATTCTCGCATCAGGTCAAAATGAATATAATTCAGTTTGCCACATGGGCTTGAAGCTCACACTATAGTCAGAGAGTATTTTAAGCTCTCGATAAAAAATACATGAATTTCGGCTCAGTATTTTCTACAAGTAAACTTTGGTTTCTTAACTTATTTACGTCCAATAAGGCTTTATAGTCTCAATAAAAACATTTGTAATAATAAATAAAAGTAAATTGAAGTAAAATTATTAAATTAAAGTCACATAAGAAAAGTAAATATGAAGTGATAAGTTAAATGATATAATGTTAAATTTTAAAAAAGTAAAGTTAGAAGTAGTTCACTATAAGAAATGAAACCCATTACCCTTCATCCATTTCAAAGTCGTATTACATTATCGCAATTTTAAATGCTGGTCTAACGAAGTGGCAGCCATTTTGAATTTTTGTTTTAATGGTCAAAATTTCAGTTTTAAAAAAAATTCAGGTTAAAAGGCCTGTGATTTTATTGTAACAAGTTTAAATGGAGCCAAAACTTTTGTTTTCAACATTTAAGGATAGAAATTAATGTTTTACTGATAAAAAATTAAAAACAGTCAAGCTTCAAAGGTAAAAAAGGCATATTTTTTTGTTAAAATATGAAATTTATGTTATTTTGTTAAAAAAAGTTGGTTTTCTTTGGTAAAAAACATCGATCTGAGATTAACTTTTGACTAAAACTAATTTTAGGTCAATATTTACAAAATATTAAGGGTTACAAATGTGTTTACTGTACCTGGATACATTATAACCAATAATGGAAAGGGAAAGAAAACATGTGCACATGTGCACGTCATGTGTGTAGGTTATGGAAAAGGTTTGAGGAAATTTAAATTTTTTTTGACATGTAAAAAATGTTACTTTAATAAATTATGGGTTTCTTGTTTTTTTCACTAAAATGGGACTGGATTGGGTTAAAATCTAAGGATAAGCTAGATAAATATGAACAAGGCAAGATGATCGTTAAAATTAAGGACATGTATGATTAAAAACTTAATAATTGTAATACATTTTTTATAATATATTTTTACATTCATAAACAAAAATACTTTATATTTATTTTCACAATGTATAACTTTAAATACAACAAATATAATAGCTCTAAATGGTGTTCACTAATATTAATCAATATCTTCACTCAACAGTGATCAAGAACTTGAGAACGGAAATAATAATTCCAATGTATGTGACATGACATCCATGACATATATTTACTACAAATATCTGAATAACATCTAAATCAAATAATAAACACGGTGACAATCTTATAATGCACAATACAAACCCACAAACAAACCTCATTATTTATTTTACACAAAGCTAATGAAATCACTGATGGTTTTTCATTCTTTGAATTCATACATCTCTTACTTAATTCCAAAATCCTTTCCTTTGAATACGGAACAAACGAAGTATAACTTACAAATTGATATTTTATATCACTCAACAATGGCATTGATTTAAAGAAAATCATATTAAATTATATAGAAATCTGAAATTTATCTTCGAGCTCTTTCAATGTTTCTGCATGTACGTTCGTAGACAATTGGGAATGACATAACTTATGTGTTTCACAAATTTTGATTTGAGAACCTATAGGTCCGACATTGGTCTTTATGTAATGTTTAAAGAGTACTTATATAAATTGTAATATAACCAAACCAAAGGAATGTAAACGTTGTGTCGATGCCATTTTCCCAATATCTGAAATAAAAAACACATTTTACATTTTTGTACTAGATATGAATAATTTAAATAGGATTCCTATGAGGAAAATGAAATTTTCTTTCGTTTCTTGATCAACTAATTGAACAGAAAGAAACGCCTATTGAAACAGGAATTTATAGACAAGCAACCAATACTGGTTTTTATACATCAACTTATAGTTTTGTAATTCTAAATACAAGAGAGAAATATGTTAAGGAGACAAGTCTATCACTCTTGTACATTACTATCTATTTTTAAAATTTATTAATAGTATAGATAAATTGATTGAGTTACTCCAAAAAAATGGATATTAGATGGATATAAGATTGATTACAAAATTTTTAACTGAATTTGATTCAATAAATTCCATTGAGCGTGGTTCGTTGATTAATATGGATAGTAAATCAAATAGTAATGTTAAATCAAATAGTAATGATAGAAATAGTGCTAAATTTGATCAAAAAATAAAAGTGATTTGTCTGCGGGTCTTGGTCGTGTCACTGTTTTGCTTTTTCTGAGGGTTTTTAAAATTATTTCAATGTCATGTAAATATTGTTATGTTCAATAGTAAATCTGTGACACTATTCGATCAATATTCTAATCTTGTATATTGCTTTACTTGTAATGGGTGTAATTCCACATACATTGGAGAAACTACGCTCAAAACTGTACTCGAGAAACTGTACTCGAGTCCAAAAGCATTTCTGATTAAGTGGAAACTGTAATATTATTGAGCATAATTAGATATGTAAATTAGAGATTGACCATAATAATTTTAAAGTGTTCTATAAGGGTTTTAGAAACTATTTGGAACGTATTGTGCGTGAATCTGATTATTGAATTGTACCCCAAAATTCCACATACAAAAATTATTATTGACATATATTTTTAGTTTTCAATTAATTTTTTTAGTGAAAAAATTGGATTCCTAACATATAATTACATAGACCTCTAAGTGAAGTTGTTTAGTGCCTTAAAATGAAAGCTTAGGTGTCGAAATATATTCCAAAAATATATATGAAAATATGTTCTCTTATTTATATGAATAAATTACCATTTTTATTTAATATTGTTATTTATTTTTTTTTTTTTTTCACAATAACCTAATATTTGATTTTTTTGATAATATTTAATTAACTTCAGTGTTTAAATATATTTTTGGCAGTTTAATTTTAAATCTATTCTGAATGTTCCCAACATAATCTAATTTTAAGCAAATAAATTAATGGCATCACATGGAAAAATTAAAAGTCCAAAAATCATTTCATTCAAACAAATTATAATTAAATAAACACATTTCGTTAACTGCCAATTACTTGCCTGATTCTTACCTTTATTCCCTACTTTTAATTCAAATAACAAACAAAAATTGAATAACAAATTTAGTAACAAAATTTATTATTCATAAATTAAAATTTCTTTTTTCCAACTGTATAAAAGCGATATTTAAAGACAATTGACAAGTTAAATAAAAATTTTACAAAATAAATCTAAAAAGAAAAAAAATAATATAAAATAAATTGAAAAATATCATTAATAATATTTTAAATAGGTTTATAAAAACTCAATTCATTTTTATCACAGATCAAATTTAATTTAATTTAATATTAATTAAAAACTGAGCAAGGTCACTTGCATAGTACATTGTCTAAAAAAATTACTAATGCTCGACCAATCAAATGCGAGCTCAACTGCCTGCTACAAATTCAACCAGTCAATCAAACTATATATTTATTCCATTCAGCTTCGTTTTCTGTAATTCTACAAGTGTGCATGCAATATGTATTCCATAACTGAGTGAGTGTGTATTTCACTCAATTGCCACCGATTTCGTACAGATTCTCTATCAAAATTTATACACACACTCAATCTTTCCATTAATTGAAACGATTATTCTAACTGAATGTAAACAAAATTGTTAGTCTGAATATCCTTATTTGCACTTTTAATAATAGATAATAATAATTATTATTAATAATAATAATAATAATAATAATAATAATAATAAAATTAATTATAATAATAATATTAATAATAATATAATAATAATATTAATAATAATATTAATAATGATAATAATAATAATAATAATAATAATAATAATAATAATAATAATAATAATAATAATAATAATAATAAAAAT
Organism: Schmidtea mediterranea; assembly: GCA_022537955.1. NCBI lineage: Eukaryota > Metazoa > Platyhelminthes > Tricladida > Dugesiidae > Schmidtea > Schmidtea mediterranea. The sequence goes on along the minus strand of CM039679.1, from coordinate 74,885,916 downwards.
CGAAGATGCAAACATTTGTCTTTTCGTCGATTTTTATACATAAAATTTGAAATTACTTACTAAAAATATTTAAATTAAACTATTCCATAAAATTTGAAATTAATAATTTTATTAATCATAATTATCAACAGGATCCATATTTATAACGGATTTCCGGACTTTAAATTAATGAATCATGAAATATATTTTTAAAATACCCGCTGACAGCATGACATTGTGAATAATATAAACTATTTTATAAACAGTTTTGTGCTTAAAATATAAATTATCAATTTTAACAAACATACAATTTCGTAAAATATAACTAAATATTAAATATTATAGCAAATTTTACAACACAAATTTTTGTTTTAATTATTTAGTAAATTTTCTTATTTTTAAAACTATTTTATCTACATTAATCAAAATGAAACTCTTATTTAATAGCATACGCACATCAGTGAAATTTGAAATTAAGATTTATTTTAGTAAATTTTATATTTACCGACTGCAAAATTTTATTGTTAAAATATTCTGAGAAAAATTGTACAAAAAATAAATAGTAATAAAAAATGTCTCAATACAATTTTGATAAATGCAATGGATAAAAATTGTTAAATATTGTTAAAAAGTTTTATTTTATGTAATCATTTATATTATAATATTAGTCCAAATGTAGATCTTACATTAATATAAAATGGATTTTTAATAGCTTTGCACTTCTTACACAACAAATAATAAGTCTACTACTGGAAATAAAATATTTAAATAACATTTTGTTTTAATTCATAAATTTTTTTTATTAAAAATAAATTTTTGTATTTTAATAAAATTTCAATTTACAAATTGCTCTTTCGCATTTACTTCATTTTATAAGTAGTAAATTGAATTTAAATATTGGAAATAAAAATGAATTATTATTTAAGGTGTGAATTTCTTTACCTAATTTTGTTAACATTCACGATTAACTATTGAAGCCCAGAGATTGGGTCTAAGGTTATATGGAAACATTATCCCCGTGATAGAGGTCAAAGAAAGACACTTTGGTTAGGGTTATTGTTCAATAGGTTGGGGTGAACAAAACATATTTTGAATCGAAACGTATCATTTACTAAGCACTGTAAAACTGGCTTATCTAGTTAATAATAAATAATTATAATAATAATGAGGATACTTATAATATATGTTATTTATACTTATAATTATTATTATTAATAAATAATTAAATTAATTTGGCAACGATTTCATTTAAAAATAACGCAAAAAAACACTTCGTACGATATATTTCTACAGCATAACTGTCATCTTCAGGTACAACAAGCCAACTAAAAATATAATGAATTCACTTATAATTTATACAATTATTTTTTTTATTATTAATTTAAATTTCTAATAAATAAACAATTAAAAAATATTAAAACACTTTTAACTAATTTTAAAAGGTTATTTATATAAATATTATAATTTTTTATCTATATTATAACTTTAAAAATAATGTAATATTTTATAAATTAAATTATTTTAATAATATTACAATTTAAAAAACTATTTAAAAACATTCAAAACATTTATAGTCATAGGATTTCGCACATTTTGCTTTGGATCCAATGACATTATCAGCAATGCTTCACATACCACGAATTCCCTATAATTATTAAATCTTTTCAACAAAATTCTAAAATTCAGACATTCCTATTTCACTTTTACAGCGTCTATTGTGCTCACTAATATTGGTCAAACCCTTCAATCGACAATGCTCTAGAACTCGAGTACAGAGATGACGGGAAGTCTCTCCAATGTATGTGGCATTACACCCATTACATGTAGATTGATAAACGAGATCAGAACACAATCCAACCGGAGTTTTAGATTTATTATCTTACACAAATTAGAGGCGATTTTATACTCTAAGTTCCCCATCTGTTTACTTAACTTCCTTTTATAATTTGTAAAACCTTCAGAGTACGGAAACACTAATATTGGGATATTAAATATTCGTCAATGAATATCCGACTCCTCGTGTTCAATAATCAATAAGACAAAATCCCAACAAAGATATCTTTATTGACAAATATTCACCACGATACACAATAATTTATTTATCGTATACACCCTAAGGGTATCACGATGTAAATTCAACTGCAATCTGATTAACTTTATCGATTTACGACTATTCGCTCGTTTCCTTCGACTCGTTATTTTCGCGCTCCGACCAAATGGCAACTTACTTTGTTGTCAGTTGGTTTTATAGTTTTTGGATTCCCATAAATCTGGATTACTATTGAAAAACAATTTTCCATTTCGGACAATTTATTGCCCGTTTCACTAATGCCAGGAACCACATTAAGTTGACGTTCAGCTTGGCAGCCCTTGATTAATGGGTTCGTCGGTAAATAATTTAATTAATTAATTAATTTGTTTTTGGGTTCTTGACCCTTCAATATACCTTATCTCAGTCTAATAACATTTTATTCGTCTTCACAATCAAATTTGTCACCAGTTACCACTTCTCCCCCCCGAAAAATATTGATTTTTACTTTTTTCAAAATTTTAATTAATTTTAACTGATTTTGATAATTTGATAATTTTATTATTTTTATTTTTATGTTATAACCCCAACACTAACACAAATTTAGGATCAATCTTTTTTATATCCATTTTTACTATTATTTAGATCAACACTCAATTCACAATCATTTGTCAAATTACACTCAAACTTTCAAAAACATGGATCCTTAGAATTATTAATCGAGTTGTCAACAGTCTCTTTTATCATCAACAATAAAAATGACTAAGAATACCCATTTTTTATCAACAACTCAACCAATTTATCAACACTTTTTAGGCCTATTCCCTTTAAAAAAAATTTAAATTGTAATATTATTAAAATAATTTAATTTATAAAATATTACATTATTTTTAAAATTATATTATAGATAAAAAATTATAATATTTATATAAATAACATTTTAAAATGAGTTTAAAGTATTTCAATATTTTTGAATTGTTTATTTATTAGAAAATTAATTTAAACAAAAAAATAATTTGTTTATATGATATGTTAATTCATAATATTTTTAGCTGGTTTTGTGTACCTGAAGGTGACAGTTATATCGTACGAAGAGTTTTTTTTGGCATTGTCTTATAATTATAATTATTATTATTATTATTATTATTAATTGGTTTTCATCACATTGTAATTATCGATTCTTTTAATTTACATTACATTTCTCATTATGTATACCTAAAGAGAAATAATTTTAGAGTTTTTTAGAGTAAATTATATTAGTACCTAATTTCTGCAACTGTCAGATTTCCCATTTGATCTTGAAGATGCCTTCTGAACTCAGCATGTAAAATTGATGTTTCAATTATTGATTTTTCTAATATTTCAAAAGCGCTTTGATAATGCAAGCATCATGAAGGAGTTTTTTTTACTGAACTATTTTTAATTAAATTTTATTCCATTCTATTTCGATTCTAGATTATTCTGCTTGCATTTACTAATTTTCAGAAATTCTTCATTATCTGTAATAAATAATAACAAGTACCATATAAAAAATTATCGTTTGAAAAAAACTGTGCCGGCACTTTAAATATAATTTAAACGTAAAATTTTAGAAAATCCATGAAGACTTCGTCGAGTAAGTCTTAAAAAAATTCCAAAGATATTTGGCTTGATAATATATATTAATATTTTTGATTATCTTTGATTAATATTATTTCTTTAACTTTTTTGCTTGGTTTATTCATAATTAACATAATACCACTGACTCAAATTGAAGTAAATCTACATGACATACTTATGTATTAAATCTATGACTTTCTTCTTAATTAATGAAATATATATGTCCTACTTTTTATATTAAATCTACAAGACTTACTTATTTATTAAATCTATATGATCTATTTATTTATTTATCTGATACTTGCTTTAATATGTGTGTGTCTGTAACCTAGATTAAAGGTCTAGATTCAAGGACACTAAGAACAAGTGAATCCTAGTAAATATTATTAAATTTAAAATATAAAGAATTTTCTATTGTAAAACGCAAAAATGTCACTAATAGCGATAAAAAATATCAACGAATATATTCAGTTTTTATAATGTTTTTTTCTAAATCCTAGTGCATAAAGTTTGAAACATTAAATATTCATATTACTATAACGAATGTGAAATATGTAATTGCACTTTTGTCAATATCTCTGAGAATTTGGGTGTAGTATATTTGGATAATTGCAATTCAGAAGTTTGTTTATAAAGTCAGCCATTATTAATATTATTATTATTATCAGTCATTTTAAAATTTAAAATTACTTTTATTTTGCGATTTTAAATTTTATTTTTTATTTAAACTTTATTAAACATTTATTTTAAATGAATGTTTGATTTTTATTAGATTAAAATTAAATCTCGTAATACGAGTTGAATACAATTATTATTGATCTATCTGTTTAAGTTTTCTTATTTTCATTTAGATTTTGTTAATGTAAAACTGATAAACGGTCGAAATATTTAGTGAAATATTATATAGAATATACAGTTGATGTGTTTCAATTATTACATTATTATTATTATTATTATTATTATTATTTTTATTATTATTATTATTATTATTATTATTATTATTATTATTATTATTATTATTATTATTATTATTATTATTATTATTATTATTATTATTATTATTGTTATTATTATTATTATTATTATTATTATTATTATTATTATTATTATTATTATTATTATTATTATTATTATTATTATTATTATTATTATTATTATTATTATTATTATTATTATTATTATTTTTATTTACATTTTTAAAGTTTATTTAAACAATCCCCAAATGTCAAAAATTCAAAATTTAGTAAAATAATAATTAAGCTGTTTTATGCATTCATTTTAAATTTTTAAAAAATGCAAATTGAATTCTAAAATATTTAAAAAAAATTTTCTAGATCCGCATAAATAATTTTTAAGTTTTAGTTTTATTTTGATCTATTCAATTATTAATATTGATTGTGAAGTCCTTTGAAAAGTTTAGTTTTTATGTTAATGTCGAGAAAGCTGTTAAGCCCAGAAGAGTCTTCAGTAAAATAAATATGTTGCGGGACAGTTGGGGCGCCTATTGTGTGTGCTTGTGCTGAATAAAAAGTCGTAAATGTCAACAAATTTTAATGTTATTAATTAACAATTTTATATCTGACAACATACAAAATAAAAAAATCAACGTTTAATACCGAAATTTTGTTAAATTCTTGTTGTCGATAACTTTTCGTTTGATTTTTTTTAAATTTCCAGTTTATTATATTTGTTATTGATCTTCTTGTTAGCTTGGTGATTTTCTCTATTGTGTTCGATTCACTTTAGGAAATTGATTAAATTTTGAAATTCAATATATATTTTTTATAATTATAATAAAAGCTATTTTACGGTTTTAGATAAAAAATATACGCGGTATACACCACAAAAATAACAAAAAAAATATCACAGTAACACATCACATTGGTCACTTAAATTCGAAAATTTTGTTTAAATAAATATACATTTTAAAAACAGCTGAGCAAGAGAAACGATCAATAAGAGAAAAAAAGCAAGAAGTGAAGGTTTTGTTAAATTTTTCATATTTCATTTTATGAATAAATATTGTGGAAATTTGTTTACATAGTTATTTATCTAAAATATATTTAATAATATTATTATTAGTGTACTACTCATTACTCCATTGTCTCTTAGTAGCTGCACCCAACCCGTTAGATAAATCTACGCACATTTTATAAACCTAATAAATAAGTTTAAAGAATTTTAACCCCCGTAAAAACCATTTTAATAAAAATATAGACTGAAGTACCCTTTAATCACACGTTTCGTTACACTATAATTGACACAAGAATTGATCAAAATACGACGCTAGTCTGATCCATCTATCCAAGTAGACGCATTTTTAACCCTTAAGTCATAGAATTTGACAGTATAATTGACTTTTACATAAAAATTTATCCAAATCATTAAAATAAAAAATGCCAAATAGTGATTACGCAATATTAACTTGTAGCATTAGCTTGAAAATTTACGTAATACGCCATAGGTCCATTACGTCATACTACCTCGAGTAGTGTAGGGGTTAGGTAAACTCATATTATAATACTGCCGAAAATCATACTAAATCAGAGTTAGAAAATATTTTTAAAAATTTTAGAACCCCTTCCAAATTTCACCCTTCAAATAAAGAAGCTTAAAAATGAAAAAATTGAATTATTCCACAAAAATTAATAAAAATGTGTTAATTTTTATATTTATAGATCAAAACGATTTGTTTCTACATACACAATATTTCGACACAGCCTTTATCAAGTGAACAATATTTAAAAAAATTAATGTAATTTTATTTCAATAGTATAAATAATCAATTCAAACAAATAAAATAAATTCAAATAAATCTCCACATTTAACTCTACATGTGTAATAAATTAATTCAATTTAAATTTAATTAACCCATAAATAAATTAAAAAATATTTCATTACTTTAATTCGATTTTTAACAAGTGAGTCAAATAATAGTAATAATTAAAGCTATAATGAAGAAAAGAAAACTAATTTGCTATTTCCATTCATATATATTCAAATATTCTCAATTTCTTTTTTCTAAATTTTTCTAATAGAAAATGCTAAATTCTTAAAAAATAATTGAGAGAAATTTTATAATCCACCACAAACGATATGGGAGTCATGTATATATATATATATATATATGTACATAACTACCAATAGTTTTCCCTTTTCTACCAAACCATTTATTAAAAGAAGTGAAAATTACTATTGCAAGTTATATTTTCCCTTCTGAAACCAAAGTACAGTGCTACATTAAATCAATGAAGACAGATGAAAAATTTTTCAATTTTTCCATCGAAAGAAAAAAAAACGAAGAAACATTGATAGAGTTGATTTGTTTTTTTATTTAAATTATAAATTTGAATATTTAAATTGATGTTTAAATATTGTGTTTTAAAATATTGCAGAAATAGAGATATAAATTCTAAAATTGAAATAATTTCGACAATTTTTTAAACATTTTTTTTAATATTTACTTGAGTTTTTGTTAAAATCTGTCAGTCTTTATGTATAATGTATTTTGTTTTAAAAGTATACCGCTACCATTCTACACAAATTATAATAAAATAAAATTTATTTAAAAAAAATATTAAATACAACAAACCATTAATTATTTTATTTTTTTATAATTAATGTATTTAAAATTATTTTATTAATAAAATTTTAATGTTTCATAAATTGTGTAAATACTTAATAATACTTGAGTTTATTTATATAATTTATTTTATAAGTTTCCCATTTTTTAAACTCTTAATTGTTTTTTTAAAAAATAATTTCAAAAACTTTTCTCACAAAAATTACCGTTATCAATGAAGACCCACCCTGTTTTTTGGTTATAAGCAAGTACTGCTTACCAAGCTATTATATAAGTAAGTGTTTTTGAACCCAAAACTTTAAGTTTTTTACTAAGCTACTTAACAGGTTGCAAAATACCACTGAATATGAAAAACATCTTACTTTGACTGAGAAAGTTACAGAAAATGCAAAAGTAAAGATAAACATTTACAAAATAACAACAAATTTAACTTTCCGATAGTAAAATTGAAATGATTAAAATACATGTCAAAGTAGAAAAGTAATTAAAAAAATGTTATAAAAATTTTTTATGTAAAATACGATAAAAAATAATAGATCAATTTAAAATAAAATTCTAATTATTAGTAAAAAATAAGAATTATTAATATACCCATTAAAATCTCAAATTTCGGTGAAATTAAACATTTAATCTTAAAGCCCTTAAATCTACTGTTAAATATTCATAACATAAATGAGAATCGTTACAAATTAAAACAAAAATATAATAATATCTAAAAACATTTATTAATTAAATAATTTAAATAATTAAAATAATATTTTTCAATTGATAGTAAAATAAATAAATAATATATTTTTTGGTTATAAATAAAAACTTAAAGTAATTATGTATTTTCAAATTTAAATTATTTATTACAATGATCTCCCAGAATATCTCTTGTATATTTCCATTCCATTTTCTATTTTCTTACATATATGCAATATGGTGTCCCTTGTACATAATTTATAAATACGACTGACCAATCTCCTTCAAAATCATGAAGTCAAATATATTTTATAATTTTAAACAGCTTTCAAGCTGAGAGAGTTTTCGAGAGAAATATTAACTTTCACAGCGAAATGGACTATTAAACTCCTTTGGGTAATAATCTGTAATAATCTTAAATCATAGATAATTATTGAGAAACACATTTTCAATTACTAAATTACGAATACCGATAAAATTATTTTCACTGAAAATATATTACAAAAATAATAATAATAATATTAATAATAATAATAATCAAAATAATAATAATAATAAAAATAATAATAATAATAATAATAATAATAATAATAATAATAATAATAATAATAATAATAATAATAATAATAATAATAATAATAATATCTTTTATAAAAATGTAATTTAAATAAATAGGTATGTAAACCAATATCTGCAGTATTTATTCATAAAATATTTCGATCAAAATAAATCACTCCAAAACAAAATTTAACAAGTTTTTCTATCTCTACTTCTTTTCTAATTAAATATTTCTTTTAAAAATTTAGGGTAAAATATCAAATATCCAAAATTTAGCAAAAAAATTGAAAATCTTGTGTGAATTAATTCAATTCTTTTTTAATTTTAAAACTACTTGTAAAACATGTGTAAGAAAATAGGGAAAAGAGAAGAAGAAAGAGAGACAGAATATTTTTTTGAATAAACACTACGGAAATTGGTTTACATAACCATTTATTTAAATTAAATTTTTAATAATAATAATAATAATAATAATAATAATAATAATAATAATAATAATAAAAATAACAATAATAATAAAATAATAATAATAATAATAATAATAATAATAATAAATAAAATTCTTAAAGAACCCAAGTTTTATTGTTGTGATTGATCATTCTTGTTCTTTTGTTCTTATTTCCAAAGAGCGTGTCGACCTCATCATTACTGACACTGAAAAAAAGATAATATTTATGATAGACATCAAATGTCCGATTGATTCTTTATCACACTTTGAATTGACTGATAAAGGAAATATTGAAAAATATAGCTCACTTCAGAAAGAAATACAGAGTGCCAAACCTGAATATAAAGTAGAACTTTTCTTTGAATAATCAGAGCTTTAGGCTTAGTTCCTACATCAACATATGATCTGATACTTAACCTTGGAATCGATGAAATTAAAACAGAAGGTCTACTGAAAGAATGTGCTATGAACAATATCATGCACTCTGCAAAATATGGTACTACCACGTACATGGCATTCTACCAGACTTCTGAAATTAATAAAAACAATTCAATGTAAATATAATAAAATAAATATTAGAAGTCGTATTGCCATTGAAATCAGAAATATTTTTTTTGTAGATATTTTAATGCTTTTTGAACTTTACAATGTTTATAAATCATATATAGCTAATCTTATAATCTAGAAAAGACACAAATAAAAAATAGATTATATTCAAATTAGTTACCCGTACTACAGTGGCAAGTTACGGATGCTAAATACTGCAAGCAAAACAGTGCAAAGCCGGAAAAAAATTCCGTTGAATTTTTACCACACAACAAGCTTAAGAAAAATTCATAAATAGCAAATAGAAATGAGGAATGATTGAGCAAATTCATTCATTACAACATTTGATTTCGTTTATCTTTATTGTGATTTCAATATGAATTGCATGCTTCATGTGAAGCATTTTCTTATCGATGTAAAAGACTTGTTATGTTTAATAAAATTTTGAATAATAATAATAATAATAATAATAATAATAATAATAATAATAATAATAATAATAATAATAATAATAATAATAATAATAATAATAATAATAATAATAATAATAATAATAATAATAATAATAATAATAATAATAATAATAATAATAATAATAATAATAATAATAATAATAATAATAATAATAAGAAGAAGAAGAAGAAGAAGAAGAAGAAGTAGAAGAAGAAAAAGAAGAAGAAGAAGAAATAAAATTCTTATAAATATGAATAAATAATAAAGGATTTTGAATTTCATTTTCTTAGAATTTAATAACATCTTGATTCAATGCAGTAAATAACAGTATTTGTCTATTTTTAATTTCGTCTTGTCGAAAATAAATCAAAAACCAGAGACAATATTTTCAGTAGATTTCTCCGCGAAATACCATTGAAAACAAAATCCGCTAATGATATGGCATCTGCAATAAAAACAATGTTTAAAAATGGTAAACCTGACAACTTACAAACTGATTTAGGTAAGAAATTAATTAAGTTTACTTAATTAATGGTTTTTCTAGGTAAAGAATTTTACAATAGCAAAGTTTAAGAAACTATCAAGGGATTAAATTATTACTGTATTTTCTCAATTCAAAGCTACACACGTGGAACGATTTAATCAAACATTAAAAGATCGATTGAAGAAATATTTTGGGTATCAAGGTAACAAAACCTGGATAAATGTTTTACCGCAAATAATTCATAGTTACAATCATTCATACCACCGTGGCTTAAAAGGTTTGAGACTGATTGATGTAACAGATGATATGAAAAGATTAAATTAGATTAAACTAAGAAACCCAAATATAAAGTTGGTGACCATGTTCGAATAAGTAAAATATCCGCTTCGCCATTCATTAAAACTTTTGCAACAACTGGAGTGATGAAGTTTTTAAAATATCAAAGATTAATAAGAAACAAAATCCAGTTATGTATGTGATGAATATATCAATAATAATGAAACCCAAGGTAAATTTTACTAACAGGAACTGCAGGTTATTCCACCACCCACTGTCTTTAGAATTGAAAAGATTCTGAAGACAAAGATAAACAATATTACATCAAGTAGCATGGATATCAAAACCCAACTTGGTTATCAGTATCTCAAACAGAATGAACAGTTTTTTCACTATTTTACCAAGCAATAGTTGTCCATTAATTCATCCTAATACTTAGAGAGCAATTGGAAAGTTGCCTTGCTTGATTATACATTTGTGTACAACACATTTTCATTTTATAGTAATTCAAGGATTGAATATAAATCAAATGCATTCAAGTCAGTTAAATATTTTTATGACATTGAAATTAATGAAGAACAACCGATAAAAACAATTAAATTAAGACTGTTACATGTATATTACCAAAGAAGTTTTACATTTTCATTGCAATTTTCATCCATTTGAAATAACATTTGAAGATATGGAATCTGTAAAACGTTTGGGAATTCCAGAACCAAAAATCATAAGTTCCAATGATACATTTCAAATAGTGTTACCCCCATATGAGAAAGAACAAGTAATCAATTTTAAATTAACTTACAGATGTTTAAAAGATTCATTGTATACATTTTATAAGGATTATAAGGAAACTTGAAGATTTCATGTTTTATTTAATGAATAATTGCCCACATATTTTCAAATCTATTGAATTACACAAGAATATCTTCAAATTCGTTCTCGGTGAAAACATAAAAGAAATTGTTTTCGATAAAAACCTGGTAAACACATTTGGATTACAAAAACAATTATATAATGAATCTCAATTTGTTGGTATTCGCAAAGGAAAAATATATAATCAACAAATGTTCATTTATAGTGATTTTATTGAGCCAATAAATGTTGTAAAAAGCTGTATGGGTTAAAAAATATGAACAATATGAAGTTGTACAAATAAAAATTAAAAATCCCATATATTTACCTGTTGGAAGAACATGTATAAACAATATAGAAATTAATATGCGCGATGATAGTGGAAAATTAATCCAATTTGCAAAACAATCAAAAACACACGTAACTTTACATTTTAGACATATGTAATCTCGATATAATTTCACTTTATGCCAATAGTCAAACTGGTGGTGAATTACCTTATTTTGTTGGTAAGCAATATGGTTATGGATGGTAATAAACTATTGGTCGATTTGCATTACCAATTCTTAAACGTATAGGAAAATAAATAATGCCAAACTCTTACCAACTTTAAAATCTAATGCTATATCTGAATTCAAAGAAGCAATATCAAAGGTGGCATCAAATGATGGAGAAGAATATGAACCTGAACCGAAGCGACGACGACGAAGGTAAATAAACAAAAGAATGACAGGACGTGGAACTATATTCGAATGATGATTTGTGGAAAAACTGAATTATATATCTTTGATCGACCGGTGCCTCAAGCGGTCATAGAATATGCTACATTTGAAGATGTATTCCCTTTTAATTCAATTGTTGATAACAAAAGTGGCATTGAATTCAAGATAACTGGTTTTCATACTGAATACATTGATTTGAATGATACATTATTGTACATTAAATTGAAAGTTACAAATAATAATTGGAAAGCATTACGGACATCTTCAGATGCAAAAGCTAACAATTATTTGTTCCATACACCTTTTAATGATATGGTTGTTGGACTTAATAGTCAAACGATAGAAGGTGGAAACGGAAGATATACCCAAAAAGCTTTAATTGAAACTATTTTAAATTATAATGGAGATTGTAAAAACACTTGTTTAGCGCTTATGGGATATATTTTAAATGACAAGTCAAGGACCGCATTAATTCCAGAATTAAAAATAGTTTTATTATGTTCTTCATTACAAATTGATTTCATGGATCAACCAAAATATCTACTTCCTGGAGTTAATGTTAACATAACATTGAAAAGAAATTCATAACATTAGTAACTTAGAATTACAATCAATTACAGTTACTGCAGATCTTGGAACATCAGTTAATTTACCGGAATTATCAAAGTATATGAAATGTTTTTATGAACCAGAATTATTTCCAGCTTGAGATATATTAAGTATAACCCCTATGTGTTAATGTGTTTAGCAGTGGTAAAGTAGTTATACTTGGTATAAAAACATTGGATTATGAATTTATTGTTGAAGAAATCATTATCGATATAAAATCAGTTATTGACAACATGGAATTTTGTAAATTTTTCTTATGAACAATGTATGTATCAAAATAATACTAGAACAAATCATTTAAAATGACAAATTTATTTGCAAAAGGTAAATTATTTATTATCAATTATTTAATTAATCTTTGTTTTTTAGAGAAATTAATACAAATTCTTATTGGAAAGATGTGTGATCTACACCCGAATTTACTAAAAGATTTAATTTATTGGGCGCCAGAGATTATTCCATTCAAAATATGCATGACCACTCTAATAAATCTAAATGTAGTGCTTTTAAATCATTTACAAAACTTGGATCAAGAGCTTGCCCCTATTGATAACTATGTATGCCCGTATCGTTGTGAAGGATGTACTGACAGAAAAAAATATAACATTTGGTTGTTACAAAAAGAACTGAGAAAATCCAACTTTTCATCAATTGTAGATGAGTAATAAATCTTGTGTTGAAATTTGTTGTATTATTTGTTGGTAATAATAATAAAAATACAAATTATGTGGAATACAAGTGCATGATTCACACATGAACAATTTTGGTTACACACATGCTAGAACTTGGTAACACACATACTTGCTTGAATTTGATTGGTTACACCCACATGCTCGAATTTGATTGGTTACACACATGATTTTACAGGTATAAAAAAGAGATGAAATGTAATTTCATTCATTATTTTGAAAATGAATACCAAGAATAAGCAAATAGATGTCCAACCAGTGCGAATGTATCATGAATATAAGATGTATTTTTATAAGAAGGAATTCCCATATGAATGCACAAAGCCAATTAAATTGATCAAGTCTTAATATTCAAGTTTCAATGCACAGTTATCAAAAGAAGATGTTGTTGCACTAAATAAAGTGTTAATGAAAATTAATATGAATCTAAGTTGCAATGAAAATATATATTCATCAACCATCGAATTAACAGTTTTCATGATGCCTTTGAAGAAATCGGATATAAAGATGGGGAAAGTTGATTTGTCAAAATGAAAATCCAAAGCTATGAAATAGCTGAAAAACCTGTCATATCACCAATTTGGAAATTAGTCAATGATCGACTTTCTCTAGGATTTTAATATGTGAATAAATGTATTATTATTAATAAGTCTTTTGATTTTTTATGTTTTTAAGTAAAGTTTTTAAGTTATAGAGTAAGTAATAGTACCATTAGAACAATCGTCAAAAATTAAGATTATAAGAATCAAGGTCATACAATCGATATACAATATATTTGATATGATATTCATGTTATGGCTCAAAATATGAGAAAAGTTTTATATGTACTTTGATAGCTGGGCAAATGCGAGACTAGAATTTCTACCCGCCCAATTACGCTTATCGTCTTTATTGGTAAGCGCAATTTTATTGTTCTTAAATGTAAACAATTGGTGGTTCCGCGTCCCTATCGTAGTTTGAGGCACCGTGAATATTGTGTCATTATTAAAACAATATAAATATGACTGGTGCTTAATCTCTGTCCCCAACAACTTCACCTCCTTAACCTTTATTGTATCTTTAGTACCTTAAAGACTATAGCACTTGGGTCTTAAGAAAACCCACTCCTTATACCCGAGATCTTTACTTTCATCTTTAAATTTTCCTATCATTGAATCTAAACGTATCTAAAAGGTTGTTTCTTATCATTGCCGGTAAAAGAGTGTCTAGTCTACAGTGCTTAACCTCAAGGAAAAATGAATCCGTGTCGCCGGCAACGATATTTATTTCGCAATTAAATTCATTACGGTATTTAGCTAATTCCTTATATTGTAGTTCGTACATTCTAAGTTTAGACAGGTCTAGAACTGATTGTCCTATGTAACTAGGCCTGTCTAAACATATCGAATCCTTATTCAGGTGAGCAGCAATCAGATTATCATCAATTACGATAGATTTTCTGAAAGTCGGCTTTGAGTCATATACAATCATCTTTTCATCAGAATTGCATAGCCTCAAATTCATCCGTTTTTTAATATTTTCGACAGACTTTCCATACAAACTATTATTATAAAGTTTAAACAAGTCCAAGTACTATATAGCTCGCTAGTACTTTGAGCGCTTAGTTTTGTGTTTTTGTCTATGTATGCATAAAATATAGGTGCTTGCTTAAATTTAATTGCGCTATGAACTTTAACCACCTTCTCACCGAGAGAAAGATAAAGCTTGAGAAGACGCTAATGAAGAACATAGTGCGACATTCCTTGAACTCTATTTCCTCATTAAAAGATAGTGGTTCTATAGTTTTTTGACAATGAACCTCGAAATATGGCAAGAAAATCGAAAGAGCAATTTCATCAATCTTTTTCAAAAACGCCAAAACGCAATCATCGCCAATAAAATTATAATATTGTTTTGTATTTGTATAGTTATTTATTAATAGTAGACCTGCTGCTATCGGCATGTGTATTTGATGATGCCTTATATCCAGTGGTAACATTGATTCAAAATCCGCATAAATTACGAATGGCGGGTAATAGTTTTTGCATAATTAGAAAATTTTAAATATTTATTTTTAGCAACGTATAAAGGGTAGTGCCTGTTTGATTTTTAATGCACAAGGAAACATGGGTGTCAAACACAGGTTTTAATCTAAAGCCATTAAGACAATAGTGACACCAATGTACAGAGATTTAGATATTGCAAGATGTAGTCGCATGACAGTTCATTAATTTATCCAAATCAAAAACAGCCGTATAGTGATAATTATCGCCGTCCTCCAAAAGAAGTAAATAAATAGGTGTAACCTTGGAGCGGTGAATTATATCTAAATGCGGATGATGGGGGATATAATTTATATAATCATTTTGTGGAAATTTAGACGTTTACGTTATATGTCAAAACATTTATAGCAAGGTTCTTGTTCTTTCTTTCGAACTTGGGAATAGTACAGAGCCTCATAGGACAATTGTCAATGGGGTCAAAATTCAATTCATCCAAATAATTTTCGTAAGAAGTAACTCTGTTTCTATAGGTGCGAACTACATTACGTTTTAAAAGGGCTAATATACTATGTATAAAACAATGATGATCATTGTTTTGAACATTAACTATTGCTTTTTTGCCAGATAAAGATCTTGGTGTGGGGATATAACTATGACCAGCTAGTCTATTTATGGGATAATATTCAGTTATAAAATCAATTTCTTTGATTTTAACAACCCGCCATCCACTCCCTAAATATGTGAAACGCTCTATTTTATTATTTAATTTAGTAATTCCATCAAGCAGAAAATTATCAGAGAAAAGTTCTGCCTTATTACTAAAAATTTATCTTTAATTTCACCATCTTTTTCGAATTCTATAAGAATGGTGAATTGTATTTTAACTGACCCCATTTTGTTTATTTAGATTTTAATTTATTAATTATTTTATTTGTTAGGGAGATTTGAATTAGATTTTCGTGTTCAACATTTAAATCTATCATTATTTCAGGTTCATTATCAACATTAATTAAACCCCCTATTTAATTATTATCATCATCATCATCGCTAATGATGATTTCCACACTTTTAATTTTAGAGGGAACACACTGAATATTTGCAGCAGGTCGTTTATTATTATTATTATTATTATTATTATGTCTCGAAGTATTATTTCGTTCATTATTATTATTATTGTTATTATTATTGTTGTTATTATTATTATTATTATTATTGTTATTATTATTGTTATTATTGTTTAGTTTATTTATTTTTCGAAAAAGAGATTTTTTATTTAAAGTAAATTGATTTAAGTGGGTAGAGTGTCCCTTATAAAATATTTATATCTTGGGCAGTCTCGCATTTGGGGCATATGAAAAAATAGATGCCAAAGAATTTATGTCCGTAGTATCGCTTCATTTCAACATGACATTTTACCGAATGACATGTTGAAGCGATGCAATATTTCGGATATAATTGGCCTGATAAAATATATATTTTAAATATCGATAAATATAACTTTTCGATAACTTTTTCAATAAATATAAAAAGTTTAAATATCACAAGTTTAAATATTTCATTAATTCTAACATTTATCGGCATGATAAAATGTATATTATTTTAAATATCGATAAATATAACTTTTCAATAACTTTTTCAATAAATAATACAATTATTTGATATTCAATAATTATCATAAATATAAATTTTTCCATCAATATAATTTTTTAAACAATTATTAGGTTTTCAATATCATAAATATAGGTTTTCAATAATTATCACAAGTTAAAATATTTCATTAATTCTAACATTATCACAAATTTAAATAAATATAACAAATATATCACAAATATAGGTTTTCCATCAATATAAATTTCAATAAATGTTAATAATATTAAAATAATATATTATAACAATAATAAAAAAACTAACATTTATCATCATCATCCACGTCAATGCCGGCATTATTCACCGAAAATTTGTCATCCACGTCAAATAAAATTTCTTTACTGGTTTCGGAAGTCAGAAGACTTCTTAAAATATTATTTCGATCTGTCATTTTGAATTAGTTGTGACAAAATTGTCAATTTTTATAAAGAGAATCAGGATTTAGCCAATCAGATTTAGGTAGGTGAGAGATTTTGATGTATGTGTTCTTTGTAAAATCACATACAAACAAAAGTATGCATGTGTTTTCTTTGTAAATTACATACAGTTTTGTGTATTCATGTGGCACTCACTTATCATGCAGTATGAATCATGTGATGCAGTGTAAATTATGTGATGATTATTCATTAACACTGGCTTTGTTATAATTTATTAATTAATTAATAATAATAAAACATAGCAATAATAATAACACAAACATTATTACATTTATTATACATCAAATCGCTTGGATAATAACCAAGCTAAACAATGTTGACCACATGTTAAGGTCCATGGTTTTTAATACATAGTTTTATTATACACAATAGGTTTATCCATTGTTTGCAGTTGTGAAACCATTAAAGCCGGATAATAGAAACCCATAGGATCAAATACAAATATATTGCTAGATTTCATATATATTGCTAACCAATGTTCTGCACCGAGATGAGACGATTGAGTATTGACGATTATTGCTTGATTATTACGTAAATATGAAATACCCCATAAAATTAATAATACATGAAAAACTTACTTCATGACAAATTATCATAAATTATCTATACATTTATACCAACATTTTCAAACCAACAATGTTTGAACTTTGTTCAAACTTGTACTGTTCTGTGTGCAGTTATTTGAACCTCATTTTCAAATACTCCATATATAACAAAATGCACCGGTTTAGTTGTAGCTTTAGCAAACTTTATATCTAATTGTAAATTTCCATTTTGAGGTAATTGACTCTGATTTAAATCAAAATCGGATACCAAAACAAATGTATAAAAGGGATATTTGTTTTTAAAATCATCAAGAGTGATACCACAATTAAGGTTTTTTATCCAAATAACCTATATTTTTTATTATACTCTAGATATATGTAGCACAATAATTATCATTATCGAAATCTTGAGTATATGTTTCTCTATAATCACAAAAGTTTCGAAAAAGCTAGTGATGTTACTCCAAAATTTTGAAAATTGAGCTCGATGATTGGTATGATCCATTATATTGAGATTCACTTTGAAATGTTACGAATATAAAGTTTGGGCATATTCTATCTCCAAATATTTTTTTCCTTATAGAAAGAAGCTGAACCTTTCACAATAGCAAATTGAACAATTTCCTTTGTTTTCAATGAATATATTGCATGCTTAGAATTAAGTCCCAGTTGATGACCGGCTAATACAGAGGGATAAACACGAACTCTTCTTAACAATAGTTTTGCATCAACTAATTGAAGTATTGGCGCAGAAGTAGCACTTGTTAGTGATAATGCCGACTCTGATCTTTTCAATCTAATGTGTACATTAACACCTTGGAGTAAATATTTCGGTTGATCGAAATTGAATTGCAATGATGAGCACATGGTAAATAATTTCGAACCCTTAATCCAATTTTTTCTATCGTCATCACTACCATAACCCTTTCATTCGTTTATTTATATGATGTTTATGATGTTCTTTACGTTTTTGAGCTGGTGCCGATGCCGATGCCTGTTTTTAAAACATACCCGCAACACCCGGTAGAACTTTCCCTAACTCGGATAATGCGTTTGATTTCAGAGATGGTAAGATTTTCTGCTCATTCATTATCACATCTTTAGCAGTTTTCATACCAAAACTACCAAGGCGTTTAAGAATAGGAAGTGCAAATCTACCATTGTTCTCAACCAACCTGATCCATACTGTTTACCAATAAAATATGGTAATTCGCCACCACTTTGGCTACCACTATACATACTAATAATATCATTATTGGCCATCTAATTTACGAAAATAAAATGTCAAATGAGTTTATGTATCTTTACTAAATTCAATAAATTTACCGCTATCATCAGGAATATTTATTTCTATATTGTTTATACATGATGTTGATACCGGTAAGTACATAGAGTTATCGATATTTATATTGACAACTTCATCCTGGTCATGTTTATCAACCCAAACAGATTTCAATAGAGGAACCACAGAATCAAGAACAATTATAGGATCGATGATGTTAGTATATATGAACATTTGTCTATGAAGTTTTATTATTTTTGGTTTGCGTACACCAAAAGCACTTACACGATATGTTTGCTTATCTAATCCCAATGTATTAGCCAACTTTTTATCAAATGTAACTTCACAAATGTTATTATTCAGACTAAATTTATATAATCCATCTTTAACAAATTCAATAGTTTTAAATTTATGTAAACAATTGAATGAAATATATTTATATAACGCTTCAAGTGTTTCAATATATAATTCATTAGTAAACGTAAATGTATCTTTTACTTCATTATTATATGATACAGATATTTTGATGTGTTCATTCACAGGGTCGACATCAATAAAAGCTTTGAAACGTTATAGGTATTCAGTAACAAGAACATCAATGTTAAGCTTATCACTACCCATTTGCTTGGCATCCTCAATACTTTCAAACTGTATTGTAAATGGGCTAAAATCACATCTAACATTCAATCCATCTTTGAAAAACATGCCACTATTTTCATCTAAAATTTGATTCGGAATTTGACAATATCGATCAATATTATTGATTGATAAAATACCACTACATGTTTTGGGAATACGCTTCTTGTAACTGATTTTACAATGACTATAAAATGGGAATATATTGTTCACAAATGTAAAGTCTTGCAAAGCAACTTTCCACTTTCCATGTAAATAAATTGGATTTTGAAGATCAACCATAAATTTACTTGCTTGATTTTCCGGATGGATTAGTGGGCAACTATTGCTCGGTAAAATTGTATAGAAACTCATTTTAACAAGTCTTTTGATGATATCCTAGAGGGTTTTTGATATCCATGCCATTTGACACAGTATTGCTTATCCTTACCCACATTTTTAGTTTTCAAAATTTTCTTAATTCTGAACACTGTAGGTTTGGAAATAACTTGTAATTCCTGTTCATAGAATTTCCCTTGTATTACATTGTTATCACTATCTTTAATAACATACATTACAGGACTATGTTTAGTATTAATTTTTGTAATTTGAAATACCTCCTCACTCCAATTACTATCGCAAATTTTGATGAAAGGTGAAGCAAATATCTTATTAATTCTAGCGTGATCACCAACTTTATATTTTGGTTTTGTAATTTGTAGACCGTAATCATTTAACTAATGTTTTCGAGCTGATATCTACGGGTCTCAAACCATTCAGACCTCGATGTGATGAATTATTATAACTAACAAGTATTTTCGGTAATAGATTTATCCATATTTTATTACCTTGGAGCACGAAAATTTCTTCAATCTATCCCTCAATGTCCGGTTAAATCTTTCAACATGTGCGGCTTTGTATTAAGAATGTACAGAATAATAATTTATTTTGAGACAAACCAGGATTTACTTAACTTTACTATTGTAAAACTCCTTGCCTATAATAATAATAATATTAATAATAATAATAATAATAATAATAATTATAATAATAATAATAATAATAATACTATTGTAAAAATCCTTGCCTATAATAATAATATTAATTATAATAAAAAATACCTAAATCGGTTTGCAAATTGTCAGGATGACCATTTTTAAATAAATTATTAATTGCTTTAGATATTACCTCTGCAGATTTTGTCTTTGTTGGTACATAGCGGGCGAAACGACTCATTTGCTTACGATTTTTATTATTTACTAGCAATAACAAAGATTTTCGATGTTTATTCAACACTAGTTTTTTAGATTTACTAATTTTTATTTTACCTCTGACTACTTCTAGTAGAATTTTGAGTAAATCATCGACAACAAAATTTGAAAATGATTGTAAAATCGACAATCTTTTCATACTCGATGCCTTTAACAATGCATTAAAATATGGGAAACTCCTATGATTTTTTACAATTTTAACTTTTTTATTACGCCTTTTAATAAGGTTTTTCGAAATTAAATTCATTGCGGGGAAATTCTCGGTTATTAGTATTTTAGATTGTGTATAACTGGTTTTGGGATGAACTACTTCAGCCTTTATGTTCTTTTTAATACTTTGTCTAAGTTTTCGGACGTTTTTAAGTCTGTATTTCATAAACATTTTTACATGTCAATGTTTCAACTTTGTTTATAAACCATGGCGCCTTTTTTATTGAAAATATCTGTTTTTACCCGTAAATCATCATTGCGTTGTTGTGTGAAATCAAGAAATATATATCCATGTGGTGATTTTGTAGCATCTTGAATGCACTGATGAGAAAATTACGATTATTAGGATATGCTGTCGAGCAAGAAAATCAATAACTGTTGCATCTCTAGGATTCTTCAAAATAACTAAATATTGAACATTTAAATTCCTTGTTCGATATGCGCCACCCTGATGAAATAGATTTTGAATAATAAAAATCACAGTAACACCAACATGTAGACTGATTTTTGTGAATAAATTACTAAAATCCTTTTCTTTATTAGCCTCCTGATACAAAATTTTTATCATTAAAATGGATGTAACGAGCGCAGTTCAAGATAAAATTGAACATTATAGTAATTTATTATTATTATTATTAATATTAACTATTTTGTAAATGATTATTTTAAAGTTATCAAAGAACATCTGGAATTCTATTATCCAGATATACATGAAATATTGAAGGATAAGCCAGCATCAACGATTCCAGACTTGGTCTTCAATTATACGTCTATATGGATATTTTCTGTAATTGATGAGTTCCTATGGGATATCGAACAAAACATAATGTTAAAGTATATGGAACCCGAATATTCATGTGGTGATGGATGTCATTGCTGCGTTGCCCGATATCGAAAGTATGTAGAATGAGCTTTGAATAAAGCTCTTCGGCAATATTATTATAGTCTAATTATTTCTTTATAATAAAAGTTTTTGTTGTTGATTTTTTTTATTATATATTATTAAGTACTTGTAACAATAATAATAATAATAATAATAATAATAATAATAATAATATAATAATATAATAATAATAATAATAATAATAATAATAGTAATAATAATAATAATAATAGTAATAATAACAATAATAGAATAAAAATTAAAAAACATAAAACACTACTTATAAAAATAATTATTAAATTTAAATTAGAAAATGTTTAAAAATACTATGACCTTGAAAAAATTTGAATGACCTTGACCTACTTTTAAATGACCTTCAAAAAATATGATGACTCATCCAATAACCTTGACTTACTTTTCAATTACCTTAAATTTTTTGGATGAGTCATGGTCTTTGTTTAAATGACACTGACCTACTTTTTAATGACCTTGAAAATTATTATGACTCATCGAATGACCTTGAAAATTATTATGACTCATCGAATGACCTTGAACTACTTTTAAATGACCTTGAATGAGTGATTGTCTTTGTTTAAATGACCTTGAAAAATATGACGAGTCACCCAATGACCTTGAATGAGTCATGTCTCTGTTTAAATGACCTTGGATGAGTCATTGTCTTTGTCTTAGAAATTTTTTTGTACTTTTAGAATTAGAAAACCTTTTACCCGGGGGGTATATGTGGTCAAGCGGTGACATGGTTTAGCGGTGACATAACCATCTGCTTAGAGTACAACACGGTGGTCATTTCTATGTAAAAATATCATGAAAAGGTTACATAATAATGGCGTGATCGCAATTTCAAATGTTTTTAAAATGACGTAACCATCGATTTAAACAAAAAAGGGGTATTGCAATAAAAAAAGTTATGGGTTACCGATGATAAACCCGTTGTGGCGATTGTTATTTATAATGAACTATATTCTAAATTAAAGTTAATGTCAATTCTTCTCTTCAAACCCACCTGTCAATGTAGCTGTAATAATATCTTTTACTGTTCATATAGTTTGTTTGAATAATACATTTAATTGTTACTACTAAAGAGAGCTGAAGTCTAGCTTGATACTAAATTTCCGGGGTCTCATTCTCAAAAAGGTTCCTTCAAAATTTCGGCCTCTGTCTGTGAATATCCTCTTTGAATTTCTGAAACTGTAGATCCAACTGTTAATTATCGTAATAAAAATTGTTCCTTCGTCTTGCTTTAGGATTGCGGTAAAAAAATCCATTTACTAAATCGATCAATCATGACTACAATATATTTTTCAATTGTATTTCTCACTATATAGGCTGCATTCAATTCATCTTTATAAGTTTTATATATGTCTTTTGTTTGTGTGTTAAAATTATACCTCTAGTTTCTGACTTTATAATAAAAGTTATTATTCATTCGAACAAATTACATCACCACAGTTTATTGATAGTAGTTTTTTTATTAAAAAAATTGTTATTCAGTTGAAAGATATGTAACAATTTAAAGGAAACCTCTCATGAGGCCGGTGACGCTAAACAGACTAAATGGACTTTATGTTCTGGCATTTAACTGCTATTACATTTTATGTATACATTTTGTATGCACAGATTCTCCGAATACATTTCCAAAATATAAAGTGTTAAGCGAAACATTGACAACAAGAGTTATTTTAATGTAAAGATAAAAGGTATAAAAAAAGAGATTGCTTGATAAAATTTCGTTTGGCAATATACTTTTTCATAGGAATGTAGTAACACATAAAAGACAATGAACATGTTATTAAACATATTAATAAACTAATATTTGTTGACAAAAAATAGTTTAATAAATTTAAAAAAAGATTTTCTTTCATTTGAATATCTTCCACTTAGACTGACTGAATGATACTTAGGAAAATTAATACTAACTGTCAGAACTATCCAGGGCTTCTGATTCTTGTTTTTAAAAAAAAATTATAATAATTTTTATTTTAATTTCAATTTAATTTGAAAATTTATTTCATAAAATTTTAAATTTAAATGAGTTAATAAAAAAATATTTTATCTCTATTAAATTTGGAGATCTTCAGGAAAAAAACTCTAAATTTGATTAGATAATTAAATATTAATTTTAAAACAATTGTCGGTAAGCGATTGGAGCCAATTTTATTTTTATGGGTTTTTGAGTATGAAAAAATACATATGCTTTTTATTTGAGGAAATATTTTTAGGCTTTTTAATTGAGAAAAAATTAAATAATAATTCACTTCATTAAAACAAAAAATTTAAAAATTCATTCATTAAAACAAATAATAAAAAAATTTAAACCCCACTAAAAATATAATTTTTGAGGTGGTCTCAACTTTTTTTTTCAAGCCAAATATCCCACGGGGGATAGTCCTCATTATGAGAACTCAATGAAAAGTTGCATTTCAACAGGGATATTTCCTTGGAAATCCTTTATATATATTTCACATTTTCATTTCCTCAATTATGGTGTCACTCTTTAAATTAAATTTATATAAATGTAATATAAGTTAATATATTTAAATAAAAACAAATATATATTTTAAAACATTATTTAAGCACATTATATAATTCAAAAATGCAATACACTTTCAATCTTCAACTTTAATATATTGAAACTGATAAATTTTTCAAAATTATTATTATTGCTGGTATTACAGATTAGTGAATAACAAAATAAACCCTTGCTGTGAAGTAATAATTATATTGTTGAAAACATTTCTATTATTATTTCACAGCAAGGGCTTATTTTGTTATTCAATTATCTGTTATATTAATTTATGCTGCTACAAAGGAATCGCCGTTTTATACTTATACTTATTATTATTATTATTATTATTATAATAATTATTATTATTATTATTATTATTATAAATATTATTATTATTATTATTATTATTATTATTATTATTATTATTATTATTATTATTATTATTATTGTCAATTTATTGTGGATATCGAAGCAATATCGAGGCAATTTCCATTATAAATGTATATTATTTATATTTCCAAACATTTCTATTTGACATTTGCACAATACGATAAAATAGCGAAGTAATAGGATACACCCCCTTTGCTTACGTAATAATATATAATATCTGACCTCTGCCCACCCTGTTACTACCTGGAGATTGACCTCTGACACTCAGTTGCTACTTAGTAATTGACCTTTGTCCACTGTTGTCAGGTAACCTCACAATTATGTCACGTGCTCACTGGTCAGTCCCTACCCGGAGACAAAC
The DNA here is from genome assembly GCA_022537955.1 of Schmidtea mediterranea. Lineage (NCBI taxonomy): Eukaryota > Metazoa > Platyhelminthes > Tricladida > Dugesiidae > Schmidtea > Schmidtea mediterranea. The sequence continues at coordinate 74,860,255 of CM039679.1, read as the reverse complement.
TTATTACACACCGATTACATAACCATTATTATGTCATGTAGTTATGTACCAACACACCGATTAACATTTATTATGTCACGTAGTTGTGGACCAACACACACACCTACCTTCTAAAACCTTCCCACACTTATGATGCGCTAACAAACTGATAACTATCAATGAACCTAACTGATACTTTATCGATATGCACTATCAAAGATATATACTTTTCTGCTGTAGTGGAATAATATTCAAATTCCAAGAAAGAAAACTACTAAGACCATACTTCAAAATGTGATGAAGGTCATAGCCCCTAAGATTATGAAAAATAACAGGTAATCGATGATGATTTCTTCTAAAATTACGACAAAGACTACAAGCAGACCCAAGATAACGACCTGAAAAGTGTTCGTAAACTTTAACACGATTTCTAATGGGTTTCTTACAAAGATAACAATTCAAGCAAGACTTAAAAGCATTTTCCTGATTAAATAATAGCGGAATCATGTTTGAATCACTAAAAAGATCAAAATAAGGTTGTAAAATTGTTGCCACAATTTCCTCTATCTTTTTCAAAAATTCCATGGCACACTCTAAACCAATGAAACTAAAATACGATTTAGTATTATTTAAGTTATTAATTAATAATAGTCCTGCTGATATTGATAGATGTTTCTGATGAAATCTTATGTCAATGGGTAAAATTGACTAAAGTCAGCAAACTCTAAATATTTATTTTGAGGAAGAGTGTGTAAAGTTGTTCCTACCTGATGTTTGGTACATAAGGCATAATGACTGTTAAAAGCATCCTTCAAACGAAAACCATTAAGACATCCAGGACACTATTGACATTGCATTTGTACACTAACTATATCATTAATATGTGGATTCATTAAGCGTTGCAAGCCAATAACAGCAGTATAATGATATTGGTCATCATTTTCGAGAAGTAAAAGATAGAAAGAATCAACGTCAGTCACTTTAGTGCGATGAATAATATCCGAATGAGGGTGATGAGGAACAAAATAGTAATTTTCATTTTCATCCATATTAATAACAGTTGAGTTATAAGACAAGACATTAATTGCAAGACCTGGATTCTTTTCCTCAAACCTACTTATATTGCACAATCTCATAGGACAGTCATCTATCTCATCATAATTTAATTCATTCACGAAGTTAGTATAGCTATACATATTAATTCGATTATTTACAAGAACGTCATGCTTCAATAAAGCCAAGATTCTATATATAAAACAAAGATTGTCACTATTCTTAATATTAATAATAGCTCTTTTCAATTTAAGCGCAAGAGGAGTCTCAATAAAACCGTGACCGGTTAACCTATTTATTTGGGAATATTTAGTCAAAATAAAATGAATTTCTTGAATTCTAGATATAGTCCATACACTACCCAACTGAGTAAATCTTTCTATTTTTTCATTTAATTTTCTAACTCCTTCAACAAGAAAATTATCTGAGAAAACCTCGGCGTTATTAGATATAAATTCATCTTTAGTTATATCATCTTTCTCAAATTGAATATTTACAGCAAATTGAATTTTAACGTTCCCCATTTTATTAATTTCAATTCTTAGCCGTTTTATAATTCTATCTGTTAATGTTATTTGATTAACATTAAATTCGTCAACATTAAATTTTAGTACCCTACGAGATCCTCTTAAATCTAATTCTACAATTGGGTCATTACTAATGTCGACTGAACCACCTATTTTGATGTTTTCATCATTATCACTAATTACAATTATTTCATTTTTAAATATTTTAAGCGCCCCTAAATTCAAACCAATATCAAAAATCGTTAGCCTTAAAAATCATACGAAAGAAATCTAGTTTATTCTGATTAAACTGTGTCAAATGAACCTTATGATGAAAAACGAAATCAAGATAGGGTTGGGCATGGTAAGTTTTGCATGAGGGACATATAAAGATTTCAATGCCATTGAACTGATGACGATAATATTTCTTCATTAGGTCATGCTATTCATCACTATGATTCACGGATGAATTGCAGTACTATTTATATAAAAATAATTATAAGTGAAAATTAATTATTTTTGAAAATTATGGCATAATTATTAAATAATGAAAAGTTATTTAATAGGTTAATAAATTACCTAATTCGAACCCTTTAATATGAAAAGGTTATACTATTTTCAACTTTATGTAAAAGGTTATATAAATTATGTAATTAAATATTTATAAAAATAAACAGTTTACAATCAAATTATCGATTAGGCGATGATGGGTGTTGATCAGTGTTGATCGGGGTTGATCGGTGCGGATCCGTGTGTGTATATAAAAGGTTTAAGAACGGTAGGTCCTAGAAGGTAGATGTGTGGAAGTTGATAGGCGTGTGGAAGGTTCTAGAAGGTAGGTGAGTGTGTTGGTCCACAACTACGTGACATAATAAGGGTTAGGTAATCGATGTGTAATAAGCGTGTCTACGGGTAGTGACTTACCAGTGGACACGTGACATAATCGTGAGGTCACCTGACAACATTGGACAAAGGTAAATTACTAGGTAGCAACTGAGTGGCAGAGGCCAATCTCCAGGTAGTAATAGTGTGGACAGAGGTCAGATATTATGTAAGCCAAGGAGGCGGGGGGTTGTATCTGACTGGCACACATCCTACTACTTAGTGAAAACTGCATGCTTTACAAAGTTTCATTAATTACAGTAAGCAATTAAATATCGTCACCCATACCAATGCTAAACACTTGTAAAAAATATCTATTGTAAATTATATTATTTTTGATAAATTGTTACATAAATTTAGGTTGAAATAATTTCCTTCCATGTTTGAATTATTGTTTCAAATCAATCTGATAAAGTGAGATGATATTTTATAAATGAAAATATTGACAGTAGCCTTTTATACGAGCTTTTCTGTTTTGTTTTAATAAACTAATAAAACTCAATTCACAATTCTTAGCTGTAATTGACAGATTTTACAAAAGACATTATTATTATAATTATTATTATTACTATTATCATTAATAATAATATAAAAATAATAATAATAATAATAATAATAATAATAATAATAATAATAATAATAATAATAATAATAATAATAATAATAATAATAACAATAATAATAATAAATATTGATAGCTTCAAAGTATTAGCACATTCTTAATAGCAATAACATTTTGAATAGAGAATTGTCAATCTATCTTAAAAAATAAATTCCAAATCTGATTGGATATAAGCTTCTTTTTGCGAAATCATAGATTCTCTCAATAATAACAAAAACCTTTAAAAACTGAAAAATATTTGTTTTGAAACACAATTTTTTAATATAATAATATAAACTGATAATAAATAAATATATAAAAATGCCGGATTCATAATAAATTTGAAAATTAAAGTTGAAATATTGACGAAATGAGTGTCATTAACAAATAATGATTTAATCTCATTACACTCGAGGTGCGACAATTAAAACAAATGTAAACCTCCTCAGTAACAACTTTTAAGAGAAGAATGAGATTAAAAGAGTTGCTGTCTGGCCACTGTTATTGTCACAAACTTTAATTTATTCACTCTTATACAGGAGCGTTTAAATAAAAATTCTGGGAACTTAAAATTTTAAATAATATACATTGACCAAATAAAAAATGTATTTTATATTATTAAATTTTAAATTGAAAAAACATTTTATTAAAGTAATTAAATACGATTCTACAATGAAGTTGATGCAACGGTTGTCACTATGAATATAGCAATGCGGTCCGCAATTTTGTATTAAATATTTCATTACGTTGAAACATTTTGAAAAGAGGAAATTAAAACTGGTATGAAATAAATATTCTAAGCCTGGCACACAATGGAAATTAGAAATATTTCGTAAAAAATTAATTCTGAATTCTATGAATTACTTGACAGTGCTTGGGAAAATTATACTACTTTCAAAGTAGATGATATAGGAAAGGATACCACATAATAAACAGCTATACTCGTATCTCTTTCGCAAACGATGTGACGCCAATGACATATAGTTATTCAACTTGATCATTTCTGCTGTATTTTTATAAAAAAGTTTCTGCAAACAAATATTAGTATCATGTTAAATTATAACTTAAAAGATTATGGCATTTAATATTTAAATTAAAACGACAATTAAATGGAATTTATTACTGCGTTCCTGCATGAAACTCGACGACTTCCATTTACTACAATGTCCCGAGATAAAATAGACTATAATAGCTCTTGTCAACAAAATCGCTCTTTATGTTGCCGATATTTGATGTGCCCCCACAATTGTATTTGTTCTCTTTTAAATAAATGCCGTAAATATTTTTACTTATAGGGTATCTCATTATTTATGCTATATATGTCTGCCCTCACATAAAATTCCATCCTACTTAACTCGACTAACAATGGTAATAATATTATTTATTAAATAAAAGTATTAAAAAAATCTTTTTAAAAAATGTTTTAGATTAAAATTTTAAAATAGATATCACCTATATTGAGCTGGAAGTAAAAATAATGCAGTTTTAATTTTCGCATAAAAATAAATAGTCAAAATTGCAATTTTTACTCACATTATTATTTATTTTATTTAAATATATTGTTTAAAAAAAATGCAATACTGTGAAAAAGAAAATAAAAACTTAGACTAAAAATTTTATATAAATATAAAAATAAATATAATTATTGACTTTTGTTCTAATTTATGCATTTTTTGGATTCAACACTTTTTAAATGTATTTGTTTCAACTTTGCTTTCTAACTTTCAAGAAGTTAAACGGAGAAAACACGTTATGCTATCCTGTAAAACCAATTGAAATTTACCTGATGCGATTAAAGGTGGCCAGGATGGTTAACTATATTTATTGCCTATTCTTTCCAGTCTTTTGAAAGGTAATCGACGATTATCTCAAATCATTCGATCAGTTTAAGGTAAGAAATTATATAAATTTTGATACGATTAAACAAAATGCTTACTTTTAATAGTATAATAATTGGTGAGTTTAGTCTTTAATCATCGAAGTTAGGAAAGGGGTCTGAATTCTTTCTTAGTGTTAAACCTAAAATACTATAAAAACAGCCTTTAGTTTGGAATGATTTTTACTTTTTAAAATTTTTAATTCGGAATTTTATTTTTTAAATTTTAAATTTTTATTACTAAAATAATCATCCTTGTTCCCAGGGTACAAAGCGGGGGAATAAAAATTTGTCCTAACCACCAGTTTAGGTTAGCCCACATAAAATTCAAGTTCATAAGTATATTTGATTTATCAGCCAATCATAGACGCGATTATCATAGAGTTTCCTCAACAGTCAAATTCTTTCACATTCATTTTTTTTCAAATCGAGACAATTTCGTTCAATTAGCTCCTCGCAAAAAGTAAGATTTTCCAAGTATTTAAGAATAATTTACATTTTAAAATTTCAATAAAATAGAGAAAAAGATTCATTAAAAACGCCTCTCAAAGGCGATCGTTTCGTATTAATCTTTTCCAAACAAATTATTATATGAGATGAAAATTAAAAAGAAATTACACGATTTTATGAATTTTTAGATAAAGTAATTTATATTATAAATAATAGTTTTAGTTTATTTCCTTTTTTTCTAAAATATTTCTACATTTTATTTCTAAAAAATTCAAATATACTATTGTTTAAAACAAACTGTATGTTATATATAAGTAATAATAATAAAAAATATTTTTTGGATGGATTAAATATTAAATAATAGCATGATAAATTATAACTTATTTATCATGAAATGTTTTGTAAAATTTATATTTTTATCTGATTAGAATTTGTTTTGAATAAGTAATAGCTGTTTTACAATTTAAACAAAACACATTTCTGTGATAATATTCAGATAATAAAAGCAATTTTAGTTAGTTTTAAAAAAGTAATGAGATAAATAATTCAAACGTTTTAGTGTGTTTTGCAATTTTATTTTCATATAAAATTTGTGACAAATTTTAAAATTTAAAATAAACTTAAAATATTGACTCTGTATTATTATTATTCATTATTATATAATATTATTTTTATTATTAAATATAAATGTTATATTTATTTAAATTTATAAAAATAAATATTTTAAATTCCTGATTCAAGCAATGGATTCCCTAATAGACAAATATTAATGCATAATATAATTACAATTTGACAACTAGACAACTTATTTTTGAGTGTTTAATTAAATCAGTTTGATATCATTTGTTGATTTCGAATTGTAATTATTTTTTTTGAAAAATAAAAACATCATTATAATATATTAAATAAATAAAATATGGGTTGAATTGAGCCCAACCTACAGGGTACCCTTTCAATTCTGGTAAATGTTTCTCTATCAGCAAAGCAAATTCAACAAACCCACAAAGAATTTACTAAAAATGACGTTTATGCTTGAAGAAGGGTTCTTTTAAGACATTTTAATTTACCGTGGCAATAGGAAAATAACTTTCAAAACTTTTTAAGTTACACCAAATAATTTTGCCCTTTCAAAATTTATCCCAATCTTGAAATCCACTAATTGTTTTATTAATTTCTGTTCCTCATACCTTTCATCCCTTTTAAACAAAATAAAACTTTTCTAATAATCGACAAACTGGAATTGTAGAAAAACCATTTTTGACAAATAATATTCAATAATTTTGATATATTGTTTCTTCACTTATTTATAACATTTTTCAATTCAATCAAACAAATTTACAAAAATACGTCCCGAAAATTGCCACATTCATTAACAAGAATAATTTTAAATAACAGCAGTAAAATGTAAATAAATATTTATTTTTTGCAATAATTAAAAAAAAATCAAATTCAGATTTTCAAATTGCTACTTGTTTAAATGCATTATTTTAATGTAAATGCTTAACTAGTAAATTACTTAATTTTTTTGTTTTCTTTTAAAATTTCATTCATTTTCATTACAAATTTAGATCAAACATTTATTTTCTTAAATTTTTGGCACTACCTTATTTTGTCAAGTGTTTTCAAGTTAAAACAAAAAATGATGACAGTGCCAAAAATTTGTGTAATTTCAGTAATAGTTTACTCTTAAATCTTATTAATTTCTATCACATGAAAGAATAAAAACTGCTATTTAATTTAAATTATTTACTAAATTAATTAATAATTATCTTTAATTATTTTTATAACCTTCCTTCAAAAATTCAGATCTTTACCTAAATTTCAATAAATTTTTATAAATAAAATATCAAAATAAATGCTTTAATATAAATATTATTTTGTGGGATAATTTTATGGAAACATTTTTGCTAATATTTATTACCGTATTTTAGCGCATCTAGCGCGCCCCCGTGTATACCACACGAATAAATAGAAATTTTTAATTTGGAAGATTTCAAATTATTGGTTCGAAAGGAAATGAGCCAATTGAATATCTTGTCAAATGAGATTATCAACATTGGGAAAGTGCTCATGGTCTTTGATATTTCTCCAATGTGGTCAATTGCTAAAGTCTGGGTTAACATTGTAGCTGTTGCCACGGCCGGCGCTTGACTTTTTGGGGCCCTAGGCTAATTAAAATATGGAGCCTCAAATTAAGAAATAAACTCAATAATGCCTCAATAAATAAAACAAGTAAATGAAAATAAAATAATTCATGAAGTATTTTAATCCATTCCAATCCTTTTAAGATTGTGTATGTTATTTTGGTGTTGTTTATTTTAAAATTTTTGCTATTATCTGTTTTTGGTCTCTTTTCATTGGATTCCTGCCAGAACTATTTGACGCCTCATGTAAATTGGTGTCCTAAGCAGCTGCCGACGTCGCCTATGCCTAAAACTGGGCCTGGCTGTTTCTTGACAGAAACTCGTTAACCGACGTTTTAGTCTGCATTGCTGGATGCAAAAATCTCAGGCTCATCTTTAAATCTGTGACCATTCCAGGTGTCAATCTAGCAAATGGTGTTGTCAAAACGTGCAATAAAAATGGTTGTCAACCACTGGATGTTGCTGTGAATTGACCTTTCAAGACGTATGCTTGAAAAAAATGGGACAAGAGTGGAACACACACATACGCGTCAGGTAGTTGACAACGCCATAATGTAAATATGTCTAATGTTCCTGATGTTGGCTCGCTGATGACTCAAAAAAAGAGAGGCAGTGAGTGAAGCATCAGAAACAGAGGGAAATGATTTAGCAATTGACGTAGCAATAGAACACCTACAGCCAATAGCAAAATATTAAAAAGGTCCAAGTACTCAGGGAAACTGCTAGAAATATTGAGTTTAAAAGAATCAATTAACGAAACAGAATTTTTAAGTTAAATAAAGTATAAGAAAGAGAAAGCTTAAAAAACTAATTTAAAACTAATATTAAAATTTATAACTATATTAGTTCAAGTGTTTCATTCTTCAAAAGATGATATGATCGGACTTTAAATTTGTAAGCAGATATAAATTTGATAAAAATTAAATGTGTTTTAATGATCTATGAAACATTTTCAAAAGAGTTTATAATTAAAAAGGCTACAAAAAGGTTTATAGATTTCGTATATTTAAACAAAAAAATAAGATTTGTTTATAAAAAATAAAAAACAAATTAAATGTAAAGAAGGCAAAAAAAAATTAAATTTAACTGAGTTTTATCTTAGAGAAACAAAAAATTTAAATTGGCATTTTGATAGAACAAAATTTGCTATTCATTGTCTTAGTTCGAAAGCCTTTTGTTTATTTAAGATCAACTAAATCGGAAAAAGAAAAACAAATGTTAAAATCTAATCAAATTAGTAAATTATTATTTATTTTCTTTCGAAATAAAAAAAACAATTTCTGTAAATTATTGTCAAAGTTAGGTGAGAAATGATTATAAAGTCCTCGGAAATGTCTCCATTGCATTATAATTGAGTAAAAATTAGGCTTATTCTGCTTCATATTCACTTGATTTGGAACTCAATTAACGATTTATTAATAATTAAATATGTAATTATTGAATTTTAAACAACTTCTACAGTAAACTTTATTTTCTTTTATTTCTTATGAAATTCAAATTCAGTCTTAATATGAAGTTTCTTTTTTTAGTTAATTTATAATAGTTCTTCCCAAAAAATTAATAGAGAAATTTATGTGACTTTCCCAACGAGAAATAAACATAACTATTTCCGCAGCCCTTTAATACAACAACAATATCTCATTTCTTCATGCATCAATGAATCGGATCCAAAGTTGCAGCAGACCTAGGATTGCAGATATAGAAAGAATGAAGGTTTTATACGACATCCAATTAATTTTTAATGAAATTATACCGAGATACCTTCACATCATTTGAAAAAAAGCTTTTGTGTTGAGATAATACACAATTTTTATTTTTTATCATGCTTTTATTATGCCCAATATTTCCAGAAGCACCGGCAATGGAACAAAAGCCAAATATATATATATATATATAATAAATTTCAAATAAAAAATGATCCTTATAAAACGTAATTATTTGATTAATTAATAATTAAATGATTAATCTCATCAATACACTCGAAATAAAAGTAATTTCGACAAGAAAAGAATCAACAATTGACAAACAAAAAATACATGAAGATAATAATTCTAAATTGAGTATATTATGTTAAGAAAATTTGGAGCACATTCTAGAAAGCAACTTTAGCATAGTATTTTATTTTTGTATTATTGTTGAAATTTTATTATTTTTTTATTATTATTATTATTATTATTATTATTATAATTTTTATTATTATTATTATTATTATTATTATTTATTATTATTATTATTATTACTATTATTATTTTTATTATTATTATTATTATTATTATTTTTTATTATTATTATTATTATTACTATTATTATTATTATTATTATTATTATTATTATTATTATTATTATTATTATTATTATTATTATTATTATTATTATTATTATTATTATTATTATTATTATTATTATTATTATGTTTGCTTATTTGTTTGTTTAAAATGGCAACTGTAATTTTTTATAAGTTACACATTTTTCAGTTCTTAATAATAAGTTAAAAATATATCACACTTTTTTATCTTGCTCATTTTATGCTTGAATGAAAATAAAAAATCCATATAATCAATTTTTTCAAAAGTTTTCACAAAGTTATTTTTTAATTTTATAACAGTATTTTTAATTGAAAATAAAATTTATTTTTTACTCACAAAAATGTAAAATGGTCTATTAAATTTAATTAATTTTTATCAAGTACACATTGAAATATGACGTTTCTTTTACACATAAATTAAATTATAATTAAAATAAAAACATATCATTTTGCTGGACAAATTACATAATAATATTTCATTATATTTTTAGAAAGGATAAAATAAACTTTAAAAAATTAAAGATAATTAACATTTATAAAAACCTCAGCAAATTTACAATAAAAGGATTCAAGTCTCGACTGTAACCTGCCTTACTTTCATCAAAATAAAATAACTTTAGTAACATTGAAGTCTCATAGAATTATACAAAAATCTCTTTCACTAAAACAATAATCAAATAAAATTAAATTTACACAACTTACGGCTCATGATTCACGTCTGTCAGAACAATTACACAAAATTATTTAATTTAATTTAAATTTTAAAATTTAATTTTTCAAAATAATAAAACAAAATTTATTAGAACCAAAATTAAAAAATGTTGCAACTAATTTTTGTTTAAATATTTAATGAAAAAAACTTTTTCTTGCATGATTTCATAAAAATGTAAAATGTTATGAAATAAATAACACAATATTGTCAGTATTGACTTTATATTGCATTATTTATAGGTCGTAATAAACTACATCTAGTTTTCAGCAATGTATCAAATTTATTAAGTATTTATAATATTAAGGAATGATTTCGTCATATTTTTGACAATTTTAGGTAACTTAATAATTTTAATTTTTGAAAAATTTCATTTACTTTTATTTTTATAACAAAAACAGATTTGTAAAGCTCACACGTAAATAATTAATTTCAAGTTTTTGAATAAAATTATTAATTATTCAATCGTTTATTGTTATTATTTAAGTATTAGACAATTTAAATAATTGCTGACCCTCATTAATATTGATAATTTTTAAAATTGGCCAAACCTGAAAAGGGTTGAGCACTACTTATTTACATAAATGATAAAAGTTGGCAAGAAACCCAAAGATATGTGCCTCAAAACGTTTATAGTTTTATTTGATTTATAATTGTTATTATTGCAACAGAATCGAAATTGGTAGCCTGGTACTTGAAAGATTTGACCGGAAAATTCTGAACATTCAAGCAAAAGAGATAAAAATTAAATTTTGGATAATCAAACTTTATTTGGTCATTCTGAGTCTTCAAGGTTTGTTAGAAAAATGTTCTTGAAATATCAATTACTAAAAAAATACATATTCGGAAATACTTTGCAATAATTACATGTACATTATGAACCATATTAAAATGCTTTGATCGTATCCGTATATGTAAAATGAGATATATTCACTTTTTGCGATTAAGAAAAACCTATCTTCAATTAAACATAAATTATATAAATTGTCCTTTAGGGACTAAATTTTAAAATTAAATTCTGTTTATTTTTAAACATATAAATCCAAACATTTAAGAAGAAAAATTTATGTATTTCCAAAGTTACCGATAATTCAAGGATAGTTTTGTGGATGAATTTTGCAAAATTGTCTTGGCTATTTTGTTTTAATATGCTATTGACATAAAAAATAATATAAAATATTTTATGTAAATTTTTTGAAAATTTCCATGAAATTTTTAATCAATTTGCTCATGGACATCTGTTTTTTCATTTGATTTAATTCAAAATTTAGTTTACAAATCAAGACAAAATTTAATATTTTAACTTTGTAAATTATCTTTTTCAATATAAATAAATATTTGATTACAGTAAACAATAATTTATTTACGCTAATTAATATTATTTTGTTTTTCAGAATTTTATAAAGCATTTATTTAATCCAAAAAAATATTTTAGAAAATAAATAATTGTAAAATAACACAGTACTAATTAATATTTACCAATTAATTAATGAATTTACCATTAACAAAATTCCCCGAAACATGTTCATAAATCAAATAATTATAATAAATATTGAAAAAAACAAAAAAAACGAAATCATTTGTCACGTTTTTTAAAAGATTTTAAAAACAAATTTTTTATTAATTTTAATTACACTAATATTTCATTTCGAGATAATAAAAACAAAACAATAGCGCATTATTGAATTTCAATTATCTTTGCCAATAAGCGACAAGATCCAAATTTTTTTTTGACATATTTATCGATGAAAAAGTGTTTGGAAATTAAAACAAATAATTATATATTTAATTAAATATTTAATTAAATTTGAAATAAATATTTCTGTCAGATTTTTTTCATGATATTGATAGGAAAAAACAATTATAATTTTGAACAAGAAAATCTTTTTCTTGGGACATAATTTTGCTTAATATCAAATTTTTAGTAACAAGTTCGATAAATAGTCAAATTAATTAATTTTCGGAATGATTTTCATTTATTATTTATAAATGTAATTCAACAGTTTAATTAAGAAAGTATGGAGTTACACTTTATTGAAACAATAATTAACTTTTGTTTATCAGGTTTAAATTATCGAAATCGAGGGCTTTAAGGCTTTTAATAAGTTTTGAAGAACAGAAACAAAGTCAAGTAAAATCATTAACCATTGAATGAATTTCTATTAAAAAATTCATTATTGAGTAAAGTTCTGTTAAAAGATTATTCATAGAAGGAAATGTTTTATAAAGGATCTTACAAAGATCATTCTTAGTAAATAGTTCAATGAAAAATGGTAATCTATCAATGGAAAAAGAAAAATAATTCATTCCAAAAATAAAATTTATAAACTTTTGTAACTCATCTTTAAAACCAATGATAACTTTGAACAGTCAGCTGCGGGATATAATTTCAGTAAATTCTTTGAAAGTTGTCATATTTTCAGAAAAAAAATGTTTTATGGAAGTATTTCTTTTTTGCCCTTTGCAAAACTCACTTAAACAGTTTTATTTTTAATCTCTACCCCTCTTTATTGCTTAATTATCTCTTTATCAATGACATTTATAATAGCTCCTGTATCTAAAATCAGGTTCTCCATATTACCCCAATTTTAATCATCTTAATCTATCTTGTTATATTCAATAATAAAACTTTACATTCTTTTCATTGACTTGTTTTCCATTTAGTCTTTCGTCAAACTAGTTCTCAAAGTAATAAATGCACTCATAATTACTATTATTTAATACAATTATAATATCATCACTTAAATTATTAATACTTTTATTAAATTATTAAGACAATATTATCATTATAATTTTTAATCAAATTACTATAAATAATACTATCATTACCTAAATTATGTTACTACTATTAAAAATACAATTAAATATATTACAGTATTAATACATAATGAAGACTCCAGCGCACTTTGACCTCAATAAAAGCCAAGTTCATAAATATGAGCTAATTGAATTATTTCTTCTGACTTAATTATTCTTATTCAATTTTAATTATTTTTAATTATTTTACTTTAATTAATTTTAGTATTTATTAATTATTTATTTTATTTAATTATTTTAATTATTAAATTATTTTATTGTTATTTTAATTACTTTATAATTTAAATATTATGTTTGTAATAAATACTACATTCATTGGAATGACTGCCCGTCAACTCTGTTCTCAAGTTCTTGATAACTGTCAACTGAAAGAATTGATTAATACCAGTGAATACAATTGTTGCTGAACTTTGTGTTAATGAGTGGATTTCAATTCCTACTTAGATTTTGTTCGGATCTTGGCTTTTAATTTATATGTCATGGGTGTAATACCACATACATTGGAATGACTACCTATCATTTCCGCTCTCAAGGTTTCGATCACAGTTGACTGATGGAATTGATTGATATTAGTAAGCGCAATGTTTTTATGCAGGATGTAACTAAATGTAAAATAGTTTTGGTAAAGATTTTTAAATATTTTTATCGAAGATTTTATTTAAATTTTGTTAAAATCTCGGTTTTGTAAAATTTAAAAAATTAATTTGTTTAACATTTTGTAGAATTTGTGATTTAAAAAAAAGCAAATTTTTTAATTTTTGATAAAATGTTTTGAGAATTTAAAAGCAGAAATGTGATTAAATAACAATGATTTACTCTAAATAGTTTAAAGTTCAAGACAACCTTACAAAGACTGTTATTCAGTCGAAATATGTTGTAGCTGAATATATATTTTGGATTGGTTTTGTTATTCTTTATTTAAATATTTTTTTATTATATTTTATAATTTAGAATAAATAATTCAATTACCTCATATTTTATGACCTTAGTCTTTATTGATGTTAAAGTGCGATTGGGTCCTCACTATACTACTTACAGTAAAACCTCAAAGTAATGGATTAATTATAGGAAGGTCCGTTAAAAAAAAATGTGTTTAAAATTTATCAAAAAATATTTTTTGGAAAATATTTAATAAAAATACAAAACACAAACTAATTTGTATTTAACGTTCTTTGGACACTTGTCGTGAAGTGAAGTTGCTATTTGATATAGACACACTTTTGCATTGTACGTTTTCCTCTTGCATCTTCTGCATTCTCTTCATCCTGTAATACTATCGCGACATCATCTAAAGACTTTCTGAAATATATTCGTTTGGTTGCCAAAATTATTCCCTGATCCATCGGTTGAAAAAGCGATGTTGTATTTTTTAAAGTTGCCAATTTAGTGACTTTTCATTTAGTGTTACTTGTAATAGTACACTTATTTTGATAATAGTTTATTATTTAAAAAGAGCATGTATTTACAATAACTGGGGGTGGGGTTCCTGAAAATTATTATGAAATATACCATTGTCACATAGTATTCCATTGTGTTGGACTGCATACATCAACATTTTTCCGTGTTTTTTGTACACCTTTTGTATGTAACGTGAATCTAGTGACCATATTTTCATTCAAATAATGTATAGGCAGAACTTTAATCTCTACAATACGGCTATTTTAGAATTTAAATATATTGCGAAAATTAGTATACACACTTATTTTAAGTCTAATTATTGTAAAACGACATGAAAAACCTATAAGTTCAGAAAACGTATAATGCCATCTTGTCTTTTAAAACGAAAGAGTCAAAATGTACCGTAGAAAATACTTATTCCCAAATTTTACGTTGGTGGTTACGGAATACGTGCATTAAAACAATGGTTAAAATTGATGAATATAGAAATCAAAAATTTCTAGTAAAATGTTAATATTGATAACGTAATAAACAATTAAAAAAAATATATAACATTATGTAATTGTTCATTTAAACAAAATTGCAATTAAAAAGAGAAGTTATTATGTAATAAGAATTTTTTACTTAAATTTCTTTGTTCTGGAGTGCACAAATCTGTCTACTTTAATAAAATACTGTTAGAATTATCAAAATTATACGTTAATAATTAATTTTGCAAAATCGGAAAATTTCTAGACTATCTCTCCCTCTCTCTGGTTTTAACTGATATTTAGCTTTTGATCATTTCTTCAAGGTTTCAAGTTTACATTTCAATCACAAATGAGATATGAAAGTTGATATTTCTCGTCTATTTGACAATTTCTGAGAAAGTCCAACACTGAAGAAAATGACATATTAGTTATAAGAAATGAAATTTTATACACCACCAGAGATGATTTTTATATCAATTTATAAAGTAAATTAATTTCTTTGCTATTAATATTCAATAAATAGTGCAATTAAAATTTATATATTTATTCAGTGCAAAATCTTTAGTTTTAATTTTTTTTACTATTTATCAAAACTACCAATGAAAGTTTTATGAAAGGCCGAAATTTTTTATTGCTTGCATTTAGGTTTAATTAGGCTTCGCTCTCATTTCGGAACCTCTAAACCTTTATTTAAATGCTTAAATATTAATTTTTTAATAAAGTTTTATGAAAACCTATTATTGGAAAGACTTCAATCCTTTTCAAGAATTCTTTTAATTGTTATATGTCACCTTAGATCTCAGTTTTTAAATGATGATGTTGACCATTTTGCTTTTCTGGAAATATGTACTACATCTTTTCATTCACCAGGTAAAGTAACGTGCAATGTATATATTCACTCAAAGATAATTTGTAATAAAATATAAAATGTCATAAAAATTTATAAATGAAATATTTATAAATAAAACAAACATAAAATATCAAAATTTAAAATTTTTCAAAATTTTAAGTTTTTTAAAATTTTAAGTTTTTTAAAATTTAAGTTTGAAGTTTAAAAATTCACAAATGTTAGAGGAATTTTTTAAATTAAATGAAATAAATTAGATTAAGCTTAGATTAGCAAATATTAGCATCAAAATATTTTGCATTTATTTTAAAAATCAGTGGCACAAACTTGCCAATATAGAGTTATATATTAAATTAAATAAATTGTTTACATTGCTAACTAAAACAACAGATATATATATATATATATATATATATATATATATATATATATAATGCCACCCGAGATGAGATACATGGGATAAATATTTTATATCATCATACAATATAACTATTCATTCTTATGCTAATAATTATTTGATTTTTCCATCATCCACTTAATGAAATATACTTTATGAATCTAGTTTACGTAATTGCATTTCATAAGTATTTCTCTGTTTTAATGAATGGAAATGTTTATTTAGTTACATTATATTATTGTTTCCAAATCAAAATCATATTTTACATTTTAATCAAATTTAAATTTTCAAAAAAATTTAATATTCATTACAGTGATAATTACCATTAATTCGACATAAAATTTTTATTATTGTTATGATGATGATAATAATAATAATAATAATAATAATAATAATAATAATAATAATAATAATAATAATAATAATAATAATAATAATAATAATAATAATAATAATAATAATATTAATAATAAAATTTTATTATTATTAAAACTATTCTTATTCTTACTATTTGTTATTATTAACATTATTATTAATTATTATTATTATTATTATCATTATTATCATTATTAAATTTAAATTTTTTATACATTAAATTTTAAGCAAGTAAGTAAAGTATAAGATAAGCCTTTTCTGTAAAATATTTGTATATATTGTAATCTAAATTTTTTCTTATATAATTTTGTACCAATGCTTAATATTATCATTAATATTATTTATAAATAAATAACGCCAATACAAAACACTTTGTACGATATATTTCGACAGCATAACTGTCGTCTTCAGGTACACAAAACCAACTAAAAATATTATGAATTCACTTATAATTTAAACAAATTATTTTTTTATATTAATTTAATTTTGTAATAAATAAACATTTTAATAACTAATCAAATACTTTTAACTAATTTTAAAATGTTATTTATATAAATATTATAATTTTTAAAAATAATGTAATTTATAAATATATTATTATATTATTATTTAAATTATGTTTTATTATGTACTTGAATTTCTATAAATGAACTATTATACCAGATAAACAATAAAACTTATTTATTTTTATCTTGATTACAGATGAGTGGATACTCTTATTTTATTCTGATTGTATTCGTCTACGTATACGCAACAGAATGTTTCAATATTTTTGAAAAAAGTAAATTTTTTTGTATATTGTTTAATGTATCCTTCACTCCAAAAATATGTATGCATATTCATATATTCGAATATCTCTTTCTTTTCTACGTACAACTGATTTAAAATAATGTTTGATAACAGCCTTAGGATTGAACAAAATATATATATATATATATATATATATATAACCATTTTAAACATTAAATTAATTATTTATATTACGGCTATTACCATTCAGATTTTTATAGTTATAAATAGTATAATATATTTTGAAAAATGACAGATGTCCAGAGAAATTTCCATTAGCTTCAGAACAGCGATGAAAACATTCGTATTTTAGAATGGGAAAGTTAAAAATTCATTAGGCGGAAAATCATGCAATATTTGTTAAGGAATATGTGAGCTGGTTTTACAGGATTATTGAAAACCATTCGATTATATAAAAGTTCGGTAAACATGCTGAAAATACGGTTACCGTGGTAATAATATTTATTGTAAAATAAACCTTTATAAAAAAAACGAGATTAAATAATAATTTTTCCATTTTTTCAGTGACAATATGATAAATTTCATATTTCTTTTCAATTTATGTAAGTACCCAAATTTGAGTCACTTTAGAAAGGATTTTTAAATTTTGATAATATCATCTTTCTCGGAAGACTTTTAAGTCTTCCCAATTTAGTTTTGCTAAAACTTTAATACAAACTAATAAACACTAAGTACAAACAAATTTAGTTTTCTTCATTGTCAGAATTTGGCTATTAATATAAATATACACTCACATTGAAATGAAAACCTGTTTTCTTAGTTCTCAAGTTCTTCATCACTGTCGACTAAAAAAATTGATTAACATTACCAAACTCAATTAAATTTGTATTGTCATATTTGGTGTGGAAAACTTATATGTAAAATGAAAATAATAATTTTTTTTTATATTTAAATCTTTTTTTATGTTTAAATTGAACATCATATGAACGCTTTAGTAATAAAAATATTTTAATAGAAAAAAATTGAAAAATTAATATAAATTTAATGCGATTTTTAATAAAAACTTTAATAATTTTGTACTTATAAACTTTTACTTTAAATTAATTATGAGAGTGAGCCTGTCGAAATATAAATAATAAGTTATGCTCGCCTGGCTTTTAAAATAAAACATAATTTTTCTTAATTTATAATTTCTGTACAAATCTATGAACATTTCAACATTTATGTAAAAAAAAATGAAATTTTAAATTTACCTAATAAATAAAAAGTGAATTTCAGATTTTGTTTTAATGAACAGAGTTAGCTTTGTTAAAATGTTTGCATTGATTTTATTACACCAATAAACTTTTCATATAAGAAAATTTTAATTTTATACATTAAGGAGAAAGCCGATCGGGAAATGGATGTCCAGAAAGTGCGCCATGGCCTTGCAAAACTCCTGGAAATTGTTTATCATTTGACTTTATATGTGACGGTGAACCGGACTGTCCAGAAAAATATGATGAAGATGCAGCTTTATGCATTGCAAGTAGGCTATAAAATAACGGGATATTTCTTTCTTAATTTTAACCGTTTTATTAGTCGAAAAGAGATTTTAAAACAGATTTACTTGGGAAATTTTTTTGATTTAAAAATAAATATGGAAATTTACATAGTAAAAATTGAAAACACAAAGCCTATTTCATTAGTAAAATAAAAGTATTAAATTAAATGCCCCTGCAGGTGAAATGTTAAATCCAGATGGTATTAGCTTTGAAGAAAAACAATTGTAATTAAAGTTGAATATCTATAAAAAAAATATATAAATTTTATTTAAAAATTAAAATAAATAAATTGAAAAATATTTCAAAAATATTTTAAATAGTCATAAATAAATTAGTAAATAACCAAACCCGTGGGCTTGAAAATTTGTTAGTTAATTATTTTATTTTTATTATTATTATTATTTTTTATTATTATTATTATTATTATTATTATTATTATTATTATTATTATTATTATTATTATTATTATTGTTATTATTATTATTATTATTATTATTATTATTATTATTATTATTATCCTTATTGTTATTATTATTATTATTATTATTATTATTATTATTATTATTATTATTATTATTATTACTATTAATTTTTATAAGTATTATTTAATTTTAATGTTTATATTAAATCACAATAAAAATGACAATCATTCAAGTTTTATAAGTTGTTCTTGATTTATTTTTATAGAAATTAAAAGGAATGATTTATGGATGATAATTACAACGCTGAGAAATGGCGAATTAATTAAAATCAGCTTACATTTTATTGTTGACAATTATTTAAAAAATAAAATTACAAAAGAAAATAACTTGTGTTTTAATTTTAATACTAGTATTAAAATATTATTTTAATTGATATAATTTTTGAAACATCAAATGAAAAGGAAGAAATTGTAAGTCATTGAAAGAGAAAAAGAGAGAGCGAGAAAGATTTGTGAAATTTCGTATTGGAGTGTAACATGAATTATTTTTGGTCAAGATTCTTTATTTAGTTTAACATTGCAAAAATGACTTACCTATTTATTTATTTAAATTATATTTCTTAAATAATATTTCTATTGACAAGTGTCAAGTCAATCAAAAATGACTGATAGTGTAATTGCCGCTCTTTCCGGAACAATATTAGTAAAATATCTTTTCATATCTTTAATGTGTCTGACAAAGTGACAGTGACTTTATTGAAAATAAATTTGTCAAGTCAATGTGTCTGGCAACAGCATTGCACTGATAATGTTAACATTTTCAATTATTATAATTATTATTATTATTATTATTATTATTATTATTATTATTATTATTATTATTATTATTATTATTATTATTATTATTATTATTATTATTATTATTATTATTATTATTATTATTATTATTATTATTATTATTATTATTATTATTTTTTTTTTTTTTTTTTTTTATTATTATTATTTTATTATTATTTTATTATTATTATTATTATTATTATTATTATTATTATTATTATTATTATTATTATTATTATTATTATTATTATTATTATTATTATTATTATTATTATTATTATTATTATTATTATTATTATTATTATTATTATTATTATTATTATTATTGTTATTATTATTACTTTTATTTTTTGGTCTTTCACCGAGAAACTTAAATAGTTCCGGAAAATGACAAAGAGCTCTGAACAAAATAGTGAAAATATAATTAAATAAATATAAATTTCAAACGTTCTTGTCAAAAGGGAAAACGCATCTCAAATCGCAAATATTTAAAATTTAAAGGCAGCCTCTGTCCGAACTATAAAAATTAGAAACGGTATCATCTAAATATTTAGCTTGGTCTTACGCGCCAATAGTGGAGAATAAATGGGGAAAGCTCTAAGTATTTCGATTTGTCAGTCAAAAACAATTATACTACTAAACAAATTTAAAGAAATCTTAAAGAAATCCTAATGGAACTAACAAAATGCCTTACCCGTAGTTTGGAGGGAAAACCTCAAAGCTGGGTAACATGTTTTTTGATTCGAAATCAATTGATGTAAAGAAAGCTTGCAAAGAACTTTCAATTAAAGACTGTTTCAAATTTATATATTTATCTAATCAAAACTTGGTAGAACTATCGAAAGGGAAGGTTTTATGGATATGACTGTTGAGGATATTCAAGAATTATTTATTGAAAAAGAAATAGATAAGGATGATTTAATGGAAATTGAGTATGAAATTCCGAATAAAGTCGATTCTGTAAAAGGAAAACCAGCATAAAATATCAAAACAAAAGATTTTATAAAAATTGCAACACGAATGCATATGATGAAAAACGTTTGGATAGTGAAAATGACGTTGTTAGCATATAAATATTTTTTCGAAAAAAAATACATAAATCCGATAGAGTTAAGAATTTTTTGTTTTAAATAACTTGTTGAAATGTAACTCTCTTTTTGGTACTGATTTCTAGTCTCGTTTATCACGGTTCCAGGAGTTATAGCAGAGGAACTTGTATGTTGATTACTCAGGCAAAGAACATATGTTTATCCTAACTGATAATAAATAGTCAAAATAAATTTATTAAAAGGTAAATAGAGTAACTTAGCAAATTATTGTATTTACTAAAATATTTGTTAAATAAATAAATTTCAATTTAATATAGATAAGCCATAAATTAATGTTTATTAAAAGTTTTTAAAATTCATTATAAATTTTCTATTGGAAATATTTTGTATATTCATATTCTATTGTCAAAAAAATAGACAAAAAAAATTTCGGAAAATAAATCTTCCAAACATATATTGATGAAAAATGATGATTATAAACCGGAAATCAAAACTCTTGAAAGGATTTCGACATAAAAATATTTTTCATGAAAAGAATTTTAATTTATATATAATTTGTATAATTTGTATGATTTGTACTTTTTATTTCAGAAGATCGCCCGCCTGCAATCATTATGGAACAGTTTATTACAAAATGGAAAGAGTGGTTTATTCCAAACATCTTTTCCGACAAACCCATTAAAATAATTGCAACGCTTTTGATTGGTTAGTTAAATAGATATTTAATTTAATTTTTAAAAAATTACAATAAATTAATAAAGTAATATTTTTAAATATTTATGATTTATTTGAAATTTGATTCATGAAACGTTTGTTTAAATAAAAATTTATTTTAAGACTATTTCTTGATAAAGCAAATAAAACAATGGATATGAAATGAATGGTTTTAATTGTGATATATTGGCTTTGAATATTAGTACTTTTAGTAAAATCTTTTTTCTCTGCAAATGGTAAATAAAATTGAAATAATTAAGAAGTTATAATATAAATCTTTGATTTATGTTGTAACTTTTTTTGTAGATCTTTGAAATATTAAATTTCAATCGGCATTTTGATTAATGTAAATCTGATAACTTGAACTTAAAAATAAATTTAAAAAAACGTATAATCGCTTATTTATAAAAAATATTAATAATAATAAAAATAATAATAATAATAACAATAATAATAATAATATGAACTTTAAAATCTTTTAAACCTAATTATACTTTCGTTTTCTCCTCTTCTTCTCTGGTTGGTTTGAGTGATCAAAACCGTTTATCGGTCGAAATATTTCATATGATATAAATAAACATTGCGCAAATTAGCTAAGATTGTTATTTATTTAAATTTAAATAATAATGATGATGATAATAATAATAATAATAATAATAATAATAATAATAATAATAATAATAATAATAATAATAATAATAATAATAATAATAATAATAATAATAATAATAATAATAATAATAATAATAATAATAATAATAATAATAATAATAATAATAATAATAATAATAATAATAATAATAATAATAATAATAATAATAATAATAATAATAATAATAATAATAATAATAATAATAATAATAATAATAATATTTAGAGAGTCCAACCATTGATGACTTTGCTAAAAGTGTTGGCTTGAATAAAGATCAATATAAAAATGTAAGAAAAGTCATGGAGGCCGTTCGTGACGGAAGACAAATTGACCTACTGTTGATGGAAATGCCAGAGAGAGCTTGGACCGACTTATATCTGCTATTTTCAAGAATCGTTAAAACCGGATTCATTAAAAATAATGCCTAACACTGCAAAAGTGTAAAACATAAATTTGATGATGTAACTTGAATAAAATATTAAACATATTATGGCATAGTTTCCATTGGAATTTTAATAAATCTATAATATAATATTGTTTAAAAGATTTTTACATTTACATATTTTATGAAACAATTTTGTAAAATTTATCTATCATAAAATATTCCGATAAAAAGAAATTTTAATTATTACTATCAACAGGACTATAAAATTATTTTCATTAATAACGAAAATTGTATCTATTTATTGATGACCAACAAAACTGTACTAAAATTCCAATAATAAAAATGATAATAATAAACTTTAAAATCGTTATTTTTGCCGGTAGATGAATTTTATATAAATAAAATTTAAATAAATAACAATGTTAGCCAATTTTTGCAATGTTTATTCATAAAATATGAAATATTTCGACCGATTAACGGCCCTGATCACTCATAACCAAAATTTAACTATACTTTCGCTTTCTCCTCTTCTTCTCTGATTGGTTATGAGTAATAAGGGCCGTTTGTCGGTCGAAATATTTAATATTGTTTCATAATAATAAAAATAATAATAATAATAATAATAATAATAATAATAATAATAATAATAATAATAATAATAATAATAATAATAATAATAATATCACTATGCCCTAAATGCCGGTGAGGTACCAATGAAATACTTTTACGTTCAATTTTTTATGCGTCTTACGTTTATTCATCAATCACTTTGTTATCACTTTATGATAAGATTTTAAATATATTTATTGGGAACTCATTTTTGTTGCATTCTATTATATTCACTTGCCTTAGCTTATTTTAAATTAATTTAACATTTTCTTCATGTTCATGATTTTGTAGTAATTTTGATATATTTTAGTTCAACAACTTTTTTTTGATTAATTTATTTTGACTTTTAACACATTTTTCCTTATATTTAAAGTTTTTAAGATTTTCGGATGTTAGTTTTTATTACTTTTTAGTCTCATAATATATTAACTTTTAAGGACAATTAAAAATCCTCAACATAAATATATATATATATATATACCTATAATAAATAACATTAAATACTGACAAAACCTATGGTCACCAGTCTAAATTAAGTGAATTTACCAACAAAGAGCAGCAAAATAATTCGAATGAAAATAATTGTATACAAACACACATATACTATACACAAAATCCCTATAATAAAAATGTCCACTGATGTGACAAAAAAGTTATGGACATGGTCATTTATTAAGGGAATTTTATTTCAATTTCAAATGATTTTTTTCAAGTAAAAATCAAATATAAATTAAAATTTTAAAATGTAACTTAAATTTGTCTTTTTTGAAATTCAGGAAATCAAGTTTTGCCTCAACCTACTAAACACATTGAAGTAAAGGATGAAAAAACGTAAAATATAATTAAAAATTATTATAACAATATCAAAATATTCTCGAAGAATTAAAAATACATTTCAAAAACGTCTCAAACTTATTATTCATAAATGAATTAGCAGAGAAACTAGATAGCATAGGATATATTTTAATACATGACAATGAATAAATTCTCAGTCATTCATGTTTATAAAGACCTTTAAAAACCAGTTATTAATTTTCAAAAAATTTTTCAAAACTGATATATGATAAAAACAAACTTAAAACACAAATAAATATATTAAATTACGATAAGTTCAATTGATAATCTCTTATTAAAGGACATAAAATGCATTATTTATTGCACGTTTTAGTATATAAAAATTCGAATATTTGAATTTTTTAATTTAAATCTTATTAAAATATGATCGAAAATGATATATAAAGAAATAAAACAAAACTTTATATATATTTAAGTAAAATTTTAAAAACATTTCACACAGGAAGAGACGATTTACAGACAATCGACCGGTTAAGTAAAAATCAATATAGTTTCAATTTTCTCATTGGCTCTTGCGCATGGGAAATTTAAAAAATTTCACCCCATCAAATATTACGGTTAAATAATTAAATTTATTTTTATTATTATTTTTAAAGTTATTTTATGTTGGTTTTGTAGAATACAAATATTTATGGACGAATTACCGGCATGTCTAAGCTGTTCAATTAAAACTTACATAATAAAAAGCTTCAATTTCAACTTTTGACAAAATACACAACTCAAATATTTGCCAAATTTATGTGGAAATTTATCCCAAAATGTCACTTCATAAATAATATCTGTTGGAATTATGTAAATTAATTAATTGAAAATATATTAAAAGTCAAGAGAAAAGAGTTTAAGAGAAGGTGGAAAATGAAAAGAAAGTACGAAAATAGAAATTTCAAATCAATGAAGATTCCTTGAAAATTCTAATTAATAAAATATAAATTAATTAATCAATCAATTTAATAAGTAAACATAATTCCTGAGCATACAGGCTTAGTGACAACCTGGCAAGTAAAGCGATTTAAATTTTTTCAGATTCTTCGGTTTATGCAAAAATAAGTAGTTGCCTGTACGGCACCGCCGGCACAGTGTTCCAGATAAAAATCCAGATTCTACATAGTGTATTCCTAAAAATTTTAGTCAATGTTATGCCAAGGATTTGTGAATAAAGTTTTGTGAAATAAAAAATAAATTTTATTGTAATAGACTTTTTATTTGTTTTAAAAACACTGAAGGTCTGTATGACGTACCGAAAACCTATTAATAACCCAAAATATTCATCTATTTTCTTGAATATTTTAAAATGCAAAAGAGATTTTTCTAGACTTTTCTAGATGAATATATATAAATTAATCATAAATATGAATATAATGCAGATATGATATCGAGAAAATAAGTAAATAAGTGCATTTAGGAAAGTTTTGACATGGAAGACATAGCAAATGAAATAAAGTCACTATTTCAATATGTGAAGAGTGACTGAAAATTAAAGCTCTAACAAATCTAAGAAAGGAAAAAATGATCTAAGCTTCAGAACAAATTCAGAAATTATACATGAATATTTGTGAACCTTTACTAGAAATATTGAAGAAGAAATATATTTGTGCCATAATTTATCACCACGGAAAATACTTTCATTAACTGCTAATAACTATAAATTATAAATGGTTCAGTTGTTTGAATATAAGAAAATAAATAAAATGAATTTAAAAATTTTATATTTTAATGAAATGATATAGAAGAAGATTCTAATAATAATAATAATAATAATAATAATAATAATAATAATAATATAATAATAATAATAATAATAATAATAATAATAATAATAATAATAATAATAATAATAATAATAAATAATAATAATAATAATAATAATAATAATAATAATAATAATAATAATAATAATAATAATAATAATAATAATAATAATAATAATAATAATAATAATAATAATAATAATAATAATAATAATAATAATAATAATAATAATAATAATAAATAATAATAATAATAATTAATAATAATAACAATAATAATAAAAAAAAAATAATAAAAATAATAATAATAAAAAAATAATAATAATAATAATAATAATATTAATAATAATAATAATAATAATAATAATAATAATATTAATAATAATAATAATAATATTAATAATAATAATAAGAATAATAATAATAATAATAAGAATAAAAATAATAATAATATTAATAATAAAAATAATAATAATAATAATGTAAAAATTGGAAATAAATTCCCATTTAAAGAATTATTGTCTGCTTTAAAGTGTGTAATTGTATCAAATGAAATTCAAACTCCGAATTTCTACAAATTTGACTAGATCAAACATTTAGCGAATTTCTTTTTGTTTTGTTAAATTAATAATTAACTATAAAGCAATAATCTTAACATGTTTGAACTGAGGGCGAAAAATGTGAGAATTTCTATTTAACAAATGCCTTTGTTATAAAATATTGATTTCCTCAAATTTCTCTTATTTATTCATTTAATTAAACTTTTACGCAAATTTCCAAAACCTGAGACTATTTCTCATTGAGATTTTATACAATAAAATTTAAAAGATTTCATTAAATATTTAAAATTTAAAAATTAATTAATTAAAAAAAATTGCTAATGAAATGTTTTTACGTTTATTCACGTGAAAGGAAAGGTTGGCATTCCAATGGAATTTCTAATTGCTATCTTGGAACCGACTAGGTGAATGCAATTTCTAGTGATATATGAATTTGACATTTTTAATTATGTTAATTAAATATTTTTAAATAATAAGCGATAATCTGAGTATCATAATCATATAATATGCATACACCTGGCTTTATGGAGTAATGTCATCTGTAATACCAGTTGGTGTGTAAACCGATGGGCAAATCATAGTTTGTCAGAAGTTATTTATAAATTGCGTTTTCTATTCTTCGCATCTACATTTTGCATAATTTCTAGTAATCTTTCATCATTTATTCAAATTTCTAAAAGGTTTAAATAAAAATTTTATTAAATAAATTAGAATTTAAATTGCTAATTTTTAGTCCAATTCTAGGAACCACTTGAATACTCTTTTTCAAAATTATCAGCCAAGAAAAGTAATGGATATTAAATATATATGTTACACTATTTGTACTTCCTGATTAACACAATGAGTGAACAGAAACACTTATATGTTTTTTGGTATACTTATGTTGTATCGAGAACCGAGGAACCATTTGAATGATTCTTAATTCTGTATGATGCATCTAGCACAGGGATGAGAAACCCGCGGCCCGCGGGTCGCATGCAGCCCTTTAAATATTTTTTGTGGCCCGCCAAGCATTTTTAAAATAGAATTATATTTATTTAATTAACTTTCTCCCGATCAATAAATTAATTATTATGTAATGTTAGTATAGTATTCGTTTTATAAATTGGCGAAAAGGCAGACTGCGTAGAAGCTTATTTTCGTCAAGCCACACCTCTACCAAATTGAGGGTGGCACCAGGATCAGAGTATTTTTATATTATAATGTTTATTAGTATATAAAAAGCTTTGTAAATTATTAATGAGTGCGGCCCGCCTCAAAATTTTAAAATTTAAATTGGCCATGGGTTAAAAAGGTTGCTCACCCTGATCTATCAGGTTTCTTTTATCAGTATAAGCTATTTTATTAGTAAAATTTAAAATTTATCAACTAAACGAAAATAACTAAAAACCTAAATCAAAAATTTATAAAAAATTAATGAATTTCAAATAAAATAAAAAGAATTGTAAATTAATTAATTATTCTTATCATTGTTATTTTATCATTTACTTTATTATATGAAATGTCATTGTTAACAAAAATATTTATCAATACCTATTTGACTAAATTTTAATTATTTAAAAAAATTTTAATTTAATAAATAACTAATGAATTTAGGAAAATAACTAATTCATTTTAAATCTATTAAAAATTAATACTCAGATGTTTTGTAATATTAAAATAAATTCATTTCACGAATTAAAATATGTATTTGTTATTAAATTAAGTTAAATTAAATAATGAATGGAAATAATTGTTGATGGCGTAAGTATTATTGAAAAATTTGTCTTATTGTTTAAATAAAAGAGACTACGTCATTTTTTATATTTAATTAAATTTATATAATCAAGATTAATCTTTTTTTCATAATATGGCGACTACACCTGAACAAAATTTGCTTAGGTTTTTACGAAGTACCCTTAAAATAACAAACTAAT
The DNA here is from genome assembly GCA_022537955.1 of Schmidtea mediterranea. Classification (NCBI taxonomy): domain Eukaryota; kingdom Metazoa; phylum Platyhelminthes; order Tricladida; family Dugesiidae; genus Schmidtea; species Schmidtea mediterranea. The sequence continues at coordinate 74,831,406 of CM039679.1, read as the reverse complement.
AGAATTTTAAAGCTTATTGATAATTTATTATTATTACAACAATTCACTAGATCAGGCAACCAAGGGTCACATTAAGCATTGCCCATCAAGCCGCGGGCCACACTGCAAAAACAAAACTCAACGTAAGAGTAACCATTTTTTATTATACTAAAATTGTAAAATAACAATCGTACAAAATACAATGTTAATAAATAAAGCATAGAACAAAAGCTGTATTTTTAATTAACGTTGGAATATAAATTAAATTGAAAAAATAAATCATCGTTTTTCATTAACCAGATCTTCAAAATTTGGCTGAATTTGTTGAGCTGCATTTATTTTTAAAATTGATTGCAGATGCTTGTCTATTAATCTTAATTTTTTTGCAGTTTTATTGTTTTTTAATATTAAAAATAATTGTTCGCACAAATATGTGCTACCAAACATTGATAATATACGCCTAATCGCATGCATTGCATTAGGAAATCTGTCGACCGTTAAATAATTGTAAAATCTGGAATCTCAACTTCCATATATTTCTGTTTTAATATGAAATCGAATTGAATTTCTCTTATTTCCAATTGTAAAATCTCATCAACAGTTATAACATCTATAAAAAAAGGAGAATTAAATAGTTGAAATTTTGTTTTACATTCTTTGAAATCCAAAAACCTTTTTTCGAATTCATTTTCCAACAATTTAATTTGATTTGAATATTCTGAAAATTTGAGATCCGTTGAATTTTGTAATATTGACTGGCAACATTCAAAGTGAGATAAATTAAAAAAACATTGTAACAAGTATTATGAATACCAATGAATCATTAGTAATGACTGTTGAAAAACATTATTGTAAATCAATTACTTGATACTTTGAGAATACAAATTTGAAAGCAAATTTTTATTACATTCAATATGACCTTATAACCGGAGAATCACTTGTCTAATTCAACTAAAAATGGCTAAAGAATAACTATAAGGCAATTTTCAAGAAGTCTTTATTTCAATTATATTGAAATCTCTTTAGAAATTGTAACGTATGTGTTGAGAATTTGGTTAGTTTGTTCCCTTAGCCCCATGTAGTTTAGAAACTTGGAGAATGGATTCAAAATTTGAGTCTTTACTTCAAGTAACAACAACAATTTTAGAAAAGAAAATGAAAAACTGAATTTATTTTAAAAAAGACTTGAAACGGTTTTTAAGGATGTAAATATTTCAAATTCAAAAAAAATTCAATTTGTTTTAATACTTGATGGAAATCGTATATTTGAAATTGTCTTGTTCAATAATTTGATTTAGTCATTGTTTTGAATTTTCTTGTAAAATAAAACTTATATTACTTTACATATATGTAAATAATTTATCAGAAAATATATTGCTACTCTGAATTAATTTGGTGATGACTGTTAATAAAATTGAAGATTTCCATCAATTTTCATTTGCAAATCAATTTAATAAATTTACTAATTGCTTTCTCTGTCGGAACTCCAAAATTCTTGTGGATGATTTATGGATCAAAAATGGAATTATTCTGGATTCATAGCAATTGTTTTATGTCGACAAATGTGTTCCTGATATGACTATAGATTGCCAGGGAGCAACTTTATCTCCCGGATTCATTGATATTCAAATTAATGGTGAATATGGATATGATTTTTCTGATCTATCACAGAAGCTTGAAGCTAGTTAGTAAGAAGTTAGTTAAATTCGGCGTGACAGGTTTTTGAGCAACGCTTGTTGTGTCAAAGAAAGAAGTCTATCATGAACTATTGTCGAAGACCTATAATTTGCCAAGTGAGAATTCACAGAATCTAGGATTTCATATAGAAGACCCATTTCTATCGGATCTGAAAAGTGGAATGCATGATCAAAATTTATTAAAAGATTTTGGTCCTAATTCAATTGAGGCTTTACATGAGATATATGGCAATTGTCTGGAAAATAAGAGATATATAACTCTTGCGCCAGAGTTACTGAATTCTAATCAAGCTATTACATATTTGGTTAGTCGCGGAATTTCGGTTTCATTGGGCAAATTTGGATGAAGGAGTTGTAGCAATTGATAATGGAGCAAATATGTTGACCAATATTTTTTACTCAATGAATCCATTTCATCACAGGGATCCGCATTTAGTTGGTCTCTTAACTTACGATAGGAAAATCCCGGGTTCCTCTCACGTATATTATGGAATAATCACCGATCTGTCCATATACATCCCACAGCAATTAAAATTGCCCAGCGTGCTAACAAGGATTGATCAATAATTGCTACTGATGTTAACCCTGAATTTGGTCTTACTGATGAATTTTATCATTTTGGATCTCGCGAAATTAAGGTCGTCAACGGAAATAACAGAATGTCCCAAGATCAGTGGACCGGAAAACTCCATGTATGCATTCATTAAGCCACGCTCGAATATCAATTAATAACAAGAATGAGGTACCCGTTGTCGAAAAGAATGGAACAATTCGATTGTGGGATACTAACTGTACTCCAGAAAATAAAATGGAATTCACCATTATGTATTAGCTTTTAAATACAGGTGCATTGAAAATAGAAGGTTCAAGAAGAATGTTAAAAATAAAAGATTCGTATTTCTGAATCAATGAACAATATCATATATGATGGACGTCTTTTATTTTTCAAAGAAAAGTTTTTCTCAAAGACTATAAATAAAATAAGATATTAAAAAATAGACATATCTTTATTAATTTTCTTTCAGTATTTTCCTTAAAAATCATGTCACACCTTTTGTTATTTCTTTAAAAATTATTATGTGCTGAATATTTAACGCTACGGTGGACCATTTTCATTTGTGCGAAATAAAACTATTTAGCCGTAAAATATAAATTAATTGTCCAAACAGCCTAGATAAAGTAAAATTTAGTTTTATTGTACACATTGCAGAGTGTTTCTGATATGGTACAGCCGAATGCTGATTATTTCCTCGATTAGTTACCGATTGAGATTAGGTTTTGAAAATGAACCGAAGTCCTTTGGATTGATCATCAGGAAATTGAATAAATCCTTCTTTCAGCATCGGTTCATCTACATCAAGGCCAATGTCATCAACAAATGTTTGTACTGAATCACTATAGTCAATTTTAAGAGATGGTACAGCTGCAGTTCCTGGTATCGTATTAGATCCACTTTCCCAGTTAACTTTAATTTGATCATTCCACATATAAATTTCATCAATTGTCAATGAAGATAAACTTGCAGAAGCTTGGTAAGTACATTCGATAAACGCATATGGGTTTGTTTGATAACGAAAATCTCTTATGATAAGACAACTAATAAATTGACCAATATTTCCAAATATTATGTTTAATAGCTGATAATTAATTCCATCAAATAAGTTCAAATCCAAAATTTATTCATATATAAATTAATACACTTCAGTTTACTGTGACAATATAATTACACTTTTCAAACAATTTAAAATTTAGTGACCTTAAATTAACCAATTTAAAAGAATAAAAATTTTTAGTCATTTATTTAAATCAAATTAGTGATTAAAAAAAATCAGCAGACTCGAAAAAGTCCCAATTGATTCGGACAAACAAACCTCAACAAAAACAATTTTTCAATAAAAAGAAAATTACATTTTATTTGGCAGAAACACTGATGCTTTTATACTTACAGATATGCAGATTTGGTTTTTGTCAAATATCGTATTGTACTCACTGTAGATTTGAGGCCTTTTGATTTATATTACTGTAGAATCATTTTTTGTTTCTTCAAATTGAATATTTACAGACAAAGTGAAACTGTTTTATATAATGATCTTTTTTTATTTGTCTGTGATATAATAATTCGAGTATATTATTAATAAGTAATATAATTTATTATAAAATAGATAAATAAATAACATAACATAGAACTTGTATTCATTTATTTTTTATTTCAAAGTTAAGAGAATTGGAATAATTGAGTCAAGAGGTTGAGACAACAACAGTATGATACATAGCTCTTTTAATGACTGTCTTTATACAAGATCACAACTGTCCATGTCAGAGAGACGACGTCAATTATCGTAAATTACTCTAATATAAATTTAACATTCAGGCTTCAAATTTTAATTTCCTTAATAATTGATACATTGTTTTAATACATGGAAGTCAAACATTTTTCTGTTTAGTTATTGAATTAATTAAAATAATAAATTTCCATTTAAAGCTCACGTGAAAATACTTACAGAAGATATTAGACATCATTTTACATGTCCACACATACCTTATGTCCTTTAATTCTAGTCTTGAAAACAAAATATTTAGAGTGATGATTTTGGAAAACATGTTAATGTACATCGAGCTTTGGACTTTCTATATTAACTTACGTACGTAAAGTTGCATAACATGTAACACATCAAACTAAATAGAATTCATGAAAGGTACCTAGAGAATTATTCCATATTCCTCAAAGGATCACGGTTTACAGATTCTTAGGAACATACTGTGACATGCGTTTTTGGTCAAGAATCTTGAAATGAAAAAGGGTTACATAAAACAAAATTCAGGGTTATTAAAAATAACAATTTATGGTTCATTTATTTTTGAAAGTAAATTTGATAGTAAAAAATTGTTCATTAACAGAAATATTTGTTTGTTGTTTAGTAGTGTGCTCATTTTTGGTAAACCATGAGTTAAGTATCTGTTTTGACCTCATATACCAAACTGTATCTCATATTCCGATGAGATAAATAAAATAAAATAAAATTGAATAATCTTATAATATAGATACACACCAACTCATCTTGATGTTGTTCATTGAAAGTGCAGTAAGATAAACTCTACACTTTAGAAAATTAAAATGTAGTAGAAAAATTAAATAGTGTACAATCACAATACATAATAAAAAATGCATACAAACTTTCAACATGTAGTCAACCTGCGTCGAGATACACTTCGACAATAACTTAATCAGAGACATTTTTAGAAAAAAAATGGTGGGAAATTTTTTTATTTAAATTTTGAGGATTCTGTTTCAAATTCTCCTGTAAAGCAGATATATAAGGGAGGAAATATATTTATTTTAAAATTAAAATTAATTTAATATTTCATAAGTATTTCAGACATTTCTGTCTAATTTGTCTTTTATTATTTCAAAAAAATGAACTCACTTTTTTTTGAATTATTTCCAAAAAATAAATAATTTCCTGAATATTCTAAATATCATTAATCTATCATAATTCAAGTCTTGAAAATAACTTTAAAAAATTACTTATTTAGCAGCCATTTCAAAAATTGCTAAAATCCGTTTGATCTTTTACAAAAACAAAATTCAGTAAATTGAGATATATATCAACTTTTATTATTGAGAATTTATCTCGTTGCGTATTTTTTCAGTATCCAAGTACATATTTTGCTGTTTCGAAATTTAGTAACTTTGTAGTGGGATCAACTATATTTTTATTTAATTTTCATTTTTATAATTCAATTTTTATATTTTTTAATATTTTTTTAATAATTTATTAATGTAAATTTTCAATAAAACTTTTAATTAAATATAATAATGAGTAACAATGGATTTTAGGACTTATTAAAAATTGTGAGAATTTTACTGGAAACAATTTTGCAAACTAGATATGTTAAACTTTAATTAAAAAGATAGTAAAGTACTTTTATTTAATAAAAGAAATAAACTATTTTCAATAATAGGTAAATTTTAAAAACAATTTTTGAGAAGCATTATAATGAAAAACATTGACTGTTCAGAACTCTCTGAAATTCCTATGTTTCTATAATTAAAAAGCAAATTTAATAATTTACTTATTTTTATAAGAAAAATTTCTGCTTGGTAAAGACTTTGGAAAATTATAAATATTTTACAATATTTTAAATAATTTATACAAATAAAAAATTAAAAAATCATTGTATTTTGTATTAATAAATATATTCTACAATTTGAATGTCATTTTTACTATTTTCCATCTTTAATTTCTTTACTATCTATTTTTCTACACCTTGTTTTATTGAATAAAATAATCTAGAAAATCATCAATAATTTGAAAATCAAATAATTGACTCATAATTTGTCAGCAATTAACTTTTTTCAAAATATGAATTTGCAAAATTCTTAATTATTTTTAGATTTTTTACCATTCAAACTAATTTTCGATAATTTAAAACTTAAATTTACTTTTATTATACAAATTTATATTATACAAACAAAATAGTGTTTTATAATTTTATTTTGTCTTCAGTTTATCTCGCCAAAATAGCCTTCCAAAAGGAAATTATTTCTCATTATTTGCAACATTGCCTTTTTATTATAGCGATAACTTAGCGAGTTGAAATATAAGAAAATTTTACATAAATTTTTACTGCTGTTTATTTATTTCGTGTTTGTGTGTATAATTTATGTTTTCTACAATTTTCTTCTTTTCCTAATTAAATAATCTTATCTCTGGTTTCATGTGTTGGCCCTTGTGTTTTAAAATAATGAACACGCTTCACCTCAAAGAAATGTACCATGCCTGTTTCTGGACATCCGCCGTGAGTGCTACATGATGTGGGTGGAAGCACATAAGAAGGTGATTGCACATACCTGTTATTTTATGATGCATTTCCTCTTTCTAGCTATTAACGGATTTTTGCCTTTGGTTCGACCTAAACCATTCTTATCCGTCGTTAAATTTCCTCTTACGACTTTAGTCATTGGTTTAAGAGGAATATATTTCGATTTTCTTTACCGAATATTTAGTACATAAAAGTTAATCAAAACAACACTACATCGTACAGCATTCACACTAAAATTTCTACTTTACGCTTTACGACACTAAAACATATATTTACAAAATAAACATTAATATCGACAAGGTTAAACAGCAAACTGTGACACAAAGTTCGTTCGCTGGCACTTACCTTGGTATTGACAGGCAAAGATCAGTGATATGGAATTTTAGAAGATTTTCCCCCAGCATGGCTTGCTGTTTCGATGGTAAATTCAGAGGTTGAATACTAGTAAGACAGTGAATGGATGTAATAATTTGCTGTGGCTGGTTGAGAAGGTTTCTTATCTACACAGCTGCTTCGGATGGGTTAAAGATAGTGTTTGTGTTTAGGGTTTTTTTATTTGTAATTTTCTAAGGTTATTTTCTTATTTATTAGTGGTTCTATCCTAAACGCTTTCAAAATTATTTTATCATCCCTCATTACCAATTTAGGTAATGTACACAGTGGTCGAAAGTCCATGATATGTTGAGCATCGTTGCTAAAACACTCATAATATTTTTTTCACTTTTGACTTCTTGACTTCTTATTTCTATTTCTTTCAATGTCCTCATCCATGATAATCTATGTTCTGTGATTCTTATTTCAAATGGTACACACCAATTATTATGTGTTTATGTGCTTTTTAAATATTTGGGCATGAATCTGCTCTTATTCCCCAGATTTGATAAAATATTTTAATTGCTTCAAAAGATGTGTTCAACGTCCCACCATTATTTTATTGGAAAATTTCCTATTTGATATATTAACCGGATAACCACTGAATTTCGTTCCAAATTAAATCCTAATGAGACGCTTTCAAAAAGCTAAACTCCACAAGAATTCAGCTCACTATCTTATATAATTTAAGTGTGCAACTCCAAACAAACGTTTACGTCCACTGCTAGTAGTTTTCGACGATCAAGATGTGTCTCACATCAGCGTGACAAGGCCTGACCTTTACAGCACCAATCGAAGCAAAGGTTATCCTAGTCAGCGCAACACCTAAAACCTGTTAACGACTCGAGGGAGTGACATTTTGGTATCTCGTTTAGTATTTTATAAAAAATTAATTTTGTACGATTAAGAAAAGGGGGAATTAAAAACAACACATACAAAGAACGTTTATTAAAATTAACATTGACAATTGAAATAACAGCGATCGCGGGTTAAGGACCAAAACGCTAAAAATGTGAAATTGTAAACCAGTTGTTAAAAGTGGTTCAAAGTGAAATTTACGCATCTACTTATACTAAACTTGTGTCACTGTGTTTTCAACTATCTCGGGCATGCTCGTCCCATCCTGCGTGGAATTATTATGTAATTATTTTATATTACTATTTTTGGTAACAGTATTTATATTTTGAATTTATTTATCTTTATTATTATATTTCTTATAGAATTTCATAATTTAAATTTTTATTAATTTATTTTCATCCATTTTTTGATATTCAACAGGACGGATTTTATTATGGCACTTTCGTTTATTTATACAACCCAAAATTAATTCAACATTTACATGATTATGGTATTTTGTTTGTTAATTCAACCATAATTATTAGAAAATTTTCTATATTTTATCATTTGCAGAATTATGGTCGTTCATCTATAAATACAATCATAATTATAAGTTTTATTGTTTTACCGCTATGATGGATTTTCGATACAAGATTTTGATGTTTATGAACTATAGTATTTTATTAATTCTATTTTAATTTAAATAAATGTCTGTATATCTGTGCTTTTTTAATTTATTTAAATATGTTATTTATATTTTGAACTGTCTATGTTTTATGTGGTGTATGATGATGAATTTTAGGTGAAATGGAGCGGTTACTAGGCTATGTATATTTACACGTTGATGACAAATAAATTAGAACTCCAGTTCTAGTCCAAAGAATAGCAAGTTCGAGGTTATCTAGACCCAGAAGAACATTCTTGGATTTGATATAAAACTAAACATTTCATCTTCTGATTGGTGAGCAAACCAATATTATGAATCAAAATTTTTCAGTAATTTACAGAATTTTTTTTATTGAATTTTTATTAATGTTTAATAATTTTTACTAAAATTAATGTATTTATATTATTTGTCACATATTTTCTTTATGTTTTTTCACAAAAAATGGCGAGGTTTATAAAGTTATGTTTTTAAATTTTAATATTGACTTTATAAATCTATTGTAGTGACTTCCAATTATGGTTAAAGTCTAACAATAAAATGATGCAGTTAAAACAGTTGACAAACAATTAATATCTTGGTAACTGTATAAAGTTTGACAACATATTAATAGAATCGGGAGATTTGTTGAGGTTGATTTGATAGCACTAAATCTACATTTGTTTAGTCTAAAAAACATTATTGAAGTTATTGAAGATTGAAATTATGCAAATCATAGGAATTTGTGTTTATAGTTTCGAATTTTCAATAATGCATTAATTGTTAAAAAGTGAAAATCTCAGTGGTTATTCAAACAAATTGATATTTCTATTTAATTTAATTTAATACATTGCAATTTAATTATATAATTAATATAGATTAGTGAATAACAAAATAAGCCCTTGCTGCGAAGTAATAATTATATTGTTGAAAAAAGTTTCGATTATTAAATAATCCTCTTCAGTTTCTTTTGGAACTCAAAAAACCTAAAGAAACTCAAGAGGATTATTTAATAATCGAAACTTTTTTCAACAATATAATTATTACTTCACACCAAGGGCTTATTTTGTTATTCACTTATCTGATATATTGATTTATGCTGCTACCAAAGAATCACTGTTTTATACTTAAAATTAATAAATATTTTAAATTGGAATGTCTGAGGCACTGCATCTATCTCTTTGTCTTCCCCATTAAATTCTAAATTTTTATCTTTTAAAAAAATAATAAAAACTAAACTTTTGATTCAATTTATGATTTACTATCAAAAGTGATTACAATAATTTAAATTAAAATTTTATCCAATTATAAAAGACAAATTATTTGATCAAAAGTTACATTAACAAATTCTGTCTCAACTTTAAAATGTAAATATTTTATACTCGGTCTAGACAGGACAATGTTTTAGTTAAAAATTACAACTTGGAATTAATTTGTAAAACTTTATTATTTTATATTTTGACAACACTTACATATGAACATTCGATAGACTAAAGTTTCTGGCCTAAGACACCATCAGTATTTTTGTTGGTATAATTTGTGTCTGGATGAGAACTACATTAGAATTTTTCAATTATAATTACCATTCCAATATCATAAATAATACACAATAATATATATGAGTGTTACAGTTAAATTTTAAATTCAGTTAAAATATACAGTTACTAGTAAATGCATACATTAAAGTGAAGTTTTGAACAAAGCGCCAATAGAATAGTTTAATGTATTTGATTCTGTGATCGTAAGTATGCTTAACTGACGATGCAAAATCATTAATAAAAAATGATTTCTATAATCTTATATTAAAAAAATGAAAATAAAAAATAGTTTTACAAAAAAATATATGCATTTACTAGTGACTGTAAGCTTTGTCTAAGTTTATGGTTTAACTGAAACGCGTGCGCGCACACACACACATATATATATATATATATAATATTTAAATTATGATTATTTTATACATTTTACTATCATGATCAAAACGTTTCCAAAATTTGGGTAAAAATATAAATACAAACAAGCAATTTATTTATAATATTTTATAATAGCGATTTAACGGACTAACGGACTAAAAATATAAAAAATAAGTTAAAATAAAGTTAAAACCTGCAAACGGTAAACATCGGTTATTCTGATACTAGAGCTTCTTTTAAAAGACATATTTCTGAAACATTTTGATTAAAACAATTTATCTACATTTTTATTTTTGATACAATTTGATAATTTTTCAATAAAAATACCAGAAGCTAACATCCAATTTTGACCAGTTTCAAAATTAAATCTGTTAAATAATGTTTCAAATCTCGACTGTTTCTATAATCGCGAAAATAAATTATTTTATTTATATTATAGGGAACAGACCAACTTACACATATATTGAAAACACCGTAATACAATTTTTTAATCTGTTACATTTCATGGAATAGTAAAAAAAATCAATAAGTTTTTATATTCGTACACATTTATTTATTAATTAGTTTTATTTGATTACTCGTCTGAACAATGCATATATATATAATAATTAAATAAATTTGGCAACGATTTAATTAAAAGATAACGCCAATAAAAAACTTTTCGTACGATATATTTCGATAGCATAACTATAAAAACTATAAAGTTATAATATAAATGAAATTTTAAATTAATTAAAAGTTATTTGAATATATTTTATGAATATTTATTTATTACAAAATTAAATTAATAAAAAATAATTTGTTTAAATTAAATGTTAATTCATAATATTTTTAGTTGGTTTTGAGTACTTGAAGATGACAGTTATGCCGTCGAAATATATCGTACGAAAAATTTTTTATTGATGTTATCTTTTAATATATATATATATATATATAGATTTGTAAAAGGAATTTATAATACATAATGTTTCTATATTTATTTCATTCCATAATAATAAAGCTAACCATGCTAGAGTTGTAAATTACTTTTTTTGTTTGAATATTAATTTAATTATGCATATTCAAATCTTATCAAATTTAGCGGCATCTCCATTATATGATTATATAATAAATAATTTTAAAGTCTCATATCATTCTATTTTATATTTGATTAAATAATTCAAACAACTTTAATTTAATTATTTTAAAAAATTTAATTATTTAACAATTAAAAATCTTTTAAAATGTTTTCTTTTACTTTCATTTAGTAAAATTTATTTATAAAACTTATCACCGATTAAAGATTTTTCTGATGACAAAAAATATATTTCAGGGCATAAATTAGCATCAAATTATTCATTAATGTGTTTTACCAATTGGAAATATTCGTTTATGAATTTTCTCTTCAACCACTAAATGACAAAAACGTTTGAAATATTTTCAATAGAAAAAAAAACAGATTTCTTTGTGAGGAGTGAAAATGAATCCAATTTGAAATGGAATTTATTAATTTTGTTTGATGTTGATTAATATGAACTTGACGTTTTGACAAGGAACACATTTTTAGAATCGGGAAAATATTTAATTCGTAAGAAAAAAGAACGCCTTAAAATACATTTTTCAGATAATGATTTTTAATAAAAACTCATATTTTATTAAAAATATATAATAATAATAATAATAATAATAATAATAATAATAATAATAATAATAATAACAATAATAATTATAATTATAATGACAATAATGACAATAATGATAATAATGATAATAATGATAATAATGATAATAATGATAATAATGATAATAATGATAATAATGATAATAATGATAATAATGATAATAATGATAATAATGATAATAATGATAATAATAATAATAATAATAATAATAGGTAGTTAGGAGCACACTGCCCCTTAACACACTCGGCGACGGATTAAATTACATAATGACGTAATTAATCTCGAATTATCTTGATTAAATAATTATGCAATCAAGATAATTTATTGTGTGTGCGCATCTTTATTCTGTGTATTTATTTTAAAATCATATTTGTGGCGCATTTTTTAAATTCAGATTTTTTGGCACATTTTATTGAATTTATTTTTATTGATTGTAAAATTTTTTCAAAATATTAATATGATATTAATTTTTTAAATGTAATTTTATTTTTCGAATTTTTATTGTAATTTAATTTTTAATATCATTTTAGGTTTGAAATTTATTTTAAGAATGAAATTTTTTCTAGATTTTATATAAAGACAAAATATATTTTAAAATTGAAATTCTTTATACATGTTATTAAATTTTATAGTAAATATTAATAATAATACTAGTAATAGTAATAATAATAATAATAATAACAATACTTATAATAATAATAATAATAATAAATATTTCAGTTTCAATGTCCAATAATATTTTCATTTATGCATGTCTAATCAGATGAAATTTGAAATGTATATTAAAAAGAATACAATTTCTGCATTAATATCAGTATTTAAATATATATACGTATATAGCAATTTATCATTTAAAATTTATTTCTCAAGATATTAAATTTTATTAAATTATTTTCAGGAAGTATTTGCAGAGCATTTAATCAACAAATATTATTAATCAACATTATCCCTCGAGTTATTCTCTCCATTCTATTTACCATTACTAAACAAAATTTCATTAAATAGAAGAAGTAAAAACAAATAAAAACTTTAATTAATTAATAAAACGGTATTTATTTGACTGACTGACGACATCAATCTAGACTTTACAAATGTAGGCAATGTGAGAACTGAGACATTCTCTCATTTGCCAATTCGGAAATTGAGAATGTTTCGCAACACATTTCAACACGGAATTCGTAGGAAGGTTTTTCAAAGAAATACTAAATTAATTCGAAAACAATTATAAATTAAATATCAAATTTATATAATTATTAATAAATGATTATTTTGTGTCAAACCAAATGGAACAAATATATTTAATAATTCATGATTACTATTTCAATTATCTACAAATAAAATAATTTATTTTGAAACAATTTTATATCTACTTTCTATTTCATAGGTTAAAAAAATATTTCTAATTTGTTTAAATAATGTTTTTAGTTTAATAAACGTAAATTGATAAAGTAACTAAACCAAACTGCTGAAATATTCTATACGATTCCTATGTTAGACTTGTTTCGAGATTATTTAGGTCTTATCGGTAGCATGTAAGAAACTTGATTACAAGTCAGAATTGGGTCAAGGAATCGCTGGAAATGTTAAACAATCAAACTGATTCACCATCAGGATATACCAAATATCATTGTTGTAACATTTTAATCGAGTGTAAAGCAACATTTTTAAAATTACAAATTGAATTTTAAAAAAATTCATATTTAGTTTCACTTCAAATTTAATTTATTTTTACTTTAAAAATGTCTAAATTTTGTTTGCTCACTTTGTTTTCGGGTTATTTTTAAAAAAGGTTTTAACATTATAGCTTGTTAATCAAAAACGTAAACACTTTCAAATCAAATGGCCATGTTTTTCAATTTAGCTGAAAAATCTTTTGTTTTCTATTGTTCAATAAAATACAGCACAAGAGATTTTTGATACAAGATACTCAATGATATCGGTAAGGAGCAGAACCTCTCTGATAAAGGGGAATCAACAACGGAAAACTATGTATGTATTTTATAAAGGAAAGTAACCCACTTTTTGTTAGTTTCACAAGGAAATTGCTTGTTGAAAAACATTATTGTATTCTTTTACATATAATTTTCAATGCTCTACTTTCATGGGAGTTGACTTTCATGTTTATTCAACATGTCATTAGAGTTGTTAAAAGATTAGCATTCACCTCCTGTCATGATTAAACACAAAAAAGACTGATATATCCAAATCTTTAAATTTATTTCAATGTTTGTGCATTAGAGTAAATGAAAAGTCTAAAAGAAGTTTGCCAGATTTTTGGCTTACAAGATTTAGTTATTTAGTTTTTTTCGGAAATAGAAAACGGTGTCTATTGCACATATTGTCTACTGTTTTCTTTTAATGAGGTAGGAAAATCAAACCAACAGACATCTGGATGTTTAGTAGAGAAAGGCTATTTCAACTGAAAACATGCATTAGAATATTTTACGGATCATCAAACGGCTTGATATCACCTTAATTCCATTTTAAAATATGAACTATTAATATGGCTATTAAAAATAAAATATTTTTGATTGTTCTGGATGAATTGGATAAATATTGTGCCTTGCAAGCTGCTGATAACAGGAAAACATTGGAAAAAATTAAAAGAACGGTTATTTTATGTGAACGTCAGTGTATTTCTTTGAGGGGCCACAGAGATTATGGAGAGTTTTCTGTAGATAAAACAACCACTTCTAACGAAGGAAATTTTAGGGCAATAATTACGTACAAAAATGGAATCTTGCGATCCATATTTGAAAAAACACTTCCAAGGATGTTGAAAGAATGCTAAGTGAAAGATATTGGAAACATCAAAATAAACTTAAAAGGTTTTCGGCATTTTTTCCGGGAAAATATTCTAGACATTTTGAAGATATACTTACAAAATTAATAGAATTGTGCAAGTTGTATGAAGCGAAACAAAATTGTTCAATTTTTGAATCAGAAATGAAACTTTGGATGACCAAGCTCACTGAAAATACTAAGAAGGAAAAGTACAGCAACGCAATAAATCTGCTAGAGGCATCTGATAAAGATTTTTATCCAAATATTTATAAATTATTAAGATTTTTTTGATATACAATCCCCTTCTCAACTGCTACAAATGAGAGACCATTTTCAAACTTTGAGAAGGCTAAAAACTTATTTGCTATCCCAATTTGAATATCCGCCAAGAATTTGACTTAAAAGTAGAGGACGTACTCAATAAACAAACAAAACATTAACGAAAATTTAATAAAAGTATTTAATCTTAATTTTATTATTTGTACAATTTGTATTTTTAAAACAATTAAAATGTGTCCAAATGTGTGTATGAATTTATACATTAATTTATCCCTTCCTATCTAAAAGGAATATAAAATATTTAAATCATGTGTTATATGTTAAAAAGTATTTAAATTGAACTCATTATTATTATTATTATTATTATTATTATTATTATTATTATTATTATTATTATTATTATTATTATTATTACTATTATTACTATTATTATTATTATTATTATTATTATTATTATTATTATTATTATTATTATTATTATTATTATTAATCATTATTATTTTTATTATTTTCTTTTATTTGAGCCCTTTAGCAAATACTGTCTATTTTTGTTAAATAGTTTTATATTCATCGTTAAACTATTTTCAGTTTTTCACTCTATTTTGATAAAACATATAAATCATTAATATTAAACAAAAAAATTAAATTAAATCTGATTAAACAGCAAATCAAGTGTGTTTTGAATTTTAAAAAATGCAATTTGGATATGACGATATTTATATTTTTTCTCTCGGAATAAACTGATATTGAAATGTTTATAAATACCAAAATTTTAATTAAAAAGAATATTTATAAAAACAATTAATGAAATAATAGGGCCACCTATTTGTGACGAGAAGTCACTGTATCTAGTTGTCACCGATTTGCAGGAAAACACTTATCAGAGTTTTGCGTATATTTCTTTCCCTTGCCCCAATAACATTTAATTGCAGTTCCATTTATGATATACCCATGGCGTTGACAAATGGCCTTGGTGGCCTCTTTGTGAGTCGCAAAACTAATAAATGCATACTTTCTTTCAGGGAAATTGTTAATATTGTCAATTCTACCAAATGTTTTAAAGTAAAAAGTCCACAGTTGAATCGTCAATTCGATTCCGGATACGAAAACGGTAGTATTTGTTTCTAAAGATTCGTTGTAAACCAAGTCGTAGTTGAGAGGGATATGTTTAGGACCCGTTATTCCTAATGCAAAATTGCATTTGATTATACAATTATGCAGCCTTGTTTGATTCATATTATCAATGGCTTTTGTTGCTATGCTCAAATTTGAAAAGGAAACAAAAGCAAATCCTTTTGATATTTTGTTCGGGTGTCGAATGACTTTAACATTCAGCACCGGACCAAATTGACTGAAAGCTTCTTTGAGCATATATTCGTTTATACGAAGACCAATATTGCCTACAAATACCCTTACTATGTTTCTATCATTAATATTGCTTGGTATTTTTCGTATTGGGGTTGATTCAGCAATTGGAGTTCTATCGAAGATGACACTGACTTGACGATCCAACATATTAACATTATATATAGACGCTAGAGCTTGAACAGGTCCCGTATTATGCGGATACGTGTAGTATGGACTTTCATACCATGAATTCACACCATCAAAGATGATAAGGACATTGCAATGCTCGCAATATCCGAATATTTGTCCATTTAAATAGTTCATTTTTGTAAGAAAAAGTTGACAACAAAAATACTTTTTTATGTTTGAAACTCACAAAGTCTTAAATCTATTACTTTTCCAAAGTAATATTCAAACAAAAGTCACAAAGAAAAATGAATAAATAAACCTAAAAAATGTTCGAAATTTTAAAATTTAAATTTAACTTTAAAGTTTGTAATTTTCGATATCAATATCATTGTGATTTTGAAATAATTAATAATTTAATAATTTAAACAAAAATCCCTTTAAATAAATTCGAGTGAATGTGGTCAATTGAAAACAAGGAAAATTTACTACAAATAAATTAAATGAAAATCCTAAAACAAAAGCTTTTTGACATGAATGAAAATTTTGTCATTAATGTTAAATTTGGGATTTAAAATCTTTATAAATTCGCGAATGACAACAGATTTGTAGAATTTCCCATTTTATTATAGAATCATTTAAATTTGTTAATTTATTTTAGTAAATAAATTCTTTAGGCTTTTAAAAATGTTTGGAATAAAATTTAAACATGTTAAATTTTAAATTTTGAATAGTATTAAATGATTTTGAATTTATTTATGTTGAATATTTTTTATTATTAAAATTGTTTTCAAAAGGTAGTCAACTAACTCTGATACCAATAAATACTCTTTTACTGTCATCGAGTTAATACGATGCCAGTTTAAGGAAGGATGATAAATGGATATTGTATAATTAATTCAATTAACCTATTGAGTAATAATATGCCAGAATTTTAGTTTCAAGATCAGAATTTAGCTGCGGTGCTTGATGGTTGTGTTTAGAATGTTGGTATGTTTACGTGTCTATTGGTATGCTGTATCAATAATTAGCAAACCAATAACCTTTCTTTTTATATGTTAGGTAATAAAGAGCTATATAAGAGAGTGTTGGAGATTTGTCGTTAGAAAAACTATTATTAGACTACATATATTTTCAACAGCCACAGATCACAGGGCATCTCAATAATATTTTCCTATTATACGTCCAACAACTCATTGTAAATTTATTGATATCAATATTATATCTTCAAAAATGTTAGAAAATAATAAAGTATTCACTGAATATTATAAATAAATACTCGTAACGAGAGGAATAAAATTATAAAAAACATTTCTTTTAAATGACCATAAAATCTCTTTGCTGTTTTTTATTATTACACGTTTCTTTTGTTTTATTTTAGTTTTAAAAGTTTTTTTCTTTCATTTTGATTATGTTGTGGAATTTTAGATTGAATTAGTTATATTTAGATACTATTTGCCTACATATTTTAGATAATGCTTAGTTTCATCGGTTAATTCTTCATGGTATATTTTTACTAATAATTACAAATTAATTGGAAATTTTTGAAAAAAAATTTCTCATCAGAGATAAATAATTGTAATATAAAGTGACATATAGAGGTTCCTAAGCTTTTCTTACTTTCCTTAATCGCTAAATAAATCCTTGTATCGAAGGGCTTCCTTATTTTATTGTGTAGGGTTTTTTATTATACTTCTAAATTTATTTATTAATAGAAATATTTATTATTTTCTCATTAATTAAGACATCTGATGAAACATAACAGATGAGTGATGAAAAATTGACGTTTTGTTTGAACTGACTAATGTACAATTGTGATAAAATACTCAATATAATTTGATAATGAATAATTAAATAATAGTAATTAAAGAGAATATTTGTTTATGTGAATGCTTGAGTTATTCATTCCATAATTAGATTTAAAAGCAATTACATAAAAATGTATTATGAATTAAATTGTTATTTAAAAATTTAATATTTTTACCATTGACCTTAATTTCAATTTTCTTTTTATTTCTTTTTATTAAAAGTCATTCATCAATATTTTGTTTTATATTTAACACGAATATTTGACATTGCTTTTTCACATTGCTCTTTAAAATATTAAAAAGTATTTAAAATATATATTTCAAATTATATCCTTCAAATTTAATTGTTTTATCAAAATAATAATAATATTAAATTGTAGATCTTTAGTACCATTTTGGAATCAGTGTGAATGCAAGGTTTCGAATAAAAATTATCTGAATAATTGTATATTTTTTGCAATTGCTAAATTAATATTAAAACAGTGATTTTAAGAAAACATTTAGTGATTTAAAGAAAAAATGATAATATATTTTAACATATTTATTACATACACATAACTATGGCACTGATTTCTATATAAGAAAACGCCGCTCAACAAAATATTATACTACAATATATTACTACAGATTCACTGTCATCATCATGTAGAATTGGAATACAAACTATATGGATTTTAAATTGCTTATTGAAACAAACCAATCTTTTATTTTTTAAAACTATATTATATTAAAAAGTATAAATTTTGCTTTTAAAAACTCAAACATTTTATAAACTTAAATTTTAATAATTTATATTATAACAATTATATTGATTTTAATTAAATTTTACAAGAAAATAGATGTAAAATAAAATACATTGAACAAAATGAATGTAAAATGATGTTACTTATAAATGTAAAAATAATTATTAAAGATATATTAAATTTTAAATTAAATTTTCATTTAGAATTTCATTTATTTTGCAACTATAGATTAATGTTTTCTATTTAACAAAAATTTATTATGATAATGATATTATTATAGATAAATATTAAATAGTACTTATTCTCAAAAATTTGACATTTTATTTTTTAATCTCTGCTATTATTGAATTTCTTCTTCGAGGCTTTTTATTTTAATTTATCCGAATGATGTATTTGCTATAGACACAGATGTAGTATATATATATATAATATATATATATATATTGCTTTTCATTAAATATGTGTTTGTGTGATCAGATTTTTTAGTGACCTGTCCACAACGTTTAACAAATATATTTTTAATTTTTGTAAAAGTAAAAATAAAATTATCTTTCATTGTTGGTAAAATACTTTTCAAATATATTCTTAATGTAATTTTAAAAATTAATTATAAACGATTAATATGCAAAATGTTGACAAAAGCTAACATAAACTTCAAAGTAAATGACATCTAACATTGGTTAAGAAAGGGGATTCGTGTTAAAGGGGCACTCAAATTTAATTGCACTTCATTGCGTTACATTTCATACTAAATCATTTTATAAATATGTAGTTATAAAATATTTTAAAAATGAATTTATAAAAATTGTAAAAAATTTATCTAATAATTTTTTCATAACTTTGGATTTCATTTTTTTATTTATTTTACCAACAATTTCCTATAAGTCGTGGAAATTTTCACGAAGAAAATTGTAAGACGTTCAAACAATTTCAAGTTACGTTTAAAAATACGTGCCAAATTTAAATTTTGAGCAATTACATTTTTAAAATAATTTTATTAAGTTAAATTTTATAAATAAATTATTCATAGATTTTATTTTATTTATTATTTGATAAATTTGAAAAATTTGAATTTTTTAATTTCATTTATCTTGATTTAAATTTCTACTATGAATTAAAATGTTTTATTAATTTCAATAAATATGTTTTAAAAATAACTGTTTTATCAGTTTAATTGTTTATTTATAGTTTATTTCAGAAATAAATATCCAAAACATTTTCTGAAGAATTATAAAGAATATGCAAAAATATTTAATTAATTTTCATTCTGACATAAGATGAAAAATTTATTCATTTCAATACAAATTTGTGGCGTAGCCTTTATCATGCATTAATTTGGAAAGTTCTGAAAAAAGGCCAAAAATATAAAATTAACTTTTATTCTTTTTTCATTATAAAAATTATTGAAATATCAAAGGCAGAAAGCTAATTTAAGATGACAAAAAAAGAAACATTTTATCAATTATAAAAAAATATTCTATTAAAACAATTTAAAATATAATTCGCTTTTTTAAATTTAAATTTAAAAGTAAATTGTAAATTGAAATAATTTTTTGCAATATATATTGAAAAACATGCAACTACTACATATATATGTAAAAAGGATTTTAAATATAAACATTAAAATTGTAATCAATCTTAATTTTTAAATGAAAGATCTAGCAATGTTATTCAATATTGGAATTTTTTTCAACGCATTAATTGAATATAAAGATCAGATTTAATAAGAATAAGAAATTTTACGAAATGTTATTCACAAAGTTGTTAAAATTTATTTTTGTAAAATTACAGTATTTTTATGAGTATACATTATCAAAAGGATTTAAAATTATAAATGTTGAAATAAAAGTATTTATAGCTAAACAATTTAAAGATACTTGAAGAAACGCCAAACCTTGAAATCGAATGCTCCGTGATCCACTAGACAACAATCGAATACAAAGTTCAACTGATCAAACCATCTTATTGGATTTATTTTGAATACATTTTTGATGTTATTATTGTGTTCCTACAACATATATATATATATATTATATATATATATACACTAAAACCTCGATTTGCGTCGTTAATTGGTTCCCAAGAACGACGATGCAAATCGAAATTTATTTTTCCATATAAAAATGTATTTTGTTAATTAGTACTAAAACCAAAGATCCCTTGGATTAAAAACTTTTTATTTCAATCATTATGTATATATGTAATGCATCAGCCAACATTAAATATAATTCATAAATTCATTAAAATATTAAATAAAATATAAAACAAATTCATTAAATAACAAATAAAATAACATAAAAATTCATTCAATAAACAAAATAAAAAATTCATTAAATAAACAAATTATAAAATTTATTGCACAGAAACAATTTGTAACTTTCATTTTTTAAATTCTAATTCGATGAACTTGACGATTCTAAATTGATTACTGTTTCTGTAGACTGGTTCTGGTTTGGTTCTCGTAATTCTTTATAGCAATTGATAGCATTATCAATAGTTCTCCTAACCATTAAGCATCGATTTTCGTCAGGGTCATTATCTATATGCCCATTGCCTTTGAAATGAGTTGCATTGCTTTCGAAATACAACGAGCCATAAACTGTATTTCTTCTGGAAATATATCAGGTGTATCATTATCGTTCACCAATGAACGTTCAAAATTTATAGAAATTAAATCTTCATTATTAAGTTCTTCATCATATGATATCAATGTATCATTAATATCAGTTTCCTCCATACCTTTAAAGTTTGCTTCTCTAGCTAATTCAGAAATTTCTCTACGAACAGTTGGTACAACGTCAACTTCTGTATCTTTATTTTATATTGGAAATTTAAACAACGCAAATGGAAATTTTAACGACGCAACTCTGAAAAAACAACGCAACTTCGAAAACGACGCAAATCGAGGTTTTAGTATATATATACGAGTATATGCATATTACAATTTATTATTACTTTTTTAAGAACAATTTTATATTTTGAACCGCTAACGTTTTGGGAATGAAGAATTTGACATTCCCTTCTAAGTAAACCTTTGAAAACCCCTAGTATACACTAACTTAAACTTATGCTACATATACAATGACTTTGTCTAATAGTCATAACAACAACTGATATAAACAATGCTGAAAATTTAAATAAATAATAATCAGATGCATTACGAGCAGTGGCGTACCTATGGTAAATGGCGCCTATAGCAAGCACCGATCTTGCGCACCTCTCCGATGATAGGTTACTTACGTTTTATTTTCTAAAAAACTACTTTAGAATTGGGTAAAAAAAATCACACAAGTTAAATCTATTAACACTTTATTACAAATTGTTTAATTATATTATCAAAGTCAATTTCTTCGGTAATTTCTCGTTCTATGCTAAGTATAAAAATATTTTTTTATTTTCATTTGCGTAAATATACGTTACGCGGCTTTTTCGCCCCCCTTCAGTTGGCGCCCATGGCACGTGCCATGCCTGCCATACCCTAGTTACGTCTCTGATTACGGGTAAATATTATTATAATAAGAATAATTATTATTAGTTGATTTGTAAATATTATGTTAGTTGGCACGGTAAAATGTCATTATTAAAGTCTAAAAGAAATGAAGTTGGAGAATGATTCCAGACAAACAACAAAGCGTTAATATGATTTTAAGTGAATGTATATTGTTTGAATAATGAATGGCAAAATTAATGTAATAGAAATTTGTAAAGGTACTAAAATTACTAATAAACATTACATTCAATTTTAATAAAAAAAAGTAATCTATTTTTTGGGATTAATATGCTAAACTCTTAACTTTTAGGATAATAGACAAATATTTTGGAATAGGCACTAAAAATTAGGAATTAATAATTTTTATTTAACAAGTGAAGAATAAATTATCATAGAAAATTATATATGAAATTACATTTTTAATAATGATTAATTAATTTTATTGTTATATTAAAATATTTTATTAATTTGATTGTGCAAACAAAATTCGTTTGGTTTGTGAGTGAAGGTCGCAACGATAGCTATCGCATTATTTAATAAGTCTTTTATTAATTAACTGGATTTAAAAATATTAAATTTTCCAAAAACTCCTTCATTTTATTCAACAAAATGACATTTCCATGTGAATAACAAACTTTTCTCTATTGAATGATGCATAATTTGTCAATTTACTATGTTAAATATTAAAGGTTTCTTGGGTTGAATTTCTGAATAGTAGTGATGATAATACTAATACCAGAACATAATATGTTTTTTCTAATCAGCAACACAGCATTTTTATGACTTCTATTTGTGTTACACCTTTATTATGTAGGATAGTAATGGGGGAACCAATCGTGGCCCGCGATCTCTATAATATGATATTTTTTACAAACCTTAGTTTGAAATTATTATATTAAATAGACTTATATATAAGTAATTCGGACTTTTAATTGTATTTTTTATATGCTGAAAGTCTAAATGTTTTTTGCTAAATCATCTTTTTGACTAGCCTATAGGTTTTGAAAGCATATTGTGACCCTTTAGTTGAGAAGTCTCAACCTCACTTATATAAGGAAATATATACAAAAACTAAACCATATATTTTACACAAATTGCTGTTACCTATATTTTATTTTAATTTGCAATTTGCTTATAAAATTGATATCGGGAATCACTGAGGAGTCTAGGCAAAGTTAAAAATAATCAAATTATAAAATGTTTTGAAAGATATGGTCAAAGGGATAAAGTACTTTTTTAATACACTGATCAAATTGTAGAGGTTAGGTAAGCAGTTTCAAACTAGCAAAAGACAGTTAATTATCAATTGACTTCAACCCCTGTCATGATATTTATGCCAATTCTAAAGTCTTTGAATGCTCGACTATATATATATATATATATATATATGTGTGCGTGTGTGTGTGTATCTTACAACAGTCTCTTCGAGACCGATATAAATCAAAACAAAATTTAAAATAAAATTTAGCTTTTTACCTCAGCCGATCAGTTTGCTATCTGACTACTGGAGTTTACCGAAAAATTCCATATCCTTCTGAAAACCTCAAAGTTTGTGTTTATAGATAATGATACCAACTCAAATTTTATTTATACTTTATTCAAATTATGTGAAAATTAAACAATTATATTTTTGTTTATTCAATTACTGTTTTGTACTCAATACTTTCTTAATCTATTTTTAAAATCATTTAAAGGGTTTCGTAGATCTAGACCCTTTTTTTCATTTCTCACTTTAATGGGAAAGAGCAAAATTTTCAGGTCACATAGCCAAAGCCTTCGAAAATTTAGGAAATTAATCCTATTTCAGCGAGTTTTTTTTTGAAATGGACAGTTGTTGAGATTTGCTGAAAACAAAATGGATAGTTAAACATACCTAAGGTCTTGCGCATTGTTCATGGAAACATCCAGGGTGCATTATATAATATGCTTATACTATATTATACATATAAATTAGAGCCAAAAATAATCGTTTTGCAACTCAAAGTTGTATCTAGTAAAATGATTAAAATGAATGAAAACATTTTTTATTGACGTATGCTCTTTCAGCTAAATTTCCTCTTTTAAATAAGTTCCTTAAAACTGTTCATTTATAATTTTCTTTGTTGACTTTTCATACTTCTTTCTGTATAAATCTAATCAAATATATAGAATTTTCAAACCCTTCTCAGTATACCCGTGTTTTCTACGGTTATAATTTTCTAATTAATTAATGTTTTAATAAATTACTAATTTTTATTTTTCACATTATTTATAATTAGCATAATATTTATAATTACAATTTAAAATATAAAAAGAGTTTTCCGTTTTTGAGGTTTAATATTGTGTAGGAGTACTGTTGAAGATCCCTGTTTGAAACAAAGTCTCGTGTAATTTAAGTTAATGGTATACAACAACTCAACTGGGTAACGAATCGTATTCTCCCCAATAGACTTCAATGATTCATATGTTACCATTCTTCAGATTGCTATATTATGTATTGATATTATTGTTAAACAAGTCAAAAATTGTAGACTAATTATCGAATAAATAAAATATTCATGGTTAGACTTTTTTGAATGACAGAAGTAAGTTGTTTTCTAATGCGATTAACAGCACGCGTTTATTGAGTGAGTTAGTTAGCGAATGTTAGTGAATAAGCTGGATACAATATTAGTGAATTCACAATTGCATCACATATTGCTTCACATTTATGGCATATAACCTTTTTCGGTTTCAAAACACTTCCTCTTCTTCTTCTTCGAAAATATAAAAATATATTATACTTAAGTATTGTTGGTCCAACCATTCATTAATTAATTAAAAGTAGGTTATGTTTAGCAGTGGCGTATAAGGCTAATTACTTTAAGACTGATGTTATTTTAGTACTTGACCATATACACCATTTATCCTCATTTTTATCGACGATAATGAGTAATTTTGTTGGGTCCTTAGCTTTCGACATACCAATATATAATTTTCCATCTGAAAAGGCACTCATCCGTCAAGTCTATACCAATAACTTCAAGATTTATTAATAGTCATCGCGAATGCAAGCCAAATAAAAAAAAGTTGTAAAAGTTGAAATGAAAACGGCAAGTATATTGAATTAATGGAAGGTGCTCGCTTTCATAAGGTTTTTTTAAAATTGCTACTTCTATGATATAGTTATTTGAACTTTGACTATCATTGCATAATTTTGGTGGATCTAAATTTCTCAACAACATGAGGGTAGATTGAACTTTTAACACCGATTAGTTTGGTGGTATTCCACTTGGATTTAAGGTAATCAAAGATTCTAGAGGGTAACTTGTTGCTTCATCTTCATTCACGCATTTATCTATTGATAAAAATGTACGAGAATATAATCATCCAAAATTTGTAATGAAACATTATTACTAAAATGTGAACTTCAATTAAGAATTTGTTTTCAAAATAAATTCTAAAATTATTTTAATTAAAACTTTTTTAAATTAAAATTTAAAATAATTCAATCTTTTGGATTGGAAGAAGTTCATTATTTTTAATTATGTTTAAGTGGTTGTGAATGATATAAAATGCAGTGAGAGTGAATAATTGGTCATTAATCATTCGCTCATTAAATTTTAATATTTTCAATGGGAATTTTATTTATTAACAATTATTGAAGAAATATTTTTCAAATTTTATTTTGGTTTTGTTTAAATTTATTCATTTATTTGTTTAGTTTTTTTATTAAATTATATTTTTTTTTGATTAAATTTTTCTAATTTTCTTAACATTTTTCTATTTCATTTTAAGAAAAATCTTATCATAGTTTTGATAAGTTATATATAAGTTATATATATAAAATCACTCGAAACTATTGAAATAATAATTGAATGCGACAAAAAGAGGAAACATCAAATATATCTTTGCAGTCTCATTATGATTTTAAAAATATGAAAGAAAATATATTCTTTGGTTTATAATTTGAAACACTGGCCAAATCGACAGTCTTAATTATTTTATACATAAATAATATAAATAATTTTATAAATTACAGCTATAGTAACAAAATTGGAATATTAATATTGTCACTCACAATGCATTGTTGATCGGATTAAATTCATAGTCTGTGATGGTCCCATTCTCTATGGTTATTCCATGCCAGTACTCCCTGTATGCGCATTTATGGGAATAGATTGCATTGACATAATACTAGAATTGGAATTCAAAATTCTCAATTTAGTTAATAAAACAAACCTCTTCCAATTGCGACTCAGGATAATACAAAGTCCACCCTTGCGCCTTGCATAGTAAGTGAGATGAAATGCTCATAAGTGGAGAACACGTCATAACGTAACAATTATTAATCTCACGAATGCAAGTTTTCTCTAAGATTTTGAAATTACTTATTAAAATTTATTATTTAATGGTTAAAGAGATTAAAATTTTTAAAAAATGTTATTTAAATCAATTAAATAAATCAATTTTTTATAAAATTAATAATAAGACTAATAATACTTTAAAACAGCAGTGTTAAAGATATATATTATATATAAAAAATATTAAAATAGATAAAAGATGAACAAAAATATTACGACATATGTCGACATATGTCGACATCAGACAATAAACAAACTGAAAAATAAAAATGAACTTTAATTTACACATTCAAACAAATTATTAATTTTTAAATATTTAAATCTGTAAAACTAAATTTTAAAATTATATTTGATTATTAATAATATTATTGGAAATCACTTGAAAAAGGCTGTGCCGAAAATTCGTGAATACCTTAAATAAATCTGATTCATTGTAGTAGTGGGATACAGGCCCTCTAGCTCACATACCCCCCCCAAAAAAATTTTTTTGCGCTAAGTTTAAAAGTACAAATTTTTTAGAACAAAGACAATGACTCATTCAAGGTCATTGAAACAAAGACCATGACTCATTCAAGGTCATTGGATGACTCATCAAAATTTTAAAACAAAGACCATGACTCATTCAAGGTCATTGGATGACTCACCAAAATTTTAAAACAAAGACCATGACTCATTCAAGGTCATTCAAGGTCATGGAAAAGTAGGTCAAGGTCATTCAAGGCCATTGGATGAGTCATCATTTTTTTTCAAAATTTGTTCTGTTTAAAAGTACATATATTTTCAAGGTCATTCAAAAAATTTTTCAAAAATTTTTCTATGTTTAAAAGTACACGATTTCCTATGTCACCGCTGGACCAAAAAAGATAGAATATTTTTCGAAATTTTTTCAAAATTTTTTCTATGTTGAAAAGTACAAATTTTTTTAATGTCATTCAAAAGTAGGTCAAGGTCATTCAAAAGTAGGTCAAGGTCATGGAATTTTTAAACATTTTAAAATTTAAATTTACTACTTATAAAAAATAAGTAGTATATATTTGTAAATTATTTTATTATAATTATTTTTTTTTTAAATATTATTATTTTTCAAGGTCATTTAAAAGTAGGTCAAGGTCATATAATTTTTCGATATTTTTTAATTTTAATTTACTACTTATTTTTATAAGTAGTATATAGTTGTAAATTATTTGATTTTTATTATTTTTATTATTTTTATTATTACTATATAATGAAAACCAAGACATATACAATAAATTTATTATAAAGAGACAATTCTACTATAGTAGTATTGTCTAAGAGCTTTATTCAAAGCCCATTCCACATACTTCCGATATCGGGCGGCGCAGCAATGATATCCATCACCACAAGGGTATTCGGGTTCCATATCAAATTGTTTTGTTCGATATCCCATAGGAACTCATCGATTACAGTAAATATCCATATTAATGTATGATTGAATATCAAGTCTGGAATTATTGATGCTGGCTTATCCATGATTCCATGTATTTCTGGATAATAGAATTCCAGACGTTCTTTAATAACTTTAAAATAATCATCTAAAAAGCAAGTAAAAATAATAATAATAATAATAAATTACCGTAATGTTTAATTTCATTCATAGCTTGAACTGCGCTCGGTCCAATCATTTTAATGATAAAAAATGAAATAACAATTACTTTTATACTAATTTAGAGACACACACACAAATCTTTAGCTATAAACAATAAATATTAATTTATAATGTTTTGAAAATGATTAAAGAAATTTTAATAATATTATTAGTTTTTAATATGGTCAACTCAATTGTTGTAACCGTTCAAGGTAAAAATTCAACAAGATGTGTATGTCCTGATACCGCTGTATTGATGGATATTTTGTATATGATAGATAGGCCTAGATATTTGAAAACTCCAGTCAAAAGATTATCTGAAAGAATGAGTAATTTAGAATTCCGATTTGAACATACATGAGACTTTAAAAAGAGCTAAAAACGAATTATATGATGATATTATATATCTAAATAGGACTATTGATACTATCAAAAATGAATTAAGAAAATCAGTATTAGAATTGAAAGAAAATCATAAACTTAATGAAAAAATGATGAATCAAGTTCAATATAGTATAAAATTTTATTCTAATAAAACAACTGATCAGTTCAATCGTATAATGAAATTACAACAACACCCAGTTAACAGTGGCGGCAACAGCTTGAAAGAAGTTAACAGTGCCAACAAATCATCATTCCCATTTCCATTATATATTTTTACATATTTTCTTAGTATTACATGATTCTGATTGGTCGAATATAGTATAAATAAGCTTACACTTTCATATATTTTTATAAAATTCCAGAAACTAAATTTTTTATAACTTTGTTGAATGAGCTGGTCTCTAATAATAGAGAAGAAGATGAAATCATTAAAAACATGAAATTTATGGTAAACCGTACCGAGAAAATCGTTGAAGACATCCCATTCGATTATGAAAAAATTCTCAATTTGCCACCATTGGAGAGAAAGAATGCATTCCAATCAATATTTAGTTACATATTCGATGAAAATAATAAATGGATGCGAATAATAGTAGGATTAATGTACATGAAACACATGATATTAAAATCTGGATCCGACTATGAAAATTATTTCCAATTGTCTATAGAGGTATATTACTTTATATTGTTATTAATTTATTATTATTTAGGTGATAGAAACAAAAATTGATCCGTGGGTAGAATCAAACGGTGGATGGACAGCTATTATTCAAGTTGCCGCAGAAGCCAAACGCTCTGATATTTATATCGAGAATTGCAAATTTTTATTAAAACTATTCACTGGAGTATGTTTTATATTTATGTAACAAGGTTTATCATAGATTTTAATAAATATTTCTTTGTTATTTTTATTAATAAAAACTATATTTTAAAGATTTATTGATTATTACATGTACATTCTTCATCACCACAAGATTCTATCATAATATTTTCTATAACATGATCAATACAATTCTTAAATTCGGTAGGTTCATCTTTAATAATTTCGGTAGCTTCTTCAACATTAATAATTTCTTCAGAATCATTAATAATTTCAGTATCTCCATCATTAACAATTTCATCACTCTGACATCCAGAATCACTCTGACATTCAGATTCGCAATCCGATTCTTTACTCAATGCTTCAACTAGAGTCAACATATCTCTAATTTTTACACCGGTTATTTCTTCAAGTTTATCAAACAAAAAGTTTATTAAATATTCTAAACCAAAATTAATTAATTATTTATATTTTATATTTTACCTTTTTCAGACATCATTTTAACACTATTTAAAACGAATTATAATTTTGTTTATAGAATAACAAAGAAACATTAATACATTTATTAAACACTAAACACTAAAATAACTGTGAAAGTCTAGCAGTAACAATTTTCCAGATTGGAGAAAGCACATCGTTTTGATCTGCTTTATATCCTTGGATTGTTATTGTTATATACCAGTTTTCCTGTTCTTTGAATCCAATTTCTGTAAATGCATCATAATATCTGGTATATTGACTCGTGAAGAAAGCATTTTCATTGCATTTTAAATTGGAATTGATCTTTTTGAACGTATTATTATATCCTTGATATCTAACATTGAGAGAGTACCAGCAAGAGATTGAAATTGCGTTTTATTGAGTTTTACTGGATTTGCCAATTGCATATTGATAGGCTCCTTTAAAAAATACATTTTATAATTGTGGAACATCTGAACTGGTTGGACGCTTATTTTCTTGGTCATGTTTGATTTATGATCTTTATAAGGTGGTGACGCACTTTTATACCCTTGACAGATACTGATTAACCAATCAGAATCATGCATGATAAGTGCATGATAATTGCATGTTAAGCGCGTGACTGTATTTAAATTAACCCGTTGAGTTTTATGATTTTACACATATCATCTATATAAAATGTAATATTATTATTATTATTATTATTATTATTATTATTATTATTATTATTATTTTTATTATTTTTATTATTAATATTAATATTACTATTATTATTACTATACTAATAAAATTACGATTATTATTATTATTACCAAAACTAACAAAAAATAAAACCATTACTATTATTAATATTATTACCAAAACAATAAAAATAAAACTATTATTACCAACACTAACAAAACAAAACAAAAATAAAATACAGAAACATTTATTACCAACAATAAAACTACCAAAACAATCAAAATAAAATACATTTATTTTCGAAAAAGTTGGTATTTCGAAGAATTTCTAACTGATTTTGCCAGGCACCATTCCACATAGCGCTGGTATCGAAAATCGCAGCAGCTACAACCCAGAATACAAGGGTATTCGGGTTCCATCTCCTTTGGTCTTCTGTCAAGCTTAATATCCCATAGAGCTTGATCAATTATGTTAAAAATCCATATGTTTGTGGTTGTATAGACCAAATCTGGAATTACTGATTCAGGCTGGTCTTTAACTATTGTTCTGAGTTGAGGATAGAAGAAGAATAACCTTTCCAGTAATACGGCCTGATATTTATCTGGAAACAAAGATATTAATATTAATAAATAATAAATAATAAATTTACCAATATCAGATTATATTGAATATCCAGATATTTGTCTCGGTGTATACGAGATCTGGAATCATTGATGCTGGTTGTTCTTTCAAAATTGTTCGCATTGGAGGGTAAAAGAAAAACAAACGTTCTAAAATTACTTCTTGATATTTATCTGAAACAATGATAATAATAATAATAAATAATAAATTTACCATAGTTTTCAATTTCGTTCTTTGATCCTACTGAACTTGTCATCGGCGTAGTATTTTCCATTTTAAAAAATGAAATAAAATGAATAAGCAAGTTGTTTTAATCAATCATTAGCCAATCAGATATCGACCAATCCGGTGATTTAATTTTGTATGTCACAAACAATATTTTTGTACTCTAGATTTCGCACCCCTAATATGACTATTTTGCCACTAGCAAACACGTTAACACACATTGGGTTGTATTT
Organism: Schmidtea mediterranea; assembly: GCA_022537955.1. Taxonomy (NCBI): domain Eukaryota; kingdom Metazoa; phylum Platyhelminthes; order Tricladida; family Dugesiidae; genus Schmidtea; species Schmidtea mediterranea. Next base: position 74,799,552 of record CM039679.1, on the reverse strand, counting down.
TAAAAGCCTCAGTGCAGGAAATAATTCTGGCTCAAACATACAAAGACATTTTGTTGACATGTTGTATAAATTGATAGATTGTCCCATATCCATGATAACTGTAATTGGCTGTATTTTAATATCCTTTATTCTATATTGCAATTTATTGACATCTAAAGGTTTCTTGCATCCCATGATTCTGCATTTGCCTGATTTGAAAAATATTATAGGATATTTTCCACTCCTATCTACAATTTGCTGGGGTTTACCATTTGGAAACGTCATTTTTGATACATCTAAAGTTCCTTTATAATTTATATTTGATAACATAATTAAACAATAATGAAATATTAATCTATATATATGATTTTTAGAAAGAGTTCATTAAATTATATAATATAAACAAAAACCTATAATTATACAAATTAATAATGGAATTAAGAAATGATGCGGTGTATCAAATCGTTGGCCCCAGTGGTAGTGGTAAAACTATGTTTGTGTGTAAATTACTGAAATCTAATTTATTTCAAACAAAATTCAACAACATTTATTGGCATAGGGGTGCAGATGAAGAACATGGATTAACTCAAGATAATTTCTGTAAATTGAAAAACATGAAAATAGTAAAGGGTTTCGATAAAAACTGGTCAAGTCGTTTAAGAAAAGGTAATGTCATCATTATTGATGATTTGTATCAGGAAGCTAATAAAGAAAAGGATTTTAATAATTTATTCACAAAAATCAGTAGACATGTTGGTGTTACTGTGATCTTTATTACTCAAAATCTATTTCATCAGGGTGGTGCACATCGAACAAGGAATTTAAATGTTCAATATTTAGTTATTTTCAAGAATCCTAGAGATGCAACAGTTATTGATTTTCTTGCTCGACAGGCATATCCTAATAATCGTAATTTTCTCATCAGTGCATTTCAAGATGCTACAAAATCACCACATGGATATATATTTCTTGATTTCACACAACAATGCAATGACGATTTACGGGTAAAGACCGATATTTTCAATAAAGAAGGTGCCATGGTATATAAACAAAGCTGAAAACTTTAACATGTAAAAATGTTTATGAAATCCAGGCTTAAAAATATCCGAAAACTTAGACAAAGTATTAAAAAGACTATAAATAAAGTTCCACCAAAAACCAGTTATACACCAATTAAAAAGCTAATAACCGAGAATTACCCTGCAATGAATCTTATTTCGAAAAACATTATTAAAAAGAGTAAGAAAACAGATAAAATTGTAAAAAATCATAGGAGTTTCCCATATTTTAATGCATTGTTAAAGGCTTCGAGTATGAAAAGAATGTCTATTTTACAATCATTTCCAACTTTTGTTGTCGATGATTTACTCAAAATTCTATTAAAAGTAGTCAGAGGTAAAATTAAAATCAGTAATTCTAAAAAACTAGTATTGAATAAACATCGTAAGCCTTTGTTATCACTAGTAAATAATAAAAATCGACAGCAAATGAGAAAAATCATATATAAACAACAAGGTGGTTTTATTGGAGCAATGTTACCATTAGCATTATCATTATTATCACAATAAACGATGGGGCAATCATTACCTAATGTTAAATTAAAATTTAAATCATCTTGTTGTAATGGAGAAGATTTGGACGAACCCAGAAGACGAAGCAGGTTTCGGTGGAGTGGCAAAGTTAAAGAAAAGAGTCCCAAAGTCGAAAAAGGAAACGCAAAAGTGGTTGTCAGATCAGCTTGCGTACAGTTTAAACAAACCAATGCGGAAAAGATTTCCAACAAGAGCTTATAAAACATTCGGTATTAATGATTTATGGCAAATGGATTTGATGGAGATGATACCGTATTCGAAGATTAACAAGGGTTATAAATATATTTTAACGTGTATTGATGTTTTCAGTCGTTTTGCTCGCGGTGTACCAACAAAGACAAAATCTGCAGAGGAAATATCTAAAGCAATTAACTCAATGTTTAAAAATGAGCATCCAGACAATTTGCAAACCGATTTAGGTATTATTATTATTATTATTATTATTATTATTTTTATTATTATTATTATTTTTATTATTATTATTATAATTATTATTATTTTTATTATTATTATTATTATTATTATTATTATTATTATTATAGGCAAGGAATTTTACAATAGTAAAGTTAAGCAAATCCTGGATCGTTTCAAAATAAATCATTATTCTGTACATTCTTAATACAAAGCCGCTCATGTTGAAAGATTTAACCGGACATTGAGGGATAGATTGAAGAAATATTTAGTGCATCAAGGTAATAAAATATGGGTAAATGTATTACCGAAAATACTTGTTAGTTATAATAATTCATCACATCGAGGTCTGAATGGTTTGAGACCCGTAGATATCAGCTCGAAAACATTAGCTAAATCAGTACGATCTAAAACAGTTGCTATTACAAAACCAAAATATAAAGTTGGTGATTACGTTAGAATTAGTAAAATATCTGCTTCACCTTTCATCAAAAATTTCGATAGTAATTGGAGTGATGAGGTATTTCAAATTACTAAAATTAATACTAAACAGAGTCCTGTAATGTATGTTATTAAAGATAGTGATAACAATTTAATACAAGGGAAATTCTATGAACAGGAATTACAAGTTATTTCCAAACCTACAGTGTTCAGAATTCAGAAAATATTGAAAACTAAAATGGTGGGTAAGGATAAACAATACTATGTCAAATGGCATGGATATCAAAAACCCTCATGGATATCATCAAAAGACCTAGTAAAATGAGTTTCTATACAATTTTACCGAGTAATAGTTGTCCACTAATCCATCCGGAAAATCAAGCAAGTAAATTTATGGTTGATCTTCAAAATCCCATTTATTTACATGGAAATTGGGAAGTTTCTTTGCAAGACTTTACATTTGTGTACAATACATTCCCATTTTATAGTCATTGTAAAATCGGATTCAAGAAACGTGTTCCCAAAACCTGTAGTGGTATTTTCACAATCAATAATTTTGAACGATATTGTCATATTCCAAATCAAATTTTAGATGAAAATAGTGGCATGTTTTTCAAAGATGGATTGAATGTTAGTTGTGATTATAGTCCATTTACAATAAAGTTTGAAAGTATTGAGGATGCCAAGCGAATGGGTTGTGATAAGCTTAGCATTGTTGTTCCTGAAACTGAATACCTAATACGATTCAAAACATTTGATGAGAAAAGTGTAACGATCGAGAACATCAAAATATCACTATCATATATTAATGAGGTGGAAGATACATTTACATTTACTAATGAATTATATATTGAAACACTTGAAGAATTACATAAATATATTTCATTAAATTGTTTACACATATTTAAAACTATTGAATTTCTTTAAGATGAAATATGCAAATTCAGTCTGAATAATAACATTTGTGAAGTTACATTTGATAAGAATTTGGCTAATATATTGGGATTAGATAAGCAAACATATAGGACAAGTGCTTTTGGTGTACGCAAACCAAAAATAATAAAACTTCATAGGCAAATGTTCATATATACTAACATCATCGATCCTATAATTGTTGGTGATTCTTTGGTTCCTCTTTTGAAATCTGTTTGGGTTGATATACATGACCAGGATGAAGTTGTCAATATAAATATCGATAATCCCATGTACTTACCGGTATCAACATCATGTATAAACAATATAGAAATAAATATTCGTGATGATAGTGGTAAATTTATTGAATTTAGTAAAGATACATAAACTCATTTGACATTACATTTTCGTAAATTAGATGGCCAATAACGATATTATTAGTATGTATAGTGGTAGCCAAAGTGGTGGCGAATTACCATATTTTATTGGTAAACAGTATGGATCAGGTTGGTTGAGAACAATTGGTAGATTTGCACTTCCTATTCTTAAACGCATTGGTAGTTTTGGCATGAAAACTGCTAAAGATGTGATAATGAATGAGCAGAAAATATTGCCATCTCTGAAATCAAACGCATTATCCGAGTTAGGGAAAGTTCTACCTAGTGTTGCAGGTATGTTTCAAAAACCCGAAGCACCGGCACTGATTCCAAAACGTAAAAGACATCATAAACATATAAACAAACGAATGAAAGGACATGGAACTATATTTCAAAAATGATTTGTGGTAAATCTGAATTGTGTTTATTTGATAGACCATCTCCCCAAGCAGTAATTGAAATGGGGGCCTTTGAAGATGTATTCCCGATGAATTCTATTATGGATAGTAGAACTGATATAGAATTTTATATTAATGGTTCCCAAACTGAATATCTAGATTTGAACGATACATTGTTAACTGTTCAGATCAAAGTTGTAGATACAGATAGAACCTAGTAATGTAATACCAAACAATTTCTTGTTTCATACGCTTTTTAAAGATGCAGTTCTCGGATTTAATAATATCAAGATTGAGGGTGGTAACAGTACATATATTCACAAAGCTCTAATAGAAACTATTATAAATTACAATAGCGATACTAAAAATACATGTTTAACTCCTATGGGTTATGGTAGTGATGATGATAGGAAAAAGTGGATTAAAGGTTCGAAATTATTTACCATGTGCTCATCATTACAACTCGAATTTATGGATCAACCGAAATATTTACTCCCAGGTGTTAATGTACACATTAGATTGAAAAGATCTGATTCGGCATTATCACTAACAAGTGCTACCACAGCACCAATTCTTCAATTAGTTGATGCAAAATTATTGGTGAGAAGAGTTCGTGTTGAGCCTTCTGTATTAGCCGGTCATCAATTGGGGCTTAATTCTAAGCATGCAATATATCTATTGAAAACAAAGTAAATTGTTCAATTTGCAATTGCTAAGGGATCAGCTTCCTTCTATAAGGAACAAATATTTGGAGATAGAAGAATGCCCAACTTTATATTGGTAACATTTCAAAGTGAATCTCAATATAATGGATCATACTTAACATCGTGCTCAATTTTCAAAAACTTTGGTGTAACATCGCTAACTTTATCGAAAAATAGTGATTATAGAGAAACATATACTCAAGATTTCGAAAATGATAATTATTGTGCTACATATATGCAGAGTATAGTTAGAAATATAGGTTATTTGGATAAAAACCTTAATTGTGGTATAACTCTTGAAGATTTTAAAAGCAAATATCCATTCTTCACATTTGTTTTGGCACCCGATTTCGATTTAAATCAGAGTCAATTACCTCAAAATGGAAATTTACGATTAGATATAAAGTTTGCTAAAGCTAGAACTGAACCGGTACATGTTGTAATATATGGAGTATTTGAAAATGAGGTTCAAATAACTGCAAACAGAACAGTATTTGTTTGAACGAACATTGTTGGTTTGAAAATGTTGGTATAAATGTATAGATAATTTATGATAATTTGTCATGGAGTAAGTGTTTAAATGTATTATTAATATTATTGATGTAGTTCTGTTCAGGTCTATCGAATTGGAAAACAAATACTAGGACATGAATTTTTAGGGGTATTTCCTCTTGATAAAATTCCATATTTACGTAATAATCAAGCCATAATCGTCAATATTCAATCATCTCATCTCGGTGGAGAACATTGGTTAGCAATATATATGAAACCTAGCAAGATATTTGTATTTGATCCTATGGGTTTCTATTATCCGGCTTTAATGGTTTCGAAACTGCAAACAATGGGTAAACCTATTGTCTATAATAAAACTATGTATCAAAAACCATGGACCTTAACATGTGGTCAACATTGTTTAGCTTGGTTATTATACAAGAGATTTGATGATTAATAAATGTATTAATGTTTATTGTTATGTTTTAATTATTAATATTTTTTATTTATTATTTTTATTATTATTATTTTTATTATTATTATTATGTGTTTAATTAAAGATAAGCTAATGCATCATCACAAAGACAGTGCATGTTAAGTACGTGATCACAAAGACAGTGCATGATAAGTGCGTGATCATCACATGATAAGTGCATGCATACACAAAATTGAATAAAGAAAACACATGCAAACTCAATGTATGTGATTTACAAAGAACACATGCCTACACAGAATAGGCTGCATGCGTAAAAATCTCTCACCTATATGTGTGTATTGCTAAAATGTGATTGGCTAAATCCTGAAAACATTATTCTCTTTATAAACATTGACAAAAGTAGAATTTGTCACAATTATTTCAAAATTTTACTCGCGGGATTTCAAAAATATATATATATATAATCAAGATGGAAAACGATAGTATTTTAAGAAAATTATTGGCGGAGGGAAATGGTAAGTTTTTTATTTTATTATTTCTTTTATTTATTTATTATTAAGGTACATTTAATTGGTATGATGTCACCGAAAAAGATAACGAAGTTATTATAATCGATGATAGTGGTAAATTTATTTATTAAATTATTAATTTATTATTGTTTTAGAAGTTATTGTAACACCGACGGAAATCATTGTTATCAGTGATAGCGAAGACGAAATCGATCATGGTAAATTTTTTATTTTATTTTATTATTTTTAAAACCATTTAGTAGATTTGGATGGAGATGAAAATGCTGATGCCCCCGTTTCTGGGGAAGATTTGAATGAACCAATTAATGCTGATGCCCCCGTTTCTGGGGAAGACAACAATTATGCCCCCGTTTCTGGGGAAGACCACAATTATGGCCCCGTTTCTGCTGACGTTTCTGGGGGAGACGAGATTTCTTATAAAAAATGTAGGATTTTTATTATTTTTAAATATTTTTAATATATTTTAATGAACATTATTATTTTTTAAATATGTTAAGGAGCATTATTATTTTAAAATTTATCATTATTTTATAAGAGTATTTTAATGAGTATAAGTTAATAATATGTAAAGTATTATAATACTTTAAATATTATTAATTTATAATAGAAATATATGATTTGAAATATATGATTTGAAATATGATTAATATTATTTTATTTGTAATCAGAATATCAATTTATAATAGAAACATATTATTTGAAATAGAAATATATTATTTATTTTTTATAATAGAAATATATGATTTATAATATGAAAATGAATATATGATTATAATAAGAATACTAATTTTTATAAATTATTTACGAAATGTTATTCAAACATGTGATTTATAATAGAAAAAAACGGATTTATAATACGAATTGAAATTTTATAAATATTTACATATTTATCATTTATATATTATTATTTGATTCATATATGATTTAAATAATAATAAACATTTGATAATAATTACATATTTATCAGGTCGTTTGTATAAAAACTATTGCCAATCTGGAATTGGTCATAACTCGAAATGCCATACGACTATGGAAAGTTACTATGGTCATAGATTCTATGGCATCGACTTTTTTATTTGCCCTAAATGCGATACAGCCCAAGACATTGAATATCTAGAGTTTTATAAGAAACACTCTAGCCATTTAAATCAATTTAAAATTAATAAAAAGGCATTATTTCAAATGATTAATGCGAAAAATGCTAGTAATAATAATAATAACACAAACAATACAAAGATCACTAAAAACAATAATACAACTGTTACTAAAAAATCAAAAAGACCTGCTGATAAAATCGTGCCGTGTATCCCTGCTAAAATTAAAAAAATAGAAATCATCATTAGTGATGACGAAACTGAATATAATCAAATATGGGGTTCTGTAAATATTGAAATAAACGATGAACCTGAAATAGAGATTGACTTAAGAGGTTCCCGTAAAAATATTCGATTTGATTTAGAAAATCAAAATCTTGTTCAAATTGCCCTAACTGATAAACTTGTAAATAAATTACAAATCGAAATAAAGAAAATGGGTTCTGTAAAAGTTCAGTTTACAGCTCTCATTCAATTTGAAAAAGATGGGGAAATAAAAGATAATTTCTTTTCGAATAGCGCGTGTGTCTTTTCCGATAGTTTTCTTGCAGATGGTGTGAGTCGGTTAAATGAGAAAATCGAAAAATTCACATATTTAGGAAGTGGGTGGCGCGTAGTTAAGATTCGCGAAATCGATTTTATTTTAACCACGTATTATCCTGTAAGTCGATTAGCCGAGCATAGTTTTATCCCTACGCCTGAATCTCTAGTAGGTAAAAAGGCTATTGTAAACGTTAAAAACACAGATCATTCGTGTTTTATATATAGTGTCTTATCGATTTTAAAGCGTGATTTAGTTTTAAAGAATAGGGAGCGTGTTTCTTCTTACACTACTTTTATGGATGAATTGAATTATGATTCAATTACAGATTGTCCAATGAGACTCTGTAACATACCAAAATTTGAGAGAAATAATAGCGATTTAAATTTGGCCATCAATGTCTTTGAATATAACAACACCCCTTCTAAACAATTGAATGACATTGATTATGTACCTCATCATCCTCACCTTGCCTTAATTCATCGAACAAAGGTTATCTGTGGTAACCCGATTAATCTTTTATTATTACAAGACGGTGATAATTTTCATTATACCGCAATTTTTAATTTAAATAGACTGTTGAATTGTCGTTCGAGTAGTGAATGTAACACCAGAATTCACGTAAAATGGTGTCCCCATTGTTTAAACGGTTTTTATTATGATAAAACCTTTAAGGCACATGTTGATTTGTGCGCTAAAAATCAAATAGGAACAACCCTATACACGCTCCCTAAAAATAAAAACTTAATATTTAAAAATTATTCTAAAATGATTACCCCACCATTCGTAATTTATGCGGATTTTGAGGCTGTTTTGCCTAAAGATGTAAAACATCATCAAATACACATGCCGATATCAGCAGGCCTATTATTAATAAATAATTTAACAAATACTACACAATATTTCAGTTTTATAGGCTTGGAATGTGTATTGGAATTTTTAAAGAAGGTAGAGGAAATTGCTGTCACAATTGTCCTACCATATTATGAAAATCATGGTAAAAAACCTATGAATAATCTTACTTCTAATGAGGAACAGCAGTTCATCGCATGTAGAACTTGCTATCTTTGTAAAAATCTTATTAGAAATAAGGTTAAGGACCATGATCATTTTACAGGTCAGTATCTTGGTGCTGCCTGTCGTAACTGTAATATAAATAGGAAAATAAGCAAACAGTTACCTATCGTCTTTCATAATTTGAGAGGATATGACCTTCATCATATTTTAAAGTATGGATTGAATGAATTCCCGTCTTGGAAATTAAATATCATTCCTACAACAACTGAGAAATTCATATCTTTGATTGTAAATATTAAGAAATTAGCTGTTAGATTTATAGATAGTATGCAATTTGTAAATTGCTCTTTAGCCAAGGCTGTAAAAACTCTTACTGATCTACCTCTAACTTGTTCTGCTTTTGATGGTCTTATTGTTAAGGCAAAGGGTATCTTTCCTTATGATTTTGCAGTATCACTAGAGGTCCTTGAATCGACTTATGAACTACCTCCAAAATGGGATTCTGTATCTGATGATGAATATGCTACCGCCCAACTAATTTGGTCACAGCAAAATTGCACTACAATGTTAGACTATATGTTAACTTACCTAAAATTAGACGTATTCCTCCTTGCAGACTATTTTCAGCAATTTCGCGCAAAGGCTATTGCTTACAATGGTTTAGAACCTCTGAATTTTTATGGAATTCCTGGAATGTCATGGGCGTCCGCTTTCATGACATTAAAGGAACCCATAGAACTTTTGCAGGACATGGAAATGTTTAATTTCTATGAGGGTGGAATACGGGATGGGTTAACATTTGTTAACAAACATCATGTTGCAAGTTCTGAAGATACAGAACTCTTGTATATCGACATTAATAATTTATATGGTTGGGCACTTAGCCAAAACCTTCCGTATGGTGATTTTGTTTGGGTGCATGATAATCTGAATGATGTGCTGAGTGAATGTGTGAATGCGAATATTGAATTCCTTCCGTATGGTTATACAATGGAAGTTGACATCAATATCCCTGAGCGTGTGCATCAGTATTTGAATGACTTTCCGCTTGCTCCTGAAAAAATATGCCCGCCCAATTCAAAACTTGAGAAGTTAATGCTCACGCATTACAGTAAGAAGAACCATGTTCTTCACTGGAGACTTCTCAAGCTGTATATAGAATTGGGTGCAGAAGTTGAGTGTATTCATAGGGCAATTAAATTTAAACAAGCACCTATTTTTAAAGAATATATACAAAGAAATACAGATTTACGCTCAAACACAAAGTGCGAGCTTTATAGAAATTTGTATAAATTATTTAATAATAGCCTATATGGGAAGTCCGTTGAGAATTTGAAAAAACGGATGAATTTGAGGCTATGCAATTCAGCTGAAAAGATGATTGTATATGCCTCAAAACCGACTTTCAAAAAGTCCATTAAAATAGTGGATTATTTGATTGCTGCTCATCTGAACAAAGATTCTATATGTTTAGACAGGCCTAGCTACATTGGCCAATCAGTACTAGACCTGTCTAAGCTGCGGATGTACCAATTACAGTATAATGAATTGGCAAAATATCGATCAGAATTCAACTGTGATATAAATATCGTTGCCGGCGACACTGATTCGTTTTTTCTTGAGGTTAAGCACTGTAAGCTTGGCATTCTTTTGCCGTCAATGATAAGAGACAACCTTTTAGATACCTCAAATTACGACCCGGCACATCCCTTATACTCGAGGAAATTAGATTCTGTGATAGGAAAATTTAAAGATGAAAGCAAAGGTCTCGGGTATAAGGAGTGGGTTTTCTTAAGACCCAAGTGCTATAGTTTATTAGGTAAATCTGATACAATGAGGGCTAAGGGGGTGAAGTTGTTGGGACTGACATCAAACATCAGTCTTATTTGGATTGCTACAATAAAAACGTAGTTTTCACAGTACCTCAAAGTAGGATAGGGACGCGGAACCATCAGCTGTACACATTTAAAAACAGTAAAATCGCTTTGAGTAATAACGATGATAAGCGATTGTGGGTGGGGAAAAATACCAGTATCGCATTTGGGCATTATTTTGGGGTTGATGCAATAGTTAGTGACCAAGTTAATTTCTTGGATGAGCCGCTTTTCGGTGGTTCGAGCCCCAGTTTTGATGACTCTACCGAAATCAGCGATAATGGACAGCTTTTCGGTGGTTTGAGTCCTAGTTTTGATGACTCTACCGAAATCAGTGATAATGGACAGCTTTTCGATGGTTTTAATGAAGATAACATTGATATTGATGATGTGTATTTATCAGAATAATAAATGTTTTTAAAAAACTGATTTTCTTAATTTGGAATCTTATTTATCTAGAAAACTTGTAATAGTTTTCATTTTTATTATGAAATTAGATATAATTTTTTATAATTTTAATTTTTATAATTACATTTTTATTTTTTCATGCAAAAACCGCAGCGTGACGAAACGCGAAATATTACTTTATAGAGGTTTTAAATGTGATAACACTATGTATTTATTTTTATAATTAATTCTTTGTTTTTTATGAAGTTGTTTTTGTAAAGTTGTTTTTGTTTTTATTTATATATTTGTTTAAATATTATTATTATTATTATTATTTTTATTATTATTATAATTAATATTATTAATATTATTATTATTATTATTATTAATAAATTAATAATAATAATAATAATTAAAGTTTTTATAAGTGTATTAATAATAATAATAATAAATAATACTATTAATATTAATAATTTTATAAGTAATAAGTATTTTAATTAATTTTTATAAGTAATAAGTATATTAATAATAATAATAATAAATAATACTATTAATATTAATAATTTTATAAGTAATAAGTATTTTAATAATAATTTTTATAAGTAATAATAATATTAATAATAATAATAATAGTAATAATAAAAATAATAAAAATAATAAAATCAAATAATTTACAACTATATACTACTTATAAAAATAAGTAGTAAATTAAAATTAAAAAATATTGAAAAATTATATGACCTTGACCTACTTTTAAATGACCTTGAAAAATAATAATATTTAAAAAAAAATAATAATAATAAAATAATTTACAAATATATACTACTTATTTTTTATAAGTAGTAAATTTAAATTTTAAAATGTTTAAAAATTCCATGACCTTGACCTACTTTTGAATGACCTTGACCTACTTTTGAATGACCTTGAAAAAATTTGTACTTTTCAACATAGAAAAAATTTTGAAAAAATTTCGAAAAATATTCTATCTTTTTTGGTCCAGCGGTGACATAGGAAATCGTGTACTTTTAAACATAGAAAAATTTTTGAAAAAATTTTTGAATGACCTTGAAAATATATGTACTTTTAAACATAGAACAAATTTTGAAAAAAAATGATGACTCATCCAATGACCTTGAATGACCTTGACCTACTTTCCATGACCTTGAATGACCTTGAATGAGTCATGGTCTTTGTTTTAAAAATTTGATTAGTCATCCAATGACCTTGAATGAGTCATGGTCTTTGTTTCAATGACCTTGAATGAGTCATTGTCTTTGTTCTAAAAAATTTGTACTTTTAAACTTAGCGCAAAAAAATTTTTTTTGGGGGGGGTATGTGAGCTAGAGGGCCTGTGAGCTAGAGGGCCTGTATCCCACTACTCATAGTAAAATTTTGTAGAAAATATTATGTCACTTATAAAGAAATCAGAGGTGAAAAACAAAAAAGTCATTATAATATATTTGATTTGTTAAATAAATATTATATAAATTTTAAATTTTAAATTTAAATATTTACCAATCAAAAATTTTAAAAACAATCATACTCATTATGTTTTGCACGTTAATCTTTGGATCCAACGACTTTATCAACAAAGCTTTAATAGCAATAATTATTAAAAAATATATTAGAAAATTTTAAAATCAGACATGCCTATTTTACTCGTACAACCCTTATTGTGTTCACTAATACTGGTAAATCGCTTCAGTGGACAATGTTTAAAGTTTTAATTTTTATATAAATTTATTAAACAAATAAAATATAATTTTAAAATTAAATATAAATGATTGACATTTTTTCAAAAAATTATTAAAAAATTAATAATTTAATAACTTTTTTGAATATTTAAATAAAAATCCATGCTTTTTTGTTTGTTTTAACTTCATGATAACAAGAAATCTGTCGAAATATATAGTAAAATGTGTGTTTGAATTGCGCTTTCTTGTAATTAATAATAATAATACCACTATTATTATTAACAAAAAATTAAATAATCTTGGCAACGATTTTATTAAAAGAAAACGACATTCAAACACTCATTGCATGATATATTTCGACAGTTAACTGTCATCTTCTACAAAACCAATTAGAAAAGTATGGATTAATTTATATATCTTAGATAACTTATTTCTTTTTTAAATATTTTTATAAATAAATATAAATTAATAAATCTTTAAGTACTTTTAAAATTGTAATATAAAATATAAAATTATTTTCTCTACTATAATAAACATAAAAATCTTTTAATTTATTAAATCATTTTATTAAATAATTTTATAATAAAAATAATATTATAAATTAAAATATTAAAAATAAAAAACATTAATTTATCACAATTTTAAAAATATTCGAAACTTTCGTAGTTATATCACTTTGCACATTCATCTTTGGATCCAATGAACTTATCAACAATGCCTCACTTATAACACTTCCCAATAATTATTAAAAATTTTCAATAAAACTTTAAATCAAACATACCGAGTTTACTTTTACAGCCTTTATTGTGCTCACTAATATTGGTCAAACCCTTCAATCGACAATGCTCTAGAACTCGAGTAAAGATATGACGGGAAGTCTCTCCAAAGTATGTGGCATTTCACTCATTTCATGTAAATTGATAAACGAGATCAGAACACAATTCAAATGTAGTTTTTAATTTATTAATATGAATTAGAAACGATTTTATAATCTAAATTTTCCATCTGTTTACTTAAATTCCTCTTATAATTTGTAAAACATTCTGAATACGGCAATACTAACACAAATGTAGGCGGATTTTTTTTATATACATTTTAACTACATTTTAACTCAATTTACATTTATTTGTAAAATTACACTCAGACTTTTCCAAACATGGATCCTTAGAATTTTTAATCAATTTGTCAACAGTCTCTTTTATTATCAATAATAAAAATGATTTCGAATACCCTTTCTTTGTCAAAAACTCAACCAATTTATCAACACTTTTTACTGAATTAGCAAAAGTAGAAGATAAGGACGATGAATTATAAATCAATCCCTTCACCCTATTTCTCTTATACTTAAATTGATAAAAACTTTCTGACAATTTTTTCAAGAATCTCATAAGGACTTAATCATTATCCTCACCCACTGAAACGCCAAGATATTGGTAGAATTCATTAGACAATAGTTTTTTGATCGCCTTTTCATTAATCAAAGTTCCACCCTGGGAAATTTCTAGTAGCCACACTTTTTAGGCTGGTACTTAAATCATATTTCTGCAGCAATTTCAACAGCAATATCTACAATTTTAATTTGTTTTAATTGAGTTATCCATTTGAAATTTATGCATCTTTTGCCTTATCTCATCAATAAGATCATCAGAAAAAGTGTCCAGGCCTTTGCTCACATGAATCGCATAAGGGCAAATGAAGAGACTACAATAAAAATTGTTCTCCTGATATAGAAGACTTCGGAAAGGATAGCAATACATAGCTGCTTGTTGTTCAACGATTTTGTTTAAAGCAATGTTGACCTTAAGCGTTGCTTTTTTATTTTTAGAGCAGGTATTTATTTGCTAAAATTGGATCAATAAAATATGATTCCAACAATGATTTACTGTAGATAAATAAGATCCAATATCAGCTTTTTGATCTTCGAGTTGTTGATCATTTGTATTTACATTGTTGTACTGAATCAATTATTTTATCAATGCATGTGCTCATTTTAGATGTACAGATTTTGCGACAATATTGAAGTATAAGGTATAATAATTTGTTAGCGAGTAAAAATTTCTTTTTGTTCCGAAATGCGAAATATACAAGACGCTTTGCCTTTACTTCTTCGGTATTATTTAAATCAGATTTCTATTGATTGATATCTGTGCTTATATTCTCGAGTATTTTCAGTTGATTATGTTTGTAAGGAAAAGATAATATGAATAATATGAAAGAAATGGTAATATGAATTTTATTTATCTCTTCTGACAATTTCCATTGCTTGAATCTACGAATTTTCTTCTGGCAACTATAATTGAAATTGAAAAAAGGAATCAAGTAGATCATCTCGGCCCCCAAAATATCAATATTTTCCAAATCAAGAAAAGAACAAGACTCTAAGTTGCTAACAGAATGCAAAAGTAAACGTATATAATTTTTGACGTAATCACCGTATGTTTTCTATATTTTATATTTTATGCTTTTTTTCAAATTTAGATAACTTAGATAGAATATTAAATCAATCACTTTCGTAGAATTTGATTCATTCAAAAGAGATTCAAATTCAGTGTTATTTAGATATATCAACAAAATTCAAAAGGCCAAGATTAAACACTATATCAGTAACATATCCAGTTTGTAAATTACAAGAGTTACTTAATTGATTTTTAATTAGAAATTTGCTCTCAACAAATGAGATTCGTTCAGGAAGCATTTTTTGTAATTTTAATTCATTAATTAAATTAATTTATTTTGCAGGGTTTTTAGATAAATTTTCTACAACACGTAATTCCAGAAGTTCTGGAAATGAAACATAAATCACGGAGTTGAGAACAGGATAATTCCGAACTACTTATACATTAACTTTGATCACTGTCATCATAGCAATTCAAAAGATCTAACATTAGAAAATATCCTTCGCAATTATTATTATTATTATTATTATTATTATTATTATTATTATTATTATTATTATTATTATTATTATTATAAGTATTGTTATTATTAATATTATTATTATTATTATAAGTATTGTTATTATTATTATTATTATTATTATTGTTATTGTTATTATTATTATTGTTATTATTATTTTTATTATTATTATTATTATTATTATTATTATTATTATTATTATTATTATTATTATTATTTGTTACTTTATTTAGACTCCATTGTTATTTAGACAGTATAATAATAGTAATATGATAAGTTTGAATTTTCTTCAGGAGTTATATGTAATTATGACAAATTAATCACGACTCTTAACTGTAGAAAATTCTTTCACAAACTGTTATTATGTCATCTTTTTTCAGGGTAAATAAACACTGTTACAATTATTATTGAATCTTCTGACTAATGATAATCATTTTAATATTTAAATTATAATTTATAAAATATTTTAATTTTAAAATGTTATCGAAAAATTTGCAAACTCAACATTTATTTTTTTCATGTCATGTTTTATCATTTTGAGCAAAGTCAATCTGATAGAGAAACATTTCGAGATTTCAATAAACTTTTCGGTAAAAAGAACAATCGGTAAAAAACAAGTTCAAAGATAGTTCAATCCATTCAAATTCAGCAACACAGTCATAAAATATGAGAAGATGGCCTTTCAAGTGGAGAAAGAAGATGAATATTTGATAATATGAAAAGTAAATTATTAGGTGAGTACTCACATAAAACCTCAGATGAGAACAATGTCAACTGAGCTTGTACCTAATCTCAATCTTTTTGATAATATAGGCGAAATGCATTTCTCCATTTTTTTGTCACCAGTAGGTGGAATGATTTCTCTTCAAAAATATATAATTAAAGAATTTAAGGTATAACAGAATACAATTAATAAATGCTACGTAGAGCAATATATTCAGGCCATCAGCTGCCAACTGCATCAGAATGATTTACATGTTTAAAACAACAAAATGTGATGGAATGTTGAGGAATACTTATATTTAAAAAATCCATTTGGTGTTGTTTAAAGCTGTAACATTTGATCTAATAGAAATTCACTAATTCAACAAAAATAGTCTTTTTTTGATGATAATTGATAGTTGGATTATTTTTCAAGTATTTGTGGATTGTTTGAACATTTCAGATTTTAGTCTGAATTTTAAAAAATTTGAAATTTTAGTACTTTTAAACAAATTATTGTACTGTGTAAAATCGATGTTTTTTAAAAATTATGTCTAAGGTTTTCCGTCATTATCGATTCATAAAATATACTCTACGAATTGATATGCAAATTTTTATAAAATACACATTTTCAAACTTTTCACATATGAAATATTTTTTAAAATGTTTTTTGGCTCTCAAAATGAAATTCTCTAAAAATCAAATAAAGTTTTTAAAATATATTAATTTTTAAAGGTTTGATTTTGCTTTTATGTTTTATATGCTTTAGTTTCATGGATCGCTACAAAACCCATTGCAATATGATGTAAGTTATGCATGTCAATTGCATTTGAGTTGCATGTTACTATTTATAGGCGTGTCATATGATTTATTACAGTGATGTCTCAGTGAATGCGGTTTAACTAGTAAATAGCTGACTAAAGAAGACCTGCAGTTTATTTAATAATTTGATTAATCTTTAAAATTGAATTTAAACTGATAAAATGCAAGATTCCATCCTTGATGTTAAAATAACGTTTTTCGTTAACAGATCTTGAACTTTATATTTTTAATGAATAAAGTTTTATAATATTCAAGATTTTACCGATTTAAACAAAATTTATGTTTTGTATTGAGGAATCGTGTGATAAGTTATGTGCAAATCAATAGATGTCTTGTCAATTAATTTCGAATTTTTATAACAGGAATTTGAAAATTAATTATGTTTTTCATTTTAAAAATTTTTAATAAAACTTGATAAACATTTTATATCGTATCTTTAAAATACGATTTCGTGAAAGATAAACTTATGCTATTAATTTTATATTAATATTATGTCATTAAAACAAATGATTCTCGAATTACTGACTAGAACATATTTTCAACTTGCCACCAACAAATACCATCGCAAACTTTAATTGCGTTTACGCCGATTTAGTGACTTAACTATAATATGAGTTTTTCATACGGCTAATTTGCAAGATATAAATCTGCACAATAATTTTGAAAGAAAAACCTTACAACTTCATGGAAATATTAACATTGACTTTTGTACAACATTCGTGCTTTCTTTTTATTAAAATCAAAAATGAATATTGAACGCTAAAAAATATTAGAATGAGTAACTCTATTTACACTAGTTTTCATTGATATTCAATTAATGGACAAACTAAAATCGATAATGAAGGTTTGGAATAATTTTTGTTTGTCTTTGCTGATAAGTTGAACCTCTAGTGAAATGAAATTATTTGTTCAAATTTAATAAATTAAATATTTGAGTAAATTATTTTTTACAAATGTTGTAATTTTTTGGATTTGATCAAAACTTTAACAGAATTATAAAATCAATAAAAAATTATTTCAAAGCTGCAATATGTACTTGAGTAAATTAAAACAAAAGAAAAAGTAAACGAATAATTTAAAAACAGAAAGACTGATTTTTTTTACAATTTAATTGATCAAATAAAGTAAATGATTTGTAAAAAAATATACTAAGCATTATTACTTACTTGATGGAAAACTTTGAATGTAGAATAACCTTAATAAAACAATAAACAAGTGCAGAAAGATCATTTCTGATGAGAACTGTCGTGAGAAAATCCAGAAGTTGAATTAATTTATAAATAATCAATAAAATTTTTTAGCATTTTCGTCTGCCTTGGATTTGGAGTGAAAATGCAAATTTCCTAGCTGTTCATGGTTTCCATGGTTTTTGTGATCCAACATATGGCCCGGCCTTGCCTCTCCGCACTTCGTGGATTATTCATTTTTCCATGTGGCAGTTTCATTTGTTTTATCAATCACGTGATGATTTTGTTTTACTCGTGGTTTTATATTGAAAAATTTCTAGTTGAAAATTAAGTTTGTTTTTAATTCTCAAAGAACGAGTTTAAATTGATATAAGGTTAAAATTTTGTTTAAATAATCTCATTTATGATCTATTGTTTGAGACCTTAGTTTTTTGAATTAAAAAATTTAATTTTTAAGTGAAATAAAATTATTTGTTTTTCTATTATTTTGCTTGAAGGAACTCATAATGTTATCTTTGAAATAATGTTTAGACATTATTACACTATATTCACTGGGCGGTTTTTTAAAAAATTAAAAATATTTAGTTTAAACACTAATCGACCTGGGCTATTTTGTTAAATTTGAGCCCGGTTGTGTCTTTGGAGCACACAAGAAATTTTAAAAAAAATTTCAAAATTGAATAATTTCATTTATGAATTTGTTTTTATTGAAAAATAACCAAAACATTTAACATAAAAGTAGTATTTATAATTATTCCAAAGAAAAACTATTTGTGATAAAAAAATTGTCTTCAAATATTTACATTTCAAACTATAAAAAAAACATTTCATGCACTATAAATCACATAGGAAATAATATTTTTATTTTTTGAACATGTTTTTTGGTAATTTATGTCCATTAGAGTTGAGATGTTGACTTAAAGAAAGGTCAAGGAGAGATGATATGGTAAATCTCAATTGCTTCATTTGCAATGAAAACCGGCATAAATTGAATTGAGTGGAACGGTCTGGCAAATGAAGGGACAAAATGTAATTAGTTATAATGAATAATTTTGTTTGTTAAGTTTTGTTATTGATAAAATTTTAAAATAAAGATAAAAGTTGTAAAAAGATCAGAAATAGTTATAAACGAGTTAGTACTCAAAGCTTGTTATATTTTCATAAATCTTTCTCTTTCTTTGTTAAATTTACTTGAAAGTTACAGGTACATGTGTACACTCATATTAAAATTATCTACATTTAAGGGAATAGAGTACACATTTTCCGTTCAACCTAGACCTGAATCAAGCTTAGCATCTCCCTGCTAGGAATATTTGTCATTTCTCTTACCCTAATTTGGAACAAATAAATGGTTTTTGATAAATTTTTATTGTAAAGATTAATTGTTTATTCGAATTGCTCCGGTCCGTAAATAAACTCCTGAAATCACTTTTCATTCAATAAAACTCTTATTTCTGTAATAAATGTCTTTTATTTACTGCACTGCTTTTAAAATTTGAATATTCAAACGTTATAATGTAATTTATTTTTAATTATTTTACATTTATGAAATTTGTAATAAAAATGATTTTTTTATAACATTTATTTACAATAAAATTGCATAAATAAACCAGAAAAATTGTAAAATTATTTAATTTTGTTTATATTATTGAGAATAGAAAGTAACATGTTTTATAGAAAAGTAATTATGTCTTTAATTTTCAATAAATATTTTACCTGTGGATTAGATTGCCAAAAATTTATTAATTTATTTTAATCGGAGAACTCCAGATTAAGTTACAGAATCCTAATACGTTGACGGTATTATTAATATTCATTGCATTTATTTTTTTCTTATCTTCTGCAATATGAGTACGCATGTAATTTCACATTGAATACCTCGCGATTCAGCACCTGCTCAACAGTTGTGGCGCCCTGTGCACATATAAATTTTTCCGTCCCCATATTATTTCTTAAACTTTTTAATAATAAAAATACCGGGAAAAATGTATGAATATATTTATTTAAAATTTAAGAGTTATTTATATTTTTATATATTGCTATTAAAAATGCTTCAAAATACTTACAACACAAACAAAAATAAATATATAGTTTAAATATAAAAAACACTAAAGATTTTGTAAAGTTAGGAAAGTAGCCAACTTGATAATTAATTTTCTTTTTATTTGAATTAAATCAAGTTTAAAAAAATATTGAATGCTTACAATTTTTAGCTCAAACTCAAACCATATGGAAAAAAACTTGTAAACACCTAAAGATATGCCAAATATTTATTATTATTATAGATATCTATCCTTATGTATATTTTTTATACAAATTCTGAAAGTCATATTAAAATTAGCCAAATTATTAATATAAATTAGAACCTTTTTGTCGGATATCAAAATCTTTACTGGAGGTCGAATTGAGGTACTTGTATTTAATTTAGGTTTCAAGGTTCTGGAGGGAAGACGGCTGCGTTCTTGGCCCTCTGCCTTAATCTCATTCGTTTATTTTTCCCCTGTTTAGCTCTTAGCGTTGTTCTAGTTTTTTTCTTTCTGTGCTGAAATTTATTGAATGATAATGTACAGAAATTATGTTGGATATCTGTGCCAGCTTATGCTTAGGGATGCGCTCTCGTAGGTCACTTTCGGTATTAACCCACATTAAGGTCTTACTCTGATTTGTAATTACAAGGCACTGGACTCGATTGTCATCCCGGCTAGTGAAAATTGCTGATTTTTTTTCTGAGTTTCGTTGACACGACTGGGTTCAAACCAGGTGCCGGTTTCTTTTCAACTGAATCATTTTACTGCACAACGGTGCGACTTTATTTAGAAAACGTTGGAGACTGAAGTGAAGGGCATTTTGATTGAATCTGACCGAGCGGGCATAATACTTGAGAAAAATATTTTACCACAAGAATTGTGTTATAAGTTGAATCAGGTCACAGGATTGAAATTATAGATGAATGCAGATCGGAATGTTCTATATCGGATGAAACGTGAGAGATGGTGAAATAGCTCCTTTTGAATTATTTCATGAAGAACGTCAGGCAAATATAGGTTTTCAATTTGATATATTTCCGAGAAAATAAATTTCGTCTAAAAGAATGAATGCTAGTTCAACGCTTCCTAATTGTGAAAATATGAGAATTAAATTAGATAAATTGAACTATAATGAAACTCTAATATTATTAGGACATTCATTAAAAAATAAGGCAATGAAACAATGTATCTTAGGTAGACCCCTTGCACCCGACTAAATGATTTGGTTTGTTGTATAATAGTGTACTGCAACGACGTTTTGATGTGTTTTGTATTATTATTTAATATGATTTCCATCGTATAACTTAGTGATTCTCAATTAAGGTTCTGTGGTACTCTAGGGTGACGCTAGCTTAAAATATATACAGATAATGTTTAAAATTTCTGTTACCAACGACTTGTTTAGACGTGAGTTTCCCATTAGTCATCAAGCTATATCATGTTGATTTTTATAATAAATGTATATTTATTGAGTTTTAAAATAGTAGTAAACTATGAGGGCCCTGGGCCAATTATCCCTTCAAGGTCAAATTCATGTTATGTAATATGTCAAGTTCATATTATGTAATAGTTCATGATCAATGTCATTTCAGATTAAAGGTATAATATACAATCATCCTTTTGAATTTCTTTTTAATTAAGTAAAAGAAATTACCATGTTTTCTTCTATTTGTGGAAAATGACTAAGAAACTGTATCAAATGTATCAAAGTGTATCATATCTTTGTAGAAAGTTACCCAAAATAAATATGTAGAAAATGTCACTTTTAAATAAGTATCAAATATAAATGATGAAATTTTTCATTAACTGATACTTAAATATTCCATTAACTCTCAAATAAAACTTAAATTTTGATGACTGATTCCACATAAAATAATTATATGAATGTGTCTAACATAAACTTATACTCAACAATGACTGAAATATCCAAAATTAAACATGTTTTATTATTAAACACACGTGACTATCATTGAGTAAGACTGTTAAATGTGCGTTATACTGTATTAAACTGTGGCCTTGAAATATGGGATGAATAACCCATAATATCAGGTTGGTGTACAAATTTGTCCGGTTTTTAGTATGATTCTGCTATTTGCACTAAGTTATGAAATAAATTTTCATTAAATATATATGCTATAACTTTAGCTGTTGTTCATATAAATCGATTTTAATTATTCATTGCCTAAAAAGTCATGTTTTTCCAAAATTAAATGTCGAAACAAAAGAAGCATTTACGTCATCTTATTTTGTTTTTTTTCCAAAAAATGAAAAGTGCAGCCTAGACAATAAACAATATCTGCGTTGTGTATGGCGATGATGCCGTTGATAATTCCACGTGTCGTAAGTCGTTTCAACGTTTAATCCAAACAAAAGTTTGATCTTACTGATGAATCACGATCTAAGAGACAGGTAGACGAAATAATGGTGCTAATAGAAGCTGACCGACATAATACAACTCGAGAAATGAGTGAAATTCTTTAAATAAATCATTCCAGTTTCTATACGATCGCGTAAACTTGTATGGGTACCGCATGATTTAACGGAGAAAGTTTTGAAAGAACGCTTATATGCTTGAAAAACTGAATTTAACAGGAAAAATATAGATTGATATTAAATTGTTTGGTCACAAGAAATGAAAAACGGATTTCCTATACTAATTCTAAGAGCAAGATATCTTGGTCTACGGAATGAGAAATTTCTTTAATTAGTGTCAAAGCCAGCTTGCACCCAAAGAAGGTAATTTTGTGCCTTTGGCAGGACTGAAAATGGAATGATTTTGTATGAGTTCTTATCTAAAAAACGACATCATAAATTCAGATAAATTACTTCTACCAACTAAATTAACTTAAACTAGCCATCGAATCGAAGCGATCTCAAATTAGTCAACAGAAATGTTATTGTTTTCCAGCAAGACAATTGAAGATCACAAGTGTCTTTGACCACCAGGAACAAGTTATCGTAACTCAATTTTGATGTTTTACTCTACCCATCATACTCTCTCTATACTTATCTTACACTCTCCGATTACCACTTATTTAGATCACTTCAAAATAGCTTAGTTGGTAAGAAAATTTGCTCCTTGAAAGAGTTGAAAAGTCACCTGGGTCATTTCTTCAGCCAGAAACCCCAGAGCTTCTATGAGCACGGGATTATGCACTTATCGGAGATATGGAGAAAGGGGATAGAACTGAATGAAAAAAACTTTACTGATAAAATGTGATATTTAATAAATAAATCTTTAGTTTTATTTTATTCTACAAAACAGGACAAATTTATGCACTAACCTAATAAATAACCCGGAATTCTCTTTTGAATGCATGATTATCGTGTTTTCATATCTGAGAAGTCGATTGGATATGATATCATCATTGGATCATGTATAATAAATTTTCCTTGATTTATTTGTATGATTAACAATACTTTTTTATTACTCATACGTAATCCGAATGCAATAATAATTCATGATTTAGGATCTAAATAATTTGCAGTAATTGTATGGTCGAATACTACAATTTGTAGTCAGTAGTGTATAATGAGGACTATGCCCCGTGCATACTTGACTTAAAAAAACAAGACCCCCCTAAAAAAATTTCGGGGAAGGGCGGGGTAAAAAATTGTTTTTTTAATTATTTGTGTTAATGAATGAACTGTTATTTAATTTAATTTTTGTTTAAATTTTCAAATTTAAAAAAATTTTTAATTCATGATAAAAAAAGTCTAAGTATTTTTTCTTGATTAAAAAGCTTAAAAAATAAAAATTGGCTTAAATCATCTACGATTGGTCGTACTATAGTGAGGGGTATTTTTGAATAAAATTGGCTCAAACCCGATTAAAAAACCTAAAAATATTTCCTCGAATAAAAAGTCTAAGTATTTTTTCATACTTAAAAACCCATAAGCATAAAATTGGCTCAAATCGCCTGTCGACTAAAAACCCTAAAATATTTTTTTTGCTCGATTTAAAATCCTGAATATTTTATTTGTTTTTATTTTTTATTTTTATTTTATTTAATTTAATTATTTTTTTTAATCAAGTCAATAAGATTATTTATTTATTTTTTAACAAAATTATAATGACCATATGCTACACTTATATTTTTTCCCGCCCAAACCCTTTTATCATCCTTATTTGTTAATGCAGTTTTACTGTTTTTAATTGTAAATAATTGATGTTTTTTACTAGTAATACGAGTTTGTAGTATCGAAAAAATTAAGTTTTTGTTATAACAATCTAGGTATGACTTATGTTTTAAGCCAGTACCCTTCAATAGCCTTAAATGCTATTTTCTACGGTTTTTCCGTAGAGGCTATTATTTAAAAGTGTATAATAGTTTTTATCTAAGTCTTTGGTTGATTGCGCTCTAAGTTGTGTGTTAGTGTCTATATACGTTTTAAATATTGAATTTTGATTATATTTAATGGCTCTATATATATGTGTAATTTTAATTTGCAAAGAAACAAAAAGCTGCAAAAGTCTCCAATGTAGAACATAATTCTTCTTTGGATAATGCGTTAACATTAACTTCTCAACCTTAGAACCCAGAGCGCACATCTTTTCCGCAGCTACTGGAAAATTATTAAGTTTATCATGAAGAAATGTTGGGATTTCTAAATCTACTTCAAATGTGACAGCAAATGACAGTGATTCAAGATCCTTATTCAAAAAACTAATCAAATTATTTAATTGATTAGTATCAGTAACCCATTTAAAATCTCCATATAGTAATGGTTGACTTAAAGCCCAAACGTAGAGATTATTGATGTCAATGTAAAGCAGTTTGGTGTTGTCATCAGATACTACATGATGTTTATTAACAAAGATTAATCCACCACGGATTCTCCTTTCGAAAAAATAATACATCTCCATGTCAGTGAGAAGTTCAATTGGTTCTTCAAGAGTCATAAGAGCCGATGCCCAAGACATACCGGGAATTCCATAAAAGTTAAGTGGTTCCAGTCGGTTATGAGCTAAAGACTTTGAACGAAATTGCTGGAAAAAGTCAGCCAAAAGAAAAACATCAAGTTTGAGGTAAACCATCATATAATCTAGTAAAGAGTTACAATTGGTTTCTTCCCAAATAGATTGAGCCTTACTATATTCGGCTTCAGTTACATCTTCTCAAAACGGTGGAAGTTCATATGTAGTTTCTAAAGCTTCTTGAGAAGTTGCAAATTTATAAGGGAAAATGCCTTTAGTATCAATAACGCTAACTACAAATTCCGAACGAGTTAGATGAAGAGTGGTCAATGTTTTACCTACGTTACTTAATGAACTATTAATAAATTGACAAGAATCAATGAATTTTACAGTTAATCCACTGATTCTTGCTGACAAAGAAAGAAATTTTTCACTTGTTACAGGAATACAACTTATTTTCCACGTGTTAAAATCACTCATACCATACTTGAGGATATGGTGATGATCATACCCTCTCAAATTATGAAAAACAACTGGAAATTCAAACCTTATTTGTCAAGAAATATTACATTTGGAACAAGCTGTTCCCAAATATTTTCCAACTAAGTGATCATGGTCCTTAACCGGTACTAATAATATCTTATTACACAAATAACAACAAGTTACCGAAGAAAACGAAAGAATATCTGAGTCTGTTAATAATATTTTCTTTTTATAATTATTTTGATAAAACGGTATAACAGTATTAATTGAAATATTATTTATTTCTTGTAGAAAACTATCTACACAATCATCACCCAGGAAACTCTTATATGATTTTTCACCTGTAAAATTGTATATTAAAAGTAAACTGGCTGAAATCGGCATATGTATTTGAAAATGTATGTCATCTGAAGGTAAGATAGCCTCAAAATCGGCGTAAAGGACGAAAGGAGGAGTTACAGGTTTAGCCCAATTCTTAAATTCCAAGTTTTTATTTAAAGGTAATGTATAAAAAGTTGTGTCTAATTGATTTTTATCATACAACCTTTTATGTTTATTTAATGAACTTTATTGCGAAAACCATTTAGACATCGATGACATCATATACTTTGAACTCTAGTATCAGTACAAGAATGATTCCTATAATTTAAAAGTCTATCTAATATAGTAACAGCGATATAATGATAAGAATCAAGGCTTTCTAATAAAATGAAATTAATAAGTTGTCCCTCAACAATTTTAGGACAATGAATTATTTCGACATAAGGGTGTTTGAAAACTCCTTCATATGTAAAGGCATTAATTGAAAGATTTGGATTTTTAGCTTCAAATTTTGGAATGTCACAAAGTTTCATGGGTAAATTCGAATGTGAAAAGTCAAGTTCAGATGTATTATAGCTAAAGGTTTCATTTCTATGATGGTTACTTATATTTTCATGATTTAAAATAGCTAAAATACTGTAAATGAAGCATAAATTATCGGAATTAATGTTTATTTAATAAGGATAATGGTATTGGAATAAATCCATGATTACTAAACCGATTTATTTGTGAAAACTTAGTAAGAACAAAATGAATTTCTTTATTTATAACCCAGTTACTACCTTTGTCATTAATTAATGCTATTTTTTCGTCAAGAAGAGTAGCGCCTTCGTCTAAAAATGAATCACTCATTATTCTGTCAGAGTTTGAAATGATGAAAGATTGAAATTCTCCATCTTTTTCAAACTCTACATCAGGGGTTCTCAAACTTTTTCTTCCATAGACCCCCTGTAGGAGTTTTATTTTTTTCATAGACACCCTACTTAAGGAATATATATATATATATATATATATATATATATATATATACACACACAACTAATTTTTAAAACACATAGTAATAGGAAAATGAGGGGAAATTGTACAAAAGAAAGAAACTGAAATATCAATAATTATATCTATATTTTTAATGATTAAATTTACCTTTCCCAAATCAGAATTCAATTTTAAGAAAATAGTAATGTGTAATAGTATTTTAGGTTAAAAAAGGTTTAAGTAAGTAATTCTAAAAACAAATTAAGAAAAGTCAATGGAAACCATAATAATAATAAATAAAACAAATAATATTACCGTAAAAATAGCTGCATATTAATGAATAATAAAACTATCAATCATTTTTATTTTTTTTATTATATGCAATTAATAAAAAAAACATTAATATTTGAAAAATTATAATATTAGTGTGATAGATGGGCTTGACGTTCTTGTGCGATTTCCTTTATGTTTGGCCTAAAATTAAAAAAAAAGTTTTATTCTTAAATCTCCTCTTTCAATAATATTGAGTTTGTTCCTTGTTTTTCTTAATAAATTATTGATTGCACTGAAACCAGCTTCTACAAAATAAGATGAAGAAAAAGTTAACAATAGGGGTTCGCTGTTCATTTGCAAATGCGGGTATTTTTCACGAATCACTTTGATGGTCCAAAATTTTGCATAACCATGTGTGTTAAATAATACTTGAGTTTGAACATCCTCCTTCAACGTAACTAGTTCTTTCTGTACCGAAATATCAAACTTAGTTAAATCACAGAGGAATGGCTCAATGATCCAAGCTGGGAAAAATAAATTTTCCATGTCGCGAAAACGGACATTAAAATCCTCTTTTAAATTTTTTAAATGGGTTGTATATAATGTTATATCTTCAGAAGAAATGCAATCTTTTTCAATTACAGATAACTTCATTAAGTTATCGAAATAACGGAATTCTTTTCGATTTAGAGTAGATATGAACAAGTCGATTTTAGATCGAAAACTGAAGATAAATTAACTAGATTGCAAAAATAAATTAATTAAAGGGCAAAACAAATTAATTAAATGACAAAAGCAAATTAAAGCTAAAATGAAGAAAAGAAACACTTACTTTTCTTTTAGAAGTCAACTTCAAAAACTAATCACAAAACTGATCACACACAAAATAAAACAAAAACTAACTTAACTAATCAAATTTAACATAAGTTTCTGTTCAATAATAAAAATTGTACAGTGAATAACACTCAGATTACATTTATAAACATTCTAGTAACATGTTTTTGCTGGTTGAATGGGTTTGTGGTATGTCGGGGGTTTTAATTTCTGGTTTAAACTCTCATATCAAAACATTGGACATATTTTATAAGTTATCAAATTATAATTTTTCATTACTCATGCTCACTTCCTCCCCAAATCTAGTTTATATTTACTTTTATTTTTATTTTTACTTTTATTTTTTTTTTATTTACTTTTATTATTTTTATTACAATATGAATACCTTAATATTCATTTATAAATATTATTTTATTTATTATTAATAATATTATTATATTCATTTTATTTATTTATTTATTTTTATTTTTTATTTATAAATTTATTTTTCACTAAAGAGACATCCATAGGCCCCCAATAGACCACTTGGTGATCATAGACCCCCATGAAGTCCCATAGACCCAAAATTTAATAGAATTTACATTTTACTGTTTTATTTTTGCTAATCTTAGTTTTCTTAACATTTTGAACATTTTTGTTGATCATTTTTATTAAGGATTTTGAATCTTTATTTATATTGTTGACGGATTTCATTTTCTAAAAATAAAAATAATTAAAAATATGATAAAAAACTTGCTAAAGTTTGGTATTTGATAAAAGTGAATTTTTAAAAAAATGCATTCAGTTATATTATCAAACATGTAAGTAGTTACATGATCGACCAATTAAAATTTAGTTTATAAAACACACTTAATTACATAACACCAAAAGCATTTAAATGCATATAATCCTCTGAACTTAATCCTTTAAAAGTAATACTTATTACATAATACATCTTTAATTACACTTATAATTAAAAAACAATTTTGAAAAGAAACTTTATTCAATAAATTCATTTATTTTTCATTGTTTTTAACCAAGCTAAGCAATGCTGTCCACATGTTTTTGTCATCGGATTTTGATAAAGAATTCGATTGTATTCAATTGGCATTAACATTGATTCTAGTTTATTAATTAATAAAGGGGGATAATAGAAACCCATTGGATCAAATACATATATTTTATTTGGTTTCACATAAATTGCAACCCAATGTTCGCCACTGAGATTAGATGATTGAGTATTTACAATCAAAGCTTTGTTAACATCGATATATGGAATTTTATCTAGAGGGAAAACTCCAAGAAAATCTTTTCCCAATAATTTTCTACAAATAAAATCAATCTGAATAGATCTAATAATAATTAAAAAATATATATTTAATTAAATTTCTTACTTCATACTTAACAATTCAAAAATCTTAATCTGGTTTATAGTTCAAACTAATACTGTTCGATTGGAAGTAATTTGAATTTCTTTTTCTAAAACTCCATATACAATTACAGTTACAGATTCAGTTAAGGGTGATCCAAACTTTATATCTAATCTTAAATTTCCACTTTGTGGTAACTGACTTTGATTAATATCGAAATCTGGCGCCAATAGGAATGTAAAGAATGGATACCTATTTCTAAAGTCTGACATACTGATACCACAATTCAAATTTTTATTAAGATATCCCATATTCCTAACAATACTTTGCATATAACTTGTACTATAATTATCATTTTCAAAATCTTGACTATATTTTTCACGATAATCACTTACTTTACTTATAGTTATTGAGTTAACGTTAAAGTGATCAAACATAGTAAATGCATCTAAAAAAGAACCACTAAATCTTTTATTTCTTTGGAAAGTTACAAGGATAAAATTAGATAATCGTCTATCACCAAATATTTGTTCCTTATAAAAAGAAGAAACTCCAATAGGTAAAGAAAATTCAACAACTTCTTTGCTTTGCATTGGATAAATTGCATTTCTTGTAGCAAGACCTATTTGATGACCCGCTAAAACAGAAGGTTCAACACGAACTCTTTTAACCATTAATTTTGCATCTAGCAATACTATTTTAGGTACAAATTTAGTACATGTCAGACTTTTTTCTGGATTTATTCTTGTTAATTTAATTTGGACAAAAACACCTGGTAACAACTATTTGGGTTGATCAAAGAAATCAAATTGGAGTGGTGAACATAATGAAAATGCTTTTGATTTTGCAATCCATGTTTTTCGCATAAGATCATGTTCAGTGTAACCCTTTCCCCAAAAGATGTATGTTTAGTATCTAGATTATAATTTATAATAGTTTCAATTAGGGCTTTGTGTGCAAAACTATCATTTTCCCCTTCAATTTCAGTAGAATTAAAAATTAATTAAGCGTCTTTAAAAAAAGTTTGAAAAAAGAAATTATTTGCTGTTACGTCAGCTTCTTGTGTAATATTTTCACCTAACCTATTTACAACTTTCAACTGAATATATAACAAAGTATCGTTCAAATCTAAATATTCTGGTTGTGATCCGTTAATGTAAAATTGAATCGAAGAGGTACCAGAATCAGTTATTGAATTCATTTGGAAAATATCTTCAAATGAATCATTGTTCAATCACTGCTTTAGGGGATGGTTTATCAAAACTACATAATTCAGATTTTGAACTAATCATTTTTCAAATATAGTTCCATTTGTTTATATGTTTCTTCATAATCTTTCTACGTTTAAGTGTCCCTCATTTTTGTTCATTTTCACAATTAAATACATCACTTACTTTATTAATAACACTAGGTAAAGTTTGCATAACACTAGGTAAAGATTCTTTAATTTCAGATATTCCATTTGATTTTAAACCACGTAAAAAATCAGAATTATTATTTATTACGTCCTTTGCCGTTTTCATACCGAAATTCCCTATATGTCTAAGAATAGGTAATGAAAATCTACCTATTGTTTTCAACCAATCGGTTTTATATTGTTTACCTATAAAATATGGTAATTCTCCACCAGATTGACTACTAATATAAAAATTACAATGTCAGGATTACTCATTTATTTTACGAAAATGTAATGTAAGAAAAGTTTTATCTTCTTTACCAAATATATATTTTCCACTATCGTCACGAATATTGATTTCTATATTGTTTATATATGTTGACGATACAGACAAATACATTGGGTTTTTCTCTATAATTTGAACTAGATCATCCTTTTTATGTTTTTCAACCCATACACATTTCAATAGAGGTACTAAGACATCACCAACAAGAATAGGTTCAATATTATTTGTATAGATCATCATTTGTTGATTACTTTGCAAAATTTATGGTAAACGTAATCCAACAATAACTTTTTCTGAATATGATTCTTCCCAAACTTTGAGCCAAGAATTTGCTAAATTTAACTTTACTGACATCATCTTCCAATTCAATTTTGACTAATCTTCCTTGTTCAATTTCGCAAGATTTAAATTGATGCGGATAAAAATTCATTAATTGATCATTTATTAGTTATGATTAAATTTACTTCAAATTTATCTGTATACTCGACATCATAAAAATAATTTATAGTTAATCGAATTGTATTAAACTTTATTTTACGATTATTTGAAGAAATTTAAATTTGATTCAAGTTTTCAACAAAATTTACTTCTTTTTTATTAAATCCTAATTTTTGAGCTTCTGCAATATTGTCAAATGAAATTTTAAATGGAAAATATTTACAATTAATATTTAAAGTATTTCCATCAATGTATACTAGATAAAATATAGAGTCATGACTAATTGCATATTCATTCTTTGCATCGTTATAGTAAAAATATTCATAACTTGTATGTAATGTACTTTTACTATATTTAATATTTGTGTTATTATAAAATAGAAAATTATTGTATACAAAAGTGAAATCGGTCAGAGCAACTTGCCATTCACCTTCCAAGTAAATTGGATTTTGAAATTCCACATCAAATTTATCAGCTTTATTATTTGGATGAATAATAAGACAACTATTACTCAGTAGATTTATATAAAAATCTTTATTCATTTATTTTTCTAAAATGTATTGATAAATATGTTTTGGTATCTTTACTAAATTTAATTAATTTTCCACTATCATCACGAATATCAATTTCAATGTTGTTTATAGTTGAAGTTGAAATTGGTAAATACATTGGATTCTTCATTTCTGATTGTACAATTTCCCCTTGTTCATAGTTGTTAACCCAAATAGATTTTAATAGAGGAACTCTAACATCTTCAACAGTTATTGGTTCAATAATATTCGAATAAATGAACATTTGTTGATGATGATGTAATAATCTTGGAACTTTATTACCAACGATGTCATTATCAATAAAAGTTTGTTTATTTAATCCTAAGGTTTTGATTAAATTGTTGTCAAAATATATTTTTGAAATGTTATCTGCAAGTTTTATTTAAACCAATTCATTGTTTTCAATTTTTAGTTCTTTAAACGGAGACGGAATAAATGACATTAAATGTCCTTGTAATTCATATAATGTGTTTATGAGTAAATTATCTTCAAAATATTTTTCAAATATTGTTTTTTCTTCATAACTTATAATTATCCCGAATTGTTCTATAACACCATCATCTGTAAATTTTGGTAATTTTAATCGACAATGATCATGTTTATTAATGCTGGATATAGATTTTAATCCAAAACTAAACGCATGTTGAATGTCAGGGAATGTTACTTTAAAAATAAACATGTGGACAGATAATAACCAAGTTCTAATATTTTTCAATAAAAAAATCAACATCAGGGGTATGTTTAAGATTTATTAATTCATAAGTTTCAATTTGATTATTTATTTTCAAATATTTTATTTCAGTACCACTCTTCATCGTTTCATAACTTAGGTAAGAATTACTATAAAACGGAAATGTTATTATACACAAAAGTAAAATCAATCAAAGCAACTTCCCACTCACCATCCAAGTAAATAGGATTTTGAAATTCGACAATAAAATTACTAGCTTCATTATTAGGAAAAATAAGAGGACAACTATTACTAGGTAAAATCATATAAAACTGGTTTTCTTTCATAATATTTATTTAATTGATTGATTTTCAGATATCCAAGTTGGAGTTTCATATCCATGCCATTTAACATAGTATTGTTTATATTTACCAACATTCTTGGTTTTTAATATCTTTTGAATTCTGAATACAGTAGGGCCTTCTATAACTTGGAGTTCCTGTTCGAGAAATTTTCAACTAACTTGATTGTTTTCCTCATCTTTGATAAGGTACATTACAGGATTCTGATTCATATCAATTTCTGAGATTTGAAATACTTCATCGCTCCAATTGTTGTCGAAATTCTTGATGAATGGAAAAGCACTGATTTTACTTATTCTAACGTGATTACCCACTTTATATTTAGGCGTTTTAATGTTAGAATCAGATTGTTGTGATATACAATTATCCATATTATTCGTTGAATAAACATCAATTGGTCGCATTCCATTTAAACCCCTATGTGGCAAATAATTGTAGCTATAAATTGCTTTCTGTAAAACATTTATCCAGGTTTTATTTCATTTATATACGATATACATTTTCAAGCGATCTCTTAGAGTTCGATTGAATCTTTCCTCGTGGGCAGTTTTAAATTGAGAAAATACAGAGTAATGATTTATTCCTCTGATAATTTTTTTAACTTTACTATTATAAAATTCTTTACCTAAAAGTAAATTTAATTTAATTAATTTATTTAATTGCATACCCAAATCAGTTTGTAAATTACGAGGTTTGCCATCAATAAATAATTCCTTGATTGCTTCCGTTATTATATTGGCCGATTTGGTTTTTGTTGGAATAGCACGAGCGAATCGACTAAATATATCAACACATGTCAAAATATATTTGTATCCCTTATTAATTTTAGAGAAGGGTATCATTTCTATCAAATTCATTTGCCATAATTCATCAACTCCCATTGTTTTATAACTATGGGTTTTGAATTTCTTCAACATTGATTTATTT
The DNA here is from genome assembly GCA_022537955.1 of Schmidtea mediterranea. NCBI lineage: Eukaryota > Metazoa > Platyhelminthes > Tricladida > Dugesiidae > Schmidtea > Schmidtea mediterranea. Next base: position 74,765,236 of record CM039679.1, on the reverse strand, counting down.
AAACTGTACGCCATTTGCCCAGATAACCAATTATGAGTTTCTTTCTTTGAATTAACTACTTCTTTGCCAGTTTTCTTACACCACCAAGTCCAGCAGGGTGTTTTGGGTCTGTCCATACTTTTTCGAGCTTTTTCACTGTGTTTCGATTTTTGGTTAATATTTCCTTCATTATTACAACAAGTTGTCAAAATATTTAAATCTAAATTATGTTTATCCGGTAATGAATTCTTGGTACTCATTAAGAAGTTAATGATGAAATTGGGCTTATTGCAGATAATACTATTGGAATTAATACCCCCAAAAATCCACCATTTTTTTATATATTATTTTTCGCATCAGACGACGATTTTTAGTGTTTACTAAAGATAAAAGTGATCTTTTATGTTTTTGTAATACAAGTTTTTTGGCTTTAGTAATGCTTACATTACCATGAACTACATTAACAATAAATTCAACTAGATCATCTATAACAAATGAAGGAAAATTCTGTAAAATATTCATTCTTTTATTATTAGGACCCTTCATCAAGGCATTAAAGTATGGTAGACTACGTTCAACTTTCATATTAAATACTTTTTTCATCTAGTTGTTTTGTTTATATTTTAATCCACTTTTTATCTTTAAGAATCTTCTTACTATTTTTTATTATTTTACGTTTAGCAACCCTTTTCTTTGTAACTTTTTTCTTTGTTGATTTTTCACGTTGAACAATAACTTTTTTAAACGTCATTTCAAGTAATTATTTTCAGATTTCAATTTTGTTTATAAATCGTAACACCTTTCTCATTGAAAATATCAGTTCTAATACGTAATTCATCAGGATATTGTTGTGTAAAGTCAAAGAACAAATATCCGTGGGGAACCTTTGTTGCATCTTGAAACGAATCAATTAAAATTTTTCTATCATTGGGATAAGCTTGTCTAGCAAGAAAATCTATAATGGTTGCATCTCGAGGGTTTTTAAAAATAACCAAGTATTGTATATTTAAATTACGAGTTCTATGACCGCCCCCTTGATAAAACAAATTTTGAATACTAAAAATAACAGTAACACCAATATGTCGACCAATTTTTGTAAATAAATTATTAAAATCCTTTTCTTTATTAGCTTCCTGGTATAGATCATCGATAATAATAACATCGCCTTGATGTAATCTAGATGACCAATTTTTATCAAATCCTTTAATTATTGTCATTTTCAATTTACAGAATTGATTTTGAGTAAGTCCATGTTCTTCGTCAGCTCCTCTATGCCAATATATTCTGCTGAATTTTAATTTGAATAAGTTCGATTGTAATAAATTGCATTCAAATAAAGTCTTTCCGCAACCACTTGGTCCAACTACTTGATATACAGCATCACTTCTTAATTCTATTTTATTATTAATTATTTATTTAATTTTTTATATTTGTGTTAAGTTTTAGAATTAATTATATTGAAATTATTTGAAAATGTTGAATAACATAAATTATAAAGGAAGATATTCTATACTTGATATGAAATTCCCATTTGGAAAACCACAGCAAGTTGTAGATCAAACAGGTAAGTATCTGATAATATTTTTCAGATCGTGGAAATGTCGAGTAATGGGATGTAAGCAACCTCTAAAAACTGGGGATTTGAAATAAAATTTACATGATTTACAAATTCAATCAATTACTGTAACAATCGATATTGAAAATTTATAAATCTATAAGTAGTGGGATGTGTCATATCCAGCACGTCATATCCAGCACACTACCCCCCCCCGCTGAGAAAAAATTTTCTAAGTCCAAAAGTACAAAAAATTTTTAAGACAAAGACAATGACTCATCAAAGGTCATTTAAACAAAGAACATGACTCATTCAAGGTCATTGGATGACTCATCATTTTTTCAAGGTCATTTAAACAAAGAACGTGACTCATTCAAGGTCATATTATTTTTAAACATTTTTAAATTTAAATTTACTACTTATAAAAATAAGTAGTATATATTTTGTAAATTATTTTTATTATTATTAAATTAAATTGTTTGTTTTAATCAAGTCAATTATTTTATTATTATTATTATTAATATTTTTAATATTATTATTTTTATTTTTATTATTATTTTTATTATTATTTTTATTATTATTTTTATTATTATTTTTATTATTATTTATTATTATTATTAACATTATTACTATATAATGAAAACCACGACATATACAACAAATTTATTATAAAGAGATAATTCTACTATAGTAGTATTGTCGAAGAGCTTTATTCAGAGCCCATTCCACATACTTCCGATATCTGGCAGCGCAGCAATGACATCCATCACCACAAGGGTATTCGGGTTCCATATCTTTGGACAAATTGTTTTGTTCGATATCCCATAGGAACTCATCGATTACTGTAAATATCCATATTGATGTATGATTGAATATCAAGTCTGGAATTATTGATGCTGGCTTATCCATGATTCCATGTATTTCTGGATAATAGAATTGCAGACGTTCTTTAATAACTTAAAAATAATCATCTAAAAAACAAGTAATAATAATAATAGTAATAATAAATTACCATAATGTTTAATTTCATTCATAGCTTGAACTGCGCTCGGTACAATCATTTTAATGATAAAAATTGAAATAACAATTACTTTTATACTAATTTAGACACACACACACATCTTTAGCTATAAACAATAAATATTAATTTATATAGATTTGAAAATGATTAAAGAAATTTTAATAATATTATTAGTTTTTAATATGGCCAACTCAATTGTTGTAACCGTTCAAGGTAAAAATTCAACAAGATGTGTATGTCCTGATACCGCTGTATTGATGGATATTTTGTATATGATAGATAGGCCTAGATATTTGAAAACTCCAGTCAAAAGATTATCTGAAAGAATGAGTAATTTAGAATTCCGATTTGAACATACATATGAGACTTTAAAAGAGCTAAAAACGAATTATATGATGATATTATATATTTAAATAAGACCATTGGTACTATCAAAAATGAATTAAGAAAATCAGTATTAGAATTGAAAGAAAATCATAAACTTAATGAAAAAATGATGAATCAAGTTCAATATAGTATAAAATTTTATTCTAATAAAACAACTGATCAGTTCAATCGTATAATGAAATTACAACAACACCCAGTTAACAGTGGCGGCAACAGCTTGAAAGAAGTTAACAGTGCCAACAAATCATCATTGCCATTTCCATTATATATTTTTATATATTTTCTTAGTATTACATGATTCTGATTGGTCGAATATAGTATAAATAAGCTTACACTTTCATATATTTTTATAAAATTCCAGAAACTAAATTTTTTATAACTTTGTTGAATGAGCTGGTCTCTAATAATAGAGAAGAAGATGAAATCATTAAAAACATGAAATTTATGGTAAACCGTACCGAGAAAATCGTTGAAGACATCCCATTCGATTATGAAAAAATTCTCAATTTGCCACCATTGGAGAGAAAGAATGCATTCCAATCAATATTTAGTTACATATTCGATGAAAATAATAAATGGATGCGAATAATAGTAGGATTAATGTACATAAACACATGATATTAAAATCTGGATCCGACTATGAAAATTATTTCCAATGGTCTATAGAGGTATATTACTTTATATTGTTATTAATTTATTATTATTTAGGTGATAGAAACAAAAATTGATCCGTGGGTAGAATCAAACGGTGGATGGACAGCTATTATTCAAGTTGCCGCAGAAGCCAAACGCTCTGATATTTATATCGAGAATAGCAAATTTTTATTAAAACTATTCACTGGAGTATGTTTTATATTTATGTAACAAGGTTTATCATAGATTTTAATAAATATTTCTTTGTTATTTTTATTAATAAAAACTATATTTTAAAGATTTATTGATTATTACATGTACATTCTTCATCACCACAAGATTCTATCATAATATTTTCTATAACATGATCAATAAAATTCTTAAATTCGGTAGGTTCATATTTAATAATTTCGGTAGCTTCTTCAACATTAATAATTTCTTCAGAATCATTAATAATTCCAGTATCTCCATCATTAACAATTTCATCACTCTGACATCCAGAATCACTCTGACATTCAGAATCGCAATCCGATTCTTTACTCAATGCTTCAACTAGAGTCAACATATCTCTAATTTTTACACCGGTTATTTCTTCAAGTTTATCAAACAAAAAGTTTATTAAATATTCTAAACGAAATTAATTAATTATTTTATATTTTTATAATTTTTACACCGGTTATTTCTTCAAGTTTATCAAACAAAAAGTTTATTAAATATTCTAAAGGAAATTAATTAATTATTTTATATTTTTATATTTTACCTTTTTCAGACATCATTTTAACACTATTTTAAAACTACTTATAATTTTGTTTATAGAATAACAAAGAAACATTAATACATTTATTAAACACTATACATTAAAATAACTGTGAAAGTCTAGCAGTAACAATTTTCCAGATTGGAGAAAGCACATCGTTTTGATCTGCTTTATATCCTTGGATTGTTATTGTTATATACCAGTTTTCCTGTTCTTTGAATCCAATTTCTGTAAATGCATCATAATATCTGGTATATTGACTCGTGAAGAAAGCATTTTCATTGCATTTTAAATTGGAATTGATCTTTTTGAATGTATTATCAATATCCTTGATATCTAACATTGAGAGAGTACCAGCAAGAGATTGAAATTGCGTTTTATTGAGTTTGACTGGATTTGCCAATTGCATATTGATAGGCTCCTTTAAAAAATACATTTTATAATTGTGGAACATCTGAACTGGTTGGACTCTTATTTTCTTGGTCATGTTTGATTTATGATCTTCATAATGTGGTGACGCACTTTTATACCCTTGACAGATATTATTATTATTATTATTATTATTATGATACTAATAAAATTACTATTTTTATTATTGTTACCACCATCAAAATAAAACTATTACTATCAAAAACATTTATTATTATTACCAAAATAAAACTAACAAAACAACAAAAATAAAATACAAAAACATTTATTACCAACAATAAAACTACCAAAACAATCAAAATAAAATACATTTATTGTCGTAAAAGTTTCATTTTTTGAAAATTTCGTATTGAATTTGTAAGATTCCATTCGACATAGCGCTGATATCTGAAATCACAACAGCTACACCCCAGAATGCAGGGGTATTCAGTTTCCATCTCCTTGACCATTCGGTTTATTTCATTATCCCAAAGGGCTTGCCTAATCAGATTGGAAATATCGATTCTTGTTTCATTATATATTAGCTGTTGATGCATTGACGGTTCTTGATTCTTCAAAATCTCCTTTATTTGAGGATAGTAATAAATAATGCGATCTATTATCATTGGGACATATTGGTCTAAATAAAATATAAAAATGAAATAAAAAAGATAAATTTACCGTATTCAGCGATATTTTTCTTTGGCATAGCATACATAATATTTTCCATTTTAAAAATGAAATCAAATGAATAAGCAAGTTGTTTTAAACAATCATTTGCCAATCAGATATCGACCAATCCGGTGATTTCATTTTGTATGTCACAAACAATATTTTTGTATTCTAGATTTCGCACCCCTAATATAACTATTTTGCCACAGGCAAACACGTTAACACACATTGGGTTGTATTTTAAAAGCCTCAGTGCAGGAAATAATTTTGGTTCGAACATACAAAGACATTTTGTTGACATGTTGTATAAATTGATAGATTGTCCTATATCCATGGTAACTGTAATTGACTGTATTTTAAGATCCTTTATTCTATATTGTAATTTATTGACATCTAAAGGTTTCTTACATCCCATGATTCTGCATTTGCCGGATTTGAAAAATATTATAGGGTATTTTCCACTCCTATCTACAATTTGCTGTGGTTTACCATTTGGAAACGTCATTTTTGATACATCGAATGTTCCGTTATAATTTATATTTGATAACATAATTAAACAATAAAGAAATATTAAGCTATATATATGAGTTTTTATGAAGAGTTCATTAAATCATATAATATAATCAAAAACCTATAATTATACAAATTAATAATGGAATTAAGAAATGATGCGGTATATCAAATCGTTGGTCCAAGTGGTAGTGGTAAAACTATGTTTGTGTGTAAATTACTGAAATCTAATTTATTTCAAACCAAATTCAACAAGATTTATTGGCATAAAGGTGCAGATGAAGAACATGGATTACCTCAAGATAATTTCTGTAAATTGAAAAACATGAAAATAGTAAAGGGTTTCGATAAAAACTGGTCAAGTCGTTTAAGAAAAGGTAATGTCATCATTATTGATGATTTGTATCAGGAAGCTAATAAAGAAAAGGATTTTAATAATTTATTCACAAAAATCAGTAGACATGTTGGTGTTACTGTGATCTTTATTACTCAAAATCTATTTCATCAGGGTGGCGCCCATCGAACAAGGAATTTAAATGTTCAATATTTAGTTATTTTCAAGAATCCTAGAGATGCAACAGTTATTGATTTTCTTGCTCGACAGGCATACCCTAATAATCGTAATTTTCTCATCAGTGCATTTCAAGATGCTACAAAATCACCACATGGATATATATTTCTTGATTTCACACAACAATGCAATGATGATTTACGGGTAAAAACCGATATTTTCAATAAAGAAGGTGCCATGGTATATAAACAAAGCTGAAAACTTTAACATGTAAAAATGTTTATGAAATCCAGGCTTAAAAATATCCGAAAACTTAGACAAAGTATTAAAAAGACTATAAATAAAGTTCCACCAAAAACCAGTTATACACCATCTAAAAAGCTAATAACCGAGAATTACCCTGCAATGAATCTTATTTCGAAAAACATTATTAAAAAGAGTAAGAAAACAGATAAAATTGTAAAAAATCATAGGAGTTTCCCATATTTTAATGCATTGTTAAAGGCTTCGAGTATGAAAAGAATGTCTATTTTACAATCATTTCCAACTTTTGTTGTCGATGATTTACTCAAAATTCTATTAAAAGTAGTCAGAGGTAAAATTAAAATCAGTAATTCTAAAAAACTAGCACTGAATAAACATCGTAAGCCTTTGTTATCACTAGTAAATAATAAAAATCGACAGCAAATGAGAAAAATCATATATAAACAACAAGGTGGTTTTATTGGAGCAATGTTACCATTAGCATTATCATTATTATCACAATAAACGATGGGGCAATCATTACCTAATGTTAAATTAAAATTTAAATCATCTTGTTGTAATGGAGAAGATTTGGACGAACCCAGAAGACGAAGCAGGTTTCGGTGGAGTGGCAAAGTTAAAGAAAAGAGTCCCAAAGTCGAAAAAGGAAACGCAAAAGTGGTTGTCAGATCAGCTTGCGTACAGTTTAAACAAACCAATGCGGAAAAGATTTCCAACAAGAGCTTATAAAACATTCGGTATTAATGATTTATGGCAAATGGATTTGATGGAGATGATACCGTATTCGAAGATTAACAATGGTTATAAATATATTTTAACGTGTATTGATGTTTTCAGTCGTTTTGCTCGTGGTGTACCAACAAAGACAAAATCTGCAGAGGAAATATCTAAAGCAATTAACTCAATGTTTAAAAATGAGCATCCAGACAATTTGCAAACCGATTTAGGTATTATTATTATTATTATTATTATTATTATTATTATTATTATTATTATTATAATTATTATTATTATTATTATCATTATTATATTATTATTATTATTATTATTATTATTATTATTATTATTATTATTATTATAGGTAAGGAGTTTTACAAAAGTAAAGTTAAGCAAATCCTGGATCGTCTCAAAATAAATCATTATTCTGTACATTCTCAATACAAAGCGCACATGTTGAAAGATTTAACCGGACATTGAGGGATAGATTGAAGAAATATTTCGTGCATCAAGGTAATAAAATATGGATAAATGTATTACCGAAAATACTTGTTAGTTATAATAATTCATCACATCGATGTCTGAATGGTTTGAGACCCGTAGATATCAGCTCGAAAACATTAGCTAAATCAGTACGATCTAAAACAGTTGCTATTACAAAACCAAAATATAAAGTTGGTGATTACGTTAGAATTAGTAAAATATCTGCTTCACCTTTCATCAAAAATTTCGAAAGTAATTGGAGTGATGAGGTATTTCAAATTACTAAAATTAATACTAAACAGAGTCCTGTAATGTATGTTATTAAAGATAGTGATAACAATTTAATACAAGGGAAATTCTATGAACAGGAATTACAAGTTATTTCCAAACCTACAGTGTTCAGAATTCAGAAAATATTGAAAACTAAAATGTCAAATGGCAAATGGCATGGATATCAAAAACCCTCATGGATATCATCAAAAGACCTAGTAAAATGAGTTTCTATACAATTTTACCGAGTAATAGTTCCCCACTAATCCATCCGGAAAATCAAGCAAGTAAATTTATGGTTGATCTTCAAAATCCCATTTATTTACATGGAAATTGGGAAGTTGCTTTGCAAGACTTTACATTTGTGTACAATACATTTCCATTTTATAGTCATTGTAAAATCGGTTACAAGAAACGTGTACCCAAAACCTGTAGTGGTATTTTCTCAATCAATAATTTTGAACGATATTGTCATATTCCGAATCAGATTTTAGATGAAAATTGTGGCATGTTTTTCAAAGATGGATTGAATGTTAGTTGTGATTATAGTCCATTTACAATAAAGTTTGAAAGTATTGAGGATTCCAAGCGAATGGGTTGTGATAAGCTTAACATTGTTATTCCTGGTACTGAATACCTAATACGTTTCAAAACATTTGATGAAAAAAGTGTAACAATCGAAAACATCAAAATATCACTATCATATATTAATGAAGTTGAAGAGACATTTACATTTACTAATGATTTATATATTGAAACACTTGAAGAATTACATAAATATATTTCATTCAATTGTTTACATATATTTAAAACTATTGAATTTGTTAAAGATGGATTATGTAAATTCAGTCTGAATAATAACATTTGTGAAATTACATTTGATAAAAATTTGGCTAATACATTGGGATTAGATAAGCAAACATATAGGACAAGTGCTTTTGGTGTACGCAAACCAAAAATAATAAAACTTCATAGGCAAATGTTCATATATACTAACATCATCGATCCTATAATTGTTTGTGATTCTTTGGTTCCTCTTTTGAAATCTGTTTGGGTTGATAAACATGACCAGGATGAAGTTGTCAATATAAATATCGATAATCCCATGTACTTACCGGTATCAACATCATGTATAAATAATATAGAAATAAATATTCGTGATGATAGAGGTAAATTTATTGAATTTAGTAAAGATACAAAAACTCATTTGACATTACATTTTCGTAAATTAGATGGCCAAAAACGATATTATTAGTATGTATAGTGGTGGCCAAAGTGGTGGCGAATTACCATATTTTATTGGTAAACAGTATGGATCAGGTTGGTTGAGAACAATTGGTAGATTTGCACTTCCTATTCTTAAACGCCTTGGTAGTTTTGGTATGAAAACTGCTAAAGATGTGATAATGAATGAGCAGAAAATATTGCCATCTCTGAAATCAAATGCATTATCCGAGTTAGGGAAAGTTCTACCTAGTGTTGCAGGTATGTTTCAAAAACAAGAACCTGTACCAACACCGATTCCAAAACGTAAAAGACATCATAAACATATAAACAAACGAATGAAAGGACATGGAACTATATTTCAAAAATGACTTGTGGTAAATCTGAATTGTGTTTATTTGATAGACCATCTCCCCAAGCAGTAATTGAAATGGGGGCCTTTGAAGATGTATTCCCGATGAATTCTATTATGGATAGTAGAACCGATATTGAATTTTATATTAACGGTTCTCAAACTGAATATTTAGATTTGAATGATACATTGTTAACTGTTCAGATCAAAGTTGTAGATAAAGATAGAAAACCGTTGGGTGAACCTAGTGATGTAATACCAAACAATTTCTTGTTTCATACACTTTTTAAAGATGCAGTTCTCGGATTTAATAATATCAAGATTGAGGGCGGTAACAGTACATATATTCACAAAGCTCTAATAGAAACTATTATAAATTACAATAGTGATACTAAAAATACATGTTTAACTCCTATGGGTTATGGTAGTGATGACGATAGGAAAAAGTGGATTAAAGGTTCGAAATTATTTACCATGTGCTCATCATTACAACTCGATTTTATGGATCAACCGAAATATTTACTCCCAGGTGTTAATGTACACATTAGATTGAAAAGATCTGATTCGGCATTATCACTAACAAGTGCTACCACAACACCAATTCTTCAATTAGTTGATGCAAAATTATTGGTGAGAAGAGTTCGGGTTGAGCCCTCTGTATTAGCCGGTCATCAATTGGGGCTTAATTCTAAGCATGCAATATATCCATTGAAAACAAAGGAAATTGTTCAATTTGCTATTGCTATTGGTTCAGCTTCTTTCTATAAGGAACAAATATTTGGAGATAGAAGAATGCCCAACTTTATATTGGTAACATTTCAAAGTGAATCTCAATATAATGGATCCTACTTAACATCGAGCTCAATTTTCAAAAATTTTGGAGTAACATCGCTAACTTTATCGAAAAATAGTGATTATAGAGAAACATATACTCAAGATTTCGATAATGATAATTATTGTGCTACATATATGCAGAGTATAGTTAGAAATATGGGTTATTTGGATAAAAACCTTAATTGTGGTATAACTCTTGATGATTTTAAAAGCAAATATCCATTCTTTACATTTGTTTTGGCACCCGATTTCGATTTAAATCAGAGTCAATTACCTCAAAATGGAAATTTACGATTAGATATAAAGTTTGCTAAAGCTAGAACTGAACCGGTACATGTTGTAATATATGGAGTATTTGAAAATGAGGTTCAAATAACTGCAAACAGAACAGTGTTGGTTTGAACGAACATTATTGGTTTGAAAATGTTGGTATAAATGTATAAATAATTTATGATAATTTGTCATGGAGTAAGTTTTTAAATGTATTATTAATATTATTGATGTAGTTCTGTTCAGGTCTATCGAATTGGAAAACAAATACTAGGACATGAATTTTTAGGGGTTTTTCCTCTTGATAAAATTCCATATTTACGTAATAATCAAGCCATAATCGTCAATACTCAATCATCTCATCTCGGTGGAGAACATTGGTTAGCAATATATATGAAACCTAGCAAGATATTTGTATTTGATCCTATGGGTTTCTATTATCCGGCTTTAATGGTTTCGAAACTGCAAACAATGGGTAAACCTATTGTCTATAATAAAACTATGTATCAAAAACCATGACCTTAACATGTGGTCAACATTGTTTAGCTTGGTTATTATCCAAGAGATTTGATGATTAATAAATGTATTAATGTTTATTGTTATGTTTTAACTATTAATATTTTTTTATTTATTATTATTACTTTTTATAAATATTATTATTTTTATTATTATTAATATTATTATTATTATTATTATTATTATTATTATTATTATTAATATTATTATTATTATTATTATTAATTATTATTAATATTTTTATATTATTATTATTAATATTATTTTTATTATTATTATTATAAATATTATTATGTGTTTAAATTAAGATAAGCTAATGCATCATCACAAAGACAGTGCATGATAAGTGCGTGATCACAAAGACAGTGCAAGATAAGTGCGTGATCATCACATGATAAGTGCATGCATACACAAAATTGAATAAAGAAACACATGCAAACAAAAGTATGTATGTGATTTACAAAGAAAACACATACAAACAAAAGTATGTATGTGATTTTACAAAGAACGCATGCAGTCACAGTGTAAACTGCATGTGTTTTACAAAGAAAACATGTCTAAAAATCTCTCACCTATATGTGTGTATTGCTTAAATGTGATTGGCTAAATCCTGAAAATATTATTCTCTTTATAAACATTGACAAATGTAGAATTTGTCACAATTATTTCAAAAATTTCTGAAGCGCTATTTTCAAAAATGAACAATAATATTTTAAGAAGTATTCTCGAGAATGAAACTGGTAAGGATTTTTTATTAATTTTTAATTTTATTATTATATTTTTCTAGATTGGTATACTTTAACAGAAATACAAGATCAGTTAGATCGTGAAAATGATGTTATAATTATCGAAGATGATGGTAAATTTTAATTTTATATATGTTTTATTTATAAATTATTTTAGAAGTTATTTTAATCGAAGATACAATTGTTATCAGCGATAGCGAAGACGATATTATCGAAGATGGTAAATTTTAATTTAATTTTATTATATATTTAAAAAAACATTTTAGTTGATTTGGATGCAGATGATCATCATATTGCCACCGTTTTTGGAGATGCCCCCATTTCTGGGATGAAAATAACTATGCCACCGTTTTGGAGATGCCCCATTTCTGGGGATGACAATAATTATGCCACCGTTTTTGGAGATGCCCTCGTTACTGGGGAAGATATGGAGGACCTCTCTTCTATAGAGGATGATGATTCGTCGGAATCAGGAGATAAATGTTAGTTTTTTATTTATTTTTATTTATCGAAATTAAGTTAATGATATTTGAAGTATTATTAAAATATTACATCAAATATCAATAATTTATAATAATTTATAATAAATTTATAATAAGGATCTATTTATTTCAAAAGTTTTATGATAAATATATTTTTTAATTGATGAAATTTAAAGTATTATTTTAATAATACTTCAAATATCATTAATTTATAATATATTTTAAAAAAGTATTATTACTGAAATATATATTAACATAATAAATTATAAAAAAATATAGTTGAACAAATAGTTTTTGAATTATATAGGCATTTTTATTATAGATCTTACGTAATTGAATTATATATGAATTTTATAGGAATTATTTTAATAGATATTTTATAGCATATTTAATAGTTTGCAGTGAGCATGCAAATATTATTGTATTTAAGGTTTTATTTATTAGAATTATTAAATAGTTTGCAGTGAGCATGCAAATATTATTAGTTACTTTATATAGGTTTATTTGTTAGAATTATTAGATATTTTATATCATAGTTACTTTATATAGGTTTTTAATTTAATATTTTTATTAGGCACTTTTTATCCGAGATATTGCATCTCATCGTTGCAACATAATGAAAGTTGCCATGAAGAAATGAAAATATATTACCGCCATAGATTTAATGGCATCAAATTTTTTATCTGCGCCATATGCAAAACATCCCAGAACATTAAATATAAAGAATTTTATAGGGAACATGGGGTTCATTTAAATTCTTTCAAGTCTAGTAAAATAAATATGTTTAAGAAAATTAATAAAAATAACGTCGATATTTTGAATATACTACAAAATAAAAAACATCAAATAAAAAGAATAAAAGACCTGCTGCACCTATTAAAATTAATATCCCAAATAAAATAATTAAAAAAGAAGTCATCGAAATCAGTGATGATGATGACTCTAATAATGTAAATAATATAAATAATGAAAATACTATAAATAATGAAAATATTATAAATAATATACCTATTATAATTAATGAAAATACTATAAATAATGAAAATATTATAAATAATATACCTATTATAATTAATGAAAATACTATACCTACTATAAATAATGAAAATATTATACAATTCGGAGGTTCTGTATTAGAGAATGAGCCGAACATTTCAGTAAATTTAAATGGCGCTATCAAAACTTTACGTTTTGATATATCTAACGCGCAACTAATTACAGTAACTTTAACTGAGCGAATCAGTAATAAATTAATTTTTGAGATAAATAAAATGGGGAGCGTTAAAATTCAATTCGCGATATTAATTAAATTTGAAAAAGATGGCGAGATCCGTGACAATTATTTTTCGAATAATGCGGAGACATTTTCAGATAACTTTTTAAGCGAAGGGGTTAATAAGCTTAACTTCTCTTCCATTGACTTCGTCTGTCTTTCATGGTTCTATAGTCGACTGTAAAGGTATTTTTCCGTAAAATTTTGATGTTTCGGAGGAAGTTCTTGAGACTACTTATGAGTTGCCTCCAATTTGGGAGGGCGTAAGTGAAGATGAGTACGATAAGGCACAACTAATCTGGACGCAGCAAAACTGTAGGACTTTGCGTGATTATATGTTAATTTACCTTAAACTTGATGTATTCCTCCTTGCGGACTATTTTCAACAATTCCGTGCCAAGGCTATTGTTTACAATGGTCTTGAACCTCTAAACTTTTATGGCATTCCGGGTATGTCATGGGCTTCAGCGCTTATGACATTAACGGAACCCATTGAACTTTTACAGGACATGGAAATGTTCAATTTTTACGAAGGTGGAATACGGGGTGGGTTAACATTTGTTAACAAACATTACATTGCTGCTTCGGAGGATACAGAATTATTGTACATAGATATAAATAATCTGTACGGTTGGGCTCTCAGCCAAAGTCTTCCTTACGCTGATTTTACTTGGGTGTATGATGGTTTGGATGAGGTTTTGAATGAATGTGCGAATGTTGTGGATATTGAAATCCTTCCATATGGATATACTATGGAAGTTGATATCGAGATTCCAGATAATTTACATGATTTTCTAAATGACTTTCCGATTGGACCGGAAAAGATGTGCCCACCAAATTCAAAAGTTGAGAAGTTAATGCTAACGCATTATCCTAAGAAGAACTATGTTCTTCATTGGAGGCTTCTCAGGCTTTATCTTTCTCTCGGGGCTAAGGTTACACATATACATAGAGCTATTAAATACAAGCAAGCTCCTATTTTTAAACATTATATCGATAAAAACACTAACTTGCGTGCAAATGCAGTTAGTGAATTATATAGAGATTTATTTAAATTGTATAACAACAGTCTGTATGGTAAATCTGTTGAGAACCTTAAAAAGAGGATGAATTTGCGATTATGTAATTCAGCTGAAAAGTTAATTACATATTCGTCAAAACCGGCATTTAGAAAAACAATAGAGATTACTGATGATCTTTTTGCCGCTCATCTTAATAAGGACTCAATATGTTTGGATAGACCTAGTTATATCGGTCAATCAGTTCTAGATTTATCCAAACTACGGATGTACCAGTTACAGTATGTTGAGTTACAAAAATATCGTGATATTTATAATTGTGATATCAATCTAGTAGCGGGTGATACAGATAGCTTCTTTTTGGAGATAAAAAATTTAAAATTAGAAATTTTATTAAAAGCTATGATTTCGGATGATCTGTTAGATACATCAAATTATGATCCTTCTCATCCTTTATATTCTAGACTACTTGACTCGGTTATTGGCAAGTTCAAGGATGAGAGTAAAGGGTTAGGATATAGCGAGTGGGTTTTCTTGCGCCCTAAATGTTATAGCTTGCTAGGAAATAAATCAACAATGCGAGCTAAGGGTGTAAAATTACCGGGTACCAACATTAAACACCAATCATATTTGAATTGTTATAATAACAATACTATTATGTCGGTACCTCAAAGTAGGATAGGGACCCGGAATCATCAGCTGTTCACTTTTAAAAATTCTAAAATAGCATTAAATAATCATGACGATAAGAGAGCTTGTGTAGGGAAAAACTCGAGTTTTGCATATGGTCATTATAGAGGGGTTGATGTCCTTGATGTTGGTGGTAAAATAATCATGCCTGAAACCGATCCAACAGTTCGCAATCAACAATTTGATGAGATATTTGAGAATGTTATTGATATTTATTAACAAATTTGTATATAAAAATAAAAATTGTGAAAATTTCTCTTTGATATTTTCATTTGTTATAATTATTTTATTATTATTATTATTTTTATTATCAATATTTTCATAATCAAATGCCAAGCGTGAAGAAACGTGAAATAAAACTTGATATTTGTTTAATTGTATTATTAATAATTGATTTACTTTTTATGAAGTTGTTGTTTTTTATATATAGTTGTTTTTATATAGATGTTTTTTATATAGTTGTTTTTATGTATTTGTTTTATTATATATATATATATGTATTATTAATAAAAAGTAATAAAAATAATGATAATAATATTTATAATAATAAATAAAAATAATAATAAAAAGAATAATAAATAAAACTTGTAATAAAAATTAAAACATGTAATAATAATAATAAAAATTATAATCTTAATAAATAAAACTTGTAATAAAAATTAAAATATGTAATAATAATAATAATAAATATAATAATAATAAAAATAATAATATTAATAATAATAATAAAATAATAATATTAATAATAATAAAAATAATAATAAAAATAATAATTAATAATAATAATAATAATAAATAATAAAAATAATAATAAAAATAATAAAAATAAAAAGAATAATATTAATAATAAATAAAGCTTGTAATAAAAAATTAAAACATGTAATAATAATAATAAAAATTATAATCTTAATAAATAAAACTTGTAATAAAAATTAAAATATGTAATAATAATAATAAAAATTATAATCTTAATAAATAAAACTTGTAATAAAAATTAAAACATGTAATAATAATAAAAATAATAATAATAATAATAAATATAATAATATTAATAATAATAATAAAAATAATAATAATAAAAATAAAAATATTAATAATAATAATAATATTAATAATAATATTAATAATATTAATAATAATAATCATAATAAAATAATTGACTTGATTAAAACAAACAATTTAATTTAATAATAATAAAATTAATTTACAAAATATATACTACTTATTTTAATAAGTAGTAAATTTAAATTTAAAAATTTTTAAAAATAATATGACCTTGATAAATATGATGAGTCATCCAATGACCTTGAATGAGTCATGTTCTTTGTTTAAATGACCTTGAAAAATATGATGAGTCATCCAATGACCTTGAATGAGTCATGGTCTTTGTTTCAATGACCTTGAATGAGTCATGGTCTTTGTTTAAATGTCCTTGAAAAAATATGATGAGTCATCCAATGACCTTGAATGAGTCATTGTCTTTGTCTTAAAAATTTTTTGTACTTTTGGACTTAGAAAAATTTTCTCTCAGCGGGGGGGGGGGTAGTGTGCTGGATATGACACATCCCACTACTTCTATATGAATTACAAAGAAAGGTGAATTGTACATTTGAACCAGAAATATTTCCAGCATTACATATTCAAAAATATAATCCATCATGTGTCAATATATTTTCAAGTACGAAAGTAGTAATACTCAGAATACAATCCTTGGATTATAATGATTATGTGGAAAATATTGAATCAGAAATAGCTATGTTAATAAATTAATAAATATTTTGTTTGAATTTGTTTAATTTATTAAGTATTAAAAAATATTTCAAAAGGTAAATCATGTATATTTAAATATTTATTATTTAGTTTATCTCTTTGAAGTAATTTAAAAGAAAATTCAGGAACTTTATCCAAAAATTAAAAATACGTTGGTTTATTGCGCACCAGAGTTTCTCGCAACAAAAATTTACCATATTTTTTGATTTTAAATAAAAATTGATCTTTTTTATTTAATCTTTATTGTCAATAAAAATATTTGTATAGATTGAAAGTTTTTTATTTTTACAATTCAAAATTTATCGATGATTTATCAATCTTTTTTACATTGAAAAATTATTCTTAGACTTACAAGTAAATTTTAAAAATAAAAATAAATAAATAAAAATAATATTAAATAAATATTTAAATGAAAATAACAAATAATTATTTAATTCACTTCATTAAAACAAACAATTTATTTTAATAATATAATTTTTAAAAAAATAATTGACTTGATTAAAACAAACAATTAAATCTAATAAAAATATTATTAAAAAATAAATAAATAATATCATTGACTTGATTAAAACAAATAATTAAATAAAATAAAATAAAAATAAAAATAAATAAAATATTCAGGATTTTTAATCGAGCAAGTATATTTTAGGCTTTTTAGTCGACAGGCGATTTGAGTAAATTTTATTTTCATGGGTTTTTAAGTATGAAAAAATACTTAGGCTTTTTATTCGAGGAAATATTTTTAGGTTTTTTAATCGGGTTTGAGCCAATTTTATTCGAAAATACCCCTCACTATAGTACGACCAATCGTAGATGATTTAAGCCAATTTTTATTTTTAAGCTTTTTGATCGAGAAAAAATACTTAGACTTTTTATCATGAATTAAAAAAAATTTGAAATTTGAAAATTTAAACAAAATGTTAAATTAAATAAAAATTTCATTCATTAACACAAATAATTAAAAAACAATTTTTAACCCCCCTCCCCCGTAAAAAAAATTTTTAAGTTGGTCTTGTTTTGTTTATTTTAAGCCAAATATCCACGGGGCATAGTTCTCATTATACGCAACTAGAGACAATGTATGTGGTATTTTATTACTTTATCAGGCAATGGTATACATCATATGAATGTTAATTGTATGTGTGTCAGTTTTGTATAATGTATGCCATTGTCTGATAAAGTAATACTACACCCCAATACATTGTCTCTAACCTATTTGACTCCAACTGGTAGTATTCCACCATACAATTACTCCAAATTATCCACCAGTACTATAATTTACCCACAATTACCCTTTTTCGTGTAACTATAGCAACTTATAATATTAAATGTGATTTTCAAAAATTTAATTTTCAATTTTGAACAACCGATTTTGTAGTATAAATAATCAATTATTATTAAAATATTATCAGAAGCAAGTTTACTTTTTAATTTATATTTCATTTACTATTTTATTTTTAGTGAATAAATTTTGCGTAGCTATCAGTCACGAAGATGTTCACTACTGCAAGCTTGCTACATCATATTTCAAGATAAATGTTTCATATATAGTGTTTTGTCTGTATTGAAATCTGATAAAATCTAGAAAGATAGAGATACACAAAGAACATATTTACTGTATATGAAGGAATTAGTATATCACCCTATTGATATACCAATGAAAATGTGTGATATTCTAGCTTGTGAGAAGAAAAAGTTCTGGTTTGGAAATTAATGTAATGTTTATAGTAACAATGATCTTCTGGATAGAGGAAAATTGTAATGAAGCATTCATATTTAAATATGATTCACTTAACAAAACTAACTGAAGTAGATTCAATTTATTTGAATATTGTTATTTTTTGATGAAGAATATTCATTTCATAATTTTGAATATTGTTATTTGTATAAGAAGAAGATACTAGATAAGATTAGAGACCATGACGATTTTATTGGAAAATATAATGGTCCTGTCTGTAAAAGTTATAATGTTAATAGGAACATCAAAGAATTATTACTTGTAGTTTTTCATAATTTTTTTGCATCGTAACCTTAAGTATGAAATAAATTAAATTCCCAATTGGAACTTATCTTGTATTCCAATTAGTAGTGAAAAGTTTGTATCTCTTATGGTATATGTTGGTAAGCTTAGAATACGTTTCATCAACTCTTATCAGTTTGTTAATGACTCTTTAGCTAGGGCTGTGAAATTATTGACTTCTTTACCTTTGACGAGATCTGCTTTTACTGGTATCATTGTAGATGAAAAGGCATCTTTACGTACAGCTTTACCACAAATTTAGAGGTCCTTGAAAATATTTATGAGTTACCACCGATTTGGTAAGGTGTATTTCGAGATGAATATGATAAAGCTCGAGTAATTTGGACTGAAACGAAATGTGTGAATTTACTTGACTCTATGATGGTATACTTGAAACTCGATTGTTTCTTTTTTTTTCAACAATTTCAGGCGTAATCTATAGCTCATAGTAAATTATAGCAGTTGAACTATTTTGTTATACCGGGAATGTCTTGGAATTCCTAGTTAATAACTTCAGATAAACTATTACAAAACATGAAAATTTATAATTTTTTGAAGGGAAAATTTGATGTGATCTTATTTTTGTTAATAAGCACTTTGTAAAAACTGACGAAAGCAATGAGTTACTTTATATAGATATTATTCTTTACGTTTGAGTTTGGGTTTTTAGTCAACCATTACTTTGAGTTGAGTTTAGTTGGGTACTAGATTGATTTGATTCTTGTCTTTTATTATTGTCTTTGAATCTTGAATTTTGTCTTATGATTATTCTCTTGAAGTTGATTTTGAAATTCTTTCTGAGCTTCATAATAAGTTGTATAATTTTTTAAAAGCTGCTGAAAAAATGAAGTCATTAGGTTCCAAGGTGAAAAAGCTGTTGTTGACATGTTACCTAAAAAAGAATTATGTTATTCATTGGAGGTTGTTTAAGTTTTACTTGATTGTTAGTAATAAGGTCCAAAGTGTAAATAGAGCTTTAAACTTCAAACGGACTCCTATCTTTAAAGTTTACATCGACACAAACAATAAGTTAAAAGCAAAACGTACAAGCACAATAAAGCTAAAGGCATAACATTGAAAGACACAGAGTTAACCCATAAATCATATTATAACTGTTACAAGAAAAACTCTACATTTTATGTACCTAAATTTATGTACCTCAACAATCACCAACAATATATTTTTAAAATTTTCAAAGGTTGCCTTTACAAATAAAGACGATATAAAGGATGGGTTGGAAGGAATGTAAGTCTGGAATATGGTCATTATATGATAGAGAAAGTAATGAAAACACTAAATAATTTACTAAATATTTATCCAACAGCACATCCAACAATTCATCCAACAGTGCACCAAACATCTCATCCCACAGCTTATCCGACTGTTCATTGAATTAATAAATATATATCTATTTATAATTTTGTTCTTATTCATTATTTTTGTAATTGTAGTGTTTGTGTAATATTTAGTGATATTTTAGTTTGTGATAAAAAATGTGGGGGTCAAAAGTGTGCCAGATAGTAAACATCAGCATCACAAGTATATAAATGTTCGAATTAACGGTTACTGAGCCATTTCCGATCAGTGGTATATATTATGGACTAGTTTATGAAACATTTAGGCCTAATACCAATATGGAAAATGGAAGCAGAAACAATAACAAGGGAAAACACTCTCAAAATTCTGATTGCAGCACAAATTTAAATTCAAGACTTTTTCGGAATTCTATAATACTATAGAAATCCAGAAAACCCTACCTTTTTTATGGGTTTCGTTGAAAAACTATTTATAACAGAAAAAGCATGGCTACATACTCACTTGGCATTAACCGATTCGGGTTACATGGTGAGAATAGAAGCGATGAACGATAAATTGAATAAAAGATTTTTACAAATCTGAGTCTAAATGCAACAGTCATAAGGTAAATAAAACTTCTTTCAAATAAAAAGCAAAATAGGAAAATGTTCGATAGCTGGCTATCTACTCGTAGAAAGGGAGGATAAATTCCTTGAATTGGATAGCTTATAAGTGAAAGCTCTATGGGTAAGGGTTAATAAACTTGGAAATGACATACAAGTTATCATCTCCTGAAAAGACTTATTAAAGTCATCATTGTAATAATAATATAAAGGCGCCTGCGAGTTTCTTGACATTAACAGATTTGAATGTACTTTGCGAATATAAGAAATGGCTGTTTTAATTTTTTTAATTTTGGAAGATCTGTCAATAAAATCCATGAAATAAATTTTTGAATAAAAAACACATTTCCTTCATTTATGATACGGAGAAGTGCCCGTACTTTGGATCATGTAAAACGCACTCTTATTTTTGCTAATAAAAACGACCCAGCAATTTAAATTTCTTAAAATTTTCTTAAGTATTATAATTTTCTTTTCTAAACTATTTTTCATTTTCAAAATTTAAAATTATAAACAGCTTATATTAAATTTTTTTAAATAGGAAGTCAATTTTATCAGAGCTTTTTAAATATTTGATAATGAAAATTGAATAAAAACTGAAAATACTATTTTATTTTCTATTTTATTTTTCTAATAGTGCTTTATTGATTTTTAAATTTTATTATTTATAAGAATTAAAATAATCAATAAATAATTCAAACTTTGTTTTAATTATCTTTTTAAAGGATATTCGTAGGAAAAATGCCGAAAAATAAGGGTTAAAATTTTATTCAGAAATTTTATTTTTTTATTATAAATAAAAAATTAGGAAAGGGAGGTAAGAATCGTAGACGAGGAAAGAATGAAAAAGACAATGTAGATCGAGCAGTTGAATTTAAAGAAGAAGGGCAAGGTAAAATATTATTATATTATTTTCAGTGAATTAATTTTTAAATAGAATACGCTAAGGTTGAAAGAATTTTGGGAAATGGTCGGTTGTCAGCTGATTGTTTCGACGGGAAAAAACGGCTCTGCCATATTAGAGGCAAAATGAGAAAGAAGGTCTGGATTAATCAAGGAGATCTCATTTTGCTTGGACTGAGAGATTATCAAGACGAAAAGGCCGACGTTATTCATAAATTTAGTTCAGATGAAGCTAGAAAATTAAAAGCTGCTGGTGAAATTCCAGACTCTGTCCAAATTGAAGAATCTAATGATGTAGAATTCGATGCATCGGTTCAAGTTGATTTCGAACACACTGGAGAAAAATCTGAAACTGAGTCGGAATCTGAGTCGGAATCTGAAGAGGAAGAAGAGAGCGACGATAATGACTTTATTAAAGCGCCAGTTCATTTTGATAACTGGAATAAAAAGAATAAAGGAAACCCAAAGAAGAAAACTTCTTTCATTGATAAACTTTGAATAAACTTAACGTAAACGTATTTAATTCCTTTATAAGTTATAAGAGAATTAATTGGTTTATATAAATTAATTCTCTAAATCGTAAGTATGATGTCGCATTTTTCCATGGGAAGGCTGAAGGTTTTCTTACTGGTGTTTGAAGTTGTTTCTATATGTTGCAATGTATACAATTGGGCACATTTACTGTCATCCCTGTCAGTGCCATACCCTAGATTTTGTTATTTAGGAGTTGAACAATTTATTTTTAAAAAAACAATATGATTTTAATTTATTCGTTTAAAGTTATCGAAGATGGAAAAAAATCATCCATAAATTTTTAAAAAATAGCGAACTTTCTGTTGAAACAGAAAGTTAATAAAGGAACAATAAAAAAATCGTAAATGAAACTGAATTAGTAAAAAATTTAAATAAATGTGCCTGTATAGATTTCTGGACTATTAATGTTCGTAATCAAACATTTAGTCAAAATGGACGAAGAAACTGAGTTGTATACTGATAAACATAACTTGTATGTGTGGGTTATTAAGCAAACTTTACTTTGTTGAGAATAAAAGTAGGTTGCAAAGACCTTGAAGAAATTTTAGAAGAAAGTAAGACATCAAATCCTAAAACACTTTATTACGCAAGCACTACAGAAGTAAACCTAAAGAATTGCTTGTGAAACAAATAATGCTGGAGCACAACATTTTGACAGACAAGCCCAAACAAAACTAAGAAATTGACTGGAAACACCTAAATAGTTATCCATCAAGGGATTCGTTTCAAACATGATCCTATTTTCAAAAGATATGTGGACACCAACAGAGAACTACGATTAAAATCTACAAATACCTCGGTAAAGAACTACTATTAATCACTAAACAACCTGAGGAAATAATTGAATTTGAGGTTATGTAACTCAAAAAGAAAATGAATACTTATGCCTTTAAATCGGCGTTCAGAAAAAAATATGAATAAAGAAAATGATCTTATTGCAGCTTAATTGAATCCTGACATTTTATGTTTAAATAGACCAAGTTATATTAAGCAATAAATTCTGAATTTGTAAAAGTATTGCGTGTTTAAAATGAATACGTTGAGTTAAAGAAGTATAATATACAATTTAATTGTCAAAAAAGGTTTTTCCCGTATCATCATCAAAGGTTTCCTGGAACTTTCTCAATTCTGTTAAATATTCCTCTACCACAATCGCCTGTTTAATAGTTTTGTTATTTATTTTATATGGATCCCCACCTGCCTTCATGCCTTCTTTCATAATTAATGTTTATATAATTCATTTTAGCTTTTAATCGAACCTTTAGACTGAAATGCAACTAAACAAGGCTCTGGTATTTTATCCACCAAACGTGGAATTTCACACAATTTTATCAATACGGTATGACTCTATTTACCCAGAAAAAATAAAGGTTAACAATATCTTTTTACGTTAGTTCGTCTCAAATTGAATTCAACTGAGCCAAATTATCTATTACTGAATATATATAATTTCCGTTTGCGAACAATCGTATTCCACCAAATGTGCTATCTGTATATTTACTTTATATAAAATTATCCTCATAATTACTACCCATGGAAATCTCATCGTTTTCCGAAATTATTATCAATATTTTCCAGCCTCTATTTTCTTTTATCCACTCTATTAAATATTCATTTCTGATACGAGCTGTGGTCTCTATCAAGTTTTTAGTTCTTCAGATTTTATAGGAGATCGTCCATAAATGACGCCATGCGATTTTTTCCGATTTTTTACCCTTCCCTTGTCACAAAACTTTAGACCCTCTCAAATATGATGCCCCAAACCTTTGGTATCCCCCATAAAAAGCCGTATTTCATATTTAAAAATGAACTTTGTTTCAAATCACTTTATTAAAATTTTAGTATTTATTTAGTGTTATTCTGCACTAATATTGTATGAGAAAACATGTATTAAAAAGAATCTCCTGGAAAGCTGAAATGAGTATAATGTTGAAAAAATATCAAATTTAAGAAGTGACGTCACAGTTCTTAAACACTCCCCCCAATGGGTCCCACTCGTCACAAATGTGTGACCCCTTACCCTCTACGTGCGTGAAGTCATTTATGAAAAGCCCCATAAACGCATGAATCCTAATTTTTAGAATCACATAAGTTAAGCTCGTTAGAACTATTTACTTATTAATTTCATTATTGGTTAAACTTTAAATAATCGTTTGATCACAAAATGGGTCCTATCTACCGATTTTGCGTACGACTTTAGGACTCTATTTTTCATTTCTTTCACCATCCCTCTCAATTCGTCATCTATTTCTAATTTTATGTTTAACATTAAATACACTGTCTTAGTCAAATCTTATAACACCGGCTTTGTTTCATCGACATCTTGTTCTATTTTCACTACCGTTTTCTTTATCTCATAGAAATTTCTAGATTTTTTAAATTTATTTTAACTACTCAAATGGTTGGCTTACTCTCGAGCTCATGAAAGGGCATATTGTAAGGTTTTTTCAGCCCGTTTTGCAGGTAAAGGTAAGCACGTAATTCTTGGAGTTCTAGTAAACAAACCTTTAGAAAAACTGAAAAAACCAAAGAACTGTTTCGAAATCATGAAAGCACTATATACCATAAGCACGTCGTCCTGGAAATAGATAGCTTTTGGCGGTTTTCAAAAAAACCCAAAGATGTTGTAAAACAAATAGATAAAGGAAATAAATCTCAGATCGAAGATAATCGAAAGAAGTTAAAACCTATAGTTAAGACTATAATTTTTTGCGCAAAAGAGGGGTTGCCTCTAAGCGAATACAGGGATTCTGGATCTTTACAAATTAATTCTAGAAGTGAAGGTTTATTTAGAGTATTATCGAAGTTTCGTGTTGAAGTAGGAGATCAGTGCCTTCAAACGCATTTAGAAACAGCTGATAAAAACGCAATTTATTTAAGTACCAGAATACAGAATAAAATTATAGAGACTTGTGGAAACATTTTGATGCCAAAGTTGAGAGACAGGTTAAAAACTGTCCATCATTTTCTGTCCTAGAGGATGAAACAACAGATATTTTAGGAATTGAACAATTTGCAATAAACGTCATGTATCTCGATGAATTTGACGGCATATTTCGTATTTGCGAGACTTCACAAAATTTGTACCTGTCAGCGATACTCGGGGATTTTCTGTTTCAGACACTAATTCAATCTTTTAGAAAGATAGGCCTTGATCTCAATAACTTTCAAGGTATGAGATTCGACTGGGCTAGTAATATGAGTGGACAATATAATGACTGTGCAGCGAAAATAAGAGAAATATTCTCAAATGTGATTTACGTACATTGTACAAGCCATTGTTTGAATCTAGCTCTTTCTCATGCTTGTGCTGTTTCTGACATTAGATATTGTGAAGGAAGTATTTCTTCAATTATAGAATTTTTTAGAATATCGCCAAAACGGGAATTTTTATAGCAAAATAGTAGATTTGGAATCAAAAAGGAAGAGGCTGATCAAATTTTGTGACAGGAGATCTATTGAACACTTAGGTGCAATTTTACTATTTGTTGAGCTATACAACATCATTAATGAATCCCTTGCCGAAATTGAAGAATTCACAGACAGCGAAGCATCAAGAAAAGCTTCCACATTTAGATCGGTTATAAAAACACCTGACTTTATAATTGAAATGTGCGTTGCTACTATTGGAATAGTTTCGAAATCCATCAACCACTTGGAGGTTTTGTGCAATCTTCCGATAATTTAGACAATCATATATGATTTGCATCAAATAAACTTTTTGCCTTTGTCGAATGAATTAACAACCTATTACGGCCTTATTAAAAATATCGACAGTAGTAGGATGTGAGCCCGTCAGATACAATCCCCTTGGCTTGCGTAATTGTTACATAACATTCAACCGCTGTCCACGCTGTTGCTACCTGGAGATTGACCTCTGTCCACTAGTTGCCATCTAGTAATTGACCTTTGGTCAATGACCTCACGATTATGTCACGTGCCCACTGGTCAGTAAATACACTTACTATGTCACTGGTCAGTCACATACTTATAACCTAACCCTTATTACGTGATCACTGATCACTACCTGGAGACACACTTATTACCTAACTGTTATTATGTCACGTAGTTGTGGACCAACACACCTACCACACACCCGCCTTCTAGAACCTTCCACACACATACCTCCTAGAACCTTCCGTTCTTAAACATTTCACACACACAACAACCAACGATTACCGATCCGCACCCATCCATACCCATCTGCACCCATCCGCACCCATCATCACCCATCAGCACTCAACATCGTCCATCAGCACCCATCAGCGTCCAACATCGCCCATCATCGCCCATCATCGCCAATCATCGCCTAATACGCCTACGACTACGTCTACGACTAAGTCGTAGACTTAACAAAATCACTCACTAGTACTATTGTAAAAATTTATTAATATAACAATTTTGAATTTGTCATATCGAACACAGCTCTACATGGAGTTTGCCGTTCTGAGACTCTCCAAAAGCAAAAGATCCAATTGAGTTTCGATATTTTATCTTATTGTTGAGGAACTTTTGAGGCAGTTGCAATTGAATTTTCTCTAAATTGTCCTCGGCTCTGATTCTCTTTCATCGGCATTTTCATCCGGAATTGAATCTCCATTGGCTTTCGATGCAGCACCTTTTTAGTGGAAGCTGATCACAAATCTAAGACATCAAAGTAGATTCGGTCATTGGAATTCAGCATTTCATTATCGCCTTCTGACATCTGCCCAGATTCATTATTGATAATTGACATTAATTGTTGAGGTCCATTTCTTTATTGAATATTGAATCTTTATCTGCTTTTACTTCCATCCTTCAGAATTGAGTTTTCAACAGATTTGGGAAAAATACCATCAGGCTTCTTCATTCTAGATTTATTTGCTACCAATTGTAGACAGAGAGTTTAATTTTATGCAAAGTTAAACCTTTCCCTGGAAGAGAGTGGAATTCTCAAACATTAATTAAATCGAAATTTTTCAAGATTTAACAAAATACCCGTCTTGTGATAGTGCCACCGTCTAGCAGAATGGGAAATATTGCTTAGCGCACAATCTTTTAATAAACCTTTCAGGTGAGTTTGATCAACTCCAATCTTTAAAAGTAATTCAGGAGTCTTTGGAGGAAAGGAACCTAAAGAGCCGATGATACAAATATCAAGCTCCACTTTGAAGTCAGGTTTGGCATCTTGTATTTGCATTTTCAACGAATCGTATTTTTGCAAATTAAGAAGATCTACTCGTGAAAAATTATTTGGACTCTGATCGGTTTCTTCACCCACAGGCACTCCAAGATATTGGTAGAATTCACTTGAAGCTAATTTTTTAATTTTAATATCATTTATAAGAATTTGACTTTCGGTTTCGATAAGAGGAAGTTCGATATAACCGCATTTTTCAGGACGGTATTCAAAGCCAATTTCAGATGCAATTGCAACAACAATGTTTGTTACTCTCTGTAAGTCGTAAGCAGACTTTGATACAAGAGCAATGTCATCAGAGTACGCAAGGATTTTAACTGCAGATTCACCAATCATAAATGATTCACAGTTAGATCGGGATACCGCTTCAAGAACTGGATTAATTGCTAAAGCAAACAATATCATAGATATAGGACATCCTTGCTTAACACCTTGTCTGATTGCAATATTTTGGAGTCAAGATAAGGCCACAACTATAGAAAGTACTTGTATCGGAATACATCCTCTCAAGAATGGTCACAAATTTCTCATCAACCCCAAAAAATCGAAGTAAAGACCACATGTAGGCATGAGGAACACTTCCCAAAGCATCCTTAATGTCAAGCCAAGCAATAGCAAGTGGAGAGCTCTTGCTATATTTAGAGTGCTCTAAAGCTGACGAAAGAATTGAATTGTGTTCCACATATCCATCATGTCTAGAGCCACCTTTCTGACCGATATGCAACAGATTGTTCTTATTTATCCAAAATGTTAAACGATTATCTAAACAAGAGGCAAACAGTTTGTAGATAACGGAAAGTAGTGCAATTGGACGCCAAGACGACACATTATCATATTTATCACCTTTATCGGGCTTTGGAATTAGCAACGTTTTAAAGGATTTCCAGCTATCTGGTATAACATTTTTAGAAATAATATTTGTCTTATAAATTGATTATTATGTGCAATAAGATTCAATGTCAATTCAGGATACAATACGGTTATATAATTTTTATTACTAAACCAATTCAATCAATTTTGGAGACCACAATTCAATATTATCAAGATTTAAGAAAGCACAAGTCTCAAGATCTAAAATTGAGTGCATTAACAAACAATTAACAATAAAGTTTTGAACATAATTTTCATAAGTTCCGTTTGTTGAAGTATCAAAATTTTCTTTTAAATTTAGGTAATTTAAATGAAAAATTATATCAACCAGTTTCTCTGGAAACTTTGGTTGACATAAAGGGGAATTTAAAATATTATCATATTCAGATAAACCAAGCAGACTAAACAAACCAAGGTTAAACATGATATCGGATTCAGATTCCACTTGTGGAAACTGAGAATCATTTAATTTATCAATCTTAACAAATTTACCCCCCACAAATGAAATCTGTTGAGGAAATGTTTTTTCCATTTTAAATTTATTAATTAAATTAATTAATTTTTCAGGGTTTTCATCTGTGCTTTTTTTCGATGAAAAAAAGTTCCTGAATTTCAGGGAATGAGTTAAATAGTTCTTTAATTTGTGAACGGTACAGTTCAGTGATTTTTTGGCCCAACTCACCCTCGATCTCACAACTATTTAACAAATCCAACATTAAAAAATCCCCATCCTTATATTTAATTTGGGATTTAACCAAATAGTCGGGTAGGTTATTTTTAATTTTTAATAAAGTAATTATTTTATTTATTTGTTCCTCTCTGACTGTGGCATTACTAATATTAGTTGTCTCAGCCAGTTTATCTGAAAGAACAAATAAAAACTTCCTTATCGATAAAGAAGCAGGGATAAATTTATTCGTATTGTAATTTTTAACAATCTTTGAGTTTATTAAAGATGTTTTGATTTTTAAGTTTTTAGTAATTTTAGATTTTATTTTACTACTATTATAAAAATCAATTGTAACACATATTATTATTTCTAAAAAAGAAATTTTTAAATCCAGCTATATTTAGGGGATAATCTTTTTTAGAAATTTTGGTCAACTCGATATTTAATACCTCAGATTTCTTTTCTGATTCTTTACTTTTCAATAAAGCTAATAAATTGGGAAATAGCTTAAAAAACTATTGCCTCTCATTGGAATCTAAAACTCTAAAAAATAACGAAAAGTTTACTCTAGAAGTATGCTTTATTGTTCTTTTAGAAACTTTCTTAGACGGAACAATTTTAGTTGATATTTTCCTAATCAAATCTTCTTCTGATAACTTAAGACAAGGAACCTTATTTTGGACTAAAAGACCTGAAGGAAGTTCACTAACAAAATTAGTCTTGAAAGAGGTTCCTTAGCATGATTAGTTTTACAAATACAATTTAATTTATTATTATTGTCAAAATTACCACCCAAACCAGATATAAGGTAATTTAAAGTATTAACAATAGAATCCATCTTACCGTTCAGAAGCTCATTACTTCTTTCCAATGCATGAAATCTTTCATTAATCTGGAAAACAGGCATATCTTCAGAAGGCACACGAGACACAGGCACCGATTCATTCCGAAATTCCTCTTCCTGCTTCGATTTTGCATTAAGTTGTTCGAAAAAACGCTGAAAAAGAGCAGCAAATTCTCCGATTTCGATTTTCATAACGTTAATTTTAAAGAGTAAAAAAGAGAACTGTATCAATTTTAGAGAGTATTCCAACGTATGAATATTTCAGATTGTTAGATATAATGGAAAGGTTAGATTTATCACTATGGATTGGGATTTCAATAAATTCTAGTATGCTTTACAAGTTGGAATATCGAGTTTAGATGTAGTAAATTAATAAGGGAAATATTGAGTGAGAAATTTAATCGATTAATTATGACGTAATAATAAATTGGATATCATATTAAACAGTGTTAAAGAAATTAATCAAAGGTAAATATTGAGTAGAAATAATCATTTAATGTTAGATTTTACATGAAAATTATCAGTAATATATCAATTTTAATGGATAAATTATGGCTAAATATTGAGTATGTGCAGATAAATATAGGGTTTTTAATGATCAGTAATATATCAATTTTAAAGTGAGATATTTTCGCTTAATATTGAGTTTGTGCCGATAAATATTAGATTTTTAATGAAAATTATCAGTAATACATAGATTAAAAGTAAATATTTTCGCTAAATATTGAGTATGTATGGATAAATGTAGAGTTTTAAACGAAATGATCAGTAATATATCAATTTTAAGGAGGATATTATGGTTAAATATCAAGTATGTACAGATAAATGTAGAGTTTTAAGTGAAATGATCATTAATTTACCAAATAAAGGTGAAAAGTTTAATAATTGGTTACAATTGAGGAGTCTTAATCAAATATTTGTTGGAATATCAGCCCTCAGCAATCATCAGATATTGCGTGTAAGAGAAATTCTTTAAAAATTCTTACTGTATTTTAATAAATCTAGCTATTACATGATTTATGTAAACAAATTTCAATGTGGTAATTCATTAAATTACAGTAACTTTAGGGGTTAAATCCAATGTAAAGTAGAGAAATCAATAATTTAGCTTTATATGTGGAATTATTGTCAGTAAATTGTAGCTTATTAATGCAATCATTACTGTTAACATGATAGTCTTTAGGTGAATTGAAGATGAATTCAAGGATTGAGTAGATTTATCCTTTTTTGTCGATTTTTGGTATTTGTTGCTACTATGATAGAAATTCATTAAAATTTTATCGAAGATTTTAAGGTGGTTGTATATCCATTTGGACATTAAAGTTTATTAATTTTTATCAATATGCTTACTAATATTGTTTTTCTTATTCTGTTAAATTCATTTTGTATTGAAGAAAAGTATGTGTAGTTCAATAAATTGTT
Organism: Schmidtea mediterranea; assembly: GCA_022537955.1. Classification (NCBI taxonomy): domain Eukaryota; kingdom Metazoa; phylum Platyhelminthes; order Tricladida; family Dugesiidae; genus Schmidtea; species Schmidtea mediterranea. The sequence continues at coordinate 74,733,532 of CM039679.1, read as the reverse complement.
AAACTTTTAATAGGGATAATTAGTATATTTTTATAGAGGCAAATTTTTATTATACGGTAGCCATAAATTACGACATTTGATAGTCAATTTAACCAATATTTGTTGTACATAAAAATTTTCTAGTCGATCTATTTGCTTGAATCGTTATAATTACAACTTTTTTAGATTTGGAAACATTATTGAAGTATTCTTTATAAGGAAACTTTAGAGTAATGAATTATGGTAATTGTAGCGTTTTACAATGCATGTAATTAGATTCGGATAAGTTTTAAATAAAATAAGTCGGTGATTAGTAACAAGTTCAACATTATAATAATTTTAAATGACTTTTGTTGATTTATTTAAAAAGATTAATGAAATTATGTTCGATTGAATAGTATGATTTCCTATCGACTAATCAATGCGGTACCAATAATATTTAGAAAATAATTTGAACATTAAAATTTGAATTAATTTGAATCGTTGTCATTGGTAATAAATAAAATTAACCAATTAAAATCAAGTATTCTATAATTTCATTTTCAAATTATTATTTTCATGAAAACTGTAATTATTTTAATTGAAAAATTTATTAGTATTTTCAACAACCGGTTTTAGTTAAATAATAAGTTTATTGAAAAATAGTTTGTACGTTTTCAAATTATTTTCAAGAAAACTGTAATAATTTTAATATATTGATAAATTTATTAGTATTTTGTGTTTAGCGACTAAATTTACCGAAAAATATTGTCGTTGTCAATAGCAATAGTAACAGCCAATCAAAATCAAGTATTTGGTTTCTACTTTTTCAAAATTAATTTCAAGAAAAGTTATTGAAATATTATTTTTATGTAGTGTCAAGAATAACTTTCTATTAAAAAATAAGTTCAGTCAATAATATTTCTAATTAACAATTGCATTTAATCAATCAATAATTTTACGAGTTTATTTACATCGACGATTAACAAATTTATATACTTTTTAATCTAATTTCAATAGAGATTTTCAATTTAATATTCTTAAATTAAAATATTTATTCATATTTTCAAACCATTTTTAGCAGGTACTTAAAAATTGTCAACGATTTTTAAACATATGTATGTTTTTTACCAATTAAGCAACTACTCTATATTAAAGACATGTGTTAACTTGGTATTTAGTAATTATTGGTATACATAAGGTTATAACTTTTAATCACATAGGGTTCAAAGTTATTTTTCATCTTTTAGGGTTAAAATCGTGTCTTCTTTCATTATTTAGAGTTAGAATTATTAAATATTTCATTACATTAGGTTAAAATTGTTAACCTTTTAAATAACTTCATAACAAATCATGTAATAGTTTATCCATAAATTTATCGGAAAGTATTATAATATACCTAGTTTGAATCATAAATTATTGAAATATTTAATAGGTATCACCTGATGAATTTTTAATGGTTATTTAATCAATTTTTGGTTACATAAAGCTTTAATGTCCGAAATTATCGGTTACTTAGCATGTTGTTAATGAATGTAAATCTAATTTTACACGTTTTGGTATCAACATTTAATTAGTATTTAGATCAAAGCTCTTATTAAAAACAAAAGTTTATTTAGATATCATTAGTATTCACTTGACTGATATTGATAATGTTTACCAAATATGTGTTTGTAATAAATTTACGTGTGAAAAATTGTCTTTTAATTGTTGTGTAAGTTAAATTATTATTACCTATAGCATTATTATTAGCATTAATTAATCCAGTATGAGTGAATTTTTAAAAAATATTGATATAAAACTCATGGATCGATTATTCTTTATCAATTTATACAGTGAGCCCAGTGACTTTCATTTGTAAACCCAGTGACTTATTTTCATAAAAACACTAAATCTAAAATAGTTGTTACAACGAATTTAGTTGATGGTATCGCTAATAATTTATAGAGTCAGGTGAACTTGTAAATTAAGTACTCTTTTACCTGCAATGGTTTCGGATAATCTTTTGGACACTTCGAATTGATCATCCTTTGTATTCAAGAAAACTTGACTCAGTAATAAGTAAATTCAAAGATGATTGGTAAAAAAAATCTTGTATAATTAAATTTTTTACATATAGTTAAGTTGAAATTTTAAACTTGTTGAATTATTTTCTTAAAATATTGAATTTTGTAAATCCAGTGTTCAAATTTAAGTTTTGAGTGACTTATTTTTAATTAAATAAACTATCAATATACTATAATGGTTTTAAATTTAAATTTTCATGAAAATTATTAAAGTTTTATGATTATTTTGATAAAATTGTTATGTAATATACTACTAACAAAATAGTCAGTAAGCTAAATAATTTAGGATTGAAAATTTATTTTTAAGACGAGTTTGATGTTAATTTATTATGTTTAATGATTATTTTATAATTTTTTATGTAATAATATAATTAACAATTGAAAATTTCATGTAAATATAATTTTGTAATATATCACATGCAAGTAACATAAATCAATGAGGTAAACGAAACTCTTACGTTTATATGAAGTAAACAGTATAATAATAATATGAATAATAGTAGTGAGTGATTTTGTTAAGTCTACGATTTGCGACGATTGGCGATGATGGGTGCGGATGGGCGATTTTGGGTTAGGGGTAGTAGTATTTTCAAATTGTACACGATGACGCAATCTCTTTCGATAGTGCAAGATCAATTTGCATCAAATCAATTGAATAATAGTTCATCAGAACTTGTTATTTTCAAGACAATTCTACAAAATCAAATAATTTTTTCCCAGCAATTATTGGATTTTATTTCTCAAAGATCAAATGGACAAAATCAATTTCCACTTTCGGCGAAGCTAATGGAACTTGAAGAGCACATTTTGCGAATGAATAGTAAGTTTGATATTGTTTTGAATAAATTAAGTAATTCTGATTTTAATGATAATAATTGTAATTTAAATATACTAAATAAAATTAATGTCGATAATAATGATGACTTAAATATCTCATCTAATTATAATCTTGTTTCAGAAAATGCAGAAAATAGTCCTTTAAATCCTATTAATACACAGCTTAAAAATTGTAAAGTTACTAAAACTAAGGATGCTTTAAATATGAAAAGATTTAACTGCAATTACCTTTTACGTATTTTAAATAAAAATGAGCGTCGTAATATTATTAATAATTATCCATGCTTCATAAGTTTATTGAAAAAGAAAAATTCTAAGACCAAGTTTGATCTTATTAATTATGAACTTTCCTTGATTAATAAATCGAAACTTAATTTTAAAATAAAAGATTGTGATAGTTTATTCTATAGAAATGGAAATCTCTGTATTTCAATCAAGTTAAGTGAAATTAAAAAAACAGATGCTACTAAAAAGATAATTACAAAATCAACAAATTTTCAAAATAAAAATAAAACCATTATTTCGAACCTTATTAATACTGATAATCATTGTTCCAAGCTGATTAAAGCTCCATTAGCAATAAAGAAATTTTTATTTGTCTTTTCACATAAATTAGCCGAAACAGTTTCTATTAAAAACGAACTGCATAAAAGAGCTGTCATTAATAAAACTTTGGATAATTTAAAATTTCAAAAACAATTACCCTACTTTCTTGTAAAATCTGACTTAAAATATTCTGATGGTGACTTTATTATGAAGGATCTTTTAACTTCTGAATATACTGATAATGAATCTTTTAATATTGGGTCATCTAATTTAACAAGATCGCAGCTTGATAAACTTTATTTTGATTTTCCAGAGATTAAAGAGATGTTCTTTACTGAAGGCATACATAAAGATTCTGATAAGATAAGTAGTTTAATTAATCACTTAAAGGTAAATAAAGAATTTCCAAAAGATATTTCATTTTCTGGTGGTAAATTCATTACAAATCAAAAATCAAATAAAATAGAACCCGATTTAAGCAATGCTTCTGACGTTATGTTTAATTTTGGATTATTCGACTTATTTAAGATATCTTAAGTCGATATAGAACTTGAAAGGCTTATTTCATTACCTGCTTCTTCAAATAAAATTGTTGAAATAATTTTCCACCTAAATTATTTAAACTTAAAGGGTAATATAAAATATTTTAGTAACATAACATATGGTACTTATGTTTTAAATTATTTCCGTAATGTTTTACTATTACATTCTATTATTGATAGTGAAAAATGCAAATCGTTGATAATTGATACTCTTGAAATATGGGGGTCTGAATTAACTGATCAAATTCCTTCTACTTCCTATTTTAAATTTAGTTGTCAAGAAAAACTAATTAAATATAAAAAGTGGTTACTTAATGGCGAAATTGATAAGTTAAAAAATATAATTTCACCACTTACAATTAAAAGAATAAATAATTTATTTAATTTATTTAATAAAACAATTTCGGAAAAAACTAACCGATTGAGTATGATAGACTCGCTCCTTACTTACATTAATGATTTTCGTCCTGAAAAAGACGATAATGTCACAGTTACGGCAAAAAGATTATTGTATTTTGTAATTAGAGATAAGAAAAATTTCTACTTAAAAATATAGACGACTTTCAGATATCAATGAAATGTCGGAAAAACTGTACTAAGGAAATGAGCTTGATTATTTTTGATCTCATTGAATCTCTTGAAAATTTGATAACTTATGAAGAACATGTTAACTCTGTCGAACTCACCGATGAAATTGATAACTTTAATAAAGGAAGTAGTTCTAACGTAACAAATAACGAAAAAAAAGTAGTTTTACCTGTTAATATTGACGAGGAAGCTGTATCTTCTTTGGAATTAAAAATTATAGAAAATAAAAAAATGATGACTAGACAAAATCTAAAAGTGTCAAAGGCAATGTCCAAGTGAAGGTACGTGCCAGTATCAGTCTTAGAATCTGCCACAATCTCTGAAGAGACTGATGCAGAATGCACTAAATTAAAAAATACTAAACTTCGTGATCCAAAAGTTTGGTTTACCGACGATGACATTGACCAATACCTTGAACGGCATATCAGTAATCCTACATTTGAACATTTATTATTAGTATTCTATCTTCAGACATTAAAGAAAATATTATCTCAATTCCAGATGCAGTATTTAAAGCTGAGGTTATTTTTTGTCCGCTAAATATAAACAATGCCCATTGGATTTTATTTGTGTACAGCAAATCGTTGCTTGAGTCATATTTTATTGACCCAATATTTGCAAATAGAAATCTGTTTAAAAATAAACAAGCTACTCTTAAGATTAACATTGCTTTAAATAAGATTTTCAAACTTCAAGTGGCTTCATCTTGTCACCCTTTCCAAAATCTAATATATCAAGAGAACAGTTTTGATTGCGGTCCTTTTATTTGTGCTTATGCAATTCTTATAAGTCAAGGTTTGGACACTTTTCCTAACAATTTTATAGATGGAATAAGACGAGAGGTGCATGATTTTCAAATTTTTGCCTCAAACAAAGTATCCCAAGTTATCGGTGGGGGCCTTCCTAAAAATAATTTGATGGGAATCAATTTTAAAAAAGCAATTGCGCTTACTCTTGAAAAACAAAAACGAAACATCAATAACAGTATTAATATTAAACCAAAATTTCAAAAGTCATGTGTGTCATTCCTCTTAAGTAAATGGTTTAAAAGCAAAACTAATATACTTGTTCTTTCCCCGGATCTAACTATCAATTTAATAGCCCAAAATAATAATTATATCATTGAGAACGTCAACTTTCGGCAGTTCAAAGACGTTCAACATGTCATTAGCATAATTCCCAATGAAAATTATTGGTGTTTACTTCTCTATTCGACCCGTCGTATGACTTGTAATATTTTCGATTTTCGAAAGACTGATATTTCTGATAGACTAACCGAAATAGGAGGAAACTTTACGGATTATTTAAATAGTTTTTTCTTGAGTATAAAAATAAAATTTCAAATAAATCATGGTATTCTCCACCGCTGCTTCATTTCAGATGATCCAACTTTTCATGCCACTGCTTTCATTGTGTTTTTGGAAAAATTGATTTTAGATCGGGATTTTCAACATGATAAAATATATAAGCTACTTGATGATATCAACACTAAAGAGTGTGTTGAAATTTCATTAAATTTAAATCTAATAAATGGAAAGATTACCGACAGCATTTTAATAAAATATTTTAATAATTTAAGTTTATCAACAGACTTCGTTCTTTTGGGTTTCACAATGTGTACTGCTATTCTTGACGATTGTACTCATTATTTGAATGAACATTTGAATTATAAGTGCCTCCAAAACGCGAAAGTTGTATTTGCCATTTTTGCTCCACCAAAGTCTCGGGAAACACTAATGGTAATTGATTATAACACTGACGAGCATTACTTTCTGGATCCAACAACACTTGATGTCAGACTAAACTATACATTTATTTGTAAAGTATTAGTTACTAAAATAAATGAAATAAGAAACTCACGTGGTTGTGCCATTAGAGCAGGCAAATGTCCACAGGATGTTCGTGGTTCAGGTTTGCTCAGTAAAATTCTAATGTGTGCTTTCATCAACAACTATGCGCATGATATGTCCCTTGAAAACAATTATTTGAGAGAAATAGCAAGAATTATCAACTCTGTTCTTCCAATTGTTTCTGAGATCAATAACAAAGATAAAGAGAAAAATTTAACAAAAGCAAAAGAAACAATTAAATTTGACTTACAACAGCGTAAAAATAAAGTCTTTGAATTAATTATTAGTTTTGAAAATGCTGATGTTAACCAAATAGTTGAAAGCATTATTCGACAAATTCCTCACTTAAATAATTTCACTGAAATTAAATCCCACGAACCATACCTAGGAAGTAAACAAAACTCAAATATAATAAGTAAATATAAAAGTAGATCAGAATTTTTAATTAATATGAAATTAACTTTTTATAAAATTATTAATGACTTACCAGTCACTGTCAGGCCTGAAATTCAGGATATTCTGAACCAATTTAGCCACGAGGATCCAGTATCGAATTCATGGAATAAAATTGTTAAAGATTGTCGAAACACGACAAATGTTCTCAATCTTGTAGATATTTTACCGTTTGAAGTTATTTACGAATTAAAGAGAGCTGATAACACTTCACCGGGTATTGATGGTATTCAATACAAAGATCTTGCTCTTCTTGACCCTGAAGGTATTTTGTTAAGTTTCCTGTTTAATAAAATCATCAGTAGTAAAATCATTCCGACTAGCTGGAAAACTTTCAAGACTATACTAATTCCGAAACCTGATAAGACAGATAATTATGATAAAGTTTCATCTTGGCGACCAATAGCTCTGCTGTCTGTTATTTATAAAGTCTTTGCGTCTATTTTAACTACACGCCTAACATCATGGGTGATTTGTAACGATATTTTGCATATTGGGCAAAAGGGCGGCTCTGTCCATGAAGGTTGTGTCGAGCACAATTCAATACTTTCTTCTGCACTTGAGCATTCGAAATATATCAAGAATTCCCCATTAGCTATTGCTTGGTTAGATATTAAGGACGCATTTGGAAGTGTTCCTCATGACTACTTGTGGAGTGTTCTGAAAACTATTAGCGTTAGCGAAGAATTTATTACTATTGTCAAATTACTTTACACCGACACTCAATCTTTCTACAGCTGTGGCCCAATTGTAACACCTAATCTTTCAATCAAAAAAGGAGTTAAACAAGGATGTCCTCTTTCAATGATTCTTTTCTCGATTGCCATTAATCCAGTTCTTGAAGCAATAAGTAGATCATATATTGAACCATTTATGATTGGTGATTTGCCCGTTCAAGTTCTAGCTTATGCAGATGACATTGCACTTGTTGCAAACAATGTAGAGAACCTTCAAAAAATTGTTGATGTTGCTGTTGAAGCTGATACAGAAATAGGATTTGAATACCGACCGGAGAAGTGTGGCTACATGCAGCTTCCCAGAGTTAACATCAATGGTGAGATCTTGATAAATGAAAAGGAGATCAAAAAATTGTTATCAAAAGAATTTTATCAATATCTTGGTGTTCCAGTAGGTGATGACAATGATCAAAGTCCCTATGCAATTCTTGATAAAGTTGTTAGTGACACAAAAAAATTGCAGATTCCGGTTTATTTGGTTGTCAAAAACTCAAGGCCTACAAGATTTTTATTCATTCTCGACTAACATTTGCATTCCGAACACGTGAAATTAAAACTATGGCTTTATCAGCTTCTCAAGGAAATACTAATCCCTGTGGCAATAACTCAAGTAAATTGCGTGGCCATCTGAGAAGAATTTTGAACTTGCCGCACAATTCTGAGACAGTTTATTTATACAACTCAACTGAAAATGGTGGAGCTTCGTGTGTCGATTTGCTTGATGAATATCATACTCAAACAATTGTGCACTTTTTCCGACTCTTTACTTCCAATTGCGATTACTCGAGAAAAGTTAATATTGACTCTCTAAAGTTTGTAACGGGTCCTCGTCTTGGAATCAAAGAGCCTACATTACAACAAAGTTTTGATTGGATTAATAGTGCTGAAACTAAATTGAATCATGGTGGAAGGAAAACGAGATTTCAACGTGCACGTACTTCAATAATTTACTTTAAAAGAGAACACTCAATTTCCGTATCTTTTCATATTGTTAAAGAGCAAATTTTTTTATATCTGATAACAAAGAGTCATGGAACTTTCATACTTACGACTAAGTTTTGAAAAGCAATTTCTAAGATATTTCACTCTGCATTGTACGACTCATATATGCAAAAGTGGCAATTGAGTAATAAAAGCGACATGAGTGCAGCGGCTATAAAATTATCTCCTCAAATAAATAAAGCAATTTTTAAAAGTAAACTTGGCGAATTTGCATGGAACTTTATACATCGAGCGCGAACTAATACACTTAACATCAATGCAAAGCCTAATAGAAAAGGGGATTCTAGACTTTGTAGACGTTGTGAGAAAGAGGATGAAACTATGTCTCATGCCTTACAGTCATGTAAGATTCACCAAATACTGACATTAGAGAGACACAATGACTGTATAAAGATAATAACGAATAATCTAAAAAATCCTAATTTTATTGTCGTGGTTGATCATTCTTGTTCTCTTCTTCTGAATTCTAAACAACGCGTCGATCTTATAATAACTGATACTGAAAGAAAAAGAATATTCATGATTGATATTAAGTGTCCAATGGATTCTGTTTCACATTTTGAGTTGACTGATAAGGCAAATATTGAGAAATATAGCTTGCTTCAGAGTGAATTACAGGGAGCCAAACCTGATTATCAGGTAGAGCTTTACACTTGTATTATTGGTGCATTAGGGTCGATTCCTCCATCAACTTATGATCTGATTTGTAAACTTGGCATTGAACCACTTCAAACAGAAGGTCTGCTAAAAGAATGTGCAATGAGCAATATCCTGCACTCAGCTAAAATATGGTATTACCATGTGCACGGCATTCTACCAGACTTCTGCAATTAATTTAAAATAATGGATATTTAAACTAACTTAAACTTTTTCATTGAGATCAGAATTATTTTATTTGTTTGAAATGATTCAGACTACATTCGTAATTTATCTTTAAATTCAATATTATTAACCTGACTTTTGCCTTTGTAAAAGTCGTAATTGAATTTAGAAAACTTAGAAAATCAAATCAGAGCTTAGTTCGTAGTATTTATTACTGCATAATTTATATTTGCAATGCCGGATGACGACGCCGATGAATCCTCATATCAGATCAAGCAAAAGAAAATTCAGAAGACACCAATTGCAGAAGAGACTGATTGATCAAATACTTGATAACTTACATTTGAATTCATCCTTCTCTACTACGATTGCAGTATGAATTGCATGCTTCATGTTGAGCATATTCTTTTCACTGTAAAACAAACTTGTTATATTTAATAAAATTTTGAATAATAATAGTGAGTGATTTTGTTAAGTCTACGATTTGCGACGATTGGCGATGATGGGTGCGGATGGGCGATTTTGGGTGCTGATGGGTGCTGATGGGTGCTGATGGGTGCTGATGGGTTACTGGACCTAGGCTTGGGAATAATAACCCATCGCTCTAAGACAGTTTCAATCGGATTAATAAAGCTGATATTATTCAAAAGCATTCTGGAAAAAAAACTCGTTTCTTTCGACCTAGAACAGCGATTCGGTTTTTTGAAAAAACTCATAATATTACAATATCCTTTGAAGTGTTGGATGATAAGCCAATTCTTCGCCTGACAACAGCTTTGAAAGGAAGAATAATATTGACTGAGTTCGATCGTCGTTTGGTTTCGAAAGTTCTTCATCTTGCTCTTTATGATTCATATTTTACTAAATGGAAAAACAGTAACATTAGTAATTCATCAATATTTTATCTGTCCCCCTAATATTAATAGAGCAATATTTAAAGGAGAATTACGAGAGGATCATTGGAAATTTATTCATCGTGCCCGAACAAACACATTGGCTAATTTTGCAAAACCCTATATAAAAGGTGAGAATAGATTGTGTAGGCGTTGCCATAACCAAGATGAAACGTTGCCACATGTTTTGCGAAATTGCAAGGTTCATCTTACTCTTGCACTTAATCGTCACAACGATTGCCTTCAACAAATAGTACATCATTTGAAAAGTCCTTCACTGATTGTTGTTGTGGACCACACTTGCTCCATGGTATCAAACTCTAAAGAACGAGTCGATTTGATTATAACTAATAATGAGAAAAAGACAATTCTTATGGTTGATATTAAATGTCCTTTTGATTCTTTGGTCACGTTTGAAACTGTGAATAAGGAAAATTTGGCAAAATATGATTCTTTAAAAAAACCAATACAGGTTGCCAAACCTAGCTTTACTGTTGATATCTTTACATGTATAATCGGTTCTATGGGATCTGTTCCCCCAGCATCTTATGATCTACTTGGTAAGATGGGAGTTCCTTTTGAAAAAGTCGCTGGTCTGGTAAAAGCATGCTCAATGAGTAACATCGCAAATTCTTCAAGAAAATGGCATTATCATGTCACTGGCATTCTAAAAAGCCAATAAATTGATTTTTAATTTGATTAAAAATTATTTTTATAATATTCTCAATTAAAGTTTTATTATAAATAATTTCAAATTCAAAATAAAACAATAGAATAGTTTTATTTTGTTTTAAAAATATTATATTTAAAATAAAATGAAAAACCAAACAATTTCAAATGATGTTCTTTCGAGCCAATTAGATCCGCTGGAGAAACATTTCGATTTTCAGCAATCGAGTTGTAAAAGATTGATGGATCTTCTCAAATCCCAAATTGTGTCATCTGAAGCAATTATGGATTTTATTTCAAATATCTGCAAATCTGCTCTTTATGTCAAACCCTCGAATATGACTTATAGCGCAAAGCCGGATCAGATAACCGATGAAAATCAGTGAAGCCATATAAATTTCGAGGAGTGGAACTCTATTGAGACAAAACTTTTCTCAAAATTAAATGATAATAAACCGAAAATTTTATCTCGATCGTTCAACCTCCTCGATTGGCTGATTCCAAGCAGAATCACTTCAATTCATATGAATCAAGAACTTGTTGTATTAATAAAATTTTAAATAATACTAGTGAATGATTTTGTTAAGTCTACGATTGGCGATGATGGATGCGGATGGGCGATGTTGGGTGCTGATGGCCGATGATGGGTGCTGATGGGCGATGATGGGTGCTTATGGGTGCTGATGGGGGATGATGGGTGCGAATGGGTATGGATGGGTGCGGATCGGTGATCGTTTGTTGTTGTGTGTGTGAAATGTTTAAGAACTGAAGGTTCTAGAAGGCGGGTGTGTGGTAGGTGTGTTGGTCTACAACTACATGACATGATAACAGTTAGGTTATCACCAGGTAGTGACCATTGGGCACGTAATAAGGGTTAGGTAATAAGTGTGTGACTGACCAGTGACATAGTAAATGTAGTTACTAACTAGTGGGCACGTGACATAATCATGAGGTCATTGACCAAAGGTCAATTACTAAGTGGTAACTAGTGGACAGAGGTCAACCTCCAGGTAGCAACAGCGTGGACAGAGGTCAAATGTTATGTAATAATTAAGTAAGCCAAAGGGGGTTGTATCTGACAGGCTCACATCCTACTACTATCAACATCTTCCAACATATTCTGGAGAATGAAATGTCATCAAATAGGCCGAGGAATTCGACCTCAAGACTCAACTGTTCGGAGTAACTAACTGGATCAAATACTTTCCCTTTCGACTCGAAGGTTTTGCTTTAGACAGTTGGAGACATCAAACAGAAACTGCAAGAAACAGCTATACCCAACCAAAGTCCGCCTTGGTAAAAGCTTTGAGTTTAAGCCCGTACGCAGCATACTAAACTTTCAGGTCGAGGAAATGGAATCCAGGTGAAACCATTGATTACTATCTAGGTTTTCTAAAATGCTTGGGGGATCTGGCTAGAATCGGTGAAGACTGAATTGTAATAGCTTTTGTCGCTGGCCTTTACAGTCTCAAAGGCTTTACAGGTTCCCGGAAATGATGGCTTAGATTTATCAATCGAGAAAGCTCGAGTAATGCTGGATAGTGAGATGCCACTCGAAGCTCAGATTTAGAAAACTGAAGCCAAAAGTGCCATTACGGGTAACGAGGGACATTTCTCAAGACGTTACAGGCGTCAGAAAAACTACAACAGGCAGCTGTAAGTGCCGGCAGCGTCCTTAAAAACGATACGGTGCAAAGAGTAAAAATTATTCAAATAAAAATTTGGGGTAGCCTGGTTAATGCTTTGGTCGATTCGGGAAGTTCCTAATCAATTCTTCAAAAAAATGGTTTAGCGGTAACTTTGGTTATAACAAGTCTATCGTCACAGTAGACGACAGAAGGTTAAGTGCCGAGAGTCTTTGCCAGTTCATTTTGATGTTGAGGGAACTCCAATTGTCCTATCGTGCTTCATGGTGGACGAACTTCCCCTGGACATAGGCATGGTTATTGGTATGGACGCAATAGTGGAAATGGGCCTAGTTCATATAAGCAAAACACAATGTAACCTTCGGAGGCTCGATATCGATAGCAGCATCTGAGCTTCAAAGTAACCACATCGATAACGATGATTTTGATGCCAAATTTGGAGATACCGCTTTTGGAGATGCCGCTTTTACAGATGTCACTTATGGATATGTCGCAGTTGAAGATGCTACTTTTGGGAATACTGTTTTTGGAGATGCCGCTTTTGGAGATACTGTTTTTGAATATGCCGCTTCTGGAGATATAGCTATCTTCAATGCCATTGCACTTGAATATGCTGCTCATGAAGATACTGCTTATGAAGATGTCATTCTTAGAGATGCCGCTTTTAAGGATACAGCTGTTGAAGATGTAGCTATTTTCAGAACTTTTGATAATGTTACTATCTCACTAATAACCATGATGACACCAAATAAAATAAATATGACAGACAATGGACCAGGCTTTTACTCTCTAGATTTTAAGAGTTTTGCTGACACGTAGACGTGAAGATAATATATTGCTGCGCTTATATATCAGAAGGAAACGGTATAGTTGAATAAAATCACAGAACTGTTAAAAAAATAGTCAGCTAAACAGGCTGCAACCCAATAAAAGCAGTTTTTTACTATAATATTACTATAATATCTCTACATTCAGGTTTAGACGACGAAACTGTACCCTCAAAATTACATTCCGGCCGAAAATGAAGAATTCCAAAGTTTCCCGTAGGTGACACGATTCCCGATCGTTGTGAGAATTGCAAGTGTTTGTGAAGCCACCGAGCACAAAATTCAACGTACTATGGGAAGCTGGAACGGTCACTGGTATTAACTCCCCTAACAATGTAGAATTTGATGGCACCACAAGGCATATTAGTCACTTGTGGCCGATTATTAAACCTCAAGATGTCGCCAAAAACTGGGAGCAGAGTAAAAAAACGATCTTCCATCTCCAGTACCCAGTACTATTTGTCACAATAACCGGAAGATTGCACAAAACCCCCAAGTGTTTGAAGGATTTCGAAACTATTCCAAAGATTACGAGGGCGTGTAATGTTACTCAGTGATCATCTGAATTTTCTGAGATGTATGCAGAGGTCAAATCTATTACGTTATATCTGGGAAATCTTCATGATTGTTCCCAGATATTACGTTGCGATAATTTAGGCAATTATATATGATTTGCATCAAATAAACTCATTGACTTTGTCAATTCGAATGGATTTACAATTTCTGATAAATAATAATAAATGGGATAAAGTTGTGGTATTTAAATTTTAAATGTAAGTAAAATTTAAAATATCCAATTCAATTCGGTGTTAAAAGTTTAAAATAAAAATGTTAGTTTTTCTTATGTTTCAATTAGCATTGTTTATAAAATTATTTATTACCTAAGATTACTGAAAAGGTATTACTGAAATGTGTCAAGTACCACTAATAGTTTTTGCTTAGAAAAGAGCCTTATAAGATTTTTATAGCATATAATTTACATGTGCAATAAATTTACATATATGTTGGGGTATTACGAAAAACCACTGTAAAATTAATAAAACAGCAAAATGATTAAAGTGCAACATTAATTAAAAAATTTACAAAAATTCGAAAGTAGTATTGATCGGGGGAAATTGGTATGTTTGAACGCCAAATTTAGAGACGAGTCCAGAAATAATAATAAAAATTTAGTGAGGGGTCCCTAGAAAATAATATAAGACAAAAACAAATTAATTTAAAAAAATAATTACTTACGGGAAGCCCGAGTCAATGGAAAACCCGAGAGATGAGGAAAACCCGGCATGCAGACGGAATAATAGAAGAGTAAATTGGCCTAAACAATATTAAATAGACATCACTGATCTATGGGGAGGTAATTATTTCCTAATTTGTAATTTAGTAATGTAGCAAATATTATTGACAAATTTCGGCTAAGGTGGTCTGTGGGAAGTAATTATTTTTAATAATTTAGTATGGCAGCAAGTGTTGTTGACAATTGTCTGAAAACAGTCTGAGCAGGAGTATAAAAGGAAAAGAGAAAAACACGAAAGGGCCAGTGGTCGAAGCTAACGAGTAGTCTAGTCAGGTCAGTAAAGGAGTCTAAACTATAGTAAAATCAAAAGTTATCTATCAGAAAAGGTGATTATCCATTGGATAACCTACCTTAAGGTAATCAAATTTATTCGGTGGTTGAAGGGTGCAAAATTTTCACAAATTGTAATTACAAAACATTGAAATAAAATGGATTGAATTGTAACTGTAGTAAAGTGCAAATAAAATTATTCTGTGTTGGGTTTACTTATTTGATTTGAAAAGGACACGAGGAGTCAGAGTGAACCAACTTTCAATAATAATAACCCAACATATATATATATATATATATTTATACAAAATCAATAAAACCGTTTAATAAAAATTTATTTTGAAACTCACCCCACCAAACATTTTTTTCTTTGTATGTCTGTGACTTGCGTAGGTGGTAATGTGGTCACGATTCTAGCAGAAACTTCAATAATTTTGGGGTAAACATCGATACCTTCTTGAACGTCCTCCAAAGCGGTGATTTTATTTCATGCTTATAAATCATAGGCGTTTATTAATAATTGTTTTTTAAATGTTCTTAGATACTATTAGTAAAACAAAAAATAGTTAAATAAATGATTCTAAAATAGATAATTCAATTGCTATACAATTTCTTAATTATAGTTTTAATGTAGTTAAGTTTTGTTTAATAATGTTGAAAATTTCTCTTTAAATTTTTTAGGGTCGAAGCTGAAACCAGCCGTTTTGATCGGCTCCAGTTCCATCAACTTATAATTTCGTAAAACTCAGGGTTTTCGCTCTAGCAACTTATCACTGACAACATCTAACATGTAGTATAATCATTGTTACACATTTATCCTATCAATCTATATCAATAAATTTTACGATTCTTATTTAATGAAAAGTATATTTCAATAATCTTTATTCTCAAAGAAATAATTTTATGCAAATTATTTTTATAAACCGGAATAATAATAAAATTACAATTTCGAAAATTAAAAATGAGCTTCTGATAGATCAAATGGATTTCGATTAGGAGGTGAATGAAATGTCTTGGTCAAATGATATGAAAGAGAGGAAAATTCATTCAGTTGTGGATATTTTGCATCATTTTCATCAGTGGATAATTTTGAGAAGTTTAATAAATTGCTATTATTGAATATTGTTGGTCTGTTTTTGTTTAAAACTTTGCGATGAGAACTCGATCTATGTACATGAGGTGGCAAACAGATCTTGGTCGTTTTGGAAACCTAAAACTTTGTTCATTATTCATTCTCGTATATTCATAATTAAATTTTAATTTAAATAATAAGTATCTATAAATAATTCCATCTTTAAATTTTGAAATTTTAATATATTGTAAGCCATGAGTTAATCAATGCTGAAGCATACTGGCTCTTGAAGTTGGGTAGGCACTCAAGATTCACTTTAATTGGGTCATGAAAGTTTTTAAAAATGAGTATCGGATATTTGCATAAAGTATTTTGAACTGACCAAAAAATCATTACGCATTTTTCTTAGTGTTAAACAAAGACTTCATTAACTTCAATAACTTTAATTTATACTGAGGATTAATTAACTCTTCAAAACTACTTATTCAACATTCTTTTAGAACCTATAGATAATATTGTTTTAATAGTCGTTTTATTTTAGCGTAGATTTAAGATGGAAAATGAAAATGAGCATTTCAGATATTATAATTTATTATTTCTAAAAAAAGAAAGCTGTTCACAGGTTTATTGGAAATTATGTGAAGATTGGGAAAGATGTCTTAATGATGCAGCAGTGTCAGACTGATTTGCAAAATATTGATCTGGACATTCCGATATCTTTTATGGTGAACGCTGTTAATTTAATTCAATTGTCATCAGACGACATTAGAGATTTCTGAAAAACTCGGTATTCGGATGCCAGATGAGATCAAAGAAATTTATCTGGTAAAACGCATTAACGCTACAGTCTTCCGCCGAACATAGCGCCTAGGGGTTATATTCGGGAAAGCTTTTTATTTCGGTTTTAAATTTTTTGCATTTTTTTTCGTTTAGAACTCCTAGCGTAATAGAACGCCTAGGCACTATATTTGAAACAAAAGATTTTTTATGAAATTAAGTTTTATTAAAAAAAATAACATAAACATAACTTTTCAGAATTCACATAAATATACATATTATTTTAGGATTATTAACTCCTATATGTGTGTATATTAAATAAAAATAAAAATATTAAATATAGGACCATAAACATTACTTAAACCACATAAATATATAAATATATATATGTAATCTAATAAAATTAAGTAAATATAAAGAGACTATGCTTTTAAATTTAAAGCAAACAAATTTTCGTTTCTGACTAACAGAATAGATTTTGTTGGAGACTTTACATCATACGTAAAGTTTTCAAATTGAAC
Organism: Schmidtea mediterranea; assembly: GCA_022537955.1. Lineage (NCBI taxonomy): Eukaryota > Metazoa > Platyhelminthes > Tricladida > Dugesiidae > Schmidtea > Schmidtea mediterranea. Next base: position 74,716,162 of record CM039679.1, on the reverse strand, counting down.
ACAATTTTCGTCCACTTCTACTACTTTTATGCACCATTTTTCCTTTAAGGCAGTAGCATAAATTTCGGCATATGAAGAAGAATTTTTCACACGACTTATAAGTTCTTCGTCATGCTCATCTAAAATGTCAGATGTATCTGGATTACTTTTTATATATGAAATTATTTATGGCATGTAATTATTCATAAAAACTGAAAAAGAACTGTTTTTATATTTTATCTGATGAACACATCTAAAAAAACTTGTTGACACTTCCTCTGGATAAAACCAATCTTCACAATCTTCATTGTCAAAAAAATTCGAATTTTCAGCAATTAAATCTTCATTTTCATGAATCTAATCATCGTAATTAAAAGTAGGTTGCAAAATTTTTTGTAAAGTAGTATGGATTGCATCAATATTAAAATCTATTTTAGGTACAATTCCGCAACATTTAAATGCTTTTACTATAAAGCTAGAATCCTTTGTCGATATATGGTCCACAACCCAGTCGTTAACTATTTTATAGTTAGGAATTTTAGGATTTCCTTGTCGAGTTTGCATTTCAGGATTTTTGAGTGCTTCTGATATATATTCATCATACCGTGTATTATAATATTCTTGAAAACTACGATTTACTCCTACGTCTAATGGTTGCAGGAGACTTGTCAAATTCGAAGGCACTAACACAACAAAAATATTGAATTTTTCCAGATATTTAGATTCATGTAATTCTACATGGCTTCCGTAAGAATCCATTATCAGCAATACTGGATCACGAGCTAAACTGGTTTGTGGCCTACACAAAATAATTTCTTTAATATATTGTTTCAAGATGTCATCGTTAAACATTCCAGTTCTATTCACATTTACAAGGCACTTTTTGTTTACAATTGGTTTTTTTTTAAATTCGAGAACAGAACGTGTGGTTTTAAAAATTTACCCTCTAAAGTTATACATAATGTGGTTGTGAAATGTTTATGTGAGGTACCAGCTTTTCTCATTAAAACTTCTCTGCATCCTTTCTGGGTTATAGTCGTTTTTGGTTCGGATTCAAAATAGCGTGGTACTTAGTCGAAATTAATGATATTGCACATTTTTATTTGTTTTTCCTCAATTTTTGCATGAATTATTTTTAAAAAATTGCTTACAATAGCATTAACATTTTCAGGAATTTTTTTTGTTGTGGTCTGACGTCGATATACTAACTCATGGCGATTTTTAAATCGTTTACACCAACCTGATGAATGTTTGAAATTAATCCACTTGGAATTGTTTTCAGTATCTATTATTTTCAAACGTTCACAAACTTCTTGTGATTTTAATTGAATGTACTTATCTTTAACCCTTAAGCCCTTAGAATTTCTATCAAGTATCCATTGCAATACTTCATTTTCAATTTTAGGAAATTACAATTTTCGTCCACCACCAGGTAATCTTCGTGCAACTTTTATTTGCACGGATTGATTGTTTAAAGTTTGAAGAAGTTTTGCTTTTTGATTGTGCCATCCTCTAAGAATTGATGTACCAATGTTGTATTTTTTTGACAATGCCATCCAGCCACTGCCTTTCACACCGGCATTGTATTCATTTTAAATTTTTAGTTTATGTTTAATTGAATAATTTTTTCTTTTTAGGTTATTTGACATTCTATGGCTATGGCTGAAATCATAAAACTTAAAATAAATGAAATGATCTTTGCATTAATTAAAATTAAAAAGTCTACCTTTACGAAATAGCGTGCTAAAAACATCCACTTTTGTTAATTTGTAAAAGGAGTATTAATTTTTATAATTTTTTTATAAAAACAAACTCTCAATTTTATAAAAACAAACTTGAATTTTTTTCATAAAGTAACATTTATTCATGTGCTGTCAAATCGTAAACATATATTGCTCAGTAAAAGTAGAAGTAGTCAAAACATGATATTTTGAATTGTAATTGCTTACTACGAAAATTATAAAAAAATATAACCAAAAAATGTAATCAGCAAATCTGAATCGCAACAGATTGGAATTTCGTATATAATTTTTATTTTTTAATGGAAAGTACAAATGAAAAAAAAACTTGGTTGTGTGTCATATTTAGAATGTTCGAATAAAACGCCCAGTAGGCGCAGTATTCACATACAACGCCTAGGCTATGTTCGGCGGAAGACTGTAGTTAAAGTTTCGTGAAAATGATCCACTTTTGAAACGTACGATAACGGGCGACCAGTAATGGATAGTCTGCAATAATGTCGAGCGAAAAAAAGTTATGGAGTAGTCTGATGAACTTAGTCAAACCACTTCAAAAGTAATGTTTGATTGGGCATTTTGTGAGATATTCAAGAAGTAAAAACATTAATTCGGAAGTGCATTGTCTTCAAGTTAATGAATCAAATGATAAAATCAAACAAAAGCGACCAGAATTGGTTAATCGAAAAGATATTGTTTTTCACCAAGATAGTGCAAGACCACATACAAATTTGTTCACTCGTTAAAAATTGTTTGAAGCTTGGATGACAATAAATGGGATGTATTATCACTCCTACCATATTCACCAGATCTGGTGCCATCAAACTACCTTTTATTTTCGTTATAACATTTACCTTTAATAAAATTGTAAAATCGTACAAGGAAAGTTATGTTTAAATAATTATCTATATACCTATTTATCTCTTTCTCAATATCTCTCTCTTAATATTTTATGTGAGAATGCATGTGTCTCGTGGTCATAAATGGTCTAAACAAATTTATTTCGTAAATCATTCGGATCAACCTTACATTCCTAATTCAAAAATGATATTTGTTCGACCCATTTAAGCTAGTAAGACACTAATAAATCAAACCAAGCAACAATTGTAATCACATATACAACCAAAACTAATTTATTTTCTATGATAATTTCATTATTTTTAAATATCTTACTTTTCTAAAATATTAGTATAATTATAATATTTATAAAAAGAAATTTTGAAATAATTATAATTATTTTTGTTTAGATCATCTGTTAAAATCTACTAAATTGAAAACACTGAGTAAAATAAATTGATATTACTTGTTGAGGGGTTGAAAAATCTGGACGGGGTTTATGCACAGTCTTCAAATCTGAATTGTGAAGACAGTTATTGCAACTCGATTTGTATATAACCGAACAATGCTGGCAACTGTAAATTGTGTTCGGATCAGATTCTAGTGTTTCGACATATGTATTTGACGAACTGCACGATTCATCTGATTCAACATATTTTCGGAAATGATCATAAACCGGATTCATCTGCAAATTTATCAGTTGTTTTGAATTCATTGTATTGTTAACATATTTTTGATCATTCGTTTTGATATTTTTAGTCTGATTTCGTTTGGTTTTGAAAAGAAATTTGAGCAGTTGCTCATAACACATTTTTTGCATTAAAATCGGATAAAATGAAATTAGCAAGAATAAGGAAGAGATATTTATAAAAAGTTAATACTGAAAGACTGGAATATGGTAAATAATATTGAAATCAAGAATAATGAAGACCGATTGCCAGTTATTAAATTTGGTCTAAAACAAATGAAACAACTTAATTTTACACATACATTAATTAACTGTAAAAAAATTAATTCAATTAAAAAAATTTTTAATTTGTATAAATTATTCATTTATATATATCTAATAATTATAACTTGTACGTAACTGAAAGCATCAAAATTTGACAATATGGATAAATATTCACATTTAACAATGTAATAGTTACGATTTAAGATTTTAAAATATTATTTAAAAACTTCAATAATTAGTGGGAAAGAATTTTATGTGAGGCTTTGGTGATTAAATCACAATCCCCTAAAATAAACGTTCAATCAGCAACAAATTTATTGAGATTATTTAATTAAATCATTAAATCCTAACTATTACATCCTTATTGTTTCGGTATATAACATTTGACAAAGATTATGATGGCAGACTGAGGATGAGGATAATTTCTTCGAAGTATATTTCTTTTATTTGGCGTTTTCGAGTTTTCATTAATAATGGGCTATCATTTTTTCAATTATTATTATTATTATTATTATTATTATTATTATTATTATTATTATTATTATTATTATTATTGTTATTATTATTATTATTTATTATTATTATTATTATTATTATTATTATTATTATTATTATTATTATTATTATTATTATTATTATTATTATTATTATTATCATTATTATTATTATTATTATTATTATGTAGAAACATTGTCGAAATTTCGATTTAATGCTTCGTGAAATTTAGATTACTAGCAATTTGACATATGCAAATTAGCATTGGCGATATTTTCTATAGAAAATAAAAATCTATGAAACCTCAAAATTTGTTATAAAATTATACAATTTTAGACTAGACAGATTTGGCAAATTTATATATAATCAGGGCCGTTTTGATCTAAAACATATATACTATCGCATTCCTAGACGCGCGTCCCCAACTGTGTCAATTTTGCATTTTAAAACACACATTCACGTAATCTTACTATTTCTTACTATTCTTAGAACCTTGGTACGCTAATAGAGTGCCTAATGGGTTTATTAGAGAAGACATATTCAAACAAAAATAACTTGAAAAAATTAATTAAAAATAAACTAGTTAAAATAAGAATTAAATATAATCGAATTTTTATTATTGCCGCTTTAATGATAACCCGAAGGAATAAAATTGTGATAAAATGGTTTCGGATAATAATATTTTACTGATTTGACAGTTTTCTTTGATTTAATTTTTTATATTTGTGTTTTATATTCAATAAACTTAAGCATACATTTAAACAAAATAGAAATTGTTTTATTTTAACTCGATCCTCCAAATTAAAAAAATCAAATGATAATTATCATTGTGTTGACAGAAAATTGAGAAAAAACTTTCTCTTTATAAAAAATACACATTGGAAATATCAGACTGACAACTTTGAGTGTCTACGAATTTATCATTAGTTTATTTCGAAAGAATATATAAGTAGCTAGAGTAATTAATATAAAACTTTATAATTATTATTATTTACACATAAATATGCACCATTACCATCTCAAAGATTAAGGAACTTGTCGTGATTGTACGGTATACATGAACAAAGACAAATCACCTCTTAAATATATATTCATTAATAAGTGTGTTTCTCAATTTGCATGATGTACATTCTTGCCGCGGTCTGTAAATGGTATTATTGTTTCATAATAAATATTGAAATGGTATTTTAGTTTTGTGGGTGACATTTTTATAAAGTTTGTAATTCAATTTAATTATAAAGTTATTTGAATAAAAGCCGAATCTTTGTAATTTTAAGATTAAAATCTGTAAAATTTAAGATTTTCAAGAAGATTTTCCATTTGTTTACCGAATAATAAAATCGTACAATTTAATCTATTTCATTACAACTTCTAATGTTTATCACTCCCAGGAAATGAATTTAAAGTAAAAATTGAAATCCTATATTAATTTACTTTTTAAGCTTACAAATAGAAAAAGAAAAGCTCATTTTAGAAAGAGCTTATATTAAAATTTTTTTGAAATTTTGTGGAATGTTTTTAAGACAATACTTCAAAAGACAAATAAAGATTTTTCTTTTTTAAAAATATTTTTTACGAATAAATGTAACATGCATTCTGGTGTGTAAGCTCAACACATAAATAGCTTAAAACATTCTGCAAAAATTTCACATTTCAAGATTTCATCACTAATAATAGCGTAGACAAATTTAACTGCTACAGTACTATTTTAAAATTTTCTTCTATCAAGATTTCTGAATCAAATAAAAATTAGTTAAAATATTGGTTGAAAAAATTAACAGTAAATATACAATTTTGACTTCTATCGAGAAAATAATTATCCATTTTAATATTCCAATGGTCATTGACAGGCTTGTATAAACAAAACACTCATCAATTTTTTAGAAACTTTTTATAAACGAATTCCATCTACTAGTATTAGAAATACAGAGTGTCCCGTTTCAGTTTGAAATCAGACATATTTTCACAAAATTCTGTCAATCACAACAGAAACAGAAAACAACAAAAACATGCACGTACATTTATACATTTAACACCAGACATTCAGACAAATTCTTTAAAATAGTAGATAAACTCAATGGCAAAAATATATAGACGATATCAGATGCTTTTATACATTTTATACACGAATTAGAAAGATTTTTTGATAGAATGGACTCAAAGTTTTACTCATTTAAAAATCCACGGCATTCTTTTTTAACATAATATTTAATAACACTGAAGCCAATAAGGGTAATTATTGGGAAAAGTTTTTTTAAAATTTCATCTATATATAAATAAGAACATTTTATGACATAATTAAATAACATTGATTTGAAAAATTAATATTTTCAAAGATTTCGTGGTAAAAATAATGTTAAAAATGGCCTATATTTCATAAACAATAAATCTAGAATATTAGACGTTGCAAGTTGAATGTATTTATTTTGTGGCATATTTCTAGACATTTAATTATTCTATTATTAACGGTATTTATTAATAAACTCAATGCGAGACATTAAAATAATAGAATTTCATTAGTAACGCAATCATCACTGGCGAACAATTAGTAAATAATTAAGCTAAGAATTTGACATTAATATTAATTCATATCATGTTTTCAGATAAAATTGCTTAAAAATATTCCTATTATTAGATGGAAATAGAATATATTTATTAAGATTAATATTGATAATCTCTGGCATTTTCAAACTAAATTTTCACTTGAGCAAAGTCTAGATAATTGAAATTTGTAAAAATTTCAATAGTCAACAAAAACATTTTTGATTATTAATTTATTAATTATTTTATGTATTATTATTATTATTATTATTATTATTATTATTATTATTATTATTATTATTATTATTATTATTATTATTATTATTATTATTATTATTATTATTATTATTATTATTATTTTCATCATTATTCATTAGAGAATCTTATTTATCTGTTCGTTTAGATTGAATGAATACCGGATTTTGAAATTTTATAATGAGACAAAAATTGCCTCTGAAATTATTTCAGGATAACTAATAAATTGTATCGACAATAATTAATCATTTAATGCAAACTCCTAAAATATGGTTGAAATTTTAAAGTTATTTTCCTTTTAATAAAACTTTGAAATTTAATTAAAATTTCTTCAAATAATATTTGTTAATATTTCAGAATTATTCAATTTTATACATTTTTTCTTTTGCTTATTTTAAATACATTTTATAATAATCTTTTATTGAAAAGAATAAATTTTATTATATCGTAACATTAAAAAATGTCTTTAAATTTATCTGTCCTTAAAATAAATAGTTTTGAATATATCTGAAAATTCAAAATTTGTGTACAGTTGTGCGCAAAATAATAGAAAAAATATATAATTTTTTGGTTTCAAAAATAATTAATCGAAAAGTAACAATTTTCCTTACTATTAAAAAATATAAATGAATATAAACCAAAGTTATAAAGAGTCATTTAATTTGTTTGAATCAAATTAAAAGTTTGATCAGATTACCAACTAATGGCTCGTAATTTTTAAAGAAACTAACACAGAGGTGTAAGATTAGCAGAACTTGCTTCATGGAAAGGCAAATATAAAATTGGCGTCAGTTAAGTATTTTGGCATTATATTGTAACATTTTAAATAATTATCTTCATGAAACCATTAATTCCTGATAAAGGTTTTAATGATATTATTTTAATGATTTTAAATGCAGCATGTATTTGAAATAAAAAAAAATACTTTTAATAACTTTAATATTTCTACACCAGTCTAAGAAGTTCTGAATCTCACCAAACAATTTGCACAAACAATCAATTTATCAATGTCGAATGCCATAAATTACGCGAAACACTTATTTCCGAGTCGTGACAAACTGGTTAGGAAACACTTTAATAGGTCAAAAATTCTTAAAAATTTTATTGATTTATTATTGTTTAATAACAAGAACTTTTATCTTTTTATTTTATCGAAATACATAACCTTTTATTACTTAAAATAACAATTTTAAAAAAATATATTTTAATTTTTAATGTTTTCAGTAATTTATTTTATGTGAATACTCAAAAAATTGATTAAAGTAGGTTGTGAAAAGCTAAAACTTTATTATCCGGTGCCGTAAATAAATATAAAGTTCATTTTATTTTATTTTAGCTATTTAAAAATTGAAGTATATTATTAATATTAAGTGTGAAGAAATCTGTGCTGATATTACTACATCTATGCTGTTTATACAACTAAAGCTATTTGTTTTATATGATCTTGTAACATGTGTTTAGGAGAAGAGTTTAATATTTTAGAAAATCATTTAAAAAAACTAATTGTTTTTTATATTTTAACCTATATTGTGGTTAAGAGATGTATAGTCAATCTGGTATTTCAGTGAATTAAAATATAACTTACTACTGACCAATTTTTATTTGTTTATATATTTAAAGTCTTTTTATCTAATGTTTTCTTCCGTTTCTCAAACAAAAACTCGTTTTTTCTTTTGTATTCATCATGTATGATTTAAATTGATTTTATTAAATTAATTTATGAAAAAAACATTTTAAGTATTCCGTGAAATATTATAAAAACAGTTAGCATTTTTAAAGCTGGAAATTCGCAAAAACGGCAATACTGCTTCATGGCAATTAAAATTATAAAACATTAATTGAGATTTAATATCAAAACTCAGGGCGTTCATGAATCATAATTAGGGTACATTGCAGTTCCATAGTTGTTCCCATGTCTTCGTTGTCTATGACCACGAAGATAGGTATGCTCGAAAAATGATGTAAGTTCTCACAAAACCTCGCTGTGAAATGAAATTAAAGACTAAAATATTCTTTACGTAGATATCTTTCTTATAAATTGTTCTCGTAAGTCAATTTCAAACCAATCTCGTTTACGTTTTCGATCGCACTTTTTGCATTCGGATAGACAACAGAGAAGACGTTCATAGTTCCTCTTTCGAAATCAGCTACAATTTTGATAGGATTTGCAAGTGGAATTAGACGACGTAGTTCTTGTAGAATTCTTTCAAATAAATTGATATCATTGAGAAGATGTAACAATTTATTATTTGAATAATTTGTTAGTGGCTCACAGCACTAATACATAATATTCTTGAGAAATTGAATGAAATTTTTGTGTATTAATCACAAATGATTCATAAATCAAATCATAATCATTATCCTCTTGACATAACTATCTTTTATACAAATATATCATTTATTTTAGTTCTAAATTTCCCTTCAGTTTTTCATCTCTTAGTGTTCTAATGATAGCAGCTTCATTAGTATAAAATATTATATATTATAAATTAAAAATTATGAAATTAAGGGTTTATATCAATAGATTGCAATTGATTCATTTTTATTATCTATTTTTTGAGTTTTATTGATTTTATATTATATTTAGAATTACTAATTTTCAATTTAGTTTAAAGGGAAATTATTAGCGAAACAAAGACATAATATAATTATTAATAAAAATTAAAATTAATCTGTATCCCTACTAAATGAGTCCTGTAATATATTTTGAAAAAAATTGTCAATATGGCGTCAGATCCTGGTAATCGAAATGTAAAGTATGAGAGAATTATGAAAACATTGCAAACCCTATGTTGGGTTTATTTAATATAAGTCGATTTCGTTTCTCTGACTCCTTGTCCTTTTAATTTACAACAAAATCAATAATAACCAACACAATAACTTTTATTTGAATTCAGCACTAGTCAATGCAATCCTTTCTTTTATATCTGCACTCTTTGCTTATAAGGAGAAAGTCTACAAACGGCAGGTTGCCTTTTTTACATAGAATTTTCATTTTGACTTACCAAATATTAATTTCTCCTCACGAATTACTAATTTTCTTTAATTAATATATAACTAATATATCTTCGATCAACTGGCCATTTTCGAACGGGTCACTTCAATTTAATACTGGGTTCTAATTTCATGAATAGCAAAATAATCAAATTTGGTATCAGCTAACCACGAACCAAACTAATTTTCTTTATTGATTTCAAAGAAAAAATAATCTCATTCTGTTCTCGAGTTCCCCACATAGCTGGGGTTTTCTACATAACTAATAAATTATTCATTAATTTTATTTTTTGAACATCTTTTACTGGAGCCCTAATTGATTTTATATTAGTATATTTGTATTCTTTTTCTCATTGTTGTCCTTTGTTTCTTCGCAATATTTCAATTTCTAATTTTTATCAATTGATAATTAATTTGTTGCATTTATTTATTAGTTGTAAGTAAATATTACGATTTTTACCCTTTTTATTGATCTGCTTTCCATTCTCTGTGTACTATCTACTGTTGCACCACTCCAAACCACTCCAATACCTTTAATGATGGTTCCTTACTAAGTTCATTATATAAAAGCAGTCCGAATTATTTCTCTTCAGGATGTTTTGGTTTTTGTAACATTTTTGCCCGCAAATATTGTAATTAAAAGCATACTTAAAAATACAAAAGACAGACTTAATCAGTTGATGGAAATATGCTCAAATTCACAGTATTTTCCTGTCGCATTTGACTAAACTACTAATATTAACAATGTAACTCAGCGTGCTCTGTTTTTTGATACAAGATGAAGCCCGAGGGATGAAGGTAACTCGGTGAGCGATAATTTAAAGACTTAGGTAATTGTCTATGTCAAATGAAGGAAACCCACCCGAACGATAAATTAAGTCTTTGTGGTTGTCAGAAGAATTCGGATAATGTTTACCTAATTTATGATAAACGCCCATTAGCCTTAAGAAACTTTGGAATAATGTTTATAGAATATCAGATAATTGTCCCTTCAAAAGGTTATAAAAAGAGAGATCAAAATTGAACGAGTTGGCAGTTGGTCGAAGAAAAATATTGTGTAAGAGACAAGTGAGCGATATCAACGAAACGAGTATCGAATTTGGTAGAATTAAAGAAAGCAATAAAATATATGGAGCCAGAAAGATGATTACCCATTGGGCAACCTACTTCACGATAATCAATAGCTATCTTAGAAAAAAGGTACATATTTATGGACAAGTTGTAATTGTGATAAATTGTGTTGGGTTTGCTAATTTTTTTTTAAAGTGTATTACTAGTAGTCAGGGAATAACCGACTTTAATAATAATAGCCCAACATTACTATTTAAAAACATTCATACTCATAGCATATTGCACATTGATCTTTCAATTCAATGTCCTTATCAGCAATGCTTCACATATAATTTTAATATTAATTTATAAATTTTTATAGCATTAAATTTATTTAAAATAAATTTAAATTAAATTTAAAATAAACATTTGGTGCCTGTTCTGATTTTATTCGTATAAAGCGTTTATAGAAAATAAAATAACAATGATTTTTCATGATTATTTTGAATAAAAACTTATTAATATTTCGGATAACGTTGAAATAAACGAAACAAAATCTGAAGCTTGAATATTAAAAAGAAATACATATATTTAATTTTCGACTCATGTGAATTTAAACAAAAACCCGAAAAATCCTAAAGTACTTTAAAATAATTCCAATCATTTAAAATTAAGTTAATAAACTTGTTATCAAAATCTGGATACTCGCTAATAGTTGTCAAGTGTCGTGGCGGATATGGGTAGGATATCAACAGTTTATTTTACAATATTTATATGTAGCAACAATAAAAATTTGTTTTATATGCCAGTGCAAATCGAAAAAATAATTCAAATTGTAAATGTATGTGGAAATTAGCTTTTTACAGTAAATAATGTGCGACAAACTTTTAAAAATGCATTGACAAAAAGTTTGAGACTCTTATTTATGAATTGAATATGTCATTATCAATTTTATAGGAATTCAACAATTCACAGAGCAAATTTTGAAAGTTATATGAACATATTTAAACTTCAAACGTTTCAAATATCAAATGAGAAATTTGTTTTTTCAATGAAGTACCTAATTCAATTTCAACAAATGTGCAAAATTTGTGATAATAGAAAACACTAATTTACTTATCAAAATTTTGATTTGCAATGTTACAAAAGAACTAACTAATTTCGTAAAAGCGCAATTTAATTTTTTAATTTGTGTACGGAAGTTAAACAGAACTTAATTTGAAGTATTCATTTAGTGAAAAATATTTATTTCGAATTGTAAATTACTATTGTTTTATAATTATTTAGTATATTACTAACGTATCTTGTTTTTAAACTTTAAAAAATCTAAACTCATGGAGTTTTGTTATGAAAAAGTTAATTAGGATTAATTGACTTTATTAACATTTTTATAAGCAATCCCAATGATTCAACAGACTTCAATTATTTCTAATTCAGATTCAAATTAGCATACAAAATTAAACAACAGAGATTTAAAACTCAAGGCAAAAATCACATTTTAATATTTGATTTGGCAGTTCGAAATGGAATTCAGATTTATTTAATGAAAGATTTATTTAAGATTTGGTGTTTAAATTAATTGTTAGATTTTAAAATTTAATTTTTATATTTAATCAATTTCGCTTTTCTTCAATATTTTCTATTCAAACATTTACTTCTCATAGTTTAGATTTTATTGGGCTATTTTCGAAATTAATTAAATAATTCTTAAATTATCAATAAAGTTTAAATTTCTTCATTTGGTCGAAAATAGTTTAATTGTTAGATCACAAAAAATAAATTACTTTTGTATAATAATAATTTTAAACTAATATTATGATTATAATATTAATGATTTTTTAAAAAATCTTTTAATCTAAGTAAATTGTTTGCTTGTTAGACAAACTTGATAATTACCGATAAAATATTTTTAAAAATATTTTATTGCATAATCCTTATTTTGTGTCTATTCATGAACGAAAACTCCTTATAGCTGAAAGGTCTATAGATAAGACGACTGTTGTTTTGTAATAATATGTATAGGAAAAAGTCTCGTCTTTTATTGGGCCTAATACGGTAATTAAACCATATTTCTATAAAATGATTTAAAATAATTAATATTTTGAAGTAGATTAAATAAATTCAATTTTGTAATTATGATTATTTCTTTTTCTATTTTCTCTGAAATTATTATATTGGAATTTTTATAAAGAAAGGAAATCACACTTATAAAACTTCGTTAATTAGATTCAATTAAGTTAATTATTTGAATGGCAAGTGAGATTAGAAAAACGACAAAACAAAACATGAGCTCTAAAAACCGAAGAAATTAAAGTATAGAAAGTATGTGAAAAACTATATGACTCTATTATAAGATAATTCAAGTAGTACAAAAAAGCTGTACAGAAAATTAATGCATATTAATTACTGTTTGGACACCAGTTAAATAAAATGTAATATAAAAACAATTAATTAATTAATATTGAATGAGCATTAGGAGTCTTATGCTAAGGTTTAAGATGTGACGGAGAGATTGATTTCCGGTAATTGTAACAAGCTTCATTCAATCAGTTTCAATAATCTTTAAAATAAATAAATTATTATTATCATTATTATTATTTTAAGTATAATAAATGAATTCAAAGCTGTGATTTTGTGAAAGTAATTTATTTAAACCTATAATAGAATCTCACAAATAATTCAAACAAGTAATAAAATATTGTATTTTAACAATGATACTTTTATTCTGTCATGGAATAGAATGAAGATGTATAAATACTTTTCTAGTGCTGGAATACGAGCAATATTGAAACAGTGATGACAACGGTCACGCATTTAATTAAAATAATCAGTTATTAATTATTAAATAATTATTGGCCAATTATATAGCATATGTAAATCATTTACAGTAAATGATATAAAAATAACAAAATAATTAGATTTACATTCGAAATATCCTTTATTGTTAACATTATTTTCTATTCAAATTTGTACAAATTTATACAACACAATAAATTTAAAATGAAAATCTTAATTTTCCTATAAAAGAATACAAAGGATTCCTATTATTGGAATTTATTGCTGATCAAAGAAAGATTTGCACAGCCTTTCAAAAACATTTATATTCGGTGTTATTCTTGAATACACATTGCAATTATCAATGTGTATATAATCTAATTTCATAATATGAATGAAATTAAACCGAACATTTTATTCATATTCATTATTTAATTTATAGATCATTGTATAATAAAACATCTGGTTTGGACTGTTAATGTGGTATTAAACATATCCTCTCTCATATATCTGTATTGGTAAATGAACAACTATAGTTGCCCCTTACATTTTTAATTTTCAGGTCTTTGTATTTTATGTATTTGACTTCGTCTTATATCGATATGTAACTGAAATTGCTACAGAAAACTGTAATCAGTTATTGTATTTTTATTCAAAAGTCGTGAATATTAAAATTGAATATCAATAGTACTGACAAGTAATAAGTAGAGTAAATGGCATAAATGCAATTTATTTCAACGATGTCTAAAACTCTGAAAGTTATAAAAGAATGTCCATGTTTTAAAACTACATGAAAATAATATTAAGAAATTTGCGTTGACAGATTGGGTTGTAAATATAATTTCTCTTCCAAGTTAATAATAATAAATGTCATTGTAAATGTAAATATGTATTATGAAAGTTTTAAAATTAAAAACCAAAAATCTTCAATAATTATTATTTATTGCTATATTTGAAATTTATTTTATCTTAATTTATAATTTCCAAATTAGATTTGAAAAAAATTTTTTTGAAATTTTTGTTTTGTCTAATAGGCAGAATATCATGACTGAATGATAATACAAATCATTAACCCATTTCAATTCTGATTAACTTGTAAAATTTATTATAACGAGAGCGAACAAGAAATGACACTGAATGTAGTCTGATACCATTACAAGTGTGACTACTGTAAAATAAATTAAAATCACGTTAATTTAACTCTTGTGACTAACCGGACAAGTATTTTATACTGAGTGGGAAATACAACTATATTATTGTATTGCCATTTTTCACCCTTATATGGAAGTTCTCTAAACTATTTTACTGCACGTAATCCACAGGTATTTCTGACTTGTTTAACTATTTATCAAGACTAGTTTTGAACTTCAAAATATATAAATATTTTGTAAATATTTAATTATTACTTTATGAATGTAAGATCCAGTGATATGTATGACCCAATTTAAAATATCTGCGATGATCATCAAAAAATGAATAATATTAAGCGTGACCTTACATAAAAATCTAGAGCAATAAAATATTTCAGAGCTGATAGAAAAGAAATATAGTTTGAAGTTGAATATTATATATCGATTATTGTATAATCATAAATTTTACGAAAATCAATTTAAAATTTATTTCATTTAAATAGAACAATTGGTTATTTAATTTTCAAAATAAATTTGTATGTGAAATTTTTCATTTTCCACATAATTTATTTATTCTATATTCCAATATTCTAACAATTAGATTTATATTGTGAGTCAAAATACAGAAATAATTAATTTAAATATTCTTATAAATTGATAAAATTCCCATGAGTGAAATAATGGAGTTTGATATATTTATTTCCAGTTGATACGACAACTGTTCTAGAACATTACTTTCCAACTGATATATTTGTTGAATTAGAATAAATTTATTAAAAATATTATTATTCAGTTGTGATATTTGTATACTTGACAATGTAATAAAATACAATAATTTTATATAATTTTTTGTATTTGTCAAAAGGTTTTAGAAATTTATAAAAGTAAATAAAACATTTAAATTGACTTTAGATTATTGGCTAAACAATACACTATTTGCTTGCTCCTATAATAAATTTACATTATAAAAATTGTTTGAATTACTTCTATTAATAAAATATAAACAAATAATGATTTCTTGAAACGTTTTATTATTACGTTTGTAAAGCTTAATCATAAATCTCCCGAATTTGTGTATTCTTTAAATATGTTATAAACATATTTTGAGCATAGTATTTGTATAGAAAAATATTTATATTATAAACATATTGCGGCTAATTTATTTTAGAATTTAAATCTTTATGCTAATCTGTTATATTATAACATGTGAAATTTTTACAATGACTTCCTGAATGAAATGTGTAAAATCCATTTCCACCTCTTTTACGTCCAAAACTTTTTTCTTCTGTCATCGGAACTTTTTGCAAAGTTGTTCATTAAAATGTACAAATATAATTAACTTACTAAACTTTTTATTAAATAATGCATGTAAATAAATTTGATTTATAGAAGTTACTAAAAAAACCATTAAAATATATTTTACCAATAGTACCACGTTTATGTCACTCGCAAATAACGAATGGATTGCCAATGGTACCAAGTTATTGTCACCGTACGTAAAGAAGTTAAACCATTCTTTATAAATATCTGAAAATAGGATTGGAGAATCTTGACTGTTAATAATTGGTAAAAATACCAAAAATAAATTCTCTTCCTAATTTTTGTTTATAGGCATTTTTTATATTTTAATGCGAAATAGAAATGATTTCAACTTAAATATAATTACCGCAATTTATGTCGTTCATGTTTATATTTTAATAGCCCAGATATAATTTGATATCTTTTTATTCTTCATCAGGATGACCAAATCTTTACGTCTTGATAGCAATCTTCAGGATAAATTTATGTTGGTAATCGAAATGTTGATTTATGCTAAAAACTGAAGAAAAAATAAAATTCATATTGCACATACAAGCAAAATAATTTTAATAATATTAAAATCTAAATCATTTGCATGCTAATTGGGAACGCAAACTTTACTCTTCGACTTATGACCCGACCGTTTGACATAATTATTTCCACCGCATGAAACTACCGCCATATTCCACGCAGTGCTGTCTTTTATTGATTGCGTTATTCATTAAATATGCGTAAATTTATTGATAATTAATGGAAATAATTTAAAGGAAATTAAAGTATCTATTATAGAGATTATATTTTTTAAACTTAATTTAATCAAGTATTAGAAACATGTTGATCTACTAATATTGTAATGCATCTATTATGAGGATGAATAGATTAAAAGCGGGTTTAGTTAGGAATGTACAAAAAATAGTAGGCACTAAAACATAAACAAAATTCAAAATCCACAGTCGACATACTTTTATATTTAAAAATTATTTTTCTTCATTTGCTGGGAACTTTTAAAATTCAGTGTTACTCTCATTAACTTGGAAACTGTCAATTTTATTTAAGAATTTTGCATACAACTTTATTTTGTAATAGCAAAAGCAATACAATTTAGATGTGCAATTTAGCTATGTCGATCACAATATTTTTCTAGTCTCAGAAAAAAGTCTTATCCGATAATATATGCAATCTCAGTCTACAAAATTACAAACAGACTTTGTCTAGACAATTTACCAAATATTGGTAACATATAAAAAGGCTTGTATTCAAATAATTTTTATTAAAATCATTTATCTTTTCAATAGAAACTTTTCTTTACCTTTATTTCTTTTTATTAATAAAACATTATTTTAGAAATGCAACGTCATTTAATGGTTATCGGTTTAAATTACTTCGTATCTGTTGAAAACTTTCTTGGTAAATTCTGAACGTTACAATGATTGGTTATTGTGATTTAATTTGTTCTCGTAGCACAATATTTTTTTTACATAAGCAATATTCTACCAATAAATTCAGTACTAATTGCTGGACGCCTCATGAGTTCTTTGACCTCGTGATGGAGCTCCAGCCTTTCTATGTTGACCTAGGATGTTTTCTATTGGGTTTTTTGATTCCAAGAATTTGGTCTACTTTAATAGAGTCATTGCATAAACAATTCTGTTTTATCAGCAATAAATATTCTATAAAGATTTCATAAATGAACTAAATTTTAAGGAAAAACTTAGACATTTATATAGATTTCTCGATTTGAAATAATTGATACTATGATAAAATCACAAATATCCTTGTACATATTCACAATTTACTTTTTAATTTAAAAACACGTATGAGGAATCTAATCAGATATCCATTTGTAGATAACAACGGTTCGAAAGACGTGATGAAGGGACAAGAAAATATTTGGAATTAATCGGTCATATTAAAAAAAATGTTAGTCATATTAAGTACCTTTATTTGTGACAAAGGATAAAAAATACTACCTCCGTTCCACAATAGTTGTCACATTTGGATATTTTTTGTCCGATTATTGAAAATATATGCTATTTGACTAATTTTGTTAAAGATTTGCTAAATTTGAACTGTTTTAATTATTTTTTCAAAGTGAAAAATTTTAAGAAAACAAGATTTAGTTAAAAAATTAAAGAAATAAAGTACTAGTAGTATTACTCACAACACAATACTAGTAATATTATAGTGTGAATGTGCCTTGTTTAAAATTTTTTTTTCTGAAAATAAGTGATGGATGTTGTTAATATATATGAAAAATGGTTTTATGTCACAAAAACATCAAAATCGTTTTATATTTCTTTAGATGAGTCAGTACCTCACAGACAATGTAAAAGTAAAAGGTTAATCACTAAAGTAATGTTTATGGCAACGGTGGCAAGACCAAGATGGGTTTCATCTAAAAACGAATATTTCGATGGAAAAATTGGAATTTAGCCATTCACTTTCAAAGAAAATGCCAAAAGGAACTCTAAAAATCGTCTAAAGGGAACTTCGGTAACGAAAGTTATGGAACAGATCGACAAAGAAGAAATTCGAAATATGATGATTAAAAATGATTTGCCAGCTATATACGAAAAATTTCCAAAAAGTGAAAAATCACGTACTGTTTACATATAGTAAGACAATGCCAAGCCTCATTTAACAAATAATGATTCTGCTTTACAAGAAGAACTTGTAAAAGAAGGTTGGAGTCTGAAATTGAAATCTCAATCTCCGAATAGTCCAGACCTTAATGTTTTGGATCACCTATTGATCACCTATTTTTAAGTGCCCATTGGGCACTGCCCAAGCTTGTTAGAAAGCATTGAGTAACCCTTTTCAACAAGCTATTACTTTTGAAAATTGGTCTAACACAAGCGAAGCTATAGCTATAAAAGTTTTATCAAATGGGACAAGTATTATGGAACAGAATTTATGAATCTAATGTGACAACTATTTATGGAACAGAGATAGTATTTTTTAATCCTCGTGTTTAGTTCTTATAACCATATAATACGTTGTGAAATACTTTCATATTTTTTTCCTCTTTCCAGTAAATAGATTGCTGAAACATAGTTGTCATTTGTGAAAAGTATAAATTTTTAAAATTTTTAACCTCCTGTCCCTCAAATCATAGTTCAATGCAAAACTCTTAAACAATCATTAAATGTTCGTCTTTACTAATAATTACAAAAATTTTCAACAGTCATCAAAATTAAAATATAAATTTTCAAAAAATAGTAATTGAATAAGTTCAACTGTATTATATAAATCGTATTCAGATGTTTGAGTAATTTTTATATAATCATTTATATGTTAAAGGTTTCAAATTTGAAATTATTCCAAATTTCGATACTTCAGTTGCAAGTATTAATTTTACATTTTGTGTTAAGCAGTGCGTAATGTTCTCTAGAATATTGCCATATTGCAGCATTTTCAAAATCACTGTACAAAAACGGTAAATTGATTGAGACAGGCGAATCTACACATTATTTCGGGTTTGTCTATTTATTATTAAAACCCAATTAAAAGAAATGATAAGTGATTGTAACTTAAAAATTGTCAACTTATAATACATTTAATTTAGAAACGACGTATTTATAATAATGTAATATTTTTTATCATATATTTGATACCAAATAAATATATATCATATCAACTAAATTACTCGATTAAAAAGTATTTAATTTATCCGCCAAATAGAAGAGATATATATATCAGGAAATTCTGCAGGATGTTGAGGCTGACAGAAAGAAATTTCCAAGTATGCGTAGCCGCAAAAGGAAACGAACAGTAGAAGATCATGACAAGACCCTAGGCTAACCTAACTAAAATCTATCTATTGTACTGTGTGACAATAGTGATTCTGTAAATTTTGTCGAACTGTATTTTATAGTCATTGTAGTAATTCATAAACTATAAACAAATTTTTTGAAAATTAATTGCTTAAATGTTTCAATTATGAAAAGAAACTATATTCGTGGACGTTGTGGACCCATTAAACTGCCAAAGAAAATTCTCAAATTTTTATAGGAGTCATAATCTTTGAGTGGAACACAGGTATCATAGGGCCGAAACTGTATCATAGGCACTCTTATATATATATATATATATATGTGTGTGTGTGTGTGTGTGTTTTGTAAAGAAATTTTTAAAAAATTTAGTAAAATAATACAAATGTTCAGTAAAAATGAATAAATATAAATTATTTTAAATATTCTACTTTACAGTAGTTTTTAATTACTTTTAATTTAATAAACTTCACGAACACTAAATTAAATAACGGAACTTTTAAAATATTTAATGAATAAATGTTAATTTACTGAAATTTTATTGAATTTTCTGAAAATAAATAGTGAACAAAATTAAAAAATACTGAATAAAGAAATCATAGCCATAAAGTTTTCCTGTGTAATATGCATAGACAAACTTCTTATGTTTTTTGTTTGAAATTTAAATAATCTTTTCGTTACAATGTATAAATAGTACATTAATATTTTATGTAATGATATATAACAGTGATATCAAACATGATAAACGATTTCCTGAATCTCAAAGTTTGAATTGGTCAATCTCAGTTTAACTAATAAATACTATTGAAAGAATAACAGCATTGAATATAAAGTATGATCGGTTTTGAAAATTAATTAATTCAATGTTGATTTCGTGAAATAATGTGATGCGTTTTGTTCGATCTCATCGCGTATTCTATAATATCACATATTACAAATTTGGTGAATTTAAAACATTTGGCGAAATCTCGTCACATAAAAGTAAAATTTTTATGAAGAATTTAATTTAATCTTTTATAAATAGATATTTACAAGTTTTTACGAAATTATTATTACGAACTATTAAAGTGTCTCTTAGACATGTTTTCGACAGTTTTCCTATCTTCTTTTTTATTTCTATAAATCTTCAGCAAGTTTTTTTTATTGTCTTAAACATTTAGATCACAAAGCACCATTCAAACACACATTTTAGGATATATTTCGACAGATTCACTGTCATTACCAGGGAAAAACAACTAAAATATATGAAATTAATTTAAATACTTAAACCAATTATTACTTTTTAAACATTTTAATAATTTGTTATAATTTATCATAAAGTAAATGATTTCAGTAGAAAACTGCCTATCAATATTAAAACTAACAGAGTCAAAGAACAATTATATAGATTGTGGGATACATTCAGGCTGAATATATAAGATTGTCAAAAACAAATATTGTTAACAATATTGAAATATTTCAAAACAATTTCGAAAAAGTTAAAAAATTTTTTTCACTTTTTAAATATTTAAAGAATCAGTAATTTCAATTCATTATTCACTACTTGTCAAGTCCATATTGCTGCAGCATTGTGCAATGAAGTTTTTTATAAACAATAAAGAGTTCTCAATAAGCTTGGATTATTTTTGAAAAGTGACTTAAATATGTTTTTGAAATATTAAAAAATTAAAGAAATTATCAATGAAAAAGAAATAACTAAAATTTATGTCCATTAAATTCGGTTTTAATAAACTTACACACACACACATATATATATATATATATATATATATATATGTGTGTGTGTGTGTGACTGTGACTGTGACTGTATAACGAAAGGGGAATCGCAAGGACAGTAACAACTGTAAAATCAAAAAAATGGGTAACCGGATTAAACAGAACATGAAAAAACAGAAGAATTAATTTTAATAATTAGTTTTAATATTTTAGTGTTAATGTTAAAAATTATATCGATAGCTTCATTTAAACCGGTAATCTTAAAAATTTATTAATATTTAATATTTTATTATTTTTAGGTTGAAATAAAAATTATATCGATAGCTTCATTTATTAATCATGGAATTTTCAACGACACAGTGTACGGGTCGGATATTGACCTAAAGTTAAGACTGAAGTCTCCGCCTGCTCTCTCTTTTGGGCAAGTAACAGATGTAACAACTGTTTTTGATGAATTAGCTGCCACATTTCCTGATGAAGACAATTACAACGAGATTCTTTCATATTCCTATTCAACTTACATTGAAGATGTTGCTGGAAGATCACCTCTGTTTCCAATTTGAATTTGGAATCATTTTGATGCT
Source organism: Schmidtea mediterranea (assembly GCA_022537955.1). Lineage (NCBI taxonomy): Eukaryota > Metazoa > Platyhelminthes > Tricladida > Dugesiidae > Schmidtea > Schmidtea mediterranea. Next base: position 74,694,049 of record CM039679.1, on the reverse strand, counting down.
GGTGCAGAAAGGTGTCCTAAGACAACAAATTGCTGCGAGAGCTTCCACAACGCTTTAAATTCATTGTTCTATTGTAGTCACCCAATCATTTTGGACCTAATAGATGGATTGAGGAGGGATATAGCTTGCCAGCAACTAATTTTAGCGAATTTTTGCATAGTTCTGTTTTTTCATATTATGCTTTTTGTTCTGCTTTATCATGCTCTATTTTTTCAAAGAACCAAAAAATGATGGAACATATATTTAAATGTTAAAAAAATGCTTTTTTACAATTTTCCATTCAGAACTTTATTAGCAATATTACTTGTTATGCATTAACAAAAAATAGTTTATGTCTTCAAATAATGTTCGTATTCTGTAGAAATAGGCACCTTACTTTATAGAACTTAATATTAGGGAAAATATTTTGTCTGTTAAAGAAAAATATTTCATCAACAGATTCCGTTATTATAAAGTATTTATATCTCATTTCGCTGGGATTGAAATTCATGGAACAGTTATAGCCAATCTTTATGAAAATTAATCCAAAAAGAAATTGAACTCAAATTAGGAATTTAGATGATATTACACAGTATTAAATACTTTATAATTTATTATTAATTAGTGTTTATAATTTTTTAGTTAAATTTAAAAATCACATAATCTCTATAATTTTGATTACTTTTAAATAAAAACTTATATTTTGTCAATATAAATTAATTTTTTAAATTTTAATATAATAATTTATAAATTGAAAAAGTGTAAAACTACTTTTAAAAAGTGTGAAATTAAATCAATTTATTTATAATTAATTTAAAAGTTATTTTAAAATATTTCAATATAAACAATAAAAAATGATAAAAATAAATTTTTTAGTGAAAATTACTTATTTAATTGAAAATTTTATTGAGTTAATCTGTATTTTACATATTATGTTTATGAATACTAAATTTTAGCACGAGTTGATCTTCATTAACAATGTCTTTATAGATAACACTTTATAATTTTGGTAATTAACTTTAATTTCTTACCTAACTTACTTTTCAATAAATTATTTATCAAAACTCTCTAAATTTTGAAAGTGAATTATTATTTTTGTTTAAAATAAAACTTTCTATATAATCTGTCAAATCAAAAATGGATAATATTTATGGTTCTTTTCATTTATATTAAGAATACTAAATATTTTGTACACTTTAAATAACCCTTACGGTGAATAATCAGATGATAAAGTTAAAATATTTTAGATGCAAATTCCATAATTTATTATTATGGTAATAATAATGACTTTGTTCATTCCTCGTATTTTTTCATTATCATCATAAATACTATTATCCTTTTTTTATTATTATTATTATTATTATTATTATTATTATTATTATTATTATTATTATTATTACCACCATAATTATTATTAAAAGTACAAATAAGATTATTCATTTATTATTTTTGATTGATTTACCAAACAGTTTATATATAAAATTTTCTAGGATGAAAATTGATTACCTAAAATTCCTAGACAAATATTTACAGACAAATGAATTCTTTAATTTATAGAAATTAATCACAAATTGATTATGTAAAGAAATTGTGTTCTAAAAATGAATCGTATATCGATTTCAAATCACATACCAAATGATGACTGACAAATTTATTGCACAAACATCTCTCATAGATCGACAACATAACATTCAATTGAATTCATTTAAACAAAAAAAGGAGTTTTTCTTTTTTCTTATCTGATTGCTTATTTGATATGCTATAAGAAATCATATTTTTGGTTAATATCAATTTAGAATCAAAGTAAAATATGTTTGGTAATTATTATCTTTATTTGGACTACTAAAAAAAATTACTTTTATTTTTTGATTTAATTTACATTTTTACATTTTTTTAAATTTACATTTCAAAAATAAGTTAATAATGTTTAATATAAACATATTTCGATCTGTTTTAACTGTAAAATTTAATCAGGATAAGTTTATATAACAATTGTATTACTGAGAAATTTTGTTCATTTCTATTTAATTCTATGCAGTTAATTTTACAGAGAAATACATGCAATATCATTTGCATGAATTTTGATTGTATTAATGACTTTTAAAAGAAAACCAGTTGAAATTTTTGTCATAGCTTTGAAGAGTTTCGCATCAATGATAGATAAAACTTTTTTACCTTCAAATCATTGATTTGGCATAATTCAATAAAATGCGGTAAAATTTGTACTAATTAACATGGGAATTTGATGAATATTATTTTTTAATTAAATTAGCGTATTTACATTTAACTTTGCTCTTTTTAAAGGTAAGAGTTATCTGATTATCTAAACATTTAACTTTACATATTTTGTGGGTTCATAAAATTTATAATAATATTAATATTAATAATAATAATATTTTTTGAAAAATAATAATATAAGCCCTTGCTGCCAAGTTTATATTAAATGGATGAAAAAAATTTCCTAATATAAAATAATTATTTATGAAAAGTTTCTATCCATTTAATATATACTTTGCAACAAGGGCTTATCTTTGTTTAATTTGTTAAAAATGTTTTAATTTATGTTACTACCAAGAAATAAGGTAGAAGAAGAAGAAGAAGAAGAAGAAGAACATGATAATGATAATAATAATAATAATATATAATAATAATAATAATAATAATTTATTTTAATCAAATAATAAAACAAATAATAGAGTATTCGAAAATTGTGTAAATATTTATTGAACAGGTGTTGAACTTATCTTTGATAAGATTTTCAGGGTCATTAATTGACAAAAATAAATCATGTTTAATCTAATCTGTCTATTTATTTTATTATAAAATTGTTTTGTTTGATATTTAAAATATTAAACTTAATATAAAAAGTATTTTAAAATATATGAAAATTAGTTTCAAAGAAAAAAGTAAATTATATAAATGTCATTAATATTTTTGATTTTAAAAACTATAATATTAATATTTTTAAAAATAGTTATTAAAAATACGAAATAGATTTAATGATGAAAAATTCAAAATTTTGTAAGTTAACTGAAAATATTTCAACTTATTTTGAAATATTAAAATCCCAAAAAACGAATTGATTTCTGGCGAGATGATTATCGCTCTATCCTGGATTTTAATATATTGTAAATAAAAAATTGTTTGGTTGAAAAGAAGTAGAAGATTTAGTAAGTTGTTAACGATTAGTTTTAAAACTTTATGTATGATTTCGTTGAAGTCTTTGCTTATATTATTAAAAATACTTATTGAAGAAAACGGATTCCGCATTCGTCTATCAGATATGATATCAAAAGATTATTATTTGAATTTATATGTTCATTTCTGATTCCATGAAAAAATGTTAAAAATGAAGTCCGAACTTGAACTTATAAAAATGCTTTGTGGTAATGAGCATTTACTGAAAAAAACAGTTTTTAATGTTTAATGTGGAATCGAAATACTTCGCAGTTAGAGCTGATGATAGGAAAGGCATTGGTATTGATTGTTTTAATATAAATCGTTATGTAAAAGAAATAATAAAAGTCAATTAAAAAACCTATACATTTTATTTGTTCGGCTAAGACAGTGGTGCCAACCTATCTTCATTTGCGACTCCCATTTCTTTTGAAAAATTTGTCGCGACCCCTGAGTATACAGTAGGTTTTTTTTAATCGTCAACGTAGTTAAAATGAAACTATTTCTGGAATTTCCTTTCATTAGAGGTTTTTACACATCATATAATTTTGTGAAACAATGGTTTTATTTATGCATATGAATACAAACATTTATTTTATAAACAAACTGCATTTAAACATTTATTCATAAGAATTCAATGTGAGGTTTGTGCTTGCAAAGAAATCATGATCGCCTCCATGTTCGGAAATATATGGGAAATCGCAATCTGTAAGTCATCCTCTGGATCTAATCGAGATCGATATTTTGTTTTAATGTCAACTAATTTTGAAAAGCCGCATTCACATGAGTAGGTCGATGCGAATTGAATCAAAATATTAATTGCCTTTTTTTCAAATCGACATATTTGTTTTCAGTTGATAACCAAAATTTTTGGCAAGAGACCTAAATTGAATACGCAGAGTTTCGTCGCTTGAAATATCAATTAACCGTTCTTTTTCATTTAAAGAGATATTGGAATTAATAATATAAAACGAAAATGGATCACGGATCCAACCTAATTCTTTATCTGGAAATTTTTCGAACCTTTTCGTGAAGTTTTCTCCCAATTTTATCAAATGATGGGAAATGATGTTTTGAATAACATGAAATCTATATTATTTTCATTAGTAAATTCTGAAAAGCACGGAAACATGTCTGTGTTGTTTTTGTTTAATTCTCCTTTCCAAAGTATTATTATTATTATTATTATTATTATTATAGGTAAGGAGTTTTACAATAGTAAAGTTAAGCAAATTCTGGATCGTTTCAAAATACAATACAAAGCCGCCCATGTTGAAAGATTTAACCGGAAATTGAGGGATAGATTGAAGAAATATTTCGTGCATCAAGGAATAAAATATGGATAAATGTATTACCGAAAATACTTGTTAGTTATAATAATTCATCACATCGAGGTCTGAATGGTTTGAGACCCGTGGATATCAGCTCGAAAACATTAGCTAAATCATTACGGCCTAAAAAGTTGTAAAAATTACAAAACCAAAATATAAAGTTTGTGATCACGTTAGAATTAGTAAAATATCTGCTTCACCTTTCATCAAAAATTTCGATAGTAATTGGAGTGATGAGGTATTTCAAATTACTAAAATTAATACTAAACAGAGTCCTGTAATGTATATTATTAAAGACAGTAACAACAATGTCATACAGGGGAAATTCTATGAACAGGAATTACAAGTTATTTCCAAACCTACAGTGTTCAGAATTCAGAAAAAATTGAAAACTAAAATGGTTGGTAAGGATATCAAACACCCTCATGGATATCATCAAAATACCTAGTATTTTGAGTTTCTATACAATTTTACCGAGCAACAGTTGCCCACTAATCCATCCTGAAAATAAAGCAAGTAAATTTATCGTTGATCTTTAATATCCTATTTATTTACATGGAAGTTGCCAATGACGATATTATTAGTATGTATAGTGGTAGCCAAAGTGGTGGTGAATTATCATATTTTATCGGTAAACAGTATGGATCAGGATGGTTGAGATTTGCACTTCCTATTCTTAAACGCCTTGGTAGTTTTGTTATGAAAACTGCTAAAGATGTGATAATGAATGAGCTGAAAATATTACCATCTCTGAAATCAAATGCGTTATCCGAGGTAGGGAAAGTTCTACCAAGTGTTGCAAGTATGTTTCAAAAACAGGAACCGACACCAGCACCAACTCAAAAACGTAAAATACATCATAAAAAAAAGGTTATGGAACTATATTTCAAAAATGATTTGTGGTAAATCTGAATTGTGCTTATTTGATAGACCATCTCCCCAAGCAGTAATTGAAATGGGAGTCTTTGAAGAAGTATTTCCGATGAATTCTATTATGTATAGTAGAACTGATATTGAATTTTATATTAACGGTTCTCAAACTGAATATTTAGATTTGAACGATACATTGTTAACTGTTCAGATCAAAGTTGTAGATAAAGATAGAAAATCGTTGGGTGAACCTAGTGATGTAATACCAAACAATTTCTTGTTTGATACACTTTTTAAAGATGCAGTTCTCGGATTTAATAATATCAAGATTGAGGGCGGTAACAGTACATATATTCACAAAGCTCTAATAGAAACTATTATAAATTACAATAGCGATACTAAAAATGCATGTTTAACTCCAATGGGTTATGGTAGTGATGACGATAGGAAAAAGTGGATTAAGAGTTCGAAATTATTTACCATGTGCTCATCATTACAACTAGATTTTATGAATCAACCAAAATATTTACTCCAGGGTGTTAATGTACACATTAGATTGAAAAGATCAGAGTCTGCATTATCACTAACAAGTGCCACCACAGCACCAATTTTTCAATTAGTTGATGCAAAATTATTGGTGAGAAGAGTTCGTGTTGATCCCTCTGTATTAGCAGGTCATCAATTGGGGCTTAATTCTAAGTATGCAATATATCCATTGAAAACAAAGGAAATTGTTCAATTTGCAATTGCTAAAGGTGCAGCTTCTTTTTATAAGGAACAAATATTTGGAGATAGAAGAATGCCCAACTTTATATTGGTAACATTTCAAAGTGAATTTCAATATAATGGATCATACTTAAAATCGAGCTCAATTTTCAAAAATTTTGGAGTAACATCGCTAACTTTATCGAAAAATAGTGATTTTAGAGAAACATATACTCAAGATTTCGATAATGATAATTTTTGTGCTACATACATGCAGAGTATAGTGAGAAATATGGGTTATTTGGATAAAAATCTTAATTGTGGTATAACTCTTGATGATTTTAAAAACAAATATCTATTCTTCACATTTGTTTTTGCACCAGATTTTGATTTAAATCAGAGTCAATTGCCTCAAAATGGAAATTTACGATTAGATATAAAGTTTGCTAAAGCTACAACTGAGCCTCTGCATGTTGAAATATATGGAGTATTTGAAAATGAGGTATAAATGAAAATTTGGTATAAATGTATAGATAATTTATAATAATTTGTCAGCGAGTAAGTTTTTCATGTTATGTTTTATTTTTAATATAATTATTGTTATAATTATTATTATTATTGTTATTATTATTATTAATATTATTATTATTATTATTATTATTATTATTACTATTGTTATAATTATTATTATTATTGTTATTATTATTATTAATATTATTGTTATTATTATTATTATTATTATTATTATTATTAATATTAATATTATGTGTTTAATTAATATTTTATTAATGTTAACAAAGCCATAGCATGATAAGTGCATGATTTACAAAGACACTGCATGATCATTACATGATTTACAAAGACAGTTCATGATCATCACATAATATACAAAGCCAGTGCATGATAAGTGTGTGATTAGTAACAATGAACACATACATACACACTCAAGACTGTATGTAATTTACAAAGAAATCACATACATACTTTGTTTGTATGTGATTTACAAAGAAAACATGACTACACAATATAGGCTGCGTGCGTAAAAATCTCTCACTTATATGTGTATATTGTTAAAATGTGATTGGCAAAATCCTGAAAATATTATTATCTTTAGAAACATATGCAAATTCAAAATCTGTCACAATTAATTCAAAAATTTCAATGTGGCAGGACAAAATAATATTTTAAGAAGTCTTCTAACTTCATCCATTGGTAATTTTTATTTATTATTTATTACTATTAATTTTCGACTGGTTCGATGTAACCGAAAATAATGATCTTTTGGATTTATATGACGTTTTTTTTACTTTTTATCTAAACTTCTATTATTAATTAATTCATTTTCAAAGAGGACTCTTAAAAAATCTACAAAATTTTAATTGAAAAATTGCCTTTTTAACAAATTTTCTAAATTTGATCCAGTTTTATATAAAGAAATAAATTTACTGTTTTTACTGCGAAGGTATATCATAATAAACGTATAAAATTTATATTAATACATTGACCGCTTTGTAAGTCACTTATGACTGACATTAAAATTTTATAAAAAACTTGTTGGCGTTCAATGTGTTAAATGTTTCATTGTTGTATATGAAGTCATTTACTGAACAAGCTTTTATTCGGAACAATTTAAATGCAACTGAATTTCACAATAGTAGTAACTGTACAGAATAATTTGTTGTTGGATTGTAAATGATGAAAGAAATATTTCTGCTTTTGGAAATAAAATATCAGGTAATATAGCAGGAATTAGCAACCCGCGGTTCGCGAAAATTTTTTTTGCGTCCCACCAAGCATTTTTTTTGTATTTTTATATATTAATGTTATTAGTATGTATAAAGCTTTGTAAATTATTAATGAGTGGGCCCGCCACAAAATTTTAAAATTTAAATTGGCCCGTGGGTTAAAAAGGTTGTTCACCCCTGTAATATAGGTTCAATTAACGCGGTATTTTATGATTAATTAATCTGAGGTTTACCATTAATTTTAATAAAAAAATGTCATTGTTAAAGTTTTTAAATACATCGAAAACATTGTTAATATTGTGATGAATTTTAAACATTCTCATACAGTTGAATAATTATTACAAAAATTCTTTAGCTTTTTCACTTTGATCTTTTAATACCATTTCCATTATCTTTATTGCAGATTAAATCAACTTGTTTATTTAAATTTCTTCACAGCCTTGAAATAATATTGGTTTATTGTTTAAAACTAACGAAAGATAATAATATTAATTGATTAAAATCAGATATTAATATCAAATTAATATCAATACAATATTAATTAATACTATTGTATTAATTTCGATAAAAGCTGACTTTGGTATAAATTGATGTAAATTAATAATTAATTTAAAAAAATTAATAGTGATTTATCATTGTATTTTTTGATCAAATACATATATATTTTGAAGCAATTGACTATTGATAAACGTACAATTTAGGTGTTATGAAATCGAATTTTGAAAGTGTTGCCCTATTTATAAATAAATATTTATTTGGATTTTTAAGTATATTTGTTTAAAATTAAAAGACAAAAGAGTGATCAATTTTTTGTTTGCTAAGTATATTTTTAGAAAAATTTAACATTTGTAAACAGGTTTTTTAAAAAATTCAGTTTCCGTTTTCTTTAAATTTATATTCTAATAAAAATGGTTTATTATCTATTAACTTTCACTCTTTGTATTGAGATCAACTAAACCCAGTTCATTTTAAATGCGGTTTTAAAAAAAAATTACGCCAGTAAATTATATTTTGTTTATTTCATTCATTTAAGTTTAATTATTTTTTGTTAGTGTTTTATTACTATGTTCCTATTAGTAAAAATTTAAATAAAAACTAAAATTTTGTTAGCTTTGCTTGCAAAATCTATCAAAATATATATATGAGATCGTTTGACTCCTATGTACAGTCTGTACAGTACAGATACTGGAAAATTTTATATGCAGAGGGAAGGTTAAAACCTTACAATAGAAATATTATATTATAATTAATAATACTAATGAAATAATAGTAATATCTGATAATGGTTGAAATTGATTATTTAATTTGATTTAAATATAGTATCGAAGTATATAAAATTGATTCGCTTTCTAATGGTATATTAGCAACGATCTTATTTTCCTTACATAACAACACATTTGATTTTAACCCTCTAACGCATGCACCTGATGAAGGCAGATGGGGACATTAGACAAGGTTATCTCTGTACAGTGATGCATGAATGGTTGCGACAGCATTCGTAGTTTTCCTCTAACAGTCAGTTGAAGTTTGAATTGCTTATAAATGTAGAAATAAATTTATGCATTTGAAGGTCCAATTTGAGTTAGTCAAAGTTTTAATCAAATCATTTGATTTTATTACTTTAGGTCAACATAAATAAAATTTAAATACTCTTCTTTATGTTTCACACTCTGTTTGTTTTCTAATGGAATAGAATCAGCACATTTTATTCCAATTGACTGATTTATAAAAATAATATTTTCTACAGCCGTTCCTATGCAAATGTTGATTCTGTGGTAAAATAAGAATCTTCTTCTAAAAAGTGTTACTTTGGTAATTCTTTTATTATTTCAATGTTTATAAATATTCTTATATATGATATATGGTACTAATGTAGTTAGATCCAATATATTCCTAAAATATAACACGATATCTGTGTGTCTTCCTTTTGTATTATTTGTAATAACTGTGTCCGATTATAATTTCTTGTTCTCTTTCATCTCCTTTTACAATCACATCTTTTTTTGATGCATTGTAGATAATAAAATTATGGTATTACAAAGTGAGATTCTTGATGAATGCAAAAATTGTGGAAAATTGTTTTCATATGCCTTAAAGTAAAATTTATTATTTTTTTGAGCTGTTCTCAAAATTATCAATATGGTATCTCTTAAAATGGATATCCTGTTTGAGAATCGTTGACTCAAAATATTTTCTTTTAATATTTGTTCTTGTTTTAATGGCATTTATTGTTTTATTGGCTAAATGGTCACCTTCAATCAAAACCAAACCATTGCTCATCTACAGTTAAATGACACGATGGCATTTATAAATTTCCTAAATTATGATTTACTTGTTTCAGAATTTTTTAAATAGGATCAAGGTGGTAATTGCCACGCCGTTTAGTATTGAATTTTTATAATTAAATCTAATAAATCCGTAAATTTCGTGGTATCTATCCTTAGTAAAATTGGTGGTCCATATTCTCGACTCCATAAGCGACCAATGCTCACATACAAAGATTTCAGATGTCCAATAGTGAGCCACACCCAAATAAATGCACCTCTCTAAATAATATCTATTGGTTTCCACTGTTTTCTGTATTGTTTTTATGTGAACTTTAACGGCCTCTTTATTTGTCATGTTAGCAATTAGTGATACTAAATTATCAGGAAAAAGTAAACGAAAAGCATCAACTTGTTCTTCAACCGTGGTCCCTAGTGATAAAATTACTTTGTTAGTGGAACATCTAATAACATAATGTGCAGGATGTCTCCAAGAATTTGGAGGAAAACAGTACAACACACTACGAATTTTTGCTGAGGAATGAGTGTTATTATTATCTTATGTATAGGTATCTGCTATTTTCACATTACGTATTGGTAATTCTTCTTTGCTTTCAATATCGCTGTGGTAAGAGTTTGTACTCACACTATTAGAAACTTCTGATTTGTCACTTGTGTATTTATTTTCTGCGTCTGAATCTTGTTTTTATGTTACAGAAGAACATTCTTCGTATCCATCGGTCGAGACAATTTTTTTATGTTTCTGTATAATAATATAAATCAATAATAATATAAGCAATACAAATAATATCAATACGATGAATATCTAATACAGTATGGCGACAGTTGACAACTTCAAAATTAGGCACAAAAATACTTCAGTAATGTCCAAAAGGTCCTGATCACCTGATTTTTGTACGGCCGCAGCGAGCAATAGAGAATGAATGGCAGTGTTATTATTAAATGTCAAAATTAAGAATTTTAAAACAACTACTTTTATCAAACTAATTCTTAATCCTTTCATGACAATAATAAATTAGTAAAATGCCTTTCTTCAATTTATTCTGAATGTATATAGTAGTTAGTTTAAGTCCTCCGGTTCGGTAGTATGAGGTTAAAGATTAAAAAGAAAGGTATTATTGAAATTGGTTAATGACAACATTCAAATTGCATATATATGCTAAAGGTTTTAACAAACCTCTTCCTAAAAAATTTATGATATTATAGAAAAAGTTTAAATTATCGAAATAGACAAGTGTATGGTCCAATTTGGTTATACATTTCTTAAGTAATGAAATCTTAGAATTTGAAGATATTTTGCAAACTAGCCATATGGAAAATTTAAATTACACCTTGCGCATCATCTAATCAGTATAAACACATGTAAAATTTTAAATGGTATTGATGCAATCAGTAACGAAAAATCAAAACTATTTTATTTTTTATTAATAAAATCTATTTAATGTATTTAAATGCGACGCAGTAATAAGTAATGTGAGAAAAAAATTATTCATTTTATGCTAAGATCCTACTTTTACTATTTGATCAAAATGAATGTCAATTAAAAGTTTTTGTCCTAATGAAATCTGAAGATGTAATAATATATCATTAGATTCTAATAAATGATTCTATATTTTGCTTTATAGAATGAATATGAAAAACTGTTTGGTCATATATGGAATTTTTGCTTCAATTTATTATTGACATAATAATAACTGGTCTTGTACAAAAATGTTAACAATAACTTTTTTGTTTTAATGAAGGCTTATTCTTATTGGTTTCTATATGATAGCATGTTAATTATATAGGGCAATGGTTCCCAACCTTTTACAGTAATCGTACCCCATGGTAAAAATTTAGACTTTCACATACCCTTCATTATTTCTGTAATTTATAAAGTACAAATACGATATGCATAATTTTTTAAATGAAATCATATTTTAAGTAAAAAACTAATTACAAAAGGTAAAAAAATTTTAATGAGAGCACTTGTGCTGCTTTTATCATCAACCAACTGTTGTGCTCTTGGTACAGTGTTCGAAAGGGCAAACCGCATTTCACGTACCCCCAAGAAGTGCACCACTTACCCCTACGGGGTACAAAGACCCCCGGTTAGGAACCACTGGTATAGGGTTTATATTCAATAAAAAATACTATTATATTAATTTTACAATAAAATTTAGTAAAATTTTAAAAGTATTTATTCGATAAAATAAAAATAAATTCAATTTAATTATATTTTGAATAAATAAAAAAAAAATTCTGTTAAATAAAGATTTGAGTTTAAAAATTTGAACATATTTTTATTTTTTTAATGATATTTAAATGTATACCTAATTGATGAGCGCACCTGCTGATAATGTATCCTGAAAATACCGAAAAATATGCAACTAGATTAATCTTTGAAAAATAAATGTAAAATGTTTATTCAAAAGTAATATATATTATATTTCAGAATCCATAACATAACAAAATCACTTAGAAAATCTGAAGCTCTACTGTGCAGTTTTTTGTGTTATTCGGTGAAAGGATTATTACTTTATTGTAGTAAAATTTTTTAATTTGCAAAAGTAATAACATTGAATAGACAAATAAAATTATTTCATACATTTTCTGACTGGGTAGTTGTTACATTGTGACACTTTCTAAATGCAGTCAAGTAGTTCTAAATTAAAGCCTAATAAAAAAATCACAAAATTTAATTAAATAATATTTTGAACTTAAGTCTTCTTTATTCAAATTAGACTGATATTCTTGACTTACTTAATTATTACTACAGATTTATGTATGGAAAATAAATCGAGAACTGAGATGATGTTAATTTTTATCAAATTGAAGATTTTAATGCTCACTAATATTAGCTATATCAGTCTTTTTATTCTTATTCACCAATCTGACCATATATATTCATTTGAAAAATAATTTATATGAAAATTTAAAATCGCCAAGTATATTATATAACATCTCGCTAAATATTTCGACTGTTTATCAGTCTTCAAACTAAAAATCGCATTCATGCCTTCTTTCTGTGATTAATTTATATAAAGTTGATATTTATAGTTAATTATTTCTCATCGATGACATAATAATTGCAAGCAGCATAAAGCTTGCAGCAAAATGAAATTTTATAATATACTTATAATACAAAAAAATCGAGACACATAATTTATATTTAAACGTCTTAAAATTATATTTTCAAAGCAATTAATATGCTATTAGCTGACAAATTGCATATTGGAAGTAAGGAAGGTTAACAGAATATTAATATAACAATTAGAAATAAACATGTTGTAACACTATATCTAAGCATAATAATAAATAAACAATGTTGAATAATTCGTCGAAATTATGAAAGTATAATTTAAATAAAAATTATACACTGCGAAAATTGGATTACCTAAAATAAAATATGAAATATTTCGACCTAAAATAGGTCCTGACAACTTTAAAAATAAATTTAGCAAGATCATAATTTTATTATCTACAATGCATCATAAAGTTGTGATTGTGGAAGAAGATAAAAGAAAACAAGACATTATGATCGAAACAGTTATTAAAAATAACGCAAAAGGAATACACACAGATGGCCTGTTATATTTTTAGGAATATATTGGATATAACTACATTAGTACCATATATCATACACGCGAATACTTATAAAAATTGGAAAAAGTTAGTGAGGTAGTAATGGTTATAGAAAATATTGTGTTAATTCTCATCCATTAAAAACCAATGTAAACAATGTCATTTTTGTGGAAAAGAAAAAGAAAAATTTTGTATAGATTGCACTAAAACAAAAAATATCGGCTTTATTTAACAAAATAATCAATTAAAAAGTTATACAAAACCACTGACCAACCATCACAGTAACGGTTTCAATAAAAAAGGTTAAAATTTTAAAAGATGATATACTGAAACTTGTAACAACACAAAAATACCTTTCTTAGAAAAGAAAGTAAAAGAACAGGTTGCAGATATTATAAGCAACCGTATGTTTCACAAAATGAAATCAGCAATGAATTTCAAAACAGAAAATTACAATGAACCAATAATCAACCAAAAAGATATTGGGTATATAGAGAAACAATATATATTTGTGACAATTGTCCAAATGTGACGTTTAATCATTGTAAAAAAGTGGTTATTTCTAATATCGCTTCTAAGAGATGAATTAAAAGATTAGATATCTGAATAACAGATATTTAGCAGCATTTGGAGAAGATTTCGGTCAGCCGGTGAAATACGAGGACTCATCATTTGAATAGAGTGATTGGAGCAATCCATGGAATATGAATAATTTTAATATTTTAGGTTAAACTCATATAAATCCGCGAGAGCCAAAGAAATATGTAACCATGAGGTTTTACATGTGATATATAAGAATTGTCATTAAATTAATTACGTTATTAAATTATTCCTCTGGCATAGAGACCTTGTTATGTAGCTTTTTGCTAATAAATTGGATCAGATATGGAATTTTATAAATTTTTGTCCAACTTTATAAAACCAATCATAAATATAAGTTGGTTATGGTGCAAAACCTTCTAAATTTCATTCATTTTCAATAATTTATTAATTATTATAATTTTTAATTTGAAGACACTAGATAAGGCTCCTTGCACAAAGTTATTGCGGAATTAGACTTTCTTTGTCACGAAACTACACATATAGATCCTTCTTTTGATTTTAGGTATTATAAAATGAACTCCTAAAGAAATTTTCAAAATGGATACTAAATTGAATGAATTGAACGAATCTTGTACCTGAAATCTGATATAATTTTCTAAAATCTGTTTTAATTTTCCGTATTAAAAATTAAAATTATTTTTTAATATTACTTATTTATCCGAGTTTATCTTATATGTTAAAAAAAAGCATAAGTGCACAATATTTATTCTCACGATAAATTTTCAACACACTCCTTTATATATCTTTGTTGCGTAATATCTACAACTTGTAGACTATAAGTGAGTTTATTGATTTTCTAATTATTGATACAGAATATACAAACATACCAACATTCAAATACAATCATCAAATATCATAACCAAACTCTGATCTTCAAATAACAATTTTGGCGTTGTATTATGTAATAGTTTAATTTAATTAATTATAAAATATTCTTTAATTATCCTTCAATACAATGTGAACTATGGATAATATATATAATTTGAATAAATATAGACAAGCATTGAAATGCCCACACCTTCGGTCACAAAGTCACACAACCGCGTATCCAAGATTTTGTTTTGGGAAGCTCAAAAGGTCATACTAAACTATAAGTAATAAAATACATACATGAAGTCGGAATTCCAATTTTATTAATATATTATTTACATTTAAATAATTTGTTTCAAATACATAAAAAGAAAACATTAAAACTATAAAGTTCTGCACAACAAATTCAGGCGTACCAATAAGAAATATTAATATTTAAGTTTAAAAACAGTGAATCATTTAAATGCTAAATATTTGGCAAAGCGCAATTGGGACTAAGTGGGAAGATGCTAAAAATTAGTATAATTGAATATAATGCAATAGAAAAATTAACCAAACTAAAAATGGAAAAAGCCGATTTAGAATTAAAATGTACGAATAAGTGCGAGCTAACAGTGTTGCTAATGACTTTATTAAATATAAAGATTGGAAATCGTGAAAGAAATAGAATTTAATATATTACTAAAAGATTAATAACATACAAAAACCATGAACTTTGAATCACAAAGGAAAAGAGCAAGAATTCATATTATGTCGTACAAGAGTAAAAAAAGTTTTTTTTCTAATTTTGATGAGAAATAACAGCAAACTGAAGGTTGTGAAAACTATCAGAAGAACAAAACTATTATGATACGAACTAAATAAATGAAACATAAAATTCCAGTATTATTTAAAACGACTCTAAAAGACTTTTGAGGTTCATTTAAAACGACAGTCATCTCATTATTTAATGATTTAATTTTTCAAATTCATTATCTTAATCAACAGATATTTCTGAAGTATTGATAAAAATAAATGAACAACTAGTTTATTTAAACAATGAAAAAGGTAAATTATTACCTAAAAATTTTCAAATAATATTAGTTCGATTGACAATCTTTCTATATTATTTAAAGTCTAAAATATAATATTATAACTAATTGCTATTAATAATTTACCTATTACTTTTAATCAATTATAAGTAACTTATAACCATGTAATATTACTAAAATATAAATTTAAAAAATTAATTTGAAATTTAAGTTTTCGTATTAAATGATACCGAATTCTTAAAGTAAAAATGTTTTTTTTTAAACTGAAAGATAAAAAAATCGATTATTGTCTATAGATGGCGTGGTATTTTTTGAGAAAATAGGAACAAAATAAAAATTTAATTAATATTAATTATATTTTTAGCATAAATTATTTAAATTGAACCTAATATTTTATAGAAAATAAAATTAATTCTTTTAACATTCACATGAAAAGCGACAAAATTTAAGACATTAAGATTATTTCTATATATATATATATATATATATATATATATAACGTTTATATAAAATCTGGTATTTGCATTCTTATTATCAAATGTCTTTAAAATTAAATTTAGTATAGATGAAATGATAAAAATAATTACATCACTAACTCAAATTCATATAAACATTTCGAAATGTAAGACTTTAAATATATCATATTAATATAATAAAATAAATCATTTCGATATAATAAAATATACTTACATTTTTAACGACACCTGAAACCACACAATTATTCAACGGTCGGTAAAGATCAATTTCTGAAATCATTTCATTTTATGTATTCTGTAACTGTCTGTAATCGGAAATGGAACCAGACAGATAAAGATGTGTGTAGACATGGGACTCACAATACATAATTCACTCAACTTCCAATAGTAATGTCGGAGAAAATTATGTATTGCATTCAGCAGACAACTTCTATCTCTCATACATCAATACATACAAAATAATGTGTGTGCCTTTACTTTACTAGCCAATTACAATCGAGTTGTCTGGAAATTAAAATATTGTCTCATTTTGTTGTGTCTGTATTCGTTTTCAAAAATCATTGTTTAAATAGTTGTTTTTAATATAAAACTTATTTATTAACAATATTTGTCTGAATTATAGTAATGAATATTAGATAGCCTTTGAATTCTGACACAAAACTCACCGACCGCATAAGCAACTGGTTATTCATTCCATAAACACCATGCCATATTCTTTGCATTATATGAAGCTTGTACATTTTCAAATAGTTTTAAGTTGTGCAAAAGTTGCGAAGTTGGACTCTAGCACCTTTTTTCGAAGTTGCTACCTAATAACACGCGAATATTTTTCTATGTTACGTATGATATATATATTATATGATCTCAATTAAAAGTTTGTAAAAATTTTTCAATTTTGATGTTATGAAATTTAATTAAAAAACTTTTTGAAATATGAGATTTATAAAACAATTTTAAAAATTTTTGCTACTTCAAATGAACATTCCGAAAATAATGAATTAAAAGTTATTGGGATTGAATTAGTCCATGAAGCTCAACGTTTGGACAGAGCAAATTAAATGAAATTAGGGATCATTTTTTTGATACTGCTTTAACATTGGGAACAGATGATTTGAATATTTTAATGTTGATTTATAGCCAGTTAGGCAATGCATATTTTTCACTGAGAAAGTATGGTAGATCATTGCATTACCATAGGCTAGATTTAGACTTATTGAGATGGCTCGAAGATTTATCTGATGAAGGTGAAGCATGTGGAAATCTTGGCAATATATTGAAAATGTTTGGCAAATTCGATGAATCAATAACTTGTTGTGAATACCAGTTAAAAATTGCCGGAAGTTGAATGACAAACCTGGCTTTGCACGAGCATTATATAATTTAGGTAATGTTTTCAATAATAAAGCCAAAGCTTCTATGGCTATTAGCCGACAAGATTTGGTCAATTTCCTCCTCATTCAAGAAGCTCTTGAAAAAGCACCCATGTATTATCGACTCATCAGAATTCAATGTTCCATGATTGGTCAAGAAATCCGAACGGAAAATAACTTAAAAATAAATCAACATCATTTGACTTTTCCAAATAACGTTTAACTGGAGTTAATTGAACTGAATTCTTTGCCAATATCGAAATCAAAGAAAATCAAACAACTCCAATGAAAAGTCAAAGTACCCTAACTGGGGCCCTAGGGCTCCAGATGAAAAGCACTGAGATAGGCCAATGATGACTTTGAGTGTATAATGCTGGCCAAATTTAGATTGACCAAAATAACATTTTATAAACTAATATTTTATATAGGAAAATTTTCACGGCACCCTTATCAAACCCTTCGGTGCATGGTTTGAGAACCCCTGAGTTATGTTCAATTTTATTTTTTGAATAGTCATAATCTGTGAATATGAAAGAGCACAGCTGAAAAGGTATTGGAGGCTTAACAGGTTACGCAAAATTTTAACTTTGAAAAATTATTTGTTTTTTGAAGTGATAATTTTACTTGAGATTTCTCTCTATAATTTACAGAATGCTCGCAGCGGTGAGTGAAATAAATTTGATTGACAGTAATAAAGCTTGATAAAGTGTATGGACTTAATCATTTTGTCCATAATTGTTGATAATTGTTGTAGGTTTGTGGTGGTGATTAAAGTGAGATTTGATTGACGTTAATAAAGGTTGAAAAATTTGTTGACTTCAACATTTTTTGCCAAAA
This sequence comes from Schmidtea mediterranea, assembly GCA_022537955.1. Taxonomy (NCBI): domain Eukaryota; kingdom Metazoa; phylum Platyhelminthes; order Tricladida; family Dugesiidae; genus Schmidtea; species Schmidtea mediterranea. The sequence continues at coordinate 74,675,266 of CM039679.1, read as the reverse complement.
TCACTGATAATATGTTCAGTTAAATTAGACGTATTTAATATAGGTTTACATTGAAACATAAGCCTCCCCGCCATGCCAGGCGACTGGCTCTGAAATTTTACATTTTGCACGATAACATGTGCAATTTGTAAATAAAAGTTATAAAAATTATATTTATATAAATTATATTGGAAAAATTCAAATTTTTTAGGGTGCTTCTAAACTATTTTATCTTTATTCTAGCCTTTTTATTTTGAATGAAGAATACATTTTTTTGGATAATTCACCGTTTTTATTTTCTTCAATTGTATTTAATAAAAACTGCAAAGCACAAAAATTAATGGCGAATTGACCACAAATTAAGGTGTAATATAAATATGATTAATTTATATATAGCTAGTTCTCTTTTTACGCGATAGATACGATCATAGAAAACTCGCGTAAAAACAAGTAGATGATTGGTTCTACATTTGAAAAATCAACGTGTCGATGGTCTTAGTTCGGATAGAGCTATTCGAGGATATTTGATGCAGTCATTAATAGAAAATTTCTTCTCCACGTCTATGAATTTTACTTTTTATCATTCATTAATCGATCTAATATGTACCGAAATATTTGCCTTACACAATAGCTCTTAAAAGTTTCAATAATTCCTTGATCCAACGGTTTTATCAACGAAGTAGTATTGGGAGGCAAAAATCAAAATTCGTGATTTGGGTGCTCAATATAAGGACAGCCTGGCTCGTTTTCTTATCAACAAAACTTTAAATTAAAGACTTTTATCGCTCATATAGCGCCGAACTTCTGGGACAAATGTTTTAAGGAACAATTCCTTAAAAGTTTTAATTATCACCAGGGCTTTTCTATTAGCTGCCCAGTGTACTGGTAATGTGTCAACATTTACACCTTTCATTGATCGTGGTTTTAGATCTCGACTTACAAGTAAAGGTTTCAGAATCCGATTATATGAAGCGTTAGAACAAAATAAAAAGATCAAATGATCATTGGGTACTTTAAACCCACTAGAGTTTTCTGGGATTTGGCTACGTATGTTCTACTTGGCATTCGTTTCCAGAAAAGGCGGGTTTCAGCAGTATTCCATTCCTGATCATAGTTTAGCCACCATCTTTAATTATTTTAGCCAATTTCGGAGAAAATGATTTGGCTGCCTCTTTAATTGCAGGTGCAATTTTATCTCTAATTTTTACATTATGTAGTGTATGCCTTTGCAAAAACCTTGTCATCCACCTTGTACTTGGAGAACATTCAAATTGTCTATCTTTCTGACATGATGTATGTGGTTCAGTTTTTTTATCTGTTTATAAATCTGTAATACCATCTGATTGATGATGTTTCTGTCAACTGGTATTCGCTTTTGTGAGCAATCCTACATCCATATTACCAGAGCCTTCTCCATGTTCTCTTTTGCTATGTTTCTTGTGTATGATGATATATGAACACTTAAACTTGTTCCAGTAACAACAGATTTTCTAATAGCTTCTTCATTTTTTTATGGTTCTTACGGTAGATTCTTTCAAACTGAAATATTTTCCTACCGAAGTGGCACCTTATCCTGTGTCTAGTCTATCCAAAATTTTGATTTTAACTTACAAAGTAATAGCTTTTCTTTTCGATTGGCTTTTGCTATCATTGATATTTGTAAAATTAGGTCCCCTATACAAATAATTTTTTTGGACATAATAAATGAATTTATCAATTACTTCTTATTGAATTCCAAAAAACTTATAAATTATTTGTTAAATTGATTCATATTTAATACAAAATTTCAATTGGTTTTCTGTACCAATACAAGTTGTATACAACGATAATGTCGATTATTTTTTCGAATCTCTTAAAATTATGAAGAAAATATTTGTAATAGTGAGAATAATGGTAAATATTTTGATTTTTTCACCTCAGAATTAAACTACAAATTTAGAAAATTAGTAATAAACAAATATAAAAAATATCAGAAATACATACATTTTTTTTCTTGTAAAAAATTTAATTTTTTCATTTTTTGAAATCGCTCTAAAATCAAATCAAATCGTGTAAAAAAGAACATAATGTTTTTATTAAATCGCATTAAATCCAATTCGCGAAAAAAAAGTTAGCTTTAAAAGAGAATTAGGTGTAAAGTAAAAATATTAACATCTTCTTGACGCATGGACAAAAACTATGGGGGACTGGCATAAATATTGTGCATATACTATAGTAAAGTAGAAACATAAAATACAAATATATAAAAACTACACGACCATTTACACCAAATGGAAACTGATATTTAATAAGATCCTATTAGTTACAATATTATGGGGTTTCACTTATTTAATTTTATTTTTTAGTATAATAACACATTTTAATTGTTATTGTAAAATTTTCATGCTTTTGATTTAATAAGAATTTTTAAAGTTATATTTTTATTTATTTATTAAAGTAAAAATTTTTGTTTACAATTCAATATTATTATTTTCTGAATGTGAATTTTTGTTTACAATTCAATATTATTATTTTCTGAATGTGTTTTTAATTTTTCAGATTCTATATAATATAATAATAAACATCGAAAATTTCTTCGAAAACATTTGTAATTCCTTTTTATATTTAAAATAAGGCTCTGGTTTATTTTCAAACTGTTTGCATTTTTAAGATAGAAATTTTGTGAACTGAGCTTGTGTGTATAGATTTAACTTTCTTCTCAGATAAAATTTTTTTAACCTTATAAATAGTGGAATGGCTAAGGTTTGTGAGTCCAGGACGATACTTATATTAGCCAACCCATAAAATTTTATAATACAAAATCTGGCCTTATATAAAATCGGTGACTTAATACATGTTTTCAATAAACCAAAACTTTCCATTTCAGGTGGCCCTTTTAGACTCTTCAACTAGGATACATGCCCAAGGACATAAAATCATAAAATCAATTAATTATTAAAGTGAGGTAAATAAGTGTGGAAATAGGTATACAATAAATGGAATATTGCTACAGAATCTTGAGAACCAGGAGTGAAGAGAAGAAATAGAAAGAAAACTGCAAAGAATCGATAAAATCATCCAATGAAATAATACAAGGTCGTTCTTAATTAATAATTACAAAGTGAAGAAGGAAAAACTAAAGCAAAAACAAAATCCAAATTAAATTTGCATATCTCAATAGCTATTAAAGATCATAAAAGTACTAAAGAAGAGTAAAGGAAATGTACGGAAGAAGAAATTTAAAATCACGTAATTATCACTAAGCATAGACTATAAAAGTAAAACACATCTTGGATTGAGGGAGACTTTTTAAAAAGAGATAAACGATATGATGAAAAGAGGTGGATATATTAAACACGAAATTATCGAAGAAAACAGTGTCAGATTGAAAATAAATTTAAAGATATATGAATCAAATTCCGAGTATTTTTAAGTCGTAAAAAGAAAGCAATTAAATCAATTATACCTATTGTCACAACCAGCAGTAGCTACCGGGCGGTCGTATATTACAAGTTTATTGAAGACGTGATATTCCTCCAAAATGGTTGCAATAAGCATTCAAAGTCGTTGTTGTAATATTGAATAACTTTTTGTTGTGAATTGGTAATCAATTGTACTGATGAATAAAAGTTGTGTAGAGTTTTTAATTTTTGTCAACATAAACATACTTTGGAGTCGGATCAATAATTATTAGTTTCACATTTTCACCGAAAACCAAAACATAAATAAGTCAATAAAAAATCAATGAAAAATAACTTTATTCTTTATTCATTTTTGATTGGTATTTGTTTTCTTTTAACATATCATTATTTAATAATAATAATAACATTTAATTAAAGCAGTATCGAAAATAGTGTTATATAATCAATTACTTGTATATGAATTTCAAACTATAATTCAAAAATTTTATTAATTTTTTTTATTAATTTATTAAAAATAATGTGACAATTAAAGTGGCTTACTGTGGAGGGTGTACTGGGGCTAAATATCACGGGGTTTTAAAAACCATTATTACACTAATCTTTTCTTTAAAAAGTAGATAAATCAAAAATTATATTGAAAATAAATAATTCCTAATGCCACTCCCGGAATCTTAAAAATGCAGAAAAATATATCAAAAAAACTGACATAATTTAAAATTAAATTATTGTGTCAAATGCTCCATGAAGTGTCTCTTGGTTGCTGCGCCAAAGAAATATGATCTAACACGAATGAGAGTTATTCAATGAAACAACTTGGGAAAATTCGTATTTTCTACTCTATTTAGATTTTCTTTTAGATTTTTCACAGGTTTATTATTAAGTCGGATTGCAATAAATCTCAATATTGAAAAAACATTTTTTGTACAGAAATTGGACACTTTTTATTGATTGTTTTTGGGGTCGGAACACAATTTTTCAGAAATTTTTATTTTGTTTATAATGGTGAAATACTTATTTTATTAAGAGATCCAAAACTAAACTTCAGAATTAAAAAATTATTTTAGTTAATTTAATTCAAAATTCACATCGAAAATGGCAATGGTATATTTCCTACGTCTATTTTTGGATTTAGTGAAACAATCGAATGAAACCTATCAATATTTTATTAATATTATTATGATTATTATTATTAACTTTAAAATCTTTTTTTGTCGATGGCGGAATCATTTTTATAAATAAAATTTAGATAAATAATAATGGTAGCCAATTTCTGCAATGTTTATTCATAAAATGAAATATAAAACATTTTGAACGAAAATCATAACCAAAATTTAACTAGATTTTCATTTTCTTCTCTTCTTCTCTGATTGATATATCTTTCACTCAAATATCAAAAATATAGTTATTCATTAATGCAATCTTTTTGAAAAATTTACAAAGTACACATATAATACAATATACAATAAATTATAAATATTTAATTTTTTTTATTGCGGGTGTCATAGTTAATATATAAGTACTCATAATGGCTTTTCAAAACGAAAATAAATTAAAAAATAAGTCTATACTGGTACAACCTGTTTTTTAATTATAGACAAATTCACCAATATACACTAAAACAAAAATATACTTGAAAATTTATACAAAATTAAAAAGAAAATGCAATCAGCCGAACCCTGAAAGCAAACGGCGTACTATGAAATTTAGATCCCATGTGCCAAGAACTATAAAACTCTTCAAAAAATATTTTCATATTTTTTATATATAAAATTATAACCATACTCAAACTGAAAACAAAAATTGTATTTAAAAAAATAAATCTGAAAAAAGTTTAAAAAACTTGAAATTTTGATTGTTTATAGATTTTATTTATACACATTAATTTAAACAAAATTGATTTATTTATTTTTTATTAAAATGGATATATCGTTACACTTATTTTCTTTTTAAAATTGCGCAAAGCACATTTTGGTAAATATTTATATTTCATTCGTAATAAGTCAAAAATATTATTTCAAATCATTTGCTGAAATTTTACAGTAGAATCTCAATTATGCTAAGAAGTCTCAAAACTAAAAAGTAACCAGATAAAAAAGTAGATAATATCTCAATAGAAAACATAAAACTAAATATTGAAAACAAAAACTAAAATTTTTTATTTTATTTAAAGTACAACTGCAAAGAAGTTTGTTTTATTCCATCATCAACGCGAAATTCTATAATTTCGAAATTTTATTTATTCAAAATTTCTACTACTTTTTATTAAGCTAACTAATTATTAAAATTAGGTAGTTTAATAAAAAAACATTTACTTATATCATGTATTATTAAATGAATTATTAACTTTTCAGAAATTGATAAAATTAATCATAAATTAAAATGTAATTAAAATTTTTAAATATTTATTTTTTTGACAGTGAAAATGTCAAAAGATGACATTTTTATCTAATTTTTTGTTTTTAAAAATGTATTTAATGTTAAAATGAAAAAAATTATTTTGAAATTAAAATAACTGTGAGTTATCGTGAAACTTTTACAAAAAACAATGATTTTTCAGTGTATTTTGTCTCTAATTTAATTGGATTATATTAATGAAATTTGCAATAAAGCGAAAGGCTCCAATTTAATATCACACAATAAAGTTGAAAATTTGAATGAAATTTTTTGTTTATTTGCCAAAAGCTCAATTTTAATTTATCTGCAAATGTAAAGAGATTTACAGAAATGGCTGCTACATCAGCACTGTGAACAAGTTTAATTTCCTAGATAAATCGTAACTATTTTCGTAATCTTCTTATTCAGTGTGTTAACTGGGCACTTGTTAATACAACAAATTAATCATTTTTGTTTAAATTAATATGTATAAAAAAGTTTTGAAAAAAATTACAATTACTATAATTTATTAAGTTTTGTGTTTTAGTATTTATAAACTTTAATAATTTAATATTAAAATTTATGTTATTAAAGAACTGTGTTTTTGTTATTCTTTTTGTTTTTATTATATTTATATTTAATACTTTATATATTCATATTAAAGTTTTATTTATTTTTAATTTTTTTATCTTTATAAATATAATTTTTGAGTATGTTTTTTATTTTAGTAAATAAAATAATTTGAAAACATGTTTTTAAGGTTGCTTATAATTTTTTAAACAGCAGCTCCAAATTTCCTAATACGCTATTGACTCTGATTGAAAAAGTCTGATGGTTTCTAAACCCATTGAAAAAGATGCACATGTAATTCGAGTGGACAATTCTTCGGATATAACTAAAGTCAAAATTAAAATTATATCAAAATCTCCTGGAATATAATTTATTCCAGCTTGGCTATCCACAATTGGTGAACAATTGTTGAACAACTAAAACAATTGGTATATTTTACTCCCAAGGAAAAAGTAACCCGGGATAATTGGGAGTTTATTGTAATAAGTAATGTAATTTTATGTTGCCTATTATAGTGACATAGTAAAAACTATTTATATTCTTATCCTAAAATATATCAAAATTAATAAAAGTATTAATTCTTAACTATTTAATCATGAAAAAAAGTGTCTCGAAATGAGAGTCTAATTATTTTTCTGTAAATAAAATTGAAACAGAAACAAGTATATGAGATTAGTTTGTCTTGCAGCTAGACTTCAATAAAAAAATTTATTTTCTACAACACTCGTCAATATCAACTGTTTATTTTTTAATAGAAAATCTACACAAAATATATTTTTTTCTTTTATATCTGATTTGCAAACCAAATCTGACTGCTACAAAAAACATAGAAAACAATTAGAAAATCTGTAGATAGGAATTTATTAAGGCAAACTTTTTGATTTAATTTGTAGCCTGGAACTATTTTCTTATTTTTAAATGATTAACAACATTTTTAACAAAATTTAATAAGTTTGTTTTATCGCATGGGAAATAAATAGAAAAAATTAAGTTAAATTTTAAAGTTGTTTTAGCATTAAAACAAATGTGGCGACTCAATGGCATAATTGTGATATAGATGAATTGTCAGAGAAGCACTGGAGCCTCCTCAAAAATTCTGTTTTATAATAAATGAAAATGCCAAGAAATAGAAATATATTTCGAGAAAATCATCCTTATCATCTGTCTGCCATGACTTCTGATTGTATTAGTATTGTATTGAGGATGTGACCTTGATCCAGTGTATTGTTTATGCTAAGTTTTTTGTTGCTGTATAATCCATTGTGAAGATATTTTTTTGGGTGACGCATTTTATAAGCTACCAACTTTTTCTCCTGTAGTTCTGAATTACCCTTGGAATGAAGTAATATTAATTATTTTAATTAATAAAAAAAAACAAATACCGCCAATAATTGACGCAATCGAGATGACAAATTTTTATCAAATCCCTTAATTGTTGTTATTTTTAATTTACAGAAATGATTTTGAATCAATCTGTGTTCTTCATTTGCTCCTCTATATCAATAACTTTTATTAAATTTTGTTTTGAACATTTTTTATTGCAATAATATTGATACAATATATATATATATATATATATATATATATATATATGATTTATACAAGAGTTCATTCGATTGTTTAATATAAATAATACTGAGTTGATTTATATTTTAAAGTGGAAATATGAAATGATGCCGTTTTTTCAAATATAAATTTATTAGCATTGTGGAGAAGATGAAGAACATGGTTTGACACAAACGAGTTTCTGTATATTTAAAATATGAAAATAGCTAAGGGATTTGATAACAATTTGTCAAGTCGATTACAAAAAGGTGATGTGATAATGATTGATGATTTAAATCAGGAAGCTAATAAGGAAAAAATTTATTTATTTATTCACAAAGATAAGTAGACATGTTGGTGTCACTGTGATATAACTCAAACTCTTTTCCACTAAGGTGGTAATCATGGAACACATAATGTAAAATATTTAGTAGTTTTCAAAAATCCAAGTGATGCTACTATTATTAATTTTCTTCTGGAAACTATTGTTTGAGAACACCCGGTATCGACAAATCCAATACATGGCTTCACATCTACTTCAATCAAGACTCGCGACACTCCGGATTTTAGTGAGAAACTGCTGACGACACAGTTTCTCCCGTAGCGTTTCCTGGGAACCAATTCGAGCATGTTTGTCACAGTTTCAACATCTCACACTTCCACGATTTTCGCATTCCTTCTGCAGGTGACCAGGCTTCCCACAGTTAAAGCATTTTCTGGCCTCGATTGACAGCCACTAATCAAGTATCTTCTGGTCTGCTCGCTATTAACGCCCGAGCCTGCCTTACAACTTCAGACAGCTCGAGATCAGATACGTTGGTGGAGTCTTTCAACTGCCTGGAAACAATAGGAGGTAATTCAACAATAATCGCTTTCTTTATTAATTTCTCCTCGAAAATATCTGCTAGTATGACAAGCCGTTGAATGTCAGCTACATACACGTCAGCTGCCTCATTATTCCAAGATCTCTGATGAAAATCTTCGAATGTTTGAAAAGTTCATTAGAGAACTTTCTCAATAGAATCTGCTGATCTTGCTTTTCTTCTCCAATAATTCGTCGTAGACGACAAAGGCCCGGCCCTGAATAATGGCAGATCTTACATATTTTTAAGTTTAACCATAGGGTTCAACTGCTGCTATAGCTTGTGCCAGAAAACTAACTACGATTTACGAAATAATACAAATGTATTTTATACAAGGCGAAGTTGATTTCTAAGTTACGTTACAGACTAGTAATGTCTATACACTGTGTATGAATATACGCAGATGTAGATATTACTCAATCTTCTTTGAGTAATGATAGCTGTTTGACCTCTGACAACTATGACACAAGTCAAAAGCGTGGCGATTTAACATATTTTATCAGGAAACAGAATGGATCGGCCTGGTTGCGAAAAATTGGTAGTTTTGGAATGAAAACAGCAAAAGATATTATAATGAATGATCAAAAAATATTACTATCATTGAAAACAAATACCATGGACGAAATAGCGAAAGTAGTACCAGACTTGTTTACGAAAGATACAACTCCTGCTCCAAAACGTAAAATAGCATAGGGCAGGTATAAAAAAACAAATTAAAGGACATGGTAATATATTTGCAAAATTATTTGCGGCAAAACTGAATTGTGTATATTTGACCGACCATCACCTCAAGTTGTAATTGAATGTGGAGATAGTAGAAATGATGAATTTTATATCAATGGTTCTCAAACTGAATATTTGGATTTAAATGATATTTTATTAACTGTTCAAATTAAGGTTGTAGATAAATATAAAAAAGCTTTGGCAGAAACTACCGATATATTACCAAACAATTTCTTTTTTCAAACACTTTTTAAGGATGCGATTCTTGGTTTTAATAATGTTAAGATTGAGGGTGGTAATTGAAACCATTTTAAATTATAATACATATACTAAAAATACATGTCTTATTCCTATGTGTTATGGTAGTGGTGACGATAGGAAAAAGTGGATTAAATGCTTAAAATTATTTACCATATGTTTATCATTACAACTTGATTTCATGGACCAGTCTAAATATTTACTTCCTAGAGCTAATGTCCATACGTGATAGAAAAGATCAGATTGAGCATTATCTTTAATTTCTGTAGATAGGAAACCAATATTTTAATTAGTTGATGCAAAGTTATTGTTAACACGAGATTGTGTTAAACACAGTATATTAGATGATCATCAAATTGGTCAATTCTAAACATGAAAATTAGCCGTTGAAAACTAACGAAATTATTTCGTTTGCTATTGGTCAGTGTGCATCATCTTTTTATAAAGAACAAATATTTGGTGATCGAAGGATGCTAGATTGTATACTTCTTACTTTTCAACCTGAAACTCAGGAAAATGAAGCATACACTGCTTCAACTTCAACGTCCAAACATTTAAATGTTACTTCTTTATCATTGTCTAAAAATAAAGAGTATCGAGATACATGGAAATTATTGTGAGAAATATGGGTTTTTGGATAAAATTTGAATTGTCGTATAACATTTAAAGAATTCAAAACCAAATACCCATTTTCACATTTGTTTTAACCCTAATTTTGATTTGAATTAGAGCCTATTACTTCAAAATGGAAATCTGTTACTTGATAAAAAAATTTGCACAAGCTACATTCGAACCACTAAATGTCATAATATATGGGATATTTAAAAATGAAGTGCAAATAACGGCAAATAGAACAGTACCAGTTTTAACATAATTCAAACATCATTTGTATAAATAAATTAAAGAAAGTAATTAAATTGTCATGTAGTGAGTTTTTATAAAACTAATGTTTTTATTATAATAGTTCTGTTCAGATAAATCGAATTGGTTCTTAAATACTAGGAAATGAGTTTATATCCTTTAGATAAAATCTCTTATCTAAAAACCAATTAATCCATAATTGTCAACACTGGTTCATCAACTCTTGATGGAGAAGATTGAATTGCAGTAAATGTGAAACCATATAAGATATATGTTTTCGATTTAATGGGATACTATTATTCTCCACTATTGATAAAAAACTATCATCCTATGGTGTTAATGTCGAATACTATTTAGGATCCTCTACATTGGATATTGAGCGACGAACCTATATTCAGTCATACAGAATGGTACGAAGGAGGATACTTTTGTCTAGCATGTATATTACATAAATTTGATGTTAATCAAATTTTTTATGCGCTTAATGATGAATAAAATATTCATTGACCAAGAATGATTTTCTATCTAATATAACATGCCCTATCGTGAACATTCCGATTGTGACTTCAAACTTTATCTTTTAAGTGTTGTAGATTATTAAACTATCTTATAAATAAATATTTAATGTAACTTCTTTTAATAATAATAATAATAATAAAATCACAAATATTCGTCATCAATCAAAGCAATCATTATTTGTGCGCCTAAAAAGAGCTGTCATTTCTAGTTATTCAAATGAACATCCTACTTACCCACCATATTGCGCATTCGATGAAAATGGAAATACTGCTTGGGTGACAAATTATGAAACGCTGTTGTGGGGGATATAAATTGGCATTTCAATTTCTGTAGAAATATGGCCGTGCTCCTCTAAAGACTATTATTTGTATAAGAAAATGCAAATTTATGGTTCATTAGTAGGTTAGATGTTAAAAACCGAACATTGCTTGATATTATTATTAGTAAATCACAAATCTGGTTAGACGTAAAATTTTGTACAAATTTGGTTACCACTTTACAAGTTGTAGCACGAAATCCAAGGTTAAATACATTTATATATCAATTATGAGTTTTGAAGACAAATTTCGTTCAGAAATAAACCAAGACTGTATATATCCAACTTTAAAGGATCACGCGTGTAACTTTATTAATAAAACTAGAATAAATTAATTTTCAATATAATAAAAGAAATATGGAATATATCAGTTTCTGGAATCAAAGTTTGGGGCATTCTTAAAGAAGTGATTTAATAGGATTGTAGGAGCAGCGACTGTTGATTTAATTATTGTAATAGCAGGAGTTGGACTCATTATTCTAAGTAAGACCTTTTCAGGAATTGGAACTATTGACTCATTTCTATTTCAAGGTGTATCCATCGGTTTTACATCAAAGGAGAAAGTATATCGTGAAATATATGAATGTATTAAACATGAAATTAATAAATTATCACTTAAACCATAAGGCTTTAAAAGATGCTACATTATCTGAAACTAATGCTTGAGGAGAGTAAAAACAATTAAGAAATCAGCGCATCAAGATTATGAAGTTTATATTAAGAAGGATAAAGCAGCTAACTTAAAACCAGAGTATAAAATAAAGCATAAAAAATTAAAAAAGAATATCTAATCATTCAAAAAGGTTCAAAGAATTATGCAATAAGTTTAGCTATAAGGTAGGCATGTAAAACTGATGTGTGGAGCACAAAAATAATGAGATGCATTGAGTATAGTTACAGTAAAGTTGAGTTATGAGATGTATTTTGATCAAAGAGTATTTTGTAGATGTTAAAATCGGGTTCTTTGGGACAATCCTATCTTATTCTAGTAATGATTGTCTGATGCTACTGTCTCCAAAACCGTGTTTTACAACTATTTACTATTTAATAAATGATATTATATATTTCTATTCATTTTACTCTTTTATTATCAACATTATAATACTAATGAAAATGACATCTTTGCTATTGAAATAAAGACGTCAACACCTATTAATTCCAGGATGTTGAAGCAAAAGTTTTAATTAATCTCTTATCAATATTATTATTGGGAAATAATATTATGAAGAGCAAAGAAGATACTGAAGAAAAAATGCATAAACCTTCTTTTGAAATGTCTGGCATACACGTCTTTGTTTTGAACTTGGAATAATTGATTGAAAGATTTGATTTGTGTTCTCACTTGATTAACCAACTTTAGAGATTCGTGCTAATCTTATCATGAACAATTCCAAAGACAAATCATATTGACTTTTGACTCATGTCACGTCGAATAAATCTTAAATTCTGTCGACCAATCAGAATCATATGTGCGGGTTAACTCACATCTATTTATTGTTTCGGCATAACGAATACTGATTATCAAAAATATAGAATAAAATAGATTATAAAAACCAAAATATAAATATATTTTTTTAATTTTGAAATTCAGATAAGCATTTTTTTTACTTTTTATCTTTTTACTTACGATTTTCAGCTTTATCAGAGTATAAATACTAAATGTTTTGGATATTAAATAAAATAAATTTTATTCAGCTCATTGTAAGACAATACTTTTTCTTTCCATTCTCTCTGTTTTGATGAATTTGACATTTTGGTTTAACTAATTTGTTTAAAAACTTATTTCTGTATCGATTAATGACATAATTTTCGGTGCAAAATAAAAAGCTACCATTATGTTAATAAATAATTACAAATATTTATTTCTTTTTGATTTTTTTCTAAAATGTTTTGGAAAAAATAAATTTATAAATAGCGATATTTTTCAACAGGTTTTGGTATATAATTTTCATAAAATTGCTGGACCGGATATCAGGTAATTGTTTAAATAGTCTGTAAATCATGAATTACTAATATGCCTTTTTTATGCAATTTGTTTTTGGCATCCTTTTCAGTGCATATTTAATATTATTTTGTATTTATTCTAATGGGTTTAAACAAATGATTTCAGATTTTTATTGTTTTTAAACATTTATTATTGTTAATCTAAAGTATTATATAATAGTAATGTTAATGGTTTATTATTATTATTTTTGTTTTTATTATTATTATTATTATTATTATTATTATTATTATTATTATTATTATTATTATTATTATTATTATTATTATTATTATTATTATTATTATTATTATTATTATTATTATTATTATTATTATTATTATTATTATTATTATTATTATTATTATTATTATTATTATTATTATTATTATTATTATTATTATTATTATTATTATTATTATTATTATTATTATTATTATTATTATTATTATTATTATTATCATCAGAATTTCTTTTGATTTTGACCAGAGACTTCTTTTCATTTTCCAATTAAATTATGTTTATATTTATTAAAAAATATAAATATGTCATTAATATTTATTATTATTATTAATAAACATTATTAAATATAACAAGTTGATCACACAATTTAATGATCATATCACAGATGATCTTTTAAACTTCGAAAACTCCATAAGCTTCCGTTTTCATATTGGCTTTATCTGCTGTAATTTCTGATGTTTTCTTCAGATTTCATCATATCGCTTTGCGACTCTCCCGCAGGGAGAAAAATGTTCAAAATTTTGAAACGACATTCAGGATTCAAAAGTTTTCTTTACAAAATTTATCAGATTTTTTTTGACTGCCTTTTTTGAACCGTCACGAACCAAATCCTTAACTTACAACCACCTTGAGTCGATAAACTTTTTGGGAATTCCCGAAATGTCTTGGAAATCAGGTCTGATGACTTAAGATGAACCCATCGAGCAGATTCAAGAGATGGAAATATATAATTTTTTTGAAAATGGTATACGTTGGGGTTGACATTTTTAAGCAAATTTTATGTTAAAACCAATAAAAATACTGAACTTTTATATATTGGCATCAATAATTTGTATAACTGAGCTCTTAGCCGAAAACTACCGAGTGGCGAATTTTTTGCGTGACGGATAAACTCGAATAAATTAATTTATTAAAAGATTATGAATCAGTTGCTCTAGTTTCACGTTCATATGAATAATCTATGGAAGTGGATCTAGATATTCCCATATTATCACAATTTTACATAATCAAACTATTTAACCCGCAAACGATGGAAATAAAAATCAACGATTTTGTTCATTTTGGACGAAAATGTCCAAGTACACAAAAATGACAGAATACCAAGAAATAAAGCTATAATTTATGAGCAATTCTTACAAATGTTGTGTAAATGTTCTTTGCATATAAATCTGTTACATTTAACACATGTGACAGTGCACCGTTTTCGATCAATACACATGTAGCAGTCACCACGCTTACATGGAGTCAACGATAGAGAGTCGGCGGCAGCAGTCCTTCTTCTCTCTTCTACATACGCACTTATTAAACTGTTACAAAGTTCAATCAGGAATAGCCTTCGTCTATGTGACTTGTTCGCATTCCATTGAGGCTCCACAAGATAGTGCAAGGCAAATGCATTGAATGCTGAGATGTCTAATATATTACAAAAGAATGCCACATGCCATCTTCGACATTTAAACTTTGTAGTATATGTTGCAACTCTTTCGTCCATTGCGTGAACTCCACCTTTTGTAGCATTATAAAAGAGAAGTATGTCCGGTTTATGCTTTGAACCGACATATCCAGTTATTTTGTTATGGGCAGTAGATAAGATATTGACAACTTTGTTCTTTTTAGCAACATAATTAACCAACAAGGCTTTATCTCTACGATCTGCTGTACTTGTTGTTATCAATTCAATAGTTGAAAAACCTTCACGCCCTGGTACCTCGTCAAATGCTTTGGTATGTCACGCCTCGATGCACGAATGGTGCCTACCATGGTGATACCATTTTGGAACAATCGCTTTGATAAATTCAATGATGTGAAAAAATTGTCACACGTTACATTTCTTCCACTACCATATAGTCCCTGCAACATATCTATTATTATATACTCAACGTACGACACTTGCATATCCCGATCATCTTCTTTTCCCATATAAAAACGTAGATTCCAGCAATAATAGTTTTGTGAGTTACAAACAGCCCAAAATTTCAAGCCGTATTTGGATGGTTTAGAGGGCATATATTGAACAAATTTGCAACGTCCACGGTATGGATAAAGTTGCTCGTCTATAGTGACAGATTCACCGGGCTATTTTCAACAAAATTATCGATCAGCAATCTAACAGCCGCCAATTTATCATGTAACAGCCTTCCTTTTCTTGTGTCGGGATTATCAAACCGCAGAATACGTCGGATAAGTCTAAATCAATTGAGAGACATAGTATTTCGATAGATAACAAGTCCATGTTCAGCTGACCACAATTCATCTATACTTTCTCCAGCAGCACGATATACTCCTCGAAGAATGAGAATGCCAAAAAAGGCATTCAACTCATTTAACGAGAGCGCTGTAAATTGGTTGTTATACAACTTTGATCCTTCTCAATTTGTCTCAATCAAAATTGTTTCCATTGTTGCTAAAGGTCAAAAGAATATTATAACTTTTATTTAGTGTACATAATAAATTGACTTACATTTTATGAATAGAAGATTAAAACAATCTAACATGGAATTTTCCCCAATCCTTTGAGTAGCCCAACGGGTTATACCAGGGGTTGGGCGGAGAATGTTTGCTGCGTTTACTCGACCTGACATGCCTTCATTAAGTGTAACCCATACATTTCCATTAGAATCGGTGAATCTATTGATATCATCTTGTTCATGAAGATCAGCTGCATTGATTTCAACTTGTAGATTGTCAGCATCCTCACTTTCAGTATCGTCATAAGACAGCTGTTCTTCGTCATTACTTTTGATTTCATGTACATCGTCAGCTTCCAGCACAACTTCATTATCACTACTGCTACTAGAACTTTCTCCTAGAATAGCACGTAGAGCAAATGCTTTTGCCGCTCGTGGATGAGAACTCATGTCAATTGTGATATGTCATGTAGTAGCAAAACCTACTAGTGTAAATGTTGTATTCTAACACGACACTCACACACTTATAATGAGAGTATGACAATGGGCAGACAAACGCATGAACAAATCCAGGTGAGAAAGATCGTGAGAGAATATTTATTATGTGAGACATTCATTGGTTCCAATATCAATTGTCAATTGTAAGTGTCACGTGCATTATTACTTGATACCTGAAATGATGTATTCTAAGTGCGTCTGTGTGTGGGGATGAGTAGAGAGAGACAGACAGAGTACCAATGTTATGAGTGTAAAATGGTATAGTCTGCCTACTTCACAAAATAGACGAGAGCGAATAAGCTAACTAATATGAATGCAGAACTGTTTTGAAGATGTTGGTGAGACAGATACTACATTAAATTTCTCTTGTGTGTAGACTAAAGCAACTTATGGTCAGAGAGTGGTTAATGGAAGACCATTCCTGCCAAAGCAGAGATGGAGAGATATGTAATCAATGAACTCTATTGTAAGAACTCCATCCGCCATCATGTGATAAACATATCATAGTGTCAGCCAGTCACAATAATTGTTTAAAAAAGTCTGATCAGCTTCATTTTAACGCCAGTATTTGTTGAAATGAGTTAACGCCTATGCCAGAAAATATGACATGAATTGTCGACTGAAAAAGCTAAAAACTAATACACAATGAATTTTGGACAAAAATGTCCATTTTTTCTCAAAACAGAATAACTTGTCATATCTTTTTTATTTTAGTAGTTATGAATGTCTGCTAGTTTTACTTGAATAAAGCATAAAAAAATTGACAAAGTCATAGATTCACAAAGCAGGGTGTTTTTCAGTTTCCGAAAAACGTCACTAAAAAACAAAATGGACATTTTTGTCCAAAAAATCGTTTGCAGGTTAAAAATATTTGCACATTATTCTTTGGATCCAAAGACTTTATAAGCAATGCTTTGCATATCTCACGTTCCAATAATTATTAAAACTTCAATAAAATTTCAAAAATCAGACATGCCTACTTTACTTTTACAGACTCTATTGTGCTCAATAATATTAGTCAATCCTTTCAAACGAAAATGCTATAGAATCGAGTACAGAGATGACGGGCAGTTTCTCCAATGTATGTGGCATTACATCCATTACATGTAATTTGATAAACGAGATCTGAACAGAATCCAACAGCAGTTTTTTAATTATTAATAAACATATTGTGTACGAATAAGAAACGATATTATAATCTAAATTTCCCATTTGTTTACTTAACTTTCTCTTAAGATTTGAAAACCTTCCAAGTACGGCAATATTAACACAAATTTAGACTCATTATTCTTATAAACATTTTTGGTATTATTTATATTCAATTCACATTCACTTGTCAAATTACACTCCAACATTCCAAAACACGGATGCCTAAAATTTTTAATCAATTTGACAAATTTTCAATAATTAAAATGATTTCAAATACATATTCTTTATCAACAACACAACCAATTTATTATTAAGTGTCAGAAAGAGACCATGAACGATAAATCAATCCCTTCACCATATTGCTCTTATACCTTAAATTCACAAAAGCATTCTGGAGAAGTATAAAGACCACTATCAGTTGGTTTTCTATAAATCACTTTGTGTTGAATTAATAAATCTAAGAACGCAATCGAGGACTTTCTCCATTTCTCATGTGGATACAATATTTTTATGTAAATTTTTCATAAAATGCAAATGGCTCTACGTGCATCTGGTTTTCAAATACAAGAAAAATATCAACTACATACGTTTTATGAACAATGAGTTTCTCAAATTGATTATAACCAAATGATTGGTTTTTGTACCTGAAGATTACAGTTAATCTGTCGAAATATATCGTTAGACAAGTATTTGAAAGGCGATTTCTTTTAATTAGTTTAATAATTTACATTTTAAAAATCAATTGAAAAATTGATATTAATTATATATACATATTATTTTATTATTTGTATTGCTAAATTTAATTTTTAAAGTCTGGTTATGGCACTTATAAAATATGTATGATAAATCGTCGAATCCAAAATTATATTATAAAAACAATTAAATAGTTAACCGAGCCTTTTCTAAAATAAATAAAATTCACTCCAAAATGAAAATTTGCGAATATATTTTATAAAATATTTCTTTTGAAAAGAAACATGGCGGTATAGAGCTCTTAATGAAATTTGCAGTTTATTCGGTTTTTTATTGAAATACCTAAACATTGAAAATGGCATTTTATACAAGTGGCTAGTAACATTAGTTCGAAAAATTTCCGATGAAATCGTACATTTAAAAACAATTAATCAAGCTGCTCAATTATTTCCTATTGATTTATTAAAGAATATGAAAGAAATGCGGATAGATACAGTATTCCAAATTATTTGTAAAGCATAACGAATGTTTTCAACAATGCCTGAACACTGATTTAGTGTATTAGCCAGGGTAAAAAATGTATTGCGATCAAGTATGGGACAAAATCGTATAAGCAGTTTAGCTATAGAAAGTAAGTTAGCTAGACAAATAAATTTTGATGACATTATCAAAATGTTTGTTGTAAGAAAGTGTGAAGGGTATTATGTATGTACACGGAATACTAATAAAAATTTCCCGGGTGCCGACGCACCAGTTCTTTTCCTTTTCCTGACCTAGCTTTGTATTTTATATTTGCTCCAATACATAAAAATTAAACTCATTTAATAAAATTGATATTAATTTAAGGTTTTTTCATTTTTCAATTTTTTCCATTTACTTTTGTTAACTTAAAATATTTCAATCTAAATTAATTTCCATTTCTTTATTCCAGTTAGTTAAATTTTGATTATCCGACTAAGTTTGACAATTTTAATTATTATAAATAGATAAGCCATTTCCAAAATGTTTATTAATGAATAATTATCGACTGTTCATTCCAATATGAAATTTAATTGATTTTTATTATTCCAAAACTTCTTTATTGACTTTATGAATTCTAAAACACAATAATTTCGATCAATAACATTTTAAAATCAATTAAAAAATTGATGTTTAATATTTCAATTTAAATCAATTTTGATTATCCGACATTCTAGCTGTGGAATTTTTATAACTTTTCTTAATGAGCCATTTCCGCAGTTTATTAACTACTTTCGACCTTAAATTTCATTCTGTTATTATTGATTTCAATAAAAATATAAATTCAAAATCAGAAAAAGATTCTCAATCTGATTATATTTATTTACATTTTTTTTCACAATTTGCTTGTCAAAAAATACAATTATAAACATCAACCAAAATAACCGATAACATCGACTAATACTAAACTTTTAAGCTATAACTTATAGTTAGGATTTATAGCTACCAGTCTTACATAACTCAAAAAGTAGATATTTATATTTATATACGCGTGTAAGGATATATAATAGACACATGCAAAAACAGTTAGGATAGAAATTCAAGTATAAAGACAACTCGGTAAAATAAAAAAAATGTTAAAAATGTGCAATAGCAATGATGAATACAATGTCAATTTATACAAACCCAAAATTCAAAGCATATATAATATTTGAAAGCATTACTTCTTAATCAATTTAAATATATCACTTAAGGCACAAAACAACAAAAAACAAAAGAAATAATTTATAGTTAATGAGAAAAATGAAAACTACACGACTAAAATAAACAATATAATTCATAACACAAATAAAATAATAAATTAGATAAAATAAGTTCCTATTTTCAAATTCAATTTCATAAAGGAGCTGCCCTTTGGTAAGAAACACAATGTGGTTATTTTATTTTTTCTTTGATAGAAGAAACTTACTTACCACCACTCGGCATTTTTAACATGAGCAAAATGATTCCCACCGAAATAACTAATGTATTGTCGTCATCAGCAATTGTGTTTTTGTGATAGATATGATGCAAATGCTTAATGTAAAACAGTTTTTTTCTATTCTTTTCCATTTCTCGTTAGAAAAACAGAATTAATATGAATAAAAGAAGAATTGTGTATCTGGTTAAATGATTAAATAAACGTCAATAAAGTGTAACACAAAAGTAATAGATAACAAGATTCAAGATCAGAAATCAGTTGTGTAATGAGTCCAAATTACCGACACTACTACCGAATGAATCTGAACTGACAGAGGCTTGGTCGTTACTAGTATTACAACTGCCTTGATTACCAGAATTCAAACGGACTGGCATTATAGTTCGGTTGCGTAAACGCAAATGATTTTGCATCGCTAAAGGAATTTCAAAATTTACAACTTCACTGTTTCTGAAACGTAAAACCAATATTGAAAAATTGATATTTATTAATAATTAATTATGTGCTTATAAAATCAATTGAGCTTGAGGTGCATGAATATTATTATTAATAAATTTATCAACTGAAATTCATATTTCACTGGGTTGCATAAACAAAATACAGAATTTTATGCAGGATAATTAAAAATATTTTTAAAAATTAAACTTAAATTATTCACCTATGATTGATTCTAATTAAAGAATAAATTAGAAGAAACATAATGTGATGTCCGGTGCAATTCCCAATAGTAGACTAATCTCGAGACTAGTCTACAATTGGGAATTGCACTCGACGTTATGTTTCCTCTAATTTATTCTTAAAAAAATTGATATTTTTAAGAGGGAAACAGTCATTAATAAGTGAGAAATGATGAGCTAATTACGAATATAGTAATATAAATTGAATTTGGGACCCGGGAAAGATATTTAAGAAATTCAAATTAATTGATTGAGAAAAACAAATAAAATTAATGAAGAGTGAAGTTTAATGAATTGACATGTAAAATCAGAGTGATTAAATAGTAAGAAACGAACTTCATTTAATTTTCAACTAACGAGAAGAGTTTTATAAAAAAACTTGGTGTAATTATCATAAATGGTCAGACAAAGAGCGATAACAAAATTAAAGAGTTAAAGCGCTGCAGTTTGATATTAAGATGTGTTCTGAAAAACGAAAAGTTATTTTATTGTAGAATAACGCAACATCTCATTATCAACGAGAAGTTGTTCAAACCAATATCACTTTATACTTTCTGTAGTCTAATTGTACCTCCTAAATACAGCCTCTGGATGCTGGAATTATTAGAAATTTAAAAGCATTCTATCGAAAGAAACAAATACTACATTACATCGACAAATTTAAAGCTGGATTAGATGGTTCCAAAAAAGATCTCTCTATTTCGACAGAGCAGTGCGTATTATTTGTATCTGAATGCTGGAAAGAAGTTACCCAACAAACCATACAAAAATGTTGGCGACACTATTCAATCATACAAATTATTGAAGAAACAATTATAATGTAGATGAGAATGTTCTTGTAGATGACTAAAATGTAATTCATAATGATAATCGGAATATATTTGATCTTCTAAAGAATTTACTTGCCTTAAGGAAACCAGAAATACAAACTTCTGATAGTAATGCAGAAATTTAATTGATTTTGATACGCATGTCGATGTTAAAGCTAAAATGGATGGTGCCAGTATTGTTGCCATGCTTTCGCAAAAGGAATCCCATATTTTATAGATGTTGATATGTCAATTAAGGATGTTAAATTTGCGTTAAAATCAAACGAGAAACTTACTGCTAACATTTATTATTTATAATTAAAAAAAATATATCTGCTAGAAAAACTTCCAATTAATAAGAAAGATATAATCTTCTTTCACGACAATGTCAGACCTGGTCAATTCAATAAAAATTTAAAAAGTATGAATGAATTTGGGATTATTGTTATCTAATTTTTTTCTCGTGGACAAATTAAAATTTTACAATAATTTCTATCTGCAATAA
Organism: Schmidtea mediterranea; assembly: GCA_022537955.1. Lineage (NCBI taxonomy): Eukaryota > Metazoa > Platyhelminthes > Tricladida > Dugesiidae > Schmidtea > Schmidtea mediterranea. The sequence continues at coordinate 74,652,959 of CM039679.1, read as the reverse complement.
ATTTTTATTTCAAAATTATCTGTAAATCGACTTTACTCTACTTCCATGACCAATAGAAACATGATTTTAAATGAAATAGTGTTGGTTAACTGTGATGAAATGAAACCCCTAACCCCTATAATAACTTCCACGGTAAGATTGAAAGGAAAATTTGAAATTATTCTGAAATGTAAGGATAATAATATTTATCAGTCATTTTATTAAGACATACTTTATAGGTGATTTAACATGAAAATCAATGATATTATCAGTACAATTATGAAACAAATAATATGATTATTTTATATAATATTTTAACATTATTACTAAATTAATCATTTTAACATTAGAGGAAATATGAAAATAGTTATATCAAATTTCATTAATGAGATACATACTATTAAATTAATGTTAAAAATAAGAATTTAAATTTAAAAAATATCAAATTTTAGCATAGTTCGAAAATATTTGTTACATTATACTTGCTGTAGAGAAGTAATTGTTGAACCCATCAGTCTCAATTAAAACTTGTCTGGTGACACTGGGGTGCTTTTTATGTAGTTGAAAATAATTAAAAAATAAAATAACAATATTGAAATTTTACAATTTATTAAATAAAAAATGCACTTATTAAAATACTGTTTGAGGAGCTAAGAATCCAATAATACTGACACTGATTTTCCAAATATTTTTTATTGATATTTTTTAATTTTTTTAATATTTAATAATTTAATTTAAATCAATTTTCTGTATTTTGATTATCAGACATATTCTAGCTCTGGCATTTTTATAAATTTCTGATGAGCCCCATTTCCAGTTTATTAATTGAAAACTTTGGGCCTTAAATTTAATTCTGTTTCAATAGCTATTAATTTAAATTATTGATTTCAATAAAAATATAAAATCAGAAAAAGATTCTCACAGTCTGATAATATTTATTTACAATTTTTTTCAAATTTGTTTGTCAAAAAATGCAATTAAAACATCAATCAAAATAACCGAACATCGACTAATACTACACTTTTAATCTATAACTCATACATTGTCAAACTGCGGCTCTCGAGCCTCATGTGGCTCTTTAGCATCATTTATAAGCCTTATAGTATCACAAATAGTCATTTCAACGGCGAATTTTGCAGAGAAAAGAAGCTACTATTGGAATTGAATTTGTTCTTATTATTTTATAAAACAACTAAAGCAATGTGAGAGATTATTTAAGAGATTATTATGGGCAAGTCTTCAAAGGATATGGAATTGCTAAAAAGAATAACTAACGTAAATGAAGACCAATCTGGATTGGATTCGAATATAAATGAATTATGTGAAAGTGAGGAGTTTGATAATATCAACGAAATTGAAGATTTTGACGACATTGGAAATGAAAATTGTCGTAATACCTACCGTAAGAGAAAAAGAATACGTATTATTTCGGATACTGAAAACGAACATGAAATAACGGATACTGAGAATGAAGAAAATTCGATTGAACTAAAGGAAGGTGGAGCTGTGGTAGAATACCAGCTTAAATATGTGTTTGTACCAACTGCGTATGCAAAGCGAAACATTACGCTTGGAAATGTAAGAAGTGCTTTTGATCTGATAATTGATGACCATATAATTGCTCATATAAAAATATGTACTGAAACAGAGGCACGTCAAGTTTTGAAAAAAGATAATTGGTCCGTTTCAAAGGCACAGTTACAAGTTTTTCTAGCGATTTTGTATGCTCGAGGTGCGTATGAAGCAAAGGCCTTGAAAGCATCATATTTATGGTCTAATAAATGGAGACCCAGTTTCTTTTCACAATGTCCAGAGACAACTTCATGGAAATTATTCGATTCATACGCTTCGACAAAAAGAACGAGCGAAGTCAGAGATTGAAAACAGATAAATTTGCTTTATTTCTGCAATATAAGACAGATTAATTCGAAAATGTCAGGTTTGTTACAAGCCTGGAGCAAATCTTACAATTGATGAACAATTGTTCCCAAGCAAAGTGAGGTGTCGTTTTAAAGTATATGCCAAATTAGCCAGATAAATTTGGCATAAAGTTTTGGCTGGCATCGGACGTTACAAGCAAATATCTAATAAATGTCTTGTTGTATTTAGGGATAGACGAAAAACGATCATAAGATATACCTTTGGGCGAATTTGTTGTGTTCAAGCTTGCTGAACCATATTTATGCCGTGACAACTTTTTCATATGTAATTCCCTTGCAAAAAAGTTGCTTGAAAAACAAACAACTCTTGTTGGAACTTTACGTGCAAATAGAAAAAAAATTGCCAATAATTGCAAAGACTAAAAAAGGATAATATGATCCAATATTCTACAAAACTTTATAAATCAGATGAATCTGTACTCACAATTTACAAATCAAAAGCAAAAAAAGGTATTATTGCTGAGTTCAGAACATAAAATGTGAAAATAAACAAAAATCCCAAACCTGCCCCTGAAATTGTGGAATTTTACAACAAAACAAAGTGTGGAGTTGATATTATCGACCAAAAGGCTAGAAGATATACAGTGAAACCTGGATCCCGTAGATGGCAAGTTTTACAAGTTTTATAACATATTAGATTTGACAGCAATCAATGCCTGGATATTGTACAAAGAGACTACTGGAGTAAACATATCTCGGAAGAATTTCATTTTTGAATTAGCTGAAGAATTGCGTAGTGATTATCAAGATGAACAAAATAGCTTCAATTCATTGTCTTATGCAAAAATCCAAATGTGCGAAGATCTTGCTAAATTGGATTATGTAAGAAAAATTGGTCTAACAATATTTGTATTAAATGTAATAAGTACGCATTATATGTAAAAAATGTATTGAAAATAACAATGAATAAAAATATAAAGCATTTTTATAAATAATTTACAAAAAATTTGCATTTTAATATACCCGTCAAATTGACGGATTTCAGTAAAAAAAAGGTATACAGTCAATACCAGTAAATCTGGTGTTAATGAAATTTACAAATTTTGATACGCTAAACCATCGATAGAAAAAAGTTAACCTTAATTAAGCCACATGTCTAGTCTCAGCTAAAAGAGCAATTTTACTCGAATTTCCAATAAAATTTATATTTATGTGTTTTATTAAAAGTAGAAAGAAAATTAAATTCTATTTCTTAGTAATAATATTGCATTATTTTCAATTTAATTATGTCAACCGTGGCGCGTGCACTAAATTGAATTCTATCACAATTAGTTTGCTTGCAATTTCGGCTATCTTTTGTGCAATATTACTTAAAAAAGAACTCATTTAAAGATGAAAGTTAATAAAGATTTATATAAATCGAAATTTATTTTACGTGCCAATAAGTACGTGCATTTTCCACGTTCCTCTTCTCATACTTTAGTCGCACATTGACAAATCGTAATATTAATATTACACAAAAACCATACTCAACAATGGAATATAAATGGAAAATGAAATTTTAAAATTAATTTTAAAAAGTCAAAATAAAAAATTTTCAAATGTAAACTAATTAAATATTTTTCAGGGTTAATAAACTATTGTAATACTATACGCGGATGCTGAAATTTTTCAAGTAATATAATAATTAAATTTAATTATGAATAATGAATTAAATTTTTCAGACTTGGTAATTTTAATTAGTTTTCATTAGATCTAAAAATATGTTACCTAACAATTGTAGCATTCATGATATAGCAGCGCAAAATATAGAGAATACTTTTAACCAATTAAGAAAAGGTAAATTTAATTTATTGAATTAACACAAATAGTAATAAATACAAGTTATTATTAAATAAATAAATAAATAAAGTAAAAATAAAACACTAAATAAACAAATGTTTATTAATATAAAAAAAATTCGAAAAATAATAAATATGTCACGAAATGTCAAAATCCCATTAACATTATGTTAAGATTCACACTTGAAATTTTAAATGAAATAAAAGAAATAAATTTAAATTGATTTTCTATAATTTAGTTTTTATTGTAAAAATAAAATTGATGCCTGATAATTTTATTTTAAAATTGATAACGTGAAAGAATGGTGAAATAGAAACTTGATTATTGAGGATTTTAAATTACAAAAACAATTATTTTATTATATTTTAACGAATTAATAGATTTAAAAATAATTAAAGCATCAGATTTAACTACACTTTAACAACTAAATAATCAAATAAATCAATTATTTTTTTAAAACTCCCATATTACCTATAAATTTATTAATTGATTTTTAATATTAATTATTAATTTTTCCAACTATTAACACTGAACATAATATAGAATAAATCGTTATTAAATATATTAATCTATATTGGAAACAGACAGGAAGATAATAAAAAACATCACTGGTGAAAGGGTCACATGGTTTTACTGGTAAGATTTTACTATCATACTCAAGTTAACTTGTTATTTCTCAAACATTTCCATTGAATTTTTATATTTTGATATGTCATATTATTTTGCTGGAACTCAAACGCCCTTAAGACATACGTTAAATTATACTAAAATAGTACTTGCAATTAAATTAACCTTACTATTGGTGACTATCAACATATCATAAGAGAACCATATGTTAAGATCATTTGAGTTATTTCATGATCGAAATTGACATTTATATTCAATAAAAGATTTTTAAAAAATACAAAATACAAAATAAAAATAAAAAAATAAAAAATACAAAAAAGAATAGATTGATATATGGTCTTTCAAAACAAATGAATGAGGAAAATCATTAGGTTTGATAAAGTGAAAGAAAAGTGAATCGAAAAAAGTATTGAAATCGAAACGGTGATTGGTGAACAAAACGTTATTAAAGATGAATAATCTATAGTTTTAGATAAAATAAATATTTATGTAATATTTATAATTCTGAATATTTCAATGAAATTATACTTTTGGAGAATTTTATTTCAGAATAATATAAACCATTTAAAATCACTGATTTTTAACATAATTTAGATTTTTTATAATGTTTTATAGTTTGCTATTAGTGTTTAATTCTATAAAATCAAAGAATTAATTTTTATGTATTAATAATGTTTAATCAAAATTCAAAAATATTATTGTGGAAACTATTTAGTACAGTAATAATTTTAATATTTACAAAGTTACATAGACAATTATAATTGCAGACGATACGATTGAAATAAATTAACTTCTTGTAAAAAATGTTACATTAAATCCATTTAGAAACTATTTTAAAATAAATTGTTAGGCAAAATTAAATTTTAATAGAAGTGTCAATAATTCAGTGATAATTATATACACACCGATAATAAATTAATTAAATTTTGGAAATATATTTACGTAATCATTTATTTTATTCTCTTATTTGTATCTTGAAAGATAAAAATTGTAAAAAAATTTTCTTTAACCTATACCAAAACTTTTCTTCACATTAATTGTAAAATAGCTTTGAGAACCAAGTTTCATGCATAGCACTTTTATAAATTTATAAGCGTAGGAATATTTTATTGATTTTGACATTGACTTCATTCATGTTCTTTGGTATTAATTCAACGAACTCCTACTTTCTTGAGCATTAGAATGATACAAGTATGCACAAGATATTACATGAACATTTAGTCGCGAAATAGATTTGTTCGCGTTGGAATCCGCATAATTTTCAAATCGCTCAAAAAAGGCTCATGTTAATTGATGCAAAGGCCAAAAATAACAATTTTCATATGTCAAAAGCCATGTTTAACTTCTTTGCGTGTAAAGAATCTTGGATCTACTTGTATGAGCATAAAAGTAAACAGCAGTCGAGTGTATGTGTCTTCGAAAATTACCCAAATCCAGCAAATGTAGTTTGCGCTAGAAGCACTTCAAAGTAAATGGTCCCCAGTTTGTTTGGGATAAACGAACATGCGATTACAGTTCCACTAGAATATATTAGAACGGTCAATTCTGAATGGTACACATCCATTTTTCTGCCAGAGGTTTTTGGAGAAATAAGAAAACCGGCGACTCATCATCATCCTACACCATAACAATGAAAGCTCTCACACATCGACTTGATGGGTCAACTTCCGTGCCTTCCTAATTTGGCACCCATTGATTTCTATTTTTTAGTACAGCTATGAAATCCAATACTAAGGTGTCCACCATATTAGCCTCCACTGAAAGATTCGGGAGTCAATACAACTTTTGACAGTTTTAGAGTTTTTTATTCTTTAATTTTCAATATTTTGTTAATTTATGCAATTTTGATCAATTCTGACCACCGATTTTTGCTACAACTGTTTCGACATTAATTTAGAGAAAGCAATTTAGGTTCAATTTGTCGATTATTTACACCATGCTCGACAACAGCTTTGGTTTGGAGGAAATGATTGTGATCTGATCTCCCATAATCACGGAAGTAATTTTGATTTATTTTAAATTTAATTCGATAGCGATTTCCATGTATTTTTTAATTAATTCAGATCTGAAATTCGTTTTCGAGTATTATCATTTATTTAATAATTTTAAAAAATATTTTAAATATTTAAATTTAAATACAAAGTATTTTATAAATAAACAATGACTTGTTAAGGTCCCATAAAAATAATATAATCCATAATAATTAAGGATGGTATAAAATGCGTCATGAATTAATCAATTAGTAATAAAGCAATTAAATTACAGGCTAAAAAATTAACATATTTTAAGTGAAAACATGGAACTGGTGCTAATAAAAAAATAATATATACTCAAATTCAAAAGGGGCACAAGGATAAGTAGATGCAAAATTATAAACTAATTAATTAATTAAAAATTTATCGATCTAATAAATGCCAGAAACAAAGTAATAGAATCAAAACACGATTAAAAGGAATTAAGTTGAGAAATTGAACTGGTGTTTTATCAGGAAACCCAAGAAAAAGAAAATGTCTTATAATAATTGATGAGGAATATTCATGAATATGCCGAAGGTGACCTAAGGGTTTATATTTACTTTTTATACAACTAGAGTAATAACTCGTTTAACGAAGACTAAACTATTTCACTATAAATAGGTGAAAATAATATGGAAACCATTGGTATATATGTGAAAGATATTATAAACATGAATTCTCCCAGTATGAACTATCTGAATGGTCTCTTGATAACAAGATTTTACATACTTAACACTTCTATTTCACATTATTATTGTATTTTAACTTAAATGTAGCGAGAAGGTAGATTCGTTAAATCAAAACTTTGTTGCAAGATGATTTGTTAAATGAGGAATTATTGTCATTTATTTTTTTGGATTGTATTTTTGTATAAAATTAATTGTTTAATTTGGTTCACTGGGCAAACTAATAATTTGCATGGAATGGTAAATACATTATGGAATTTCAACTTCATATCATAATAATTTGTTCAACATTCCTTTTATTTACATTTCTATTTAATTCAATGTTTAGTTTTCTATCTAAAATTGATAGTAACTTAATAAGTGAAAATAAACTAAAATTTTAATTTTAAAAAAATGTATTATTGATAATTATTTAACTCCCTTTTAAATTTAATAAAACACTATTGGCGAGCTGCTATGTCATTATTTAAGAATTTAACTGTTGTTGGAACTTTGACTCAATTTTGCTTTGATAAGGTCTTGTATTGTAAACAAAAGAGTGTCATCTTTCCAAATAAAATTTTTATGAATGGATATTGAGATAAAAAATTAAACGGAACGCGATAATTTTTAAAAAAATAAAAACATTATATACAATTTAACAATTACAAAATTTGTTTTATTGCAAAACAAAATTTCAAATATTATTTTGAATGGAATTCATAAGTAAATAATGTTAATAACAAAGTTGGAGAAAACAATATGTACTTTTTGGAACAATAATCACATAACGACTAAAATATCCTGAAGCAACACGATTTTATAGACTCCCCCCAAAAATGATACTTGCAACCCAAAATATTAATTATATTTTTCGATTTCTCTGCACATTAATCCTTTTGGCCTTGCATATATGTTTTAGCAAATTAATAGAAATTTTTTTTTGTTTTTATGAATGAATGTTTATAATTATAATTATAGACATAAATAAATATGTGTTTACGTATGTAAATAGAACAAATTTCTTTCTTAAATTATATTGAACATTTCTTTTGAATTCTAGTTTTTACTAAATATTTTAATTATCATTACATTTGTTGGCGGCTGCGAGCTTGACATGCTTGATTTAAAGGGTTCTGTGTGCTGAGTCAATTTGCTATTAATCCCTATATTTCCTAATTTATAAACCTATAGAGGAAATCAGTACAGGAATTGTTATAGAGGCTCCAATCAAAAAAAACAAAAAATCAATTATCAATATCAAAAATGCAGTGCTGAAAAGGTTTATATAAATCATCTTTAATTTCAAGTTATAGGAAAAGTTTTATTTCCTTACTTACATGCTAACCTCAATCAAACAGAGCTTATTCAAAACAATATTGAAACCATCATGGAAAAAGTTTAATCCATCCTCGCAGGCAGTACATTTCTCATTTTAAGTAAATGTCAAATTAAGTGCTTGATGTAGAATTGCAAGTTCTCTGATAAGTGAACGCGCATATTAAAATCACATTATGCTTTTTCAAAAATCTTTGTGAAAACACGTTTCTTCTGTTGATAAAATTCATAATCCTGTCATTTACCTGTCATTCTTTAGCAATTTGGATATTATTTAATGCACTGCCCATCAGTTTTATTATATTAACTTAATTTTAAAGAAATTGTTCAAGAATTTTACCTCCTGTTTGGTATATTAATTATGGTAATAAAATCGAATTTTAACAATATAAAACAAAAGTCATAAATTAATATTTTAATCAATATTTAATTAATATAATGTGTTGTCACAATACCAAAATTGTCTTCTTAAATAATTTAAATGATTTATAAAATCTAATAGTACTGTGAGTTGCGTACTACATATTATTATGGCATACATTTACCGATATTAAAAAATAAAAATGACCTTTTAAAAATTGATATACAATATTTTAATATTTATTTAAAGGTTTTTAAAAATTAGTTTGATCTTTAAAAAAGATTTTTGCCTTTAAAAAAATAATTTATCTTTATAATATTAAATTTGCTATTTATAATTATGATTATAAGTGTGTATTTGATAATTAAAAAACATACCTGACTGAAGATATTTATCTTAGTAAATAGACGGTTTCTTGGATGTTTGTTCATTAGGTTTTCGTAATTTTTGATTATGTAACTTCGAAAGATTAAAATTAAAGTAAATTTGAAGTAAAAAATCCGTCACACTGAAAATTTGTTTATCTATACTTATTATTGAATCATAATTTAAGTTCATTCTTAATTACATAAATTTCACCTACTCCCAAAGATTCTAGTAGAATTCGATTGTAAATCTTTTTTCGTTATTGTAAAATTTTTATCAGATCAATATTTGTGATCGAAATTTCATTTTAGTTAGTACAGTTATTTTGATGAATAATACATAGAATTAATACATAAATATTGTGCTTTTGTATTGATAACCTCCATTAATAACACTGCAAAAATAATTCATGTCACGAAAATTCAAAAAACTGATCTTTATCAAAATTTTTAAGATAAAATTCTTGACTTTTTCTTAATTGTAAAATGTTGATATAAAAACGATATTATGTTACACTAATCTAATTTTAAAGGTTTTTTCCGAGCATTAATATAAATTTTTTTTTTAATTCTACACGGATTATTACAATGACATTTATTATCCTTTCAAAACGGTCTATTCACTAATTTATCAATTTAATTGCATAATTTATTTCAAACAGTCCTTTTATCAGCAAAATTTGGGACAACAATAGATATTTTATCATTTGATAGATAATTTATATTGATAATTTGCATTTTTATATCGCTTTTACCGAATTTTTAAAATATAAATACACTAAAAAAACTCAAAATAAAATTTTATTATGGGGAATATTTTATTTAAATTCTAAATATTTATATTACAGAAAATTTTTAAAAATAATTTATTTAATATATAAATGAATTTTTCTAAGTGGAAAATTTGGAAATTTATATCTGTAATAGACAATTAAATGTTAATTTTATCAGATTAAATAAAGATAACGAAAACTTAGAATTTTGGGGCCTTTGTGAAAAATAAAACAAATAGCAATCATTCAATGTACCTTGTACATACATATCATCCATGGTGAAAATTCTTTTGTTATAAATAAAGAATGAAAACACACAATATCTGAAATAGAATTATATTGCACCTTTTTTTACTTTTTGTAGTAAAGAAAATGTCATAGCTAAATCCCGAAATCAATTAAAATAAGAATATACTAAGTATATAGGGTATAGGGTATGTCGGTTATATATATATATATATATATATTGACTAGCCAATAAATAGTAATTTGAATTTAAAAAGAAATAACTGAGAGAAAAAATGAAGTACTTGACGAGCAAGAAACCCGTTCCCTTTTATTATATAATAAAAAATTTAAAAATTAATGTGAATTTAGTGATTTAAAGAAAAAAATTGATATGGTAAAAATTATCAGATCAGTGTCGCTTCAAAAAGTTAAAAATTTTGCGAAAATATGATACTATACATTAGTGAAATGAATAACCTTTTATTGGCAGAAGATTTACAAAAAAGGGTTAACAGCAATTTTTCAAAACCTTTCTTCCCAGATTGAATAACAAAATAATACAATTTTGTGAACTGGAAAGGAGTGTATTAAATTATTTTGCATTTGCTTAAAATATTTTTATATCATTATTTTATAATCATGAAAAAAACTTTCTTAAATAAACACTACTGGAATAAGATTGAGATTAACATTTGTTATGATAATTTGTTATTTCGAATTCAATAAACCCTGGATTTTTAATTTAAATTTAGTATACGAAAAGTGAATTTTGATTAATAATAGAAATCAATTTAAAAATTAAATAACGGCATATGCTAGGTTCTCAGTGTGTAAAATGGGGATCGTAAAAATATCATAGTTTCATTCAAACTTTTACTAATTTTAAATTAATTTAAAATTATATATGCTTATAAGTTCTTAAAAGATAAATAGCTATCAGTCGGATTATTACGGAAATATAATTTAAAAAGATGTTGACATGTTTTATATTTATACGTATTCATACACACATTGTGTAAAATAGATATGGTTTTATCTGATGATAAAAATGCTATATTGTTTGCCAGAATATGTTTTGGTTAACCAAAACCTCATATACCTAATGTTGTGATAATGATACTTGAAGCATTAATTCTAAAAAAGGAAAAGCACTAGATTATGGAATGCAGTTGGTTGTCGGTAATTTATTTTATCATGAATGAGAAAGTTAACGCTATATTAAAATCAGTTGGACTTGACCTTGTTCTAGCTTTCTGAACTGAAATAATTTCACTTGATCTGGTTGAAATAAAATCTATGAATGCTGGGTGACGGTTGAATCTATTTGACTCCCGCATCTTTCAGTGGAGGCTAATATGGTGGACATATATTATTAATGTTCAGATAATATGTAAACAGATAGCAATCAGTTTCCGTTAATACTTTTGAAATATACTTTTATTTGACCTAACTAGTTTTCATTTTTATTTTATTTACCGAATCATAACAGAGATAAATGGAAAATATCAAAAAGACAGCTTAAAATTCAAGAAATAAATTCATATTTGTATTGGATCATTTAAATGAGTATATTTCTGTGCATATTCAATAATTAAATTATTTTAAATATAAGGTAGAGTTGTATTGAAATAGATTTTAATTGCGTCGAAGCAAAATTCATTAGATTTTAGACATTATAAATTCTTATAAATTAAGATTCTAGCCTTTTAAGAAACATATTTGAACAGTTCGTACCACAGTTTAAAATGTATTGTATATAAATAACAATTATCATGTTTAAATATTCAGAATTCATTTCTAATATAAAAATCATATGTAGGTATATATTAGGTAATTATTTGGTTTATCAATTATTCAAGACATTTTTAGATAGTATAAAGATCAATTGGAATAAAATCAAATTGTTTTTGTATTTCTTAAAATATTAACATATTTAATGTTTTACTTGTTTTACAGTTTAAATTATAGAAATGAAAAATTTATTGGTAATTCATTACATTTTGATGATTCATTAAAAGAATAAAAATATTATACAAATATTATTAAATAGCTTGAAAATTTGATTTCATATAAGATTAATAACTTTCTAAAAAGTAACTAAATTTGTGTGACACAAATATGTATGTCATAATTTTAAATATATAAACATTGCAGAAGAATTAATATACTATTTCATCATTTGCATTGCTATATTATTAAATTGTAATGGTAAAATGTCATTGGATTTCTCAAGTTTATGTATAATAATAAATATATAAAAATATCGGTATTATCTTAACAAAATTAACTTATTGAAAGCTTCTGATGAATAAATTGAAATTCTTTCAACTATCTGTATTAATTGCCGTATGTGACGCATTTTTTTAGATTTCATTGTTAATGTTGTGTGAATTCTTGAAACATTACAAGCAATTATAGCGTTATCTCATTCTAATACGGAATTAATAGACAAAATGATTTCAGTTGCCTTTGAAATTTGGTTCATTGAAAACATTGGTCTATTTCTTACAAAATGCAGTATAATAATTACTGTGTTCTCAGAAGGTTTTACAAATTATAAGAAAAGGATTAGTAAGCATTTGGGAAATTTAGATATAAGATCGTTTCTAATTCATGTATTGTTTATTAATAAATTAAAAACTCCGGCTGGATTGTGTTCGAAACTCGTTTATCAATTTACATGTAATGGATGTAAAGCCACATGCCTGCAGTTCTTAAGCATTTTCGATTGAAGGGACTGAGCACAAAAGGGGATGTATGAGTAAAATAGGCATATCTGATTTTAAAATTTGATTAAAAAATGTTTAACAATTATTGGGTACATGTAATATGATAAGTTATTGGATCCGAAAATTAATGTACACATGTTTTGAATGTTTATAACTAATTAGGTTGGTAAATTTTAGATTTTGGTTTGTGAGTTGTTTTTTTAGGTGTATTGAATCATTAAGTTTAATAATTTGTAATCATTATTTTAAAAATTTCTTTAAAATTGTTTAAATTAACATTACAAATCATAAAAATTTTAAAATGAAATTATTATAATATATTTAAAGTATAACAGTGATTTCTTTGAAGCAGCATAAATTAAAATATAAGACAAGTAAATAATAAAATAAACCCTTGCTGCAAATTATTTACTAAATTGATGAAAAAATGTTCGGTTATTAAATAATCCTTAATAAATATTTTGCGGCAAGGGCTTATTTTATTATTTACTTGTCTGATATTACAAAATCATTATAAAAACATTTAAAAATTGAATATATTACATAATTAATTTACAATATACATAATTTTTCTATCCTACCTGATGATGACAAGAAAACTGTCGAAATATATCGTAAAACGAATGTTTGAATGACATTTTCTTGTAATTAAATTATTGCAATGTTAATTAAATTTGAAAATAAAATGAAAAATAATCGTGAAATAAACCCATTAGTATTCTATTATTTAATGAAGATATAGTATTAAGCATCAATTTTAATATTTAGTGTAAGAACAAATGGAGATTCTTAGTAAGATATATATATATATATAAGATTGTTTTGAAAATAATGCAATTATTTCCTAACTAGAAGGATAATAATTCATCTTAAATTAATACAAAAACATGCAAAAAATATTTCGACTTCTGTTTTAAAATGATTTACATATTTAAGTGCAACAAAGTGATCCCAAAAATGAATTTAGAAGTAATATAATAAAAGCAATATATAAAAGATATACCCATAAAAGATTAATATCTCCCTAAATATTTTTAAATTAATTAAATGTTTCGTAAATTTCTTTTAAATTAATTCCTATTTTTAAAAGATTAAAATATCGATCTAACAATATAATTAATGATTAAATTGTGTAAAGTTGATTATTTAAATGTCGAATATATTGTATTGATAGAGTTGTAAATAACTTTTTTCACATATCTTCATTTGAAGTTGCATGATAGTGATTCATCAAACTTTCATCAAATGAAAATCTGTTAATTTTTAATTCAAATTCAAACAAATTTCGAATCTCCGTAAAAAAATAAAGTATCGGAAAATTAATTACGTCTTTTTTATTATGTCAAAAAATCGCTAAAATAATTTATGTTATGTTTGTCATTATAGAAGAGAAGAGTTGAAATTTTATCTAAATTTCTATTATCTGAAGAATTTGAGAAAATAGACAACTAGCTGCTTTAAATTGACATCACCACACTTGCTAGCTATCTTAAAATTTATTAACCACAAAAATCCAACAATTAAACTACAAAATAATTTCTGAGTATTCTTTTTGAAAAAAAAATTTTACAATTACTTTCAGGTTGGTATATAAACAATAAATCATTAATTTTATTTTGTAACTTAATGTAAAACGTAAAAAGCAAAAACTGGAAATAAAATGAAATAACAGGTATTATCAAAATTAAATTAACATTTGGTTAGTTATATCACCAGGTTCTTCATGTGCGCAGATTTAATTTTGTATTTATTCTGCTTTTCGATAAGCTTATTATATATTAATTTTTAATTTTTACTTTTGTATTCTATCCTAAATTGTCTTACTATAATTTTGCTTGGAATAGGAGTCACAATCAGAATGAATAACAAAGACAGTATAAACAAAAAATATGACATGTTATACTTTCAATTGTATGAATAATACTATTATTCAAATCTAATTTATGAAAATAATGGTCATATAAAATTTATAAATGTAATGTTGATGTGAAATAAAAATTGTGAATTTATTGTGAGAAATGAATATAACAGTATATATAATGAAATATCGATATCTTTTATAGAGAATAAAACTCTAAACTTGACAATCATAGTAATGTAATAATTGCTTTGATTAATGTAGATTGAGGAACTATTAAAATTTTCGCATGAAAAATAATTGTTTTATTCCTGTGTATAATTTAAATTTGTTATTTTCCCCGATGTATTTTTACACTCATAATTATTTATCACTGTAGTCTTATTCCACTCATTCATTTTTATACTCAAGCATATCTTCAAATAATTTTTATAAGTATTACTATTTATCTTGTAATTTTTCATTATGAAACAACCATTCACAATTGTTTAAATTAAGAACTTTTTATGATACTAAAATATTAAGCAGTTTGAAGAGTCAAAAAAATATAGAAATATGAAATATAGAAATGTTAAATATAAGACAAAATATTGATGTCATGGAAATAAGAATCTAGAGAGCATATACAAGAGTAAAATAAATTTTTATCGGGAATTGGATAGTAACGAATATGAGATTTTTAAATAATAAACTTTTCAAAAATATCATTTTAATAAATAAATTTCAAAATAACAATGAAACTAAAAAATAATTACCTTAATGAAATAGCGATGAAAAAAATTGGCCATTATGAAATACTAGTTAATTTACCTGTGTTCGCACGGAGTTCTAAACGTATGTAATAGGAATTAAAAACATTTAAAAATTTAGTGTAACAATTAGTTAGCTATATTTTAACGTAATCATTTACTACTTTTTGATTGCTAGAATTTATGTGAAGATGCATTGAAGTTGTAGCAAAAAATTTAAAAAGATGTGTTTATTTGGTATTTATTTATGGATCAAATTTTGAAAAAACTTCCAGTAGAACTTTTTTGTATTAGAAATATCACTAGGGAATCTGGTGAAATTTGGATGTAAACTGAGGTCGTACAAATAAGAACAAAAACTTTGAAAAACATGTGCAGAAATATCCAAAAATTATATATTAGTAAATATTAGATAATGTTACTTTATTTTCTCTGTTTTTGTGTGTCAATCTTCAATAGTTCCAATCTTTTATTTGTAGTCATTTAATAAGTAAACATGACTATTAAAATAATGAACTCAGTATATTTAGAAATCCCAAAACAGGTTGTAATTTTAGGTGATTATTTATATTTTCGTAAAGATTAAATAATAAAATAATAAAAAATCAAATTAAATATTTTTAGTAACTTTAGTAATTTTATAACAATTTGATATTAGAAATTTTATAACAGATTAATTAAAGGTTCTATGATGATGGTGGTTAAAATCGGTAAAAATTCATTTAGTTTCATTACAATTATATATTATCATAGTTTCAGTCTCAAATAAAGATAATCGAAAGGAATAGCGACTGTACAAAAATCGTTTATCAGTTTAAGCTGAGTTTTAGAGAATTATATAAATTACAATTCATTGCACGAAAATATAATATTCTATATCATTTCAAGTTTCATGGACCTTTTTGAAGGAAATCTTTAATACACAACTTAGAATGAAAAAGAAAGCCAATTCTACTGAACTGTATTAACCAATAATAATATCTAGCAAGAAAAATTACCTTTTCATTATTGAAGATTGTTAGAATATTTCATTCACCAAAGTTTATTTTATTATTGATCAGTGTATTTTTTATATAATTGTTGGCCACTTTCTCCAATATTAATTATTTTATCGAATATTAAAAGTTTTACTACTCAAAATGTATTATTCTGGGGCTCCATATATTTTCTAATGATTTAGTAGTGACACTATAGTTTTTACACTTTGAAAGTCAGGATCATTCATTTATACATGTTTATCAAATTTAACAATTATCAATATATACTTATTGTTTTAAATAAGACTTCCAATATAATTCAATTAAATCAAAAATCTCAACATGCCTTAACAAATCCAAGGATATTCAAAGTACTAACAACAATCTTGACAATTTATTCCAAAATTTAAATTAATAATTTAAAATGAATAAAATTTATTTAATACTAAAAATCAGCTACTTTATTTAAATTATTTTCATCGGATAAACATTTAATCAAATCTCAGTAGCAATAATTATTTCTACAAAAATCAATATTTTACATCAATCTCTCGCATTTGTCTTTTTAACATCAATATGTGGTTTTCTATACCTAGAAGTATGTTTTGGAGTATGGTAATAATAAGTTTGTTTAATTATTTGGTAGATAATTATTTGATTTTTGGTTGATAATTTAATATTGTGATAACGGTTAATTTTGCTAAATCTATTCAAAACTTTTAGCATTTTTATGTAATTAATTTACTAACGATAATTGGTACATTTTTATCAGATTTAGAAGAATGTCATGTGTATGGGTATGGAATAAATTTATCAGAACAGTTGTCATTTATGTAATAAAAAAAGTTTTCAATGAAAATAATATTTAATAGAAGAATAATTATTCAAAGTTGATTGCAATGACAATTAAAAGTAATACGAAAAAACCCATGAAATGAATAGAGAATTTCAAAGTTTTTAAGAAAAATAACTGAGTTACATTGAAGACACAAAAACAAATACAAAAGCAATAAAATTTTTAGAAAAGATTGAATTGATTACTGATAGATAATTAATAATCAAATAAGTGTCTTTCCAACAATTAAATATCCGATTTGGAGATGACAATTTTGGTGAAGAAATTAAAGGTAACAGCGAATTCTAAGATGAAGATTTTAATAAAATTTGAATTTGAAATTATTTTTATATGATTTTATTTTAAAATTTGTTGATCAGTAAAAAATTTTGATATCTTGTTAATCAGTAATCAATTTTTAGATTTCAGTTAGTTACCAGTTATTAGTACCTAATTAGTATGTATATAGCAAGTAACCTAGTAAGCCAGTGGCTAATAAGAAAATAGCTAGTAAGTCTGTATCTAGCTAGTAACCTGGTATTAGGGTTTCTGAAAACTCGGGAAAACAATATTCGTCGAATCCGAGTGTTAAATTTCGAAATTCGTCGAACAGCTTGAATTCGTTAAATTTTTATTAAAAGTATTTTTTTAGAAAAGTAATAACCGCTATTTTAATATTTGATCTAACTATGAATTTTTTACAAATGATAATAAACAAAAATATATTTATTTTTTGTGTCGTAAGTAATAATATTTTAAAAACAACGAATTTAAAGATTTATCAGACAGTCTTGACCTTATTTTGGTGCAAAAATTGGCAGAAACCGAAAAATCTGTTTCAGAGTCCACTGAAGTTGGTTTAATTGAACACAGAGCGTTGAACAATTTTTGTAGATTTTCTGTGCGTTTGCCAGTATTTTTATACAGGGTAAATTCTTGTTTTAAATTGTCAAAATCCATTTTCTCAATTGGTTCTCGTTCCCACTCTTTAAAATCTGATTCAGTTCTTCCTCGATAGTAATTTTTTGTTGTTGTTCAGGTTCTATAAAAACATAGACTTGCATATTTGAATCATTTGCATTTACTGCTGATGTTGCATTAGCTTTAAATAGTCTTTTCATTGTATCTATTGCTAAATTTATCCCCTGTTCTGATATATCATTATTTCTATCCTTCAAATATTTTATGAGATTCATCATATTTATATTTATGCGTTCATCAACCGGCCTGGAAATATTAACCAATAATGCAGTACATTTGCCGATTGATTCTCTGATGAATTCTGATCGTGTAATGGCTCTGATTGATATGCCATTCACAGCCGCCAACTTAGATACAATTTTTTCTAAACTTCTGCGAATAACAAAATCCAACATCGTTTTTTAAAATCAATTCCATGGATAATATTGAGATGTCTCGACATTGCTGTTGTGGATCCATCAACATTGGATATTAATGTATTGCATAGTTTACAACGAGCCTTAGCATGCTTCAAGCTTATACCCGCAGAAATCGTAAAATAATTTCATATTTTTGATGTTTTATTATTATCTGACATGGTTTCGGTCGTATATTTTTTTGAATTAGTATTATAAATAATTCAATAAACTTTTTACAATCGTTTAATTTTTCTAATTCTATATAAACTTTACGAACTTAATAATGCAAATTATTTAAGAATTAAAATTTCAGAAACTTGTTTTCTAATAAAAAATATATATTAAGAAATGCACTTACTTAAAACGCTAGCATTGTTTTATTAAATTTGAATTTCCCATTGTAAATTATTAATCACTGCTTTTGGTAATATATTTTTAATTTTTAGATTCGATAAAAAGGCACCGTACTTCGAAACTGAATCTTCCGCCAAAGGTTCGGCGAATTCGAATTCGAGTAGTTCGATTTCAGAAACCCTACCTGGTATTAATATCTATTTGTTGATTAACCTTTTATTTATACTTGATTGTAAGTAAAAAAATTGTTATTATTTATTTAAAGATTAATTTCAATTATATTTTAAAAATTTTCATAATGTGAAAAATGTCATATATCATCGTATCGTATTATTATTTCTAAATTTCCCATTATGCCATATAACTTACCATTTCTTAGTAACTTTACTTATTTTAGCTTTAATTTATTCAGATACTTTAATTTAATAATTACACATGTTTTTTTATAGAAACCATGAAATCTTATTAGACCTAAAAAATACAAAGACCATATTTAATTATGGAAAATACTGAGATCAAATTTTAAAATATTTACGTATTTTTGAGTGTTTTTTGAGACTGAAAATATGTTAAATAAGTGTTTATATCCATGTGTTTTTTATCGAGAGCCTAAATTCATGGCTTTTTAACAACAGTCGATTTACTTCATTTTCACCAATGGTTTTTTAATGAGAGCCTAAAATAACATCTGAATATAGTGTGAGATTAACTGAAAACCCACATTAGCCCTCTGAAGCACAATAATTACTGCAGCGGTTATGGGTGGCTAAAGGGGGCTCATATCTACATTCATAAGTTTATTTCAAAATTTTTGAAAATTTAAAGAAAAATCATCAAATTAATTTAAATCAAATTGATATAATTAAATATGTTAAGGGTTAACCTATTTGGTTACAAGTGGCTAATATCTAATACATATTAATTTATATAGATTCCGATACCTCAAAAACAAGTTAAATATTAATTGAACCATATCCCAAAAGGATTAATAGAAATTTGGTACATTCATAAGTTTATTTCAACTTTTTTGAAAATTTCAAGAAAATCATCAAATTTGTTTAAGCCAAATTGATTTAATTAAATATTTTGAAGCTATAAATATTTTTAAAATCATATTATAGAAATTACCCCGTAAAAAGAACACACTTTTAAATTTAAAACTATTTCATAATTCACTTTCGTTGAAAAGTTAACAGTCAGATAATTTTCAAATGTTTATATACAATAATGTTATTTTAGAAAATTATATAAACAAAACCAGTGACATTGAATTAATGAATTTAAAAAAATAACTACTTGGCAATTAAGTGTTGTTTAAATGATAAACATTTCCACAATAACTGATTTAACTGTAAATTTTGTATTATTAAATTAGTATTAAAATAAAACTGAATAAATATAGAAAATATTTATTGAAATATCTAACAATTTCAATTTGAATTTTATCTAAATTAATTCTTTCAAAAAATCTCTTCGGGTAAAAAGTTCAAATTAAATTTACTTTCAAGATATGATATTATAATTTCAGATTTACCAAATGTAATGTTTAAGAAATATATTAACTTTACAATCGATTAATTTAAGCATTACTTTAATAAAAAGAAAATTTGAGACTAGTAATTAGATTATATTTTTAAAATTAAAAGTAATTATGAAAATTATAATTGATGCATAACTAAATATTATGTCAAATATTATAAAAATTAATATTATTAAGGTATAATTTAAATTATTTAATTAATTGCAACAATGAATCGATAATGGAGAAATATATATATATATATATATATTATATATATATATATATATATATATTATATTATATATATATACCGTATAACCATCTTAAATTATTCTCATAAGAAATTATTAAGTTTCTTAAAAAATAGAAATTATTAATATTAATTAGTTTGGAAACTTATTGTCAAAAATTGATTTTGTCCAAAAATTTAAAATACACAAAATAAATTTAAAAACTATTGATTATTTGGTTAAATACTGAATAAAATCTAAAATTTAAGTTAATTTTTCTATTAAATATAAGAAATTGCTTAATATACAATAAAGGTGTACTCATAATCATTGGAGCTAAATTTTGATGTGATTATTATATATTAAAATCCTTAGTTTTTTTAGGATGTCAGTGAATTATAATATCATCAATAAAATTTTATTTTTTGGTCATCCAAATATTTATTATATTTCATTTATTTTCATTTGGATTAAAGTTCAGAAACATTTTATCTTTTGTCGAAATGAAAATAAATAAAGTTATTAAATAAAAACCATTACAAATTACAGAAACTTTATTAAAAATATATTGATCCGCACGATTGTAATTGATTTTCCTCAAAAATAAATTGATTAATCTATTTGGCAGTTTTGTGCTTATTATAACGCTTAGCACGTGTGAAAAAAAGTATTTGAGATCGCTCAGCTGCTTTTGTGTTTCAAATATATTAGAAAAATTATATTGATTGATTTTCTTTAGTTTGAGTTTACGACTCCATTTCTTTTAACTCACAAAAATTTAATTCACAAATACTTTAATTATTTTGCATATAAAAATGAAAAACAATCATCATTATTCAATCTGATTATTTTACAAAACCACATAAAACCACATGACACAAAAACAACTATTAATAACGATTATAAAATTTATGAAAACTTTTTCGCATCCACATTTTTTCTATTAATTATCAATTTTCAAAGAATTAACCCGTTGAGTCGAGCACTGTTTTTTTTTAAGTCGAGTTATTTTGCTAGCAAGATATTATATTAGCAACATAAATTACAGTAAAAATTTCTGAAAAAAATCTCACTCACCTATTTTTAGAGTTACATCTAAAAACGGGATCATCTGTCCCAACAGTACATTATAAGTTAATGGTATATTTTAAAAAAAACTTAAATTTATTCGCAAAAAACGTATTATAAAATTATGATTTTAATTAATCATGGAGTTTAACCGGTAATGTATGGTCTATGGGGGGGCTAATCTGATTGGCTGATTTGGTTATTTTGATTAATTTTTTTCTTTGCTTCTTATATCATATTATTATAAATCAGCCAATAAAATTACTATATATATATATATATAACCATAGGCCATTCAATATCTTTCACCCGCTCTAGTGCATCATAAAGTTCGTACAAGTTACCGTTTTGCGCCAGGATTGATTTATCCGTGCAAGTGTTTGGTTTTCTTGCCTATATTTTAAGGGATTCGCACTGTTCATTACTTTTATAATTTACATTTATAATAATATTAATATAGTAACTAACCTTGATGATGCTTCGACTTGATACTTCAATACTTGATAAAAAGCGGTTAAAAATACAACTTTGAAAGCTTTACAGTAACATGCTGACATCTGAGTCTTCCCTATTATCACTCTCTAGTCTGTTTCAATGCACATTGCACCTTACTCTTGAACTAAGTAAGTAAATAAGTTGTATATTAATAGTTTTAACAAAGTGAACGTGTAAGTCGTGTATGGAGACTCGGAAGATGTACTTATAAATGTAAAAGGTCTGTGGGGGGACCACTTCCTCTTCTTCGAATTGCCTAATACTTTTACAGTGTCATTTATACACCAAGCCTCCTCAAATGAGAGGGTGTGCAGTTCAGAATTCAGAAAAAAATAGTTTCCATTAAAAAATTGGCCGGGCTAATATATATATATATATATCAAGTGAAAAAGGCTATGTCGAAAATTCGTGAATATCAACAAAACATCTGATTCATACATAATCCACACAATACAAAATTCTTTGTCATTGCAAAATTAAAATCAATCCGAGGTGAAAACTAGAAACATTTCTTTCAATAAATACCCGGATAAGTTTTGTTAACAAATAATTTGATTAGAGCTTAGTTGAATTATGTTAAAATTGTTATTAAAGTTTTTTAATAAATTTGGACACTTTAAATAACAATATTTTTCATCGAGAAATTTTTTGAATATTGAATTAATAGCGTGAATTTAATAATTTTCGCAATAACAATAAAATTCATTTGATGACAAAAACATTTTAAAATTGTGCTATCAAATAAATAAAAGCTTCTGGTCTGATTTAATTATTCCAATTATTACTGATTTTATCAACTTGTATGGTATCGAAAAAACCTCAATCGGATTCATAAAAGGAAAATAAGGAGAAAAACACGTAATAATGCCTAGATTCTTCAATAATTTGTTTTATTTCGCCTTTTTTATGAAATTGTGAATTGTCAACATTTAAGGTGAAACTTAACTTGTTTAATTCTCTTAATTTTTCAATGATTTTAACGATAAAATCTAAGTTCGGTTATAATAAGGGCTAATTTTGTATTTCAAAATTCTACATTGATTTACTATAGAACAAATACTTAAATTTCTGGACCTAATTTGGAGAATAGTTTATAAACAGATGTTCCAATTGAAGATTTACAAAGTAAAAATCCAGCATGAAACTTTAACATATATTTTTAAGTTTTTCAATATAATTTTAAAATATTTCGGTTTCATGTATTTTATAAATATCGAATGTGATCGTTTATGTGAAGTAAAATGATATGTAATTTTCTTTTTATTCAGTTATCTTGGTCAATCAGAAAGAAATAGTTAAAGAGCGCATAAGAAAATACCATGTTTATTCAGCTTGATGAAAACAAGTTCCATTTATATTTATATGCAAGGAATGTTACTGTGTTCCCGAATGATTATGATATTCAATAATAATAATGCAAATTCTTTCCTATTGCTCCAGACAAAATGATTTCATATGTTTATATTTATTCACCCTCAACTTAGTTTGTAAATAATTTCTCAGTGATTTTCTGTAATTATGATATTTTTAAAACATTTTAACTATCTCATTTTAAATTTAAAAATTATAAATAAATTTCATAAAATCTATATTACGTCATATCAGTTGGATTTGCACACAAATTATAAATTCTTTCACATTTTACTATTGTCCAAATTTTCAATATCTATTTTTAAAATATGAATACAGTATTGTAAAATACTATACTCGATTTTAATTTCACAAATATAATCTGCTTGAGCTAAGTTAATAATATAGAAATATAGTCCAATTAAATTAGCCATCTTTCTCAAGTTTTAAATTTAAGTTTAATTCAACATGTTGACTGTAACATAACTTTTTCATGATCACAGATATTTTTTTAAATATATATGCGTGTGTGTATATAAAGTTCAAATCAAATATGAATTTAACTATTTAATTCTTAAAGTTCTTCAGTGAAATATTAAATATTCTCTATGAAAAATTAGAGATTCTTCAGCATTCTTATTCCATTTAATTCAGTCATTTATTCTATACCACTATAATTATGCTTCAACTTATCCAAACTTCTAACTTCCTGAGTTATGAGAAAATAAATTGTAGAAGTTATTTTTCCGCGTTACTGCATCGAGCTTGTGTGTTACTCCTTGTCGTATATTTCAAGCTTTGTCCTTTTTAAAGTACAATATAAAAATGTGTATAAAATAGTAATTTCAGTTTTCGTAATCGAAAGTAAGTTAGTATTCCATGTCCGATATCTGAGAATTTCCTATTGGGATGCGCGTTTTAAATTAAAAAAAAGATCTCATTCTAATGTGGTTCAAAATTGGTCCTTAATTTATCAATTAAAGCTTTTCCATCAAAAAAATTATCAAAGCAAACCACGGATGAAAGAAAAACAACTTAATGCTGGAAAATCGATAATTTGACAGACCAAATGGGGATCACTGAGGATAATTTAGAAAACATAAAAGTCTGCTTTTATAAATCTGAAGTTGTACTAAAATAATATTTGTCAAAAAGTTGTATAATAGATGTGATTATTAAAACCTAAAGAAAAGATTGCTCTAGTAAAAATACAACATACATTTTTAAAGATAATCTCATTTTGTTTATTTAGATTTTTATTTTCTAAAATATAATAAACGAAGTGAAAGAAAATGAAAAAAAATTAAAACAGTTCAGAAACCTAAATAGAATTAATGCTGCACGTGGTGCGTCGAAAAAGTATTAAGACAGGACACAAAATAATTATTTTATAACATAAATACTGCAAGCGATTAATCTTAAACGTATATAAGTAATGAAATGTTTTTCAAAGCTATTTTAGTTTAGGAAAAACTTGTGCTATTTCATTATTGTGTCAGAAAATGTCAGATATTGTTGAATTTTGAAGAGTTATAAAGTCTCTATTTTTGACGAAAACTAGTATCCAAGAAATCATTATATAACCACATTACATAACAATAGCGAGTGTCCTTGTAAAGCAGTGATTATAGACACACAAGTATGACACCAGAGATCTCTGAGTGTCACAATAGACTTTTAAAATATTAAAAACTGCTAGGGTTTTTAGACACTGAACAAATGTTCGAAAATATATGATAAATAGAAATCTAATAGTCAACGGATTTTGTTAAATTAAATTTCTTGAGTGACAAAATTTTTAAACTTTTCCTAAAAACGCTGCTTAATCATATAAGAGAAAAAACCTTTAAAAGTCTATAGCTTGATTGTAGATAATTATTTAATTAATTATTATTCAAGTCATGCAGGCCGGCTTTACGTGCAGGCAGAGTAGGGGGCCGCCTGTAGCGGCCGTTTTATGAGCGTCCCTCGTAATTTTAATACTTACATGTAAAAATTGTAAAACAATATTCGAATTTTTAAAAAAATATCGTGTGAAAAAATAATAAAAAGAATAATCTCGGAACATCAAAGAGAACTAGAGGAGGTTTGTTCGCGCTTATTTAATGTGAACGGGAAAAGGGATTTGCTTAAACGCTCACAGTACGATATAGCTAATTGATAAACTATACTGGATAACTGTAGTATTTATGAATGTTCATTGCATGATCCAAGATCTACAGGTCATTTTTAATCAAGTTATTGAAATGGTAAATTTAATCAAGTCTAAAACACTTCGCTTTCAACTATTTTCTCAGCTTTGGGATGTGAAGGATTCCGGGCGACGGTTTACTATACGCATCCCAAAAAAATAATTAAATAATAAATAAATCAATTAAATAATAATTTTATTTTAAACCATTAACTTTAACTAATAAATGACAGAAATTGCGTACCAGAACATATGGCACACTCAATACCCAAAAATAAGTCAAAAGAAGCAATGTAGAAAGCGGCAGCTTTGATTTCTCAAAAAAAGAATCTTTCCTTACACTGCAGGAAGAGCATTTTCTTGGACATCTATAAGTATATTTATCTGTAATATTATTTATTTTTATTAAAGTCATTTGTTGACCACAAAAACAATTAAAACTACTTTTTAAAACGTTTTTTCTCTGAAAGTATTCAATACATTCCAATTTATCAGAGCTAATTTTAAAAATTGTGTATAAGTCAGGATAATTTTGCATTTTTAAAGTTTAAAATAAAATTATTATTTAATTGATTTATTTATTATTTAATTATTTTTTTGGGGATGCGTATAGTAAACCGTAACCGGATTCCAGCTAAGTGTTTACTGTACCACACCGAAGTTCGGTAAGTTTCTAAAGGAAGTCTTGAAGCGTCTCACCCGTTTCAAAATTGGACTTTGATTGTAAATTGAGGATGAAAATCTCGGATTTGATATTCGCGACGAAATGTGGTGGTTGAGAGTTCAATTTTTGTCTGCTTTGTTCGAAAAGTAGAATTCTTTAAATTTAAGTCATCTGAAAATATTATCACTGCCACATCCAAAGTGAAATCGTTTGATGAGAAGTAAAAGTGTAACTGTTAATTTTTGAAAGAAATCTTTGATTGTTTTCCTGCTGTCAATTAATCTCAGTTGAAGCACAAAATTTGGCTGTAAATAATGAATACCTTGAGAGACCTACAGTCGAGATACAACACTATTTCCCATCACTTGATACCGACGACTATGATGGTTGCTCAATCAAATTGGAAGCAAAGAAAATCCAGGTCTTACAACCGAAGAGGAAGAACAGTTGATTGACTTGAGAAACGACAAGTTGCATTAGTCAACGTTTCATGAAAAGAATTTGGACGAATTTTTGATCTCAGTTAAGAAAGAATTTCCATCGCTTAGCTAAAGAGCAGTCAAGATAATTCTGCCATTTGTGCCTTCATGACTTTGAAAGTTTAGATTTTTAGCATTGGCGGAAATCAAATGCTGAAAAAGGTGAAAGAATCCTTACAATCAACGAGGAAATGAAAGTTTGTTTGTTGACTTTCGAATCTCGTTTCAATTAGATTTGTCACAGTCGTCGCAATGAATATAATTAGGTTTAAATTTCAAAACTTGGATTTAAACTATATTTTACTGGAACTTGGACTGAGTTTCATGATTTGACACTAAATATTCTGGATTCTGGTTCACTATTGTAATATTTACAACTGGATTCATGATTTTAAAAGTAGGACCACTAGTGTTTTTTATTTTAAATGATCTGGCAGACCTGTGGAAGTTGGAAATGCTAGTGAAACTTATTATGATAGACTAAAGTATTGTAGCAAGAGGCCTAAAAAACATCTAAGCATTTATAAAAGATTGTCGCATAACTTTCTGAATGAAATAGGTTTCAGAAAACTGTGCTCATGATTTCTTACAGGTGACATGGAATGACGATTTAAATTTGGGCAGGAAAATTTGGAAATATTTGAAAAATTGGGTGCCTTTTTGAAGCACATAATCACAGAAGGCATTATACCTGAAAATAAACGTGAACCTGTTGATAAGAAAATGTCAAAGTAGAAACCATCACTGAAAATGAGAAATAGCTGATGTTCACAATCTTTTGGGACATGAAAAATGAATATACTACCTCTGTCCGTAAATAAGTGTCAGATTTCTATTATTGTGTCACGTAAAATAGGTGAAAAAACACATTTGTGTGTGTTAGTTGAAATATAATTACATTCTATTTTAGTATTCATTTTGAACTAATAACTTAATAAATCCAAGTAAAAGAATATAATTTCATCACATATTTTCAAAAAAAATCTAGATTCCAATATTAAAATTATAATTAAAATATTGAAATTCATGGATCAATAATTAATTTAAAATTCGTAAACTAAATTTATAAATCAAATATTAAAATTTCATGCAAACATTAAATTAAATTTAAATAACATTTTTCAGATTTTAAAATTTAAAACCCTAATTCTGCAGACTTTTAAACGTTTGAACTTTTAAATGCGCTAGCTTGGCTAGTTATCTTATCTTTTCTTTAAATATCGACAATTGAACTACAAAGAAAAAAGCTCAATTTGGCAGATGAAAAGCATCTACACATTTGAGGATCATATGCCTAAATTCTCTGAAACCCTCGGAATAAGGCAGCACCAACATACATTTTGGTTCAATGTGTTTTGATCGATTTTTGTCATCTTTCAAACTTGGCAATTTACTGATTTCAGAGTCAATAAGAATATTACCTCCGCACAAAACAGTTCCACAATCATGAGAATTCAACACGTACTTATCTACAGTCTCTTTTGTCATACACTTAAGAAAAGATTTAGAATATCCATTTTTAAGTAGCAGTGCAACCAACGAGTCCACACTTTTAGCTAAGTTAACAAACGAGGAAGATAGAGACCATGCACGAAATACTAATCTTCTCACCATATTTCGCTTATCTTTAAATTCACAAAAGCTCTCAAGCGTAGTATACAGACCAGTATCAGTCGCTTTTCTGTATATTTTTGTTTGATATGCTTTTTCATTTGGTTGAATAAGCAAATCCAAAAAAGCAATCCACAACATTTTTCCTCTTCACAAATTTAATATTCAAATGTAAACTGTTCATAAAATTCAAGAAAGGCTTTACATGATCACGATTTTCAAACACCAAAAATATATCATCAACATACTTTTTGTGCACAGTTGGTTTAGTTAAATTGTAAGATGAAATTCTCTTTTCCAAACTAGAAATGAAAATAGAAGTGATTGTGGGAGCCAATGGAAAACCCATAGTGACCCCATCCACCTGTTTATATCACCCGTTATTAATAAGAAAACTCACATTCATGTCCATCATGTTCATTCACATTATCTTTCCACATCTTACAACATTACTCAATGGTTTCCACTAATGGAATGTTCGTAAAAAGACTATAAACGTCAAATGAGACCATAAATTCATCTGCGTTCTTTTTATTCAAATGTAAAATAAACGGAAAAAATTCCAAACTATCCTTACATTTCAAGTCAGTAATAATTAAAGGTTTTATTTTCATTTAGATTTTGTTAATGCGATTTCTAGCCTGAAGAAGACTGATAAACAGTCGAAACATAGTGAAATGTTATATAGAATATATAGTTGACGTTTTTCAATTATTAAAATTTTGCCTTCTTTAAATAATAATTTAAGAATCGATTTAATGTAAATATTAATAAATCCATTATCAGCAAATACATAGATTCAATATTAAGGAAATTAATATACAGATTATAGTTGATCAATTTTAAATATTGTAATAAAGAAAATTTACTATTATTATGTGACTTGGAGCTCGTCCAAAGAATCCGATCAAATATTAGAATTAAGTCAAGCTATATTTTGAAGTACTTATAACTTTCTTATTATAAGTATTAATGTCAAGTTACCATTTAAAAATATATTTTGAGACAGTTTATAAATATATTTTTATATTCTAACCCGTCATATAGAAAAAAATATTAAGCTAAAAATCTGTTTTTGAAAGGTCAAATAAGTAGGTCAGGATCATCTTAAGGTCAAAAAGTATGTCATATTTTAAAATCAATATAGTTTATTAAATTTAAAATCAACATGATTTATTTATTTTAAAATCTATTTTGAGGCAAAGGATGTAATATCTTATTTTTAATTCATTTATTTAATTAATGTTATTAACTTCAATTACGAATCTAATAAAAACAATAATAATCCATCTATTTTTTAAATGTAATAATTATTTAGGAATCGATTTATTGTAAATATTAATAAATCCATTATCAGAAAATATATAGATTTAAGATTAAAGAAATTAAAATATATAGATTATAGTTGATCGATTGTAAATATTGTAATAAAGAAAATCTTACATAGCCATTATTTCTCTTAATAGAAGATCAACTTCATCTGCATTTGGCAACTTGACTGGAGGTAAATGAACACGGCGTTTATAATTTGTAGTAGGAGTTTTTGTTCGCTTAGGTTCTGGAACTCGAAATACACCCATTTCCAAACTGTTCTGACTTAAATCTCCTAGATTTTTATCTCTGAAATCTCTAGAGCAACACGGCCTAGAACTTATTGACTGATCTAATGAAGATAAACTCAAAAAACTGCGAGATGATAGGCTTGAACCGCCACTTTTATTACAACCATCAGATAGTTCGATTGGGGAATATTCAGAATAGAATACGTAACAGTCTTTATCAAGTCTATCTTTGTTTGCATTTAAACAAGATGAACTATGATTTGAGTTAGCTGAAAATGTATTCTGATTTTTACTTCTGGTTTCCATTCCATGACCACACTGTTGGCCGATTAATTTTAATCTGGCTTGACGACGTTGTTGCATTTTTACAATTTGAGTTATATGTTTTAAACCAGGGCCTTTCTTTTTGTCAAGAACCTAAAATCAATGAAAACCAATAAATGCTCGATTTCGATTTTTGGTATAACCTCTATAATATATTTTTGCAAAGTATAATATCCGGTTGTTGCGATTCCAAAAGAATACCAAGGATTTTCAACCCTTATACTTGACTATACTTCACCTACAATCCTGATTTCCCGGGGAAATATTATTCTTATTTAAAAAGTGAAATCTTGTTGACGTAGGGAATAAAATCAATAAGAATATCAATATATACCCAATAAACCGGACAAATTTGGTATAATATTCTATTTGGCTTCCGATCGAAGTAGTAAACGGCTTTCCACATTTAGTAAAAAATGAAAGGAGAGAATCATCGGTCCGATTGGAAGAAAAATAACAACTGATAATTGTTTTACAATCGTGTTATTAGCAAGTCAACTTAAGCAAACAAATCTACGCTTGTTGGAACTATTCGCAAAAGATAGCTACCAATATTAGCGAAACAAGAAAAGGATATAATGACACACTTCTCAGCAACATTATACAAATCCAATAAAAAGATATTAATACTTATTTCACTGCATTCATCCATTGAAATTGTAAAACCGATATTACAATAGCGATTTGACAATAGCATAAAATTCGGTGTAGATGTAACAGCTCAAATGACCAAACGTATAGTGTAAAATCTAAATGTCAAAGATGGCCTTTACGGGTATTTTTCAATATCTTAGATTAAGCCAGGATAAATGCTTGTATTTTATACAAAGAAACGACGGGTGACGAAATATCGAGGCAAGAATTTTATTTCAATTAGCAGAAGAGCTTGGAACCGAATATCAGAAGAGACAGCTAAAGAATGTTCATCAGAAACAATAACAAATACAGCTATAGATTCATCTGGACGGAAATCTTGCCAAAAAAGATATTGTAAAGTCAATAAAATGTAAAAAACGTATGTGAAAAAATGTAACTTGTAAAAAATGTACTGAAAATGCATATATGTAAATATAAATTTACTAAATAGAAAAAAACGTTTTGTTTATCTGGTAATAAGCTTTCTTACCACATATATGTTTTGTTTGTTTGTATGTTTGTTTATTTACTTTATCAACGTTTTTTTGTTTACAATTTAATCAATTATTTGAATTAATGGCTTTAGTCAACTATTTTAATGTTTACAATCAACAAATAAAACTATAACAGGCAATCTGGCCCTAAAACCTAATGGAACAGCAATAATAAACTATATAGTCCACTAAGTATTCTTCTAACCTATCACAAGGGAATTCAAGAACAGCCTACAGGATTCATAGTGCGCTTGAATCATACTTCCTCATTGACCGTCTTCCTGGTGATTAAAATTGTTTACTATCCAATCGGCTAAAATCTCTTTCTATAAGAAGATACGCATTTTTTTGAAGTGATCATTTATTCGCTTCTGGTAGGATTAAGCATACATAAATGTCGGTGGATTTATTGTTAAATAAACTTCCAAAGAACATGATATTCACAAAACCAAAAAAGAACCGAGGAATATTTTTAGTAGCGAGGAAGAAATTGCTAAGCAATTGTTAAAAAGATCATCCTAAGTTTCAAACCATCATAAAGATCTTAAATACACAAAAATATAGAATAGTTTTAATTGGAGCTTTGATCGTTTTGATTAATTAGCTTTAATAATAAAATAAAGGTACGTAAAAAATCGATTGATAACAACTACATCTCGAATTGCCCTCCTGCGGTGCGTGTACCACATATTTGCTAACCATTAGGGTGCATCACAACTGCATGTGAAAAATTTTTTTGTCTACTTTTGATCTGTCTGTGTTTCTGATGTGTTTCAGTATGATTATAGATAACTTTGGTGAAATATTTTTAACATCCGATTTGATTTAGAGGTCCCCCGTAGACAAAATATGATGTCAGTACCCGTTACTAATCGGGATGCAGCCTTAAAAGGCTTAATGTTGGAGACTTATTCAAAATTAAGTGTTTACGTGTTGATGTGTGAAGGGCAAGTTCTTTTCTGGTCAAAACAATTAGTTAGGACAAAAAACTTATTTTTTTATCTCGCATAACACAATTATACATACGAAAAAGTCACCAAAAGGACGCAAATCATAATATGTAAACAGCTGAACTGAACTGTTGTACATGTTTATGGAGTAAATCGTTTGTTTTACAGTATTCAATCATCATTATTAGATCAATGCAATTACATGTGTACTGTGTAGTCCTGAACAGTCACAAATACTATTGTCAATATAATTGCAGTTTTTCATTTTTGAATTTTATCTGTCGACGAAGATCTGGATGCTCTTGACTGTCTTTCTCAACGACCTGAAGTACATTCTGGAAATGTTCATCCGAACGAGCAGTGTCAACAAAATCTGATGATAGCTTGACGCCTCTTTCTGCACAATCGTTGACGACATTAACTGCTGTCACATTTTTAGCACTGTTCATGTATGCTTCCAGAAAGCTTGAATCCAACTGCAAGCGTTATATTGTAAACCATGAATCTTCTCCGACCAAATCACACAGGCGCGTAGACGCATTGATGGATGTGGAGAATTTTGGTTTCCCCCAACCGTTACCAAACTGATTCAATGGCTGATTCAAAACTAATTCAATTGATGGTTTTATCTTTAGCAAGGCACCAGCCAGCGCTTCTCGTTCAGATCGTGGCGTCAATCGCTGAACAGCGCTAGTGGGACCATCTCAGCTGTTAAATACCACAGATGTCGCTGGAATGCCCGAACGGCAGATTGTGAGATTAACTTGTCTATGGCTTCATATTCCAGAATGTGTTTGTACAGCTGGAGGTCATTCCATGGAGCATCTGCAGTTTTCTTACAGGTCAACCACCATGCAATATACACGTGAGTGACAAATGTGACAAATACACGTATCTTGCTCACTTGGTGACGTGTCGTAATTGTGCCTGGTAGCAGTTCGCCAATCTGATTCTCACAAAGTGCTATCTTGATACTATAGATCAACTTGGCCATCCAGCGTGCCTTGTGCAGTGCTCCTGGGCTTTGGAGTGTCACCACACCAGCCTTGGCAGACAGATAAAGAAGTGCAAGCTCAGTGAACTCGTGATAATCATTTCGCAAAAATTCGATCTTTCCAGTTGCAACAGTAACCACCTCATCCTTCATTTCTGCTAACAGTTGTTGTACTTCAGTGTTATGATCAGCTGGGCAAAATGGTCGGATTTGACTGGAATCATGTGGCACCAAGTCCCAGTTAGTTCGCAACCTGGTGAACAATGTCACATCTGGTGACCTTGATGCTTCAATCTTCAAATCTTCAAAAACATGAGAGAGAACCACTTCACCAATGTGATGGCGACAGCCTGACCACAGGACTGCACGTTGCAATTTGTCCTGTATGGCAATGCAAGCAGCAGTCAAATGGCCCGTATTCGAGCTGGTTGTGTCAAATGTCATATTGACGATTCGGTCCGCACAATGCCACTCAGTCATCAGCTTCATTGTTAACTCAGCAATGATTTCTCCGCATGACTTATCTGAGGCTTTGTAATAACTGGGCACTCCCAACAGCTTCAGCTGTGAAGCATCGCCAACAACTACAGTCATGCGGTCTTCCATCACATGCTGATTTTGTAGAGTCGGCGTCTGCTTTCCATTCCAATGCAGGGTGCAGAGTTTGGGCGGTTCCCAGTTGGTGTGAATGTCCGTGACTTGAGGTTGCAACTCTAGTTACATCCCCACCGGACTCTGTAATCAGTCCATGTGTGAAAGCAGCTTGCTGTGTTGGTGTCATTTTAAGCCTTGTTGCCAGTGATACCAGATTTGGTCGGCTTAGCACATCAGGTGGTATGAAGGCCCATTGTACCAGTCGGCTTTCTTCGCTGTGACTGTGTTCTCTCTTGTGAGGCAGCTTTAGCTTCTAAATCATCTTCAGAAGTAAGGGCCTGCTCTGTCACATCCTCTTCTTCAGTACTGCCACCACTGCCACTGCTGTCATCATTCAAGGCTTGAGAAGACACAGTTGATGTTGATGCTTCGATATCTTTGCGCGAACATTGTTTCTTTTGCATACTATTGCTTATTTTGGTCAGTGGAACAAAGCTAAATAACAGACAGCTCAATAAACGAAATTTTTTTTTGGTGATGTGCCCAACTAATCATAGCTCTAAACATACACTTTAATCTAAATTTTAACGCACATTTCAATATCTTGAAAGATTATTTATATCAACTAAAAGAACTTTGCTGTTCTTTTCAAAAAATAATCTATTTTCGGGTTAAAAATGACTGTCAGAGACGGAAAAAAGACCTAGAGAACATTATGTATGTGATAAACTTCATATCCTAATTCATTCAGTTTTTATTAGTCCTTTTTGCGACTTGTGAAGTTGTGTGGGATTGAGAGCAAATAATGCATTTTAGTCTCTTTTCTGTATTTCAGCTGAAAATCATATTTAGTGAGATTAGATAACCATGTTTGAAATCGTAGGGTCATTGGTCTTTGTAGTAGTTATAACGACCAGATATTCAATAAAATGCATAACATAAGTTTCTGCTTAGTCATGCAATAACCCTTCTTGTGCTCTGTCACGTGTCTCGAACCATATTCTATAACGCAGGGTTTACCAAACTTTTTCAGCAATGGAACACTTAGCAAATCCAAAATTTTGGCGGAACACTTTGCTTATTTTTTAGGTTGGGTAATTCAAAATAGTATAAATAAAAATAAAAAATGTTATTAAAGACATAATAAACATAAAAATACAAATAAATAAAACTCCTAATGACTTTGATGATTTTGGGTTCTTAAATTACAAATTTTTTTTTATATCAGGCACAATATTGGTCAGTTGTATTCTCATATCTGCCGTGGCGTCGAGTCTATTTGCGTAAAGCTGTCTGGTGTGTAAATACCAAAAAAGCGAACTGTCCTTTCGAGCACAGAAGATCATACTAACAAGACTTCAGCGAATCAGGTAAAAAAAATCCTATATACCACATCTTTTTCATGCGCACAGGATGAGAGATAGTCTTTCTCCCTTCATCAAAAAATATTGGCACTTGTTAAAGACTTTTATTGCTGTACCCGAATTCTAGTTACTAAATATCTTCACCTGCTCTTGACTTCATAAAACTCTATGAAGTTTAAGCGACGCCCGTCTTTCATTATGAAGTAGAATATATTCAATTTTCTAAATTTACTCCAAATTTTTGTGAAATATCTATTTAGGCTCAGCGGAACATAGTTTGGGAAACCCTGCTATAACGATTTCTTCTATATTTTATAAAGTTTGACTGAAAATCGCTTCAATAGCTCTAAAACTGTCCTTTATATCGTTTTCTTTGGTACTCGAGAATAAGCGCTTTTCACTACTTTACCTTCAGTGTTAAGAAGCTTCCATTACATTCTTTAATCCAATCTGTATGTTTTCCAAACTAATTCTTCCAAAGTACTTTATGTATTGATTGGAGAAATGATGTTAACTGTTTCGAACATATTTTCTGTTCACTTGAATTCGGTTTTCCCTAATTGTGCATCTTCTACTTTGCCGAATTTATATTTCTTTCGATTAATCTTCAAGTCCACCTTTTGAATTCTTCTAAATATTTTTATCAGTAGCTCGTGTTCTGCTAGGTCTTTTCCACTTATCAAGTACATTTACATTCGTATTTACGTATCAGGAGCATCCATTAAGAGCGTCCCCTAAGAAGGGGAGAGAGGGGTCTTTGCAAAAGGGACATTAGGGAAGGGGTGTAAGTGCTTAGGACATCTCCAGCAGCATTGGTCGTTTAAATATTATGCATAATGGATTAATGATTTTTTTTAATTTTTCTGTTCTTTTTTATATACTATATACGGTAAGTAAGCAGCATGTTTCATGTCCCATATTGTTCCCATTTGATCATTTTAATTGTGTATGCATTTTTTATCTCTATTTTTCAACCAATATTGTCTACTACTACATAATTTAGCCTATAAGTTTATAAATTATTTAAATTTCTTCTGAAAATAAAGGATATCTGTTTTAGGGGGTATGCCCTCCCCCTCCCGGAGGAAGTGCTCGTGAAAAGGAACAAGGGGGAGTGGGATCAAAAATTGCTAATTTCTGTGGGAACGTCCATAATACATGCTTCATTAGCTGTTTAAATTTTGCTTTACACACTTCAAAATCCTATTTTTTGTACTACTTGAGGATCAGATTGGACTCGAGAGCACATTGGGGTAACACCAAATAAATAAAATTTTAGTGTACAAACCCAACCCTATAAACTACTTTTGCTTAATATACATTTGTAAATTTTGACTCGAGTTCCAACGGCAATAAATAATGGTAACCCTGGGTCAAAATAGAGAGTAATATGAGTCAAATCGGGTGAAGAATCCCAGCCAAATTTGTTAGTATTGGGATCAACTGTGTTTATTTACGTAGTCGGACACATTTATTTATCTGTATATTCTAAATCAATATATAGTCGAAAGCTAAATGAAATTAAACTCTAAAGTTTTCATTGAAAAAATATATTTGCATTTATTAAGTCGTTTTAGACAATATTAAGAAACTGATTAATAGTTGATATAGTGAAATACAATTCTATGACATTGTGTGAGATTGTTCCAGTGAAATATAAGATTCAATAAAATACTAATTGTTCTGGAGCTTTCTATTGACAGATAATTTTGCCAATAATAAATGAAATAGATTAATACATATAATCTAAATATACTTTTAAAATAGTAACTATAATATTCGTGTTAATGTTTTCATATGATTGTACTTTAAGGTTTATATATTAAAATTGCAAATAATTTACTTTTTTCAAAATGCACTTAAGTTTTATTTTTTTCCATTTTGTAATTATAATATTCATACTATAATTCTTTTTAGATTTAAGTTATATTGGATAACAGATATATTTTTTTATATAATAACAGCATTTGTTAATTTTTGTACATTGCACAAATAATAATTTAATAAATCACTACTAATTTTATCAAATAACGGTATTACCATACAGTAAACTAAAATATGAAGACTTCAGGCGAATGTGTCAATAGTGATTTGCGATTTAAAAGTATTTGGTTTAATCAAAAATTGTATTTTACATACTTTTTCATATTTTCCACAGGATTGATCTGATGCTTTTAACCAACGTTTCACATATAAAACACAAGCATTGCAAATATCACCATTACGACCTTCGCCTCTTGGTCCAAAACATTTGGAAAAATACTGCGAAAATCTGTAGCTGTTGGAAAATCTGCTGCTTGATGATTTAGTTGCGCATATACAGCAACCAGTCGTACTTCTAAACTGAGATCTTGACATTATCCTTAAGCTAGTTAAAATTGGAAGGTATCTAAAATTTAAGCAAAGCCATAACATTGTTTCGAGATGTATTAATTAATATTTCATTTACTAATTATCTATTAATTATATGCTCAATAATGATTTACACTCTTTAAAATTATAGTTTTTAAAATTGTAAAACAATGAATTTATAAATTAAAGCTTATATTTGACTTGTTATAGTTAAAAAGAAGATATTGCAGACAAAGCAATATCACAAAGGATATTTAGCAGTCTTCATATATTTAAACAATATAAACAATATAAAAAACAAAACTACATGAACTTTTTGATTGTCAAAATTTTAGTAAGTCGCACAATAATTTACTGCATTAATTTCAATTAAATAATCACTAATGATCAAAATAATGGTTTTATCAATAATACATTTATATTACTTAAAATTATAAAATAAAGATGATTGGGTTATACCAAGGAAAGTACGAATAACTATGAATTACTTGAATTTGTAAGCATCATAAAGGTTAACAAGCTTACACTTATAATATTTTATTTTAATTATAATTTTTCTAATTATACCTAATATTTTTTTAGTAATATATAATATTATTAATTTTGGAGTATGTGTTGATTTGAAATCGTTTGGGTACCTTGTGAGCTAAAAATAGACCAAGTTCAAGACCTAACTGGACCTTTGTCCAAATTAAAATAACTACAATCTGACTTTTGATTATGGGTTTCTGGGTGTAAAATTATATAGGTGTTACCCAGGCAACCCCATCCAAATATTTTCACTTACCACTCGGCACCAGTTGCTACGCAACGTTAATGCTTGTTCTAGTGGGTGGTCGTCTCCAAAAAGTGAGTGGTATTGCTAATGCTAATGTTGCCCTAACGAACCAAGAGTCTAATGAGCTTCTGATAGAAGGTCTGTGCTCGATTTGGCCATACAATTGGCCAATAACTAAAGTTACATAAAATTTTTGATCATTTGGCACCGCAATACATAAATAATTTGAAGTGACAAAAATGAATTGATGTAAAGGATAACTCATTGAAAAAACTTGTTAGCCTCAAATGATAAAAATGTTGGAGTTATAACAAAAAAATGGGAAAACAAAATAATTAAATAAATGTTATTGTTAGGCAAAAACTAAGATATTAAATTGTTGTTTATTTGGCACGACATCTGATAAAATCATGGCACGCAAAATGCAAATTGGCGAAAAATCATCAAATATGGCCTATTTTGCAGTAAATAATACAAAAAGTAGAAACAGAGTAAAAAATACAAAAAATATGTAAAAAATAAATAAAAACATTTAAAAGAATTGTAAAACATTAAATTTTAGCAAAATTAACCTATTTCATCAAATTGGCTCCAAATTCAACGAAAACGCTTATATTCTAGAAAATAACTATGAGAATTAAGCTTAAAATGCAATTAGAAACTTTAAAAAAGAATCATGAAAATCTGACAACTAGGGGAAAAGTGATGAAATATGGTAAAAAACGTGTAGGTGTTTTGTTTTACAGCATCAAAAAACATGCATGTAAAACCCCTGTATAAGTCGATGCCAGATCGACATAATTTAATGCTATTTTTTTCAAAAAAATTTATTGAACTTTAAAGAATTCTTCAGAAGTAAGGAAAAGTTCTCGTTAAATTTATAGGCTCCTATTTATTCGCTATGTATTTTTTTACTAAACGCTATGTATTTTATTAGTGCCTTTATGTATTTTTTTCTAAGTAAATATTTATAAAATGCTAAGTATTATATTAATTATATAAGTAAAAAAATAGAATTCATTAGGTATTTAAGTATTTTATTATAGGTAATATTTTTAATTTTTATAAGTAAAAAAATACAAAAACTAAGTAAAACAATGAAAAATTCATAAGAATAAACAAAAGGTGACACAATAAAAAAATCCATAAAAACACAAAGTTATAAAAATATTTGATATTATTGTTTTAATAAGGCTTTTTTAGCTTTAGTTGGTCTTCCTCTTGTAGTTTACTTCCAATAGAAGTATTCTTAGCTACTGCCGGTACTTTGCAATATTTAAGTCTGATTGAAATGCCGACAACATGCTTGCAAATAATTGCACTGACCGTCGGCCCAATTGGCTTTATCGTTAGGTAAATTAATGCGCCAGACAGTAAAAGCTCGCTTCGTAAATTGATCGAATGTTGTCCAGCGCATTTTTTCAACTTTGTCAATGTCTTCTTGAGTTATAGTTGCGTCACTAGCTGAAACATAGTAGTTTGTCGACTGTTCTTGGGGCACTGAAAGAATTGCTTTGCTTTCTTTAGCCCGTTGATAAGACTGTGTCCATAATGCTGTGTCAATTGATTGTTTTGTAATAAACTTCTTCAGACTTTGAGGATATGCTAGTCACCACATTTTAACAATATCTAAAGCTTGTTTGCTAAATCTAGATAATGGCGTGCACTCTCTAATAGTTTCTTCGTCTTTAAGAACTCGATTATTTGACTCTAGATTATTGTTAGTACTTGGCGTGAAGGGCATGTATCCTTCATACCAAGTATTGTGTGTCGTAAGCCACATCATATTCATATAGTCTAAATACTCAGTCGCTTTGTTTTGTCTCCATTTTTTAACAATTAGAGAACTTACTTTTTCAAAAATGACTTGGCTTTGTGACAATTGAAGTTGATCTACATCTTCAATTAATTCGTTTTGATCTTCTTTAGCTACT
Organism: Schmidtea mediterranea; assembly: GCA_022537955.1. NCBI lineage: Eukaryota > Metazoa > Platyhelminthes > Tricladida > Dugesiidae > Schmidtea > Schmidtea mediterranea. Next base: position 74,612,413 of record CM039679.1, on the reverse strand, counting down.
AAAGACTCGATTTTTTTGACACAATTTCTACGCATATGTGCACAATACATCACAATTTCATTTTTCTTAAAAACTTGTGAATAAGCTTTACGTATAGCTTTAGAAGCATCAGAAATCAATACACGAGGATTGAATAGTGATGCATTTATTTTTTTTCAAGCCAATATTGATACTTGAAAAAATAAAATTAAAATCAGCAGTTTTTTCATTGGTACATATACCTAGGCCAAACGAATGAAAATGCCTATCTAAATCGGTTGTACCAATGATTAAAATTGGATAGCCCTGCCAAACCAGTTTTATAAGTTGCATCAGCATTTAAAACTGTTGATGCTGAGGCTAGCTTAAGTAATCTTATTGTACTTATAAAAAATCTAAATTTAGAGCCGTGGTTTTCTTCATCTTCATCGCTTTCTTCATTACTCTCTTCACACTCATATTCATCGGCATAAGTTATTTTATAATTGACTACAAAGGCTTCATCTTCTAACTCTGGTATATAAGATGATGATTGAAGCAAATTTTCAAGCTCACCTAAACTTATTACTGGTGGCCCGTAAACTTCATTTCCAATCTTGTTTAATTGATTTCTTAATTGTATAGTAGTAGGAACAAGCTTCATACCTCGTTCATGAAAGATTTCTAACATTCTCTTAGGTTTTATTTTAAGCTTAAACAACTCTTTAATTAGTTCTTTAGCTTCTTTAGATATTGCAGATTTAGACATGTTTTCTACATGCTTATGCTCAGCTTCTGCCCTAAAAAGAATAACTTCGTCTGATCTTGAGTCGTAAAGTAAATGTAATGCAGAATCACATTGCTTGCCTTTAAATTTAACTTGATTGCATCGATAGTAAACTTTTTTACCTTCTTCAGTTTTGTTGGAATAAGAGTAACTCCATATCTTCTCTTCTTTAATTGCATTTTTTGCTTCTTCAGCACTTTTAAATACTTTTTCATGAGTCCAAACTTTGGACACTTTTTTGGCTCGTGGTTTCTTTAAACTTGTATCTTCAACATCAATTTCAAGATCAGACTGATAATCTTCAACTTCTGCAAAATTATTAGCCATTATAAGTTCAGTATTTGTTTTAATTTTGTTTATAATAAATAAAGACTTTACGTATAAAAACATACCGTTTTATTGAAAGTTTGTAATAATTGTCGAAAAAAAATAAGATTTAAGAACATCTTAGAAAAAATTTAGATTTATTGATGGATTTTATTAATTGACATATCGTTTTTTTTATTTTACTTATAACTTGCTTCCTTGACTTGGCATTTATTTATTTTACATAGTTTTTAATTAATTACTTAGCGAATGTATTAAATATCTAGAATTAATTAGTTAACATAGAAGTGTTTTACTCTACTGATACTGTGTATTTATCTACATAGAAAGTGTTTATAAAATACATAGCGAATAAATAGTTCTCAAATTTATATTATTATTATTGATTTAATATTATTTTAAGAAAGATCTTAGGAAACGTGATGTCATATTTGAAGGGATTTATTTTTTATACTATAGGAAACTCTCTATTTAGGTTATCACCTGTAATTTTTAGGCCTATAAATGTATCGGTTGTATATACTAAAATTTTTATTGTTCAAATAATATGATTTGATTATTTTAATTTCAGAATTTTCATAAGTTTATTAACCGAAAAACAATGTTAATGAAAGACAAGTCAGAATAATTTTTCTCGCATCGACCAAGTCCCAAGGAAGCTTTGCTTCCATGGTACTTGACCTATACGAAATGCCTCATGATCCAATCTCTATTATGACCATAACGTAAAATCACCAACTCACACAATATCACTATTGGTCATTTATTCATTATTTTAATTATCGTTTTTGATTATTATTGTGCATAAAATTCGAATTACATTATTATCATTATTAATTGTTATCATATGCCAATTATTAAACATTAAATCCTCAACCAGATACACACATGAAAATAAAATGAAAAATTTCACCAATTAGTTTAAAGCTAGTACTTCGGTGTGGGAGGTACCCGTAGTGAATGGTAGTTCGCCGGGTTAGATCTCTCCAAGAACCTCAACGTTAAACCCTCAGTGGAGAGCGAATGATCATGAGGAAGACTTAAATAATATAAAATAAAAGAAGAATAAAAAGAATAGAAACTAGAAGGAAAAATCGAAAGCTATTATTTATGTACCTAATGTAGAAACGAATAACGAGAAAAAAGCGAAGCAGAAAGAAGAGATAGATGAAAATTCAAAAATCGTTATAATCAACTAGAAGCAAGGAATCTAAAAATATTCAGGTTTCATTTTATAACTCTGATTAGTATTGAATAATAAAATAATAAAATTATAAATAAATATTTTGTTATTATTCATCTATTTTATTTTTACAAACGTCAGCTGGCTCAGATTCATTTTACAAAAAACAATCGGTTGAAAATAATGCATTGTGAGTAGTCCGCCGTTGGCATAATACTAAAGTTACACTCACGATAGCAGAGAAGGGGATAAAAATAATATTGTTACTTTATTGATTTATTTACAATAATTTGTTGTGTCGATTTTGTTGAATATTGATCGAATTCTTTTAAACTATTATCATTAATATCACATTTGTTTCAGGATTTTATACACATATTCGGGTCTTAATTAAATTTCACTGCGAAAAACCAAATTTTATTTTTAGGATACTTAGACCCAGCCTCATTATGATCCTGATTAAATGTTTAGGTCAAGACCAAGATGACTAGAAAATCACATGTTCAGTTTGCACCACCACATGCAACAATGCTTATGTTAAATTGATCTGATCAATAAATAATTCTCCAACGTTTATTTACTATAAAAAATGTTTTTTTAGTTTTATACTTTATTGTTATTTATCATAATTATAATCTGAGTTAACCTGAGTATTTTTTATTAATATTTCGTTCGGCCTGGTTGACAAGGAGAAAGGCCGAAAGAATTAGCAAAAATAAAACAAAGATAGAAGCCTCCATTTCCCAAATAAAAAAAATGTAAAAGAAAAGAAATTATCGCAAATTTGATATTAGAATAAAAACAAAATGAATGACTTTTTTTCAATAAAATGTTTTATTGTTAACTTAATAATTCGAAGAAATTTCGTTCAATTTTAATTTTACCATTAAAATATGCTAATTAAATAGTTAAAGAAAAAATAAAATGAAACACATAACTCCAAAATTATTTATTAAAATAATACAAGGGTTATTAAACTTACCAATTTTCGAGTCAAAAAGAAAACTACATAAAAATTTTTCCACAATTTCTCAAAAGTGAAATCAATAAAATTATCAATAAGTAACTCAAACCTTATCTCTCACCTGATTCGGCATGCGGAATAATGAAATTCCGTTCTAAAAATAGAACGGAATTTCTTGATTAAATTGACAATTTTTAAAAGTTTGAAATCTAGGATTTTAAGGGGGAAGGGACCCGAATTTGCAAATTTCAATCCCATTTTCGATTTAAAGCATGTTATTAAAACCCTATACATATGTCACTCAAACGAACTACAACTGAAATTAATGAATTAAACTAAAAACTCATCGAAATTGTCAGAGTTCTACGTTAATCTTACATAATTTCACAAAACTATTATTTGTCCTCATAATATATACATTTACGTTGAGTAATTTTTCATCAACTTGATTGATATAAAATTATTCTAAACCGATTGTCGACTTGATCTAAATTTCTTCCCAATAATTCTAGTGCAATCCAACCAAATTAAAATGATAGGCGCAGAAAGATTCAGACGAGACGTAGCCCATTATCACAACGAGGCCCTGAAACAGAGCCAGCGAGCTGAATCGATGATCCGAAGATGTCGTCGGATGAAGGAGACCTGGACTCGGCCTGAACAGGCAAAAAAATTGAACCAACAAAATGGATTATTGAGAAACCAACACACTGAGATGATGGCCGAACTAGACAAATTAAACAAGGAAAATTACCAGCTAAAATTGAAAGAGGCGATAAGGACAGAAATCGGGCACTATCTCCTTCAAATGTTAACCTATACTCTCATATCATTTATCTTTATGTCCATTCGCTTAGTCCTTCTTATCGTTGTCCGTACTGATGATTTCTCTATGGCCTGTAAACCCTTTGTTATGTTAAATATCCACACAGTATCTCTCTTACCCTTATTCCTATTATAACTACTATGTTACCTATTATTATTACTAGTATTATCATGGTTACTATTATATGTATAATTCTAATCCATTATCATTGCTATTACTATTATTATTATCCTTATTATTACCATTATTATTATATTTATTAATATTATTATTATATTTATAATTATCATTATTATTACTATTATTATTACTATTATTATTATAATTACCATTATCCTTACCATTATCGTTTTTATTATCAAAAATTTTGTGTAGGGATTCGTCCTTATTCCTCATTTTATGAAAAATATATTTTACTTATATAAAATTTTAACCGTACTCCACCCTTATTTTATAGTTTCATGATAAATGTTTTAATTATTTCCGAAAATTTGGGCAGCGTTAAGCCCTTATTTTCCGTCTCAATTAAACATAAAAAGAATAAATAAGTTTACCATATGTGTTGAGTAAAAGCTTCGATGCACAAAGACTGCTGGCTTTAAAATTTTTTTATTTGGCATATTATATCGTCCATAAATTCATTTGGTCAAATACGACAATTGGAAGTTCATAAAATTCACCGTGAACTATTCATTAGTTCATCCGGCACTAATTCATAAAATCATCATGATCATAATTCATATTTCATTAATTCATAACGCTTCATAAATTCACATAGCAGTAATCATATAAATCAATACCCATACACTATCTGAGAGTTAACGTATTCAGACAAAACACTTACCAGTGTTAATTGTCTGAATGCACGGCTCTCAGTTAGTTATGCACACTAATTCAAATTAGACTGAAATTTTTGTTAAGAAAATAAGACTGCAAAATAAGACTGAAAATTTGTCAAAACACATCAATATATATATCTATAATTTGACCTTAACCTTGCTTGTTATTTTTATTGTGATAAAACAAAATTTGACCTTGAAATTATTTGTGTTATTTAAATTAAATTTTTTATTATTTTCTTAATTTAAATTGGTAATTTATTTTTAACATTTTTAATTAAATTTATTCAGCCAAAAATATTTTATTTTTATTCATTTAATTCATTAATTTTTACTTTTATATAACTTGTCGTTTTTCGGTCAAATTTTCTTGTTATTATGTTATTTTTATGTAAATTTCGTGCGGTTCTTGATGCATTTTGTATTTATTTTATTTTACTTTTATGTTTTTGATTTTATATTTATTTATATTCTCTCAGATTTTAAAATGTTTATTTGGTGTTGTATATTGTATTTTAAGTTATCTTGGTGCTGGGTTTTCGTGCTGTATTACTGATGCATTTTAACAATTCTCAAGGCTATTTGTGTTTTTGCCCAACATTTTATTTGGAACTATACTATAAAACACCCCAAAATGAATTCATACTGTGGGGTTTGTGGTTTGTGTAACCTTGACCCCAAATAGAATCTTTCTTTTCCCTCCAATGGTTACCCGTTGATAAGCAACGTTGGTGCTGTAACCACTGGCTTTGAGATCGCCATAGGTGAGCGCTACGAAAGAACGGCTAAGGCCCTATCTCAAGATGTGTTCAACGCACTACCGTTAGAAGGTTTATGTGCGATTTCTTATTCCGGTCCCTTCCATGTGTGCATGATACTCCTAGCACTTAATTTATCATCCGAACCACTCAAGATTTCGATTTAACGAATTTAAATTTATTAATGATATTTCGATGGAATAAACAATTAAAAAAACTAGAAAATCAAATAAGCGATTAAAGTTTGGAACAATCTTTGGCTTGTGCGGCACGACGCTTGGCGCATTCCGCCTTTCGTGGTCGACGTTTGGTAGGTTTAGTTGCAGGTCTGTTGGTTTTAGTTGCCTCTCTATAGGCTAGCTGAGTCGGTGCAAACACCAGCGGATAGGTTACGGCATTGCCCTCCTGACAAGCCAATAACGCTACATCTAGGCTGCGGATTTGTACATTCTGAGTTTGATGGAGCTGCTTTTCCTTAGCCCATCCAATTTTTGTGCAGCGGTCATTTTTTGATATAAGGACTTCACTGTTCCAGGCTCTACCCACGTTGCCTTAATCTGATAGATTTTCTTCGTCATTTGTATCAGTTGTTGATGTAATTCCGCGTTTTCTCTGAGCGACTTTTCTAGCTCTCTACTCAGTATTTTGTACCGCCCCATATCTACAATAAGATAAAATCATTATCAAAATTATATTCTATTCTATAAAACTCTCTCATCTATGTCTATCTTAGTTTGTCATAAAATCGTACTATAAGATTTAATTTAGTCTCTCATTTTATTGTCGATGAACTCATGAACAAGGAACTGAAACAAAAATCTAAAAAATTTATTTTTTACTACATTTAAAACCGTCTTGAACTTTGATAGTACTCGAACCTGGGTACTCGCGCGCGTATGGGTGGTCTTGCTTTTCCTTGGAACGCCTGCCATCACTCCACATCTCTCTAGGAAGATTTTCCGCGGAATCACTACATCGATGGACGCTGTTTGCTCATTTAGTCCTGGATCGTCGACTTCGAAAGAGGTATTGTATGAAGGGATATACCCATCGGTGCTCGAGATCCTCCCCGCGGCAATGTCCGCGTTTATTCTAGTCAGGTGGAGCCTAGCCCTTTCTACTTGCCAGTCCGTCTGTTTTTGATGTTCTTCGAGGTGAGCCAGACTATATTCGGCACGGCCTCGTATTTCTCGAGCTGGGTTGCGGCCCGGCTCTCGTTTTATTGCCACGAAAGGAATATCGGCCTCTCCAAAATCTATCTGAAGGCCTGTTCTTGATTCTCTCACAGGAGAGATTGAAAATCCCGCGTCCCACATCGCCTGCCTGCATCTGGTGGCGGATCGTACGGGGAATCGTACGGTGACTCGGGACGCGTCGATCCAGAAATCATCTGAAAAAATGAATGTTTATCTTTCCAGCTATACATATATTCTCTTAGCTCATTTGGTGGTAAATGGTATGGGAGTGATTATTTAGTCGTTGGGTAGTAAAAATAAGTAATAGTCTGGGCGTCTGCGTAGTCGGGACAACGGAAACGTTGACTGGTACGGCATCAATAACCTAATATTTAAGCAACTTGAGACTTTCTGTAGATGATTCCTTGTGCATGTTTAGGACTTATGAATTTCTCTTCAGGGTGAGTTACGAGAAAGACTAATCTTTCATGATGTTAGAAGATCGTGTCTCGTACCGGACACTTGTTGTTCGCGAAAATTTGTGGCATATTCGTTTTGTGAGAACGTCTGACTTCATTGGCGAGATAGGTCATTTTTAATTATGCTTGTGCTTCTGCATTCGTGATTAAAGTCTTAGCTTATTCATTTACAGTTTTAACTCATCAATAGCATGTTAATAAATAAATAATCATAAAATAATTTGCATTCTATTAATTTTTAATTATCGATTTATGACAGTAAAAATTTCATCCTTCTCTCGTCGCGCTGCAAAAAATTTTAGGGGTATTTTCGTCTCTGAGAAAATAAAAACATATCCTAGAATTCGAGTCGTATGCAATACTTAGCCCTCACATTAATTGATTAATAAATTCCAATAACTAATTATAATTTACTTTCTTGAAATGATGATTTCCTCTCCATTGTTACTGCTTCAGGTCCCTCATTTCGTGGTAGGCATTGGAGATTTTCCTTCAGATGTTGTCGGTTAGGATTCATTCTTTTTCAGTAATAGATTTGAGTAGAATGAATTTATCACACCAGTAATGTATTTATATCTGCTGGATCGTGCAATGCCACGTCGTCGATTTGTTGCTATATGTGGTGTAGTATTTAAATCGGAATGTCGCTCCTATGTGCTCCTGTTGTTGCAAACTACTTACATATTGATTTTCTGTTCTTATTTGCGATCGCGTGATCTTAATTGTCGATTATTGTCAGCTATTATTTAATCTAACCGTAGGAAATTTATTGATCTGATTTTTAACGGAATTGCTAATTCATTCAATCAGTTTATTTTGGATTCATATTCAGACAAATTTGGTGAGTACTTTCAACTGTAAAGTTTTGGTATAATTCGTTGATTTTGTAGATTCCAACTACTCTCGATGAATTTAGATTGTCCCTACCTTCTTTTATGATCTACTGCTCAAATGTACTCTATCGGTAACGTGGATGAATGGTTCGTTTGCTACTCGACTCCAACTACAGGATGAATTCTGTTAGTATGGTAGTTCGACGATTTAATTCGACGGTGACTAAAGTCAGCTCAACATTTGTTGACCTGATCGGACTTTGATTTTTTGTTGTATATTGTATTCTAATTTTTTCGAGTGGATGTTCCTACTTCGTAGTTATCCATTTGACTCAACGTTGTTTTTATTAATTATGATTGAACAAACGACATCTGTTATTATAATTTCATGGGTGGTTGTGATTTATTAAATTAGTATTAGGATCTCATCTACGAGGGTATCGGCAAAGTGGCGTCACACTGGATGATTTGGGGTCTATCTTTATGACTCAAGTTTTTGTGAGTTAATTATTTATCGAATTGTCATTTTACTAGTTCATGGGGTTTTGGTTTTGCGCATTAATGTTCTAATTTCGGGGATTCTTTTATGCATATTATATTTTTCGCGGGTAGTAAAGATCATATTCTGCGTCTCGAAACTCTGGCTTCCTAGTAACTGGTGCTCTATGTTTTAGTCCTTAGGTTGGGTTTTAATATCAACGATGAATTTTTACTCCCTGCTGATGATTTGTATTTTAATATCTATACGTTGGATTCTACAGGTTATTCGTTAAATTCATTAATATCTTATCCTACTACTTTGGTTCATTCCTATTATATCTATACCAGTTTCTGACGTCGATAACGTTTCTACTTTAAAGGTATCAATATAACGCACTTTACCATTTTACCTTTTACATTTAAGACTTTATTATTCAGATTTTTAGCATAGCAGCAATTTACGAAGTTTTCCCGTTCCCTTCCCCTGTTTGACCCTAGGATTGATTGTGTTGATATTAGAATATTACGAGTGCCCACTGGACTACTCGGTGTTTGAGATTTTAATCCAATGTGAATCGTATAGTTTAGGTCGATTTTTCGGGAGATAGGTGATGATGGAATATCCAAAAGACTACTCCCTCCTCAACTCGTTTTCCCCTATAAAGGATAGTATTGACGTTTGAGTTCCTGCGTTCTCACGCCGGAACCTTCACGGGCACAAGCTATTGGCGGATGGACCGCACTTACACAGCTTGATTGAGGTGTGTTGATTTTAATTACTTGTGGTGGTGTATCGGCTGTGGGCCGGAAAAATTTCGACAAATAAAATATGGTATTTTGAAGCATTTTATTCATAGTATAATCTGCATGTCATAATTTGGCATAGAATTGACATCATCCTTGGCATACCATTGACATTATTGGCGTACGTTATAACATTTACCCACGCAGACGCCCAAACAGAGCTCACTTGAGGTTGTTCGTGCGTTGCGTGGAGAAAGTTTTCGAAAAATCGGCCACTTACAAAGTAAAATCGTAGACTTAATCCTTAAAACGAGTTTTTTGGTTCAAAAACTCCTTAACATTTTGTGAAAATGAATCGGTATATGTATCTGTTTTGTGACCCTAACCTTGTTTGTAAATTTTAATGCAGTAAAACAAAATTTGACTTTGAGATTATTTGTCTAATCTAATTTCTAATTTTATTGTTTTCATGATTTAGTTTGACAATTTGTTTCTTTAATTTTTAATTGAATATTTCCAATTAAAATTATTTAATTTCTCTTCTACTTTTCATGAACTCTTATTTCTTTAACTAAATTGTCAATTTTCGGTCAAATTTCGGGGTTTTCTTGTTATTTCTGTGTTTATTTCATGCGGATCTTGTTGCATTTTGTTATTATATTAATTTCTTTTTATTTTTTTTATTTTATATTTTAATTATTTCTTTCTCGTATTTTAAAGTGGTTATTTGATGTTTTATGGGTCTGATTTTAAATCTGCGTGTTATGTTTGCGTGCTATTACCGATTCATTTAAACAAAACTCTGTTCTGGCATAACAATACTGTTATTGAAACAAAATATGTTCCAGAAAAATATCCAAATCAAATACAGTCTCATCAATTGTTATTGAAACTTATTGTTTCAGAATTAGTTGAGAAGCATAATGATCAGTTTAATTATAATTTAATTATCGTAATTAATTTCGTTTTTTTAATTCTCCTTACATATATTTATTATACATAAACGCCTCAACATATTATATGTAAGATAATTGAATTTTATATTGAGTTAATATTGTAATGTCTTTTTATTTTGGAATTATTTTATGACCTTAAATGACAACTATGGCAGAAAAATCTCCAAAGAAGCTTGAAGTAGGTGTGATAAATTTATTCAATTAAGCCCCTTAATTACTCAAAATATTACTATTTTTATAACAACCCAGTGATTCTGGACCTTAATCATTGCTCACATCATTTTGATCCAAGAAACGATTCTCAAAACAAAAAAATGAATAAAGATTTTTTTATCAAATAATGGAAGTTTCGAGCTTTATAATTGTTTTTGCGCATCTTAAAAGTTTACTTCGCACCTCTGTTTATGAACCAATGGCATAAGAGAAAAGCAGATAGAGTAATATGGGACAATATTATAAGTCATTTTACAATAATAATTATATATTTTAATGTATATTACGATTTATTTTTATTACAAATTTTTTCAAATACATTACTATTGAAATATATTTTCAAAGAGTAATTCCTATTTTAGTGCAAGTATGTATAGCAACGTTTACCCAATGCAAAAATATATTGCAAAACATTCAAGTGAGGCACATCAAATTTTTTATTTGATTAACTCAAAAAATTCGCAATTATCTTTAGGCAATCACTCTCAATCACTCTTCAATCATCCACCGAGTGGATTTGGTTTCTACAAATCTAACATTCTTGCTTTGTATATTGTCAGGTTTACTGAATCCATGGAACAACAGAATCTCCTTTTCAGCTTTGCTCTTATCTTCGTGAAATTAATCCATTTGATTCTGGATGTTCCCATATATTCTTACAGGGACATTGACTATTGAAAAGTCAGTAATGGTAGTCCGACAACGAATGCGATAATCGTTTGCGTTGAAATAGTTGCATTTCTGAAATGTGCAATTGCTTATGACACAATTGATCATAAATTGATTGACTCTCAGATGAATCACTTATTTTCAATCGGATCAAATGACACTTTACTTAACTTCACGGACATGAGTATTTATAATATATTTCAACAACTTAGTCATAAGTAATTATGAAAAATTAAATATGCGTAATTCAAGAAAAATTTATTAATAATAATAAAATTAATTAAAAAATAAGTACATAAAATTTGATGTAATATACAATTCAACAAATGGTGTTCTTTTATTTATTTAAGCTAACGGATAACTCCTAATAGTATAACCATTTTTTTCTAAAAGCCATACTGATAAATAGTATGACTATTCTTATAATGATATTTGGAATTAAAAGAAATTAATATTTTAATCCAAATAGTATGACCAAATTAAATTTAAAAATAAGAAAACATTTTTATGGTCATACTATTAAATACTATGAGTCGTACTATTACGAGTTATCCGTTAATTACCATTTTTAATTAATTTTTTCAGTAGTGATTATTATCTTATAATACTTTACGGAGGGGATTTCCAAATCTTTACTAGTCGAGACTCTTTATTAGAACTGTAAGGTTTTCACAACACACCTGTTCAAAAACAAGGAAAAAAGTTAAAACTTTAATTTATATATTTATAAAATGCACATATATAAGTATAATTAAGTGGATGCATGATATGAATGAACTTCCTTTCGTACCATCTTTAACATTTTATTTTGTATTCCTTCTGTCCCATAGTACTGGATAATTTTCACAAAAAGCTTAAAATACTATAATTTGTCAAGAATAAAAGAAAGTAACGATAATTTTAAACTTAATTCTTCACATTTAACAATATTTTATGATTACTGGACATCCCCTATCATTTTTACGTTTCGTTTTTTGTCATCAAAGTTTAATTTTTCAAATTTTTATCCATAAATATGGAACGAAATAAACGTGAACAAAGGAGGGTAATATATGAGGATTTGCTAAGTGAAAGTGACAACGGAATTCTTCAAAGAGATGCATACAATTTATGTTGCAGCTAAATACCATGGAAGTATTCAAACTGTAGCCAAAATCTGGAATTGAAGCAAAGAAATCAGTTCATCGAATATGGCTTCAAAAAAGCGCGGTCGAGTTGGTCAAAAAAAGAAGAATTTTGAATTAAATGGCAAAATATGAAATGTGCCACTGAACAAACGAAAAACAACCAGACCACTAGCAGGTACCTTGAAAAGATCAAAATGTCTCTGCATCGCTGGATAAAAGCTGCAGAAGTGCGAGTCTACAGGGCAACATTAAAGCCTCTGTTGACGGATACAAATAAAGATACAGATTATTTTTGTATTTAATAATTTGCAAGATGGAACTATTCGATTCCAGGATATTTTTGATATGGTTTACATTGATGAAAAAGTGTTTATTACCTTAAAACTGACGAGGTTGAACCGCATCGCTAAGTAAAATCATAAAGATTCATAACAAAAGTGATGTTTCTTGCAGCTGTTGTTAGACCTAGATTTGATGCACATAAAAATGAATTGTTTGATGACAAAATTGGAAAATGTAACCGCACCCCTTGTTGTTGAAAAAAGAAGTACTGCAAAATGCTGATTGAAAAAGTATTTCCGGCAATTAAATCTAAGTGACCTGGAAATCGCATAGAACGAAGTAAAACGATTTAATTCAACAAGACAACGCTAGACCTCATAATTCACCAAATGATTCAGAATTTGTCCCACACGTAACAAGTGATGAATTTGATATTCGACTGATTTATCAACCACATAATAGCCGCGATATGAATATCTTGGATTTGGAATATTTTCGAGCAATCCAAAGTGCCTATTATTCAACTAATCAGTCTATTATAGATGAATTTTTTGGACAATCTATTAATGACATGCCTCGTGATTCGTTAAATAAAGTTTTTGTATATCTCCAAAATTGTATGATTGAAAGTATCAAAGTCAATGGAGGAAACAATTAGAAGCAACCACATATGACAAAGGATCGTCAAATCAACAATGACACATTACTTGCATCTTTAGAGGTAAATGCAGAAATATTAGCAAATTATCTTTCCGTTCAAACCCTAACCTAAAAAGTTTCAAAATATATCAATCCCAAGTGACCACAACACAAAAACATGTTTTTATGCATTTATGTAGCAGAACTACCATTTTTAAGAAATATATTTAATAAAAATGTATTAACTTTTTGTCAAAATTAGTTTTTTATAGAAGCATATCCAGTAATACGGGACAAGAAAAACGGAGAAAACTATCCAGTATTATGAGATAGATGGAGTAATTGTTATGTTCGAGTTTGACAATTGTGATTTGTTTTGGTATTTATTTTTATTACAATTGTACAAGTCATTTATTAATTCAAATCTATATTAAAATCAAAATTATATAGAATTAAATAGAATTAGGTATATAAAAACAATTTAAAAATGGCTCAATTTTAAAATTTAATTTTACATAATATTAAAGTTTTTTTCAAAATCAAAACATTCGAAATTTAAAAATAATAATTTAACTTATTTAACAAATGTAAAATTTGTACAAATTTCAAAATATACGTTAAAATATTTGATTTTAATGCCCGTTGATAATTATGTTGAAATATCCTCACAGCAATCATTGCAATAAATACAACCTAGCATAAAGTTGCTAATGTAACAATACTCATAACGCTGCAGCGCCTAAAGACAAAATTTTTGACAACCCACTTTAAGTCAGTTTACAACCCACACTTTATGAACCACTATTTTATTTATTGTTGTCATTTAGTACGCAAATAATCAATTGTTAAATTCAATATAAAATTCAATAAGTGAATTATTAGATTTTGAATATATTTTGTAATAGGCAATTATTGACTAGCATTTTATTAATTCGAGTCTAATTGTTTTAAAATTTTGTTAATTGTTTTTAAACATACAGTTTGCTTGATCGGCTCTTATTTACTTCCTGAGGTCTCTATACATCTCGGCCTATACACGTGTTGGATTTCCCATTGGGTCGTGCTTCACATTAGCTCGAGCTTTCAATTACGGGATTTATTAATTTTAATATTATATTTCAGTTCGTCTTTAAATTTGGCGTTCAACTATACTTGCTTATACATACTTTCAACTATACTTGTTTAATCAATATTTATTTTCAGATTTCATAAATTTTAAATAAATTTCTGTTCTTTAATTATTTTTGATGTGCTTGTTCATTTTCGGTTTTCCGTGCTATCATTTAATTTGCTTCATTTAATATCAATCTCAACATTATTATTATTATTATTATTATTATTATTATTATTATTATTATTATTATTATTATTATTATTATTATTATTATTATTATTATTATATAAAAGAATCGAACAACATTGACATTGAATTAAATAAAAGAAAGCGTCAACCCAAACACAAACACACACATATATAATATTTTCTACAAAATTTGACTATGTATCAGATTTATTTAAGGTATTCACTTGAAAAAATCTGTGCCGCAAATTCGTGAATACCATTTAATAAATCTGATTCATAGTCAATTTTTTTGAAAATATTATGTCACTTATAAAGAAATCAGAGGTGAAAAACAAAAAAATTCCTTATAATATATATAACTATAATATACTTCGACAGACTTGCTGTCATCCACAGGTAGATTGGAACTTGAAACTACATTTATATAAACGGCTTTTTTCAAAAAAATTTATTCATTTATATTTTAAAAATTAATTATATTAAAAATCTCAATTTTAATTTAATAAATTTTATAAAATTGTAATTAAACAAAATTTTAACAAACTTTTAATAAAATATTTTTAAACTTTTAAATAAAAACCTTTTACATTTATTTTGATCTTGTAGCACAAAATTGCATTTACTAATATTGGAATTACTAAATCCAATCCGTCATACCCATTCTCAAGTTCCTGATCACTGTCAACTGATGGAATTGTTTAATATTGTGAAGACAATTTTGTGCTGCATTATGAAAATAAATGAAAATATTTTTGTATGTGAATGTAAAAATATATATTTTTGAAAATTTATTTAAATCTTGTTAAAATTTCGATTTTTAAAATTTTATAATATAAATTTGCACTTTAATATATATTGTATTTTAATATATATGTTGGATTGATGCTTTCTTTTATTATTATTATTATTATTATTATTATTAATACATTTTTTTTCAGGCGCCTGATACAGCTAGAGACAGTTTCCAGGTATTAAATATTTAAGATTTAATGTTTTAAAAATACTTTTCTTAAAATCGAACAGTATTTTCACATTTTTTGAGGTCTTTAACAATTCAAAGAATAAATATTTATTAGAACAGAATAACAATATTGAATAAAGATATATTTTTTACAACAATAATGAGATTAAGCTGTTCATATCAGAATATTAATCGCGATCCCCTTTCCAAGTGCTCTTTGAGGAACTTACCCAACTGTGTTTGGAATCAACATACAAACCCGCTTTTCACCGTTCAAGAATCTTTTTTTGATTACTGCCTTTATTCTCAGCTTTAGATAATTCCCAATTTTTGTAAATAGGAATAGTTTTCAAAACACATTGCAGGACAACCGATGAACTTGTACAGGTCTGGGCTATGCACTTAATTCATGCCGGTCGCTCACAAAATTTGTTATTATTTCAAGTGTGTGCTCATTTTGTTAAATATAAATTAATTATATCTTATATTAAACCTTAACTTTGTTTATATACTGTCAGATATTTATGCGCTTTTGTGTATGTTCTTACAAATCTTTACAGACAAACATGCCACAATAAAGACAAGGCTACAGTGCTATGGTATACTAGTGATTCAATTTATGATCTACAATATGTGAACCAACTCTCTTCTATAATACGCCAAATTGATCCAAATACTTTTAAAGTATTGAAAGTTTTTAAAAAGATTTGCTTTTAAAGTTACCTAGGGAACGATTTAATTAAAGATATTTTGAAACAATTTTCCGAATCCATTCTTCTCTTACAAGATCATAGTTCTCAAATCTATGACAACGCAATAAAGATATATGAGAAGTATAGAAAGGTTCAATATTGAAGAAAACAAATGATTAATATTTTTGAAAGAAAATTTGACCAAGTTTCAGTTAGGATGGGCACTTTAGTTATAAAGATTTTTGGAATAATACAGAAATTATGTAAAGGACTACCGTATTTTCTCGAATATAATACACAGACTATACTCGTATATTTCATCTATATGCCATATATATTTAATATTTTCTTACCTTTTATGAAGGTAAGTTAAATCCAGTAGAAGAAATTGAATTATATAAATGGCATATATATGATAGACAGGAAAATATGCGGTAAAATACGATAATAGTGTTAAAGTCCATTTCAGACACAAAATAGTTCTCTAGATGTGGAACTATGAAAGCTTTAAAAATAAATTGTATCATAATTCCGACAATTCTAGCAGTATATTTCGAACATAATCACAATACGAGAAATGTGCAAATTAGAAATGTTGCATTTTATGTTTTTTTAGGAATAATATTTTGGAAGGAATAAAGAACTTAGGTTTAGTAATGAAGGAAGCAGCAGAAAATCTTTAGTTGTATGTTTGATAATGACATAAAATATTATGAGAATAAGGCAAGGGAGTTAGTGGAAAACTTAATTCAACATTTTTCTTGGAATAGACTATAGAGAAACTGAAACCAAAGAAAAATACATTAGAAAATTCAGAAAGCTCTTCAATATGTACTTTTCTCAAAAATAGTTTTTTGTCTATTTATATTTTAGCTTTTGATTTGTGGAGTTTTGTCAGTGAAATATGAAATTAACAATTACTGATCTTATTGATAGTGTGTTGGTTGATAACAATAACAAATTCTCATCTTCAGATCTAAGAAGCCATCATCCTGAGTTACACGAGCTGAAAAAATTTTATTGAATTCGAAAATCTCTAAACTGGTTGGAGGATTACTTTCGAGCTTGAGCTTAGGCTGAGGTGTAATTATTTAAAAGAATTTTGTTTTAATCATTGGTTAGAATAAAATTCGCAGGCTTTGAAATACAAATAAATTATTTAATAATTGTTTTATTTATTAGTTATTTATATGGAAAACAACAAGTACTTTAATCATTTCAATAAAATTAGTGATTTGTATTTTTGCTCACAAATATTTTGGGATCCTTTATTCGGTATATTGTTAAATTCAATATAATTTATTACATTTAATATTGTTTAATCGTATTTTAGTGAACATAATGTTTTTTTCAATTTTGTTTGACCCTTTGTCAAATATAAATATTTGTTTTTTATTTTACAGAAACATTCATTGAAAATCATTTCTCCTTCAATAGAATCGAAGCATGGTTTGGTTAGAGTAAGTATGAGAATTTATTTTTATATTATTTTCTTTATTTTTCTTCTTTTATTATCAGACAGAAACTCCTTTTAACTTTGAAATTACAAAATCAGAAATAGATTCAGTAAAACAAAATAAAAAAGCTTGATGAATTTTACCTGAATAAAGAATTAACAATAAAAATTTAACAAAGAGTATTTTGTTTTTTTGTCCTTTAGAGATCCATTTTATTCCAATTGAAGAAATTTGATATTCATGACTCAAAACGCAATCTTTTTTATATTATTTATTGAAAATATAGTATTTTAATGACCGAAATATATTCAGTTGCTGCTTGATTTGTATTAATCAAGTTATTATATAATTTTTGTTTCTCTAAGTTATGTTTTGATCAATTATCTTGAGCGAAGTCTTTATTAAAAGTTCGTTTCGCAAGCCTAGACGATGTTTCTAAAAACCGTAATAACAATGAAACCTTGGAAGGTCAGATGATGGGTCAGGGGAAATGAGAGGCTCAAACAATAATAAAATAAGCGATATAGATTAAATTTGTAAGTCACAACACATACATTTTTAATTCAATTAACTTAAAAAATTATTATTAAAATACAAATAAAAACATTAGTCATTTCAATCGTAACCAATTCGGCTATATAGTATGCTAGACTGTGTGGCCCTAGTATTGGTGGTGACTATTTATTTAAAAAAAGCTTTTCAAAATTAATTATTATCCACAATATTAAAACAAAAACGATTATTTCCGGGTGAATTACTTTTTCTTAAAATAAGAAAAATCAAGCACTTCATTCTAGAAACATAATAAATATTTTTAATAAATTAATAAAATGAAATATTCAAAATTATTATTTAAGCAAGAAATAAAGTCTTGTGAACTCCTGATGTAGATGTTAAAAGTGTTTGATTATTTTTTTATACAGTTTACTTTTTTATGGTAATTGAGAAAAGCAAAGATTTGATTTGTATGTATTTGAATAATGTGATTAATGAGACTGACACGGTCGATAAAATGCCTGAACACAAAAAATAACCATTAGTAGTAATTTGAAAGCAAATAAACATACACCCAACTCTTTTTTTCACGATTTTGAAATAACACGGTAAACAAAAAGAACAAAATAGCTTTTGTAGGTGTATGTAGTGGGAAAATCTCGGAATTTTTAAAGTCACATTTTATATTTTTGTCGTGATTACGCTCCCTCAATATATGATAACTAAGTCAAGAGCAATATAAATTGACACAAAACAGACTCAATTTTAATAAATGCTGTTAATTGTTATTCATTGCACTTTTATCAACATTCATGACATTGGATACCTGATGGATAAGAAAAATTAAAATTCGCAACTATTTTCAAATACAAGCAGAAAAAGATACTACCATTGGATACCCGTCATAAATGTCGTTTGAAATGTATTCCAGTAAATGATGAGCCATATAACCATAACTGCAATTACCTTGAAAAAACCTTTGGGTTCAAGAGCTATCATTGAAGGCTTTATGCTCATTTGTGATTACAGTCTCTCAATATATGATAACTTAGACCCACTTTTATTAATAATTGTGATTTAATGTAAAAGATGAATTGGATCGGTTATTTCGAATGTTAGATGTAAATTTTCTCATCTGGCCCAATAGTCTGACCACATTCAATTTTCTCTTTTAGCTTGTAGCCGGACGGGACCTCGTTGATTGAGGTCGGCGTTGCAAAGTGAGTGTTATTTCAGACTGTTGTAGCTTTATTTCCAAGTTTCGCTGCATATTGGAGTGATTTTCCATACCAAGAGATTGCTGTCAAACTGATGTGACTACGCGAACGGAAAAAATTGTTCCTCCCCATGAATTGGTTTTGATTGATTTTAACACTAATTGATTTCATGGTATCTGGAAAGTCCTTAGGTCTTGTAATCTGGTTTTTATTGTCAACACTTGTCTATTATCGAATGTTTACTGTAAAAACCAGTCCTTCAATTGAATTTCGATTTGTGGCCAAAGAGCTGTGCTTGCTCTTCGAGCGCGTTTTCTCAGATTACTCACTTTCAATACATTCCTTTTTCATTTAAAACTCACGCGCCGACAATGATTCCCATTTACTTCAAGTTTAAATGCAGTTATACATGAATTGGACACTTTGGTGACGTTCTCAGTAGTGATGGGATATTTTTCGAATTTTTATTATTCAATTAATCGACTTATCAGTTATTTAAATCCAAAAAAGAAAAAATTACGATAAATAGTTGATTTATTTAAATAAATATTTAACAGACTGCAATTTAACAAAGGCAATAATATAGTAAAAACTGTTTGTCTACAAGACATTCAATATAAATACAAGTTCAAATATAAGACAAGTATATAATCGACTCTAATTGGCTGTTGAAATCAAAGTTTGAACACAAAGTTTCGATTTACTTTATTTATAAAACCAGTGTTAGTACATTAAAGCTGCGGCTTATACGTGGAAATTTCGTGGGAAACTGTAAATTGTCTGATGCGGTTTATACACAGGTGGGCTCATATTACTGAGCAGGGTGTGCCATATGAGCTGTTGGGATATTAAATCTTCGTCGATAGATAGATCTCTCGATCCGACTCCTTGTGTTCAATAATCAATAAGACAAAATCCCAACAAAGAAATCTTTATTCATAAATATTCACCACAAGATACAATTATTTGCTTTTGCGTAAACATCCTAAGGGTATCAGGTAATAAGTCACTGCAATCTGATTAACTTCTTTATCTGTTTATTACTTTCAACTCGTTTCTCAAACTCATTAGATTTTTTTCCCTTCGACCAACTGGCAACTTTTTTGTTGTCAGTTCCTTTTATGATTTTGGGTTGCCATTAATTTGAAAACAATTTTTTCCCGTTCGGACAATTTATTGCCCATTTTACTAATTCCGGGAACTCCATTAAGCTGACGTTCAGCTCGGCGGCCCTTGATTAATGGGTTCGTCGGCAAATAATTTAATTAATTAACTAATTTTGTTTTTGGGCTCCCGACCCTTCAACATACCTCATCTCAATCTAATAGTATTTTATTCATCTTCAAAATCAAATTTGCCACAGGTTATCACTTTTACCCTAGAAAAATATTGATTTTTACTTTTTTCAAAATTTTAATTGATTTTGATAATTTAAATTTTTTAAAATTTTTATTCATGTGAAGGGAACCAAAAGCGCCAGAGATATATAGCTGTTGGGCTCAGAGCCACAATTTAAACAAAAAATAAAAATAAAAATTAAAGTCAAAGAGTGGAAGTAATGGAACGAATCACTGTACATAAACATGCACCGCACAAAGATACTAAAAATCAATAAATAACATAGTAATTAAAACAAATTAAAAATATAACAAAAATTAAATAAACAAATAATTAATTAAAATTCGGAAAATGCCTACAGAAGCAAAAAGAGACATACAAAGAAATAAAATAAACTGCCAAAACCTTGCAAAATAAGGTCTAGAAAAAACACAGGCAGAAGTGGCGACCACAAAACAAATAAAAAGGGCTAAAAATAATATTACAAGAAAATAGTGATAAAAGTAAAATTCGAATATAATATAAAATATATATCAAAAAATAAAGAAAAATATACAAAAAATAATAAAAATAATTTTAAAGTAATAAAATAATTAAAAAGCCCTAAAAATGGCGAGAAATCGCCTATTGGTCGCACACACGCATGAAATCAGTATATATACAGTGATGAATTTCATTATTTTTAATCTTATGCTCTTACTGAAAAACCAAATTTTTTAACTTCATACCAAATCATCAATTTTACGGAGAGTAAGGAATTTTTTATTGTTATGTGTATTTTTCTTTCATGTATTCTGATGATAAATAATATGTTTAAAACCTCTTGATGCATAATGTTTTATTACTTAATATTAATATTTATAGTTCGACCATTAACATTTTATATAATATTGTATTGTAATAGATGGTTCATGGGACGGACCGTGTGCCGGCTAGTGGGTGAAAACCCTTAGTTGAGCTCGTGGGTCGTGCCTCGTGAACCCCTCGGCAGTCCGCAGTCGGGTCTGGCTTTGTGCACAGGACCGCTACGCAGGGCGCCGTTGTATACTCGAGGCGGCTGCTGAAAAGTGGCCGGAGCGAGTCGTTTAAAATCTCGGGAAGTGCGAATAATTCTAGTTAGAGGGAAATTAGGCAAGATCAAGGGTTGATCAGAGAAATTTTTTCATCTTTCGAACGAAACTCATAAACGGATAATGGGTAGCAGGGATAAGATCTAGGTTAGTATTAGCCGAAAATTTACATAAAAAAATTTTATAAACGGTAAGAGAGAAATGATAACGACATAATTCATTTTTTAGTATTAAAAATTTTTTTACAATAAATCGCTACCAATTTTCACCGCACTTCGACGGATGTCCCGCAGTACATGAGTGTAGCACTGTTAATCCATTTCCGACCACTGAAGTTGGAATAGAGAGTCCCCAAATGAGACGATGTCTCCAGAGGACCATTAACACAGAACAGGCGAAATACCTGCCACATACCTTGTAAGGATCACCTGACGTTCGAGCTAGAAGTCCGCGTAGTTAGGAGAGTGGGGCGAAAAGAAAAATTCCAAAGATCCGACTATAATAGAAATATCGATAAATTTGGCACTATGGAATCCATAATTTTCTCGGTTGACTAAATTTTGAAATGAGTTGCATGCATTGAACGATCATATAGACACGTACAAACAAGAAATTGCATTGGAGTTAGCATAAATCGATAAATTCTTCTAGTTGTTAACCACAGTCATAATTTAGAAAATTGCCTGGAATTTTTCTCATGTTCAATACTCAAAATCTGTAAGTACCCATAAATTTTTATTAAATCATTAAAAATTGAAAAATAATTTTTTAAAAAAAACATGTAAATAATTTGACTAACCAGTAATGACGGATTTAACGTATAGTTTTGCATAGAACTTCCAATAAAAGATTCACTCACTAAGTAGTTTTTCCTTTGATAAAACAAACCTAAGTAAAATTTTTTTTTCAACCGTTGAATACAACGGAAATAAACGCATAAACTTTCGGTAACTTAAATCGCAGATACAGTTAACGAGGTTACGGATTAATTATTGCCAAAAGATTGGTTTAGATCAGCAATCTTGCAAAGTTAAATTGGAGGGATCATAATCAAATCACAATCTAATTGTTATCGTCCGAGTTATTAATCTATCAAATTTAGTAAACTTAATATCAATTAATCATGGGTAAAGCATAAATTAGCTGCTGTCCTCTAATAAATTGGGTTATAAAATTTTGTTTTTAAATTTAACTTTAAATAATTCTAATTAAAATTACGAAATATTTATTATAGAATAATTAATCGAACATATTCGCTTTGTAAGATTTTGATAAACTGGGTTAGATTACAATCTAGGTATGGCCGAAATGGTTAGTTAAATTGGACTACGAATTAACGTATCGCAACTGTGGATTAAATACTGCCCGGATAAGGAATCGGGCCTGTGGATCTTGATAGACTTATTTATTCCGTGAACCCGGTTCCAAAAATTTATGGAACCAAAACCAGATGATAGCCGATTAATTGGACTTGCCGAAAGGAAAGTTAATTCCGGGCCACTGACATAGGGATTTTTCGCGGGTATGCTCAGCATCATGAACTCTGAATCCCGCACCCTCGAAAACATAAGAATCCAAATTACTTACCATAATATCAATAAATAAAGTTCATGCGGCGCGAGGTTTTTGAATAGTTCTAACGAATTTTACCCCATGCGAGATCAATTTAAGTATACGCCCTGTAGAAATCCAATCAGTCCCCCATTGAGATGCCAAAACTACTAAAGCTCCACCTTGAATCTTCCCGTTTGCATACTCCACCTCTCGATAATCACCAATTTTTTAATCCGTTTTTTTTCTCTTCTTTATAGCATGGACAATCAGAGCGAATCGACCCATCCGTCAAGAATCCCCGGACTGCCTCCATCAATCGTAGCGGTCCGGCATCAATACGAAGATTTGAAAATCCAGCATAACGACCTCAAGGCCAAATACGAAAGAATGAAAGGTACCTGGGCTCCACCAGAAACCGTCCGGGAGCTCAGACAGAAAATCTTCCGGCTCACTCAGGCGCGTGACGAATTAATCGTCGAGTCACGCAGCCAAAGACTCCTGATCCGTGAACAGTCGGTGGCACTGCGACAGGCCTTTACGGACGTAGAGCTACGAACTCACGTCCCAGGGAGTGTCCGGGCTGGTCAACTCGGTATCATTCCGGCCCATCATCTTCCCAACATCGAGGATCACCCAGCTTCAACAGCCCCCACCTCCTCTTCAGTCGTCAGCACTCCGTCTTCTCTAAATCCTCCGCCAGTTGAAACCACGATGAACTCGACCATCTCTACGGCTCACCATAGGCCCAACCGGAATAGGCGACGTCGGGATTGACTTCGTCAAGAAGAAGAACGCTTCCGGGAAGCGAGGGCCGCAGAGGACACCTACCGGATCGATGACTTGCCGCCCCCATATCGGGAATTCGAGATTCCGGGGCTCGATCCGGATATCCTCTACGCCCCGCAAGTAATGTTCTCATCACCTCCGGAATCTATCCACATTAACCTAGTGGATGAGGACATGGAACCACCTCGAGCGACACGGGTCCTTAATCGATTGGGGTTGGGTACCGACGAAATCGCCATTCTCAATGTCGGTCCCCAAGGCGAAATCGCGGGACCATCTACTCAGATGAACGACGATTTCCGAATAGATCCCCCGCCGTATCGTCCGGCAAAAAGGAAGCGTTTCCCAACCGACATGGATGCAGAGGAAGGTTAGGTTGATAGTTCGGACTCGTAGGTGGTCAGCGACAATTGTGATCCAAATGTTTTGTTGTTTATTGTTCCGTGTAGTAACTTATTGATATTTCCTTTTTGTTTTGGTCAATATAGTTTATTTATAGTGTTTTCTGAAATTTTGTTTTATTTTCTGTTATACATTATCTCACTTAATTTATATTACGAGAGATGAGGTACCGACGGTAATGGAGGTTGAAAAGGATTTGCAGGCGCGTGTTGGACATAACCATTCTCCATGATTTTCTCAACTTGATCAGGGTAAAAGTAGGGATTAACCATGGGTAGATAGGCATTAGCATAAATCCTTCCAGTGGCAGCTAATAATCCGGGAAAGACGAAGGTCCTTCGAGGAGTAGTGCTAGTAATGGCGCTCACCTGCTCGAATGGCATTCGGCTATTGTGTACAGTACCAACATGATTTCGGTCATGGGTACGCAATAGTTATCAAAATCATGCGACGTATCGAGTAAATACCCTTAGCAGTTGAAATTGAATGGCATAGTGACGGGATGATTCACACTATAGTTTCGAAAACTCCCATACGTCCAACATAGCCAAATGATGTGTAGTTCTGTTTAATTCCTAACAGCAGAGTCCATAATACAGTGAATGGTTGCATTGTGTTCCGCATAACCTTCTGTAACACCGATAACCTTTTCGGTAGGAAGATCAATTTTAGAAACAGAATTTAAATCAACATTTTTGTTAAAATTTCAAATGAATTAACGAAAAACCATTATAATCATAAAAAAATACATATTTAAAACCTAAATATTATATAAAAAAAGTTCTCTTCAATAATTTTTATTAATGAAATAACAAATTTATCGACCAGGTCCTTTATCGGCACTGGATGACAATTCGAACCATTGTCGTAAGACATCAGTCAAAAGAGTTGGCAATTTTGTAACATCTTGAAGAACTGTATAATTCTGAAGGGGAAATACATCAAGAAATCTGACAAAATCACATCCATCGTCAATGACCATTTTCAAATTCAAAATAGAGTCCTGAAATTACATTAATAATAATGATAATATTAATAAATAACAATTATAATAAACCTTTGAATCGGCATGGTCCAATAGAATCACTACAACGAAAATTCCTTTGTTGTGCGCTTCTCGTATTAAACTGATGAATTTGGGATCTGAGACATCTTCGGACAAACCTCCATCAGAAAGCAACAATAGAAGTTGTGATGTGTCTCTCACTGCAGATGAAGAAAGGAAGTTTTGATTTTCTTCAAACAGTTTAATAGATTGTTCTAAGATCGGAATGAATTTAGAGCATTTGTCAGAGAAATCAAATGTTTCAATTAATCTATCTCCGATTTCGGAACTGAATTTCTCATACAATGGAAGAACAACTTCGGCTTTAGCGCCAAATTTGCATAAGCCCACTTGTCCAACCTCGAGAAACGTTAAGCCATTTAAAACAATTGAAAGGCTTTCAAAGAACAATTGATGGTTGACATTATATGCCATTGACTTGGAATTGTCTACCCCGATTATTACCTGATATTCCCGTTGACTTGGTTTATTCCTTCTCAACCATATCTTGTCCTTACGGAATCCAGAAGCGATATAAGGAATGACTTTTTTCATATTAAGTCTTTTTCCAGTTCTATATGCACCTCCAAGCTTATTGGCTTTAGTCGGTTCTAGAACTATTCTTAACATTTCGCATAATTGTCGAGAAAGATATTCGGTTTTAGATTCATATTGAGACCAAGTAAAACGTTCAATTTTCTTTTCTTCAGGTTGAATAATAATTTCCGTTCTTTCACGATTTTCACTTTTTTTATTATCATTCTGATCAACCTCATTTATCAAGTTGTTTGTTTCAAGCTCTGCATTTTTCTCGTTTTCAATCGCATAATTCTCCTCTATTGTTACGTTTTCTTCTTCATTTATTTCTGGAATATGTTGTTGTTGCTCTGCAGTAGCATCATCCAATATCTGTTCAGTGGATTCTACTGGATTTTCCGGATCTATATGGCTAAACGCATCTGTTGTTCGAGGACGTTTATTATCATCAGCGTTATTTTCATCTAAAATTTCTGCTTTTCTTTTAAAAGTTTGATTTACATCGCCCAATGATCTATTTTCCGAAGGCTTTGATGAGACATCTTGCTTTTTATCTGACGATTCTTTATTATCAAATTTCGGTTCATTGTTATCGATATTTCCCTCAGCATTTTCTGTATTCATTGAATTGCTGCTTCCACTGCCATTTCCAGTAGCTCCTATTTCAGTATTTTCTTCGACATTTTCATTGTCCAATGTCATTTCATGATTTTCGTTAATTTCATATCCTCCTGCCATATTAAACTCTTGTTCCACTTTACCACTTATTACTTCTTCTTTGTCTTCAGGTGTCTCGTCTATTGGTTGCAAATCATCTATATTTTCTTCTTTTTCTTCAACATCGGGAATACCATTATTTTCGACTTGATCTGAATCCGATTCAACGTTAAGTTGACATTCATCGTTCCAAAAATCATCTAACGGATTATTTTCTTCTTCAGGATTATCGAGTTTTTCAGGTTCTTGGCCCGTGTTTTCCTGATCCTTTGAATCTTCATCGTCTTTAAATTCGCCTATATCTTCCTCATTTCCGGCGTCCGTTTCTGTACTTTCTTCTTCTTTTAATTCCTCCGAATTTTCTTTATTATTACCCTCTGATTTCGAATTATCGTCTTTATCTTCATTTTCGTCCGCTACCATCTCTGTAGTATTTTGCTCAGAAACTCCACCTTTTCTTTTATCTTCATTTTTATCTTCCTTTTCATTTTCTTCCTCCGGCTTTTCATTATCCCATGCTTCTTTATTAACGTCTGTTTCTGGAGCATTTCCAACTTCACCCATTTTATCTTCCAAATCGTTTAACTCTTCATTATTGTTATCATTTTCCTTAGACTCGTCAATTTCTGGATCATGCATTTTTCCATTAAAGTCATCTGTCATTTCAATCCCATCATCTTCATCTGGAATATCTGGTTGATTCTCTGTCTCGTCCTTTTCTTTATCTTTGTTATTTCCTTCGATTTGACTCTCTGACTCAATTTCATCAGTTACATCATTAGTACCTACACCACCATCCATTCCAGCCATTTCAAAATCATTCATTTTTTCGCTTGGATTTGAATTTTCCGCCTCATTATTCCAAGCTGAATCATTGGGAATACAAAAACCTTCTTTCATTAATTTTGTTGTCACAGTCAAAAGAGCATCTGTAGCAGAAATTAAGACCCGATGATAATTTAGAAGAAGCCCTAAAAATTCCTTTTCAACCTTTTCAAGACTCCTCAATTTCGGTAATACCATTTCATTGATCAAATTTCTAAATTTATTAACTTGATTCATATTTAAATCACAGAAAAAGCTTTTGATTTTTGTGAACAAATCCAATATTTTCTGCGTATCGAGACTTTGTTCAAGTGCATTAATGTGAGTATTGACTTTAATAAAAGATTTATCTACATTATCTGTGAGTAAAATAGTTTTGAATGCGGAAATTTTATCTCTTATTACGACGGCTAATTCATTGACAAAACCATCAAAGCTATCATCAGTGTCCATGAAATTATCATTCGCTACATGAAGGCTCGTTTCGATTTCTATAATTGCTCTTTCGTTGGAATCATTGAATTTCAACAAACTCTCAGTTATAGAAGAATTGATTTTCTTGTTTTCTGGTGAGAATCGATTTTTTACAATTTCTATCAATTCATTTATGCCTTTTATTATCGATTTTTGTTGACTTAGACATTCCATGTGTTTCATATTGACTAGATAACTTTTCGGCACATTGACTTGACATATTTGCTTTGTAAGGGATTTAAGGAAATCTCTATCATCGAAACTCGTTAATAAACTCGGTTTCAAATCGTCGGTTAATAAACTTGGAAACCGTCTAGAACAAGTCGCTCCTTTGAGAATTTCAATAAACAAATCCCATTGGTTGATTTGTTCTGAGTTGTTCGAAGTCATTAAGGAAAAATTTCGTTCGATATCTGTCGGATCTTGAATGGCGATAATTTCTGATTGGCAAGTATTGGATAAATACTCAATTGAATTTCCAATTATATTAAATTCATTTTGGAAATGTTTGATTTTGGTGGTATTTGTGCACGCAATCGATAACAGATGATCACAGATACTTATCAATCTATTTTTGAAATCATTGAACTTTGCAAACTGTTCTGATTTATCGGAATCGTCGACTTCTAACCGAAGACGTAGACAACGAATGGTACTAAAGGGAAGTTGTGAATTTTCAATATCTCCCAAGGGCAAATGAGTCATTAATGCAGTGTTTCTCGGCAAATCTGATCCGTGAGCAAGGAGTCCCATTTCTCGCAATTCTTTCACAAATTGAGATACACAATTTCTCTTTCGTTGCTGGAGATTTTTCACATTCATTCTCCATTTCTTTTCCAATGCTTCTTTATCATCTTCACTTTTAGACTGGACAACTGAAATATCCTCTAATTCTTTAGTTTCTTTTTGAAAGTTCTCCATAGTTTCCCACATTTCCCGAGAATATTCCAACATAGTTGCACACCAATCGGATAATTTAGATTTGGAAAAATCTATATCACTTTCAATACAATTTCCAATATCGATCAAATTGACTTGTTTTAGTGCATTTATTGGCGTAAGAACAAAGAATTTCGTGCACGGTTGATTGATAATTCCACTCCATTGGCGTTTGTATTTGAAAACGATTTTATGGCATTTTAGCACATCAGTGATTTTCGGCGGTGTTTTGCCCCATCTTTTCGTTTTGATAAAATCTCTTAGTTCCTTTCCGATTCTTTTGTATTCACTGGATAAATGCTCTTGAACGTTACCGAGATAAAGTCGATAGAAATCGTAATGATTTAATAGGATATTCTTGAGGCGATCTTTAAATCGATAATCGATTTCTCGGTTTGAGATCAATGATTCAATCGATAGTTTCATTGTTTTAAGTCGATATTCAAAGTTTCCCACTGTAGAATTGAGGAGAGAATTCAAAATCGGTTCCAAAATCAGATTTATCGACTCAAAGTCGTTATCGTATTGGATTTTATTGGATTCTTGCACAATCAAGTTGTAGTGATTGAAAAATTCTCGAGAAACAGCCCGTTCCAATTGCCAATTGGCAGTGGAAATCGTGTTTTCCCACATTGTCAGTTCTTGATGCCTCCAACTTACTAGCAAACCGTTCAATTCATCTACGTGTTGAATCAATGACACGTGGCGGGCTGCTACGACTTCCCATTGCTGGATTTCATGGATCAATCGCTCGACATTATTGATGAACACAATTAATGAGTAATCTCCAGACAAATTGAGAATATTATTGATTTTCTTTTGAATATTGATTAGCGTTGTGTGCTCGGGATAAATTCCCAATAACTTTGTAACACTGACATTTGCATTCGGTAAGATTTTCTGAGCTTGAAGAAGATTATCAACGTCAATCGGATCTTGATAGATATCATGAGGACGTCCAATCGTATTCTGGGGTACACCAGGTGAAAGAGTCTCATATTCCCAATTGAGTGCAGAGAAATTGGCGGCAAATAATTTGCAATCATCACTGGGAATGCCTTGATTGTCTGCGCTAATCAAAGCGGCTGCAAACCGATAACAATCTCTAAACACTGTTGTATCTTGCTTCTCTTCAACATGACTACTGTTCAAGAAAAGAGTTGTTAAATTGACAACCGAATGGATCGTATCTTCATCCAATGTCAGTCCGGAACTTATTGAAGTCAATCGTTGCTGCATTTCTTGGAGTTTCATAGCAGCTGAACTCATGGAAGCAGACATCTGCATGTGTTGATCATCGAATCTCTGTTGATCGCTTGGACAAACATTCATAAATATTTCCAGATCTTCAATTTGTTCTTCCGTTAGATTCTCAGTGAGTTTATTCTTTTCAACATACATCGACGATTCAGCTTCTTCTTTTTCCAGTTGTTTCTGTTGTTGCTTGGCCCATAAATTACCGAAAACCGATAACAATCGATGTAGCAGTGCCAATTTTTCGGTTTTATTGGATTGTGAAAAATTCAACAACCGTAAACACAAGTGCAACAATCTGATATGGATTTTAGCAAGCATAGATGGAGTGCAATCTCCGATAAGAACCTGGCAACATCTGAGAATTGATGTTTCTTCATTTAGAATTCTTTCTACCATTTCATTGATGTTATTGTCGGGAAACCGGCAGAATATCTCACAGATTTTCGAGGCGCTTTCAGACTTTTCATTTTGTTTTATCGTTTTACTATTGATTATTTCAATTCCAACCAACACTCGAGAAATGCCTAATATCAACGGTTCAATTAGGTCTGGAAACATTGAGCTGTTTTCTTGCTGGAAGAAAAAGTCGAGCATTTCTGATGATGCTAAACTCCATTCAGCTACGAATGTGGAATCAAATTCCAATAAAGATTCCATTGATTCGTTACATAAAGCATTCCATCCATATTTTGAAAGATACCTCAAAGTTTTCAATCGTAAATTGTTGTATTTTTCATCACCACAAGGCCTCAATCCGACGTTTTCGGTTAATTTTGCCAAACTGCTCTGTAATTGGTCGATTCTCATTGACATTGAATGGAGAAGAGGATGCTGCAATCCATGTTCACTCCAGCATCGTTCGGTGATGTTGTTTTGTTTAACTCCCGTTAAATATTCTCGGTAGAGATTTCCCAATTGTTTCTCCTTGGAAACCTGATCAAATTCCTCATTGAGATATTTTGATTCCCAAAACAGTTGCGATTGCGGATCTAGCGATTCCATAAGAGCAAACAATTTCATCTGAACAGAGCCCCATCGAATCCAAAGTTTTCCAATGATCAACATCATGTCGGAACTTTCTGTTGGGTTTAAATTGAAAATATCATTTTCCAAGGACAGAAACCATGGAAACCGGGTTTTCAACCATTCCTCTAAACAACCTAATCCATTCCAACAGGCCTCGATGCAATGGCGTTGAATATTGCTCAATTCCTTTAAAAGCTTTAATTCACGAGCGATTCGTATTTGTTCACTTGTGAGTATTGATGCACATTCGATATAGATTTGTTTGGAAAATTCCAATTGTGATTTGCGAGTTTCGATCGAACGAATACAGCGCTTAGTGGAATTTGTAGTACAAACACTGTTGAAATAACCAATCGTATCATTGTGACATCGACGACCATTAACCAATAGGAATACAGCACAGTCGGGATTTCTCCAGATTTTATTGATTTGTGATTGCAAGTAGGACGTTGATGAGTCGAGAACGAGTTGATACTCATCGGAATCACTGTCGAAGTAATAGCTGCAACTCGATATGACTTTAATTAAATGTCCTTGGCGAATGATATAATTCGACCAATCAGCAAGACTTGTGAACTTAGTTGAGAATTTTTCTACATCTGAAAACTCTGGTAACTTTTCTTGGAAATTACACGGCAAAGGAGGCAGGAAATTCTTGATTTCTGAATTTCCCGACATAAATTTCTGAATTGGATCAATGGAACTGGGTCTGGTGCATGAGTTCAGAATGTGAGACAATAAATTCAAAGTGAATGGCCAAATACGAACGGTTTCAACGTCGAAATGATTTACTAATTCATTGATATTCATATTTTGCGGTTCTTCGATGTGAGATAGGGAGAAAAACGTTTTACATAAGCCTTTCTTAAGTTCTTCTTCGCCAGACGGTTTCCATACCGATTTCGATTTTTCAGAACCGATTATTAGCTGGTTTTCAACCTGGCTCTCAATGACTGGAAGTGGACTGTGGGGATAATTAATTCTGAGATCATTTCGTTTAATTCCCGCGTCTTTGATCTCGTCGTTTTCAACAAATTCCAGACAACGACTCAAATCGATTTTGTTTATTTTATCCAATATCTGCTCACAAATTTTCACTAAATCATTAAAATCACTATTTTGTTTTTTAGTCAAACAATTGAAAATCGATGTTAAATGATAAACACAAGTGCTCCGCCAATGAAAACTTTCGCTGGGATAATACTCAATAAACCGTTTGAATAACTTACAAACGTTTCTCATTTCAAAGAAATTATCCATTCCACAAAAGTTAGATGAGATGTCAATCGATAAAAACTGATCGATAAATTGACCAATTGATTTATCGAAACCAACGAGATTCGAAAGATGATTCTGAGACAATTTTCCGGTGTTGACTAATTTTGAGAGTTGCGCAACATTGAATTTCTTAATTGCCTTCTGAGTCAATTCACTGGGCCGAGTGTTTCGTAGGATTTCCATACTTTTCAATTCCAGTAGATGATTTTCAATATTATAAATCGAAAATAGAAATCTATTGATTTCTTGAAAATCAGCCAATTGAAACTCTTTCCAGTTCGGCAACCATCGAAAATCAATTGGAAGATAACGATTGGTCGAATTCAGAAATTTAGGAATGGCATCGGCAATCTTTTTGCAAACTGTTGCTAAATCTACATCAAATTCCACAAATTCTAATCGATTGGGCATATCATCAAGTGTGGAATATTGGAGGAATAATTGACACGCAATCAATTTTTCATTCTTATTGACTACTTGCTGAGTTTTTAACGTTTTCTTTAGAGCTTTTACATGCCTTAAAAACAGAGATTTCTTTGGCTCGGTAATAATATTGAACAATGACGAGCAAGTGGAGAAGTCATCTTGTTCAATTTCCTGATAATCGATAACCTCTTCGTTGCAATCATTAATGAATCTATTGACATCGTCACGAACATTGAAAAGCATTTGAATATCACCATAAACCGATCTCAAACTCTGATCCAACGAGTATCCATCTTTGATTAATTTTGCAGCTTGAATCAATGAATTGATATTACCGATTTTGATTTGAGGTGTTTCTGATTGAGCTAAAATCATTGTTTTGTGAAACCTCAATAAACTATCGGCATTTTTCACACTCAACTTATAGATCGTTATTAATATTGCCAATAAATCGTTATCGGTTAGAGTCAGTTCTCGATTTTCCGGAATTATGCAGATTTCCAAGCCTCGGTTTCTCATGGCTTTAGAAATTTCTCCCCACAGTCTGGATCGAGAATCAGAAATAGCCGAAAGTTTTTATGAGGTTTTATTTCTTCAAGCCTATCACCATAGACCGATCCACGTTCAGTTAACAAAAGGCTACCATTCGGTTCCAATAGCCCATTCAATCGATCAAGAACAGAGGCGGAACAGAAATTGACCGTATCTAAAATCAACCAATCTCCCTGTCGTAATGCTTGCACTAAAGTGCTATCGACCCATTTAAATTTCCCGCCTTCCTTTTGTTGCTCGAAAGATCCCAACAAATCCGTCGTATCCATTGCTGAATTCATTGACATTGATTTAAGATGATTTCCAGTGATGTCGGATAACAATTTGACAATAGTCGTCTTGCCTGTGCCTGCTGGTCCCACCAGCACCGTAAGCCACCCCATGTCGACTGTCAGCATCATCGATTCCAGAATTGCCAATTGTCCAGCCAGTAAAAGATGTTTATTGAATTGCTTGCTGTTATCGGTGTTATTTGCAATATTTACGCTGAGTTGAGTCTGTCCGATTTTCAGTACTTGATCAGTGATATAGAAGTCCAAACCACTCGGAATGAATCTTGCGAACCGGGATTTGTCGGCTAACTCATTGTAGACCTTCCCACAGGCGTCCTGGTCTTCCTTGGTTCTAAACCGTTTGATAAACAACAGACTCACAAAGAACGATGGCTCATGGTTACCGTGCTGATGCTTCACCATCAAATCACACCACCTACACAAATCCCGCAAATTGAATTCCCATGGACTGCCTTTGGTGCCGAATTTCTTCATTACCACAACATGTTCCCGTAAATTCTGCACGAACTCGACAATGAAACCAATCGTTTCCCGGGCTATTGCTGGATATAGACAGTTGAGAATGTTCCTGTAATCGCTGTCTGATAGGCTGCTCATGTAGACCTGGGTAAATCGATTTACGAAAGACTTCGGTAGACCTTTTCTGCCGCTTCCTTCACTGACTGGATTTTGGCAGGCAAACAATCGAGTTTTTCCTGGTTCCACTAAGAATTTCTGATTGATTTCCGGAATAAATATCTCGCCTCGGTGATCTAGGCAGGCGTTTAAGCACTCCAGCACAGACTGCGAAGCTAAATTCATCTCATCCAGCAGTATCCAATCACCAGCTTTCAATGCTTGCAACAATGGCCCATCTCTCCATGACAACTCACCGGCTTTCCCGTTTTCATTCGGTAGAAAGCAACCGAACAAATCATTGGCGTCCGTTTGTTCCGATAAATTAATTCTCACAACTTTAAATCCGACCAATTTCGCGAGTTGAGTAACAAGACTCGTTTTACCAACTCCTGGACTTCCTTCCAACAGCAACGGTTTCTTACTGACTTGGAGTGCACGAAATAATCGATAGACATTCGATCCGGTTGTTTTGCTATTGAAGCTGTATTGGAAATTTTTCGATGAATTATCCAGATTCGACAACAAACTCCAATCGGAATGTGAACCCAACTCAATATAAAACGGATCAATTCCGACTTTGTTTTCTTTTACACTCAACTCGAAACGGCTGGATTGGAAATCGAGACATTCGACGATGTCTGGAAAACTCGATTTTACTAAATAGTCGAGTTTCTTTATCAGCAATTCTTCGTAAAATGATTTATTCAATTTGTCATTTATTGAATCGATAATAACCATATAGGCACCGTGAAAAATCGATTGATAGAGTGAAGTTTTATTTCCGATTGATATATTGATGAAATTTACCCACGACAGTAAGTCTCGGATTGTTACAACTGAAAAACTGGAAAAATAAATAAATATTGATCATTGAAAAAACGAAAAAAACTTTATCTCATGAGACATTTTCTGAACAATTAACAGAAATCTCACAATAATGCCCGCTACAGAGTTCGATTTCTCAATTTCGGTAATTGATGTGAGATTTTTTGTGGCCATTTGAATCCAATCGTTCATGCCGCTGTCGGTAGTGCACCAAGAATCAGAGGGACACCAAATTTCAGTGAAACGGTTTCTCAATGCTGGCGATAATTCTTTTTTCCCAAAATCTCCTCCCGGATTCATTGTAGCAACTACTTGGAAATTTTTATCAGCACAAATTTGAACAGACTGAATTTCGGTTTCACTAGTCAACAGGTTTGCATCACCATTTTCTACCAGCGTCAATTTACGATCTTTTTCCAAGACACTGTTCAACCTTTCCAGAACCGAATCGTCGGCCAGGGATATTTCATCAATGAGAAACATTTTACCTTGCTTCATTGCAACAACAAGCGGTCCATCAACCCATTGGAATAGTCGGGTTTCATCCTACAAAATTCATTTTAGAGTCACAATTATAGTTCCTTTTTTATTCCAATGTGAAAATCAACTTGAAGTTTAATTTATTCAATTTTTATAAGTGTAATATTTCAAAAATACATTTGTTAAAATAATCGTTTTAATATTGATTGATAATATTGAATAATAATAATAATTAATTATGATTGATTAAGCTGTTTTCTGCCCATTATTATTAATTAATTCTGATAACTGTTTATTTTAATCATTTTTATATTGATTATTTATTATTAATAATGATTAATTTTAATATTTTAATCAACAAATTGACAACTGCATTTCAATGTTATCTGAAAATAGAAATTTCTATCGAATAATCCATAATTTTTCCAATTTCACAAAGGATTTAAGTTTATCGATATTATAATTAAAACTAATTAATACCTCAGTTTTATTTACAGCCGGTTTCAGACCTCCCAAGAAATCACTGGCTTCTGTATGCATGTGACAATTTATGGTCAGCAGTTCTTGTTGATTGAGCATGGCAGCTAATTGACAAATGGTTGTCTTTCCACATCCAGTATTGCCAACCAGTAATACCGGTTCATCACATTGAATCGATCTAATAAGCAACACTGCTATTCTACGGAAATCAAAGGTCCACTCGATATTGGCAATATTCACCAACTGGGAACATTTCTCGAGAATTATTTTTGTAATGTTTGATCCGTTCGGCGAGAAAAACCATTCATCGTTTAATTGGACATCAGAAACCCGGAAAACCTCAGCCAATATTCTTGCAACCAAGTTCACTTCATCCTTTGACCGAGCTTTTCCCGTCAATAACAAATAGCCTTCCTCAATCATAGTTCTATCCCAATCGAAAAATCTATCACATTTGTTGTGTTCATAATACACTCTTCTAGCCCATCTGAATAAATCCCGAAGAGAAATATAGTTTCGTTTGCAATGTACGACATCCAACTCTTGAGATTCGATTTGTAATTTGCGCATTGCTTCCACCATTTTTCGTCCTTTGTTCTTGGGAATCTTACATGATTCATCGAGAATTTCCACCAATTCACAATTCGGTATCGGGTTGAAATGGAGTTCAATAAATCGATTCCTAAGTGCTCGAGAAAGAACTTTTCTACCACCATACAATCCCGGCGGGTTTTGGGTGGCAAACAACCGAAACATTGGATGGGCTTTTATTGTGGTTTGAGTTTCGACAATGAAAATCTCTCTATTATCATCGAGAACTCGATTAAGCGCTTCCAGGATATCAGTAGGAGCCAAATTCAATTCATCGAGAATTATCCAATGACCATGACGCATTGCTTGAACTAGAACCCCTTCTTTGAACACGAGAGTACTAGTTGTTTCACTGGAATTCTGTTGGACATATGAACCGATGTACTCTTGAATATCTGTCGTTTCATGGTTATTAACTCGGTGACAGATGTGACCCGTCAGTTTTGCCAGATATGTAATGAGACTGGTTTTTCCAACTGAGGTTTCTCCTTGAACTAGAACTGGCAATATTTTTCTAAATATTATTTAATTAGTAAATTTACAATTTTATAAAATAATTTTTTAAAAAAATCAATTAATCGAAAAACTCACCCTGCCGACACAATTCTAGCCAGATCCGTTAGATTTTTACTGACGGATTCTGTAATTTTATAACCCTTGACAAATTCATCGGTCTCTTCAATGTTATATCTATATTCTGATCCAATCTTTATCGGGTACCCCATAACCACTTTGAAATGTTTCGATGCCAATTGATTGGCTGTTAGGTTTTTTGTTAGAATTGTTCCTTTTTGTAGAGACTTAATATCGATTTTTAGATATTCGGCAAATTTCTTGTCAAATATTTTCCGAGATTCATCACTCAACTGTGACTTGAAGCTGAAACTGAATGCCTAAACGAATTAGATATAATCGAAATGCGATTCTTTCATCATTCCCAAACCTCATATATTGCACGAATAGTGCTCGTTTTATATAGTTCGTTGTTGCTGATGTTCTTAATTTCTTCCAATGCCCGGCAGAGAGTTCTCAAACTGAACTGGGGCTTATTTCCTCCACCGTCGATAATAGAATTTTCCTTAACTCCTTTTCGTAGTGTCAAATAGAAATTGACGATCGATTCGACAATTCTACCACTCAGAGATCCGAGATAATATTTCACAATCACATTCAATTCATTAATATCCGTTAATTCGTGTAGATAAACTTCGGTAAAACGATTTCGTAGCCCTTGGGGCAAGTTTTGTTTGCCGACATCTGTGGCTGGATTCATACAGGCAAATAATCGGAAATCCTGATGTCTTGGAACAGGAGTTTCGTCACTGTTATTTTCAATAATTTCATAATTTAATTTTTAGATGTAAATACCCTTTTTCTGTTAATGTCACCGATCCAGATGAAGATTCTAAAAGCCCACTTAAGCCTTGTAACATTTCAGGAGGCGCCAAGTTTATTTCATCCAACAAAACCCAATCACCATTTCTGATAGCTTTTACCAATGCACCCTCGATATAAGCGAACATTAAGCTGCATTTTGATTTCTTTATTCGCTGGTCTAAGATTTCACATGTTTCATAAAAGTTTTTCCATTCTCTTTTCAATGACTCCGACATGTTATCTAGTGCATAGACTGCTTTTTTAATCATCTCACTACTAATCAACTTGAGTAATAAATCGTAATTTGCAATACTGTGAGCTTGCTACATTCAATTAATGAATATAATTCAATCTAATAATTTACTTTAACATAGCCTAAGAACACATCATTCTTTTGTTTGTTAAATGACTGCTCAAATGTCCTATAGAATAATTGAACCAATTCACTAAACTCTGTCTCTAGCAATTGCTTATCCTCGGGAGTAAAAACATTATTTACAGGTTTGTAGCTAAAATGTGACACGTAAATTGGAAATAAAAATCTCATCTCTAACTCACCCTCCTAGTAAATCTGAACTGTCACTTTGTTGATTCATATTGATAACGATCAATTTCCTATTTACTAATTTACTGAGATATTGCACAGTGGAAGTTTTCCCGCAGCCAGTTTCACTGACTAGCAAGACCGGTTCTTCCATATCAACACATCGCGACAAGGTTTCTAGTAACTGCATCATCTGTCGGGTTTGGGCAAAACTAGCAACACTATGAAAATATTTTAAAAAATCTTTTCTAAAGACTATGAGAATCAAATCAGCTATACAAGTGCGGCTTATACACAAAGATTTACAGCTAAATTATACTTTTATTAATTAATTCATTTGCCAAGGTTCCTAAGGTAAATAAAGCACTCATGTTCAAAAATACTAAAATACATATGTATCAATATGAATTCGAATATTACGATTATTTTCTTGTTCAAATAAGTCGAGGTTTTGTAAATTTTAAAATCAATTTTTAGATTTCTAATCTATTAGTATGAATTTTGCATATATTATTTCATATATAAATAATAAATATTTATATATCATAGCTTTCAAAAAGTCTATTATTGAAATATTGAATTTTCAATATATTAAAAATCGTTAATATTTTATTTTAGTATCTCATTGTTTTATTGTACCATTTAAACAGTGGCAAGTAATTAGGATATTGCATAGAATGTTTTCCTGTACAAATACATCACAATAATCCGATGAAGAGATAACACGCAACATAAATCGAGGTCAAATTCAGGCCTTAAATATCTGCTATTGACATACCTACCGTATAAGTCGACTCTTTATTTGTGAAGAATGAAATTAAATATTTTCAATAAAATGTTTTTTAGTAATATTTTGTCAATGGACAAATTAATATCAATGTAATAAGTGCTAATGAGTCTTTAAAGCGGTATTTATCATTTCGCATTTAATGAATTTATAATTATAGTATAGATGAATTATCGTACAATATTAGTATATCATAACTTTCAAAAGAATATTTTTTAAAAATTGAATTTCCAATATATAAAAATCGTTAATACTGTGAGCTTGCTACATTCAATTAATGAATATAATTCAATCTAATAATTTACTTTAACATAGCCTAATTTAGTATAAATATATAAACCAAAAT
This sequence comes from Schmidtea mediterranea, assembly GCA_022537955.1. Lineage (NCBI taxonomy): Eukaryota > Metazoa > Platyhelminthes > Tricladida > Dugesiidae > Schmidtea > Schmidtea mediterranea. The sequence continues at coordinate 74,572,482 of CM039679.1, read as the reverse complement.
TCTAAAATCGACTTCGTCCAAAAGTTTCATTTTAAAGACATATGAAATGTAATTTGAACAATTCCTCTATTGGTCAGAAACTTGTTCGTTTAGAAGGAGAACCAACTTCAAAATACTTTTCTAAACAGAAAATATTTTTTTACAATTATATTTGATAAAAAATATCTAAAAATCACGATTAAATGCAAATATATAATCACTTGATTTTGATTGGTTGGTTTTAATAAGCTATTTAAATCTAATTGGATGAATTATATTTAATAATTGCAATATTTTTGAATAACTCTAATTCGAGTTCTGTTTGAATTTGTCAAAAATTTTACGAGTTAAATTAAAATGTTATCAATAAAATCATTTAATTGTTTAGAAACTCACCTGATAGAATCCTGAGCTTTCCATTGCTTTTTCTTCAATTCAACTCGTCCAATATTGATGACATTATCCCTAATAGGGTCGCCCTTAATTTTGCATTGCCTATGCATAAGGATATTCTCGATCTAATCAATATTAATAAACTGCAATCAAAACGTGACAATATTTATACGTGTGTTTGATTTAAATTGAATATAGATCCAAGATAGACAATGAGCTGCTTTTTATATCCAGCATCTGGCATGTGATGTACGAAGCAGTCAATAGCATCGAGGAAATAACAAGTAGCTTCATTCTCGTTGGATTTGTTTATGTTAGATATTCTGTGGCAAAACTTGAACAAATCACGAGGACTGTTTATTCTACACTGATATTTCACGTCGAATTGTTTGACAACCAGTTGCAATAATCCTTGGTCGCCCAGCATTTTAGGCAGAAACGGTATCAGGGATTCATAATTTGATTTGACAATCTACAACAGTCATTCATTATTGATATTTTAACCAATTGAAGTTTTATCTTGTATTTAACAGTGAGATCAAAGAAATGAATTACCGATTCAATGCTGTCAGTGTGTAATTTATCTAATAAAATCGTTTGACATTTATTTAAACAATTTGCATTGTAAGGCGAGAAAGTTCCACCGAATTTCATTTCTCGATAACCTTCATCAAATTCCAATAAACTTTGAGTGAGAATAATTCTAAAATCTTCGTGGGCAATTATTTCCTCGTTTAATGATGTGATATTAGATATTTTTGGTTTCAAACCCAAACTCTCTGCCTCCAATAATGGTCGTAACATTCCCAATAAATTAGATTGACCTGATAAAATGTCTTCTAAAATAATCCACTGCCCACGTTTCATTGCAGTAATTAAAGGGCCTGAACGCCATTCGAATTCTCCAGGGATATCCGTACAACAATATCCTCCCAATAATGTTTTAGAATCTGATTCATCACTAATCTGAACTCTGCATAATTCTTTACCCATTAATTTAGCCATATAATCAATGAGGACTGATTTTCCACTGCCAACAGGCCCTGTGAGAAGAATTGGCATCTGTTTTTCAATACAGAAACGGAAGAGTTTGATAATTTTAACAGTTTGATTAGTCGAAACGAAATTTATTTCATTGAATTTTGTATTAGAATTCATATCATTTGAAATTTTAATTTTTTTATCATCAACTTTAATTGTCTGAAATAAAAAAAAATATTTCATTATTTGAATACATAATATAATCTACTTGTTGAGAAAGTTTCCTCTTTTTAGTACTTTTTTTATTATTATTTCCAGTAGACTAAAAATTATAATTATATTTCAACAATTCATATAAAATAATTACCATGAGCAAAAAATATATTTTATTTTTTAATCCATATTATTAAAACACTTATAAATTAAAATTAAGATAAATTTTTTTTTAATACACTTATTTTATAATGTAGTGCTTTTATGTTATAATATTTCTTAAGATTATTTCATTAAATTTCCATTAAAATCTCACTTTTGAAAGTTTTTAATAAAACATGTTATTTTTTCAATCAAAAAATATTTTTTAATCAAATGAGATATCGAAAATAAGAAGGGAATGGAATAAATCAATAAAAGCAGATAATTGAATAAAAGAAGGTTATTCCTAATTAACAAGTACAGGTTCAAAACAAGAAAAACAAAAAATATAGTTTAAATTATCGTGTTTTCTCGATAGTCCATTCGAGATAAAGAAAAAAAGAACATTGGGAAGCCTAGAAATGGCATAGTAAAAAAATATTTATCTCAACAGCTGTCAGAGATTGCAGAATCTTAAATAGAACTGTTTGGAAAATTAATGCTTTATATATAAGTGCCATTAGATGGAAAAGTATAAATGCTAGACACGGGCTAGTACAAGTCACAAAAAAGAGAAAGCAAAAGAAATAACAAGGATAAACTATTAGAAATTGAATCCTGGGAAAAATCTGTGTACTGAATTTGTAAAGTGTTGAAAATCTATATAATAATCAGAAGAATTCAAATCAAGCCAAGAATACAACCAAATTAATAGTATTTGATTATTGATCACCAGCAGTAGTCAAGTGGTTGTGTAATCAGAAAATTGTATTGTGATATTCCTCCTGAAGGATCGTAATAAGCACCAGGAGCATTTGAAGTGTGTCGTAATTAATATATAATTGTTATACTCAATTGTGATAATCAATGAAGTTTTACGTCGTTGGAATTCGTCAATATAGTTATTAATAAAACACGCTCGGTGTCAGGTCTGTAATTGGTAATTTAATAATCACAGAGAAAAAATAATAATTAAAAACACAACATCATCTTTGTGTCTGTTATGCGGTTCCTTGAGCACTAATACCTCCTCCCCACTCAAAAACTCGAGCACCTCTCATGTCGTGTCCATAGCTATCATATTAGCTGCAGCATTATCTGAGTTATGTCCCGCATTTTTCATCAACTCTCCTCTATCTCTCTCTCTCTCTCTCTATATATATATATATATATATATCTGCCTACTTCAGGTTTCAGTGTAAATAAATATTTCGCATATAAATTCTAACAAATGGTGGAAAACCCGTCACGATGTACATACTACTATTTGTGCTACACTATATTCTAGGTAAAGGTTCTTAGCGGACCAAAATACAATAAATTTCTTAAAAAGAGAAATTGGTAGATTGAACAAGATTATAAAAGAATTGAAGAAAGTACAAGGTAGAAAATCAAATAAAAATTCAATCAATAATAATCAGAGACAGGTAAGAGGAGTGTACCCATTTCTCCCGATCAATATTAATTTCCAAATTTTAGAAACCTTTAATTAATTTTGCACTTTAATGATTTTTGATGTGTTTTTTGTTCATCCTCGATTTTTCGAGTGCACTCATTTTATTTCCATAATTATTATAGCAACCTCAACACGGCCAACAAAATGTTACATGTTTTAAATATAACAAAGAAGAGCATTTGGCGAGATTTTGCCAAAAGAGGACGACAACGGAAACATGGATGCAAGGTCGTGATATGGGTGTGTGAAAAAAGGTCCTATATCAGCTAATTGCAGAACAGATACAGATAGAATGAATGCAATTGAATGTTAAGAATGTATAGGCTGTCAATTGGCTTGATATGTTACAAGAAGAATAAATTCAGATATTTCCAAGAAAAGAGAATGTTGAGAATGTTCAACAAGAGGTTCTAAGACCGAATCTGAAGGAGACAAGAAAATAAATACTATAACAGAAGTAAAGTGGACTAAAAAAAGGTCTGTTAATTTATTCATGGAGCTAGAAAGAAATTTAGAAGGAAAATACACGAATTATATAAACGAACATATGTGAAATCAAAAAGACAATTAAAAAATACCAGTTATTTCTAACAGCAGACCAGAACATGTGCGAAATAAACCAATAACTGAATGTTACATTGTAATTCAGATGGTTAAACCTATGTTTGATACTGGTACATCTCTAAATGTTATTAGCCATGAGTTGACAAATAAACTTATAAACGTGAAACCATCCATAAAGATGTATGATTCAAAAACAAGAGTGACATGTGTAAATGGAAGTTCGAAGCTAAACATAGCAGTTGGAACGATTTTAACAAGTCATGTATTTGACATTATGCCAAATATCTTTCCACAGTGGCCGAACAAAATGGCAGCGGATTAATTGGCACGGACAAAAATGTAAGGGAAAATAATAATAAATTATACTTTTTAGATTTGAAATTCTTACGAATGAGATTAAAACTATAATACAATTAAAGAATTTTTCCGTGAAATAACCAGCGACAATTATTGAAACAGTAACAATGAATCAAATATTCGTTTGGCTTTAAATTAAAAACATAGTTATACAAATAAAAATTAGCATTGTACATGTAGTTATTTGTTTTGCTAAATAAAATTTATTGTCAGCATATCACTTGTGCATGATGGTGGGTTTGAGGTATCTGACCTTGTAACCCAAACATACAAAGATCATGCTCTCCACTCGTTACCCGTTTCTAGGCAGCGTTGATACTGGTGGGTTTCTGGGTGTTATTTTTTGAAGCTATGGTTGTTACCCAGATAACCCCATACATTGAGGCATATATTTCGCTTACAACTTGGCACCCGTTGCTAAGCAACGTTACTATTATGTTCATAATCATTATTATTATTATTATTATTATTGTTGGGCCAAGACACGATTTTGTTTAAATGAATCGGTAACACGCACGCATAAACCAACATGCAGATTTAAAATCAGACCCATAAAACATCAACTAACCATGCTAAAATATGAGAGAAAAAACAATTAAATATAAAATCAAGAAACACAAAAGTAAATTAAAATAATAACAAAGTGCAACAAGACCCGCACGAAATAAACATAGAACTAACATGAAAACATGAAAATTTGACCGAAATTTGAAAATTTACCAAAAAAAGCGAAAATCCATAAAATGGAACTAAAGTTAAATAATTTGAATTGGAAACAATTCAATTAAAAAATTAAAAACAAAATTGTCAAATTAAATTACAAAAATAATAAAATTAAGATTAGAATATTGTTGGATAATTATTTTGGAAAGTCAGTGCCCTCTGACTCCTCGTGTCCTTTTTCGATCTAATAAGCAAACCCAACACAGAATAATTTTATTTGCACTTTATCACAGTGACAACTCAATCCGTTTTATTTCAATATTTGTAATCACAATTTCACTAATTTATTTGCACCTTTTAACCACCGTATGACTCTGATTATCTTAGGGTAGGTTGTCCAAGGGAGAACCACCCTTTCTGATAGATAACTTTGACTTTACTTGGATTTAGATTCCTCTACTAACCTAGTTACTGCTCGTTCACATCGATCCACTCTAGTTAATAATGTCTGCTCTTTCGTGTCTGGTTAATAATGACTGTCCTTTCGTGTTTTTCCCTCTTTCTTTTATACTCCTGCTCAGACTGTTTTCCGACGATTGTCAACAACATTTTCTACATTATTAAATTATTAACCATAATTACTTTCCAGACCGAAATTTGTCAACAACGTTTGGCCCATTACTAAATTACTAATTACGAAATAATTACCTCTTCGTAACTCAGTGGCGCCCATTTAATGTTGTTTAGGCCAATTTACCCTGCTATATTATTCCGTCTATGCGCCAGGTTTTCCTAATCTCTCGGGTTTTCCTCAGCTCTTGGGTTTCCCATTGCCTCGGGCTTCCCATTAGTAATTAATTTTTCTTAATTAATTTCCTTTTTTATCTTATATCATTTTATAGGGACCCCTCACTAAATTTTTATTATTATTTCTGGACTCGTCTCTCAATTTGGCGTTCAACCATACCAATTTCCCCCGATCAATATTACTTTCGAATTTTTATAAATTTTTTAATTAATATTACACTTTTATTATTTTTGTGTTTTATCGATTTCACTGTGCTTTTTCGTGATACCCCAACAATATACTAGAAAATCACAAGGTCAAATTTTGTTTTACTACATCAAATTTAACACATAAGGTTAGGGTCGTACAATAGGTATATAAACCGATTCATTTTCACATAATTTTAATCAGTTTTAATAACTTGAATCAGTTTAAAGACTAGAATCAATTTTTGTGGCCAGACTTAACCAGTAGAATCTAGACGAAATTTCAGTGTGAGTGGAATAACGTTAGCAAACTTTCTCCACGTCGCGTCCATTCAACCTCATTTGAGCTCTGTTTGGGCGTCGGCGTGGGGAAGAGTTATGAGTGATGATTGATGAAATATCGAAATGCAATTATGATATCAAGTTGTATATATATTCAAATAAAACCTTTTCAATAAAGCAAATTTTGTCGAAAATTTTCCGGCCCACAGCCGACACATCACTACAAGTTAATAAATTCTACATACCCCAACCGAATCGTGTAAGTGCGGTGTAAGTTCGCCAATGATTCGTGCCCGTGAAGGCTACGGCGTGAGAACGCAGTTGCTGAAACGTAAATTACTATTCCGTATAGGGGAAATGGGTTGAAGAGGTCTTTTGGCTATTTCATCATCACTCACTTCCCATAAATTCGACCTAAAATTATAGTAAAAAAAGGGCTCAAAATCATAACACTGAGTAGTCCAGTGGGCACTCATAAACTCTTAATATTGACACAAATTTATCCTCGGATTAACTAAAGGAAGGTAACGGGGAAATTTATGCGGCGAAATCATTGATATGTCAATAACTCATATAAATAAAAGACTAGAATAATTGATTAAGATTTCAAAACCCAGATCTTAAGCTAAATAGTCACCATATTGTGGGGTTTAGGGTTTCGTCATGACCTTGACCCCAGATATAAATGTTTTCTGCCCCAATGGCTACCCGTTGCTAAACAACGTTGGTAATGTAACCATCGGCGTCGAGATCGCCAAAGGTGAGCGCCAAGTTGGAACTGCTCTGGCCCGACCTCAAATGGGTTCAATGCACTGCCGTTAGGAGGCCTATGTGCGATTTCCTTCCTTTAGACCCTTCCTAAAATACGTCTACCCTTTGTAGTTACTTCTCATTGTTACGGTGAAAAATCCTATACTCGGTTTAGACATAGCAACACGTTTTCAAACATTTATTGAAAAAACATTTATTCGACATTTCCGGGAGATTGTTTATACTTGCGTTTATCCGCCTCGTCCTTGAGGCGCTCGTCGTTTTGCGCGCTCAGCTCTTCCTGGCCGGTGTTTATTGGGTTTAGCATTGCGAGTGGATGGGGATGTCGATAGAGAGACTGTGTCCCGATAGGCCAGCTGTGCCGGGGCAAAAACCAATGGATACGTTACCGCGGCCCCCTCTTGACACGCCGACAATGCCGTTTCTAGGCCCTTGATTTGCGTTTTCAGATTTTGCGTTAATCGTCATTCACCAGCCCATCCCTTTTGGGTCGGTTCCATCTTTTGGTAGATCGTTTTCATCGTTTTCGGTTCGATCTAGGTTCCTTTGACCTGCTGGATCTCCGAGAAATCTGTATAAGCTGCTCCGGTTGGCAGCCCGGGCCTTATCCAGTTCTTGTTGCAAGATGGGGAATTGACGACCTTCCATTTCTGTAAATAAATAAAATTTATTCATGCTGATTTCTACAGATGTAATCATCCATTAGCATATCATTTATTATTGGGTCGTCGTCGGGTAGTTAGAATTTCGCGTTTGAATTTCCATAACCTAAGTAAGCGATTATTATATAATCTTATGTATCGTAAAATATATGATCTGTTTGCATAAGTTAATCAACAGAAGTTCGAAATGTAAACTGACACTATTTATTTCACAAATAAATTTTATATAAGTCATGCGTCAAATAATTGTCCGCTGAGTTCTTACTTCCTCTTCATGGTAGGTCGCTCTCTGGCGTATGGATGGTCTCGATGAATTCCGGTGAGCTCTCTTTCATCCCGCATCTCCCTCGGCCGGATGCGTCGTGTAATTACCACGTTCATGCCTGTCATTTGCTCCTGGAGCTTGGGGTCGTCCAGCTCATAGGACACGTTAAAACGCGGGGGGTACCCGTCAGTGCTGGGTATCCTGCCAGCCGCGATGTCATCATTGATATTCCGCAGGTACCGCTTAGCCTGCTCCACTTGCCGGTTCGTCTCGACTTGATGTCTCTCGAGATGCACCAGTAAATACTCGACCTGTCCTCGCATTTCCATAGCCGGGTTTCTTCCTGGCTCTCTCTTAATAGCCACATATGGAAGGTCGACATCATTAGTAACTCGTTGTATGCCAGCTCGGGTTTCGCGGACCGGGGAGATACAAAATCCCGCGTCCCACATCGCCTGCCTGCATCTGACAGCCGAGTGAGCGGGGAACCGGGCTATTACTCGGGATGCGTCGATCCACGAGTCTTCTAGAAACAATAAAATTATCATTTACAAATTAATATCTGTCGGGTTATTCAATTTTGATAAACTGATTTCGGGTTTGGGTAGGTTAATGTAACTTATGCGGGACGTTCTGCGTCAGGGATCAAAACTCTTGATCATGGGCCTATTCACGTAGTGGTTTCCGAATTTCCAAAGTTCGTTGGTAGTGGTCCGGAGTTCGCCAACAACATGGTTTCCGGGGTGCCTCCTTGAGGTTTCCTTCTCCAACGATCTCGTTTCATTTTTATAATTAACTAACTGTTGATAATCAATTTTTTCATTTTAGACATTAATTAAACTGTATTCCGCCAAAAATTTACTCTGGGAATGAGGTTTAGATTTCCCATTCTTAGCTTTATAGACGATTATGATTATACTCGTTCCATTCAAGAGAAAATTGGTTTTTCAATTTGAGGCTTTTTCCTTTTAGATCCAAAGAGTTCATGATTACTACTAGTTCGGGGTTAGAACACCTGGCTGCTTATTCCCTCGCGTTTGAGTAAAATGTATTCTCTTGAACACTTTTAGAATAATCATTACGGATCGTTAAGGGCATGGGCTACCCATTGACCTAGAATTCGTGTACTATCATGTAGTTCATATGCATTGCTCGGGTCTGCAAGATTGGAAATCTTAATGAACATTTAGCTTAATACTCCCTCTTTCAATTCTAGTTGTAACTCACTTTAATAAACGGGTTCAATTGTAGTGATATTTTACTTATTTTTCCTCGAGCCTGTTAAATGTCTACGCCATCAATGATACTGGTTGATTTCATTCCAATTTAATAAATATCTAAATTAATCTAGTTTAAGATAGAGCGTCATTTGGGAAATTCGGCTCTACAAGTAATTTAATGATTACTGGGCTCCAAATGATGCTAACACGTTTATATGGATATAATCACAATCGTCTATCTGTCAAAACTCAGTTTGCTCATAAATACTAATCAGATAACAAACTTTTAAGTCCAAAATGATACAGTACATTTTATTCATAATCCTTTAGTCGTCAATACTCGATTTACTTATAACTACTAATAGCTAATAAACATTAGAATTGAAATGATACTCATACTTTTATATAGATACCTTTAATTAAAATCATTTATTTATCAAAGTTCACTTTACTTATAACTACTACTAAATTAATAAACATTTGGATTTGAAATGATATTCACATTTTATGTAGGTATCTTTACTCAAAATTATTTGTTTATCAAAGTCAATTTATTTGTAACTACCAATAATTAATAAATATTTGGGTTTGAAATGATATTCCTATTTTTATATAGATATTTGTACTAAAAATCATTTATTTATCAAAGTCAATATTCTTGTAATTACCAATAATTAATATATATTTGGATTTGAAATGATGTTCATATTTTTATATAGATATTTATACTCAAAATCATTTATTTATCAAAGTCAATATACTTGCAAATTACCAATAATTAATAAACATTTGTTACTCATCTGACGGTTTAGCAAATATGCTTTAAATATGATAGTAAGTTACTTTAATTGTCCTTTTCCATTATAGTCGGGAATCAAAAAAACACCGAATCTCAAGTTCAGATAAAAACATATTCGACATCATTGAGGATCTGCCAGAAAATGACTCCTGAGCTCTACCAACGACTTGCAAATATCAGCTTTAGTGTTCTCATTCACGGGCTATTTAAATCACGGTTGTTCGTTTAATACTTGATCGGTTTGTAAGTCCACAATTTGTTTTCTTTCTCATATTTGTGATTTATTTAGATGTAAAATAAGTAAGCATTCATTGAAAAACAATACAGATTGATTGATTTAATCAGCATATTTATTATGTCTAGTAATAAATTGTTATAGATCTCAGATTAAGTTCATTATTTTTTGTGTCCGGAATGGTTCACTGATTGGGTCATGTTTGCGCTAGGACTCGTAAGATACATTAAAATTAAAATAATGAAAAGAAACTTGGAGATTTACCTGCATGCGAAGGTCCCCTGGTGCTCGCGATGTTGGGTTCCTTGTAATCCTGGCGTTTCCTGGAAATCTGCTCTGGTTTTCGGGACATTGATAATTGAATTAAAATGAACAATCCTCAGTCGAACTAATTCTTATATGGGTTGTGTGTCTACTGGGTTAGAAAATTTGGTTGGTGCACACCTTCTGGATCGCACGTCGGTATGCGTATCCGAACTAAGTCGGTTAATTTAATCGCCGATTTTCTAGTGGCGTGTGCGTATTCCCTTTACGGTAGATAATACTGTCGATTAGCTTTTATCGATTTATATTTTAGGGATTTGGTGTGCACGATGCATATTCACTTCGTCTAGTGGCATTTAAAGAAAATCATGTTTGCGTACTTTTCTCGTGGATTTATTTATAGAATCATATTTATTTAACTTCGACATTTGGCTCTGGGATTTGGATGTTGGCATTCTCATCGATGAAGATCTTTTGGAAGGGACTATCGGTGAATTGGCCTATTTTTTGGGATTATCGTTGGGAATCGATGCGCAACGGGATGATAAATTATATTTGTTATAATCGATAATGGTATAATTATTAATCCTCCGATCGGGTTTGTTTCTTTCCAGAATTACATGTCAACTACTCAGATTTTGGAATTGACCCTCAAGATAATTCTGGACCTGTCTAAGGATCAATTTTATCGGAAATATATCAGCTATGCCCGATTGAGGTTTTCCTGTCCTCTTCGCAATACTGTTACGACACAACTTTCAGGCGGAATTATCGTTACGGACGTTTTCAATGACTGAATAATGTGATTTGTTATGTAGTTGGTATATATTTTGGGTATATTTGTTTATTCTCTTTTGAATTTTTGCTTTTTATTGACGGTATTAAATTATTCTGATGTAATTTTTTATTCATTAATTTCCGCTATTATTTGGCTCGGGTGACCGACAGTTATTGTGTATTTTTTATAAATAAAAGTCTGGGTGACTTTCTGATGGATTGATTCGTTGTATGGTACTAAGCTCTGAGGTGTTATTCACGTGTTTCCCTTGTTATTTAGGGGTGGTAATTCGGGTTTTGTCTCAGGATTTATTACCTTAGTTAACACGTTCTGGAGACTTGACCATGAATGTACATTTGGATTTTTGGGTCTTTAGAACTTTTATATTTTCCTTGGATATTTATTAATTTTTAGGGGTAAATTCTGCCTAGCAAACTTTTACCATTTACTTGTGATTATCATGATTCCTTATCCATTTACTGTGATAATTGGATTAATTTGAGTGTCAGTTATGAAACTTCGATATTTTAGTTTTATTCGGGTTCTTTCAACGACTTTAGAAATTTTAGGAAAGATCCTTGTATATTAAGTATGGCATTTCGAGGGTTAAATTTATTGGCAGCTCTATTGTAAAAAGAAAATCTTTATATTTTAATCGTAAGGTTTGGTTTTATTTACAAATTCCTTAATAAATTTCAGTGAAATTCTTTATGTTTTAGCATAACATTTGGTTTTATTACTTTTAGCAAACTTTTTACGCTTGAGCGTAGCATTTTAGTTGGATAGTATTTAGCAAAATTCTTTATAGCATTTTAGTTCGATTAATAAGTTTTTGATGACTTTTAGCAAGATCCTTTATAATTTTATCATAGCAACGATTTTACTATTGAAAATCCCGTCACCTTCCCATATTTGATCCTAGGCGCGTTTGTGTTTATATTATAGCTAATGAGTGCCCACTGAACTACTCGGTGTTTGAATTTCAGCCTTATGTAAAAATTAATTTAGGTCGAGTTTATGGGAAATGAGTGCCGACGAAACAGCCAAAAGACCATTTCCCCTTCATCCTTTTCCCCTATACGGAAATGATATTGACGTTTCAGCTCCTGCGTTCTCACGCCGGAGCCTTCACGGGCACGAATTATTGGCGATTGTACACGCACTTACACAATTCGATTGTGTGTTTGATTTTAATAACTTGTAAGATGTTTCGGCTGTGGGCCGGAAAAATTTCGACGGAAAAATTCTATTTATTTAGATAAATATATATTTTGCCACATAATACATTGTAGTTCATTAATAATCTTCGTGCATAATACATCATCACTCTCTCCCCACGCCGACATCCAAGCAGAGCTCATTCGAGGTTGCAAGGATGCGACATGGAGAGAGTTTTCGAACATTCTTTCACTCACATCAAAGTTTCAAGATTTCCAAACTGGTTAGGACTGCTTCAGGTAAAACACCGATTTTTCAGATTAAAAACTGATTAAAATTATGTGAAAATGAATCGGTGTATATACCTATTGTACGACCCTAACCTTGCTTGTTATTTTTGATTTAGTAAAACAAAATTTGACCTTGTGATTTTCTAGTATATTCTATTCTTAATTTTAATATTTTGTAATTGTATTTGACAATTTTTTTTTTGAATTTTTGAATTGAATTGTTTCCAATTCAAATTATTTGATTTTTATTCCATTTTCATGAAATTTCGCAAATTTAAGTGAATTGTCAAATTTCGGTCAAATTGGGCCAGAACGTAAACGACCTTGAGGAATGTTTAAATGGATCAATAACACACACGCAAATATAACATGCAAATTTAAATAAACCTATTGAAACACCAATTAAACCCTATCAAATATAAGAAAAAAGAGAATTAAATATAAATTAATAAACATAAAAATAAATTAAAATAATAACAAAACGCACCAAGATCCGCACGATACCAACACAAATATAACAAGAAAACACAACAAATTCGACAAAATTGAAAAATTAATAAAATTTCATGAAAATGAAACTTAATTCAAAAAATTTGAATTAGTAATAATTCAATAAAAATTCTAAATGAAAAATTACTAAAATAAATGGAAAAAATATAAAATTAAAGAATAGAATTCACTAGAAAATAACAAGGTCGAATTTTGTTTTACTGCATCAAATTTAACATGCGAGGTTAGGGACAGAAAATAGGTATAAATACCGATCCATTTTCACATTAAAGTTAACCATAAAACCATTTTTTGAAACTATTTTGAAACCTTTTAAAACTATTTTCAAAATCTTACTCTTAGGTGAGAAATGTTTATTTTGGAGCCCTCTCTCCACGTCACATCCTTGCAACCTCGATAGAGCTCTGCTTGGATGTCGGCGTGGGGGGAGAGGATTTTTAATTTATTTTATTTCATGCAATGTTATGAAATTTTTATGTTACGGATTGACATGTAGGGTAATTCATATTTATTTGTTTAATAAATATTATTAATATTAATGAATTGTTTTATATATTTAAATAAACTAAAATTAATTCTGTCGAAATTTTTCCGGCCCACAGCCAATACATAACGCAAGATAGCAAAATCTACATAGTACAGATTTGTGTAAGAGCGTGGAAAATCGCCAATGATATGTACCCGTGAAGACTCAGCGTGCGGAACGCAGGGGTCGTAACGTCAATATGATCCTTATAGAAGAAACGAGAAATAAGGAAGAAGTCTCTGGCTGCTTCCTCGTTTCTCATTTCTGTAAAATCGACCTAAAATCATACTACACACGGCTCAAAATCATCACATCGAGTAGTCCAGTGGGCACTCAGTAAATATAATATAAACACAATGTGCGCCTAAGGTCTATTAAAGGGAAAGGGTACGGAGATAAATTAAATTGAAATCGTTGATATAGCTAATTCCGTGTTAATAATTTGAAATAAACTAGACATAACTTATTTCTAAAAGTAAATTAAATTAATGGTTCGAAATAAATTAGATAAAACTTATTTCTAAAGGTAAATTAAATTAATGGTGCGAAATAAATAAAACTTATTTCTAAAAGTAAATTAAATTAATGGTTCGAAATAAAATTAGGTAAAATTTATTGCTAAAAGTAACTTAAAGTCATGTTTTAAATAAAATTAGATGAAACTTATTGCTAATAAATTATCAGACGTTAATAAATTCATGAATTCAGGGATTAATTAAAGAACTTAAGTAACTATCGATTGTAAGCACCGAAAAGTAAAATGTTTCATAAATTTAAAGTAATGAAAGTAATTCCTTGAGAAATGAACATAAAAATAAAATAAAATAATAGAATAAAATGAAGTATTAACTTTTTTTAAAGCAACTGATCAAGAATATGCAATCAAAGATAAAGTAATTCATTAACCTATTGATTAAATTCGATAAGTTGGTTTATTAATTACTATAATTTCTTAGCGAGTAACCCATTGATAAGATTAGGGTAATTCATTTTGGTGAAACTAACATAATCGAGTAGATCAAATTAACTCGGTGATTAAACTCACAGTGATCATTAACTAAATTCATCCGCTTCGAATAACAGAATTTATCAACTGAGAATAAAATAAACGGACTTTAGAGCACAGTGACCCAGCAATTAGACGAAAAATCAATTCAGAAATTGAAAGTGAGGTGCTAAAAATAAGATGATTCCATTGAATAGTTGACTAAAGGTAAAATATAAGGAGAAAAGCAGCACGAATAAAATCGACAACCCGCTTAGAAATATAAGAAAATTATCATAATCAACGAGGTTAATACCACATTAAGGTGAATTACAATAATCGGAATTTAGACTAATGCATAACAGGAATTAATGAACAACACTTTATGAAATACAACAAGTTAATCATAAAAAATTCTTTACACACATAGATGAGGCTTACGGCCAATTGTCGTGGGAGCAAAATACAATGATTTCAAATAGAGCAGAAAATAAAATATCCAAAATGATAAGTTCCAGAGAATAGGCATAGGGAATCCATCGTAATCCACAACGAATGTTAGTAGGTGACGCTAAACAATTAGTGGATAAAGGGGGTTAAAAATAACTAAGATAACAAATTACCCAAATCGATCCATTGTACGGCGACGAATCCATCTATCGCGATATGACGAATTAAAATAATCCGTGAGTGATATAAACCGGATGCGACACAGGAGTTTGAAGTTAACATGTTTCAGTAAGGTCAGGCGATTCGACCGGAAGATGTAAATTCGCACGATCGGAGATCTCTTCGTCGACGTGGTGTACGAAATCCACTACCAATAATATAAACATCCACGTAACCATCATGAAAGCGGATATCCCCCCGTAAATTGAACGTGTTCACAAAGGTGAATATCTTAGTTGAAAAATTCGAAACTTAACCAAATCTTGATCAATCATACGCAATTGTAAATATTAACGTCAACTTAGCTAATAATTTTATATTAAGAAATTTAAGAAATTTCGCATTTAATCGATATCAACCTCAAATAGACAGCACCCTTGAGTCAAGACCAAAGAACATTGTATGCCCAACGAACTCCAACTACCCGCAGGTGAATAACAACGCTTAGTACCTAATAGACTTTTAAAGATTGCACTTTTAAATAAATATTGGTATTAAACGACACCTTACTGTTGACAAACGTCGATGCTAGGCAGTTAACAACTTCCAAATGGATCCTAATAACACCTTGATACTATCACTAACTTGATAAACGTTGATACCCAATAGATCATAGAGTTCAGTTCGGTCGTAATACAACACTTAACTTCTTACAATTAGTACAACCATTAAAAGAAAACATATAGGAGTGCCGCGACGAAGGAGTTGTCAACTAAATACCTTCCCCAAGGACTCTTAGATGCACAACCCATGCAACTTGCAGAAGATTGTAATAATAATTAGCATTCGATAAGTTTAACTTGTGATAGGCCCAATGGTAACAATCTGGTCATTAGTGAGTCTAGTACAAAATCCGAGCGAACTATTTAAATAAACTATTTTCCTCCCTATACGCAAGTAGCTGATCTTGATACATTTTTAGAACATGCCGCTCGAATGGACTGATACCCGAATGCCCGATGAACAATGTCGGAAGGAATCACCCCCAAAAGCAGAAATCTTCAAGGAAATTCAACAACAGTGGCCGTACCCCACTACTTGGAGGTTACTGGGCCTAAACAGCTACCCGTGTGGACTCGCCGGACAACAATATCCTGCAGCGGAGACATATATCAATGCGCGAAATCTCCTCACTCAATGGGAACGGGTGCAGGAACAGGTGGATCTACAGGTGGTTAAGGCGAGGATGTATCTCGCCAATGTGGAAGAAGATATCCTCGCCGGGCGGATTGCAGAAGCCTACCCACCTCGCCCAGTCCGCGATACCCGACGCCCATACCCCGTGGTTCCTCCGAGAAAGAGTCGAAAGAAGCCGTTTCACGGAAAATAGTAATCCCAAAAACACTAACGATAAATATGAGCTAACTTTGATTTTTTTTTGTTGAAAAATGAATATTCGTTACCCTGTCTTTGCGTGTGATCGTTTGCCTGAGAATACCCGTTCTAATCGATATGTTTATGATAATTATCAATATAAGTTATATAAATTATCCGAGTCAAATTTAACGAACTTATCCATTATAGCTATGGCCACCATCCAAATTCTGCAAGCAGAACTAGACCGTGTAAGAAACGCAAATGCGGACCTCCTCCACCAAATACTCCAGATGACCAAAGAAGTTCAGCAGATCAAAGCGACTTGGTCGGACCCGAAAAAAGTAAAAATGTTATATCACAGACTGACCGCAGCACAAAAGGGCTGGGCGGAAGAGCGACAGCTCAGTCAGAGCTTGCGCACTCAAATCCGAGGATTAGAAGTCGCCTTAGCAGTTTGTCGGGAGGGGGAAGCAGTCACCTACCCGCTCGTCTTCGCCCCGTCCCAGATGGCGCAGAAGAATCCTCAACCAGCAGATCAGTCTACCACTCAATCAAATAATCGTCGGCCGGGACGCAAAGAGCGTGCTCGACGCCGAGCAGCAAATCCACCCCGTTAACTCACGATAATTATTCCTTATGTCGATTTCAATAAATTAGTTGTGGTTAAATTATTTCCTAAGTACACTTACGTACAGGTATTAATAGGAACACTTGTAACGTGGTTTCTAACCATCTCCCCACATTTGATCATGAATTTTCTTACACATGGGACAGAGCTAAGCGAGCATAGGTCTTCTATCGACAGCTAGTGAACCCGAGGGTTGTCCGAGCGACTACAGTACTAGCGATAATACTCAATTTTTGCGGACAATCCACCACTTGAACACATTATCAACGTTGCCTAGCAACGGGTGCCAAGTGGCAGTTAGCAGCATTTTGTATGGCGTTACGGGGCAACCGCGGGCTGATTCAAACAAATTTCGAAACCCTGTAACCCACCAGAAATGAGTGCCGACGAAACAGCCAAAAGACCATTTCCCCTTCATCCTTTTCCCCTATACGGAAATGATATTGACGTTTCAGCTCCTGCGTTCTCACGCCGGAGCCTTCACGGGCACGAATTATTGGCGATTGTACACGCACTTACACAATTCGATTGTGTGTTTGATTTTAATAACTTGTAAGATGTTTCGGCTGTGGGCCGGAAAAATTTCGACGGAAAAATTCTATTTATTTAGATAAATATATATTTTGCCACATAATACATTGTAGTTCATTAATAATCTTCGTGCATAATACATCATCACTCTCTCCTTACGCCGACATCCAAGCAGAGCTCATTCGAGGTTGCAAGGATGCGACATGGAGAGAGTTTTCGAACATTCTTTCACTCACATCAAAGTTTCAAGATTTCCAAACTGGTTAGGACTGCTTCAGGTAAAACACCGATTTTTCAGATTAAAAACTGATTAAAATTATGTGAAAATGAATCGGTGTATATACCTATTGTACGACCCTAACCTTGCTTGTTATTTTTGATTTAGTAAAACAAAATTTGACCTTGTGATTTTCTAGTATATTCTATTCTTAATTTTAATATTTTGTAATTGTATTTGACAATTTTTTTTTGAATTTTTGAATTGAATTGTTTCCAATTCAAATTATTTGATTTTTATTCCATTTTCATGAAATTTCGCAAATTTAAGTGAATTGTCAAATTTCGGTCAAATTGTTAGGTTTTCATGTTATTTTTATGTTTATTTCGTGCGGATCTTGTTGCACTTTGTTATTATTTTAATTTATTTTTGTGTTTTATAATTTTATATTTAATTGTTTTCTTTCTCGTATTTTAGCAGGGTTAGTTGATGTTTTAATAGGTTCGATTTTAAATCTGCATGTTGTATTTGCGTGTGTATTACTAATTCATTTAAACACTTTACAAGGTCGTTTGTGTTCTGGCCCAACAATATTAATACGACAAACTTGACCCTGTCATAAATTTTGATAACTAAAGAGAGGAAAATTTAAAATCCCGACCCCAAAAATAATCAAGTAAATCAAATAATAAGACCCAACGATCATCCTTGTACAGACTAGAAAGCAGCATGAATGAATGCGAAACATGTAGATTGCACTAATAGGACGAGGAACTAAATGATAAATCAATAGTAATCGAATAAATGCGAGTAGTAAAAGATAGATTTGTTTTGTAAAATGAAACGGTCTTAAAAGGTCTGTAGATCAACCTAACAACAAAAAAATGAGTTACTAGTTAAAAGATAAACCATCCCGACCTAACTTGTCATGAAAATACGAATGAAACATATAGTACATAAGATAAAATATAATTATAAAGATTCGAGACAATAAATTAAACTATTCGTAACTATCACTTAGGAATTATTATATAAAATCCAACAAGATAATTTTAAATAGACTTCGCTGTTTTGTTCTATCGATTATAGTATAATTATATCACATCAGCAACGAAACGATGTAAAAATTTAGAATGTTAACAAATAGTTTTCCAGAAACACCCGCATAAATTGGAGAAAAATAAATAGCACTCTATATAAGAGACACTGATCTTACATTCAAAGTCTCCTTTAACAACACTTTCTAAAGCACAACAACCATAATGAAAGATTGAAATATTTTGCTCTAATATTACCAACTTACAACTCGTTGTAATAATAATGTCGAAACTTTGACAAAGAATACACCAATACATTAAAGTTAACAACAGCTTAAACATTATAAGAGAATCACATAATAAATGGAATATCATAGATGATTGCAAGGAATTTTCTTCTGCTATTGGGCATCATTGGCATACCTTGGTCGCGTCTGAGAAAATCCGAGGAGAACAGGCCCGACCATTCATCTAAATCCAAATCGACTACATAAAAAACCATTGATAAGACTCCCGATCATCATAAAGCTAAGCAAAACTACCTCGAACCGCTCATGGAACGATGGATAGGAAATCCGATCGATAATCCACATGTATAATAGCAATGAGCCAACTACTAGATGATTTAATTAACGTTAGGAATAAAAAAATCGAAATACACTTACGATAAAATTTCGGGAGGATCAACAGACACTAAATAATTGCCGGATTACGGGGATAAATACCAATGAATACAACCCAACTGATAATGAATTCATTTGAAATTTCATAAATGTCAATCGATAATAGTGATAGAATTCTCACGGCATCTCTCCTCGACGACTCCAGTGTGCAGACAATCACAAAATTTTTCTATCCCTTCAGACACACATACCCGATATAAAGGACGACATGTTTGAAATATTTAGTCTATCGATAATATGCCAAGAATAAATTCGCAGATCTCTAAAGAGTTTAACGAGCAAGGAGAAGAAATTATTTCTATGAAAACTAACAGGACGTCACACGAAGGTAGTTATTTAAATCTTGTTCCTTATAAGATTAATTTTATGTCCGAGTACAAGAATCCAAACGTGACCCCAGATAACCATTTACCATCTGTGAGGACCCGAAGACAAGGTCAACCTGGAGATTACAACAAAACCCTGTCATGTAATACAAATGCACTCGTTTAACTGATTTTTCTTTTGATGAGTTCCTCAAACAGTCCTATAAAGGAATAAACATTACGTATATTTAAAGTAACTGGACTATTCAAGTTGCTTCCAAACGACCAATAGCCAACACCCAACTAATCACTATCCTAAGTGTAAGAATCTAGACCCATTTCTCGCAGATCGTTGGTAGAGACAGGTAGTTTAAATGCAAAAGATCCGTTATGGTATTTGATTTTAAATTGTATGTCTGTTACCAGTTTTGTTGAACCCCACAATCGTCAAGGATGGGTAAATTAAATTGGTTATATTTAATTGAATTTTTTTATTGGGAAAATTTAATTGTTATTGAGCCGTCGACAGTAAAAATTATATTTTAAATCTTGCACGCGTTATTTTAACTTTATACTAGTTCAACCATTTATCCGATTGACGATTAATTCTGTATTATTATTAGTACTTTATTAGAATAAAGTTTATTTAAAGGCCAATTTTACTATCCTCAATAGTTCATTAAAGTAAAGTTTATTTAAAAATATCATTAATAGTTTAATAAAGTAAAGTTTATTTAAAAATATCATTAATAGTTTAATAAAGTAAATTTTATGTAAAAATATCATTAACAGTTTATTAGAGTAAAGTTTATTTAGAAAATATCATTAGTAATTATCGGAATAAAGTTATTTAAAAGGTATCCTTAGTAACTATCAGAATAAAGTTATTTAACAATTATCATTAGTAGGCATTGGAATAAGGTTATTTAAAAAATATCATTAGTAAAGTTTATTTAAATAATATCATTAGTAGTTATGGGAATAAAGTTTATTTAAAACAAAAATATCATTAGTAGTTAATAGACTAAGGTTATTTTAAAAATATCTTTAGTAGTCAACAGAATAAAGGTCGAATTAAAAAACAAATTTTACCATCATCAGTATTTTCGGCAAAGTAAAGTTTATCCAAAATATTAATTAATTTTTTGATCATCAGTGGTTTATTAGGATAGATATGAGCTAAAGAATCGTTGATTTTATTATCCTCAGCGATCTACTCGTGGAAAGACGCAAGTAGATTGGTACAGCAATTAAACTCCTGATCACTGCCGACGATATGCGCGAATCGGAAAACACTACTTGAGGACGTCACACGGTTAAGATACTTTAGTAATACTACGCGAACATACCACAACTACCCCGACGATAGTTTTAATGGCCCTGTTAGACGGGCCGAAACGACTACGTTTATCCTACAAGACTCGATAACGCGATTTTTGACCCAGGCGTATATACAGACTCACACACGCCTCGCAATGTAGAGATTTGCGAGTAAGTGAACCTTATAATCTAAGGAGACGTCCCGCAACTGAGTAGGTTAGATTGAAGAGCTCCAAATCCGAGACTAATCGGTCTGAAAAACAAATGAAGCGCAAGTTCCCATTATTGCCTAATGTTTCTTTACCCTTTAGAAAACTCGTGGATCCCGAGTAATTGCACGATTCCCCGCTCACTCGGCTGCCAGATGTAGGCAGGCGATGTGGGACGCGGAATTTTCCATTTCCCCAGTGCGAGAGATGAAAAAGCCGAGTTCCTGTTGGCTCGTCTCGAAGAGCACCAGAAGGAGACTAACAAACAGGTAGAAAAAGCCAGGCAATATCTGAGGCAGATCAATGCAGACATTGCGGCGGTAAGATACCCAGTACTGATGGGTACGCCACCCCTACAACGTCTAATATAAATTAGACGACCCGAAGCTGCGGGAAAGGATCACGGACATCAACGTGGTAATTCCACGACGAATCCTGCCGAGAGAGCTGCGGGATGAAGGAAGACTTGCAGGAAATCACCGTGACCACCCTATGTGCGTGATCGTTACGGCCAAAAATGGAATTAAAGATTTTGCATTCCAGTGTAATGACACATGATTTAAATAAACATCTAGAATAAAGTTTTTCGTTTTCATTTTTGTTTTTCTTTATTTTCAATGGATACCTATGGGGCGATAAATAAGGGAACATTCTAGTGCGATTTATTAACAAACTACATCGATAGATTGATAAACCATTCACAAACTGTAAAACTAAATTTGACTGGAATCTATTATTTTAGAAATGAAGTTACATCAACACTCCATACTACAACAGGAATTGGAAAAGGCTCACGCAACCAATCGGGAACTGCAACAGCAACTCCTGCAGTTAACCTGAGAGATCCAACAAGTCAAGGCGACGTGGATTGAGCCGAAGAAAGGGAAGGCTATATATCAAAAGATGGAGGCGACGCAAAGGGCATGGGCTGAAGAACGACAGCTCACCCAGAATAAGAAGACGCAAATCCGGGCTTAGAAGTAGCGCTGTCGGCGTGCCAAGAGGGCGCGGTGGTGACTTACCCCTTGGTATTTGCCCCAGCACAACTGGCCTATATGGACGCGGCAACTACATCCAAGACTACAAGCAAACCAACCAAGCGCCGGCCGGGGAAATCTGAGCGCGCTAACCGTCGAGCGGCTCAGACTGAAGGCGTGTGAGCCTGTTAATGCCATTTCACTTTTGTTGGACGCACAGGAGTTATTAAATTTCAAAGATTGCTCGTCATACTGATGTGACCATCACTATTAGTGGCTAGGGGGAATCACCTGATGCGCCGCACGATTTTAGTAACCATTATGTACCCGTGGCCGAAGTCACGTTGGTACTGTACATAATGGCCGAATGCCCTTCGAGCAGGTGAGCGCCGTTGCTAGCACTACTCCTCGAAAAACCTTCGTCTTTCCCGAGTTGTTCGCTGCCGTTAGAAGGGCTTACGCTCTCATATGTTGACTGACATTACGTCTCAATCTCGGAGAGAAAATTATGAGTGATCATCAAATCCCGGTGCCAGTTCACTACAGTTTATCCCTTTTATTCGCACCACACCTCTCACGAGTCAAGTGCTTAGTTTAGTCTCAACATGAAAACGAAACAAGGGAAAACATCGTACGATCGACAAATCAAATTAACAAAGCTACAAAAATATTATTCATAATTATTCATGACCAATTGTCAGGGACAGAAAATGTACACGAGTGCTTTGATTCCACTAAAACCAGTTTTGAATTCCCACTAGTCCTCCTCGTCGATGTCCGTTGGAAAATACTTTCTCTTCATTGGCCCATACGGCGGAGGACTCGCTGGTTGATTTTCCTCTCTCCGAGTGGAGGGACCTGCAATCTCTTGCACAGGGATGGCACTAGGTACTTCGCCCGTGAGAATGGCGATGTCTTCGGTTCCGAGTCCTAACCCATCGAGGATTTGGGTGACCGGAAAAAACTCCGGATCCTCGTCTATTAGGTTTATGTGAATGGACGGTGCAGGCGATCGGAAGATTATATCGGGAGCATAAAGAATGGACCACTGACCTGACAGGGGGTCTCTGCGGGTCCCGCTTCTCTAAGCGATTCTTCCTCCCGACGGCGTCGAGCGCGACGTCGTCGGTTTCGATTTGGCCGCTGCCGTGTTCGGCTCCCAACAGAGGTTTCTATAACCTCGGCAGGCGGTTGAGGAACAACTGGCTCGACAGATAGAACGGGGGCTTCGAAAATTTGATTTATAGAGGCTGGAAGAGAAGAAGAGACATTGGTAACGGGAAGATGATGGGCTGGTATTATGTCCAGTTGACTGGCTCTGACACTCCCCGGGACGTGGGCCCGAAGCTCCACGTCCGTAAAAGCACGTCGTAGAGCGGTCGACTGTTCTTTGATAAGCAGTCGCTGAGTGCGCGATTCCGTGATCAGCTCATCTCGTGCCCTAGTGAGCCGTTCTATCTTCTGCTTCAGCGTTTTAACGACATTGGGCGGGGCCCTAGTGCCTTTTATCCGGTCGTATTTGGCGTGAAGTGTACTATATTCCCGTTTAAGATCTTCATATTGGTGGCGGACGGCCACGATCGAAGGTGGGAGTTTGGGTATATTCGGTAGACCGTTCACTCCGGGTTGATTGTCGTTATTCATCCTGAAGGTAAAAACAAGGAAAATAAGCCGAGGTCCTCTGAGAAGTGAGGTGGTAATAAAATACGGGGACATTAGGGAGGGGTTTGGATGGTGATTTTTTAGATTAACTCCTATTTTCGTTATTTACCCCTGTGTGACTCTATTACTAGAGATGCCCAACAAAAATAAGTCGGCCTCTTACTTGATTAATGATTGATACAGTTTAACCCCTAAATAGTGTTTGATAGTGATTAGTTATAATAGCGGTAGGGTAAGGTATTCATCAACTCGATGGCTTATTTATCTAGATTAACTTTGTATTATTTATCGTCCATGGAAAGTTATATTGGGTCACTCCTATCCCGGTTATTAACGCAGTGTCTTTCGTGACGGAGCGTCTATGACGACTTTGCATTTATTTCCTTGGCGATTGAGGTTACCCAGCCCCACAGTCTCGTATTTAGTTTCGAATATTATATCAGTTCGTCTTGCAACGCAAGAATACTTACTGCTACATCGGGCTATCCGTATTCTCGTTTAGGCTTATCATGAAGTAACCATTAATTATTATTAGACGAAATTATTATTCATTTTATCTATCTTATGATAAATTTAATCATTAATTATCATTAGTTTGAACTATTATTACTACTACTTATTTTGTATAAAGTGAGCCATACTTTATTATTAGATTAAACTATCATTATTATTATTTATCTCCTTATAAATTTTAATCATTAATTTATATAAGATTAACCTACTCCTCTTATTTCTTAATTTAGAATAAAATGAACCATAATTTATTATTAGATTAAACTATCGTTATTATTATTGATTTCATCGTAAATTTTAATCATTAATTATTATTAGATCAAACTATTATTGTTATTATTTATTTTGTTATTGAAATCGGTCATTCACGTAAGCTCCTATGGATCCTCCGATAGGTAATTCATATGAACATTAGGATTAATTGATTGTTCATTGTCTTTTTGGGGTAGTAATGGTTGAAGAAATATTACTGGATGTTAACGTCTATGCTTGTCTTCTGCCGTCGTTTAGGTGTATTATACTTGATTTGTGATCTTATTTAGTTTAAATGAAATTCGAACCCTGGTTAGTATCGAGATCTGAACCCCAGTTAAAGTTAGACGGGTTTTTGCTCGTCTAGACGAGTCGGGACATTTCTATCACGAATCCAAATCCGTTTATGTAATCGGTATTCAGAATTTCAAATTTTTGCACCTATGACGCACTTAAGCGTGACCGCTATCACTTTGTGTGGTGTTATGGTTATTGATTTATTTTCAATTCATTATAATGTCTGGATTTTCTATCTTTTAACAACTGCTCAGTTTTGGGCACCTATCTTAAATCTGCTGGTCGAAAATTCGGCGTTCTCACGTGCTGTCACAACCATAGGCTATAATCTCTATATTTTTTGCTTTCCACGATATATCATACGGTTTAGTTAATTTATATTCTTTTCTTTCGTTTGAATCTTATTCAGATGACACTTATTATATTCGACTATACTGGTGCTTAACCATACTACCCATTTTCTCACTAATTAGTTCGAAAAATAAAAAAAAATTCTGCACGATCGATTTAAGATCCTCCTTAAATCCCCCTTAACTCTGCTGCCGCATCTTCCCTGATTTTAATTCGACTCGTTCCGGCCACTTTTCAGTAGCCGCCCGAGTATACAACGGCGCCCTGCGTAGCGGTCCTGTGCATAATCGCCAGACCCGACTGCGGACTGCCGAGGGGTCCACGAGGCATGACCCACGAGCTCAACTAAGGGTTTTCACACACTAGCCGGCCCGAGATCCGTCCCATGGACCATCTATTTCAATACCATACTATATATGAGATTAGAGGGGTCGGACTATAAATATGAATATAATTAATTAGCATAGAAGTGAATGAAACATTTATTGAGTACGGATTAACATTAAAACATATAAAATTTAGACAAAAATTATACAAAACTTAAATTCCTTACGTTATAAGAATTTTCTTTATCTCGAAAAGTCGTAAAGTTTTAATGGCATAAAAGTGTAAAATAATGAAATTCATCACTGTATTTATACTATTTTTATGCATGTGTGCGGCCAATAGGCGATTTTCCGCCATTTTTAGGGCTTTTTAATTATTTTATTACTTTAAAATTATTTCTATTATTTTTTATATAATTTTCTTTATTTTTCGATATATAATTTAGTTTATCTTTGAATTTTACTTTTATTATTGTTTTCTGATAATATTATTTTTAGCCCTTTTTATTTGTTTTCTGGTCACCACTTCTGCCTATGTTTTTTCTAAACCTTATTTTGCAAGGTTTTGGCAGTTTATTTTATTTTTCATATGTTTCTTTCTGCAGCTGTCTTGCTTTTTCGTGATTTTATTAATTATTTGTTTTTATTTAATTTTGTTATATTTTTATTTTGTTTTAATTAATATGTTTTTCATTAAATTTTTGGTATCTTTGTGCGGTGCGTGCTTATGTACAGTGATTCGTTCCACTACTTTCACTCTCGTTCTCTATCTTTAATTTTAATTTTTTGTTTGAATTGTGGCTCTGAGCCCAACACTTTGTTGTTTTAATAAAGATTAACGAATATTGTTCTAAGAGTTATCTGAGTTATATTGACAAGAATTGCCCGAATTAAATTCAGAGGCGATCACAAGTGTGAAAAAAGGCATCAGATATATCAGTAAGGACCAGGGAAAGGAAATCGTACACGTACCTTCTAATGGTAGTGCGTTGGACCCATCTTGAGATCGGGTCAGAGTAGTTCCTGTGTGGCGCTCACCTTTGGCGATCTCAAAACCAATGGTTGCATCACCAACGTTGCTTAGCGACGGGTAATCATTGGGGGCTAGGAAATATTTATATCTGGGGTCAAAGGTATCGAAACCATAAACCCCACATTATTATTATTATTATAATTACCATTATCCTTACTATTATCATTATTATTATCAAAATTTTGTGTAGGGATTCGTCCTTATTCCTCAGCTTTATAAAAAAAAATATTTTGCTTATATAAAATTTAGCCGTAATCCATCCTTATTTTACAGTTTTCGATAAAGTATTTTCATTGAGTCGGAAAACGTTTAGCAGCGTACCGCCCTTATTTCACAGTTTTATAAGGATATTATACTAACAATTGAACTACATTCTACTTTTACTTTACTATTTTCGATAAGTATTTTAATTAATTCGGAAAATTTGAGCAGCGTTCCGCCCTTTTTTTTCGGTTTTGTAATAAATATTTGCTTGTTTCTGAAAATTTGCGCAGCGTTCCGCCCATATTTTCCGTCTCAACCTAAATAATTTACTTAATTCTTACATATTGTTTAAAAATTTTCTTTTCATAATTTTGGTCTTTCGGATTAATCTTTTTCCGATGGCTATTCATTTTAACTGTTGTAACGACTTCGCTATTTTCCCCGCTACCCTTTCCATCTCTTTGTCCTTA
This sequence comes from Schmidtea mediterranea, assembly GCA_022537955.1. NCBI lineage: Eukaryota > Metazoa > Platyhelminthes > Tricladida > Dugesiidae > Schmidtea > Schmidtea mediterranea. The sequence goes on along the minus strand of CM039679.1, from coordinate 74,544,996 downwards.
TGATCTATTTATGTTCATATTATATTTAATGAGTGCCCACTGGAATACTCAGGGTTAGTGATTTTGAGTCGATTGTTGTTCAAAATTTTATGTCGATTTTTCAGGAAACGGATGACGAAGAAGCAGCCAAAAGACTTCCCCCTACCTTCCAATTTTCCCTATAAGTGGAATATATTGACTTTCGGGTTCCTGTGTTGGTCACGCCGGAACTTTCACGGCACGAGTTATTGGAGAATGAATCACACTTACACAGTTCGATTAAGGTGTGTAGATTTTAATTACTTGCAGTTTGTTTTGGCTGTTGACCGTAAAAATAAATAAATTTTACCACATGAATTGGAATAAAAACTTTGATGCATAAGACTGTTTATTCGGCAAGTCATATTTTACATAGTAATCGGAAGTTCATTGGCATAAATATTGTTCATCGCTTCATCACATGGCCTTTAATCAATTGGTCAATAAATTCATAAAGCATTCATTCATATATCTTCATACGTCAATGTACAGCAACTGAAAGTTGTCGTGTTCAGTGTTAATTGTCTGAATGCACGACTCTCAGTTGCAACGCACACCAACTCAATTTAGGCTGAAATGTTTTCTGAAAAATAAGACTGAAAATTAAGACTAAAAATTTGTCAAAACACATCAGTATATATACCTATAATTTGACCTTAACCTTGCTTGTTATTTTTATTGCGATAAAACAAATTTGACCTTGAAATTATTTGTGTTATAAAACAAATTTGACCTTGAAATTATTTGTGTTATCTAAATTACATTTTTATTAATTTCTTTATTTAATTTAACAATTTATTTCTTAAATTTTTTAATTATATTTATTCAGCCAAAAATATTTTATTTTTACTCATTTAATTCATAAATTTTTTACTTTTATATAATTTGTCGTTTTTCGGTCAAATTTTCTTGTTATTATGCTAATTTTTGTGTAAATTTCGTGCGGTTCTTGATGCATTCTGTATTTATTTTATTTTACTTTTATGTTTTATGATTTTATATTTATTTATGTTCTCTCAAATTTTAGAGTGTTTAGTTGATGTTTTATGTTGTATTTTAAGTTATCTTGGTGCTGGGTTTTCGTGCTGTATTACTGATGCATTTAAACAATTTTCAAGGCTGTTTGTGTTCTAGCCCAACAATACTTTAACCAATGACCATGAGACCGTCAAAGGTGAGTCTCTCTACAAAGACTGCTAAGGCCAGGCATCATATTGGGCCCAGTGAGCTGCTCTGAGGGGCTTCTCAAGGATGAAGTGTGAATTTAACTATTTCATTATAGGCCTCGTTTCCGACTTCTTGATCTTACCTGATGACTAGTATTTATCCATCATTTTTCAGTCAGATAGTGCCTAATGATATTACCTTCACTAGAGCTATTTTTAAAACGATTACTTACGAACGCATATTATAGTTTGAGTTCGAGTAACCTGACGCCTGAGTATTGTATAAAGATATCTACCTAATTCGAGGCTGATTATCATTAACCTGTTTCAATCCCACCTCTAGTCGCTCAATTTATTTGACACTTTCTGGGAAAGAACTTATGTTAGTAGTTTGATAAATTGCCCAGGATTACACTCATTTAAGTTGATGATTTATTTTATTTGTGGGTCAAATCAGAAACCTTAATCATTACTCCCCTCGATTTAAGTCATATTTAGTGTAGTTATTATACTTAAATCTACAGTACCACTGTATTTTACATAATATTATGAAATTAATTTAATCATTAACTTTGCGTAGATTTGTTACAATCCCCACTCACTCCCTTACTCAATTTGATCCTAGGATTAGATTATGTTAATATTATAAGTTAAAAGCGCCCACTGAGCTACTCAGTGTGATTGAATTTAGCCGATATGTTTGTTCAGTATTTTAGTCGATTTTTCGTAAGAGGGAAAAAAGGGAAGCAGCCAAAAGACTACTCGATCTACCCTCGCCCCTATAAGTTTTCATAATTTACGTTCGGATCTGTCATTACTCACGACTAGACCTTCACGGGCACAGATTATAGGCGGAAAAACCGCGCTTACACAATCTGATCATGTGTCTGATTTTAATGACCTGTGGTAGGTCCGACTGTGGGCCGGAAAAATTTCTTTTGTGAAAAAACTGGTTCATTGATAATTGAATTTCATAACATCGAATACATTTGTCTTCATACGCATACATCACACTTCCAGAGGACACGCTCAAGTAGTGACTTACTTGAAGTTTGCTTGAGGGCGTGTCGTAGTAAGTTGATTTTCAAAAAATTTTCAAGCGTTTCTCTTCAAGTAAATATTTCAAAATGCAAAGAGTATTTTTTTTAGATAAGAGTAAGTAATAACTTTTCGCCAGAAAAACGATTTTTACAAGGAAAAGTGATTAAAATTCTGAATAAATGAATCGATATTTATACCTATTCTGTGATCCTAACCTTGCGTGTTATTTTTGATGTGTTAAGACAAAATTTGATCTTTACTTTATGTTGGATGATGAGGTCAAGCCCATCACCACATTTACCTTAAATAAATACTTTAAAACAGGGCCTAGGAAATATAGGGTAAATGTGTGCGCTGAAGAGAGAATTCAAGCAAACAATCCAAGCAAATCCTCAAAATGTATAATGAACAGTCCAGAGCAAGCCCTCAATCCAATTCCCAACATGAAAAAACAATATTAACATATTTTTGTGATTTAAACAATTAAGACAGTTATTGAATAATTACTATGCGTGGTATTTTATTTTTTCGAACAATTATATGTGGTATTTTATTTTACTGGGACAATTATTATTTTATAATTATGCATGGTGTTTTATTATTATTATGTAATACAATTTATAATTACAGTGGTATTTTATTGTTAATTAACAAATCAAACAATTATTACAATTTATAATATAATTATTATTAACTTTAAAGGGAATATGCAAATCTTAAACAATTCGAAAATCTCACAAAAATAAATAATTCCCTTGGATAAAATAAATCAAATAATCTTTTCTTTCTTGAATAAACAATTCCCTTGGATAGAATAAACAAAATTAAATAAATAATCTTTTCTTTCTTGAATAAACAATTCCCTTGGATAGAATAAACAAAATTAAATAAATAATCTTTTCTTTTAAATAAATAAATATTTTAAAACAAAGTAGAAAAATTTAGTATAAATAGTGGAGAAATTTTATTTGAAGGGCCCAAAAATTCTTATCCAAGAAAATAGTCTTGCAGAGTAAATCTTTACAAGGCTTTAAAAATAGGCAGTCAAAAACGTCTACATCTATTTTTGCACGTGTAACACAGCATTCATCTACATACATAATAACACCCACATAGCACGCACCGTTATTGAAAAATTCAGCTGTACCAAATATATTGATTGGTAAATTTTTATTGTTGTTTTAATAAAATATTTCTACAAAGACTTTGTTTTTCATTATATATAAGAAACACCAGTGAAAAGTTGAGACCTCACCAAAATACGAGACCTCAACATTTATTTGTAAAATCTAATTTTAATTTTATTGATTTCTCGGATTAAATAGACAATTTATTTTTATTATTTTTTACTTGAATATTTCTAACTAGAAACTTTATTATTCGTTAATTTCCTGGTTTTATGAATTGGTCTTTTTTTCGGTCAAACTTTCATGTTATTGTGTTATTTTTATGTAAATTTTATGCGGCTCTAGTATATATTTTAATTTACTTTTGTTTTTGATTTTGTATTTAATAACAATTTCTCTCATATTTTAGGGTGCCTAATTGATGTTGATAGTTCGATTTTGAATATGCATTGCTGTGTTTGCATATTATTTTAGATTCATTTGGTGGGTTTCTGGGTGTTGATATTTTGAAACTATATGATTGTTTCCCAGACAACCCCATACAAATATTCTTTCGCTTACCACTCGGCACCCGTTGCTGAGCAACGTTGGAACTGTGTTCGAGTGGGTAGATCGTCCGCAAAAAGTGAGCGCTATTGCTAACGCTATAATTGACCGAACGATCCATGGGTCCAACGAGCTGCCGATAGAAGGCCTGTGCTCGATTTCGATTTTTAGGTCCCATTGCTCTCCTATCTCCTTCAATTGTTAACCTATACTCTCACATCACTTATCATTACGTCTATTCCCATGGTCCTTCTTATCGTTGTCCGTGTTGATGATTATTCTATGGCCCGTACACCCTTTGTTATGTTAAATATTCACCCACTAGCTCTCTTACCCTTATCCCTATTAAATCTACAATGTTCTCTATTATTGATACTAGTATTGTCATTGTTACTATTATATGTATTACCTTTATTAATTGTTACTACTATTATATTTATTACCATTATGTTTATTATTATTAGCACTATTATTATTATTACCACTATTATTATTATTATTATTATTATTATTATTATTATTATTATTATTATTATTATTATTATTATTATTATTATTATTATTATTATTATTATTATTATTATTATTATTATTATTATTATTATTATTATTATTATTATTATTATTATTATTATTATCAAGTTTTTAGTAGGAATCCTTCCTTATTCCTCTGCTTTATAAAATAGTTTTCTTATATAAAGATTTAGCCGTAATCCATCCGTATTTTACAGTTTTCGATAAAGTATTCTTCTTAATTCGAAAAATTTTAGCAGCGTTCCGCCCTTATTTTACGGTTTTATACTTATTCTGCAGTTTTCGATAAAGTATTTTCATTGATTCGGAAAATTTGAGCAGCGTTCCGCCCTTATTTAACGTGTTCCATTTTTACTTTACTATTTTTGTTAAGTATTTGAATTAATTCGGAAAATTTGAGCAGCATTCTGCCCTTATTTTACAGTTTAATAATAATCTTATACCAACAGTTGAGCCGCATTTAACTTTTATTTTACTATTTTCTATAAGTATTTTAATCTGCCCATATTTTCCGTTTCAATTCAACATAATTTATTTAATTCTTATTTAAAAACATTATTTTTCATGATTTTGGTCGTTCGGATTAATCTTTTTCCGATGGCTATTCATTTTAACTGTTGCAACGATTTTGCAATTTTCCCCACTACCCATTCTCTCTCTTTGTCCTTACGATCTATGTATGTTCATTTCACTACTCAGTGTTAGTGATTTTTAGCCGAATGTTGTTAAATTATTTATGTCGCTTTAATCAAAATTAAGTGCAAGAAAGTTGAGCCAAAAGACCCACTTTCAAGCTACTCTCTTTCGCTATTTAATTCAATGATTTGACGTTTGGGTTCCTGCGTTCTCACGCCGGAACCTTCACGGGTACGACTGTTGGCGATTATACACGCACTTACACAATCGATTGTTATGTGTAATTTTACTAACTTGCAATATGTTTTGGCTGTGGGCCGAAAAAAAAATAATAAATAAATGTTACCATCCTAGTTGAGTAAAAGTTTCGAGCATATAACGGTTTATTCGACATGAAATATTTCATATAAATATCGGACGTCTATTGGCATCATCATTGTTCATTGCTTCATCCCAATACATTTAATCCAATAGGACAAGAAATTTATGCAGTATTCACACATTAGCCAAATAATCCATTAAGTATCCATCTATCTCGCTTCACACAGCAATGTACAGCAACTGAAAGTTGTCGCGTTCAGGCAAAACACTTACTCTCAGTTGCAACGCACACCAACTCAGTTTAGACAGGAATTTATTCTCTGAAAATTAAGACTGAAAATTTGTCAAAACACATCAGTATATATACCTATAATTTGGCCTTAACCTTGCGTGTTAATTTTATTGCGATTAAACAAAATTTGACCTTGAAATTATTTGTGTTATCTAAATTAAATTTTTATTAATTTCTTAATTTAAATTGGTAATTTATTTTTAACATTTTTAATTAAATTTATTCATCCAAAAATATTTTATTTTATTCATTTAATTCATTAATTTTTACTTTTATATAAATGGTCCTTTTACGGTCAAATTTTCTTGTTATTATGTTATTTTTTATGTAGATTTCGTGCGGTTCTTGATGCATTTTGTATTTATTTTATTTTACTTTTATGTTTTTGATTTTATATTTATTTATATTTTCTCAGATTTTAAAATGTTTAGTTGGTGTTGTATATTGTATTTTAAGTTATCTTGGTGCTGGGTTTTCGTGCTGTATTACTGATGCATTTAAACAATTCTTAAGGCTATTTGTGTGCTGGCCCAACACATTTAAACAAATTTTGTTTTGCCCTAACAATGAGCTGGATTTCAAAATTCCTGGATATTCCATTTAATCGTTTTTTAATTATATTATAGGCAAATAATTCTAATGGCAAAAAGTGGTTTGAAAACTTCAACAGAAGTCGAAAATAATAAGAACAAAAATAAATAAATTTTACCTTGTAATTTTTGACATTTTTATCTCGACGAAATGTATTATATATTTTTTCAAATATTCTTTATTCTTTGATTAATGCAATACTTAACATGCATAACTATTTAGATATAGCATCGAAAAATATAAATGATATATTTTGCAATGTTAATTTCGTTGATATATTATTTATTACTTTTGTTTAAAGCTATTTAAATCTTATTGGGTAATTTGAATATCTTCCAAATTAATATTTTAATTTTTGTTGCAGTTTTATCAAAATTTGAGCTTAATTAACATAATAGAAATGAAATTCAAATTTCAAGTTGAACATAGTTTTGGTAAGATTTTTTTCATACTTTACTGTATTTTGCATTATCTAATATTTAATTTCTTATTTACAATTTGTAATTAATATCACGTTTTATAATTTTTAAGATAAGCGGTTAGAAGATTCTCAGAAAATAAAAGCTAAATATCCTCAAAGAATACCAGTAAATTTTTATTTTCAAATTTGTAAATCAAATTAATAGTATGATATGTTTATTAATAAGTATTACGAAATAATGACTATGGATTTTTATCAGTTTATTAAGTTAATATTTTTATAGCAATTCAATTGAAAAGTCAGAAAGTATATTGTAATTCTCATATTTATTGTAATTACTAAGTTTACAAATGTCTCATCCCCAAATTTATTATGCTATATACATTTTGAGTAAACTTTTGTGAAAAAATTATGAAAGCTGACTAGAATTAATTACTCACAATTGTTTAATTTATATTAAAGTTATAGTTTTATGACTGAAATGGTAGACATTAGTATGTTTGTGCATTGTTTGATTTACTTTTTAAAATTCTATAAGAAGTTATTCTAATTGTTTTATATCGTCAATTACGGGTTTAAATGTCAAATTTTATTATGTAAGTATATTTTTGTGCACTTTGATATAAATGAAATATATATATATATATCACACAATCGTTTTACTATTTAACTAACAATGGCATTCAGTGACGAATCTAGGAATATCCTGCGTCTCATTGTTATGATCCCACTTTACTCAAACCTAATGAAAATGGAAATTCTCGAATTCTATTACGGGTTTAGAGCAATTTTGATCTCGACAATTGATCACGGGAAATTCAGAATAAATATTTTTTTAAATTGAATAAAAATATAGAATGACAAATTTTCAAAATAAAATAATTTGTTGTTCGAGGAGAGTACGACGGTGTTTCCTCTAAATTGCGTGAAGGAACCATATATAACCAATCCAACAAAATTCGAACAATCGTTAAATTTTTGTTTTATGTTAAATAATTTTGTTTTTAGAGTAAAATTATAAAAAATCGATATTTTATAAAAAATATAAATAATGGAGGGCTGAATGTCAAAAAAAAATATGGCTATTTTATAGACTGTGACTATAATATTGTTTAAAATCACTGATCAAGATCTTAGTCTGTGAACTATAAAAATACGAAATTAATGGCTCAATTAATTATTTACGAGGGTGTAAATATGAAATTAAATTCATGGATTAATGTACGTTGAATCAAGATTGTTGATTTATCATGAATGAATGACATGAATTGAATGAACTGTTAATTTTAAATTTACCAATCGGGTAAAATTTGTCATTTTGGGTGTTTAGTGGTGCGCCAATAAGTGTATAGAAATAAATAAATCAACGCAAATATGTTTCGTATTTACAATATGCAAGTCAAGTAGGGTTTATTACTCAAAATAATTTCAATTTGCATCGACATATTTTCTCCACCTTGTAACCAGGTTTTGAATGACTATTTTGAAGAAATTTTTAAACTTTTCGCCTATAAAATGCGTCATTACATCTTTCAAATCGTCTTTTGTGGCAAACTGCTGGCGTTGCTAGGATTTCTTGAGGTGATTAAACACGTAGTAGTCAGAAGGAGCAGAATCCCGATTTTAGGGAGGATGGAGAAGCATATTAAGTTCATACCTCTAAATTATATCCATCGAAACTGCACTTGTTTAAATAGTAGTGCAATGGTGCTAGTAATAGAGTATATAAATCCTGCTTTTCCTTCGGAGCTTTCTTGCTTCTTGCACACATTTGGAGTAGTAGAAGCAGTTGATACGAACGCTGCTTACTGCAAAACCAGCTAGAATAATGCCATTAGCATCCTAAATCACTGTTAATATGGGTGCCTTTTGGTGACTTGTTGATTACTTCACCTACGTAGTGCAGGCATCTCCAAGCAGTTTTCACTATTCAGATTCCTGTTTGTACTATATTGTAACTAATCAATATCAAATATAAAACCTTTGTTTTAATATTTGGTATTAAATGAATTGCAGACATAAATAAATAAATTATTGCCGTGTATTCGTATTGTCGATCTTGATCAGCAGCTATTTTGGAATTTCAAACAATGTAGGAACAGCGGGATTACTACACTAGTATTAGAAGCCGTGTTCAAGTTAAAATACAAAAATTCAAAATTATGGTTTCTACATTTGAACATTTGAACATCAATAGCGAAAAAGCAAAATATTTTTACATCTTGACAAGTTTACCATCACACATTTTTGAAGAATATTCCGATTTGATAGATCTTAATTCACCAACTTCATATGATTCGTTGAAAAATGCCATTATTATGGATAACCAATCCTCTCTTGAGGAAGCAGCACCAAAACTGTTACAAAAGCAAGAACTCGAAGACAGAAAGCCAATACAGCTTCTTTGAGATTTCGAAAAGAATTTTAAAATCATGGAGCCAAATGCTGAGCCGCTAACAAGTAATATTCCACGCTGCCAATTTCTCAGTTGCTAGCCAAATCATATCGAGATTTTGATGAACTTGCGTCAATGGCAGATGAATATAAGACAATTAGACAACAATTGATTTTCAGTCTTCAAATGAAACCAAAATCAGAAGACAGTGACATTTCGGCGAATCATGATCTCCAACAACTGATTAATGATATCAGACAAGAATTAAGCAAACTTAGTCTATGACATATCAAATATTGAAAAAATCACTCTAATGTCAAAACTCATGATGTTGGAAAATTGCTGCTCAATCCGGAAATGGCCAAGGGTCCCATTAAGGTGGATGTCTGGGATCAATAGTGCCGGTCAAATGCTCAGAATTTACTTACATCGTTCTAATTGATTCCGGTGCAGAAGTTAGTGTTGCGCCATTTAAGCTATTCATGCCAGATTTTTTTTGTTATACAATGAGCAGACAAAAGGGTAACTTATAAGAGCAGATTTTTCTAATGAAAATATTTTAAAGTGATTATTATTTTGCATTTCTTTCCTTTTGCTTTTAATATTTATTCTTTAAAAATTTTAAATTTTAGTTAAAATTCGAGGGAAAAGTTGAATTTAGTTAGGATATTTGTTACATCATTGGATGCACATTGTTAATTAATGTGAACAGGATTATGACCATAACCTATTTCCAGGGAGCGGCCTTGGTTACTATGAAAATAAGTTGAAATCCTAGTAAGATATAGCCTAATGCGCAATTATGTCGCTATTTACTATAAATGGTAAGGATAAAATAGATAAGTACAAAATTTATCGATTTCTTATAGTGCTTGTTCAAGAGATTAATTAAAATCTAAATTGTTTTTTAAACAATCAATAAATTTTATTTTGGGATTTTAAGTTTTGATATTTATAATTATATAAATATATCACGACCAAGTGATCATCCACTTTGTTCTAGTAGCGATTTCATTAATACAGCTGCACTATATTTTCACCTGTCGATTTCATGGACTCGTGAATATTTGTCAAATCATGTGGGATTTATTGTACGACATACACTATTTTCCTAATGCGAAAATTTACATAGAAAAATTTATTTAAACTTCAACTGTTAAAGTTAAACCAGACTTATTCTTTAAAATGCAATTTAATTCACTTTAAAATTTATTTAGAATTTTCGATAAAAAATTATTAAGTTTTTTCAATTTAAAATTTAGTATTATTACATAATTAAATTACAAAAAAATATTTTTAGTGGTGTTTACAGTATATTATAATAAAACCCATGTGACGTTTATTGTAGAATTCAATAGCAAAAATTCATAAGTGTTTGGTCACTGGATAGTTTATTCTTTGTATGTTTAACACGTTTTTTGACTCGTTCTCGTTAAAAGTATTAAGACTCTAAATATTTGATAAATTTTTACTAATATTCTAGAATAATAATAATATACGAATCTGAGTAGTGACACAAATGTGTCATATTCAAGCTATTTTTCAAATAATAATTTATCTAAATAATTGTTGGCGCGTAATTCTTATAATTAATTGCGTTAATGTTAATGGCTAATATTCTCTTTTTAACAAAATAATTTATAAATATCATTGAGTGATGTCTTTCATTATTCTATAACATTTTCTTTCAGCGCAACATGAATAATCGGTTAAAATACGGAATTCTATATAAAACTTTGCCAGAATATTTAAATCAAATTTCTCAATAAAGCAACAGTAGCTATTTCACATTTAACCAGTTCTATACTACTGCTATACGAATCTGAGTAGTGACACAAATGTGTCATATTCAAGCTATTTTTCAATTAATAATATACCTAAATAATTGTTGGCACGCAATTCTTATAATTAATGGCGTTAATGGCTAATATTCTCTGTTTAACAAAATAATTTATAAATATCATTATTCTTTCAAATTTCTCAATAAAGCAACAGTAGCTATTTCACATTTAATCAGTCCTTTACTACTACTACTACTATTATCATCATTATTATTATTATTATTATTATTATTATTATTATTATTATTATTATTATTATTATTATTATTATTATTATTATTATTACGGTTAAAAAATTAGAATTAGTCAGACTTAATTTTGTCGAGAAACTTTTAAAATAATGTTCATTTTAATTGAATTCGTTATAATTAAATTATGTTTATAAAATAATGCTCAATATTTGAATTTACGTTTGTGAAAAATCGGTGCGAAAAACCAGGCTACATTTTATTGTAAAGTAAAATGAGATGTGGTGAAAAGAGGATTTTAAATTATAAATTTAAAAATAGGTTGCTTTTAAAAATATTTAAATAACTTTTAATTCTGAGGGTACCTATGTGGTGTTCTCAAATTTTGTGACTACCTAAAGTTGACTTTTACATGAAAATCAAATGAACTGCAAAACCGATTCTGTTTGCCTTAGTTATAATAATGAATATTCACAAAGTCTGTCTCGATATAAATGCTTGTGTGATAGCTTGAACAATTAGGACTGATATATAATAGTGTTTCAGCAAGATGGTGCTTCTTGTTACTCTGTACTTCAAGTTAGACGGTTTCTAAATAAAGCATTTCCTAACAGATTGGTTGTCAAATTTGACTCAATTAGATTTTTTTATGGGGTCGCATGGAAACGATTGCTCATAAAATAGGATAACTCCTATGTTAGTTATCATTGCTTAAAATTATCTCGAAAATGCTTTCTGGGAACTCCAGAATCGTAATAGTAATGATGGTGGAAATGTTGAAAATTAACAAGAATAAAAATGTGTTTCTTTCTTTTGCATTTTACAAATTCTTTCTATTACATGTAGTTACTTAGCTACAGATATTTTTATTGCACTTTATGGACACTAATAAATGAAACTTAATTTCAAACTTAAATCAAAAAAAACTTAAATCAAACTAAACTTAAATCAAACTTAAACTTAAAAAATGGTGGTTATTGGAGTTTGGAGGATAAGAAAGTAGTTACTGTATTAATAAATATTATACAATAATATTGATTAAATTGTGAATTTGTTATTCTGAAGAAAAATGAATTAGTTTATTAAATTATTATTACTAATGAAAACAAACTGTATTAATAATAATGTACGTTAAAATTTGTCATTTGTTTTTTGGCGATGCATTCATATTAATAACACGTAAATATATATGTAAATTGTTATATAGTGTATTTTATAAATACTGTTTTGCGCGTACTTAAATTTTATAGATTATATTATTTATTAGGTTTATGACAATTTCGCAGGAATTTAGTAATAATCTGATTTCTTATTCAAAATAACAAGACCAACATAATTAAGTTTTTTTTTCAACAAACTTAAATTTATTTCAATTAAACCAAAATAATTTTTACTTGTCCACCTAAATAAACTATTATAATCTGCTTTTACGGAGCTCCATCTCAAGCTATTGTTCTATACAAAACTCTTGTAAACTCGATGAGCAGTATTGATTTCAATAACTTTACATTTCAAAATCATTTTTTATGAATTTATTTTTCAACTACTTTCAGTAAATTATTCAAGGTTTCCCCTGTTAATAAAAGATAACTGCGAACTATTTAATTTAGTTTTCCAATCTTTCATATGAACAAACAAATTAATTTAAAATATTTTACCACCACTTGATAAGACGCTATATAATTGCCTGTCAATTTTTGAGATGTTATTTTCATGCTGAGATAATTCATATTGCCATCAAAATTAAATTTGTTCATTTGTAATTTTGTAATTGCATTGCCTGTTGATTCCTTCCTAATGATTTACGCAACACTTTTTATCGATTTTCACTCGACTTTTATTGCATTCCATGATTGATTATTTAAAATTAATGCGAAGTCTTTTTGTTGTAATATTATTACCATTCTTAATATTTACTTGCCAAGACAAATCAAGTGCCTAAATTTGAAAGTTTGAGCATATATATGTGAATTTCCTTTTATCCAATTGATATTTCATTGTTATTTTTTATTTGTTCTTAAAAGTGTCATTGTAAACAGATAATTGTTGAAAAACATCCATCATCAAGACTTATTGAAATTGATAAGCATAAATTTTTGGTACCGGCCGACATCACCGTAGCGCAATTTATGTGGATTCTAAGGAAGCGTATAGATTTATCTTCGGATAAAGCACTGTTTTTATTTGTTGGTAAATCAGTTCCACAAGCAAGGTTGACTTTTCAATAAATAATCTTTGTAATTTGATTTTTCAGTATGACTATGGGTCAACTGTATGAAGACTTTAGGGATGAAGACGGATTTCTCTATGCCGCATACAGTGGCGAGAATTCGTTTGGATTTTTTTCTTGATTTTATAAATATGACTGAATTTTATTATGCATTCAGGAGTTTATTTAATTCAATTTTCTAACTTTATTACAAATAAAAAATCAGATAGTCCTCTATGTAACGGTGTTCTTTTTTCCTTTATTATTTATTTATATTTGTTGTTTTGGTGAATAACATTTTACATTGAGTTCCGCAATTCCAAAATTATGTATTTTGTATTTTGAAATTATCACAAAATACAAATGTTTTTGGTTTATTGATAAATGTACTTTAGCTTAGAGGTTGAGGATCTTTGAAATAGTATATAAATATATGATTTGAATTTAAATTAAGTCAACGGTTAACAAAGGACAATTTGTTTAGTATTATTTAGCAAATTTAATTTGACATGAAATATTATTGCTTTATGTTATTTGGATAAAAATTTAATTTGACATGAAATATTATTGCTTTATGTTATTTGGATAAAAATTCTTTAGACTCCTACAAAAAAAATTAATAAATCCATGCAATTTTAAACACAAAACAATGAATGTATATAGATAAATATTATTGAATTTGTTTGAATAAGTGAATATCTATTGACATAGTTTACGGCATGTTTTCGCAGAGTTATCGTTTTTGTTTTAAGGTAGACAAAAAAAGGATGTTCTTTATCAGTTGCACGAAGCATAAATAATTAACCATTTAAGGTTACAATTATAATTGGATTAGAGAGGTTTCCCACAAGAAAGGTGAGGGCAGCCCTGTGAAATTTGCCAGGAAAATTGGTATAGCAAAATCACAGATGAATTGATTCCACCCAGAAATCAAGGCGTGCAGAATGGAAAATAATTAATTAAAAGCGCTAAATAAATTACTGTTTGTTTAAATTGAATAGTGTGGGGTTAATGTTTTCTGGCCTTGACCCCCTTACATATTCCAATATTTTTTACTAAAAACTCTTATCTCTGTCCAGCTGTTCAATTTCGTTGTGTCTCTTGCTTCTTCCACAAATGCATCCTGTGCACTCCCTTTCAAATATATGGGTAGTCGTTCTTTTACTTTTTGATCTGACCAATGACAAATGGTCTTGTATACTTCAAATTCTTTCGTAAATGTGTCTAATTTATTAAGGTTGCCATCGAAAGGCTCTCATATGAAATTTTCTCTGAATTCTCCCATGCTTGCGTTATTATTTGATGCTACATCTTGGCTTGTGGTTGAATTGGTTGACATCTTTGGATTGTTGTCCCGCTCTTTTATCATTTCTTCCTCGCTTTCGTTTACTTCGTTTTCTGATTCTGAGTTTTCTAAGGGTTTTTTTTCGTTAATTATTTTGCTTCCTTGATTGCTGCTGAATTCGAATTCGTTTGGTTCGCTTTCCGATCCGGTTCCTGTTACTGCTCCAGTTGATGCTGCTGTGTTGAGGCTTCTGTTGCTTCTGGCTTTCTTCCGTTCTTCTAATAGGCTCTTTTCTCTTTTATTTTTGCTTCTGCTTCTTGTACTATATGCTATATTCCCAATGGCTCCGGTTGTCCGTTTGCTTGGTTATGATTAGTCGTTGCGTCTCCTGGTTTGCTGGTTTTCCTCTTCTGCTTTGATTGATCTAAAAATAAACAACACAACTAGTATTTTATACTATACGAATTTTCTCCTTTGTTTACTATGCTGTATACATTATTATCCCTCGCTCGTGTTTTCCGTTTGGATTATTTTCCTGTAGGCTATCTGGGCTGGAGCGAATACTAGCGGGTAGGTCACTGCGTTACCTTCATGACAAGCCGACAGTGCTACCCCTAGGCTTCTGATTTGTGTCCGTTGGTTTTGGACCATCTGTTTTTCTTCCGCCAATCCTTGTTGAGCGGCGGTCAATCTCTGGTAAGTTACTTTGGCTCGAGATGACTCGATTCACGTCGCCCTGATTTTCTGTATTTCTCGACTCATCTGGATCAGTTGAGTATGTAGCTCTGCATTTTCCCGACGGAATTTTACCAATTCTTTACTTAATGTTCGGAGAGAATTCATGTCTATAAATAAAACTATTTACTAACGAGTTTACATAAATCATAATTATTTAATAGAAAATAGCGGTTTATATGGTTTCGTCTTATCGGCTAAGTAGAGGCTTAACTGGCGTTTGTAAAATCGGGTCTCGATTAATTTAACGTATATTGATTACTATGATTGATTTCACGTTTTTGTAACTAATGTGTTACTTATTAATTTTTCACCAAAATTCACAAAGTAATGATATCAATTTCATTGACATTACACTGTTGCTTCCTCAAAAAATTTCATCTCCGTTGTCTGCTGTAGCCACGATAATTTGACGGATCCTTCGGCCTATAACTAGAGTAGGAGTGTTAATGGTCCTGATGCGATATCCCTTACGATTCAGGGTGGTCGATCGAATTAAAAGTCTCGGCACTACCACGTCGATGGGAGCCTACATCTCTTCCAGTGCCAGGTCATAGAGTTCGTACGAAATCCCATAATCTGGTGCATACCCATCGGCACTTAGGATCTGACCTGCGGTGATATCTACGTTGACCCTATCCAAACGACGTCTGGCCATGGCTACCTGCCAGTTCGTTTGCCGTTGGTGCCCTTCCAATTTGGCCAGCGTGAATTCAGCCCTTTGCCGAGCCTCTCGGGCAGGGTTTCGCCCGGATTCGCGCTTGATCGCGATATACGGTAGTTTCATTTCATAGTTACGAGAGAGACGATCGTCGTTCGACCCTCTCACCCGAGATATCGAATAACCGGCGTCCCACATCGCCTGTTGGCACCGTGCCGCTGTCCTCCCCGGAAATCGAATTGTAATTCTTGAATCGTCGTCCCATGATCCGTCCGCGAGGGTTGTGCTTCGTGCTAAACAACATCATAGATATAAATTATGAGTAATGATAATACGGAGATTTAGAAGAAATGTCAGATGATTTTATTCGATTTGCCTCACTGAGATGTAATTTATGTGCATTTGTCTCTACTGTGTAGTTTAAATGGAGATTAAACCTATTACTCTTTGTCATTTAATAATAAAACCGGCTACTCGATTCACACTGGGTCACCAACAATTATGTCCGAATTCATCGAAATTGAATTGATGATTATTATTAGAGTGATTTTTCGTTAATTAGCCACATCTCGTTCAGAGTTGTTCCAATTCTACGACATTCACAACTCACACTGCCTAGATAATATTTTATCCCTCGTCTTCGAGTTGTCGCTATGTTCGACTTAATACCGCGGTGTCGGGTGGCAGATGTTTGATTTCTGATTTACATTAGCATTGTCATAAAAAAGAAAAAAACAACATTGGTCAGAAAATTATATTATGTAATTAATTCCACGAGTTTCATGAACGAATTTGAATATAGATGGGTTATTACATGGATGATAAACGAATGATGCATGAAACATATCTAGGGCAAGACAATTCTCATGTGATTGATTCTATTTAAAATAGAAAAGGCTGTATGCGGTATTCTAGATTTAAATCACTATCTTCGGGCGTTGAATCTTTCTTTGTGATACGTCATCGCTGAAGAGGAGTATTGTATTGTAT
Organism: Schmidtea mediterranea; assembly: GCA_022537955.1. Classification (NCBI taxonomy): domain Eukaryota; kingdom Metazoa; phylum Platyhelminthes; order Tricladida; family Dugesiidae; genus Schmidtea; species Schmidtea mediterranea. The sequence goes on along the minus strand of CM039679.1, from coordinate 74,527,999 downwards.
TGAGAGTTCTGGATGTTTGGCAAATGTTGGATTTCAATTTATTAATGTCGATCTATTCTACTTGTCATGTATTTTACTCGTAGACGACGGAAGTATTATTAATAAAAAAAGTCTCAATGGTATTATTGATTCAGGTGATTTTCTTTTTAATTCATGAATTATTTTATTTGGTCTTATTAAACTTCCCCTAGTGCGTTGGTCGATGACGAGACTTCCAAACCTTCCACTCAATCTCGTCTAGCATGTTAGTCACTCTCTACTTCAATCTATTTTCTCAAGATGTCCGTTTCGAATTATTGTTGAACATTTTATTCCTCTTTACGAACATTTGATAATGTATATCTTCAATGATTATTTACTGTTGTTATATAATGAACTGTTGAGTTATTGTAAAAATTACTTTAGTGCTTCTCTCTTAACCTGGGTGACTGTAACTGTTTTCTACGGTGGTTGGTGTGAACTGACTGCTACTCGGAATTATGGTCGGTTTATATATGCATGCTAAGGAGATAGTTTATTATTACATCATAATTGATTTTGATTTAACTGAATCTTTTATGGGCCATTAATGGTTATATTTTAGTACTCAATACGAGGGTTATCCATATTTTATCATTACGTTTTTGATTTAAATTAATTTCTCTCAATTAATCCTCGATTGTTCCCTAAATTTATTGATTATTATCTTAGGGTTTTCTAGCGCTATTAATATTATTACTTATCATCGATTTTATTCTTATCCATCTTTGTTGTATGATTTCAGGTTCTCTGAGATTCTCCACTTCATTCGACTCACTTTTATCATTGCCATATTTTACAAATTTACGTGGTACTCTGCCTATTATTTATCGAATGATTTTGAGTACTATAAGGTACTAGTTTTACTATAGCGAGTCTCTTGATTTAATTTTTCTGATCTAGTACTTTATGAATTTTTATAGTTATTAGGTTTATTAATTCAAATTATATATAATACTTAGTAACCCTGAGTTTATCATATTGCTCTTGTGCTTTCGGGAATGGGTATGAATCTTTAATTGTTACATCATTTAATTTACGATAGTCAATGCACATTCTAATTTCACCATCTTTTTTCCTAACTGGTACAATGGGTGATGCCTACTGTGAAAAACTTTGTTTTATTACGCCTGCCTCTTTCAACTCTTTTATTTGTCGCTTTATCTCTTCCATTAGTTTATAAGGTACCCCATAAGGTCGTTGTTTTATTGGTCTGGCGTTTCCCGTATCGATTACATGTTTAATGATGTCAGTATCTTCCAAATCAAATTCATGTTTTGCAAATACGTCACTATATTCATCAAGTAAAGTTTGTAATTGAAATTGTTGGGTTTCATTTAAGTAGTTATTATTAACTTTTACTTTATTATAGAATTTAACGTTATTTATTTTACTCTGTTCGACCATTTGTTCGCTGTCATCTCTCATCATCATCGTTTCACACATTTCCAATGTTTGTTCTAATTCACCTTTGAACAACTTTCCCAATCTTGTTCCTTTGTGAATTTTTATATTATTTCTTTCGTAATTAGCAATTCTTATTGGGATTATCCCATTTTTTGGTACAACACACTCATCGGTTAACATTATATTGCAATTTTTTGTAATTGACTTATCCGGCTCGAAAATAAAAGTGTCCTCACTTTTGACGTTGACCTTAACTGGAATTATATGATCACAATGATATTCTAATTCGAAGGCTTACAATGCTACTACTTCCGCAAATCGTGATCCCTGATAGTTTGCTTTTCTTTTGATTGTAACATCATTTAAGTCGATGACGCAATTATCTAACTTGCGAAGGATATCTATCCCTAGGATGCATTCACTTCTACATTCAGTCATTACTTTGAATACGTGATTAACTGTTTGACTTGAGAAGCGAACGGTCAGTTTAATATCTCGTCTTAGTTGCATGGTATGCGATGACATAGATATCACCGTATCGTTTGTGCTTTTTATTCTCTTTTTCTGAGTTTCTGATAATTGATCCTCCCTTATCATTGAAGCTGCTGCTCCAGTATCTACTAGCGCTTTTATGATCCTATTATCGATCGATACTTGGATGCTTGGCCTGGCTTCATTGAGTTTTAATAACCTCTCATTTGTTTCTAGCCCGTAGCATCCGTAAACTTTTCTTGTAGTACAATGACAGTTGGTTATTGTATCTAAATTATTGCTCAACTCTCTTAGTTGTTGATTTTGATTGTCATACAGTCCACCTTGTGGCTGTTCCACATTTTCTGATCCGCTTGGATGATCGTCGTTTTTGTTTTCTATCAATTGTTCCTCTTCCATTCGTCGATTTTTTATAAGTCGTATTTCTTTATCATGTTTCGCTGTTATCAGATATTTTGGGACAAAGGGGCATAAACATGCCAACATCTTATATGAGTTGCCATATACTTGTCGAAGTTGTCGTAATGATACTAATGATGAACAGATCATTTTGAGTAATGCCACTGTATAGTATATTCCCAGTATAGTTGAGAACATGTTCCCCAAAACTGCAAAATATCCCCATATACTGTATAATACTTTGTATACCACGTTTTTAAAATGTTCCTTTGATAGCAGCACATCGAAGTTATAATCACCACCATTGCTACCCTCGATAACTTTACTCACCATTATTGATAATATTTTCTCTTTTTCGTTAGGGAATAACATGTGCTTTCTTGCACTTTCTATGGCATCTCGCGTATACATACCATTATTATTCATATCTTTTATTTCTTGAAATTCTAACTTCTTTTCGAGTTCTGTTAATTCTAGTTTAAACGGTTTAGTTGCTTCTTTTCTATCGGACATCGTAATCCAAATTTCGTCATTTAGTTGATATAATGGATCAAGCAAATTGGTACATTTATCGATTTTTCTTGGAATATAAGTTTTATCTGTTAATATCCTGGTTATGGGCTGTAAATATACTGTTTCTCCTTTATAGATAACTGGTAACTCGTTGGTACATTGGTTATTCGTTGCTAGTGATACACTGACCGGTTTACATTGAAAAGTCTGTAACACTTCTCCTACTACTCTCGCAAAAGTTCCTTTTTCCGCAAACAATATTGGTGCCAATAAATCTGGGTTTGTAACCGCTACAGCCATCTTTGTTCTCAATATCTCCTTATTGAGTTTGCAGTCGTTAGTAATCGTTGCTTGATATACTTTATCTAATTGGACTAATTGATGATGATAAAAATAATCAATTTTATTATTAAAATATGAAGATAGTTTGACATCGAATTTATCGATTTTTTGTTTTGCGTCTTTAATTTCATTACTACTGATATAAATACCTTCATAGTTAGTCTTTACAACTGCTTTTCCGCATTTAATAGTTTCTCCATTTTCTACAAATCTCATGGCCTCCGCTTCTGAGTCTGCCATGATAGTCACATCATAAAAGTTATCATTATTATTATTTTTTTTTAATAAATTAGTTTGAGTAATAAAATTGAGTCAAGTGATTTTTATGGTCATTATAAAATTTAAGGTACGGGTCAGAGGTTTGGGTCTGGCATACAGGACATATATAATAATTATTCACTTGATGATATCGATTCATTTTATTGTGACAGTTGTTATCATGGCTTGTAGATTGACAATACTTCGGATAAAGATTACCTGAAACATGAAAAAAGATAAATAATTCTGATTGTAATAACTAAAAACTCACATTTAACATTCACAGTAGAGATTTTTTCAAGTTCGTCACAATTTTTTTCATAAAATATTCTATCATCTATGTTTTCAATATGAATATTTAAATCATCTAAATTAAAAATAATTAATAATTTAAATAAAAGTAAAAAATTACTATTTTTATATTCATTTCTTTCATTACTCGATCTTGAATCTTGAATATTAAAAGTATCTCACAGTTAATAATTTAAAAATCATTAAAAATTATCAAAAGATTACTTGTATCATATTTATCAATATGCAAAGTGTCATGAAGGGTTGTCCTCTTTGACAATACTAAAAAAATGTTAATAGTTAGTTATATTATACATACACGTACTTTTGGCAACTATACTACTTTTTGATTCTCCGAATTGTCTGAGGTGATGCCCGTGTTGTTGTAAAAACATTGACCATCTACCAGATGTTATTGTGAGACATTCTGGACACACATAACCAGGGAAACCAGCATCATTTATCTTGAAATATGATGATGTAACAAGTTCACAGTAGTGAACATCTTCGTGACTGATAGCTACGCAAAATTTATATGTATAGCAATAATTAGTTTGAGTAAGTTACAAAATGAAAAATATAATTATTGTCTATTAATTTTGTGTAAAGAATTTATAATTTATATTTAATTAAGTATTATATTAATAATTTGTGTCACCACTAAAAATTAATTGATAAAATAAATTGAAATTTTCTTTGAAAAATAATATTAATCAAAAATTGTGTTACAAAGAAGCTAAAAGTAAAATAAACAATTATCATTTTGAAGTTTAATTACTATATTATTATAAAAAGAATTAATAATTAAATCCTGTCAAATAAATATATTTGTTATTTCAATTTATAATGAAAATAATTTTGAATAATTACCTTATGTAAAAATAACCTTATTATTCACAGAATAAAATTCGAAAGTACAAGTACTAATGTAAATATATTACTTACGTAATTGCTTATAAAAATTTTTTAATTTGAGAAAGTTCTTCATTGACAATAAAATAAGATGAATTCAACTGATTGAATTAAATAAATCACTTATGTACAACTACGAGAATTCTAATTTTCAATCATATACAATAATTATTTTAATTGTAAATTTTAGGTAATTTTATTAAGAATCTTAACAAAATTATTTAAGTTAAACACTGATTCATTGTGTAGAATTATGTTTACATGAAAATGTCTGTTTGATTTTAATCTGATACATTTTTTCACTTAATGTCTTCAATAAATAATAATAATAATTTACGACTTAAGTAAATCAGATTTATATTTGTGACCCTATATCTATTACCTAATTTTTAATACTTAAAACTCTGATAAAAATAAAATGACAATTAAATAATAACTTTTGAAAATGAAATTAAATCAATGACTTCTAAATTAAACATTTTATTTTTATCAGAGTTTTAAGTATTAAAAATTAGGTAATAGATATAGGGTCACAAATATAAATCTGATTTACTTAAGTCGTAAATTATTATTATTATTTATTGAAGACATTAAGTGAAAAAATGTATCAGATTAAAATCAAACAGACATTTTCATGTAAACATAATTCTACACAATGAATCAGTGTTTAACTTAAATAATTTTGTTAAGATTCTTAATAAAATTACCTAAAATTTACAATTAAAATAATTATTGTATATGATTGAAAATTAGAATTCTCGTAGTTGTACATAAGTGATTTATTTAATTCAATCAGTTGAATTCATCTTATTTTATTGTCAATGAAGAACTTTCTCAAATTAAAAAATTTTTATAAGCAATTACGTAAGTAATATATTTACATTAGTACTTGTACTTTCGAATTTTATTCTGTGAATAATAAGGTTATTTTTACATAAGGTAATTATTCAAAATTATTTTCATTATAAATTGAAATAACAAATATATTTATTTGACAGGATTTAATTATTAATTCTTTTTATAATAATATAGTAATTAAACTTCAAAATGATAATTGTTTATTTTACTTTTAGCTTCTTTGTAACACAATTTTTGATTAATATTATTTTTCAAAGAAAATTTCAATTTATTTTATCAATTAATTTTTAGTGGTGACACAAATTATTAATATAATACTTAATTAAATATAAATTATAAATTCTTTACACAAAATTAATAGACAATAATTATATTTTTCATTTTGTAACTTACTCAAACTAATTATTGCTATACATATAAATTTTGCGTAGCTATCAGTCACGAAGATGTTCACTACTGTGAACTTGTTACATCATCATATTTCAAGATAAATGATGCTGGTTTCCCTGGTTATGTGTGTCCAGAATGTCTCACAATAACATCTGGTAGATGGTCAATGTTTTTACAACAACACGGGCATCACCTCAGACAATTCGGAGAATCAAAAAGTAGTATAGTTGCCAAAAGTACGTGTATGTATAATATAACTAACTATTAACATTTTTTTAGTATTGTCAAAGAGGACAACCCTTCATGACACTTTGCATATTGATAAATATGATACAAGTAATCTTTTGATAATTTTTAATGATTTTTAAATTATTAACTGTTAGATACTTTTAATATTCAAGATTCAAGATCGAGTAATGAAAGAAATGAATATAAAAATAGTAATTTTTTACTTTTATTTAAATTATTAATTATTTTTAATTTAGATGATTTAAATATTCATATTGAAAACATAGATGATAGAATATTTTATGAAAAAAATTGTGACGAACTTGAAAAAATCTCTACTGTGAATGTTAAATGTGAGTTTTTAGTTATTACAATCAGAATTATTTATCTTTTTTCATGTTTCAGGTAATCTTTATCCGAAGTATTGTCAATCTACAAGCCATGATAACAACTGCCACAATAAAATGAATCGATATCATCAAGTGAATAATTATTATATATGTCCTGTATGCCAGACCCAAACCTCTGACCCGTACCTTAAATTTTATAATGACCATAAAAATCACTTGACTCAATTTTATACGGATAAAAATCATTTTTTAAACACAGTTTGAAACGAAAAAGTACCATAAAATCTGAAATACTTGAAAAAATATTTATTAAAGATGATTTACAAATTGAACTAGGGTTAAGTGACATTATTGTTGAACCAGAAATTGAATATGATTTACTACGCTCACATCGAATTATAAATGTGAAAATCAGAAGATATAATGTTAAGGAAATAGTTCTTCCATCTTCTCTTTTGGAAAAATTAAAAATTACATTAAATGAAATGAAACATTCAAAAGTTCAATTTGGAGTCCAAGTAGAATTTGAAAAAGATGGGGAACTCAAAGTAGTTAGTATATAAAATCGCGCTGCTTCAGTGACTACAACTTTTCTTGATGAGGTTATAAAGAAAATAAATTAAAAGATTGTTGAACGAACAGAATTAGGAAGTAGTTGGAAAATAAACCGAATAATAAAAGTAAATTTCAAGATAACCAAAGTTTCTAATATATCTAGGTTATCTGGACATAGTTATATTCCAACACCTAAAGCTCTATTAGGTAAAAAGGCAATAGTTAACGTACAAAATACAGATAATTTATGTTTCATATATAGTGTTTTGGCTGTATTAAAATCTGATAAAATCAAGAAAGATAGAGATAGACCAAGAAAATATTTACCGTATATGAATGACTTGGTATACGATCCTAACGATATGCCAATGAAACTGTGTGATATTCCAACTTTTGAGAAGAAAAATCCTGGTGTAGCAATTAATGTTATGATTTATAATAACGAAAATTTTGAGGATAGAGAAGAACTTATAATGAAGCATCCATATTTAAATATAATTCACCGAACAAAAGTAACTGGAGTGGATCCAATTTATTTATTATTGATAAAGGAGGGTGAAAAATATCATTATACAGCAGTAACTAATTTACAATCCTTGATGAATTGTCATAAAAGCAATGATTGTAATGTTCAAATTCGTTGCAAATGGTGTGAAAATTGTTTAAATGGATTTCGTAAGCCAAAATCCTTTGAAAAACACCAAGAGTTATGTAAGAAAAATCAGTTGGGTACTACGCTATATACATTACCAAAAGATAAAGATAAATATTTGGAGTTCAAAAACTGGTCAAAAACGATAACACCTCCTTTCGTTATCTATGCAGATTTTGAATCTATTTTACCAAAAGATGATGTACACCATCAAATACATTTGCCAATTTCTGCTGGACTCTTATTAATCAACAATTTCACTGGTATGACAAGATACCATCATTTCATTGGTCAAAACTGCGTTTATGAATTTTTGAAGAAGGTTTCAGATATAGGAACAAACATTGTGCTACCATATTATAAAGAAAATGGGAAAAAGCTAATGTTACCACTTACTTTTGACGAAGAATATTCATTTGATAATTGTGAATATTGTTATTTGTGCAATAAGAATATAGTAGATAAGGTTAGAGACCATGACCATTTTACAGGAAAATATATTGGTCCAGCATGTAAAAGTTGTAATGTTAATAGGAGCATCAAAGAATTATTACCTGTAGTGTTTCATAATTTACGTGGGTATGACTTACATCATATCCTTAAGTATGGAATAAATCAATTTCCAAATTGGAACTTATCATGTATTCCAATTAGTAGTGAAAAGTTCTTATCCCTTATGGTATATGTTGGTAAGCTTAGAATACATTTTATTGACTCATCAGTTTGTTAATGACTCATTAGCTAGGACTGTGAAAACTTTGACTAGTTTACCATTAACAAAATCTGTTTTTACTGGTACCATTGTTAATGAAAAAGGTATTTTTCCGTACAACTTTGCCACTAGTTTAGAAGTCCTTGAAAATACTTATGAACTGCCTCCAATCTGGGAAGGAGTGAGTGAAGTTGAATATAAGAAAGCTCAATTAATTTGGACTGAAACTAAATGTGTAAATTTACTTGACTATATGATGATATACTTGAAACTCGATTGCTTTCTTTTAGCTGACTTTTTTCAACAATTTCGGGCGAAATCTATAGCTCATAATAGTTTAGAGCCTTTAAATTATTTTGGGATTCCTGGAATGTCTTGGAGTTCTGTGTTAATGTCATTGGATGAACCTATAGAATTAATTACAGAAAATGAAATGTTTTGCTTTTATGAGGGTGGTATTCGTGGAAGTCTTACTTTTGTTAATAAACACTATCTTAAAACCGACGAAAACACAGACTTACTATATATTGATATTAATAATTTATATGGTTGGGCTTTAAGTCAACCATTACCTTGTGGTGAATTTAATTGGATATTTGATAGATTTGATACAATATTATCTGATTGTTTGACTTTGAATCTTGAATCTTTGTCATATGGGTATACTCTTGAAGTTGATCTCGAGATTCCTTCAGAACTTCATGATAAGTTAGACGACTTTCCTATTGCTGCTGAGAAAATGAAACCTGAAGGTTCAAAGGTTGAAAAATTGTTATTGACTCATTATCCTAAATATAACTATGTAATTCATTGGCGAATATTAAAATTATACATGTCTCTCGGTGTTAAAGTGACACATGTTAATCGCGGAGTAAGATACAAGCAGTCTATTATTTTTAAAAAGTACATTGATATAAACACTGAACTTCGAGCTAAAAGTACAAATACACTAGATAAAAATTATTATAAGTTGTTAAATAACAGTTTATATGGAAAAACTGTTGAAAATCTGAAAAAGAGAATGAATTTAAGATTATGTAATACAGAAAAGAAGATGATTACATATGCTTCTAAACCAACTTTTCAAAGAAGTATCAAAATTGCTGATGATCTAATTGCTACTTTGTTAAATCCTGACTCAGTATTTTTAGATCGACCAAGCTATATAGGACAAGCAGTGCTTGACTTGTCGAAACTTAGAATGTATGAGCTTCAGTATAAGGACTTGGAAAAATATCGACAACAATTTAATTGTGATATTAATATAGTTGCTGGAGATACAGACTCTTTCTTCTTGGAGATTAAAAATTGTAAACTAGATATTCTTTTGTTTGAAATGGTTAATGATAATCTTTTGGATACATCTAATTATCCATCTACTCATCCACTTTATTCTAAAAAACTTGATTCGGTCATTGGAAAATTTAAGGACGAGAAGGTTATTACGAATGGGTTTTCCTTCGACCAAAATGTTACAGTTTGTTAGGTAAATCTTCTTGTCTAAAAGCTAAGGGTATATCGTTAAAGGATACCGATCTAACTCATAAATCTTATAAAGAGTGTTATGAGAAAAACTCCACCTTTTCTGTACCTCAATTTCGTATTGGTACAAACAATCATCAACTTTATAGTTTTAAAAATAGTAAAGTAGCACTTACAAATAAAGAGGATAAAAGGATTTGGGTAGAAAAGAATGTAAGCCTGGCATATGGTCATTATATGATTGAGACTGACAATGAATAAAGATAATTCTCCACATGATTATCCGACAGCACATCCAACAGCACATCCAACAGCTCATCCAACAGCCCATCTAACAGATCATTTAACAGCTCAGCCAACTGTTCATTGAATTAATAAATGTATACCTATATACGTTCTTGTTCTTATTCACTATTTTGTAATTTTTTGTGTTTACATTATATTTTAGTTTGTTTTGTTTTTGTCAGGGGGGTACCAAAAAGTGCGCCAGATGTGACACATCTTTCTACTGACCAAAACTAAATTACTTCCATCTCTTTCCATAATTAACAGTTCTTCTTCATAACGTATATAATCTATCTGTTTAAATGGAAATTCTTTAGGTAAATATTTTTTTGAATGGTATTATCTTGTAGAAATTCAATTACTTTTTGGATCTTACAGTTTTCCTGTTGCACTTCTTGTATTCTTTCCATAATCTCCGCTTTTTTGCAAAACACACATATGTCAAACTCCGGCTTTTTCTTGTTTGGCATCTTCATGTGTTGTCTGACATTGTGCACACAAATCTCCGTTAATTCTTGACAATCCATCCGCATTACCGTGTTCTTCTCCTTTCCTATATTTCAGCTCAAAGTCTTATTCAGATAAGCTTGCCATCCATGCATAAAACTGGGGATTTATTGCCTTTTTTGTAGTGTTTAGAAAAAAACAATGCTTTAAGGTCTGTTCTTAATATAAATTTTTTCCCATAAAGATATTCTTTGAAATATGTTACGTATTCATGTACCGCTAAAAGTTCTTTTCTCGTCACACAATATCCTTTTTCATTAGCTGTTAGATGTCTGGAACCATATGCTATTACTGTTTCTTTACCATCTTCCTTCATTTGACTCAGGACCGTCCCAATTACGCCGAACGTGGACTCTGTATCTAAAATAAACATTCTACTTTCTCGAGGAAAATCTAATATAATCTTTTTTTTAATGTTTCAAAACTTTCTTCGCATTCCTTTCTCACAACCTGTTGTTGTTGCATATAATGGCGCTGCAATTTTCGTATAATCTTTGATAAATCTTCTTAAGTAATTGGTTAATCCTAAAAATGATCTTACTTGTTTCGCGCATTTCGGAACTGCTGCAGACTTGATTTCTTCAATCTTTTTTGAATTCGTTGTAACACCACTTTCGTTAATTGTATGTCCTATAAATACTAATTCAATTTTATAAATATGACAATTTTCTGGGTTTAATTTTAGTCCTGCCTATTGAATTTGATTAAAAGCTTCTTCTAAGATTTATCATGTTTTTGTTGGATTTTGGCATAAATCAAAATATCGTCAGAGGTAGACAACCACTTCTTTTAATATTAAACCTTCTAGCATGGTATGCATCAACCTTTGAGCAGTAGCCGGCACTGAAGCCAATCCGAAAGGAAGTCTATTAAAACAAAACTGGCCTTCTTTAGCTGTTCAATCTTGCATTTCCAGAGCTACCCCTACTTGATAATATGTTTGTCCTAAGTCTATAGACGAAAAATACTTTGAATTTGCAAGACAGTCTAATAATGTTAGCGTATCTGGCATTGGCAATGATTCTTTTTCTGTAATGACATTCAATCCTCTATAGTCCAAACAAATCCTTATCGATCCATTTTCTTTCTTTACTATTACTACCCGGGCATTCCATGTACTCTTGCATTTACTTATTAAATTAGCCTTTAATAAATCTTTAATTAAAACTTCTACTTTCTGCTCACAATGCATTGTTTGCCTTCTTGGGTGTTGTATTACTGGATTTCCCATCGGCTTTATTTTATGTTGTACTAGTTCTGTATATCCAAGGTCAAATTTGGAGGCCATGAAAATATTTCTAAATTTCTTTACTAAGCGTAGAATGTTTTCTTTATCTTGTTTTACCGGGCATACCAATGCTTTTTTTAATCCTTTCTTTTTCTTATCAACTACCAACTTCTCATCAATATTATTTACTTCTATTAGTAGTATCCCAAAACTATCCATCGTGTCTTGTTTGAAATACTTCACTATAATTACTTTAATTTGTCTTCTCTTTTGGAACCATCTTGCATTGATAGTTTTGCTTCCTAATGGGTGTTCACCGTTTGCAGAAAATACTTTGCATAAAACAATTCCACTTCTTGTCAATCCTGGACTTCCAATTTTCTTCCAAATCTTTTCACTCATTACAGTTTCGGAAGCTCCTGAATCCAATAAAATTTCTACTTCCACTTCGTTAATTTCTTACTTACTTACTTACTTACTTATCTTACTCCATTTCCTTCTGTCTTTCGTCTCATACATCTTTCTTCTTACTTCTATATTATTTCGATTTTTTATATTCGATTCTTCGACACCATTGACGAAATGAATGCAATGAAGTCCTCCACTTTTTTTTATTATTTCCATACTCTTCGTACTTCGTTTCACTTATAGGTGAATCTTTTTCTTGATTGGTTTCAGCTTCTTCGTGAACACAAGCTATTCTTCGTGAGTTTTTATAATTTTTTAACAAATGGTAATCTCGAAATGCATGAACTTCTTTCCCACATATCAGAAATTTATTTTTAAAGGGACATTCAAATCTTCTGTGTTCTTTTTCTTCACAACAAAAGCATTTGATTTTTTGTGGCTATGTTTCATCGATACTGTAGGATATCTGTTTTGAAACGATGCATTGCTCGGTTTTATTCCTCTCTCCATGTATTCTTTGGTCCGATATAAATACTGAAGGTTTCTTATAATTCCTATACTCTCCATCTTGGAAGCGATCCTCATTTCCTCTTCTATGATTAGTTTGCACAACATTTGTATAAGTTCTTTCATTATTATTTTTTATTCTTTCTTCCATATTCATATTTTCGAAAGCCTTAGCCAAAGTTCTCATATCTTCTAATTTCATTCCTGGTTTTGTAGCCAGTAATCCTTTAATACGATCATTCTGCATTCTTTTGCAAATAACATCCTGCACTATCTCTTCTTTCGACATACCCGAATCATAAACTTCAGTAATCAATTTGCGTACTCTGATCTCAAAAGTTGCAAATCTTTCATTAAAACCTTGTTTAATTGAAATCAATTCTTGGATCTTGCTCGGAATCGATCTTTTAACTGTGAACCTCATTCTTGCTTCGCTATCAGACATTTCTTTTCTGTGTGGATTTTGTTTCTTTCCACAGGATTTCTACTTTGTCAACCAGCAATAAGTCGAATACTGTTGTTAACTGTTGGTCTTCAGTTTGTATCCATTTCTCAATATATCAGTTAACCATTTTTCTGCCTCTAGATGGCCTAATATTGAAATCTAGCAACTCAAAAATCGTCTTTTTGGGAAGTGACTCTAGTAATTCTTTTCGAGTTTGACTCCTCGTTATCATATTGATTGATTCGGCGGGTTCACCAGTTAAATCAAAATTGTTTGAAATTTATAAATTTATTTAATCCAAAACTCTTATTACATCGCAATATCGATCATAGACTAACAAACCAATTTATGAGCCACTGAGAATCTCTGCGCATTATTAATGGAATTATAACAATTATATCGGCAATAATAATTTAATAAAAACCAAATTAAAAATTAATTATGTTATTAATATTACAAATTAATTTAAACAAATCAAAAATACCTCGAGGTTATTAATTCCTTGGTAACAATTATATACTATTTCCGGTGGCGGCTCCTTATCCCTGTCTTGATCCATTACGGAAATAGATTTCTCTCTATAGCCATGAACCAACAATATTGATCCAGATATGCGTCTGTTATTTTCTCACATGCAGGATATTGATTAAAAATGATTAATTAAAATTATAATTTATTTCTTCGAAATTTTAATAAATGAAATTTAATTACTTTGAGGGCTTCACGTGAATTGTCGTATGTTTGATCTATGATACGACGCTCCGCTTTTTGATATTCATTCAATCGAATTTTGACACTCAGCGCTTCTCTAAGCCGTTCCAAAGCAAAAGCAACAATATACTGTCCTGCTCATAAGTCAACTGCGAGAATGGAATAGGAAAATAACTCCTACTGTTCAACCATTGTGCCACTGGCAAATAGATAGCAAGATCTTTTGTATTAGGCAAATAAGGCCATTAGATAATTATTCTGCCTATCTTGTTCAAATTTGAATTCTAATCTAGCCATTCAATTAAAATTTTTCTAGCGCACAATTTTATCAACAGTTGCGCCCAGGCGAATTTTTTGTCTATTTTAACGTGTTTTTTATCCATCCAATCACTTTTAATATCATCATATTTCAATATCATATTAGAAAGATTTTTTTATTAATACTGCATTAGTTATCATAAATTGTGGCCGATAAATTATGATAGATTATAATAAATATTATATACAATATAAAGGATATACACATAATAGTTATATTTGTTTGTGCATATCAGTAGCTAAAACTACATACTGGTGGGTCAGTGGCCAGTGAAATATTACCATTTCGACTTTTATAGATGGTTTCTAGGATTTCCAGTGGCTTGCAAACACTGTTTCAATCGTTCGACACGTCCGGGCTTCGCATGCGGACGATAGGCTTGGATTGGTTGAGTGATCCGTTCCATGCTTGTGTTGAGCACCTGATGGGTATAAAGATATAAGATTTTCGAGGCCACTTTCAAGGGATTCTCACCAGATGCGCGCACAAGAGATATAACCATTGGATACCCGTTAGATATGACGTTGAAAATGTATTTCAATGGGCGGTTTTAGTAAAAGGTGAGCCATATTGCCATGACTGCTAAAACTCTAGAAAACCTTTGGGTCCATGAGCTATCACACAAACTATCCATGCTCATTTAAATTGAGGGTCCCCCTATGGCTAATTTAATTGAAATAATATCGATTATTACACTATTTAATTTTATTTAAAGGTTATTATTTATCAAATAATTTAAATTGATTCCAAAACGATTATCGATGCAAAAACACAAATCATTTATTGAAAAAATTATTAAATTAATCGATCGGTAAATTTCGATCTGAAATGTTCAGTATGAACTTCTTTATGTGTCCCATTAATCGAGCCGTTTTCAATCTCCGGCGTCTCTCCTTTTCGGCTTTGCTGGGTCAAGATTTATTAGTTTTGAGCATTTATTAGTCTGGGTATCGATAGTACTGTGGTACATAGTGATAGTTTGATTGGACTTTGAAGGAGCCAATGTTTGATCGATATGAAAAATGTTCGCTGTAGATGGGTAGTGTCCAATCTCGTTCCGAATTATTTATTTCAATTTTAATTGTTGGTTTTCTTTCTTCAACTTCTCCACTTCGGTGGTCATCTCGACATGCTGTGCCTTCAATAACTCGTTCTGTTGGACTAGTTTCTTTGCTTCAATCGGTTTGGAAAGTTATGATCATGAATTTTATTGAACCTATTAGGGGTAATTATATATATTATTATAAAAGCATATTGGGTTGTGAAATGGTGATAAAAGTTTGAGATCTATCGATTTTTTGATGGATTTTTGTTTAATTTATTGATTTTGCACATATTGTAGCCAAATGACATATGTAAACAGTCTTAATAATGTTGTTTTAATAAAAAATTCCATCAAAAATATGAAATTTGTAATCCATTCAAAACCCTCAAAAATCAAACTTTCCAAATTATTGATTAAAACGAGAAATTCCTTTCTAAAAATAGATTGGAATTTCATGTTTTCGCACCACAACTTAGGGTGAGGAATTATTTTAGTTAATTTTATTGACTTTTCTTTAAGTGTTTCCAGAAATTTTCCAAAGTTGGACTATTTTTAATTGAGTTTTATGATTCTTATACCTTTTATTGATGATAAATGGTAAGATTTTTTAGATTTTGTTTGAATAAATGTTATTTTGGGACTTATTGTGTCTTTTGATTCATTTTGGTTAATTAAATTTGAGGTTATCCTAGATTTATTTAAAGAATTGTCATTTACTTTAGTAAATTCGTTTTTGTAAATTGCTTTTTAAATTAGCTTAAATTTTTATACTCATACGCAAATCCATTTACTTAATACAACAAAAATTCTTTTTCCTGATAAACATGATTCAAATTAAATA
Organism: Schmidtea mediterranea; assembly: GCA_022537955.1. Taxonomy (NCBI): domain Eukaryota; kingdom Metazoa; phylum Platyhelminthes; order Tricladida; family Dugesiidae; genus Schmidtea; species Schmidtea mediterranea. The sequence continues at coordinate 74,511,844 of CM039679.1, read as the reverse complement.
GTTTATTTCATTAAAATTGTTCTTCGGCGATAGACATTTGCCTTTCAGTCTTCTCTTCCCGTCCAACGCTGAGTAATCATAAAAAAATAAGAGCTCATTAAATATATGCAAAATAAATATATGATAATATTACTCAATTCTCTAACAATAGCAATGAATACCAGTTCTGATAGTGATGACATTAAGGTTCTATGATAATAATGATGGCAAATACAAATAAAAGAGTTAAAACTAAGAACATTAATATTAAAGTGCGTAGCCGTCCGTGCTAGGGATCCGACCTGCCGCTATATCCTCGTTCACCCATTTCAGGCGCCTCCTGGTCAATGTCGTTTTCCATTTGAACTTGCGCTCAAATTCTTCACATCAATATAACGTGAATTCTGTGCACTTCCGAATTTCTCGAGCTGGGTTATGACCGGGTTCTCGTTTAATATTCAGTGTGTTTGGATAGACCTAGTTACATTGGTCAAACAGTGCTAGATTTATCTAAACTGCGAATGTACCAGCTGCAATATATTGATTTGTAGAAATATAGCAACGAATTCAAATGCCAAATCAATATTATTGCTGGGGACACTGATTCCTTTTTCTTGGAAATAATTAACTGTAAATTAAAAAACCTCTTACCAGCAATGAGAAGAGATAATTTGTTGGATACCTCAAATTACTATACTACACATATTCAAGGACCTTTTACTCTTTAATAGGGGAATTTAAAGATGAAAGTAAGGGCCTTAGATATGAAGAATGGATGTTTTTAAGACCAAAATGCTTTAACATGAAAGGTATGTATGAAAACGAAGGGTAACCAAAAAATCACCAATAACTTAGCATAAAAAAATAATAGAAGGGCCTTAACAAACGCCAATGATAAGTGTAATTGGGTAGGGAAAAATAAAAGTCATGCGTATGGTCATTATAGAGAAGATGATACGATTGTGATTGATGATGAAGAATTGCCCGATCCAACATACTATGATCCTGACGAGCATTTATTGATTCCTCGTTATTTTCCAGATGATGACAATAATAATGATATTTCGAAGCCGACGAGGATTTAGCGTTTCATATTCATTTCCCAGATGTTATTGATGAGGACCTTGATTATTTTATGATATGAAAATAAACAATATTATGTGAAATACTAAACATTAGTTCTCATTTGTCTTAGTGATTTAAAAATATCTTATTTAGCAATGGTACATTGCATAGTAAATAGTTTTTATTTGGTGTTACTTGTAATATAAGATAAAACCATTTACAATCACAAAGGCGAGGGTTCATGAAAATTATTAAGTAATGTGTCTTTGTTATCTAATATTTCTTTGATCTGAATTGCACACATTGCACTACTTGAACGTTTTTTTCAAACGCGCTTTAACAAAACATGAAGTTACCGATCAAATATTGAGTTTAACCATATATAGACAGAATTTAATTTTCTATACCCTGGTGGTATGATAATTTTAATAAATTCTGTTGTTCTACAGACGTGTTTTGTCGTAGATATTTTAACATTGACTTGGACACTGTACTAATTATCATCGTTTGAATATTTAAATACCGTCTTGTAGAGAATAACATTCTGTCTATTCATTGTATGATTGAAAATGTTGAGTGTCGACGAAAACAATATGCAAATTTAAAAATTGTAAAATAAATTTAAATGCCAAAAATATGATAAGGTAATAAGTCTATTGAAACAAGGATAAAATTTGACGCATATAGGAATCAACAATTCTTGAAGAATGTAAAAATTGGCGCTAAAAAGGACGCTTTAAAATTTTTTCGAAGTTACGTAATCACCAATTTAAATAAAACTTGTCATTAGAAGCGTTTCTACAAAACAATATTAGGTAATAGTTATGTAATAATGATATAATCAGTGATTTAAACAAAAGTCGAGAATTACATAATCACTAATTTTAACAAATTTAAAGTTTAAAAAATCAAGGAGAGGTGGGTTTGGGAAAGTTATTATATAATATGTCTAATTCGTTATGGTCCTGAATTCTAAACAACGCGTCGATCTTATAATAACTGATACTGAAAGAAAAAGAATATTCATGATTGATATTAAGTGTCCAATGGATTCTGTTTCACATTTTGAGTTGACTGATAAGGCAAATATTGAGAAATATAGCTTGCTTCAGAGTGAATTACAGGTAGCCAAACCTGATTATCAGGTAGAGCTTTACACTTGTATTATTGGTGCATTAGGGTCGATTCCTCCATCAACTTATGATCTGATTTGTAAACTTGGCATTGAACCACTTCAAACAGAAGGTCTGCTAAAAGAATGTGCAATGAGCAATATCCTGCATTCAGCTAAAATATGGTATTACCATGTGCACGGAATTCTACCAGACTTCTGCAATTAATTTAAAATAATGGATATTTAAACTAACTTAAACTTTTTCAATGAGATCAGAATTATTTTATTTGTTTGAAATGATTCAGACTACATTCGTAATTTATCTTTAAATTCAATATTATTAACCTGACTTTTGCATTTGTAAAAGTCGTAATTGAATTTAGAAAACTTAGAAAATCAAATCAGAGCTTAGTTCGTAGTATTTATTACTGCATAATTTATATTTGCAATGCCGGATGACGACGCCGATGAATCCTCATATCAGATCAAGCAAAAGAAAATTCAGAAGACGCCAATTGCAGAAGAGACTGATTGATCAAATACTTGATAACTTACATTTGAATTCATCCTTCTCTACTACGATTGCAGTATGAATTGCATGCTTCATGTTGAGCATATTCTTTTCACGGTGAAACAAAATTGTTATATTTAATAAAATTTTGAATAAAATTTTGAACTTGTCCTGAGCCAAAGTAACATTTACAGTGAATTTTTTATACTATTTTTACACTATCTGTTTTGCTTTACTTTAGCTCGGTCAGTAGATTGCTTTTGCCAACAATTGAGTATGAAAACCGAAACAATGTTGGATTGACGTCATAATGCAACGAAAAGTACATTGAATCGAGAATGGATATCGTATGGACCTAGCGTAGGAGAATGAATTGAATTCGAATGGTCTTTCTTTTTATGTATTAATGATAATAGATGCCGTGTTTTTTCAGCATTTTATAATATATTTTATGAAACTCAGACGTTTTTGATTCCCAGAGCTCATTTTAATATTGAAGTACGCAGCGCTATAACATTTGCTTTATTACTCAAAGAGTATTTCTTCGATTGGTATTTGTTAAACAAAAATCACAATATTGAAAAGAGACCTTATTTAAGTATTTTTATAAACTAATTCAATCCTAAAAATGTTAAAAATTTAATCTATATAACTTTGATAAGTCATCGTGCCACAAACACATGCATGTTTGACAGCTATAATTCTGGGATTCTGATTTTTGTATATTACAAAACTTTGAGCAGGGATCAACCCTTAGTTATCGGCTTTATTACAATATTTTATTTGTATAAATAAAATAGAAAAGTTCTCCACAGTTTTTTACTGTTTTTCGATAAAGGATTTTAATTATCTCGAAAAATTTGCGCCTTTATTTTCTATCTCAATTTAACACAATTTATTTAATTATTATTTAAATTATTCATTTTCCATGATTTTTGTCGTTAGGATTAATCTTTTTCTGACGGCTATTCATTTAACTGTTACTACGTTTTCGCGATTTCCCCTCTATTTTTTCCTTTCTTTGATCTTAGGTTCTAGATACGTTCATATTGTATTTAATGAGTGCCCACTGGACTACTCGGTGTTACTAATTTTAAGCCAAATGTTGTTTGAATGTTTTATGTCGAATTTTTGGGAGCAAGGTGAAAGAGAGCTGGCTAAAAGACTGGTTATCGATCTTCCATATAGATTGATATTCGGGTCCCTCACGACTAGACCCTCACAAGCACGATCTATTGGCAGAGAAACCCATCCTAAACCCAATACTTCAAATTGAGTCAACATATTTCTAATTTTTACACCGGTTATTTCTTCGAGTTTATCAAACAAATAGTTTATTAAATATCCTAAACGAAAATTAATTAATTATTTTATATTTTATATTTTACCTTTTTCAGACATCATTTCTAAACAATTTTAAAACAATTTTAAACAATTATAATTTTGTTTATAGAATATGTTGTAAAGAAAACAAAATCTGTTTAAATACATATATTAACATCCACATTAAAAATTAAAATATACATTAAAATAATTGTGAAAGTCTAGCAGTAACAATTTTCCAGATTGGAGAAAGCACATCATTTTGATTAGCTTTATATCCTTGTATTGTTATTGTTAAAAACCAGTTTTCCTGTTCTTTGAAACCTATTTCTGTAAATGCATCATAATCTCTGGTATATTGAATGGTGAAGAATGCATTTTCATTGCATTTTAAATTCGAATTGATCTTATTGAAAACTATATCAATATCCTTGATCAATATCATTGAGAGTGTCCCAGCGAGAGATTGAAATTGAGTTCGATTGAGTTTGACTGGATTTACCAATTGCATATTGATAGGCTCCTTTAAAAAAATACATTTTATAATTGTGGAACACCTGAACTGATTGGACACTGATAGCAGAGCTCACTATTTTCTTGGTCATGCTTGATTTATTATCTTTATAAGATGTTGAAGAGCTTTTATACCCTTGCTAGATACTGATTAACTAATCAGAATCATGCATGAATATTGCATGGTTATTGCATTTTATGTGTGCCTCGATTATAATTATTTCTATATATGTTTTAATGTGCAAAATTATTACAGTTATTATTGTTATATCATTGTTATCACTAATATTATTACTGTTTAAAAAATTAATGCTATTAAAACCAAACAAATACTAATATTATTACTATTTAAAAAATTTCTACTATTAAAATCAGACTATTAAAAATATTACTAATAAACCAAAACAACCAAATAGACAATAAAACATTTATTTTCTAAAAAGTTTAAATTTACAAACATTTTGAACAGATTTGACGAGACACCATTCCACATATCTTTGGTATCTGAAATCACAACAGCTGCAATCGAGAATACACAGGAATTCGGGTCCCATATCCTTCATTGTTCGATTTAACTTTACATCCGATAAAGCTTGATCGATTATATTGAATATCCAGATATTTGTCTCGGTGTATAAGAGATCGGAAATCATTGATACTGGTTGATCTTTCAGAATTGTTCGCATTTGAGGGTAAAAGAAGAACAAACGTTCTAAAATTACTTCTTGATATTTATCTGTAAACAATGATAATAATAATAAATAATAAATTTACCATAATTTTAAATTTCGTTCTTTGACTTTACTTAACTTGTCAGCGTAGCATTTTCCATTTTAAAAATAAAATATGCAAGTTGTTTTATTCAATCATTAGCCAATCAGATATCGACCAATCCCATGATTTCATTGTGTATGTCTGTAACAAAACAATATTTTTGTACTCTAGATTTCGCAACCCTAATATGACTATTTTCCCACTGACAAACACGTTAACACACATTGGGTTGTATTTTAAAAGCCTCAATGCAGGAAATAATTCTAGTTCGAACATACAAAGACATTTTGTTGACATATTGTATAGATTGTTTGAATGTCCCATATCCATGGTAACGGTAATTGACTGCATTTTAATATCCCTTATTCTATATTGTAATTTATTGACATCTAAAGGTTTCTTGCATCCCATGATTCTGCATTTGCCGGATTTGAAAAATATTATAGGGTATTTTCCACTCCTATCAACAATTTGTTGTGGTTTACCATTCAGTAACGTCATTTTTGACACATCAAAATTCCTTTATAATTTATATTTGATAACATAATTAAACAATAATGAAATATTAATTTATATATATGATTTTTAGAAAGAGTTTATTAAATTATATAATATAAACAAAAACTATATTTATACAAATTAATAATGGAATTAAGAAATGATGCGGTATATCAAATCGTTTGGCCAAGTGGTAGCGGTAAAACTATGTTTGTGTGTAAATTACTGAAATCTAATGTATTTCAAACAAAATTCAACAAGATTTATTGGCATAGGAGTGCAGATGAAGAACATGGATTAACTCAAGATAATTTCTGTAAATTGAAAAACATGAAAATAGTAAAGGGTTTCGATAAAAACTGGTCAAGTCGATTAAGAAAAGCGATGCTATCATTATCGATGATTTGTATCAGGAAGCTAATAAAGAAAAGAATTTTAATAATTTACTCACAAAAATCAGTCGACATGTTGGTGTTACTGTGATCTTTATTACTCAAAATCTATTTCATCAGGGTGGCACACATCGAACAAGGAATTTAAATGTTCAATATTTAGTTATTTTCAAGAATCCTAGAGATGCAAGAGTTATTGATTTTCTTGCTCGACAAGCATACCCTAATAATCGTAATTTTCTTATCAGTGCATTTCAAGATGTTACAAAATCACCACATAGATATATATATTTCTTAATTTCATACAACAATGCAATGATGATTTACGGGTAAATCAGATATTTTCAATAAAGAAGGTGCCATGGTTTATAAACAAAGTTGAAAACATTCACATGTAAAAGTGTTTATGAAATCCAGGCTTAAAAATGTCCGAAAACATAGACAAACCTATTAAAAAGAAAATAAAGAGTGAAAAAGTTCCACCAAAAACTAGTTATACACAATCTAAAAAACTAATAACCGAGAATTTTCCCACAATGAATCTAATTTCGAAAAACCCTATTAAAAGGAGTAATAAAAAAGTCAAAAAGTCAAAATTTTAAAAAATCATAGGAGTTTCCCATATTTTAATGCATTGTTAAGGCTTCGAGTATGAAAAGAATGTCTATTTTACAATCATTTCCAAATTTTGTTGTCGATGATTTACTCAAAATTCTATTTAAAGTAGTCAGAGGTAAAATTAAAATCAGTAAATCTAAAAAACTAGTATTAAATAAACATCGTAAGCCTTTGTTATCGCTTGTAAATAATAAAATCGTAAGCAAATGAGAAAAATCATATATAAACAACAAGGCGGTTTTATCGGAGCAATGTTACCATTAGTAATATCATTATTAGATAGAAGATTTGGACGAATCCAGAAGACGAAGCAGGTTTCGGTCGAGTGGCAAAGTTAAAAAAAGAGTCCCAAAGTCGAAAAAGGAAACGCAAAAGTGGTTGTCAGATCAGCTTGCGTACAGTTTAAACAAACCGATGGGAAAAAGATTTCCAACGAGAGCTTATATGACATCGGTATTAATGATTTATGGTAAATGGATTTGATGGAGATGATACCATATTCGAAGATTAACAAGGGTTATGAATATATTTTAACTTGTATTGATGTTTTCAGTCGTTTTGCTCGCGGTGTACCAACAAAGACAAAATCTGCAGAGGAAATATCTAAAGCAATTAATAATATATTTAAAAATAAGCATTCAGACAATTTGCAAATTGATTTAGGTATTAAAAGATAACGCCAATAAAAAATCTTTTCGTACTATATATTTCGACAGCATAACTATCATCTTCAGGTACACAAAACCAAATAAAAATATTATGAATTAACATTTAATTTAAACAAATTATTTTTTATTAATTTAATTTTGTAATAAATAAATATTTAAAAAAAATATTCAAATAACTTTTAACTAATTTAAAATTTTATTTATATACATATTATAATTTTTTAAAAAAATAATGTTTTAAAAATTCAATTATTTTAATAATATTAAAAAAAGTTTTAATTGATTTAAAATACTTAAACTATTCAAAACGATCGTAGTCACACCACTTTCACATTAATCTTTAGATCCAATGACCTTATCAGCAATTCTTCACATATCACGCGTTCCCAATAATTATTAAAACTTTTCAACGAAATCTTAAAATCAGACATTCCTATTTACCTTTTACAGCCTCTATTGTGCTCACTAATATCGGTCAAACTCTTCAATCGAGAATGCTCTAGAATTCGAGTACAGAAATGTCGGGAAGTCTCTCAAATGTATGTGGCATTACACCCATTACATGTAAATTGATAAATGTTGTGTTCCTGAAAATGACAGTTATGTTGTCGAAATATATCGTACGAAAAGTTTTTTTTTGGCGTTATCTTTTAATTAAATCTTTGCCATATTGATTTAGGTATTATTATTATTATTATTATTATTATTATTATTATTATTATTATTATTATTATTATTATTATTATTATTATTATTATAGGCAAGGAGTTTTACAATAATAAAGTTAAACAAATCCTGGATCGTCTCAAAAAAAATCATTTTTCTGTACATTCTGAATACAAAGCCGCCCATGTTGAAAGATTTAACCGCACAATGAGGGATAGACTGAATAAATATTTCGTGCATCAAGGTAATAAAATATGGATAAATGTATTACCGAAAATATTTGTTAGTTCTAATAATTCATCACATCGAGGTCTGAATGGTTTGAGACCCGTAGATATTAGCTCGAAAACATTAGTTAAATCAGTACGGTCTAAAAAAGTTGTAAAAATTACAAAACCAAAATATAAAGTTGGTGATCACGTTAGAATTAGTAAAATATCTGCTTCACCTTTCATCAAAAATTTCGATAGTAATTGGAGTGATGAGGTATTTCGAATTACTAAAATTAATGCTAAACAGAGTCCTGTAATGTATGTTATTAAAGTTAGTGATAAGAATGTAAAACAAGGGAAATTCTATGAACAGGAATTACAAGTTATTCCAAACCTGCAGTGTTCATAATTCAGAAAATATTGAAAACTAAAATGGTGGGTAAGGATAAACAATACTAAACAATTTCTTGTTTCATACACTTTTTAAAGATGCAGTTCTTGGATTTAATAAAATCAAGATTGAGGGTGGTAACAGTACATATATTCACAAAGCTCTAATAGAAACTATTATAAATTACAATAGCGATACTAAAAATACATGCTTAATTCATTTGGGTTATGGTAGTTATGACGATAGAAAAAGTGAATTAAGAGTTCGATATTATTTACCATGTGCTCATCATTACAACTAGATTTTATGTATCAACCGAAATATTTACTCCCAGGTGTTAGTGTACACATTACATTGAAAAGATCAGAGTCTGCATTATCACTAACAAGTGCCACCACAGCACCAATTCTTCAAATAGTTGATGCAAAATTATTGGTGAGAAGAGTTCGTGTTGAACCCTCTGTATTAGACGGTCATCAAATGGGGCTTAATTCAAATTATGCAATATATCCATTAAAAACAAAGGAAATTGTTCAATTTGCTATTGCTAAAGGATCAGCTTCTTTCTATAAGGAACAAATATTTGGAGATAGAAGAATTCCCAACTTTATATTGGTGACATTTCAAAGTAAATCTCAATATAATGGATCATACCAATCATCAAGCTCAATTTTTAAAGATTTTGGTGTAACATCGTTAACATTATCGAAAAATAGTGATTATAGAGAAACATATACTCAAGATTTCGATAATGATAATTATTGTGCTACATATATGCAGAGTATAGTGAGAAATATGGGTTATTTGGATAAAAACCTTAATTATGGTATAACTCTTGATGATTTTAAAAGCAAATATCCATTCTTTACATTTGTTTTGGCACCCGATTTTGATTTAAATTAGAGTCAATTACCTCAAAATGGAAATTTACGATTAGATATAAAGTTTGCTAAAGCTACAACTGAACCGTTACATATTGTAATATATGGAGTATTTGAAAACGAATTTCAAATAACTGCAAACAGAACAGTACTAGTTTGAACAGAGTTCAAAAATTGTTGGTTTGAACGAACATTACTAGTTTGAACGAACATTGTTGGTTTGAAAAATGTATTTTTCCGTACAACTTTGCCACTAGTTTAGAGGTCCTTGAAAATACTTATGAACTGCCTCCAATCTGGGAAGGAGTTAGTGAAGTTGAATATGAGAAAGCTCAATTAATTTGGACTGAAACTAAATGTCTAACTTTACTTGACTATATGATGATATACTTGAAACTCGATTGCTTTCTTTTAGCTGACTTTTTTCAACAATTTCGGGCGAAATCTATAGCTCATAATAGTTTAGAGCCTTTAAATTATTTTGGTATTCCTGAAATGTCTTGGAGTTCTGCGTTAATAACTTTAGATAAACCCATTGAACTATTGCAAGACATGGAAATTTATAATTTCTATGAAGGCGGTATTCGTGGAGGTCTTACTTTTGTTAATAAACACTTTGTAAAAACTGATGAAACCACTGAGTTGCTTTATATAGATAATAATAATTTATACGGTTGGGCTTTAAGTCAACCTTTACCTTGTGGCAAATTCAGTTGGATACTTGATGGTTTTGATTCAATATTGTCAGATTGTTTTTCTTTAAATCTTGAATCTTTGTCGTATGGGTATACTCTTGAAGTAAATCTTGAAATTTCTTCTAATCTTCACGATAAGTTAGACGAATTTCCTATTGCTGCTGAGAAAATGAAACCTGAGGGATCTAAGATTGAAAAATTGTTATTGACTCATTATCCAAAAAGATTTATGTGATTCATTGGCGTTTACTAAAATTATACTTGTCTCTTGGTATTAAGGTTACTCATGTGAATCGAGCTGTAAGATTCAAACAGTTTCCTATTTTTAAAAACTACATTGATACCAATACAGAGTTAAGAGCAAAAAGTACAAACACGCTAGATAAAAATTATTATAAGTTGTTAAATAACAGTTTATATGGAAAAACTGTTGAAAATCTGAAAAAGAGAATGAATTTAAGATTATGTAATACAGAAAAGAAAATAATTACATATGCTTCTAAACCAACTTTTCAAAGAAGTATCAAAATTGCTGATGATCTAATTGCTGCTTTGTTAAATCCTGACTCCGTATGCTTAGATCGACCGAGTTATATTGGACAATCGGTACTTGATTTGTCCAAACTTCGAATGTACGAGCTACAATATAAGGACTTGGAAAAATACCGACGACAATTTAATTGTAATATTAATATAGTCGCTGGAGATACAGACTCTTTCTTCTTGGAGATTAAAAATTGTAAACTAGATGTTCTTTTGTTTGAAATGGTTAATGATAATCTTTTGGATACATCTAATTATCCATCTACTCATCCACTTTATTCTAAAAAACTTGGTTCAGTCATTGGAAAATTTAAGGACGAAAGCAAAGGAGAAGGTTATGACGAATGGGTATTCCTTAGACCCAAATGCTATAGTTTACTAGGAAAATCAAAATGCCTAAAAGCTAAGGGAGTCATATTGAAGGACACAACGTTAACTCATAAATCTTATAAGGACTGTTACGAGAGAAACTCCACCTTTTCTGTACCTCAATTTCGTATTGGTACAAACAATCACCAACTTTATAGTTTTAAAACTTCAAAGGTTGCACTAACAAACAAAGAGGATAAAAGGGTTTGGGTAGAAAAGAATTTAAGCCTGGCATACTGTCATTATATGATTGAGACTGACAATGAATAAAAATAATAATTTTCCACATGACTATCCAACAGCACATCCAACAGCCTATTAAAGATATCATCCAACAGCTCAGCCAACTGTTCATTGAATTAATAAAAATGTATACCTATATACATTCTTGTGCTTATTCATTATCTTGTAATTTTTTGTGTTTACATTATATTTTAGTTTGTTTTGTTTGTGTTAGGGGGGAGGGTACCAAAATGTGCGCCAGATGTGACACATCTACCTACTTTTGAATGGTATAAATTTATAGATAATTTATGATAGTTTGTCATGGAGTAAGTATTTTCATGTATTATTAAAACTATTGATGTAGTTCTGTTCAGTTCTATCGAAATGGAAAACATATACTAGAACATGAATTTTTAGGGGTTTTTCCTCTTGATAAAGTTCCATATTTACGTAATAAACAAGCCATAATTGTCAATACTCAATAATCTCGTTGAAGAACATTGGTTAGAAATATATATGAAACCTAGCAAGATATCTGTATTTGATTCTATTGGTTTCTATTATTCGGCTTTAATGGTTTCGAAACTGCAAACAATTGGTAAACCTATTGTGTATAATAAAACTATGTTTCAAAAACCATGGACCTTAACATGTGGTCAACATTGTTTAGCTTGGTTATTATCCAAGCGATTTGATTTTTAATAAATGTATTAATGTTTTGTTATGTTTTATTATTATTATTGTTGTTGTTTTTATTATTATTATTATTATTATTATTATTATTATATTATTATTATTATTATTATTATTATTATTATTATGTATTTAACTAATATTTAATTAATGACACTGCATGATCATGACATGATTTACAAAGACATTGCACGATACGTGCGTGATTAGTAACAAAGAACACTGCATACGCACTCAAGACTGTATGTAATTTACAAAGAAATCACATACATACTTTTGTTTGTATGTGATTTACAAAGAAAACATGACTACAAAGTATAGGATGCATGCGTAAAAATCTCTCAACTATATGTGGTTATTGCTAAAATGTGATTCGCTAAATCCTAAAAATTTGATTCTATTTATAAGCATTGACAATTTCCAAATTTGTCACAATTATTTCAAAAAATCTTTCACCACCAACTACAAAATGAACAATAATATTTTAAGAAACCTGTTAACATCTGAAACCAGTAAGGATTTTTAATTTAATTTTTATTCTATTATTTATGATTTTAGATTGGTTTTTAATAACCGAATATCAAGACCAGCTAGATGAAGTTACCATTATTGATGATGAAATAGGTAAATTTTAAATTAATTTTGGTTGATTTAATAATTATTTTAGAAAATGAACTTATTACAATTGAAGATAGTGAAAATGAAGTTATCATTATCAATGATGATCTCGGTAAATTTTAATTTTATTTTTTCTGTATATTAAAAAAACGTTTTAGATACTACAGAAGATTTGGACTCTAATGCTCATATGGAATATAATCACATTTCGGTTGAAAATGCCCACATTTATGTTGATTCCCCCGCTTCTGGGGAAGATATGCTGGTGGATGCCACCGTTTCTGGGGAAGATATGAAGGCCCTCTCTTCTATAGAGGATGATGACTCTTCGGATTCGAGGGATAAATGTTATTTTATTATTTATTTTTATTTATTTTTATTCATTTATAAAAAGTTAAGTTAATGATATTTGAAGTATTATTAAAATAATACATTAAATTTCAATAATTTATAATAAGTTAAAATTATAAAGAAACAAATCTATTGATATTATATATATAAAGACTTGAAATATTACCATAATAGTTTACATATATTATTTTTTCTATAGGAATTTTATATTATAAATATTGATTTTACCATAATAGTTAGTGAATTATAGTTTATTATTAGATACTTTATATATGAATTATTTATTTTAATTTATTATTAGATACTTTATATAGGAATTATTTAACATAATAGTTTGCAGTGAGCATGCAGAGTTTATATAGGAATTATTTATTTTAATTTATTATGATATACTTTATATAGGAATTATTTAATATAATAGTTTGCAGTGAGCAGGCCGATATTATATAGGAATTATTTATTTTAATTTTTATTAGATACTTTATATAGGAATTATTTATATTAATTTATAGTTTATTATTAGACACTTTATATAGGTTTTGTATGTATTAATTTATTATTTTTATTAGATAATTTATATAGAAATTATTTATTGTAATTTATAGTTTATTATTTTTAATAGGCACTTTTTATCCGAGATATTGAATCTCACCTTTAAAACACGGCGAAAGATGTCAAAAGGACATGAAAAAATATTACCGACATAGATTTAATGGCATCGACTTTTTTATATGTGCCATATGCAAAACCTCCCAGAGCGTAAAATATAAAGAATTTTATAGGGAACATGCAATTCATTTAAATTCTTTTAAGTTTAATAAAATTAAACTTTTTAAGAAAAATAATAAAAATAATATAGATATTTTGTATATAATTCAAAATAAATCAAAAACTAAATCGAATAAATCGAATAAAAGGCCTGCTGAAAATATTAAGATTCCTAATAAAATGATTAAAAGAAGTCATCGAAATCAGTGATGATGATAACTATATTGTAAACATTATAAATAATGTAAATAATGATATTATACCTATTATAAATAATGATATTATACAATTCGGATGTTCTTCATTAGAGAATTAGCCGAAAATATTGGTAAATTTAAATGGCGCTATCAAAACTTTTCGTTTTGATATATCTGATGTGCAACTAATTAAAATAACTTTAACTGAGCAAATCAGTAATAAATTAATTTTTGAAATAAATAAAATGGAGAGCGTTAAAATTCAATTCACAATATTAATTAAATTTGAAAAAGATGGTGAGATCCGTGACAATTATTTTTCGAATAATGTGGAGACATTTTCGGACAACGTTTTAAGCGAAGGGGTTAATTAACTTAACGAAAAAATTGAACAATTCACCCATTTAGGCAGTGGATGGCGTGCTATTAATATTATGGAAATGCACTTTATTCTAACTAAATATGTTACCATTAGTCGCCTGTTAGGACATAAATACATTAAAACCCCTTCTGCATTGAAAAATAAAGGAGCTATAGTAAATATAAAAAATAATGACGACAAATGCTTCCTTTACTCCATTCTTTATTTATTAAAGAAAGATATAATTAGTGAAAATCCCCAAAGAGTTTCCAAATATACAGAGTTTTTAGATGAGTTAGAATATGATGATGTCACAGATTGTCCCAAGAAACTTTGCAACATACCAAAGTTTGAAAAGAAAAATACTAATTTAAAGTTAGCAATTAATGTGTTTTCGTACACACCAACTGTGAAAATTGATATCCTTTATATTCTAGGCGACTTACTCAGTTATAGCTAAGTTCAAGGATAAGAGTAAAGGGTTAGGATATAGTGAACTGGTTTTCTTGCGGCCTAAATGTTATAGCCTGCTAGGAAATAAATCAACAATGCTATTTAAGGGTGTAAAATTACCGGGTGCCGACATTAAACACCAATTTTATTTACATTTTTATAAAAACAATACTATTATGTCGGTATTTCAAACTAGGATAACGACCCGAAATCATCAGCTGTCTACTTTTAAAAATTCAAAAATGGCATTAAATAATCATGACGATAAGAGAGCTTGGGTAAGGAAAAACTCAAGTTTTGTATATAGGTCATTATAAAGGGGTTGATGTGCTTGATGTTGGTAATAATATAATAATGCCTGAAACCGATCCAGCAGTTCGCAATCAACAATTTGACGAGATTTTTGACAATGTCATTGATATTTATTAAAAAATTTGTAAATATTCGAAAAATAAAAACTTGTAAATATATTGTCTTAGTTTAAAAATTATGATTATTACTATTTTTAGATTTATTTATTATATATCGAGTTTTTAAGATAGATTTATTTTTTAATATAATAGTTTGTAGTGAATATGCAGATATTATATAGGAATTATTTGGCTTATAAAATAATATTAATAATAATAAGACCTTTTAACAATAATAATAATAATACTAATAATAATAATAATAATAATAATAATAATAATAATAATAATAATAGTAATAAAAATTAAAATTAAAAAATATTAATAATTAAAACACTACTTATAAAAATAAGTAGTAATTTTAAATTAAAAATTTTTAAAAAATAATAAGACCCTGAAAAATTTTGAATGACCTTGAAAACATTTTGAATGACCCTGAAAATATATGACGAGTCATCCAATGACCTTGAATGAGTCATTGTCTTTGTTTAAATGACCTTGAAAAAATATGATGTGTCATCCAATGACCTTGAGAACATTTTGAATGACCCTGAAAATATTTGACGAGTCATCCAATGACCTTGAATGAGTCATGGTCTTTGTTTAATTGACCTTGAATTTTTTGATGACTCATTTCCTTTGTCTCAATGACCTTGAATATGTCATGGTTTTTGTCTCACAAAAAATTTGTAATTTTAGACTTAGAAAAATTTTTACACGGGAAGGGGGAGGGTGTGGTGGCGGTGATACTCCCGCTACTACTGAAAAGTTATCACGAAAAATTATCTTTTTAGAATAAAATTTTGTAATTGATTATTGTATTTTATTGAAATCTTTGAAATTATGTTAAAGTCAATACGTTTTGTCAAACACTTTTTAACTATTTTTTTAAATTTATCCAAAGTTTAACAATTATTCTTCTATTAAACGTTTTTTTTATAACATCCCTATTTAGATAATATTTACCCTTTGAACACTGATATTAAACCAACTCAACCGCTTAAAAATATCAATAAACTTGATCCTCATCGATAATTTCCCCATAAAATACATGGTTATTGACTATAAACCCAATATGTTACCAATAACTAGTTACTGAATCAATAAATATTAATGATAGGTTACTGACCAACAAATTTTGAAATAAATCACATAAAAGGTTGAACAAAAGAAAAACAAGTTGAAAATTTATTAAATTTTTCACTCTTTTATCGATCCTTGATGTCTCCAAATTATTTGGTTGCTTAGTTACCCAGTTGTTATCAAACGAAAATTAATCAAATTCATTGAAACCAAATCCATTGTTATGATTACTTGCTATCAACTTCTGAATACTGATAACTCATACACACTGAACAATCCACTGATTAATAACTGAACAACAATCACTAGGTACTGTATACAAATAACTGAGTACTGTACAACTGACTATATACATACTAAGCATTGAATAATTTACTTATTCATTAAAATTCCATATTTAAATAATATCTACTTTTTGAACACCGATATTCAACCAACTTAACCCATTTAAAAATGAAATAAATATTTTCTCTTAATCATTTCCCCTTAAAATACCTAAATATTCACTATACACACACTCACAATATGTTATCAATAACTAGTTACTGAACAAATCAATATCAAAAATTGTTTACTGACCAAGAAATATTTAAATAAAAGCACATAAAAATTTGAACAATCAAAATAAATACAATTTCAATTAAAAATTTTATTAACTTCTTCACTTTTTTTTATATTTATTTGTTCAGTAACTAGTTATCGGTTACCTAATATGTATACAAGTAACCGGAATGAAGTTCCTAACCCGAAAACCTCAACATGTAGTGGATAGAAGTGGAAAATATCCAACCTTATTCTTCAAGAGTGGAAAATGCAGGGTAATGTGTTGCAAGAGACCATTACAGGAAGGGATCTCAAATATCCGATTCAAGATTTACAAATTCAAACATTATCTTTGAACATTGACACGGTTTGTCGAATCAACTTGTACGAATTGTCTACCAAAACAGAAAACATTTACGAGACTTGTCAAGTATAATCCGTTATGTGTGAATGTATTTGCAAGCGGAAAAGTCGTTGTCATGGGGATAAAAACACTGGAATACCACAGTCTAGTACAACAAATATTTAATTTTATAAAACTTAAAATTAATAATCTTAATACTAGATTACTTATTAAGCACTGATTGTGTTTAAATAGATTGAATTCTGACGATTGTAAAAATTCAAAATGAATGACGAGCAAGAAGCATACATATTTGAAACAATTCTGATGAAGATGGAAGAGCTCTTTCCGAATATAAAGAACAAGCTTTCGTATTGTGCGCCCAAAATTTTAGCTACACGGATTTATCAAATGACAGGAATCAACATCGAAGAAATTGTACGGATGCATTACGAATCGTATCAAGGATCTGGTTGGAAATGTTTAGATGACTGCATTGTTTGAGCAGATCCCTCAATGTTGAATTGTCCATTTAGATGTAGATGCTGCGGGGACTACAAGAAGAAGTTGTCCATATTTTGTTCGCAGAACTAAGAAGAGATTATTATAAGATGATTTGTGACGATGTAAATTAAATAAATTTTAATTTGATATTTTTACGTGTTTATTTTATGTTTTGTTTTTATGCATTTATTTTTAGGTATTTATTTGTTGAGAATCAATTTTTTATTAAGTTTTTAATTGTTGAATTATTTATTATTATTATTATTATTATTATTATTATTATTATTATTATTATTATTATTATTATTATTATTATTATTTTTTTTTTTTTTTTTTTTTTTTTTTTTTTTTTTTTTTTTTTTTTTTTTTTTTTTTTTTTTTTTTTTTTTTTTTTTTTTATTATTATTATTATATACAATTTCAAAAAAATTTCTCAAAAAAATATCATCAAAATAAAATCAAAATAAATACATTAAATTCAAAATATTTTTTCAAAAAAATATCATCAAAGAAAATTAAAATAAATACATTAAATTCAGAATGTTTTTTCAAAAAATGTGCGCATACAAAAATTAATTATCTTGATTACATAATTATATAATCAAGATAACCAGAGATTAATTACGCAACTACGTAATTAATCCGTCGCAAAAGGGGGAGGGTTTGTTCCAGAAAGCTCCTAACTACCTACTGCTGGTATTGTTTCTTAGCCGTCTCCAGACAGATTTGAGTATATTTGTATTCTCAGATTTATGTATGTCTCAGAAAAATTGTTATAAAACATTCAAATTTATATTTTTATAAAGCCTATTCATAAAACATTTCACTCGTAAAAAGTTTCATAATCAAGTCACCAAGTGCATACATGATAGTAAATCAAAATAAAATTGACTGTCTGGAATCAGTATAGTGATTCATAGGAGGAGTAGCAGTGTAATCCGCAGTAATCCCCTGACCACCTGTTGATTGATGTTGAAAAATATTAATAAATTATACAATAAATCCCATCTTGAACAATAAATTATCGTTACTTTTAAACTTTTTAAAAAAATATATTAATCTTTATGAAGGTATTTCTGATACTTCAACAGCATCGAAAATTGAGTTCAGAGAAGATTTTTAAAATTTGTTTATCTTTTAAATTTATTTATTTTTATAAAATTTGCTGCAGAATATATCCAGAAACTTCCACGACATTATTTATTTCTCACAAAGAAAGTCATCGAAATAAGTAAGCTTTACACACTTTCTTGAAGAAAGATGGAGAGGCTCTAAATGTATTTATATCGATGAGTGCTCATTTAAAACATGGACAAATAAAAAAGTTGACAGATCCAGAATTGATCAAAGATTATATACTTCTGTCCCAACAAATAGAGGTCCAAATGTATTACTAGTTCTCGCGATCTCAAAAAATGGAATTATCCATTCGAAAAATATCTGCAGATCTTTCAAAAAAGAATCGTATCAGTTGTTCATCAATGAGTTATCTGAAAAACCAGATGGTACAGGGTACATCCATATACATGATAATGTCTAAATACACAACTATATCGTCTCAGCAGGTAACAGAATGGAACATTCACCACCATACAGTCCATTTCTAAGCCCCATTGAAACCTTGTTTAAAAACATTAAAAATGGGGTAAGAAAAATATCCTCTCTTCAAGGATTTAGCACAATGTCTTTCAATAATCGATGTGAAGCGGTATGTCAAGCAATCAACGAAGAGCTCCAGAAGTCTGAATATAGCAATTTAATAAATAATTATTAAATTTTCAATAGATTTTTCCCAAAATGTATAAAACATGAAGATATTTTGGGTGAATTGTAAATTTTGGTATTTAAATTAATAAATAAATGTCTTACATTTTTTCTGAAATTCCCAAATTCATATAAACAATCATAAAATTCATGTATAAATTATGATTAAATTGAAAATTTTACTGAGATAAAGAACATTCTAAGCTCAACAAAGAAAATTTAAAAAATCCAGAGTCGTACTGAATGTCCTAAAGGTCGGGTTTAATGACTCTTAATGTATCTTGAGATTAAAATCATCACCATTTGATTTACTTATTATTTTCATGCACATTAATCAATACAAAATTAACTTTGATTATTGGTAAGGAAACCCAAATTCCATATTCGTTAATTAAGATAAACTTTTGTTGAATCTGAATTATGTTTATATTTTATAATATTTTCTACTAAATTTGACTATGAATCAGATTTTGTAGAAAATATTATGTCAATTATAAAGAAATCAGAGGTGAAACACAAAAAAAGTCCTTATAATTTTATAATATGCGTTAATTTATAAATATTTTTTGTTACGAGAAAATGCTACAGAAACGAAGTAAATTGGAAGATGGACGAGAATCAAGAAGCATGGTTTGACTATAAAGCGAAAGATATTTGTATGGAGTTGTCTGGGTAACAACCATATAGTCTTCAAAAATTTCAACGCCCAGAAACCCAACAGAACATTTATTAATTATTATAATTCTATTAAACAAATTTCGCATAATCAATTGATAATTATTTTTTAACCGTTTCTTGTATAATTTCAAAAATAATTTAATTCACTGTTATGAATTTAAAAATAACTGATTCAGTTCGATTGGTTGAATTCTATTCATTGGCCAATAGCGTGTCAGTTTAATCCGAATACCTATAAAATTAAAATTGGCTATCCTTCGTTGAATAAAGTAAACTTTTTACGGGATTAGAATTCTGTAAAAATTCCTTCTGATCCATTTTCTATATTCAACGCCACATACATTGGCATGACTGCCGGTCATTTCCGCTCACAAGTTCTCGATTACAGTCGACTTAGCGAATTGATTTATATTAGTAAACACAATTTTGTGATGCAGTATGAAAATAAATGTAAAATAGTTGTTTTAAATTTTAAAATGTTTCATCGAAAATTTATTAAAATTTTGTTTAAGTCTCGATTTTTATCAAATTTAAAAATGAAATTTTTTTAAAACTTGAGCAAAATTTATAATTTTAGTAGAATATTTTTCTAAATTTGTTCTAAATAGTTCCAAGTTCAAAGCTACCTGACGATGACAGTGAGTTTGTCGAAATATATTATAGTATAATATATATGGTGGATTGGCGGTTTAATTTATTTATTACTTCAATACCAATATTTTGTGATTTTTTTTAATAATAATGATAATAATTAAACAAAATATGAATGTATTTTCAAGTTATTCTACAGTTAGGCCATACTCAAATGATTCATTGTGTTGAAAAATTTTCAAAATTATCTATTTTAACATGCAACTAATAGAAATATGTTTTCAAATTGTTTATTTTAATAATTGTGCTCTTTCAACCTAAAAAATTCAATCTTCTATAGTTATGAATTCTACAGATTTGCTGTCATCAAGTTTCTTTTCTACCGATTCTTTTTTTTTCTTGTGTTTTTTTGATCGATGAGGTTTTACTTCTGCATTTGATTGGGGGTACTGCTCACGAACTTCAAATAAAGATGATATGTCTCGAGACGATCCCGAATCACTCCAACCTGATTTTGTAGGCGTTTGCAATCGAATTATTTCGGGGGTTTTCATCGGACTTTTACTATCTCCAGTTCTTGGACGAATACTCAGCTCATTTATACTCTCTTCAAATAATGAATTTCGGTTGCTTTCGTTTGTATGGATTTCAATTATAGTTGAGGACCGTTCTTCCAATGGATTAAAAGCTTTAGCCCTCGTACTTTTTCTAGTCTTTCTTGAATAGCCTTTTCCTGATTTAGTTTGTTTTGCAACTGTCTGAAATAAAATTTATCAAATAATAGAATTTTTAAACAACAATGGAGATCATTCAGCGAGACTTTACTAAAAAAATGATATAAATCTAAAATAGTAAAACCAATATATGCACTGCAAATTATATGATATTCTGCGAGAATTCGATGTTGACAAATCATTGAAAGTTCTCTTCATGCAAGTACGCCTTCATGGAAACATAAAGCTCTGGATGATTCACAATCTATCGTGAACTGGCTTCAAGTTTACGGATTTATTGGATTGGTAGAAGACAATTAATCTTTAGTCGGTCAGAGTTACAACTCAATGATTTATTTTTCTGTCCTCAGATCAGATGAGAATATCCACTAAACCTAAGCATTTCATAAGACGGAGGAAAAGTAACCACCAATTTCAATTATAGTGATGAATGACTGGAATCTGTATCTTGGTTATTAGGAATTTCGAAACGGGTTGTGTTTTTGATTGAGTGGTATACCTTAAATTTACTTGATTGTAAAGTTGTCCAGAGGGTTTGACCTGTTGGAGTATATAAAACCTTTATTTATTCTTATGAGTTGGATTGTTTGAGAATGGAGTCAAAATTGTGTGCCATAGTAAACAATCTCCATGAGTCAAAGTTGAAAAAATCTTTAAAGAGAAAGGTAAATAATAAGCAAAATCACTTAATGGTAAACGAGTGAAGCCGAATATGTTATGTAGAATTAAGTTAAAAGTGAATTTTCTTGATTTTTGAATTGGAACAATTTTTCATTAATTTATTTCAACATTTAGATAAATTTACTAATCCTGCGTCACACACATACGTACACATATATACAGGACCAAGGACAGGATTATGAGGCCCAAGGCCACAACTAATTTTCAAGGTTTTTTTCAATTAAAAATAATAAATTTTGTGATATATTTGTATTTTATTTTAAAATTTAATAAACTGAATTTAGTTAAGAAAAAAAAGCTTAATAGAAAGTTTCAAATCACCCTTCGTATCTTCAAAGCGACAAATTTTAATAATAATTTTAAATATTAATACGCTATTACTATTAATATCAGGCTGTACAAAAAAATTTGAAATTTTTTGGCTTGCTGAAGCAGTTTTCTTTTGTCGAGCCTATTTCTTTCTTTTATCCATTTCTTTCTTTCTTATGTACACTTTCTATTGATCTCGTCATCTTTATTTAAGCAATTAAATTAATTAAAATAATATTTATTTATTATATAATAGAATAAATTGAATAATAAATTAAAGTTTAGGGAAATATTTGATTTTTTTCAATAAAATTGACCATTTAGTCAAATTGACTGATATTGTTAAAAATATTTTTAATAAGTTAAAAACACAATCCCTAATCTTGCACTCTTCGATCTACTTTCGCCCGAATTTGTCCAGCACCCCATAGCTGTAGCGCTACATTTCAATGCTTAACATCCTGATTTCGTAATTCTGCATTTCAATAAATAACTCCGTAATTACGAGGCCCTTAATCAAGTGACGCCTGGGACCAAATGGCCAAAGTGCCCCCTCCATGTCCCAACCCTATATATATATATATATATATATTTGAAACACAAAAATAATAGTTATAATATTAATTATTTATACACTGATTTAATTTAACATGTTTTATTTTATTTTACTTTGAATTTAGTAAACATTGAAAATAAATATTTACTTTTCATCTACTCCTCGACTTTGATTCATGAGAGTAGCTGCAACTCCACTGTCACCGGCAGCAGTTTTGTTTTGTCTTTCCGCTTTTCTTTTTTCAATTAATTTCATTTGTCTATCTCTTTCTGTAAGTGCTTGAGTATCTTGTTCTTTGAGTTTATTTATAAGTTCTTCTTCCTAATTTTATTATTAAAATATCAATCGTGATAATAATAATAATAATAATAATAATAAAAATAATAAAAATAAAATACAATAATTATTTTTTTACTTTGTCACTGGAAAAATTATTCTTGATACTGATAACTGAGTTACTTATTTCGTTTTCAGTAGTTTCGGAATATTTATATGGTTGAGCTTCATTAAGTCTTAATTTGTAAGCTGTCCCAGGTCGAACTCTAAATATAAACTAATTATGGTTTCACCAAAAACTTTTGACATCTATTTTTTGGTAAAAATAATATAACAAACATATTTTGTTCTTGCTGTATACCAAACTTTCTCAAACAATTAGTACACGATGTACTTATAGTTTGACAATCATGTCCACATATGAAAAAATACCGGTTACATCCGTTGCTGGACCGGTGACTACGATTTGTAGTCCTTTTGTATATGCAATAGTAGTGAGCTCTTTTTATTTATTATAGAAACAAACGGTAAACACAAAAAATAATTAAAAGGAAACAGTTAATTCTCTCTAGCGTCACTTTGGAATTAGCACAAACTAATTCATCTCCACTTATAATCGAAGTCTCGAAAAGATTTTCCACTCATTTTACATCTTCTAAGTATCCCTATTCCGTATCTACTATGATTAACATCATTCTATTTCCATTCTAAATAATGCAATGCTAAAGTCAGTAAATAGAGAAGTCTTTCAAGGTGAGCTGCAAGTTGATGTTCACTTATTTTATAATTTATGATTAGAAGTTAAAACGTTATTTTCCAACGACAAGCAAATCTCCGGTATTAACTTGTTAAAATATCATAAAATAAATTAAAAAATTATATTTTTGATCTATAATCATTGAAATGGTAGAATTCAAATGTAAATAAAAACCAAATTGCAAATAAACATTTATTTAAGGTTTTTCGATCCTTTTAGTAACATTCGCAACCAATTTAGTAATCTTTGCAATCAACTTAAAATTTTGCAATCAAATAAGTAATATTCGCAATCAATTTAAAAATATTTGTAATCATTTTTGTATATAAATTTTAATTTAAATAATAAATTTTTTACGCTTTTCGTTTTAATTAAGGAATGTTTCAAATTAATGATCGCGGCGATGAACAAGCATGAAAGGCTTTTCCATAAAATTCAAGAAAGAGCAGTCAATAGCGAAGACTTTAAATATGCACTAAAGCATGTATGTGATTCAGCAAATATCATCAATCCAATCTTCATTATGGATAATGCTCGGATCCACCATTACCGAGGATTGGCAGAGGATGAAGAGATATTGAGGTTTCCATGAAACCCCTCCCGCCTTATTCACCATTTCTGAATCCAATTGAAAATGTGTTTTCAGTTTGGAAAAATAAGGTGATAAGAAGTTGTGTTATCAATGAAGACGGGTAATTTGGGAAAATTTTAATGAGTTAACATTGAAGCATTGCCGGTCCTTTTATCGAAAAATGCTAAGTTATGTCCAGAGATTCGAAACTGCACAAGTAATTCTTGAATAAAGTTTTTATGTATTAAATTGTTTTGTAATATTAATTAATTGATTGTAAATGTACTAAATTGATTTGCAAAATTTTAAATTGATTGAGAATATTCCTAAATTGATTGCGAACATTACTTATTTGATTTGAAATTTTCAATTGATTGCAAAGATTTACTAAATTGGTTGCGAATGTTACTGAAAGGATCGAAAAACCCTATAAACATTTTCTGTAAATATTTCTAAAATTATATTAACTCTAAATTATGTTTCAAATTTTATCAGCATTTAGATCAAGGTCCAAATTAAATAAAAAATGCGTCAAACCTAATTGTTTAAATATCAATTAATTTAAAAATGCAGTTTTTATGTTAAATAAATTCGAGTAGAATTTGCATTCGTTTAAAAATGATGAAAATGAATGTGATATTATTGCGGCTAACAATCATAATGAAAACAATTGATACTTTGAACAAAAATTGCAGAGTTTGTTGTTTCTGTTTATTAATCATATGAAAATAAGCCAAATTGGGTTAAGAATTTTATAAAATTGCTCCCTTGTGAACATGAAGTCATTTTCTCTGAATATTACGAAATCATGGTAGTTGGCAACATCTAACATGTTGTTAAAAAGAATAAGTGACCATTTTGTTGTCTTATTTTTGTAGGAAAATGTTTTCATTTATTTGGTCAAATACCCCTCATTTTGATTATATGTAGGAAAGATGACTTAAATTTACAAAAGATCTTTTACTTCCTATAATGATGAGCAAGATTACGCTTTATTGGACATATTTATTGGCAGTATAATGTTGATTACGTTGTCAAAACTCAAAGCAATTGATAAAATTTTTGTGAAATGCCATGTAAACTTCTTGCAATGATGATATAGAGATAAAGTGCAAATTTTTTTTCAAAAATATTCTTCATTAGTTTATAAACCTGATGAAAATTTCCAAGAACTTCTACAAATAGGAAATTTAATTAATTATTTATTATCGCATTCCTGGACAAGACGGCATTTACCGACATTTAACAAATCAACTATTAGGACAAGACGGGAACTCCAGACAGTTAATGCATTACAATATATATAACAATTATACATGTGTACATATAAAAAACACTATTATATTCCTGTGTAATTTATGGTTAAAACTATGTCCAGGAATGTGTTAATTGTATAAACAGAAAATAATGTTACATCTTGTTAGGAAATTTAAAAAAATCTAAATTATGATTTAATTTTATTAAAATACAAAATTTTAGCTATATTGCTTTATTTAAACAACTAGCTGAATTTTTCAATTATAAAGATAACTTTATTCATTATTTCGAAAATTTCGTCTATTATTCAAATATATTTAATTTAATATTCACTAAGAATTTTAATATTATACTTTATATTTCTCGCAATATAAGTTATATAAATTATATTTTGATAACCCCTCCTCTATCAATGATTGACAGCTTCAAAACAAGTCTACCATTAAAAATTGCAACGAATTTAACAATTCATTTAATTATTCATGGAGCTTTTGGTTTCTAAAGAAAATCATTTCAATTAAGAAAAATGTAAACAAAGTGCTTGGAGAGAAAAATGCTTTCTAAGTTTGAATGAAAATAACAGAAAAGTCAAAACAGTTTGTGATCATATGTCCAGAGCAGTCCAATTCAATGCGATAGCTGTTTTTATTTGAGAAGCATCAGCAAAATTAGGGTGTCCATGAATATTAGGTTGTTTCATATGAAATGTGTTTTTTTTAATTGTTTAGGTATCTAAGTATTATATAATTTTTCAACAAGGTGTTTAGTTTGAATAATATTTCATAATATACGGCTGTTTAATATTGCAAGGTATTATTAAAATTAATTAATTAATCTTTACTTTACATAGATATTTATTTATGATGGGTTATAAGAATTAAAGACTACTATTTCTATATGAATTTAATTTAGGACATACGGATATAAATTTGGCTTTTGGAGAAGGTAGCTTAAATGTTAGAACCTTACAGAGGTAGTTTGCAAGGTTTCGTTCAGAATATATGAATCTGGATAATTTGCCTAGGGGAAAACCAGGATTTGTCCTTAGTGATGACAATTTACGACGCATTATCGAAAATAACACCCCAACAATCAGTCTTCGATTTTGCAATCGAACTAGGAAGTTCATCCACGCAACTTTGAGGCACTTGGAATCAATAAGTAAACGAAAAAAATGGATAAATGGGTTCCCATAAATTGAACGAAACGCAAAAAATGAAGTGTATGTGAAACAAAGTGTATGAAGCTGATGGAAGCTATTTTAATTAAATAAATATCATTTTTTTTCTTATTGCTATTTGTTCTTATTATATAATTATTGTTACGCATAATATCTAAAATTTTCAACAATTTAGTGCCATTGCTGTTGAGATATATATTGGGTTATTTGTTATTTTCATTTATTTATTTAAATTTACTTATTGCATTTTTATGTTTTTTTATCATTGTTTATCTACATTAAATTATTATTTATTTTCGCTATTGAATTAAACTTTTCTTTTAAAATGAATAAATCAATGATAATAAAGGAATAAATAAATAAAAAGGTGAATAAGAACAATTTTAAGGACAAATGTTCTGTCGAACCAATATGCATCATTTATTAACAAAAGTTACAAAAAATATCGATGTTTTCTAGATTCAACTCTAGCAAAATTATTGGTGTATATAAATATGGTTTTTATATACAAAAAACTCTCTTTGTAAGCAAACTATTTCGGAGCATTAAAACAAATTTTCTATTGAATTTTTATCACTCTGAACATGAAAAATTTTGACTATAAAAAATAATTTTCCTTTTCATCACATCCGACCATATAATATTATTTTTAAATGTATTGTTATATGATAATATATAATTATTAATTTCTGGATTACACACTTTTGGTTGTCTCTATCAAGTGGTTAACCACAAAAATAATAATTAATTACTACTAAAAACATAGAATAAATTTAATTGAATCTTACAAATAAAAATTAATGGGAAGATACAGTATTGCATATAAAAAAACTAAAATATAAAATTTAGCACAAAATCACAAAAACATAAAGTAAAGTGCTAAAATTAATTAAAATATAAGAAAATAAAAAAACCAGAAATGATCGGATGCCAAATGATGAGACAAATATGAATATAGTAACATGAAATCGATTGGGGTTCCTAGACAAGATTATTAGAGAAATAAAAATTAATTAATTAAATGTAAAAATAAATAAATTAAATTTGAAAGGAACTTCCTGTGCATGATAGGTGAAATGTTAGTCTGTCAGGTAAAATAATTTAGTTTTTCGCCGGCTTCTCATTAGAAAATAATTTGTTTAGATATCGTGGTGATGAATGTGTTCCATATAAAATTAATTTTTAACTTAGTCAAACTCTCACAAATAGTAAATAAAAAGAGAAAAGTACAATTTTTAGAGTCCTTAGGCGAAAAAATCGAAAAAGCAAGAAAGATTCTATGGAAGTTGGTCAAATTTGTTTAGATACTATTAATTGAGGCGATCTCCTGCAAGCCACTCGAATCGTACTAATTGAATAGTATAGAAGTTATTGTGTTGAGTCATCATTCTAATCGAGAACACGTGAAGTTAGATCTACTGTATAATTATACCGAACAATAAATAACAACTCAAGAATTGTTTTAAAATGAAAAAAAATAATTTTTGACAAGTTCAAATTTAATAATTTTCTAAATCGCATGCTTATTAACGGAGCTCAGTTGAAACTTTTTTCCCAACATATTTTTAAAATGCCTATTGTTTATTAGAACTTTTTATATAAAAGTTTATAAAAATTAATTTTGATATTTCGAAAATATTAAATGTATTAAACTGAAATATATCCGATTTTCTGATATCATAATTACTTTTTTTTACAAAAAGTGAAAAAGAGTATTTAGTCCATCTAAATATTCAAATGAATAATATGTCTGGGATAGTACTAAATAAAATTTTAATTATCTCCCAAAGGATTTTAAATCCTTCTTCCAATTTTGCACTTCAAAGGCATTTTTTATGTTAAAAGAAGTAGTTTTCCACCAATCCGCCCAACATAAATTTTGTCAGAAAACTTCATCGTTAGTAGGGCTTGAATGATTTACATAGGAAATGTTCTTTGTACTTTTTTTACATTGTAGGAGGAAATGTAGACGTCTTGTCTTATGATCCTTCCAGTTTATGAAGCAAAATCATTCCACTATAACTTTTATTTATTTGGTGAGTAATTTTTTATAATAAACAGCCAGTTTCTAATATTTTGACCAAGACCATTTTATTTATAATTAAAATAAATTATTATAAATCAGAATAAATTATCGCATTATTTTTTACATTAATCAAAGCAAAACTATAAGAAATTGGCAATGAAAACTAAATCAACATCAGGTAGAAGTGCAGTAAAAGATATAAAATATGTAAAATTATATTTTACACACTTTTTTGGGATTTACAATTTGCTTAGAAAATAAATGCTTTCTTTAAAATTTATATTTTGGTTTATTAAATAAAAATACTGATATATCTGCTTATTGCATACCGATACTTTATTTAATTACTGACTAATTATTTTGTCAATTCAAATACTCATCATTTTTATATAAGTTTTTATATATTACTTACTGATATTTAATTTTAAAAATTGTAGAGAATACCACAATTCTACTAAATTGATTCGAGTCAACAGTTCAGATTTTACTGCCAAATCTGAAAATAACCTGGATTTTTTTAATGGAAATATTTTCATATTACTAAAAATAACTTACGAGAATAATGTCCCCAGCCGCATTTATTCAGTCCTTACATCAGTATTAGTTATATAATATCAAGGCATACTTTCGAAATTAACAAAATATAACTAGTCATAACAATTTTAATTTCAACAATTTAAAATTTATTAAAATACGATATTAATTTTTAATGGATAAAACTTTAATTTTTAAATTTAATTATTTATTTTATATATATATATATATATATATATATTTATAATTTTGCTAAAATTGATTCAATCTGTGATTTTTTAAAAAAATTAATAACGATATTAAAAAAATATTATTTTATTACTCTTTCGGCCCAGAACTTGCAGGTCGAGCGTAACTCGGAACATTATTCACCGGAGCATTATCATTTTCATTTCCCTTGTGCCTGCCGACGGCTTTCAAATAATTGTCAACCGCTTCATGATCTTTATCGAATGCATAATTAATTTTTGAAATCCTTTTGGTTTTTTCTCTTTTTTCAACGAATTCCAACAGTTTGCTGCTGGCTTTTTTAGATGAATTTACATTGTTTTCGTTGAATTTTTCTAAATTTACAATAATAAAAGAAAATTCCAATCAGTGACAATGAACCAGTTCTTCCAGTGTTTAATCGAACTCCCGACGATTCACACCGTAAACCTTGCAATATGCCATTGATTTCGTTTCGAGATTCTTTGATCATTTCTAAAAATAGTTCCGATTCTCGTTGAATCAACACATCTGTCGCTTGTAAAAATTCAGCCTTTAAAAAAAGATGAAAACTCACTCAACAATTTTTATGACAGACCTGTAATTCCGATGGCAATTCACTGATTTTACGTTGCAAATCGTCTTCGGAAAGCAGTTCTTTATTCCTTGGAAATTCCATCGACATTTTAATCTTAATATTTTACAAATATCCATTCAACTCGTCTACTGAATATATACCCCCAAGAATGGGAGACTTATCTCTACTATCTATTGGAAAATGCATGCATTTCTTGGGCAAGAGAAAAAGCTAAAAAATAATGATACATGCTATCAAAAATAATAGAATTGGTTAAGAAAAACTATTTTTGTTGTGTTGCAAACAAAAAAACAACTCTATTGTCAAAATGTCAATAGAAACCAGCTTCATACATATTTGGATTATTAAAAAATTCTACCAAGTAAATATTATTTGTTTAAAATAATATGAAATGAGCTTAGAATCTTTATTGTTATTATGTATGGGATACATTTCTTACCTCACCTCTTTTTGATTATAAATAGAATTTGTAAAAATACAATTAAATTTAAAAGTATTTCAAATAGTGTTTTGTTTTAATAATAATAATAAAAATAAAAATAATAATAATAAATATAATTATATTAATAATATAATATAATAAAATCTGCATAAAGACGCCAACAGGTTCATTAAATATTCCTATAAAACAGTGAAAACTATGTAAAATTCCTTTTTCTTTTCTTGCATTTTTCTTACTTTTATCTATTGTTGATTAAATATTATCTGAAATTAAACTATAATTAAAAATAAATTATTAATAATCACATTTTAATAAAACTCATATTATTTTCAAACTAAATCTGCTACAAATTGACATTTTATGTGGTTGTATTTTAAAAAATTAACTAGCCGAACATACTAAATTTTATGTTCACATTTTAGGTAAATTAGATGATTGTGATTATATTAGGGTGTGTTTAATTAATTGTTTAATTGTTCCATGTTTCTATTTGGATTCACTAATATGTGTCAGCGTTTGTCTCGAGTACAATGTGTATTTGTCTGCTTACAAATTTGTTCCTGAATCAAAATATCCTATTTTAAAGAATATAGCGTGTGATTTACACCGTGTAAATTGATTTTCAGTTTTGGTACAACTTACTACTGTGAATCTTTGTATTCAACAATGAAATTTATTAAAATGAAGTATCGTTCCCAGCTAATGAGCGAACATTTAACTTAATTTATTCTTACGGTAGTTACAAGCTATAAACCAAATTTTTTTTAATTTTCTGGCCAATATACAAATTCATTCAATTACTGCATCTACTAGTAAACAATATTTTTTTAAATGAATTATAAAATAAATTAAAATAAAGATTTTTTTAAACCGTGAAATTTAAATAATGTAAAATTAACACATTTTCTAATACTCTCAAAATTCTGAAAGATTGATTTTCGGCTAAAAGGATTAATTTAAAAAAAAATAGAGACAATAAAATTTATACATTTAATTTTAAGAAAGATTTGTGCCAAAATATAGATTTCGTTCATTTATCACATGTGATGATGACCTAAAAGAAATTATCAAACAGACCATTTGAGGTCTGGATGCCGCATTTTGGCACTGTGCGCGCTTTAGCTGATTAACCTACGAATTAGAAAACAGAATAACCGACTAATATTTCTTTATATATATATTTGTATTAGAACCCAATATAAGTAACTCGGATATGAAATACGCTGCAGGTTTTTGATTCACGCAAGATTTGCCATTCTCTGCTATTGCACGTCAATCGCAAACCAACAAAGAACAAAAGACCAAGAGCAACGACAATTAATGGTCAGAGGATCATTTACAGGATGCAGTGAAAATATCCCGGTGGCAATTTCACCATTAATTCCTAATCCGTTTGTAGAACAAACATCTGCACAATTTGCAACCGATTGCGCATTTCTTTGTTTTCTTCTGTTTAAGTCTAATGTAAAAAACAAGTTTTTTCTCAAATGAAAAAATGGATACGTATACTGTGGGCCAGTCAGCACAAAAAATGGTCTTTAGATTAATGGGAAAACATTATATAGTCTGACGAAACTTAAATCCATCAAGTGCAAACATCAAAGTTACGTTTCATTCGTTGCTTTCCTTCAGAAATTTTGTTGTCTAGCACACCCGGGCCCACGATTCAGAGTGGTGGTTGACAAATGATATGCTGGAGTGCTTTTGCTGACCGTGGAATTTTTTCTTTAAGAGAATTTAATGTCAGGATGAATGATAAGTCTAAAAAATATGCTTCTAGTAAATTTAAATGTGGCTAAAATGTCTCGAAATAGCATCAACGCCATAACTCGATCCAGGGACAAAATAAATATAATTAACATTTAGCATTTTTAACATGTGAAATTATTTTATACTGAAAAAGATATTTTTTAAAAAGTTGACAGAAATTTAGTTAGGTTTCGATTTGATTGTTTGATATAACGTTGGCTATTCAGAACTTAACTGACAACTAGAAAATAATATTAGTTAATTAAAACAAAAGAATGTCAATTAAGGAAATAAAATGTATAGAATTAGGATGAAAAGTAAGTCTGCTAATCAACTGAACGTAAAGTAAAAAAGTAATTTAAATTTAAAAAGAAAATAGTTGAAGTGAAAATTGAATAATTAGCAAAGAAATGATTTCAATTAAATGTTTTCACTCGTGTTGGACTAAGATTCATTAATTTATAAATTAAAATTAATTAATTAATTTAATGGATCATTTTTTATGAATTTGACCGATCAACAAATACAAGCACCGCAAGCAAATAAACACAAAATAAACAAAATAAAAAAGATGGCGGATATGGAATGTCACTTTAATCTGATGATTCAAACCGGAAATTTTGAGTTACCCCTCAAGCAAAAACCACACAGAAACATCGTATTAGAACTGAAAATCCACATATGTTCACTCAAGTCGTCAAAGCTAGACGACTCACCCGAAGACGAAAGTTCCCTGTCAGATATTAGCGTTTATGAACAATCGCACTGTTCTCCTCCCTGTCATCTTTAATTGAATCTCGAAAGTCAAACTGCACTTTCTGGATTATCCCATTTATGTTGTATTTATAACTTTTGTATATTCGCATCATATAAAATTAGATTGATTAGAATATAGTAGTGTTGTACTAAATATATGTATAATATTCGTACAAAGGTTATCTTGATTTTGGTAAATTTCTTTAATTTGAATTCGAATGCCTGCAATAGTTTTATTTAATTTTTATTTCAGTTTGTAGTAAAGAGTAGAATTCCAATAAACTAGTTTTCGGTGAACAAAGGTTTCTTACAATGGAAAACAATAGATAATTTTCGGTATGGTTAGAACGAGTAAAAATGAGTGTCAAAGTACTTTTGACCGAGTAATATATCTCCACAGGCATTAGTTTAAATAAAAGAAAAGCACCGGGCAAGGTAAGAGGTAGTTATTGAAAGCGTACGACTTTCTATCAACAGCTAGCAAGAAAGAGGGTGTGCTTCAAGGAGTATAGATGTGTGGGATCACCTCCTCAGGTAAATCCGCCAATACCAACGGCGAGTACTGAACAACCTCACTCACAGGTATGGTAGAGGAAGATCATCTATGCACTAAGACTCAAGACATTTTTTAAGGACCTAGTTGCCAACACTCAAAATGATTCAAACAATATAATTTTTACATCAAGTAAAGTTCTTCCATAAAATTACATGCTTTTCTAAAGACTTTTTTTATTGATAATAAGGATCAAATATACATGGAAACTACCCACATATATTTCTAACTAACAAATAAATTATTGGTGACTCACTTTTTTAATAAACAAAGCTTTCAGGATCAGACACGATGAATAAAACCGGTTCTAATTCATTTCGGGCAGTCTTTTACCTATCATTGTCCCACCTCACTTAACCTACTATTTAGCACTTGTGAGTGGTAATATATATAGAGAGCAGATATCCACTCGTTGCTAAGAAAAAAGATCCGTATTGCCTTACACATAAGGTTACTTTTAGCTGGAGATAAATGATACACCATCAAATTTTAGACATTTAAATTATAGTTAACAAGGTATGCTCTATAAATTATCAATCACAATATAGTTAAAAATATAAAGTTTAATTTTTTCAAAAAAACCTCCCAGATTTTTCATCCTATTGCTCCCTTGGTTTTAATGCGACGAGCCAACCCTACTAATAATTATATAAAAACATAAACTAATAATATTGCCACTTAATAATTCTTAATATTTAATAAACTCATTAAATTCAGTCTCTACAAAGAAAATGACAAATTATGTGACAAATAAAGTTTTATCTTTATCTAAAAATAATATTTACATTATATTTCATTGCAAAAGATTTGAATTTCAATAGAATGTGAAATATTTGCAAATTGAGTAAAGCCAGTGAAATACTTTGCACAATATAATCAATATAATTGCATTAAAAAACAACAATAAAATCAAAACCAGTCAAATACAATAAAAGAAATTAGTTATAAAAAAGTACAAATTTTTCTCCACAAAATCAAAATTTAACAAACAGCTCATTCATATTCCTAGAAGTCAAATAAATCAAACGAACAAACTGAGAATAGAGAAAGAAAAGGATTAAATACTGAAAGAAATAAATTCAAGCCCAAAATACAATAGAACATTAAAAAACCATAAAAAATCAACACATCTAAAAATGATACAATTCTCTATTAAACTGAAATAAAAATAACCAAAGTAAAGAATTTGAGATTCTAAACTGGTTCTTCTTCTGACTGAGAGATTTGAGACTTCCCCAATAACGGCGGACTGGGCTTATGCTGGTTGTGAAACTAAAACAGACAATATAAAATAAAATATATTATAATTGTAATCAAAATAATATGCATCCAACAGCAATCATTAAAACAAAAAAATCTGAAACAAAAAACAAATTATCATTTTAAAAATGACTTACAAATCACGATTGCAAAAAAGTATATTTATTATAAACAAAAATGATATTGTTACAAATATTCCAAGAAATAAATATTTTACGTAATATCAAACAATACTTCTTAAATGAAAAGTTAAAATAAAATTTTTAGAAAAATAAAATAATTTTTACTGAATTAACGTTAATTTACTGATTCCGTAAACACATTTTTGTTATATATTTCTCTTAAATAAGTAAATGTCAAAACGCAAACAATTTTCAGAATTCTTAAATAACAATAGTTCCCTTTTAATAAAGCTGAGTACTAAAGAAGTATGAATGTTAATAAAAATGTATTATTATTATTATTATTAAGCACTAAATTCTGCAAGATTAATAGGTATCGTATCAAACTTTGGTCTTGAATTCAGACGAAAAGCCAAATAGAAAAATAAATGAGAAATCTGTGATGATCCAGAACTTTGGCCTAAATAAATGCTAGATAGTAAAAAAAGAGTCTAGACCAGAGATTCTAAAAGTGTGGCTCTCGAACTGTTGAAATGCGACTCGTAAACTACAAATGTAAGATCGTAGATCTTAATTTAAACAAAAATATTTTGTATTTTTATTTAAAATAAGTTCAACTCAAGTGAATCCAGCCCAAATGCAACCCTATTTGTACTTTTGACTTCAATGATTCATATAGAAACTAATTTCTAGCAAATTTCAAGTTTATGTAATTATAATATACATGCATCATAATGCGCATACATTTTTTGCAAAATATATGTGTATTACAATCTATTATTACTTTTACAAAAACATTTTTGAGTTTTGCCGCTTAAAATATTTTTGGAATTTAGGTTTTGGCTCCCTTAAGTACAACTTTGTGAACCTCTGATTTAAAAAACCGAGACATATTGTTCTTAGAATGAAAATTAAATAATCAAGAAAGACTAAATAATAATAACGTTTTTTACAATTGGCTTATTCTCTGATAAGTTATGGAAAGAAGTATGAAAGAAGCTAAAGGAAAGTGAAGCAAGCAAAACCTTATCAAATATGCACAAAAGAAGAAACAGAAAAAATCATAATTTCTAAAATAAGCAAGTAAATTGATACAGGAATTCATGTAGAGTTATAAAGTTATTATTATACTTATTATTAATCTTACGAATTTTATATTTTAATTAGATTGCAAAGTAATATATGTTTGATAAGATTCAAAATCAAACCGACTTGAGATAAAATTTGAGTACTGTCAAAACATTACGTAAAATAGAAATATACTTACAACAAGAAATAAGAAATATAAAAAATAAAATGGCCAATAAAGACATTAACAACAAAGGGGATTCTATTTATAAACTCTACACTACACTTAGTAAGGTTGAGTCAATGTTTATTACAATCACAACCGCATTATAGTAAACCTAATAAACCATGGTATACCATTGAATAGCAGAATCGCAGCCATGGCAAACTATAGAATAAAAGAATCGCAATCATGGTATACCATAGAATCACAACCATGGTATACCATAGAATCACAACCATGGTATACCATAGAATCACAACCATAGTATACCATAGGATAGTAGAATCGCAGCCATGGCAAACCATAGAATAGCAGAATCGCAATCATGGTATACCATAGAATCACAACCATGGTATACCATAGGATAGTAGAATCGCAGCCATGGCAAACCATAGAATAGCAGAATCGCAATCATGGTATACCATAGAATCACAACCATGGTATACCATAGAATAATAGAATCGCAATCATGGTATACCATAGAATCACAGCCATGGTATACCATAGGATAGTAGAATCGCAGCCATGGCAAACCATAGAATAGCAGAATCGCAGCCTGGATGTACCACAGTGGTAGTGACCGTGTCAATAAAGAGAAACATGCAACACTAATCTATTGAACTAATACAAATTAAAAAACTTGCTATTAGACTTCAACAGAGCTCTCTTAATGAAAATAAAAATTGTACGAGTAATAAACAAGGCCAATGAAAATGATAAAAATAATTATGTTAACATTAGTTTTATATTAAATAATTTGTAATTTATATATTATTATTTATATATCCATCTCATGCAAATAAAATATAATTATTTTTATAACGGTAAAGGGAAAACTTAGTTCTCCAAGTTTTGTTGACGGGATCATGCAATAAAACGATTTGATTTATAAGAAGAATAAAATAACTTAATTTGTATTTCCCTCCAATTTTGTCTGATAATAGATCAAAAAACTCAACTTATGCACAAATTCATAATATTCCGTGAGATTGAAGAGAAAACTGTCGTTTTATTGAGAAGAATTTCAAAGGTTTTACTGAGTTTTATTAATTACTTTAATGACCGAAAATTATTTATTATTTCTGCATATGTAAAAATATTTGATGCATAGATTTTGACAAATTTAGATATTTCAAATTAATATTAGATTTTATATATTAATAAAAATATCCCTCTCAATAAGCGATATTCCATTGGGAATTTCGATATATACAGCAAGACTTCCATCCCAATTCCTTCAAATGATCTCATCCTCATACGTATAATTTCTCGATATACAATAGTCAAACAAAAAATCTAACAGTAATATTTCCAGTAAATTTACCAGAACTCAGTAGAGTGAAAACCGTTTATTGCTACCCCCATAAGTTAAATAAATTCCGAAAATTATTGGGAATAATAATTTCAAAGACCAGTAAATGTGGATGATGTTGAGAGGTTTAATTTATTAAGAAGAAATATTATTAATAAATATTAAGAAGAGAAAAATTATCTTGGATGGAGTACAAATCATAGATATTTATTTGAGTAATCAAGTTACAATTCATCGTCAATATTTATTCTGTCAACGTAACTTTAACTGTTTCCGTAAGCAGTTATATCAAACTCCGAATTTAATACAATGCAAGGAAATAATAATGCAAAATAATAACAAAAAAAAATTTGAGACAATTCAAATTCAGAAAAATAATTTTAAAATGTTTGCACTAAATCTTATTCTAGAACTTTGGACTTACTGACATTGTTTAGGAATGCAAAAAACTCATAATAAAATAATTAAAAATAATAAACCAAAAATTTTCTGAATGTGATCAATGCTTTTCCAATTTGACCTAAATGGATCAGATATGCCTATTTTTGTCTTATTAGTTAAATATAAGTGTTAAAATATATTTCATGAAATTCTGTGGTATGAATAATGAATCGAAAATTTATGTAAAATTTTAAATTTAGCCTAGCAACCTTTTTTGATATAATTTTTACAATGGGATGTTCGGTTAGAATACCACAAAGATGTCACAAATTACACATAAAATGGCAAATACATGTACAAAGATGTTTCTTCGAACTTTTAGTCGCAATTGCTAAAATTTCCTTTTCCAAATAACATAGCTCAGGGTTAGGAATTATGATAAGGGGCCAGGGAGCTTTAACGTTTATAAAATAAAAATGCTTGTAACTTAACGTTGAACATTTGATTTTCAATTATAAGATACGAATCTTATATGGAAGAAAAAGAACATGAAATGTTAAGCGAGAAAACACGATTTGTTTGAGTTTCTTAGAAAATAATGTTGGTTTCAATTAAGATTTGAAAAATTTTAACATTAAACTTAAATACGTATTTTAAAATTTGCGAATCCTTCAATTTCTCCTTTATAACAATGCGAATAGCAGTACTGCCGTAACACTCATCCCAAGAACAATTTTATATAGCAGATAAATTTTCTTCTTCGAGAAAATTTTCAACAGTAATACTTCTTTAGTTATTTCGGAAATTGACATATATTATTGTAAACATTTTATTTATAAATATATTTCATAAATCACATATTTATTTGTAATTTATTTGTTACATTTTACATTTAAGCGCAACATTTTCTGTAAACATTTTTCATACCACTTTGAGTGTAAATATACACGATTAAGCGAACGTTATATTTCTATACAAGTCGTATCAACTTACTACACGAATCTAAAAACCCCATGGATAGGAAGGAATTTCTACAAATTTGAATAAATATATATCTACTACTATTTTAATAATTTGAAATTTTATTACATTTATATAATTAAAAATGGATTTGACACATTTTTTAAAAAGCTAAACACAAAAATCAGATGAGCACTCGCCATAAGCAGCTGGCTATATAGATAATTCGAATACAAATTTTCGAGCATAAACCTAGAGACTTCCAAATACAACATTGTTTATTATAATATAAAGTAAAAACATAAATGTTTAAAATAAGGAATATATTAAATATATATTTTTAAAATGAGATTGAATGATTGATATGAAATGTAAGAATTATTGTGAAAAAACTGTAAACTGCTAGAACATGAGAAAATAAAGCGAAATTATGAAGTGAAATTTGCTCATTATTTCTTGACCAGGGAGTGGTTTACCTGAAACCTTATAATATTTCTTTAAATCAAGAAGGGAAATTTTTTTGGCCAAAAATGAATATTTGATGATAATATTCAAAAAATAATACTCGAGTAAATAATTTTAAATAATTTAATACTCATTATAACCAATAAATAAATAAAATACAATTAAATATAAAAGAAATAATTAAATAAAAGAAAACTGCAATAAAAAACTCTTCGTACAATATATTTCGACAGTTTGACTGTCATCTTCAAGCACAAAAAAATAAATAAAAACATTATGAATTAACTGATAATTTAAACAAATTTTTTTATATATTAATTTAATTTTTATTATTAAAAAATATTTAAATACTTTTAACTAATTTTAAAATTTTTTATTATATAAATATTATAATTTTCTATTTATATTATAATTTTAAAAATAATGTTATATTTTATAAATTAAATTATTTTAATAATATTACAATTTAAATTTTTTTTAAAATAATACACAAACATGATTTAACGGCGCCCCGACTTTACTGCCGCTGTTAAACGCCGACAATGCCACCGCGACAATACCGCAGCCGACATAAGCGCCGGAAACCAAAATAAATTTAAAAAAATGTTTTATACAGTTTGTAGGAATGCTGATTACTTCGATTTTAATTTATTTGTTTGAAAAGTAATATAAGCATATGTCATTTAGAACAAATTGACTAAATCAGAGAAAGTTGTTGTCATGGAATTGATATATATCATATATAATTTCTACCATTAGGAATGTGAATAATAAATTGATGAATCACATAATGCACTTTCCAAAAATGCATTGATGTTTCATAAACTGTAAACGATACTCGAGTATTTTGAAAAATACTCGAATAATACTCGTAAATTATAAATGATCAAATATTTCAAAAAAATCAATTTAATATTAATTTTTATTTTTATAATTTTAGTCATGGAACAAATCCAATCACAGAAGCACAAGGAACATATTTTGCATGAAGGATATCGGTTTCGGAAAGCCAATAGTTTGACTGATGGCGGAACGTCATGGAGATGTCCAAAAAAGGGTTGTGCTGGACGTATAAAGATAACTCGAGATGGCGTTGTAACTATTGTCACAGAACAAACATATGCGCCAAATTCAAGTTAAAATGAAGCAATCAAAATAAAAGTCAATATTCGAGAACGAGAATTAACGACTATTGAGACACCTCGTCAGATAATTCAGCAAGTTACCGCCGGACTTCCTTTGGACATTGCCAACAGTCTTCCTGAATATAAGTCTTCTCAACGCACAATTGAACGACAAAGAAAGATACACGGTGTTTCGTATCCTTCAGTAAATTCGATGGCCGATATCGCAATTCCAAATGCTCTTAAACAGACATTAAGAAATGAGGATTTTTTGCTCTGGGACTCCGGCGCAGATGACTCGAAAAGGTTCCTGATGTTCGGGACGTCTTCGAATATCGACCTTCTGCAAAAACACCGGCATTGGTTTATAGAGGAACATTTAAAGTGGCCCCGAATGTTTTTTTACAAGTGTTTAC
The DNA here is from genome assembly GCA_022537955.1 of Schmidtea mediterranea. Classification (NCBI taxonomy): domain Eukaryota; kingdom Metazoa; phylum Platyhelminthes; order Tricladida; family Dugesiidae; genus Schmidtea; species Schmidtea mediterranea. Next base: position 74,470,533 of record CM039679.1, on the reverse strand, counting down.
TATTCATGCTCTGATCGATACATCTGCTGTACCGCTCGTTTATTTTCTGCTCCCTGATAAGGATGAAGAAAGTAATCTACGAATACTACACAAATTAAAGGATTTGAAGCCATCGTTAGATCCGGCTAGTATTATGGCTGATTTTGAAAAGGCTAACCAAAATTCGTGTTCAGTAGTGTTTCATAGAGCAGAATTAGTTGGATGCTTCTTTCATCTGGGACAGAGTTTCTGTCGAAAAATACAACAATTGAATTTAACTGCAGCATATGGCGAAGATGAAAATCTTCGAACGTGTGCCAAAATGATGCTCGCCCTAAGTTTTGTGCCCGTGGATGGTGTTTATATTTCATTTGAAGACTTAGTGGACATCTATCCGCCTGAGTTGGCGCCATTAATTGACTACTAGGATGACATCTATAATGGGCGGCAACGAAGAGGCAGACGTGCGGCACCGAGGTTCGCCATTAATTTATGGAAAATGAGAAACAGGGTAATTAACGAACTTCCTCGTACCAATAATTCGATGGAAGCGTGGCACCAATCGTTCCAGAAAACATTAAATATCGACCATCCCTTGGTATATAAATTATGCCAACAATTTATTAAAGAACAAGACCACATAGAAATCTTTGTGCGAAGTATGATGAAGGCTTCAGACAACCAAGTGCTTCAAAGTGTAAATACGTTAAGTTAAATGAAAGGCTACGAGTTTTAATGCCTTTATATGATTGTGATAATATAAGTAAAATAGAATATTTAAGAAGGGTGTCACGTAATATTGAAATTTAAATTATATATATTTTTAATTGTTTTTAAAAAAAATATTGTCTGTATTATTTTATCGCATAATTACACATTTTTTGTATTACGTACATTTTTTTGTATATTGTAGTTTTTCAAATACATTTTTGGTTGAAAACCTATTTTTTTAATTTTCTATAATATAACTATTTAAATTTTTGTGTGCGGCGGTTTTGTCGGCGGCGGTATTGTCGATTCAGCGATTTAACATACTTAAACTCTTTAAATAAACTCTTTATAAACTCTTTATGTATAAAATATATTATAATTTGAGAAGAACTAGTCAAAAATTATAAGAAAATATTTTCTACATGGGACGGAAAGAAAGAAAAATAAAAATCAAGAATAATTAAAGAGCGAAATTTATTTTTCACTTGTTTGAAACAATGTCCCATTATATATTCTTTGAATTTGCATTTATTGTAGTTTTTGACAAAAGTTTTCAAAATTATTAAAAAATTCTAAGCAATTCTAAGACTTTCACTTTGAACTATATATAATTTATCAGAATAAAAGAAATTAACAATGACGCCCCAGGAAATGAATTACAAAAAAAATTATCAAATGCTGTGTTATTAATATTAAAAATTGTGTTTTCAATTGAAAAATATTGTAATATTTTCCAAATTTGGTATTAGACGGGTTGAATGATATAGCATACTAAATAATTAATTAACAAATCGGGGATCATTGAAATTTAATCACAGATATTTGGATGATAAACAAAATCGTAAAATATAAAACGAATTGCATATAAACATCTCCTACGTTAAATGAGCTATTGTAGACAAAACAGTAGATATGATACAATAATATTAGATTTCAAAGAAAAAATAAGTAGCGAATAACCGTTAGTAATAACTAATAAAAATATAAAGCGGATAAATAAAGTGCAATGATCATTTTCAAATAAAGCTCACTTTAAAACCATGAAAAAATGATTTATGACTCTAAATGAAATCAATTGTAGTATTAAAATTTTAAATCTGTCATTTAAAACAAAAAATTTGTTGGAATAATGATATATTGAAAATTTCTCAACGGAATCGGCAAATTGTGCAATCGGATCTTTGTGACAAGCTATTTGGCAAGGATTAAGTAAAATCTAATCAACTAATGCACCTGATTATTACAAGCTAATTTAAGAGTCAACCTGGAAAAGGGTTTAGCGAAATGTAATCAATGTAACTAATATTCAGACTTCCAAAATAACTGAGAAAGAATTCAAAAATAAACTTTCCAATGACCTCTCACAAATACTATTTGGAGTCGTATAATTTTAGGTAGGTGATAATTGTTGTGACGGTCAACTTGGCGTCCGGAACATTAAACTATTTATAAATCTAAGCTAAATGAACTATTTAAATTAATTTCAAAATATGAACCTGAAAATTATCGCTTAAAAAAATACATAATTCAGTAAATGGTGAATAAATAAAAAAATTCAAAATTGATGAATTGGCAAACAAGCCATTATTCTGCTCTTACGACAACATTTAATCATGATTTGACTAAGCCACTGCAGGTAGTCACTTCTAACAAAAATCTTGGTTGCATGAATGAGCTCCCTTTGAAATTTCTGGCTACGTCACACTAAATGAATCTTAAAATTTTCGAGACAAACAATTTTTATGTTATAAAAGTGGTATGTTATGTAATTCTTATTAATTTTTTACCATTATTTCGCAAAAATAGAAGAAAACATAATCTCTATACTATAGAGATTTTGCTTTCTTCCTTATATTCATGATTTATTGACATTCTTTGATGAGTTGGATTTGAAAATTTATTAACTTTGGAAACTTTGAAAAAAAAATACAATGGAAAATAAAACTTTTTTTTAAAAATCCGTTAAAATCTTCACGAGTGTTAAAAATTATGATTTTTCTCGGGTGTCAATTTACTTATGACAATGCACGGTATTTACCCTAGCAATTTTAAATATTTTTTTTATTTCCCTCGGAACACGGACTGAGAACCACTAGTCTAAAGCATACTCCTAATTAAACTATTGCGTTGTAGTTTTTCGGTAAATTCCCGCGTTTCATTTATTAATTGATATTGGTCCAAATGATGGTTTAAGACGGGGAAAGGTGGGGAACCTATTCATTTCAAAAGGTCACATTCAATTATCTGGTTCAACATAAGGCCGTAGCAAAGAAAACGTTAACGCAAACCCCTATAAACTAATATTTTAATTAAAAATTTTAATTCACAACATAAGTTAGTCCAAACGCAATTTGCTGAATTCATTACATTAAAAAAAACTTTTGATTCTCCTTTTGGTGTTTTAATTTCGTTAAAATAGCTATAAACAGCACTCCTTCTAATTTGAAATACTTATGGTCCTTATGAGTACTAAAATGCTGATGAACATTTTTCAATGTTGATACAGTAGTATCACAAAGTAAACAAATCATTTTATCTTTAACAGAATCAATATAATATTCCAATTCCCAGTAGTTGTTAAATAATCTGTTTTGGTTCCTTAGCGATCTCTTGATCTTCTTCGACATGATTGGCTGTTACACAAACAGAATTATTCTAATTATTAGAATCTAATTTAAAATAAAAAGAAAGCATTAAAAATTAAACCGCGCCAAAAAAGTACCAAAAAAGCAAAAAAAATTGGCATCAGTCAAAAGGCCGCACTAGAATAGCCAAGAGGCCACAGGTTCCTCACCTCTGGATTACTTATATTTTAAGTTTGTATCAAAGAAAAGATTCATCTAATTTTGATGACGTAAAAATTAAAAATAAGGAACGCAAAGCTAAAATTTGGACAAGTGCATATGGCGGATTATTAATTTTCAAAAACGAAAAGCGAATACGTTTTCAACTAATAAACTATCGCACAATTGACCTGTTCTGAAAATGTTTCTATTATCTTATCCCCAAAACTGTACGGCATCAATACATTTTTCCAAAGAAAAATTTCAAGAACGTCTAAATAGTTTCCACTCAATAACAATAATTCTTAATCTAATCTCCATAGTTATACAATTCGGTCTTACGTGAACTTTACAGAACTTTTAATTTATTGAGCTATATAATTTTTCATAACATTATGAGAAAAAAAGAATAAAATCTAAAACATTAATTCAAATGAATTTTTAATAATTTAGTTAGTTTCCCCAGACCTTTAGCTCAGCTATATATAGGTTACAGCTGATATAAAATTAAAATCATTCTTACTTTTGAAAAGACTGTTGAATCCTAATTGAAATGAAGTTCATAAATGAATAAATAGTAAACTATGAAAAACAACAATAAAATTAAAAAATACCATTGTATATCTTCAATGTTCACCTGGGAATGAAGGAAATTAGAAAATCTTTATAGTCACTGGAAAAAGAGTTGGATAACCAATTATGCCAAATATTTAGATTCCATAAGTCAATTAAAGCATGACATATAATATAAGAAAGCAAACGACGAAAACGGAAATGTCCACATCACACCGAATCTACTAATGTTATCATTAGACACAGGCAACGTCCATAATTTCAATCAGTAACAATCAGTTTTCAAATTTATATGCTTGAGATGGTTTATATTTTGATAAATCGCGTAATTTTGTGATTTAGGTCTTGGTCAACTAAAGACTTCGATAAGAATTATTAAACACTAAAGCACATTCCTCTTCCTGGTTTACAAAATCTTGGCACAGTGATATGATACTTCGATAATGCGGGAGACTGAAATAATTCCCCCAGGGTAAAATCCCCTCCTGAAGGGAGTGGCACGCAACAAAATGTCAATTATAAAAGATTCAAAAAAGATTACTTATCTATTTAAATTATATTTATATAAATAATTCCACTACTGATAATTAATCATAAAAAGATAATGCGAAAATAATCATTTAAAAATAATATATAATAATAAAAATATTAATAAAAATAATATATCAGATAAGTGAATAACAAAAAAAGCACTTGCTGCAAAGTATTTATTATATTGTTGAAAAAAGTTTCTATGATTAAATAATCCTCTTCAGTTTCTTGCAGATTTGTTATATTCAGTGAGAAAGTACCAAAATACTTTCTGATTTTCGATTAAAAATTTTTTAAATTTAAAATTTTCTTTCTTTTAAAATTTCTTTATATTAATTAAAAATTTTCAAATATGAAATATGAAATTTTACTTTTCTATTTTTTTATTGTCGAATTTAACATTTTTTATTTATTAATTTTCATTTTTTTCTTTTTTTTGCAAACTTATTTGTACTGTTTATTTTCTTCCAACAACATAATACCATCCTTAATGATCATCGCAAATCTCTGAAGAAAGAAAAGCGCAGGCTTCTGTTTGTCAACTGCAACTTCCAATAAAAATCTCTTCAAAATATTTGTAATACAATATCTGCAAACACATCCAAGTTCAATAAGTTCCTCGTGAACTCAATTGATTAACATTCTGACATGAGCAGTGCAATTCTCATCAATGGTGCTCCTGTCAGTATTTCCAAGTTCCGGGACTTCGTGCAAAATACATTGAACTAAATGACAGCCGATAATTTCAGCGAAATATTTTTCACAATGAAAAAGTATTGTCCTAGATACACTGAATTTAGTATTGGTTTTTAGTTGAGTGAAGTCAGTTATAATTATGCGAATTCACCGTGTAAAGATAAAAAAGTCCTTCAAATAAAAATAGACACTTCTCAAAATCCCGCTTGAAAGATAAGAAAATCCTTAATCTCAACAGAAGATGTCATATTCAAGTTCCGAATAAGTTTTGAATATAATAAGACTATGCAATGCTTTTTTAATACAACAATAAAACTAAATTCAAAGAAGAAAAAAACCTTTTTCGCAATTACTGCCGACTTTTTAAAGGAATCTGCGACTAGTTTAGATGTGTGTTGATTTTTCATTTGTAACAAATCAGCCTTCAGGATTATCTCGTTTGTTAAGGTAGCTTCTCGTTTCATTGCGATCCGAAGTTTATCAGGTACGTCGGGAATCACGACAGCGATAATAGCCATAAAGAGATAGACAAGATTCTAAGTCAATTGTATGAAATTTGACAAATGAAAAACTAATTACTTCAAAGAGGTAAACGAATACAACTTTTGCAGCGAGTATTTGCCAATAGACAGGTGTATATGAATAAGGTTCATATTTCGTTTCCCATGGCGGATGCCGAAATCCAGAATATCTTGAATAGAAAAATGCTGAGACAAAATGACTCAACAAATTGTTGTACCTGCAATACGTTTCATTAGTCCCCAGGTCAACTTATGACCACCATAAAGTGTGGCGTTGAATTCCGATGAATTCATATAAGACAATGAAAAATCTGTGAATCCATTTAAAAATCCGTTTTCACTGTAACCAATAATGTAAATGAGTTTATCGATATAGGTCGTTGCAAAAGCGATTAATATTGCCTAAAACCAAAAATAACAAAAATGATAGAGTTAAAAAGATGAATAAAAAATTTTGAATCAATTGAAGTTTGCATCAAATATAAATATAATAAAAATAAATTAGACCAATCATTTAGTTAGTAAAAACCTTTATATTTTATATCATAGACCATTTTTATTAAAATTTATAACAAATGGTTAAATTTTATGCGAGTTGAGATTGGTCATGAGACAGAATTCACAGACGAATCTCTGTAAAACAAATTTCTAAATTTGTCTTGTGAAAGTTGACATTTTGTTTTTCCAATCGAAGTTTGGATGCGCTAAGAAAAGCGCAAAAGTATCCCTGGTAAAGATAAATTCCGATTTCATTTATCAACATTCAGTTCACATGGAACTACAACTATTTTTTTTGGTTTTACTTTTAAAAAATATTGTAAAAAATTAAATTAACTTAAAATAGAAAAAACAATTAAATAAATAACAATGGTAATTTATAAATAAGAGAAAAGCACTTAAAATATATTTCGACAGCTCAGCTGTCATCACCAAGCACAAGACAACTTTCATAAAAACGATTATACTTATAGGTGTATTAAATTAACTTAATCCATTAAAATTTTATTACCCTTAATAAAATTAATTTAAATCTCAACTCATATATTTAATTTTTTATTGAAAATTGTTTCTATTGAAAAAATTTTAAACTTTGCACACTTTTAAATATTGGAAAAAATGGTATTTTGCTACGGTTTATAACATAGCTTTATTTGCACTTCATGCACATTGAAATTGCAAATATATTGGTACAATTTACAGTTTATCATAAAAAATAGGGCGTATCTTAAATATATATTGCCTAGGTCAGTGTTTCTCAGACTTCTTTTGCTCACAGAACCTTAAAATAAACAAAAAATTTGCGAAATCCTACAAATTAAAAAGTTTGAAAATAAAGATTGGAAATAAATTTATTCTTGAAATTCTAGTTAATTATGTTTTACCTGAATACACATTATTTGATGAAACATTTCTGGATGGAAATTTTATTTAATATTTCAAAATATCCGTGAGAAATCATATAAAAATGATAATATTTAGTGGTAGATCTATTAATCCCGCGGAACCCTTAAGAATTTCCACAGAACCACAAGGTTACGAGGAACACCGTTTGGAAATTATTGGCCTAGGGTATTATTACGCCATAACAGGTAACTTCCCATGAGGTAATAAAGTTTGGAGACTTCTGATTTAATGGATGCTTTTTTATCAGACATGTGGTTACACAATCTTAGTTTATTGTATAAATAGATTTTTCATAATATAAATTTAGCAATATGAAGACATTAGTTAAAATATCAAAATAAATCCATGACTTTAAATAGTGTTTTATATTTGATGCTGAATCTAAAATTAAAAACTAAATGCCACTTTTGATGTTCTCTAATCCTACATAAAACCCTCGAATGTTGCGCATTTTCCATATTCTGGTGAGACAAAAATGTTTGAAATAGGAAAATTTCACAAAAAATGTGATTCCGTTGTACAAACAGACAAAAAAGCCGTTATCATGCCGTCAGTACCGTTGAAGCATTTGGACTCAAAGCATTTAATTATTATATTTTAAATATAATAATAAACTAAATTCTTTAATTGTAATCAATCATTAATCATAATAAATTCAAGTTTTCTCATTTCTAAAAAATCACTGAAAAATTGAAAATGTACTTTAAAAGGAAGGAATTAAAATCATGATTAATTAAAAATTTAACTTAGTCAATAAATATTTTATTAACAACTCTGGGGAAACCAATGCCAACGCCTACTTGATAAGACAATGAAAGAAAGTTTATTAAAATATTAACCAATCAACGAACGACTAACAAGATTGACATTGACGTAACAAAATTTTCAAAAATAGCCCGATTAATAAAACAATTCTCCAAGTCTAAAATTCAAAACCAAACAGCTTCGTAATTGCACTTGTTCGCTCAGTTCATTCCAGGATATTTATTACAATATAAATTACAAATATAAATAAATTCTGACAACAATGTCAACTTTAAAAGAATTCAACTCACATTTGATTTAACGGCAATGGTTGCCACCATCGACATGATGCTCACCCAGATCCCTAATTAGAAAAAATTAAATCCAATAAATTGTGCAAAATCAATAGATATTACCGATGTCTTTGACCCGCTGTGCAACAGGACGTCTCAGAGCTCTCGCGAATTTCAGCGCATCGCTGCGGATTTCAAACAAATTATTTGTCAACGCCAACAGAGGCGCAAGAGGAAAAGCCGGAATAAAAATTGTTATAAAACCAAATTGAATTACTAAAAAATTATTTACAATTTAGCACTTACTGATAAATAAAAAGTAACAAAAAATTGATTTAATAAATAATTAATACTATGAAAAATACATGGCCAAAATATAAAAATGAATTACTTCGTGATCTGACATGCGAGATCAACTCTCATCCTCATTTCTAGGGCACTTCCTAGTAACAACCTTTCGTTCACGTTTTCATAACATTTGCCGATAGGAGTTATTGTAATGAAAAGTTAAATATTTCTCGTAAAAAACGGTAAAAATAGTTGAACTAACACTACTCTCGTGCGAAACAATAGAAAATAAATTAAAGAAATATATCCCTTATATATCGCGAGGTTACTTTCAAATAGAATAATAAGCAAGGTGTACACTTACTCACGGGAATTCATTACATGGGATTGGGACTGTCCACAATCCGTTAAAAACGGAGTAATTTTATTATTATTATTTGAGATATTATAAACTGTAAAAATTTAAACAAATTTTATAAATTATCTGAAATCGAATAATACGTGTAGATTATTTAACCGCCAGTGTTGTTATTCTGTGCTGTAAACATTTGAATGAGTTTCACTGAATATTTTTTAAACCAAAATAATATTGGCATAAGATCTGTGTGAAAAAAGTATACGTTTTGCGGTTCACGATCAGTTTTGAACTGAGAAACACTGATCTAGATGTTTTAATAAATGATATTGAAGCCCCTCTTGACAGTAAATTAATTTATCGAAAATGTTAAAATCAGTGTTTAAAAAAATTTGCCAAATTAAAGCGAGAGATAACGAATTAAATGAAGAAATCTCGGAGAAAATAAAATTACGTAAGCGTATTTACTAATAAATTTTTTTTAAATGTGAGAAATCAAAAGAACCATTCAAAGAAATTATTGATTTGCACTATATGAACATATACACGGTGCATGGTGTACTCAAGTCTCATGACACGAATTGGAAGTGCGACAGTGAGTGTAGCAGAAACAGAAAAAGTATCAGATTATTTACAACCAACAACGTTAGAAGCACTAAAATTGGAAATTCTACCAGATGCTCCTTATTCCCCAGATTGTTCCAAATCAGATTACTACTTGTTACAATCAATGCAAAGCGCTCTTCAAAACCAGCAGTTTAGAAACCACGAAAAAATAAAAAAATAGCTGGAAGAATGGATCGCATCAAAAGACAAGCAATTTTTTTTCGATGGAATCCATAAATTGCTAGAAAGATGGTCGAAAATCATAGTTAAAATGTGCTATTAGAAAAAAATCTGAGGTTTAATTCGAAAAAAATCATGAAGCAACGGTCCCTTGGCCAGTACAACATAAAATTGTGAGTTTCTGCCGATTGGACCCTTGAGACACCCAAAAAATGTAACATCCAGATTGTTTTCTTATAGCAGATTTAATTTGAAAATGATTATTCATTTTTGAAGGTCTCAAATTACTTCGGAAAAAAATTCAATATATTTCTCTAAGAAATACAACCATAGATTGAGAACTTTATTTTGTTTGTTTTTTATTCGAAATTTTAACAAACAGTTCCGGAAAAATAAATGTCAAAATATGCACAACACTAACATTCAAAGATTTAAAAACGATTTCAAGAGAATACCATATTCAAATGCGGAATGTGTCTATTTTTGAAAGTCTATAAATAACATTCATTCACACCCACCTTACTTAAATAATATCACAACTTCGGAAATCTTCAATGTGAAATACTTGTTACTATCTTTGCTGCTCTATCACCAGATACTTTTGTTTTCAAAAAAGATTACAGCTAAGATTTGGCACAAATTACGTAAGGAAACACATAATAAAACCTTCCGTCTTGACTCGAAGAAAACATCAGAAACAAAACTAGCAATTACCACAAATATCCGAGACTGACGATACAAAATACTAAGACGGGTTCAAGAACACTTACAAAAACTTGTTCCCAAAATTTTTTTTCGACAAAATGCTCAACCCTTATACAAACATTCAGCTTGCAAAGAATCATAATTCCTCTTGTTTTCTTGGTGTATATTCAAATAAATTATCATCCAATAAAATAAATTTAAAATATAAAATAAAAATATGTTGATTGGTTAAATAAATTAAATAACAGTTGACAAGGGGAAATTTATGTTAAATAGAAAAAACATTGAAATGAAAATAAATGAAATGTTAAAATTTGTCTATCAAGTCGTTTGATATATGAAAAGTAAATATAAAACTATTTATCCAAAAATTATAACCGAAACCTATGTAGATAATTTTCAAGTACTGTTTCAAGTTACATTTAGAATTTTCATAATTCAGAGATATAGTCATGATATTTTCATGATATATTCGTGAGATCCGTTTAGTCCTGGTCGGTTGTAATGCAGTGTAAAGATAAACAATCAACTAATTTTATGTTATGAATTTAATTTTGGTTTATCTACTGTATTTATTCATAATTACAATAAAACCGACGCTTGAAAATGTGAAAAAAATATTTCTTACACATTTCAAGATATTCACCAAATAGAGGCCTAGGCCCGGGGTCAGATAGAATGTTATCCGCATAACAACGAATCAACTCAGGCTCGACTTTCCACGTGTCAATGCATTTAGGGTCAAGGATTGTTGCCTTGTCTTTGATAGCCACTTCAACTCTGTCTGCTTCCATTTCTGCATCACTTTGGTTGATTAGTTTCTCTTCTGCTTGCTTTAGTTTATATCTTTTCACCGTAGATACCAAACGACTAATATCAAGCAATTAAATACAAAACTCGTTTTTATAAAGTAATATTTATGAAAAATTTATTCGGGTAAGTACGATTGGTTGTTGTTTTAATATTACTTATGATAATTTTATGTTGGCATAAAAATAGTGGCAGCAAATAATAGGGACAGCCCCTTTTCCTTTATTTTACATACACCAAACCGCACTGAGATACATTCTCTATAGTAAGAGTTTATATGAAAATTAACTTAGATGTAAGTAAGTTGTTTTAAAGTAATTTTTAAGACCCGTATTCTGATTTTTACTTAAGCCCTTAAATAATACTTTTGTTCCACAATTATGTTCAGTGCATTGCTATAAGCAAATGGACACTGAAGAAAAATTATAACTGTTAATACCCATTAAAAACCGAGAATCGTCTATGAAAAACAATTATATTTCGTTCTCAAATATCTGGTAGATTTTCCCTTTGGGAATTGACTCTCATTCCTCTTGAAGGGCGACCAATAGACTTGCCACTGACATTGGCTTGCATTGTCGCTTTCATAAGGCCTTATTCAAGAGAAACCAGACATTTTTAATGGGATTTATGTCTGGCGATTGTGCACTCCATTTGAAACAGGAAATCACATGTTCCTCTAACCAGGTCTTTGTTGCTCGTGCAGTGTGGCATGTGTATGATGTTGCATAAAATGGGAATTTTCTCTTGATACGTTACCATTGTTATAGATGGAAAGGAATGTCTCATGAAGTATTTAACGGTAAACTCCGGAAGTGACAGACCCGTGGCAATGCTGTAGCTTTGATAGCTCCTTACATCATGACAGAGATGCTGCGTTTCACAATGTATTGGAGACAAGTGTTATTGTATTCTTGATACGGTCGACACCACACCCAAATACGACCTTTGGTGGAGAACTGTTAAAAGTAACTTTTATCATTAAAGATAACACGTTTTCAGAAGTACTGAGACTTTTCTCATATCCTTTTCCTATGAAAATCGATCGGTGTCAGAAGCAACTGAAGTGCTTGGCATAATAAACACAATTGTGAAAACACGTGGAAATGAGCTCTGTTATATAGCCAATGGAATATCATAGTTCGCACAACGTATTCCAGTCACACCGTTTATGATTAACGTTAGGGCGATGTAAATTTTGTATTTTAACTTTATTGTAGTCTTGCAATGTGACGTTAACTAACCATTTTAAGCATTTTTCTATTTTATGGATTATGAATTTTCAAGGAATTATTTATTTTATTTTTATAATTCAAGTTGACTCGTATAATCAGAAATTATGCGGATTTTTTATATTTTAACAATTTTTTTAGAAAATTATGATTTTTTATTAGAAATATGTCGACATTAATTGAGTTAGATCAATTTTAAATTACAAATTATTATATATCAAATTAATGAGAAATTATTTCTATTTTTGACCAAAATGTTCGTAAAGAACTCTAATGACTTATTTTCTCCTCCAGAAATTCATTTTGTTGCCATCTATCCTGCTTTGTGTCGAACGAAGTTTTTCGGTATTCCAAAATATGTTCTGAAATGGAAGTATTTTCCCCGATTTTCCATAGAATTTATTAATTTTATTTTGCCATTTGCTGAAATTCAATTAATATATGATATTTTTAAATTTTTATCAAGGAAATAAATTTTTTTTTCGGTTATCAAGCACATTAGAAGTGTCTGAATTATTTGAAAGATTTCCAAATTATCCAACAAGATCATTTGGGTTTGCTAGACTTGATCTGTTGTACCAAATTCCAAATATTGCTATTTTGATTATAATAATATTGCTAAGTCATTTTTGTAATATTCCATTTTTTATATATTTTTAAGTGATTAGTTAGAACATAATAGGAAAACATTGTAAAGTTGGTAGCAGAAATATGAATAGATAAACAAAATATAACAAAACTAACGGTAGGGCATATTCTTTAATGTGACTGATTATTTGTTTACCTATCATGATAAAAGCCAATTGTAGAGAAAGATCTAGCAAGCATCCACCGGCAGGGCACTGAATTATATTTATGAATATATATTAATTGACTTTCGTGTATTATTACGCCTCTCGGTTTGATCATAGAGCTAGATCTGAAACTTGGAATTGGTTGAGTAAATGGTTGAATGAAACCAATGTAAAAAATAGATGAATAGTTATTGATAAATTCAAGTAGGTAGAGTTTAAGTGTCACACTGCTATCATATTGTGACTGGGTCCGGTGATGTTCCATATCGGTAAGCCAAACCGCTACTCTGGAGTACACCTGGAAATTGCATAATTATTAAAAGATCAAACAACCTCTCTAAAATCTACCAAAGTTAAACTCATTATGATAACAAGAGACAATAGTGAACCAGTTGCTGCGGTTATTATACTTGACATGTTTGAAATCGTGCGGCTATGATGCATTCTCATCAATGAGAATGAAACCAACTTATAAAGTATAATTCCCCCGAGAAAAGCTAGTGCCATTGCAATCTGAAATACATTTAATTTTCTTTTATTCAATGGAATAGGAAGCAAAAAATTACAGATAATAAAACAGTTGAATATGTGAAAAACATAACGGGCATTCTTCTTCTCCAAAATGGAATAAATGGCTCTTCTTTCTAAAAAACTAATATTACTCACTGAGCGGGAAATAGATCAGAACTTTACTCCTGATATTAGATTAGTTTTTTTCGGGTAGTTTTTATCAATTAACGCAACAAATTCTGGCCTAGCAGGTTCATCCTCATATTCCATATCATGGACATTCCAGTGATATGCCAATTGGACCTGTTGTCGCTTCCACATTTCCAGAAATAAAGATGCTAGAGATAATTCAAAGAGTCAGTATCTAATGAATGATTATATGAGAAAATAAATTATTCCCCCACCAATATGCACAAGGAAATAATTACATTATATTACAAATATTCTGTAATTCATCGGAATTATTTGTTGAAAAATTTAACAAATAAAATATTTTTAGGAATATTTCTATAGTGATAGACTATTGTCAAAATTAATCAAATTAAAATTATATAAAAATGAAATATTAACTATTAGCTGATAGCGATGAAAATGAAGCCATTTTGTTTAAATTTGAGGATATATTTAAATTTTTACTACCTCCGTCCAGAAAAAACCGGGATTTTTATTATTAGTTATTGTTGATATTTAATAGTTTTTTAATATGCAGTGACTTTTGTTTAGTTGATCATTTTACTAAAGAAAAATGACAAAACATTTAAACAGTGACATTATGAGCATTTGCTTATGAAAATGGGTTAAGTTGATTTTGAGTATCGAACGGTAAAACAACTTGGAAAGGGTTTCGGAGTGGGCAAAACCTATGTCAAAGAACTTTGAAAGGGATTTATTGAAAGTGGCACACTACTTCGTCAAAGTGGGTCTGGACGCTCTGCTGTTGATAAAGAAGAACGTATTGATTTAGTATTTTACCAAGTATTTAAATTAATAAAAAACCTATTACTTTTGTTTATTCTAAATCAATTTCATTAAAAGCAACAAATAATAATTTTATACCATCAAAATATAATTCGCCTTTAAATTATCAGAGAAGTGAAGATTTTGAAATAAAATTCATACAAAAATTTGGCTTGTGCAATATTAATTACATTGATATAGATAAAAGATTCTCAATCTGATTATCCTAAATTGTACCCTTTACATAAAGAAAAATGTTTATAATTTAAATACTTGCAGTTGTTATTATTTTAAACTTATTTTAACACTAAATAGCAATAACGTGTCGAGGAGTATGTCCAGAATCTTTATTGATGAAAACTAAAAGAATTTTTATAGATACATAACTTTTTAATAAAAAACGACATGATAACAAATAACTTCGAACAATATTTTATTTGTAAATAGTGAGCGGTAAAACAGTTTTTTATCCATTGTTTATCACCGTTCTGAAACTTGATCAAGACGAAATGAGAATATTATATTTTAGTGAAATATTTCGAACGCGTACCCTTAGGGGTACGCGTATCACTGTTTTAGAATCACAGTTAAAGATAATGAGTTTGATTCTTCTAATAATTTTATGCAATCAGCATTTTATGGTTCTCATTTAGTATTCAATTATTAGTTCAAGACAAGAAATAAGAAAGAAAAGAAAAATTAAATGATTGTCGTAATAATCAACTTCTTATCTTGGGTAAACTATCAAGTTATGGAAATTCCATTCCCAAACTGTTTTTATTTTCCTCTTTTCTATTTGCAATTATTAATTAAGAACGACCTGGTCGTATTTCTTTGTTTAACTTTATTGATTTAGTATTTTTCTACTCAATTTTTATTTCTCGCTATTAATCTTTCTTATGAGAATTCCGCAACGACATACTTTCCGATTTATACTTTTCCCCCGAATCACTCTATTTATTTCAATGATCCATTTATTTTATTAACATGGTATTCTCAACAGTTTAATATCAATTACATCTGCGACATCGAAGTATATCTCAGTTTTGTTTAAATAGCGCTTATCCCATTTTCGAAAGATTTCGATATTTATAATTATATATTTATCTAGTAAATATCATTTCAACTGGCACAGCTGTCTTTCATCATAATCAGGTCCTGCTTTATACGGTATGAGAGAAAGACAACTGTATTAAGATGTACTAATGAATGGACGGTTTTTGGTTATTAATATATAGAATTTGTAATTTTTTAAATCACCAAAGAACGGCGTGTTTAAATTAAACTCTGATAGTAAATTTTTAATATTTTTGGAATGTGCATGTTGTATTCTAAATATAAATCGCTAATTGATGTAGAATAAACATTGAGCATTAACTCTATACACTGTTTAAAATATATCAAATATGAAACATTTTACAAAACATACATTTTTTCCAATATATTGATAAGAACAACTTTAGATTCGCAGTGTATAAAAAGGGTGACTGAAATAATGTAGCCTTCAATCAATTTTATGCATATTTAAAGGAATCAACAACATATAGCTGTGAAATTTTTCTCAGCCCCTCGGTTGACTGGTAGTTAAAAAGTCCAAAAGAATCGCTATTATTAGAAGGCAATGATGATTGAGTAAATTCTCCAAAGTGCGAATTTTTCTTTAAGACATAAAGAAACATTAAATGCAAAGGCAAAATGATTTCAATACCCCCACAAAAGTCATGTTTAAAAAATGTTTTCCTCTTCTTTCTATTCATAAAAAAATTAACTCGTTTTCTACTTAAAGGTGATTTGTTGATCTGAAATAAAATAATAAATATATAATATTTAATAATTAAATAAATTTGTCAACGATTTAATTAAAAGATAACGTCAATAAAAAACTTTTCATACGATATATTCCGACAGCATAACTGTCATCTTCAGGTACTCAAAACCAACTAAAAATATTATGAATTAACATTTAATTTAAACAAATTATTTTTTATTAATTTAATTTTGTAATAAATAAATATTTAAAAAATATATTCAAATAACTTTTAATTAATTTAAAATTTTATTTCTATAAATATTATAATTTTTATTTATATTATAACTTTTTAAAAATAATGTAATTTTTAATAAATTTGTCATTTTACTAAATTTGTTTGTACGAAAGAAGTCGATTGCCAAGAGTCAATTACTTTAACAGTTTCATTACATTCATTTCTGTAAAGACTATAAAACACAATATTAAACTATTGTTTAAATAATGAAAATAAAAGAACTAAAAAAAGATTCACATGGAAAAAATAAACATTTTAGTTGAATTTGTATATATATCATAATATTTTCTACAAAATTTGATTATGAATCAGATTTATTTAAGGTATTCACTTGAAAAAGGCTGTACCGAAAATTCGTGAATACCTTAAATAAATCTGATTCAGTCAAATTTTGTAGAAAATATAATGTCATTTATAAAGAAATCAGAGGTGAAACACAAAAATGTCCTTATAATATATATTATGATTACCCCATATTGACATGACCACAGCCATTAATACTGTCGCTCCATTATCCAACAGACGAATTAAAAAAAATCGACTATAAGCGTCTGAGAGTTTCCAAAACCGACATCCTCTTGAAGAGCACATTAACGGACACATAGTTATATTAGTTCCCTGATAAATTTCTTTTCTGTTGGTGAAAATATTACTGATATATCTCAAAAAGTAGAATTATTTACACAACTATATCGTTTGAGGTATAAACGATATTATATAAGCTAACAATAATTCCCAGAAGTGAAATAGGCAGCAGCCAATAAGTATAGTATCCTAGCCAAGCAAAATAGAATGCAACCTTTTCACCAAAGTAAAGTCTAAAATAAACATAATCAATTAATAAACAAATAATTTAATTGCGGTCCGGGATTAATTCATTGGAATATATTTACATTTACTATTGAAAAAAAAAATTAAACTAAAAAAAGTAATAGAACTTTTCATGCAATTTCATTTAGACGCAATTAAGAATCCTTGTATAACAGATATTATATAAAATAAAGATAATTATCAGACTTAAGATATAGAACAATCATTTCCTTATTTAAATGTGAAAATAATTATCCATGGAAAACGATGTAAATTCATCTTCTATGTCGAAAGTAAATCACCAGTTAATTTAAGAGAGATGCTTTAGGTAAAGTTGACCAAAAGCTTATATGATCTCATCTTGATTGGGTTGTACAGTGGTTATGATTGGTTATGTTTATACTACATACTGCAATGTCTCTTCAGAGAAATATTGAAATTATGAAATATTGTGTAGGGTTTTAGAAGTTAAAACTTTCAAGCAAACCCCCAAACACCAAGGTTTTGGCTGAGCTTCTTTACTGATTATATCATAGCTGTCAATAGTCTCAAAGGTCCTCACCATTTTCAGCATTAGAACGACTGTATCTTTTATTTGTCAGCTAATATATACGGTGCTTCTTTGTTATAAGGCTTTTGTTGTTTTGCACGAAAATATTCCGAAAGTGTCAAGGAGAGGAAAATATAAAACATACAATTTCAATGATAAACAAGTGCCACGGTCTTATGTGCTTGCTTTAGAGATCAGAGAAAGATCACGTAAGTTTGTATATTAATCAACTTGACATGCAACAATTTTACATTGAGAAATTACATATCCCTATTTTTAAATATCATAGCAAATAAATATTTTATTAAAACTAAATTTAATTCCATGGGTTTTCAGATCATACAATAAAATCACACCAAAAATAGTTATCCTAAAATCCTATGTATAACACAAACCTGTATTTTTTTTAAAAACAAATTATTTGTATAACACACGATCTTCAAAAAATATGCTTTAAAAATGTAACTTTACAGAAGTTACTTTTGTATCTTATGAAAACTCTATTTCACTATTAGCAAATACAGCCGTATCAAATATTCCCAGATTTCTGTAATCCCAGGAAGTCTAAATAAAAAGTTACAGTCTTGGGACATATCGAATGAAAGAAGTTTTAAAGGTGATATAGAAATCATATGGGAAAAAGATTATTAGGTAAAATGCGGAAACTTTCAACAATTTTTGAAGCTTTGTCTTTAGTAACAAATGGTTGTGTTAAAATGGCTTTTAAACAGCTAAAAGTACAAGCAATGACGATGAAATAATTGAAAGCTCCATTGATTTTGAATCAACTTAAGATCAGCTTCCGCACCTTTTCGTATTTTTAGATTCTTCTGATATTGAATTTGAAGATATTCATTAAAAAGAAATACATATTTAAAGAATATTTGTATATAATTTTTAATTTTGATTCTATTTTTGAAATTTTTTACATTTACCCGTGAATAACACGCACCCAGATTTTTCATAAAAATAAGTAACTTTTTTTCTTGTATAATGGGCAAGTTATACACAAAAACTTGGTTCTTCTGCGAAAAAATCTTTCTTGAAAATTAATAAAAAACCCATTATTACCGAAGTCGATAAACTTGATGTATAATAAATGTATTATTCTCTATAAATAAATGATAATTTAATTATTTATGATAAATGTTATATATATATATATATATATATATATATATATATGAAAAATATCAAACTTAATATGATCCAAGGGCTGAAGCCTGAAAATGTTTCGCATAGAAACCCAATGTTTATAGAGCAAATTCCGTTCATTATTTTCAACATTTTCAAGATCATCATCTTCATTTAAGGGTCTCTAAAATTGATAATAAATAAAAAATTCAGTACAAATTAACAGTTACAAAGTAGTTTAAATAATAGAAAATTCAGTTAATCAAGTTACCGATAACAATTAGAAACCAGTTAGAGACAAACTCTCAAATAGTGACAAGTGTTGAGATGAATATAAAGCAATAAAGATAATTTTAAATTTTCTCCTAAAAATTATTTCATTAGCAGCTTGTATTTTGTTTCTCTGAATATTAAATTTTTACTAAATTATTTTTTTAAAGTTTTTGGACATTTTGCTAGTGAGGGATTTTTAATCATACAAATTGATTGAATGTAATCATTTTATTTCAAAAAAGTTGAAAAGATACTGTATAAAACCATGGTTAAAGCTGCAAAACTTAATATGGGTGATAAACTTTCAATGTTAACATAACAATTCCAGATACAAAACTGCACAATAATAAAAATAATGCCTAAGTATTTAAGGATAAATGTAAAAAAAGCTAAAAGGCCAAAAATTTCAAGGAATATAGTTGGGGGTCGAATGAGTAGTTAATAGAAAAGACATGTAGGATAGATCGTGGTATATTTTGCAACATAGATTAGATTTAGTTTGTAAATATATCAATTTCTTCGGACTTTTTTTTACGAGCTTTCTAGAAAATGTTCACGGGCCGCATGCAGCCCGCTGGTCGTATGTTGTCTGGTCTTTAATATCCTTTGATCGTGTTAAAATGCCAAGTTAGAGACAATATGCTAATATATAAAACAATCAATTTTGAGAACAATTATGGAGTTCAATATGGACAAAAGATGAAAAATCAAAAATATTGATAACTCAGATAGGCAAACATTGGTTTAAATTACTGAAAGTAATTAAACATTAGAATTACATTCTAATCAAACATTTTTAATTCAGTGAAAGATACATTTAAAAATCAGTAATCACTCATTAATAATAATAGCTTTAAAATATTTAGACTGATATATTACAAAAGGTGCACATTAGTACATGCCTAAGGGTTAAGAGAACCAAAGCCATTAGACTATTTGCAACTTTGAACCATTTTAGATTTCCGTCTAATTGTTTTTTAATTGAATTTAAACAAAAGTCGAGCATTTATTAATGATTTCATTAATAACAATTGGCTTATATAGGTAATTATTTAAATTGTATTTTTGATAAATTTTATCACTATAGACAAGTTATTTTTAATATTATTACTACTATTATAATTATTAAATAGTGAATTAAATATAATATCTAATAAAAATAATTCATCGAAAATCAAAAATATAATTTTAATCTCATGAATCTAAATCATTATGACAATCGGAGATTGCTTAAGGTACAAATTGAACCAATTTCAATTTACTGAACCACCACAAGCAATTTCAATACCAGCTGCACATTGGGAATAATAGAAGCAAATATATATTGAATATTGTAATTACTTTCTATGGGATTTTTAATCAAAAGCAATTGAAACTTACTCGATTCGGCTATGTGATTGGGAAATAAAAAAATAAAACCAATAAAAATAATATAAAATGCAGTGAACAATAACCAAAATTTCAAAAATATAGAATACGCTCGGCATTTAGTAAACAGACCAGGCCAATTGCAATCCCTGACAAATTATATGAGATATAAATGCGTTACAGCGCTCTATGATAATGATATTACATTTCTTTCTAGCTATCTTAATAGAAACTTGTTCTATTTTTCTAATAATGAAATAAAAAATTTCCAAATAAATACAAAAAAAGTAAAAACAGTTGACTGTTATGAAGTGAATTTAAAAATATTTGCTTCATTAAGGAAACCGATGAAGAAGTAAGAAAAATTGACCCATCATAACTTTATACGAACAGCTATAAATTAAAAAATATTTCTTTCGAAATTAATTCATTTTTATAATACAAATTGTGTAAATGAGGAATATAATGTTGAAACTTAATTGAATACTAATTTTCATTGATAATTTTTTAATTAATACGTTGATACATGAGAAACCTTTGATTGTCATCTGAAACTTGTTTTGGTCTATTTCGGAAATTTTTCCTTCTGTTTAATTTTTGCACTCTTTTAACAATCACATCAAATTAAAACTATATAATCAAAGCAATTTAATTTAATTAATTTTAATTAATAAATTATAATATATGAAAAAAATTATAATTTAAAAGTATGTGTTAATAATAATTAATTATAATTAATGCTGTTAGAGGCTGTGAAAACATCTTCAGTTAATTCAAAATTTGTATTCATTAAAAGTTCAAAATTTATTCAAATCAAAATTATATCTTTCGTATTTCCGAGTATTTAAACAAAATTAACAACGGCATTTATTTTTATTTTAAAATTTAAATTCATTCAAAATATAAATTTAAATAATTAAATAAATTAAAATTTAATAATTTAAAAATACTTTAAAAATATAAAACTTAATTTTATGTCGGTTGCAATCCCTGACATAATAGATATTATGCCTAAATATTCCAACAAATGCAATATGAAAAATAATAAATTGCATGTTTAAATCGGAATGTTTGAATGTATGATTACATGTTGGAATCGTTACTTGCACATCATAGTTATCCTTTTTTTGAACATACCAAAAACAATTCGCAAAGGATATAGTCAAGAGACAATATGACAACGTCTTCAAAACGGGTTAAAAAAATTATTTAACGAGATTAGCTTCCAAGATTCCTTTCATTAAAATAAATTATCTTCCCAAAAAGATTCCACTTTTTAAAACTCTAACTTTAAAATCAGAAAAATAAATAAATTTTTTTTGAATATTCACATGAGCATCGGATCCCATCAAACACTTCAAATGTATGAGATAGTAAAAAATTGACTAAATTGCTCTGCTACAAAAATTTACCCTTTATTGAAAATTTGGTGTGTATGTATAAATTAATATAATTATAAGAACGTATATTTCTTTATAACTTATCGATTTTGCACTCATAACTCTTATTGCCATAACTGTATAATAAATAAACTGATCACAATATAAGAAAAGGAAATTAATAGAGAAATTAATGAATAATTGCATTGTTATATTTAATTAATGCTCAATTTATATTAAACAATAAAATAATCATTGACTCCAAGTAAAAACTTCATATAATTTATAGAAATATTTTAAACAAGTGTGAAATTATATAAAATGTAACCAAATAATTTCAATTTCAATATTTAACAATTATTATGTCTCTTAATTATTAGAAAATTTGACCTTTCTATGCTAGATGATATAATAAAAAATTTAGAATCTAACAACTGTCTAAGAAAATTCGAAATAATTGCGTACTTCGTCGATTCTTTTTTTAAATGTAATCTAAATAAAACAAAACTCCGCGATCCAACATATATTATATTACAATACATTTCGACCGATTCACTGCCATAATCAGGTAAAATTGAAATTCAATTGCCTTAACGAACTAATTCATTAATATTTACAAATACGTATTTGAAGTATTATATAGTTTGTGAAAAGATTTTGAACAAACAGTTATGTATTTTATTTTGTAAGATCGTTTCTATTTCCTGTTGTTTGAACTTTGTGTTTATTAGTGAATTTCAAATTCTACTTAAATTTGGTTAGGATATATATATATAGATGTAAGATTTTATTTAATTTTCACCGCTGATTATTTTTCATTTTCAAATAACATTTATTAAAAAATATTTGACCATGAATCAGTAAAGATATTGATGTATTGAATATTAGTGAACTCAATTGTGTTTTTGTGGTTTTTGAAATATATGAAAAATATAGAATTTATAATTTTTTTAACAGAATTAATTTTTGAAAAGCAATTTAAATGAATATAGCTTGAATTTCGATTCTACCTTGTGAAGACAATGAATCTGTCAAAATATATTGTAATATATGTTGGGTTGACGATTTCTTAATTTTAATCAATGCCATCGTTAATTGTATGTTAAAATTTAAATAAATTGCTTTAACAAATTAAATTTCATGTCATTTATTTTAAAATATTGGAAGATACACTTTTATATAAACGGATATTATTAACATTTTATTCACTGAGAATTAATCAACGAGGAAAATAGGAATTTCATTTATTTTTTAACTAATGGAAAACGTAAATTATTTATGTGTTAATCAAAAAACTCAGCAAATGCCTTGAAACAATATTTAAAATTAAAACAAATCTCGTTAATATTTTACACTGTTGTGTTAATTTTAAAATAAAATATATAGCACTTATTTGATAAACAAAAATAATAAGCGAATATGTTTAAAAAAACATGAAATGAGTTGAAGGTTTATTGGTCCACGTATTTTATTTGTAATTTTTGGATCAACTATTTTTATCTGCCCAAAATTAAATTAAATTTTATCAATAATTTTGTTAATTACCTTAAGAGATGCAGAATAATTGCAAGACATATAAGAATCAATTGAACATAACTGTTGTTCAACTGAATATTTCATTATAATTTTAAAAATAGTTTTCAAATTAGTCTTAAAATCATTAAAAAAACTTCCCTTTCTTATGGAGATTCTTTTTCTCATAGAAGGACAATTTTTATTTTTACATCGCCAGCAAAATTTATCAGTAAAATCATTAGATTCAATTAAAATCATAAACTGGCTGCATTGATCACATTTAAATTATTTTTTAATAAGATTTTTCTACATTAGGTAACTTAAAAACTCTAATTGATTCATCATTATTATTCTTTCTTCTAGTTATTCTAAACTCATTAGAATTTAAATTTAAATTAATTTCGAAATAAAATATCAATTAAAATATCAACTATTTTAATCTGCCCGTTGGGCAGATAAACTCAGTTGATCCTAATTTTTAAATATTTTATAGGTATTAAAAATATATACGAAAAAAATTTCAAAAAAATATCATTAATTTATCAGTAGTAGCCAGGTTCTAAAATTTGAGCAAAATTAGAGTTCTCTCTTGTCGGTCCTATGAGCTTGTAGCTAAGTTGTAGAATAAGGCGATAAGTATAGTAAATTTTAAGATTAAAAAATATATTTTAATAGAATAAATAAGAATGTTCACTTTATTTTACGATAGTAATTTTATTAATTCGAAATTAAATTTCTTTCAAAACTTAAAAATTTTTTATAATATAAAATAATGAAAAAACCTCGTGAAGAATATATGCACTGTCAAATACACCTTCTGAAATGAGTTTGGCTATTCCAAAATCGACAGTCTTGTTAGATATATCCTCAAATGCAAAGGGTTTATCTCCTGAGGGAGCTTGACAATTTGTGTCAAAATTCATTTCATTGACATTATTTTCATCAGTAATTGTTGCCATTTCTACATCACAGCGCCTTGATAAAATGTCTTCAACAACATCTATGTCGACAGGTTCAATTGCACATTTGTCCGATATCCGACGATAAGATGCACGTCTCAATATGTAATTTACAATTAAACTTCGCTCAGCTGCAGTGAAGAATGTCGCATTGTCTTCGGGAATATCGAATCTATTATTAATCAACGAATTAATTAGTTATCCGCAGATATTTTAGTAGATTAATCGATAAATGAACAAAATAAACAAGTGCACTCGATTAACGTCACATTTAAAAAAAATGAAAATATCTGTGTTCCCTTTCTCATCTTAATGATTGAAAGGATAAACCGATTAGAGTGTGAGTTAATTCGATATTTTAAATTGTTTAAATATCATTTGTTTTAAATAAATTTTGGACTTAGATTTATGTCAACAATTGAAAAACGTATAACTCTTCCTACATTTGCTTATCACCTTTCTTTGAGAATAAATGTAAAAATAAATTTAAATACCTTTAGAAGATGCAAAAAATTTATCGACTAAATGAATTGACCAACTTATTAATAGAACGTAAAAACATGGCAGATTTAGATTTGAAAGAAACGATCAAAATATATAAATCTGTGAAAAGGAACTTTTAAGAAGTAAATTAAAGAAAATTTCTGTTAAAACTAAACCAATAAATAGTATTTTAATTAATTTAAGAAAATGTACATATACATTTTTTGTATTTCTGACACCCTCTTTCAACACAAGAAAAATGTGAGGATGCCAAAGTAAAGTTGGCTCAGGGAGCCAGGTAAATCATTTGAATACCCCTATGGCCTAAGGGTACACTTACCACACTTTGGGAAACACTGATCTAGACTATTTGTGACAATTAAATTATTTTTTAGCTAAATACTTTTATTTTGATAAAAATAGTACTTTGTATGGATAAAATGACTAAAGATTTATATTTCAAAATTTATATCAGTTTGATTATGTATAATTAATCGATTTCGAATTGTGGTGCAGTTAAATTGTGATTGCCACATTTTTCAAGTCTATAGTAAATAAAGTTCACAGATATTAATGTAAATTACCAAGTCAAATATGAATATGTATTGGATAAATATTTTATTTATTCATCAAAATAAATATCGATTGATTTAATTAAAACTGAAAAAATAGAAATATAGGAATTAACAAAATTAAGGCAAATTGTTAAAATTAAAATATTTTAGCTAATATGTTGTCATTGTAAAAATTCAATAAAAAAGCATTTTTATCCTTTAAACAATAGCAAACATGAGAATAATTAGATTATAAATAAAAAATTGAAAACAACTTAATGAATTCAAAAACATTCAATCTAGCCAGTAATAAACAACTATAAATAACTCGGAATTTCATTGGCTGGCCATTCAACATTTAATGCACTTGTAATATCAGCCAATAACTATCCAGCAGAGACAGGAGGAAATCTTTCCCATGCGGTTCTCAATAAAATGATTCAGGATCATTAAATTCAATTAATATCAAACCATTTATTTTATAATCGAAACATAATTGATTTATCTGATAAATAAACATTCATTTATCAATTGATTACACCATAATTTTGAACGCATACAAACAAAAATTAATATTTAAAAGGAAAATCCAGTACAAAAATAAATATATTCGACTTAATTTATTGAAGAAGACTATATCAAAACCCTGTGAAGACTATGAAAGACACCATTTTGTCATAATGATCCGCGACACAGATACTAAAGAAACTTGATTAGAAATAACGTTATTTGTGTATGGTGGATTGAGAAGTTGTTCTTGAAAATTGTAAAGTTTAAAACAAAATATGAATTCTCTTTGCTATTTCTTTCTTACCTGTTTCGTGTTACAGAAGTAAATTTACAATAAAATCCTGGGATTGATATACACATAAAATAGGAATGCTAAATATAATCATTCAAAATCTCACTGGGTACATTATATTCAAGCGTTTGGCCACACCCTTCAATTTCGATATAATAATTAATGAACAAGTTATCCTTTACATGAAATTAATTAAGCGAGTTTAAATTTGTAAAATAACTAAAGTGTAAAAGGAAACGAGAGAAGTGATTATTGATGAAGTGAGTAAATTACAAATAATTTCAACCTGACGGAAACCTCATAGGAGGTTAAAACACAAATATTAAATAAAATAGTTGATTAATTAAAAATTCAATAAATTATTAAAATTGTGTAAATAAAATTTATTTATGGAAATTCTAATAAAATATAAAGTGACAGTAATTTTAAGAATGAAAACCCGCGAAAGAGATTTGTAATAAATACAAATAATGTACAAGCTGTAGAATTTCATGCAAATTGTCCGCACATCACAATTCCTGTTGAAAATCGAAAATTAGGCGAAAGTTACTTCGTGGCTGAAAAAGATAAGTATTTATAAAATAGCATTCCCCGGCAAGATTAAATTCGAAGACATCCTCAGATCGAGAAGAGTTGTCTATTTGCAGAGTCAGGCATCAACTTTGTGGAAATAAATTTGCTTACAATTTTGTTTAGAAAAAATCTTAATTCTTGGTATTTATTTGTCAAGTTTCAAACAAGACAAGTCAAATTTTTAATATAATCCTATCGCAACATTGATAACTCGGACAATATTATATTAATATTTATAGATTATTAAACTTATACATTACAGCATATTATATTATAAATTGATTTATTGTATTTATAGCTTAAAATAGAAAAACGAAATGAAATTTAAAGGAAAAAAGATAGAGAAATTATTACATTAATGATAGATGGAAACTGCTTTAAAAATAGGTAAAAATTATTACATTAATGATAGATGGAAACTGCTTTAAAAATAGATAAAAATTTAAACCTGTTGACCATAACGATTCAAAAATAGGTAGCATAAATAAGGAATTACGAAGAAATTAATTTGTCGTTTGAAATTCTATTTAAAAATAAAGAAAAATTTAAAGAAGTTTACAGTTATGAAAAAATTGACAGAAATTATTCAAGACAATTTTCTTGTTCAAAAGGTCAGGAAAAGAGAGTAGGAGAGAACGTAATACTTATATTACAATCCGGAATATCGTAAAATCTAACTTTACTTTATCTGGACGAAACAGGAGTAAGTCTCCATTGAATCCAATCATATATATACTCATTAACCTCTTAAGTGGTTTATTTCGTCAAACGAAATGCGCTCCTCAGCGGCGAGTTTTGTTATCCACTGGCTTATATATATGTCTTGGGCATAAAAACATATATTTATACGTATATTATGCACAAGCGAATATATTCGTTTTATGCATAGTGGTATACACGATTTGACTTAAAGCGAATATATTCGTCTTATGCGTTTTGTAATGCATATGTTGATGACGTATATATCCGTCATAGCCACTTAAGAGGTTAACTAACTGTCCTGTTAATGTTCGAATTCCACCAAGGTAAAAGAATATAAGTGTAATGGCACTTATTTTAAATACTTCCGTTTCATATTATAAAATTATTGAAGGTTCCTATAATTCACACTTTTTTTTGAATTTATGAATAAAATTTTTTTTTTGATTTTGTGGAAAAGATTTTGATTTTTTTTAATAAAACTGTACCGCTGGATAATGCATATGTTCACAAAAGTTGCATCTATGAAAGGATATTGAATGATAAAAAAGAAGTATTAATATGAATAACTTTTAAGAAGACTAAATAGATATTTTAAACTTCAAATGTTAATTAGATGGTGTTCAATCTTGGTTATGAATGTACATATATGTCATGGTAAAAAATACATTGGAATGACTGCATGTCATGTCGTTTTCATGTTCTTGATCACTGTCAACTGACCCAATTGATTGATATAAGTTAAATCAATTATGTTTGTTTTGTTGTTTTGAAATATGATGAAAATAAATGTAAAATAATGTTATGAATGAATGTAAAAAAACATTAAAAAAATTTAAGATTTTGTTAAAATTTCAATTTTTATAAATTTTTAAAATTTGAGTTTCAAAAAACGAAGTTTATAATTTCTAACAATATTTTTAAAAATTTAAATATATATATTAAAAGAACTTTTTTTGGTTTCGCCTCTGATTGCTTTTTGTTATTTTTTATTATTTCACTATGAATCAGTAATTATATCGATGTTTTATTGATATTCACAAATTTTCTGTACAGCCTTTTTAAATATATATATATATTTTTTTTTTTTTTTTTTTTTTTTTTTTTTTATATATATAAAGAATAACCCAGTAACAATTTTTATAATTAATAATCTATATTAATTAATTTTCTTTCTAAGATAAAAAATAATTTCACATTTTACCTATTTGCATATCATTTAATTTTGTGCTGAAAAAGCAAACCACGTATCTCCTTTGCTTACTTTAATAGGTCGGTAATTAGTAACCTTATGCACGCTATCCTATTTTATTTCCGTCATTTCAATAAGGATCTTTCAACTTTTATGAGTATATTTTTTAACAATACAAATTAAATTATTGTTATACGAATAACACTTACAAATATTCCTTAGATTTGGAATAAGGAGTAGTGAAACCTCGAGGAATCGGTTTCAATTCATTAATATTAAAAATATTAAGGAAATCAAACGTTTCAAATAGCCTTTGGAATATTGTTTTCCGATTAAAATCATATTCGAATCCAAGCTAAATGCGGAAAAACTTTAAATTATTTCAGAGAATATATTGATAATTATCAAAGATATTAAAAACAAACAAATTGATAAAATAAACTAAATTTCCCACTGACTTTCTGGTACACACAAAACTAATTACAAGTTCATATGCATAAAGTATATATGTTAATGTACGAACGTATGTTAACCCTTTTGCTTCAAAAAAGGTAAATTTTCAAGGACATATTTACGAAAACCGCGTTTTGTCACATTGTTGGATCCCGGTTACGAAAACATTTAATTTTAATTACTATTTTAAAAGGCTTATTGCGCAATAGTATATTCTGGTGAATGGATTAATGAATACCGTATAACATACAATCATAAATATACGCTTCGTATCTAATAAGGATCTAAAGGGAGCTTTAAATAATTCTTTCGAAGCAATGTGTTTAAATTATTATTGTTTTTCAGTGAACAATTAAGTAATTATCTCATAATGAGATAATTTGGATAATTTAATTCAAATCTAATCAAAATTATTATTCATTTTCATCACTCGATTTACTCAGTATCCATTTTGTGGGCCCAAGATAATTTTTTTAATACGTGTAAAAACACTCATCCCTCGATTTATGCTAATTATAATTTTCTGTCAACTATTTAGATGCATTCTATACCTCCATTTACTTAATTTGAAATATGCGATTTTTCATGGAACCTATCTACCGCTTAAATCAGGGGTTTCAAACTCAAAGTCTAACGCAGGTCGTGGGACTAAAAGCGTAACCTTAGGGGCCGCACTACTTAAAACCTTTATACAATGATTAAAACACATAAATCTAGTAGTAAAGAAAGGAAAACTTAAAATTTTAGATTTTATTTTAACATTCTAGTAATCATTATACTGCCGCCTTACATTAAAATTCTAAATTAATGTTATTATAAAATCAATTCCTTTTCTGACTACTTGACTGGTATCGCTTTACATCAACCAAAGTATCGATGTTAGGTTTAATATCCTGCGATGAAACCAGTCTCAGTGATGTTTGCAGATGTTCATCATATAAGTTTGGTTAAATTACAAAATCCATGTGCTTCGTTTCGGGTCGCAAAAGACAACGCGTGTTTGAGACCCTTGGCTTAAATCGAGAGATGAGTATACATAATTTTTTAAAAATTAATTTTGTTCGCTTAATGGTTATAATGCCGAATCTGACATATTGATATACTGTGAATAAGTACAGTGTAAATAAGAGACATTCAATAACAAGGATTTCATTAGCGCATCATACTAATTGACTGTATATATATTTTCCGTATGCAAATATCAAGTCTAGAACAGTCAATAAATTCTGGAATCTCATCACACAAAAGTTGAACATTTACCAACAAAATCTATAAAACAAAAAATAAATTAAGATAATCATGATTAAAATATAAACTTAACACAGTCTATGACCAGTATTTTGGCAACCAAGATAGAAATGAGATAAAATCAGGGTGGACTGGTAAATCGGTAACAATCGGCTCGCATATAATTAGGATAGGTTATGAAAAGATTATGAAAGTTTTCATATCAATCCAAATTTATGTATAACTATGTGTAAAAAATTCAAAAATGCAGTCAGTTTCTTAAACTGGTTAATTTTTCAATGTGGTAATTTAACAACCGTCTCGCCGATTTTTGTATTATAAAGCCTTCTCCAGAACACAACATGATACAATATTCCTATTTCATTTGATATGAGTCTATCTATGCACAAAGGTCTTTGTTTGCATGGTTTGCTTTTATTTCGACTATCAGTGGTTCTTAGAGTGGTGGTCCGCAGATTATTAATAAACGGTCCGTGGATAAGTCAAAAATTAATTTTTCAGCTTTTTTATTTAAAATAGTTAAATTAATCTAATGTAACTTATTTTAAAATAACGCACATTGAAACATTTTCTGATTATAACTTTTGTCATTGTTGTTAGCACTTTTCTCTTAAGTCAGCGGTCCGCGATTTTCAACAAAACTTAGGGTCGGGCTGTCGCTTGCATAACTTTTAGAACCACTTTTTTCCAATTCAATATACATATCCGGCACTATGTTTTACAAGTGTTATTAAGATGTTTCCTAAAATATGTGCTAGTAAGAAAAAAACAAACATGAATCTATATTCAAAACAAAGATATATGAAATTCAAAAGTAAAAACCCGATCTAAGATAAACAAAAAGATAAATTATCTTGCTTATAGTTTGTATGGTCTTAAAAACAAAATTTGCATAGTTTTCATAATACACTAAATCTCATATTTCATTTTAATATATAACAAATTCCTTTTTTTCCTTTTGAAAAATTTTCAATAGTGACCCTTTTTATATTTATTATTCTATCGCATTATGCTCCAAGCAATAATAGTAATTTACGTCTCATTGAATACCAAGTATTTCACCGAATTGCTCCAATTTCATTTTAAACTTTGTGTTTTTTTCGTTAATATTTCTTTGTATTATTGCAAAAAATTTGATATATTTATCATTTAAATAGATATTAATTGCCAGTTTTTTAAATAAAAAAGTAATACGTTTAATTAAAGTAGACCCGCATAATTAAACATTTTATAGTTTTTATAAGTAATTTAATGAATAATTTTAATTTTTTTAAATTTAATATGAATCATTTTAAAGTATTTTTATAATTTATTAATAAAATATGTTAAATATGATAAATTAATTTGCATTGTGACTTTGAAATAGTTAATGCTATTAAACTCTGTTTCCCGAATTCCCGGAATTTGGGAGATTCTGGACACATTAACATTTAGAAATTATAAGAAACTTATTTCCTTTAAATTTCCTAATAAAATTAATTTAGACTGAGTGATTTTCACGTGGATTTATTATAAATTCCACAACGAACTGCTATGTGAATATTGAAAGAGACGAATAATAGTATAAATTTAGTTGATATTGTAAGCAAAACTTTATTTAAATGCCTCAGGATAATTGAGAGATGTATATTTTTAATCCAAATGTTGATATAAAAATTATCAAAGTGGGAAAATGGTACTTGCAAATTACTTAACGATATTCCATTATTTTGACAACTTTAAGAGACTTAATAAATAATTCTGGTTCCATATTTGCAAATTCTTTAATTATAAATATCTTAAAATTTGATTTCACCATATCCTTAACATTCATTGTTCTATATAATAAAATACATCTTCGAAGTGATTTTTGTTCAATGTTCGATCAGTCTTTTAGTTTCTTCTAACAAATTTGGAATTTATTTGGCCTGGCATAATTAAGAATACTAAAAAACATACAAAGATCCATAAATAAAATTATTAAAAAATTATTTCTTATGATGTAACACGTGATATAAATCTGCATAAATTTCAAAGACACTTCGTTGATTGCTAACAAACAAACTGCTTTGAAATAGTTGAAATTTCACACAAAATTTCAATCATAAATGTATGTCAATTTCTACTAAGACTACAGAGAAATATATAACAATAAGTCTTCGGTATGAAGCAATGAGATGAAATTATGTCATTTGAACTTTTCAACACTTTAGATTTGAATTTATAATCAGAAATAATGCAAATCATTTGACAGATAATTTCTATTCAAACATATCATTTCTAAATAAAAATCCCGGAGAAATAATTTAGCAAGCCTCGAAACCGTTAATTTATGAAGTCTATAGTGACTTTAAAGTCTTTTACGAAATATCTAAATTCAATGAGTGAAGAAAATGTGCAAGAAACATAATTAACATATTTTAAAATGTATCACTGCATGAAACAATTAATTTGTGAAAACACTTCGGATTTAACATTTGGGATTATTTATAACCGCTTTACCGGTAAGCTTAACAAGCCTATGCCCAAGGTACCAATTAGAAATACTTAACAGTTTAAACCAGAATGCAATCAACATTTATAATTATAATAATATTTAAAATAAAGAATGCAGAATTAATGCTTTTTTATAAATTTGTTGTACTTATTTGTTGACTTATCTACAATTGGAGTTTTGCTTCAAATGCTTCAAAGCCTATAATTTATTTTCTTAGGATGACAATAATTTTGATTTTCCTGAAGTCTGTAAAAACCTAAAACTGATACTGCATTTATTGTAATATGATATATTCAAATTCTCCGTAATTTTTATATTACTAGACACAAATTATAGATGGGAATCGTTGATAGAAAATCTCTCTCATTACACATTTATAAAATCTAATTTTCTGAAATAATTTCAATGGGAATTATTCAGCTCAAAATATGAATAAATGAACGACATTTCCTGCTGAATAATTTAATTCATTCGATAATGAGAATAATATTTTAATAATTAAATTTTAATAAAATTTAAAAAATTTGTTTGAAATTGAAAATGAAATTTGTTTAACTTTATTTCCTTCGTTAAAGCCAATAAAATTTGCATCAACATTTATCAGTTATAAAAATTACTTTTCAAAGTAAATTGATAAATAAACATTTTCCTATCGAAAAACTCTTAAACATTTATTATAACTAAACAAAGGCGCAAGAATCATAAAGAATATTTTGGGGAAAAAATTAATTATGGAAATTTAAGACACAAATATTATAATTATTATCCACAATATTCAAAGATTTTCATTCCTGTAAAAAATTCTAATGAGTCTATTTATGCAAATATTTACTGTGAAATATGTGGAAAGTCATATTCAAAAAATTTCGATTCTCATGAAACTAATAAAATTTTGAGTGTTATTTAATTGCGAAAAATGCAAAAAAATAATTGCTTACAAATAGCTTTGCACGCCAACCCGTATAATAGATGTATCTATTCATTGCAGACAGGTGGAATATAAATATGAATTCATTTCTTATTTTGTAAGTTAAGAAAATGAAATTATTTCAAAACTGCACGATTCTCTCAAAATCTATTGAAATATAACTAGCACGACTGATGCAAAAAACAATAACTTGTACCAACTTGTTAACGTGCTACTGTTGGGTTAAAGAGAGGGAGTGAGTAATGGGAATACATATCCCGACTGTAAAGCTACTTTGAAATGTTAGTGTTTTTCAATCTGCTCGTAAATCGTATTGTCTCACTAGGATTCAAAGGTTTAACAAAGTTTTATTTGATGGACAACGTCAATCTTTGAATAACAATACACTAACTACAGCAATATTCCATGGTCCTAGCCGCATCGAAAATATGTTATTGAAATTATAAACTATTTATCCCGAGTCAATTGAATAGACTTTAACAAAATAAAATAAATATTGCAAGTACCTTATTTCATATCAGATTTATGAATAAAACAGTGTCATATTTTTCTCTTATTAATAATATTACTTTTTCGTGGAGTTAAAACCCAAGTGTATTTAATTATTTAAAAACTTAAAAATAAAAAAACCGAAAATCATAAATTTTGACGATCCGATTAATAAATCACTTTTTCAATTTGAATTTGTCCAGGGTCTCTGAATAACATCTAAAGCAAACATCTTTTCATTGGATCATAACGGAAGTCATATTATTACGAGCGATAACTACCGAAAATAAATGACAGTAATGTTGACATTTTCGCAAAGATTAGATAGGAGATATTAGGTAATGAGTTGACTTTATCTATTATGATTTTATCAAATAAATTAAAATAAAAATAGTTGAATTTAAAAATCGAAATCAAACAAGATTTTATTTCATTGCCATATTTAATTACAAATCAAAATCGTAGAAAGTTGTCAGATAAATACTCTGACACTTAATGCAAATAGGAACAATTGTGAGATAATTCCAATTAATTTATTTTCACATTGCAATTTCGAGATTTGCTATTTTTAAAGATATTGTTTATAGAATAGAAACAATTGACAATAAAAATTCATTGAAATTTTGTTCTGTGTAATAATATACACGTTCATACTAGATTATAGGATAAATGCAAAGCAAATATGTAAGCAAAGCAAAAACTACAAAACCAAATAAGGAAAGATAGTCACATAACTTCCAATAAAACCAGTTATTGCATGAAAGAATTTAACACCAATAAAGTGCATAGTGTTTTGAAGCCCTACTAATACATTCAAACTCTGATTTCAATGAAATTCTTTTCAAAATCGAGTGTGAAACATATAATAGATAACGCACATTTTCTATTCGTACGATTTTTATTTATATTTTCATTATACTGAGATGAGTTTGCTCTCCTGTATACAAACAATAAGGTTAATGCAGATATTATATTTCTCTACTCTTGATGCTGTAAATGATTCAATCATTCACCAACCTAGTCAGGCTGGTAAAATCTTCAAATTTTTAAGCCTATCAACACCATAAAAAAATTTCTTTCAGCATCTTAATGTTTAAATATTACCTTTTCGATTAAATTCTGGTCGTAAACAAAGTTTGAATAAAAAATTTCTCTAAATACCTTGAAATTGAATTTTTTATTAGTAGACCCATAATAATAAATTTATCATTATAATGGGCGAGAAATTCATTGGTTTCAAGAAATGTAGGAAATACATAGTCAGTAAAGCTGCTAATTTTTTAATAAAACGTTACAACGAATATCGCAAATACCCCACCACCCATAGGTTACACTAGACCACATGGACACTTATTACAATTGCACAAATCGAGCACCTGATGACTGGCATCAATCAAAGTCATTCAAGCAATATCATTTCTAAATAATCAAGTCATGGCAATCAATTGTATTATTCGAAGCCGAATATCTTCATTAGTCAGGCATCCATGCCAGGGATCAGAAAATGAAAAATAAATCAAGAATAAACGAAATTTTTATACCAAGAAAAAGTTCAGAAATCTTGAAACAAATAGTTATTGAAATTGCCCGAATAAAACCACTGACAGCAAAGAAATAAGTGGAAATAATAGACAGTTTTACCGAACAAATAATCCTGTGAACTACCTAAAAACAGGATGAAAACACAATTAACATCGCACTGGTAAATCAATGGATTTCGAAGAATTTTCACGTATATTTAAAAAAAGTATTTGGAATTCACAAAAATAAAGTTTTCCTTATCAAAGTTATTAAAATTGTCTTGCTGAGCGAACAATTAGGACGATGAGCGATCTATTAACTAGGTCGTTGAGAGGGGAGTTTTGTGAAGAGAGGAAGTAATTGGAAATATTATCAAGAATTGAATTCTAAATTAATTTATCATTCACAATTATTTACTTGTGTAAATGAATTTCTATTCAAACTATTCATTGTCATTAAACCCATAAATGACAATAAAGAGATATTTAGTAAGATTCAATGGCAACTAAAAATAAAGAACACGGATTTAAATAAAAGTATGGAACAAATATAAATCTGGGTGAAAGTGCTAGCTGGTAAAGAACCTTACAAAAGAACTATAGATGCAATAAAAATTTATCTCAGTTATCAAAAAGGAAAAATAATATCAAATAATCAAAAATAGAAAGGCTAAAGATGTGAAAAAGTACTTAAAGAAGGGTGTTAACTCAAAGTATTAAACATTTTTTCCTATCTATATTTGATTGAAAATTTAAATGCTGTTTTAATTTTTTAATCCTTTTGAAAATTTTACAATCTGAAAATATTTATCGTTTTGAAATACAATTTTCAGATAGTTTTAACAATTCCCTTCTTAATTTTGAATCTAGGAGATTCCATAACTGAGCTCAATTTTGAAGGATTTCAAATAAAACTTGAATCTTTTATTCGGTTGAATGAATTTGATAGAAAAATAACAGTGCAATTTTCTCATAGTTATGATATGCACGATGTGAAAAACTAATCTGCTAATTTAAGAACAAGTTTACTATTTTGTTGTATTATATATATATATATATATATATATATATATATATATATTACGTAAAATTTTATATAATAATTATGACATTACTTTCTAACTAATATCTCCTATATTATGTATGTTAAGTACCTTTAAATTCATAAATAATCGGTTACTTTGTTTTTTATTATCATATCTACCATAAAGTAATAATAATTAATCCCGATATACAATTAAATTGAAAAAAAATATTAGAAAGAATATTACAAGAAAGAATAATTAAGGAATATTTTATAATTAATTAAATGAACCTATTGTGTAATAATATGTAAAAATTGTAGTTTGGAGATCATGGGTTAGTTATGATGTTTGAATGTTGGTATGTTTGGTTGTCTGAAGCTATTCTGTGTCAATAATTAGAAAACCAATAGACTACAATGTATATGTTACAAAACGAAGAGCTATAAAAGAGTGTGTTGGAGATTTGTTGTCAGATTTGTTTTGTGCACTTATGTACCTTTAACAAATATAATTTCAAACATTTAGATATCGTTATCGCCAGTCTCCTTTTGAAATCATCATATACCATAGGCACTATTGCATTAGGAGGATTTCTATCCCAAATGTTCCAATTATGCATTATACCAAACTACGAAATATATTCTCTATCAAATAAGTTGATATTAAAAACAAATTACTGAATTTGTTTTTTAAAAAATCAAGCGGATTTCAGCCGTTTTTGATATGGCTGCTAAGTAAATTATTTTTTAAAGTGACTTGAATTATGATTTCATAGAAAATAAGATCGTTATAAAAGCTCTTAAATATGACTTTTGTTCTACAATTTTATATTAATGTTTATGAATATTCAGGAAATGATTTATTTTTAGTTTCGGAATCAATTCTATATAAAGTGAGTTAAATTTATTTTGAAAATAAAACAAATGTATTTTTTAAACACCTGAAAAAATCTTCAAATATGTAGAAAATAGTTAATTAAATTTCCGTTATCTTAAAGTGTTTATATTTTATTTGTATAACATTTTGGAAAAGCGGTAAATTATAATTTATTCACTTATGTTTTATTGAACGTTAAATTTTATAAAACCAAATTATGCCATGGTCCACTTTGTAAATGCATTATAACTCCTACAGGTCGCATAAATATATATATATATATATATATAAGATAAATTTTTGAAATGGAAAATTTAAAACAAAATAAATCATTATTTTTGTCTTCAATTATTATTTATAAATTATATATATATATATTATTATATATATATATATATATATATATATATATATATATATATATATAGCAATCAATAAAACAATTCAATATGTAATCATTTAGATATTTATTTCTCTTTTATTTCACTTAACTTTTACGAGTTGATCTCAATATTTGTATTTTCATATCGTAATTAATTTTGCAGGTTTTCATCACGATTGAACCGCCATAAAATGATAATAATATCACAAAATAGTTTTGAATCTCGCGGTTCACATAATGATACGTGACGACCCCCATTCAACCCAAGGGCAAGTCGATCAGCCAACCCTTCCTTAGATCATTCCTTTCGTTTATCCGCACCTTTTTTGGGTTTATAGTTAAGTTTCAGACGATTTATTGCTTTAAACCACATTTGAGCGCTTTAATCAAATTTATTCCCCTCTTTTAAACAACACGCAAATTAACCAATCAAATAATGTTATTTTAAAGATAAATTAAAACCTATATTTATATAAAAAATAATTATAGAAATTTTTTTAAAATTAATAATGACTAGAGAAAAAAAATAATATTCAATAAATTTTCAAATTAAATTTCTAAAAATTTAATTAAATATAAATCCAAAGTATATAATTTATTACACTTAACATTTGCTTTCGAATTTTCAAAACTTCTGCATAACGACAAAGAGTTTCCCAGGTTGCAAAAACTTTAATGAAAACGATATTGCTACGATGACTTGGAGATCCGACACTGTCATTGTCATAGTAACTATTCTCTTTAAATGGATAAACTTTACATCCGTCATCTTGAATCTTAATTGAAAAAATGTTTAAACTGTATATAAAATTTTTGTAATTATGTACTTCTATTTCTAAACCCTCTTTCAATAAAGATTTTAGAAAGGTCATTCGCTTTATTTGATTTGTTCGATTGTCATTTATTCTTTCATATACTAGAACAAAATCAATTTTCCTAACACCATCAACGAAAAACATTCCATTATTCTAGAATGAAAACAAATTAAATATGTTATATTTTTGTACTTCATTACATATTTTTTATCATCATTGATATCAGGATTATCAGCAGCTAGAATTTCATCTTCATTTGACATTATGGTAAATAAAAAATATTTAACAAAGTTAAATAGTTTTATAAAATTAGATTTATAAAAATTTCAGTATCTGAAATTGTAATTTAAATAAAACTAATTTAATTGATAATTTATGACATATTTAAACAAATGCTTGTTGGAAAATTAAGTGTATCTTATAAAATTATAATTTTAATTAAAAACTGAGTAAAATATTTCCAATTAAGATATTTAAATTATATTCTGTTTTAGAAATTTATTATTTAGCATGAAATTGAAATAAAGCCTATGTTCGAAATTAGTCTCTTAAAAAGTAATTAGCAACTACGCTAAAAATAGAATCTACATACTAAACATCTGTGATATGATGAATGAGGATTAAAACAAGCATAAGAATGAATTAGAGAAATAGAAGAATGACTGTTAACACATGGACAGCAACTAACAAGTACATCCGATATGTTATTAGTAGCATAATCTAAGTTACTATTTGGAAACGTCAGAGAATTAGCAGCAACAAGTGACAAAGCCAAAAATTGGTTCTTAAACACGTTCACAATTACCAAATTAAAGAATTCAAAGATTTGGAGCAATATAATGATGATGAAAGATTTGCAGCATTTTGAATTCGATTAAGAAAGGTTTTAACTAAATTTATGGCTAAGAGAAGAAGAAATTGTGCCAATAAAGCAAACGATGTGAGATTAAGAAAAATTACAAACAAAACCAAAAAAACATTGAAATAAGAGCACTGGCAACAATTTTTAAAGTAATAAAACAGAATCTATCAAAACTATCGGTCAAAAAATATATTCAAATGTGACTGAGAAAAAGCAGATAACATCTCAGAAGAATACTCACACACCATACACGCACCAGTACAAATAAGACTGTCAGAAGAGCATATCAGTTACCATAATAATATAGTATAAGAATAGGCAGAAGTTCAATAGGGTTTATGAATATACAAGTCATGTGGAAGTAGTTGATCAAAATTATTACAGTGATGAATATAAAAGCGATTAGACCTAAATTTAAAGATGGTTTTGATGCAATGATAGAGTTTTGAGTAATGTTGATGAATATCAATAATATATAAATTTCATTTATTAAAACCAAGAAAGAATAAACAAAACACTGGTGATGTTGACGGGTGAGAAGAACAAAGTAATTAAATAAATGATCCGGAAATATAATTGAAGTTTTATATCGTCAAAATTTGATCTGTGATTTACTAATTTAATACGTCAAAAGATGTGGACGACAAAAAGTTAAATAATGAAAATTCACCGGTTTGAGCCAATGACTATGGTGAAAATAATTGAAGACTTGTTAAATTAATTATTTAAATCAAATTTCAATTATTTTAAGTCAAGCACAATACCAACCCAAACTGGCTCCAGATATTTAGGTTTTGACAGCATTTAGTACAAAAGAATGACAATTCTACTTCATTAGATAACCATTGTGATTAGCAACGACTCCTGGAATATTACAGTGGCTGATGTACACAGTAGTAGAACGAATACTATTCAAAAGAGTAGTAGCTTACCTAGCTGATATTTTATTATTTGGGAAAATTAAAATATATCACAATTAGCAACTAGAAGAAATATTTAGAAGAATTCATATGGCAGGTTTAAAGATATAATTTAGACTGAAGAATGCAATGAAAGCTTCCAAGCACTAAAAGATAGGTTGTGCGAGGCATCTATTCTCGATTATTCTAGAGTAGTAAAAACATTTACCTTAGACACAGGCGTTAGCTATTTGATCGGTTTTGAGCCAAATTAGAAAAGATGAAGAGGAATATGTTATAGCTTGTGGTTCGGTACATGACTGCGCTTGAAAAGGGCTATTGTGAAATCCTAGCAAAGAACCTTTCGATATATATGAATATCTTATGCATTTTAGAGATAATGTTTTCATAATTCGTACAGATCACAAAGAATTGTTGTTTATGGACACAAAAAACGTCAATAATTCCACTATTTTTAACATGGCTAGTTAATTTGAATGAATATAATTTTGATCTGATATATTTGAAAGTGCAAGAACACACAAATGCAGATTCTTTAATAATAATAAAATTCATCATTTTCACATAAGAATATATAATAATAATAATAATAATAATAATAATAATAATAATAATAATAATAATAATAATAATAATAATAATAATAATAATAATAATAATAGTAATAATTGTTAGAAGTTGCTAAAATATCTTCTAAATTATCTTGAATAACATTAGCAAATATATGCATAACACTTTAAACATTTTACTTATAAAAACTGATACTATTTTTTGTAATCCATTTATTTAAATCAATTTTAAATCACTCTGACTAATCATCCGAAATATTCAATTTTCTGCTGAAAACAACTTACAATTATAAAGTTTGTATCAGAAACATTGACTAAATACTTTTGGCGATGCAATAGCAATTTGAGTTACCTATTAAAAAAATTAACAAAATTTAAAATTAATATCGAATTTGACTTTGACCAATAGACCAAAATCATTGGCGGAAATGGGGCTCGATAACGAGTAAAAAATATCTTTTTCTTGACGACTACTTCATAAATTTCCTCAAAAGTACTCGTTTAAAAAACAGCATCCAAATTAACAACCCCAAAAAATCATGATTGCACTATTTACAAATATGATAATGCAATTTTGGATAATTCATAAAACCAAAAAATGTTGTAAAATGTGTTGTAAAAGTGATTAAAATTTGAAATACTCTCCATTTTATGAAACAACTTCCCTAATGGCTGACTTCCCAAAATATTCCACCTAAAAAACATTTGAATTTCGATATTTTTTGTCTAATTTTTAAATCCGTAGCAATTTTTTCACATTGTGGGTTTTGACTGTTAACCAATATTTTATTTATTTGGTGACTAATGCGTCTTAGTATAAGGGTTGTTGCATTGTCTGTTACAAGTGACATTCGTACTCCGTAGCTCTAGTAGAACATGAACCGCGATAAGAACCCATCTCTTGTTAAGCATCATCGTTCCTTAAGTCCATTATATACACAAAATATGTGCTGAAGTACTCCTTTAACGTTCATCTATTTAGAAACTAATAGATTCAGTCCAGCACTTTGACAATTATGTTTTATTTGTGTATCGAATCACGCAAGCCACTCAAAAGAACGTTGAGATCAACTAAATTTCCTTTTCT
The DNA here is from genome assembly GCA_022537955.1 of Schmidtea mediterranea. Classification (NCBI taxonomy): domain Eukaryota; kingdom Metazoa; phylum Platyhelminthes; order Tricladida; family Dugesiidae; genus Schmidtea; species Schmidtea mediterranea. The sequence continues at coordinate 74,427,875 of CM039679.1, read as the reverse complement.
TATGCTTTTTAAGAAAAACCTTTTGTTATAATAATATTCATTTATTAACATTAAGTGACATCCGATATGTTATTTAAAGTTTTAGAAAACTGTGTTTATGAAAAATATAATGACTACAAAACGCAAAATGTCTGAAATTAAGATAATCTCTTTCAACGACCTCGCATCTTACGGACCACTCAAAGGATCACAATAATTGTGACAAATAAAATATCGTTGTACTTCAAACTGTTAATTTATCGAATTTTTGTGATCCATATAAAGAATCCATCTTCCTTCTGAAGTGCCATAAATTCAAACTCTTACCATTTTCCCTAATTTATCCCAATATTAGGAAATATTTTATAGATTATGTGTTTAGTTAATAATAAGTCGGTTAATTACTAAATTCTCGTGTTACTTTTATGAATCAAATAAATACGACCCAACACAGAAAACATTTATTGACTCTCAAAATAAATTACAAATTATCTACGTTAATTTGTTTGGTTACGTTACGGCAAGTAACCCACTGGTACGCCTATTTTAGAAGAAAGCTCAATTATAATAAATTTTCACTTCTTCTAATATCGTTTTATTCAGTTTTTGGTTCTCTTTATTCTTTACAATCTCTAAATTTAATTTAATTTTCTTGGACCAACTGGCAACTAGTCTTTCTGCACCTCTCTTTTTATACTTTTTCCGCAATGATAATTTAATTTATGTCAGGTAATAATCCATCAAATTTGGGTCCAGTTGTCTTTATAATAAGCTAATTTGTCCAGTCTTTTGCCCTTGATCTTGGCACATTTTATCTATATCAATACACAAATACTTTTAATATCTATAAGATGTCTTTCATATATGCACACTTATAAACTAACGATTTAGATTTGTTTTGCACGATTTCGTATGAAACCTTCGTTTTATGCCAAGCCGGACCTTGGTTATTTTGAGCTCCAATCAAGGATAGATTTTGGCATACTGTAGTATTTTAAATTTTTTACTACGCCGATTGATTCGGGATTAGGAAATATCGAATTGTACCTTCCTAATTCGAAGAGCGCACATCGATTTGATCAAATAGGAACGTTTGATTACATGTTGCACTCACACCTTATGATTTTAATCGTGGGTTTGTTAAACTTACATAAATGATATTTATTTCTATCTCACTTCATCTTTATTCAGCAAAGAACGATTGCGGAGTTCTTTTGAAACCAGGTTGCCACTCGCTACATACTTTAATTGGGAAAATTCAAAAGCGAGTTATATAGCTTTGGATTTTAAGCTAGTTAGTATTATAATTTGGTCTATAAATTGAAATGTGTAAATTATTGTAATTAAAAAATGCCACCCCAGGTGGCGGCCAAACTCTTCACAGCTCCTGGTTTCTGCCTGCTTCGCTGTAGCCACAAGCCAGTCTAGGTTTATGATTTAATTTGTAAAGTGTGATATACGCATATTTTTGATTTGGAGTAATTCTTTAGAATAGTTTGAAGAAATTAAGAATGTTACAATTTGGACTATCCGATGTCAAAACTTGAAGTAAAAGCATTGCAAAAGAATAATTTTTTCAGATTTAATGTTTGTTGTCCTTGTGCTTTTTGTTCATTTTGTGGTAAATCAGCTTGTTTCTATTGAACTTTTATGATGACAATTCAAGTGTATGTTATTAATTGTTCATGAATCTCGATTTTAATATACTGTTACCAGGAAACGAGTCATATACGAGTCAAGTAATTAATTTTTGTTCAAAAATGAAATGAGTTGGATTGGATGCAATTAAACTTGTTCATGAAAAGGTCTTGACACTAAATAAATAAATTTGATAAGCAATAATCTGAACAGCATCGTCAAGTGCAGATAATAATCTTGCACGGAAACAGAAACAATGCAGTGTCCCCCAGGGATACCAGATTTTCGAAAAATCATAACGGGAAATTCCTGACGAAATCGGGAGGTCTGGCAAGCCTGTCGGCAATAAAAAACAAAAAAAATCAATTATATTTTGTGAAAAAATATAAATTCATTCATATTTATTATATGCATTTATAAATAAAATATATTAGAAAAAATAACAAAAAAAGTCTTCAGTTTTGTTAACGTAAAAAAAACAGTAACAATTAATTTTATTTATAAATATTTATCAGCATTTGCTGCTTTTTTAAGTATTCTTTGTGCATTTGCTGTTTTTAGAATGCCTGAAACTCATTGCACGTCATTTTGAAATTAAATGTAACACCAATCCATAAGGAAAAGGTGAAATCACAAATCCCTATGGTAAAAAATCGCGAGCAATAAGTAAGATAGAAATATAATTTTTCTATTTTTCTTAGTTTCGTTTAATTTTATGGTTTTTTTTAAAAAAAATCCTTTCAAGATGGGAAAAATCTATTCAAAATCTAAAACTGTTCAATATCGGGAGTTACGGTTCATATATCGGGAGACGGGAATATGCGTTCCATATCGGGAGACTCCCGACGAAATCGGGAGGTCTGGCAAGCCTGTGTCCCCCATAGGGAATTTCAACTTTGTTGTACCAGCCAGTTTTCTAAAAAAGATTTACAGTGACAGTTATCTGGTCTGCATAACATTATGTGTTTTTTCTATAATTATTAAAAGATTTCTCTTTCTTGAATTTTAGTAAAAATGAATCTTTTATATACAATTAGCTTTGACTATAATTATTACAATCAAATAGTAAATTATAACCTAAAAATGTGGTTTACAACAAATAACTTTTTCAGATAGAATTATATTTTTGAAATACATTAATAATAAAATTTTTCATGTTGTCATCGAGAATTTTATTTCAAAAGTAATTTTCTAGAGATTGTGACTTCCTTTGTAATTTCTTTAGTAATCCTTTCATTTTGATTTGGAATTGTGGCAGAAATAATTTTCATTATAGTGTAAACTACATTCTAAAGATTTTTAACATTTATTTATTTTTTTTTTAGGAATTACCTCAAACAAATATACGAAGATTACTTTTGCGGCAAGAATCTCCCAGTATATTGAAGTTAAAGTAAGAGGCCCATTTTTGATATCCAAAGGATGATACCTGAAATCCATGTATCTTAAACAAAAAATAATAAAGATTTATAATACTAGTGATAATAATATAACAAAAAAGAATAATATTTTTAAAGCAAATGTTTTTTAATTCAAATGTTTTAATTATATTATGAGCATGATTCATTATTATATTGGTAAAGATATCTGTTAAAATTTGTAATTTTGATCACTGCAATCATTTTGTCTTGTAGAATAGTTTTGATTGTTTTACAAAACTGCGTATCAGCTATTAAAAATAAAAGAATCATGATTATTAATTTCCACCTTATTAAGATCAAAACTTAATGTATCATTTTATTTTTATATTTACATATTTACACGAAAGAGATATTTTAATTATTTAATTCGTTACCATTCTTCTGTTATTACTTCACATTAGAACCAGTAAACTTATATCCCATTCTAGTAATTATTTTATTAATTAGCACCTATTTTCACCTTCAAATATCTCACATCTTAAAATTTAATCAATCAATATTACTAATTCTACTCAATTGATAATATTTAATAGTTGGATCTGTTTTATCAATGCGCGGTTAATATTTATTGAAGCCCCCCTCGCCATAACATTTCTCACAATAACTATTCGGTGGGTATGGTGATACTTAAATGAGGAATTTTATGGGAATTTTTTGTTATTTTTTAGTTTTAGGAAATATTTAGTATTTAAAATAATTTAGATAGCATTTGAACATTTTAATAAATATTTAAAATTTTGTAGTAATTTTTTACTTAGTTTAAGGGATTATTTTTGAATAAGTTAATTTTCATGAAAAAACAGTAATTTAGAGTGATACGATATTTATGTTGGAGGCTTTTGAATTTCATATATTATTTCAATAATATTTGATAATTTAAGATAATTATTGAGACGATATGTCTATAAAACAATGATTTTAATATTTGCTAATTAATGATAATTTTATATAATTTAGAATTACAAATTGTATTTTCTTAAAAAAACAAAAAAAGTCAAAAAATGTTATTGGTTAATTTAAATGCATCAGCAACTTCTTAATAATTAATAAGAAAATTATCATATTAAATTTAATGTAGTTTCAAAAACAATTTAAGTGTGTAGTTAGTGGCACTCTACGCCCACACACCATTGCATAATAAAAATAAGGGGGTTCGCGACAGATTAAATTACATAATGACGTAATTAATCTCAATTACGTAATTAATATAGTTGATTTTGTGTATTTTTTTTGAATTTATTTTAGAAATTTTTGTAAATTCAAATTTTTGGCGAATTTTTGAATTAAAATTGTTTGAAATATTTTTTTTCAATCACTCTATAGTCAGGGGGTATTTTTGACTCTCAATATAAAAGCCTAAAATAAAATTGGCTTGAATCGCCTCTCAATAAAAAAGCCTAAAATTAAAATTGGTTCAAATTGCCTACAATGGTCACAGAGGGTATCTTTCATCCACAATATATTTTTTTCAATCACACTATAGTCAGGGGGTATTTTTGACTCTCGATATAAAAGACTAAAAGAAAATTGGCTTGAATCACCTGTCAATAAAAAAGCCTAAAAATATTTCTTTGATTAAAAAGTATAAGTAATTTTTCTTGATAAAAAACCATACAATAAAAATTGGCTCAAATCGACTAAGATGGTCACACTATAGTCAGGGATATTTTTATCTCGTAATAAAAACAATGCAATATTTGGTGTCAACATTTTCTATAGGTAAATATAGGTATAAAATAAAAATGGCTTGAATCGCCTACCGATAAAAAATTTTCAGGAATATTTTCTAGGAATATTTTATTACACTTGTAATATTTTTTACACAATTTTCATAGGCAAATTTAGGCTCTAGATAAAAATAAGTTAAAATACCTAAAGTAAATTAAAGTAAATTAAAGGGTCTAAAGTTAATTAAAGTACATTAGGGTACATTAGAATATATTAAAGTAAATTAAGGTAAATTAAGGTAAATTAAAGTACATTAGTATACATTTAAGTAAATTAAGGTTCCTAAAGTAAATTAAGATACATTAGAGTACATTAAGGTAAATTAAAGTAAATTAAAGGGTCTAAAGTAAATTAAAGTACATTAGGGTGCATTTAAGTAAATTAAGGTACATTAAAGTACATCAGAGTAATTTAAAGTACGTTAGAATAAATTTAAGTAAATTAAGGTTCTTAAAGTAAATTAAAGTGCCTAGAGTAAAGTAAAATAAGTTAGGTAAGAATTTTTTAAAATTAAATAGATGGTCAACGGTTAAGTTACACAAGGGAAAGTTTTAAAGCTGAAAATTTCAAAAGCAGTTATAGTTGGCAAACTACACAAGGTAATAATTTTTTAAAAGTAAATAAAGGGTCAAAAGGTAAGTTACATAAGGTAAGAATTTTTAAAGTAACTTAGAGTCGACAAAATTATATGATTGAATTTTTTAAATAAAATTTTTAGTATAGTTTTATCGATCAATTTTTTAAATATTTTTTTAAGATAAAGTTTTTAGTATAATTTTTATACATGTTTAAATGATAAAATTTTAGCATAATTTTACAATGAAATTTTTTATACATGATTTTTAAATAGAATTTTCAGTATGATTTTATCGATGAATTTTTTATATATGATTTTTAAAGATGAAATTTTTAGTGTAATCTTACAATGAAATTTTATATCACTTTATAATGACATTTTTAGTATAATTTTTACAATGAGTTTCTTATACATGTTAATAACGATAAAAAATTTCAAAGTAAGATGTGAAAAAATAAATTAATATGAAATTTTCAAAATAATAATAATAATAATAAATTCATCAACAATTAAAGAAAAAGTTATCTTACTTGGTATCAACTTCTGAATACTGATAACCCATACACACTGAATAATCCATTGATTAATAACTGAACAACAATCACTAAGTACTGTATACAAATGACTGAGTACTGTACAACTCAATATATTGTTGGGCCAGAACACAAGTTTGTTTAAATGAATCGGTAATAGCACGCAAACATAGCACGCAGATTTAAAATCAGATCCGAAAACACCAAGTAACCATGCAAAAATATGAGAAAGAAATAATTAAAATATAAAATCAAAAACATAAAAATAAATAAAACTATTAACAAAATGCATTAAGATCAGCACGAAACAAACATAAAAATAACACGAAAACACGAAAAATTTGACCAAATATTGACAATTTAATCAAAGAAACAAGAGTTCATGAAATTGGAACTAAAATAAAATAATTTGAATTAGAAATAATTCAATTATTTGTTAAAGGAAAAAAATTGTCAAAATATATTAAAAAATTAAGAAATTAAAGTTAGAAAATACAAAGAAATTCCCAAGGTCAAATTTTGTTTTAATATGTCAAAATTAACACGCAAGGTTAGGGTCACAGAATAGGTATATATACCGATTCATTTTTACATAATTTCAATGACTTAATCACTCAGTTTTGAGGAACTTGAAGCAAGCAGTTTTATTCTGAAACTCTATTTAGCGAAGTAAGCAAGAATGACTTGCTGAGATAATTTTGTGTGATGCTCATTTCATAAAAAATGGAATCGATTTTAATATTTATCAAATATATGCTATAACTAATACAGACGTTTTTCAAAGTCGAAATTTTTCCGGCCCACAGCCACACACCGACAAGTTATTAAAATCTGACATATCATAGTCGAGCAGTGTAAGTGCGGTGTAAGTCCGTCAACAGCTCGTGCTCGTGAGAGATCTCGCCGTGGGTAACGACGGGCTCGAACAGTCAATTCATATACCGTTATAGGGGCAGCAGGGAGATCGGGAGACAATCTTTCGGTTGCCTACCTTTCTACCTACTCCCGAAAAATCGACCAAAATATCTCTAAACATCGGCTAAAATATTAACACCGAGTAGTCCAGTGGACAATCTTAAAATCTAACTTCGACACATAACTTTCCTAGGATCAACTTGAGGATTAAAGGGAACGGGTTAGCGGAAATAGATGCAATCAAATTCTTGTTAACTATAAAAACTTTAGAGTTGATAATAAAATAAAAGTACGGAGTCGCTAAATAAATCATCAATAATAATACCACTCAGAGATAGCTAAAAATTATAATGGGTGGGAGACCTAAAATTCTATTCAGATGAAATTTCGCCTCCGCTACTAACTTCTGGAAATAGTTGAAATGACAAAAGCCCCACAAATTTATAGTTTACTAGAAATAAAAACCCCGATAATCAAATCAAAAATTTTGCCCCAACAACTATAGGTCGTAATTAACCTCCAAAAATTCCTTCATTAAAGCATAAGATATACAACTCATATAATAATACGAGCACGTACCGATTCTCCCAACCATCAAATTTATCCGTAGCAGCAATAAGTCGGACTTAGTTGATATTTCCAAATCGAAAATCGGGGTTACTTAGAATAGATAGTGTAAAAATTATGACGCTCAATATAACGCAAATAATCTAAACATTTATTTAATCAAATTTAGGAAAAAATCCAAAAATTCTGGAGGAGTTCCAGTGGGAGACGGAGATTCTTTGTAGCATCTGGTGAATTTTTTGGAGAAGAACCCAGTGATGTGTGCGATGAGCATGATCATTCGAGGCGTTTTCCTGAACAGTGCGGAACCTAATGATCAAATTAGTAAACAGGAACTACAAGTAAAATAACCAAACCTACAATAACTCAATCCATGTTAACTACAAGGCGAGCGTTGCATAATGAGAGCCGAAAAATATGGCGGAATTGCCTCTACCAAATATTGAAATATAAAATTTAACGAGAAGGGACCGGTCAGGAAATTTTCTCCATCTTTCTTTTCTTCTCGATGTTAAGCGATAAGGGAATGGAAACACCGCCTCCAGCAGTCAATCTGGAAAATTCAACATGCTTGGCGGATCGATAAGAGGAAATAGAAAGTAAATTCTCTACCTCGCAGACAAGAGTCGATCAGATATTGAATTGCGGCACATGACGATCAATAGAAGGGGCAGAGACAGAAATTGGCCAATCACATCTCGCAAATCGAGATAGCACTGCCACGTGGCGACACACCCACATGACAGTATAAATAGAGAGACGGACTTCGCGGAAATCGAATGACTACGAAAATTTACTGAAAATGGAAAAAGAGACTTTCGGAAATAAAGACGAAAAGAAGAATTCGTCCAATCGGGAGAAGCCCCGGATTCATTCATGCTCTGCTAATTTCTCCCCAAGATATGACCAGAGGAGAATAAATTATCAAGATCCTTCAACAAGTACGGCTATTTTCAGCCATCCAACCTGTTCATAAAACATAATAAATATTTTTTTGGTTATGATTCAATTCGTTTGTTAGAATTTTGGATGAAAATCTTATGCATGAAATAACCAGAGCACGATACGACTCAATCATTTCTTTCGTATAACTAAAATTAGTCGTCACGTCCTAATTTTCTCAGTGAATGAAATCATTTCGACCAAGTCCCGATATATCAACCGATAAATTAACCACCGCGGTAATGTACGGATTAGTCGAGAAGAGCGACCGTCTTCCATTGTGGTAGTATTTCTTTTCCGTAATATGGTCATATGAAACGTCAAAAATGCAAATTTCAATCACTACTTATCACATAATTAATAATTCTAGATAAATTGGATTTTCGATACTCAATCATTATATATTTAGTCTTTTCCAACCGATTATCAGATATACTTAACGATTTAATCAAACACGAAATCGGTTTATTTTCTAACCAAAGTAAAGTAAATGCAAAAAACTGGTGCTATATGGCTAGGTTTTTGAGACAGGGCCATCATCATTTTCTGATCGATCAAAACAAAACTAATTTAAGTGAACTCGAAAAATATGTAAATGCGCCTCCTTCAGTTCGTTAGTGATTTTAATTTTAATCTCTATCGCGCCCCAACCACCATGCGACGTATTTCTAACAGAAGTTTAAGACGGGTTAAGCAAGTAACTAAGACGAGATTTAACCAAAATTTATAAAATATTGAAAACCATACAGAAAAACATAAAATTAACAAAATAAAAATGATTCAAAATTTAATAGTATATGTTAAATATCATCTAAAACTTGATATTTCATTACTAAAAATTATCATAAAATTTCCCTAGAAGCTCTAATTGATTTGCATGGGCTAAAATTATTTTATTTTTGCCCACAATCTATTGAAGGCTGTAATTAAATTTATTAAAAGTTAATTAAATTTTCAGTTACTGAAATTACTGAAAAAAGTGGAATAGTTAAAGATATCTACTAAATAGATGAAATATCAATTGATGTATTTAAAACTTACAAGGGTAATATACTTTGAATAGAGAAAATATACATCGAAGAGGAAAATATTCATTGAAAAGGAAAAACATTCATTGAATAAGGAAAACATTAATTGAAGAGAGAAAATATTTATTAAAGAGGTAGCAATCATTAAAGTGAGAAAATATTCATTGAAGAGAGAAATTATTCATTAGAGAGAGAAAATATTTATTGAAAAGGGAAAAAAATCATTGAATAACGTAAAATATGAATTGAGAATTGCTTATAATAAATTAGACGGTAAAATTGAGATAAAATATCAATTAAATATTGGGAAATACTTGAAATAAATGGAGTCTAAATTATTCACTGACGAACAAATATACTTAAAAAATGAAAATATTCATCGAAAATGATTTGTACTTTAAAAGTGAATGAATTACTATTATATTCAATTAAAAATTACTAACGATTGACTAGATTTCATCGGTTAATTATATTTAAATGGGGACATATATTTTGATGGATACTTTTGCGCGGATGAATAGTTAAATAAAGGAGTAATGCAATAAATTATTTACTTTTATTTAAAATGTTATTAGGTAATTTTCTAGGAAAGCTAATAGGGTTATTCAATGATTTTATATGATCATAAGATGGGTTATATCAGTAAATTTTGGAAATTTATGATAATAATTTTTAAGGATTTAAATGCATTAATGACTTTGATAAGGATTGATTGTAAGTCAATTTATACATGATTTTGTGATTTTTTCAAATTTCTTATTTATTTTAGGGGATTTCAAGAGATTTAATCGCCTGAATAGCAGTCTAAAGATGATCTTTATGTAAATGGATATAAAAATAATTATTTAAAAGAATCAAAAAGAAGGAAAATAATCTTTTAAGAGAAGTGTCCCGTGCTCACACACACGGGGCACAAAATTTTAGGTTCTTATTTAATGTCCACTGCACACATACTCAAAGGTAGAAAAACGATGAGTCATCATGTTCTCCCTTCTACCGACTCACCAAAAACTATAAATAATATAAACTGATATATGTTTTACTTAGTTGAATATTAACTACAAATGAAATATTCAGTATAAAAAAATTTATTGTATTATATATATTACTGTTTAAGAATGTTAAAAAATTACAACTCCATCTCCTTTAAATTCTATAAGAATAATAATAATAACCTGCAATATGTTTCATTTGTGGAAGACGCGAATTCCGATGATTTAAGATAAGAAAGTGTAAAGTCTGAAAATCCTTTTAAATCTCCAGTTGGACTGTATTTGAGAATATAAAGAAGTCTTTCAATGAAAAATGTTGTAAAGGCAATAAGTATGGCCTAAATATTTAGAAATGTTAAACATAGTTCAAAGTTATTTATAATTTTTTGTTTTAAAATAAATAAGTTTAAAAATAAGTTTACTAAAAATGTTAAAGTTTAATATTTTCTTTGCCTTCACATCTAAGTATTGACAAATATTTGTTGCGTTTGTTAAGGTTGGTGCAGTTCATTGATGTTGATTTACAAAATATTAATTACTTTATTAAATTCTTTTTTTTAAAATTTAGTAAAAAAAATATAGATAAATTATATCTATGATATTCGTATATTTAAAAAGTGTATTGAAATTTATTATCATTATTAAATAAATTATTCAACTTACATTAGACTTCACAGCGAGTCCGGCTACAACGGATAATATATTTATCCATGTTCCTTGGAAAAATAAATATTATTTAGTTTTGAATAAAAATTATTTTACCAATATCTTTCACCCTTTGAGCAACGGGTCTTTTATATGCCGTTAAAAATTTTGTCGCGTCATTTCGAATTTCCAATAAATTATTAAAGAGAGCTAACAGGGGTGCCAGAGGGAATGCCGGAATAAACATCGTGATGAATCCGAATTGGATTACTTGAATAAAATAGTACTGATACATTATATATTTAAGATTAGATATCTATAATTACAAATTTCGTAAGTTTATTTATCAGAAAATTAAATTTTATTGCCAATTATGAAGAAAATGACAACTTTTAATTGTAGTTGACTTTTTTTATGCGGCCCGTCTGCTTTCAAAAAATTTACCATGTGGTCCAGATATTGCAAAACGTTAAACATTCCTGACCTACATGAATGAGTTTACTACAAAATTACTCACTAAAATACCACAGGAATTAAGTTAAATCAATTTAATTAACTTGAATAAACTAATTTAATAAATTATTATAAATGGAAATTGTATATGATAACAAAAAGTCGAAAAACAAAATTGAGAAATACGTTCTAGCGTTTGTCTTTCTATGATTTAGACCGGTTTTTTATATGGACATTAATTTTATAGACCAGCTTTAAACCCTTCTTCCCTTTCAAAAATATTTAGAAATGATACGATATTTAATAAATTGGTTTTGATATCCTTCTTACCCTTTCTTATAAATATTTAATATGTAGAAAAACCTTTGACAAGAAACTATCAAATGTGACTGATCGTAATAATCTACAAGTTAGGTAGTTTAATTATTCGGTTGTCTCTTATTCAAGAGAAAGACGCCATATCTTTAACTCTCAAAAAAAAACGGTTGTGTTGTGTTCAGATCTAATTTACCAATTTATATGCAATAAATGAAGCTTCACATACATTGAAGAGATGTCTCATCACCTTTACATTGAGTAAAATAATAATGTGACTATAATTTAGAATTTCAGATCAATAACATCAAAATGTAATAAATACAAGCTCTGTGACAACCAGTGTAAATTCCAATAGTAGCCTAGCTTCGAGTTTCTGACTCACATTAGTACTATGCAGAAGACCCGAAGATTTTTCTTTGCGTAAATACACAATAAAGCTGAATCAATTTTTTGCATACTTTTCATAATTCCCTGGAAATCACATCAATTATAATGTTGGTTAGGACTAGAAACAATTTGTAAACAGAAAATCTGAAAAACTTGCAAATATGATGTATGAACCTCATAATCAACTCTGTGCATTACCAATGGCACAGAAACTGTTTACAACTGCATCTAATTTCCGTTAGCTTCTCCGCAATTGGATATTATTAGAATAGAGATCTTCACGTCTCCTGCTTAGCATTAAAAGCTCGAAACTAGTATAATATTGAAATTTTAAGTGTCGTAACTGGGTTTTCGAGGCCCTTGGCTAATTTATTTATGGTGCCCTTGACAAATCGACAAATTTCAGCTTTGCGACTTTTTAACTGTCAAAAAAAAATAATTGAATTTCTCTTATTTTATATATGACAATAATTACGTAGTCTGACAGTGACAAACATACAACGTCGATATCAAAAATGCAAAAGACAGGAACAATACTAATTTACAGTTTATTATTTACTAAATAATACTAAATAACTTGGTGGATAAAACTGAATATTGTTGCGTGAATACAAACTACAGCAATACTTGAAGTATCATGTATTATAAATAAAAAGCAATAGTGTCAATGTGTGATATTCACTAACTCATACATAAAAATTTATCCAAGTTAGGCCCTTCATCTTCAGCATGCTCTCCAGGTATCCATAAAGGCAAAAAAAACATAATAAAAAATATTATAATGGTTTAAATGAAATATATTTAAATATAATTAATTATTAGCTTTTTTGCTATCGAGGATAAAAGTGAAATATCTATTTAAATAAAAATTTTAAAATTAGAGATTTAGCGGCGCCCTTTTGAATTGGTGAGGGCCCGCACCCTTAGCAACTGCTCCAATGCCGATTCATTGTTACGCCAATAGAAATTTGTACTGGTTATAACAGATACAATATTGATTTCATTATATATATAATAATTAAATCCGAAAATTATTATGCAGAATACTGTAAACACATTTGCTTTGAATGTTTTTAAATAGTTTGAATACTAAATTTAGGATATGTGGATTGTTTGTGTTTTGAACTGTAGTGAATTGCATTACGATAAATAAATTTTCGTTTTTTAAATTTTGAAGTCTAAGGATTGTTTATAAATATTAAAAATTATTTTGGATATGAAATTTTTAAAGAGAATAGTTACTTGAGAAATAAATAATTATTTAAATAATAAGAATAATTTTATAATTTCTTTGAATTATCCATTATATCATTATTTTTTTCTCACCTATTTGGTGATAACAGTGATACTGTCGAAATAAATCGCCAAACAGAGGTATGCGTGTCGTTATCTAATAACTAAATCATTGCCATTTGTTTCATTTTAAATTAAAAATGATTCAAAAATTGAATTTTTTATAAAAAATCTCTGAACAACAATTTAATTGTTGTTTATTTCACAGCTCTATTTTTATTCCTCGTAGATTCTATTTATAAAATTAATTTTTACAATTATAAATCTTAAATAGTTATAAATATTTTATAAATAGATAGTTATTGTAATACAATTAAATCTAGAGAAACTTTTCAGTCACAATTCGTTTCAGATTGTAGAAAATAAAAATAACAGAGTTCAGTTATAAATATCATTTTTAAGTTATACATAAATAAAATTACACATTTCAAGATATTCATAAAATACTGGTTGAGATTCAAGGTCTGCTAGCAATAAATCGTCATAACATCGAATTATTTCTGCGTTAACATTTGTTATATTTTTGCTTCGATATTTTACTTTATTACATTTTCTCAATTTATACTTTTTGATTGAGGAGCAAAGAAGACTATGCATAATAATAATAATTTTTATAAACATAATTTATGAATAAATATATAATTCTAACGGGTAACTATATTCTGTGAAATGACTGATCAATTGACGACCTATCATAATAAATGCCAACTGAACTGAAAGTCCGAACAAACAGCCTCCAGTTGGACACTGAAAAATGCATATGTTAGCCTAAGTACTGACGAATAAAATTTTATACTTACTCCAATTGGTTTCAAGTCTGACATTGCCTTGAAACCTGGAATTGGTTGAATGAGTGGTAAGATGAAACCAAAATAAAATAAATACGAATAATTGTTGATAAACTCTAATAAATATAATTTCATTGTGACGCTATCATCATATTCAGACTGAGTTTCGTTATTTTCCAGACCAGTTAGCCAATGAGCCAGTTTAGCATAAACCTAAGAACATAAAGTCTACTGAATTAGAAGAAATTGGAGTTTTACCATAGTAAGTAAAAGGATAACGATTAGAGATATGATTGAACCAGTGACGGATATGATAACATTGGACATTTGTGTCACCAAAGGACTTGGATGCATCATCAACAAGGCATATATAACAATTTCATATAGGATAATACCAACAAGAAATGCCAGCGCAAGTATAACCTTATGGTCAATTAATCATTGTTAGTTTTTATGTAGAAATGTTTTTACTTACCGAAAACAAAACAGTTGAAAATTTAAAGAACATAAATGGTACTGTTCTTCTCCAAAACGGAACAGAAGATTCATTTCCCTTTTAAACAAAAAAATTAATCCTCGATCACTGATAAATAAATAAACAAACTTTATCGGTTTGATTTTGCGTGATGAAGGCGACGAATTCTGGCTTCTGTGGCTCATATTGATTTTGAAGATCATAAACATTCCAATGGAAAGCTAACCGAAATTGTTCCCGCTTCCACATTTCCAAAAATAAAGATGCTATAATTATGAAAAAGTAAAAATTAAAATATTAAAATGTTAATTTTTTATGCCCTGAAATATTATTCTATAATATTGACTCTAAGAATAGATAATAAGCAGCACCAGTATCAGAGGTCCCTATCAAAATCTTTTCATAAAAAATATAAAAAATAATCAGATCACAAATGAAAAAAAATTTTTTTTTTAATTTCTGATCAAGTGAAATCTTTGAAAATTGATTATTTCACTCATATAATTTGCAAATTTGAAATAATTTATACCAAATTTAAATTTTAAAGCTCCAGTTAAGTTGCGATAAAGGTTTTTTAATAACTGCAGTTGATTGTCAATCATACTAAGTTAAATTTTCATCAGTTATTTTTTCATCACATAGTAATCTTTTTTTAGATGTTTTGTAGAAATTCTTTTATTCTTAGTAATTCATAATAGGCACTTCAAGATATTATTACTGGAAAAATTCCTTAAATTTCCAATGGCTTTTACTAACTTCACGGAATCAAATTTTGTTTATAATAAAACCATTTAAGCCCATTGCTTCTTTTTGTACTTTTTTGAAAATTTTCCATTTCAAGAAAACATTAATAGTTAATAAATACAGCAGTAGCTCACGAAAGATGCCACGTGTCCAATTATACGAATAATAAATTTTAAAATATTATTATTAATTAATAGATATATTTTTTGATATTTCCATTCAACTCTGCACAAGTCATCATAAATATACATTAAAACCTTGGATTGCGAGTAACTAAGCAAATTTTTAAAAGAAATTTTAACTTGATGAGCTAGTTAAGTCTTGTAATAAGAGTAATGAATCATTATTTGTTATGAGTTATTCGCTTTGATATACGAATGATTCGGATTACAAGTACGTTTCCAGAACGAATTAAGCTCGTAAACCGAGGTATCACTGTAATATCAAAAGAGACTTCATCCAACAACAATTGAGATTTTTGCTCAAGTTGGCCTGCGCGTTCCAAAGTCTGTATTTTATACATATATTCTGCACTTAAATAAATGAAGTTCTGATGATAGATTAGGTATTTTCTTAATTTAAAAAGTAGTAAGCCCTATGATCTTTTATATCAAAGAAGTGCTTATGTCTTGAAAGAATATAATACCAGACATTATTTCGAGAATGAAAACAAAATCCAAAAAAGTATATGACATAAAGCTTTCGAAAAAAACAAATTAAATAATTAAAATCTTTTTTGCCTAATTAGCAAAATATATTTAAGAAGCTAAGAAATATAAGTCAAATATTAAATTTAATTGACACTTTTTAGCAATGAATGACTAAAAATGCTGAATTAATAACAATTATTTGATATTTATCTGAAAAAATCAAATCAAATACAAATATCTATTATATTCTTTTCGAAATTTCACTAATTAATTCTTTGGTGTCCATGCTCGTTAAAAAAAATTTTATTTAGTGTTATTTTTTTTTAACAATGTCGCATCATTCTTATATAAGATTAATTTGAAGAGCAGAACATAGATGTTACCGGCCAATATTTTTAGTTATTCAGATTCACAATACCCATAACACATCAAAACGAGATAAAATCATTATTTTGAATGGATTTATTAAACAAATATTAAAATGAAGAACAAAAATTCACCCCATATTGACATTGAAAAAGCCATAAGGACCATGGTTTTATTGTCCAAAATGCGAATGACGAAAAATTTATAATAAACATCAGACAATTTCCAAAATTTACATTGCTTTGAATTACACAATAATGGACACATGGTAATATTTCCACCTTCTTTTATTTCATTTCTAGAAACAGTTTTAAGTAAATCACATTTGATAAGCATTAATTAAATAACTTTTTTAATTAAAAGAAAAATATTAATAAATAATAAGATTTTTTATTTTTTAACTATGAATCAAAAATAATCTTAAAACTATTGAAAAATTAAAGGAAATCAGTGGTGAAAACCAAAATAAGTTCTCACAATATAATAAGATATTATTAATTCTAGGTTGAGTGAAAAGTCAGTTCAATAATAATTGTTAATTTTTACTTTGTCCCTAGCTACAAATAATCAAACTGTTAAAATAGAAATTCAATAATATATTAGTTTATTATTGATATCACAATTTTACAAGATCTGACTATTTGGAATGAAAACTGCACCATAAAATCTCTCGGATTTCAATAATCCTTTTTGTACATGAGTATATTTAATTATTTCAATGGCTATATTTTATCGTTCAATTTTTATGTTTTGTATTGCTTCTGAGCATTTGACGTTTATTTTTAATTGGTGTCTTTTAATAACATTCATTATAACTAATTCGTCTCTATATACGTTGTTCGATAAGAAAAGGTTCATTAACTTTATTAAGGTTTACTTATGATGTCAATGATTTCATACTACGTGTGGCTACCAGCCCTTCAAATTGTGTGAAACAAATTTGATATTTTTTACTTTTCTGTAAATTTGCAGATTAGCACTAATTTTTACATTAATTTCTAATTTTAAAAATTTGCTATTCACTTCGTATTTGTATCATCTTACAATTATAGCACCAAATTTAACTTCTGTGATGTTAATAAAGATATTCCATTTCCTATTTATACTTATTTCCCACAATTATTTAAATTAATTTGATAACTATTTGATTAGTTTTAAATAAATGTATCCTAATATCCTCAATATTATTTTCAATTTAACCAAGTTTTTTTTTTAAATACTTATTGGAATGAATACATGATTAATTGATAATGTTTTTCTAATATAAAATAATGATTTCTTAGTAGAAGCATAAATAAAATGTTCTCCTTTAATACATAATTTGCAGCAAAGGTTACTTATCATTTACTTAACTTAAGATATATAAATTATCTTGTATTTAAATAATTAGTTATTTGACACTTTATGAAATAAATATTGATGGAATTTAATTCTTTTAAAAATGAGTTGGATTTAATTGACGAACACGTTGAAAATAATAACATCAACGCAGTTTCAAAAACAACAAAATCATATGGAATGTCTACCAAAATCATGTCAAGACATGCTTACACTAAACATTCGGCGTTATAATGGACGATGATCAAAAGAAGCAGAAGAATAGATCAGAGATATAGAAGAATGGATGTTGACAAATGGACATTGATTGACAAGCACATTAGATGTGTTATTAGTAGCAGAAGCAAATACATTGTCGGAAAACGTCAGAGAATCTGAAACAACAGGTGCCAAATCCAAAACGTGGTTTTAAAATACATTTACAATAAAGAAATCAATGACTGACAAAATCAGAGAATTGGCAGATTTGCAGCATTTGAAACTCGAGTAAAATAATGTTTAACGTCAGTTTTGAATTCAGGGCTAAAAGAAGAAGATATTGTTTAGGTTCTTATTAACACGTTGACGGACAGTAGGAACAAGCGAAGTTCGAAAATTGACACTATATGTTTTTGTGATTTTTCACAACCACGTGCATACTGAATCTGCAACTCGTATAACAGGTGAAATATGAACTTCAACCTAAAAAGATGTTTTCAAAACACGACACTATGCTTCTACGTATACGCCAGTAAGTGCACATTTGTGCTGCTATAGCCGTAGTGTCTAAAAACGACCGTTTCGTTTTGGACGGCTATAGCAGTCATGCCACATTGTGAACTTCGCTTTGACGGCTATAGCCGCAATTGTCCGTCAACGTGTTAAAAATAAAGCTCGCGTTGCAAGACTGAGTGAAATATTACTGAAGAAGCCAGAAACAAAAATTGAAGAAACCAGAGCATTGGCAAAGACTTTTGAAAGTAACAAAAATGGACACAAAAAAACAGAACAAATCAAAGCTATCGGTCAAAGAACATATGCAAACGTGACTGAGAGGCCAGATGAGAACCCAACAGAATACTTAACATATCAGATCCACACAAAGAAGATTATCAGAAGAACCATTCAATTACAATGAACCAAGATATCCTAGACACAAATCAGGAAGACTCGCAGAAGACTACCACGGGCGTCGAGAACAATTTCAAAGAGAACAATTTTTTAGTAACGATAGAATCTCAAATGGATTTGTAAGAAATTTGCCAACAGTTTCTATGAAGAACATTGCAAAAAGATTATATAACAAAAGCAGAAGATTTCCACATTTAAAGGTTCCAAAATTAACAGTAGGTGATTGTTTTTGTTGTGGTCAAAGTGGACATAAAATATATGAGTGCTTACTTGAAAATAAATGTCTAATATGTGGCAAGGAGGGTCATTGTTTCCGACACTGTTTTTCATTACGGAAAGAGGTTCCCCGTCGATATTAAAGAATAGCATACATAGAAGAAAAAGATTCAAAATCTCGAAAACAAGATTATACTGAGAACAATCAAGATTTCAGAATAACTCACAACGAAATAGAAAAAAGATACAATGTTCCTGAGAAATATATTACGAAGAAAACATCAGAGACTCCTTGGGTTTCATTTCGTTGGTGGAGTCAAGAAAATATATTGTGGATTATGAAATCAGCGCCAAAGAGAAGAAGCAGAAGAAGAGATATCAGACGAAAGATGGAAGAGTTGGAGTAAAATAATTTTGAATAGTACAGAAGTAGATATGTTATGGGATTCGGGAGCTTCAGTAACAGTCATGAGCAAGAATTTGTGGGAGAAAATACTCAAACCAGACCTTCAACGTAGTGATATACTATTATGCGGAGTATTTTCAATTGGAGGAAAAGAATCAATGGGATGTATGACTATACCAGCCATATGGAATCAGGTGACCAAAATTATTACAGTAGATGTAAAAGAGATTAAGCCCGAACTCATTGGGGGTATTGATACAATGGAAGAGTTCAGAGTAAAGTTGATGAAGATCAATAATATAGAAACTACATTTACGGGAAAAAGTTCATAATTCGTACCGATCACAAAGCATTGGTGTTCATAAACACTACAAACACGCCAATCAGTCCACGATTCCAAACATGGCTAGCTAATCTCTCTGAATATGATTTTGAAATGAAATACAGGAAAGGGAAAGAACATTCGAATGCAGATGGGCTATCAAAATTGAAAGGTATGATTTGCACCCAGTGTCAAACAAGGCACGAAGAGGCCAAAGAAGGAAAATCAAAGATCAGATATATATAATATATCCAAAGAACAGAGGCTATGGAAAACGTATTGGAGCTACGAGACTGAAATTGACACGGTTACATCATGCATATAAAATAAATTAAAATTTTGTTGCGTTGAAAGATTTATGAAATTAGGGCATAATTTATTTTAAACTAAGAAAGTGAATTTGATATTTTATTGAAGGTTTTTATTTTAGTAATGAATTAACAAAACATCTTACACAATAATATCACTTGATGCATGTAGTATGTTAAAAACTGTGATTACCAATCCGAGCAGAGAGGGAAAAAATAGCCAATAAGTATAAAATCCAAGCCAACTGAAATAAAATGCTATTTTCTCACCAAAATAGGATCTAGATATTTATTAATAATATTAATAAAATTATTTTCATAAAAATAACAATAATAATATTTTTAAAGTATTTTAAATTATAACTTTAAAATATATATATATATATATATATATATATATATATATATATATATATATATATATATGTGTGTGTGTTGGGTTATTGTTTTCAAGTCGGTAAAATCTCTGACTCCTCGTGCCCCTTTAATTATATCAATTAACCAAAACCCAACACAGAATACGTTTATTAATTTCGATCACAAAGTTTACAATTTGTCAAACGATTTGCACTCTTCGATCAATTACGGATTCACAACGTGGAGGCAGATATCCAAATGGAAGATCGCCTCGCCCAGCACGTTAATTTAATTAAAATTGACTCAACATTATTTATATTCGGTTTATGACCTAGTTTGATTTTCAATGTCATTTATCTCTTCTAGTACTTTTCTTCGACCAACTGGCAATTCATCTTATCTCACACTTTCTTTTTATAGAGTTTCTTTGAAAACAATTTAATCGTTGTTCCAAAATCTTTCTTGAAATTGAAGTTAATTATCTAGTTAATTGTTTTCGAACATCCGTTTTGCTCGGTCGGCTCTTGGGGTAATTTTCCTCAATAATTTTAATTATTTTATTTTTGTACAACTCGGGTCTTTACATGTCTCGGGCCTCCCATTAGAGGATTAATTAATTTTAATTAGTTTGTTTTTGCTTATTACTTTCTTTGAGGGTCCCTCGCTAAAGTTTTATTATATTTGAGTTCGTCTTTTGATTTGGCATTTAATCATATCCGTTTCCCCGATCAATATTGATTTTCAAATTTTATAAATTTTTTAATTATTTTTGTACTTTAATTATTTTTGATGTTTTTTGTTCACTCATTTTATTTCCATGATTTTATAACAACCCCATCATATTGGTGGGTTTCTGGGTGTTGATATTTTGAAACTATATGGTTGATACCCAGACAACCCCATACAAAGATTTTCGCTTACCACTCGGCACCCGTTGCTAAGCAACGTTGAATCTGTGTTCGAGTTGGTGAATCGTCCGCAAAAAGTGAGCGCTTTTACTAATGCTATAGTTGACCGAACGAACCATGGGTACAACGAGCTGCCGATAGAAGGCCTGTGCTCGATTTCGATTTTTAGGTCCCATTCTTCTTTTATTTCTTTTAAATGTCAATCTATACTGCTATATCATTCATTGTTATACCCATTGCCATAGTCTTTCTTATCGTTGCCCGTATTGATGATTTTTCTATGGCCTGTAAACCCTTCTTTATGTTAAATATCCACACAGTATCTATCTTACCCTTATCACTATTATCAATACTATGTCCACTATTATTGTTACTAGCATTATCATTGTTACTATTATATGTATTATTCTAATCCCTTATCACTGCTATTACTATTATTATTATTCTTATTCTTATTACAACCATTACTATTATATTCATTATTATTATTATTAATATTATTAATATTATAATTACCATTATCCTTACTATTATCATTATTAAATTTTTAGTAGGGATCAGCCCTTATTTCTCAATTTTATGAAGGTATTTTACTTATATAAAAATTTAGCCATACTCCATCCTTATTTTACAGTTTTCGATAAAGTATTTTTGTTATTTCGGAAATTTGAGCAGCCCTTAATTTACAGTTTTATCAGAATATTGTAATTTTTTTCCGAAAATTTGCGCAGCGTTCCGCCCATATCTTCCATTTCAACTCAAAGAAAATTTTGTTTAATTCTTACGTATTATTTAAATTATTCCTTTTCATGATTTTGATCGTTCGGATTAATCTTTTTCCGATGGCTATTCATTTTAACTGTTGCAACGATTTCGCAATTTTCCCCACTATACTTTCTTTTTCTTTGTCCTTATTATCTAGTTGCGTTCATATTATATTTAATGAGTGCCCACTGGACTACTCGGTGTTAGTGATTTTAAGCCGATTGTCGTTAAAAATTTTATGTAGATTTTATCGAAATTGAGTGCAAGAAAGTTGAGCCAAAAGACCCACCCTCGAGCTACCTTCTATCACTATTTTATGATTTGACGTTTGGGTTCTTGCGTTACGCGCGCCAGAACCTTCACGGGCACACCGCACTTACACATGTCAATGGGAATATATAGTTTGCTGTCTTGCTGTATGTTTTGGCTGTGGGCCGAAAAAAAAAATAAATGTTACCATATAAGTTGGATAAAAGCTTCGATGCATAAGACTGTTTATTCGGCATTAGCATAAACATTGTTCACTCCCTTCATCACAAGGCATTTAATCAAATTGATCAATAAATTCATAGAGCATTCATTCATACACCTTCATTTTAAGACATACGTCAATGCACACCAACTGAAAGTTGTCGTGTTCAGACAAAACACTTACCAGTGTTAATTGCCTGAATGCACGGCTCACAGTTATAACGCACACCAACCAAAAAAAAGACTGTAAAGTAAGTTCAAATTACGTTTCCAAAAAAAGTTTTTTTTTGCCAAAACACATCAGTATTTATACCTATAATTTCACCTTGAAATTATTTGTGTTATCTAAATTAAATTTTCATTATTTTCTTAATTTAAATTGGCAATTTATTTTTAAAATTTTTAATTGGATTTATTCAACCAAAAAGATTTTATTTTAACTCATTTAATCCATTAATTTTGACTTTTATATAACTTGTTGTTTATATGTCAAATTTTCTTGTTATTATGTTATTTTTTGTGTAAATTTCGTGCGGTTCTTGATGCATTTTGTATTTATTTTATTTTACTTTTATGTTTTTTGAATTTATATTTATTTAAATTCTCTCGAATATTTTAGAGTGTTTATTTGATGTTGTATGTTGTATTTTAAGTTATCTTGTTGCTGGGTTTTCATGTTGTATTACTGATACATTTAAACAATTTTCAAGGTCGTTTGTGTTCTGGCCCAACAATATATATATATAATTAATCAGAAAATGTTGATAAATTTCCTCTACCTTTAACCAGTTTTCATTTGTTTTCATTATGACTATAGATCAAAAATGATTTTTCAGCTGTAACAAATTTTTGGCACTGCAATTATCAACTAATATTTTCCATGACTAACATTAAATAAGTGTTATATATTATATGCTTAAATGCATAAATATATTTTGTTTCAATATTTGTTATTAAATAAATATTAGAAATTCAAGCATACATATTAGAAATTCATTAACGGAAATTTTTTATCGCTGATGGTGAATCAAAAACTTAACCGTGCGTTTCATTGACAGTTTGCAGTTTGTTTAATGATTCTTTGGCATAAGCGGTTAAGACATTGAGCGGATTTCCTATAACTCGCTCAGTGTTTGATGGAACTCTTGTAAAAATAAAATGTATTTCCCCTCATAATAATGCAAAGTCTTTGGAAGTTTTGGAGAACACATTGGAATTGCCGCCAATTTAGGAAAAAATTTAATGAAGCGGAATACCAGAAAGCTTTGGAAATTTGGGATGAAACTGGTAGTGAGAATTTATTAAATTACATAAAAATCTATTTAATGGCCGATGTATTCCAGCAATTTCGAGCGAAAACAAAAGGAAATTATATAAAGAAATTATATTTCTAAGACCAAAATGTTCTATTGAAAAAAAAGTCAATTGAATTAAAATGATGAGACTACAAATAAACCAAAAGCTTTAAAATTAGATGATATTAATATACGCAATCAATCATGTGGATTGTTATAATGGTTTAATACCACCGATTCCTTAGTGTAACATTAGTACTAAGAATCATCAGTTATTTACAATAAAAAATAATAAAGTAATTTTGACACATACTGACGATAAAAGGGTCTGGGTTGAAATAAATAAATGCACATGCATATGTGCATTATATAGTAAATTGACGGGTCCCATTTGACGATCAGATTCCTAAGAACTCAGATCTAATCGCTAAATTTATTATTATTATTTAAATAGAATTTTAATAAATTACAATGTTAATAAATTACAATAAAATATGAAATATTTCATCCGATAAACGACCCTGATCAATCATAACCAAAATTTAACTAGACTTTCGCTTTCGCCTCTACCATACCAACAAATATATTTATTTAAATATTTTTCAAAATAGATTTACAAATATTATAAATTTATTAAATTAGAATATAAACTTTAAAATTTTTTTTAATATTATTATTATTAATTTAGTCACCACAGTGATTTCAATAAACAAATATCGAATTGAGAACGAAAAATGGTCTCTTTAGGGCCCAAAATACTGATTTTATTGAAACATTTATGATAATGATAAATAGTCAACAGCACCCGAAAAGTAGTGTTTGTAGGCACAATTTGAATGTTCAGGATAGTAGGAATATTAGTAGGAAAATCTCTTTACTTCATTGAATATGGAATCAATCGCAATATTGGAAAGTAATTCTTTAGCCATCTGATCTTCCATTCACTATCATTAGGTACATAGAAAAGATTTTTTATATCAATATTTTGTAAAATATGTGTTGGACAAAAATAATCGCCTTCAATGCTAAATAATAATGGTTCCAAAATATTATTTTTATTAATAATACATAGTTCTTTAATATTGTCTTTAAGAAACCTGTGCTTAAACCTTATGGCCCCTTAGGACGTGTGACACTACATAAGCAGGCATATAAGTAGGTTCCATTCTCATTGACCTGTATTAAAAAGAAAGAGAGACTATTTTGCTTGACTGATTGAATTGTTGTACCTCGCTGCAAAAAACGTGACTTGGTTGAGCAGTAAGTTAAAACAACAATACGACGAGCACTTGCAGTGGGTATCGCAGTCAATTCAAAACGAAATTTTGGACATTGTGTCAGACCTCATACTGCAAAGAATTGCCAGTGATACGTTGAAGAGTTGGAAATAAATAGTCATCATTGATGAAACTTTGGATATTTGTCGCACAGAACAAGTGGCTGTTTGTCTGAAGTACTTTGTGGATGGCAAAACGATATAGTCTTTCGTTGGTTTCTTTAAAACAACATCGCAATAAGAAAAACTTTGACACATTATGATCTATGGCTGAGAAACTTTTAAATGAATTTCAGCCATTTATCTGCTTCTTCACATAGTTGATTATTGCTTTGTGCTGATCCTTTGCATTGTACTTATGCACAGTAAAATTTAGACGTTTTCTTTAATTTCCATTATCAGCTCCGATTCAAAGAAAGGTATACCCACCTCCATGAAATGAGAGTGCCCGTACGACTATATCACTATAAATATCTATCATCAGTATACATTAGGGCTTTTGAAGTATTTGCAAATGACATATTATATGTATCTTTTTGTACAATTACATTGATATTTTTATGACAAGTTTTTCGTATTATATTCAATAACAAATTTGCAATAGAATGGAAATAAATTGTATACAAAAATGAAATCCAGTAGAGCAATATTTTCTGAGGAAATATCAACAGGTCTTAATCAATTTAGACCTCGATGTGATGAATGATTATAATTGTAAAACAGTAATCCATGTTTAATTCCTGGATGTACAGAGAATAGTTTCAGTGTATCTCTCAATGTCCTATTAAATCGTTCAACATGAGAGGTTTTATATAGTGAATGTACAAAATAATGATTTATTTTATTAAGAACTTATTTCACTTTACAATTGTAAAATTTTTTCAGCCAAATCTGTTTGTAAATTGTCAGAATGCCCATCTTTAAACATTGTTTTATTGCTTGACCCATTTCATCAGCAGATGTGGTTTTGGCGGGAATAGCACAACCAAAGGGGCTGAACACACCAATAAATGTCAAAATATATTTGTATCCCTTATTGATTTTCGAATATGGTATCATTTCCACCAAATCCATTTGCCATAAATCGTCAATACCAAATGTCTTATATACTGTGGTTGGATTTTTTTTCCTTATTGGTTTTTTTAAGTGTATGCCAGTTGTCGTGATAACCACTTTTGTGTCTACTTCTTCGAATTCGGAACTTTTTTCTTTAACTTTTATACTCCACCGAAACCTGCTTTGTCTTTTTGGTTCGTCCATATCTTCTCCATTAAAACAAGAAGACTTGAAATTTAAATTAAGATTAGGCAATAATTGGCCCATAGTTTATTGTCGAACTACTATACTAAGTAATGATATAGCTAATGATATAAGAGAACCAATAAACCCACATTGTTGTTTATAAATGAGTTTTCGCATCATTTTTCGATTTTTATTGTTTGCCAGTGATAATAATGGTTTCTAATGTTTTTTCAACACAAGTTTTTTAGATTTACTGATTTTAATTTTGCCTTTGAAAACTTTAACTAAAACATCCAGCAAATCATCAATAACGAAATTAGGAAATGATTGTAAAATATTCATTCTTTTAACATTTGGCGCCTTTAGCAAGGCGGTAAAAAAAGAGTAAACTTCGATGACTTTTGACAGTTTTAACAGATTTTACCAGTTAATCTACAACCAGAGCAACTGTTTCATAATTTTAAATTTATTTTCTAGAAGATCCACTGGAAATTGCGTTGCAAATCCGGTGAAGTTAAGCAAAACACTTTAATCCAATCTCATGGCAACTTTGTCAACAGATGATGCCTAAGTTTTAAGTTTGTGAAAATTAATAGCAAACATCCAAGTGACGACCACAGTGTTTCTCAATGTTCGTCAAGCTAGATTTAATGATGCTTTACAAGAAATCATGTTCAAGGCAAATAAAAACTGGTATGTTACAATAAAGATTCTAGGATTCAAAGTAAACCAGAACACTAATTATTCTCCAATGTCGATCAGAACGTGCAAGACTTGCTCTTAGATTTTAATATATGAATAAATGTATTAATTAGTTATTGCTTTTGTTGTTGATTTTAAATAATAATAATAATATTTAAATATATATATATATATAAATAAATAAAATAATAATATTTTGAAAAAGCAATAATATTAATAATATTAATACTACTAATAATAATAATATTAATAATAATATTAATAATATTAATAATAATATTAATAATAATATTACATTTTATTAAAAAAAATTGAAAGATCTTGAAAAATGACATTTACACGCATGCACGCACATAGAAAAAGGGGTAGAAAATATATGATTAACAAAGAAAATTGCAATACAAATGCAACTCTAATAAATACTTGTGCAATATAATTGCAAATATAACTAAGACATTTAACAGGTGACAGTGCAAGTTTTTGAGTCATAAAAGTTTTTTCCTATGGGGTTCTTTTTTTTGACATAGAAAAACGAATTTCAAAAACCACGAGATCAATTTCAAAAAAGAAATATTTCAGTAAAGATTTCAACGGCAGACAACATATTCGAACCAGTTTTCAAAATAGAAGTTCAGAACGACGTTCAAATATTCAATGCTATGCATGTCGCGAAATTGGTCACATGCGTCGTGAATGCCCAAATATTCGATGTTTGTGCTGTGGTAAGCCAGGTCATTTAAGTTTTAGGTGTTTTCAGAAAGAATTATTATGAAAGAAGATTTGAAAGAAACCCTAATCAATACAGAGGTAAGTCCAATCAATTCAATGGAAATAATATTCGATATCGGAATAATTCAAATCGACAAAATGAACAGAATGGCGGAGATCAAATTACCAACCAAAATGCCAAATACAGCTCAATTTCAAAATTGGATAAATTTTTAAGTACCTTTGGTATGGTATTAAAATATCGCAAAGATGAGAAATATAATAATACAGATGTGCTATCACGACTTTATATTTGGAATTGTTTACAGTGTCAAATGTCTGCCTGTCATTAATAAATTCTTTACAAATATTGTTATTTTGTCATGCACTTACGTCTAAAATGTAAACAAAAATTACATAAAGCGAATAAATTCAAATGATAATATAACATACGTTGATAAAACACACGTAGTAACACGACAATGAACTAAAATTGCTTGTCTATAAACACAGCTCTGTATTTCATCATCTCAATCATTCCGAACAGCAAACTGCTCTACAAGTTGAAACAAGATCTGCCCGAGTCACGTTCAGGCAAACTGTCGTGTGGTTAAAGAGAATATAAATAATAATATAATAAAGTATAATTTAAATATATAATATATACAATTAAAAAAATACTATATATAAGTAAAATTAAGCACAAACCTAATACTATCCAATGGTTGGGATCTACAAATATTTCTTGTCAAGCCCCAACATTTATAGAGATTTACTCGATCGCTTTCATCTCTCTTCAAAGAATTTTGTACTATAAAACTCTATTTATAAATTAAGTCAATAATAATAATAATAATAATAATAATAATAATAATAATAATAGTAATAATATAAATAATTTCAATATTGATAATATTCATCCTAGTACAACTTTTTCGATAGCTTTGAAGATCAGAGAGCAAAAACAGTAAAAGAACCTTTAGATGAGATAAAGATGGAACATGTGGAAATAAAAGGAAGAGAAGACGAGAATAATCAAATCAGGAAGCTGGCTATAACAGACCAGGATACAATAAATTTCTTAAAAAGAGAAATTGACAGATTGAACAAGATTATAGAAGAATTGAAGAAAGAACAAGGTAGAAATTCGAATAAACATCCAATCAATAATAATCAGAGACAGGTAAGAGGAGAATACTACCAACAAAATATTACATGTTTTAAATGTAGATTTTGGACAAATAAGGACGACAACGGAAACATTGATGCAAGGACGTAATATAAGTGTGGGAAAATGGTCATATACATTGGAAGGTGATGTTAAAAAGCTACATGCACGGACAACTTTAGGTTTCATGGAAATTGTTGATGATAAAGCGACAGAAAAGTCACTTTTGGGAGTATGTCATCATCATAACAGCAAAAAGAGATCACAGCAATCAATAAAATATTACCAAGCATAGAAGATAGTTTAGATCATACTATTAAAGATAGCGAAGGGAATGAGTTTATTAAAGCAATAGAAGAAAATAAGAATGTTTTTAGTAAATACAAATGGATATTGGGAAATTTACATTTGTGCAGCATGAAATAGACTTAGGAAATACTCGGCCAATCGCTTTTAAACCGTGAAAAGTGCCATTAGGCCTGGAAGAAGAGGTTGATCACATGGTGCAAGATTTACTAGAAGCTGGAATTGTGAGATTCAGAAAGTCAGCGTGGAATTTTCCGATTGTTGTTATAAGAAAAAATATGGTGATATTTGAATGTGCGTTGATTATATGGTACTGAACGCAATGACGGCAAGACCAATTTTTCCGATACCAGCTGTGAAGACCTTTTCGATACACTTGAAGAGCAAATGTTTTCTCTATGTTAGATCTATCGACTGGTTACCACAAAGTACCAATAAAAGAAAGTGACATGGATAAGACAACATTTATCACAAAGTATGGACAATTCGAATTTACACGAATGTCATTTGGGATTGTGTTCAGCGCCGGCCACTTTTAAGAAGCTTATGAAAATTATTTTGAGAAATGAAAATTGCGTGATGTGCTTATATTTGGAAGAACTATCAAAGAACATAATTAAAGATTGAACACTGTATTACGCCGAATTTAAGAGTTAGGACTGAAATTATCACCAGCTAAGTGTTCATTTTAAAAAAGAGAAGTTGCCGATGAAAAAGAATTAAAAAACTGATACAGGAAAAATTGAGATTATACGAGCATGAACAATGCCAACATGTAAAAATGAATTGCAGACCATCATAGAGTTCTGTAATTATTATGGTAAATATATAAAAAAGTATGCGGAGACATCAGAAAAATTAAGTTTAATGTTAAAGAATTAAAATAATTTTGTATGAAATGAATATAGGAAAGAAGCATTTTACGAACTTAAAAACATACTATCAACACCACGGTGTTGGCCTTGCCAAATAAGAAAGGGGAATATATACGGGACACGGACGTTTCACACAAAAGTATTGGATCCGTTTTGTCACAACGACAAAATGTAGAGGAAAGCGTTTTGTGTTACGCTTCAAAAACCACGAGAAAATACTATAATATTTGGATAGGCACCATACAAATTAAATTATGATTAAGTAAATTAAAATAAATTCTAGAGGATCTTACAATTAAAATTCTCTAAAATTAAATAAAGAGCAATAATTTAGACCCGTTTTCTAATAATAAAAGTTATCACAATGACAATTCAGATGTAGACTGTAGTAAGTGCCAAGGATGTGAAACTGGTAGCTGTGGTTATTCATGTTCCTGTCGTTCTTGGACATGTTGTTGTATATTAATGCTATTTTTGTGGACTTTAGCTTTCTTCATATTTCTCTATTTAATCGTGTTAGATGCGATGTATCTATTTTACAACAATCCGTCAAATATTGTCAAAATGGGGATTAATCGTTATTCAGTGTTAATAAATTTCGATGAATGTTTAAACAAGACAAACACATGTGATTTGATGAAATGCATTAAAATGTCCCAACCTGCATTAATGTAACATGCTAATAATTATTCTCCTTTTTTGAATTGACTTATTTGGATGAAAAATAGTTTACAGTTACATGATAAAAGAAAAAGTTTTCTGATTTTTTTAATTTACTTGGATTAATATGTGTTTTTAAAATAATATTGGCAAATTTTGTCGATTTAAAAAAATTATGTAATGAATGAATTTTTTTGAATTTAACTTTTAAATGAGTGTCTCTGTAAAAGAAATTGAACTTAAAAGGCATTTGTCGGAATTGGTTGAATTATGTAAAAATGCTGATATAAAGCGTCAAAAAGGTGATGATGTTTTGGAATTTGTGAATTCTACGAATGAAAATATTCGATCTGAACAAAGATTGCTGGCAAACATTTTAAGTAAATTAAAATCCAATTCCACAAAATTACTTTCAGATTCATTAACTCAGCTTGAGTTGTATCAATTGTTGCTGAATAAAATTCAAGTTATTCGTAAAGTAGAGGAAGATATAAAATCATTTCAAGCTATGTCAACTATTCGCAGAGGAGTAATGATGGAGTAAGGGAAATTTTGCTGAATATGGTGGAGTTGGAGCAACGGTTTGTTTGGCGGCAGTTTTGGAATACTTAGCTGGGGATTTACTTGAATTGTCTGTTGATGCTGCAAGAGATAACAAGAAAAGTCTTATTATTCCCCGACATCTGCTATCGGCAATGATGAAGAACTTAATAAATTAATGGATGCTATACGTGCGTGCTGAAATTTAAACATTAGTTAATGGGATCAAAGTTTTTAGTGAGAACTGTTGGGGTTGTCGGTGAATTTAAATAGTAATTATTGTCAATCTGACTCCAAGAGTGCTTTTGAACAACAGTAACGAACTCCAAACGATATAAACTTTATTGATTAATACACTTTATCTCCACTTTAAAATGGCACAACGAATTATCAATCAATCACAATTAGTGCTTATTAAGACCCTTTGGGAAAAATAGCACTTTTCAGATCAATTGGCTTTACAATCACCTGACTACTGCAGTGGATTTCTGAGATCGGTAACTCTGATTTAGTTGCTTTGCTTTGACCTTGCTTAATTTCTGTTTCAAATTTCTCTTTAATTTCTTTTTGTCTTTTGTCTTCTGCAATTTCTTGTCTTATTTTTTGTGTTTTTGATTTCAATTGCGCTTCCTTTTTATACTCCATTATCCAATAACACTTACTGATGTCGAATAGAATTTCTGATATCTTTTAACGCTAATTCCTTTTGGGCCTCTATAAATGCCCTTTCCCGGATTCCCAGACAACATTCCTTCCTTTATCTTGAAAGAGCTTTCAAAATAACGTGCAAATTTTCCTTTTGTTTTTGTTTTCCTAAATTTGCACTTGTTAATTATAAATGACCTTCTTTTATTTAATTGTCTGTTTTTATTGATTTTCTGTTATTCCCTTCTCGTTATTCGACATTTCTTTTTCATTCCCTTTTTATTAAGCTCCAGAACCAGATCTTAATCACTTATGATTGTTTCCCCAATAATTTTACATGTTTATTAATTATTTTACTCTATTATTTAGGTATCCTCAACAGAACGTAACACTAAGCGCTGAAATGGTTATTAAAATGGGATAATCCAAACACATCACAATACTGTGTTTGGAGAGCCGAACTAGAAGTCTACGACATGGTTGTCGAATATAGAAAGAGTAAAGAACACATAAACGCTGATACGATGTTCAGGTTACCTCCATGTGAACAATGCTTTCTTAAACATAAAAACTAATAAGAATCATAGGAACCAATAGATGAAAAATTGATAGAAAATACCTACCGAGAATCAGCAAAGGTTTTGTACAAAATGAAAATACGTTAACATGATTTGGGACAAGACAATGATGTTGATATACAAAAGGTGGCATTCAAAAGGTAGTAGAGAATTACAAACAATATGGGCTCAGAGGAAATAGTTAAGGATAAAGGGGGATCTATTTTATATCCAGGAATTTAACGACTACAGATTGATATTTCAGAAATCAAATAGGAAATAATTGATAATACAATTACATAGTTTTTAGGACATCCAAGAATCGCAAAAATCTCTCGAATAATAAAGAACGTATATAATTTCCCCAAGATGAAGTTTGAGATATTGCAAGTTATAGGAAAATGTCAAGAATGTGCACATAATAAAAACAGAAACGGTATAATAAGGGCACCATATCAAAGTATACCTGGAGAAAAACCTTTTCAGATAATAACAATAGACATAAAAAGACAGCACAAAAAATATATAGATATATTCTCGGGATAATCGACTATTTTTCAAAATAAATACGTTTAATAGCATTGAGAAATATTGAGACAGAGAGTGGTGTGGTCACAGTTGATTTCAAAGTTTTGAGCACCGGAACAAATAGACTCAGATTGTGGAAGTAACTTCCAATCAAGAATTTTGGCCAAATGCTATAAAATATTAAAAATAAAGAAAACGTTTACGCCCAGTGGTTATGTAGTAGTAGAACGGTTATTTGGGGCAACTAAACTTATGATTACAGCAAAGACTGGAGTGTGGTACTGCCGGTAATATAGTTCGAATTAAAAAACTTCAGTACTAAAATCAACAAATTATTCACCATATGAAATAGAATTTGATAATCATGCAGGATTGTCTATATCAGCAATAAAGGTTAATACGAGACATATTCAGGACTATGACGATTACGTCCAGCAGCTGCAACTAAATTTATCATGTATTCACGGTAAACTAAGAGAAAATATGGATAGACAAAGAGAGTATATCTCCAGTAGATATAATGAAAATCAATGGCACAAAGAGTTGATTGTAGGAGATAAAGTAGTGATAAAGAATGAAAACGGAAAAGATTGTAATAAGTATATAGATCCATTTATAACAGAAGCGATAACGGACAAATGTATCTATATAATATATAGTGATAAGGCTTAAAAGAAAATAAGAAACTACAATCAAATAAAAGTAGTAAAGGAAGTCGATTCCGGTAGAGCGAGGTCAATCAACACTGGTATTTGGTCAAGACAACTCTGGACAGAATTAAAACCTATGAGAATGAATTCATTAAGGACAACAAGAAATCAGAAACTGATGTTCAGTTGCCAGTGACGGGAATGTGATATAATTAATAAATTTATTATATTTATTAGCTATATTTTACAAACCTTAAAAAAAGCATGAATTAATATGAATTAATTCGATATTTTTAATTCATTCAATTAGATTTGTTTTAACATTCAGAATTTGTTAAAGAGTAAATTTTAAAAAAAGTAATTTTTTAATTTATATTTAACAGATATTATAGATATAACATTCTTAAATCTATTTATGACAACAGTTCAAGTATTGATCTCTTTGAAATGGAAGACAATTATGTAATAATTAACATGAAATATGAGACATGCTTCAGACATATATAACATACACACATGCATCAAACCATTCATGATAATTATTAATTTGATAATTTAATTATTAGATTACTTTTAAAGCCTATGGACAATATTTGAGTTTATTGAAATGTTGCTATCATCTCTTCAAACGATGCAATTGTTTCAGCCTTATTGAGTCTTTCATTCAAATTGATGTTCATTGATAAATCAGTAGTCATTTTCTTTAATAGTTGAATTATTTTCCACTCCGCTATATTTTGCTGGAGTGATATTACAGAATTAAATTCTTGCTTCCTATGCTTGATGTCAATATTGCTGGGATGAAAAAAAGAGACTTTTATCAGTGACAATTTTGAATTGTAGAAAAAAAATAGAGGTAGTCAGAGAATCTTGTCTTTCTACTTGTGAATCTTTCAATCAATTTGCCAGTTTGCCAAACTTGCAGAAAATGAAAATTTTTAACAAAGTTTTCATTTTTTTTTAAATAAAATAGTCCAGATATTTAGAACTCTACTTATAATCAATCAAAAACAATTTAAAATTTAAATAATTTTATATATAAATAAAAATATTTATTTAAAATAACTATGTCTATTTAATTTGAACCGATCAGAAATTTAGAAAATATTTTTAATTTAAATTTGTTATTATTTAATTATTTTTTTAATTATATTATAATAAAATAATTCTAATGGCAGACAGTTTGAAAATTTCAACAGAAGTCGAAAATAATAAGAAAGAACTTAAACCTAGATATGTTACAATTTTGCAAAAAATAGAAGCAATAAAGAAATTTGAATCGGGTTGGAAAATTAATGATATTTCTAAATTATATGGAGTAACTGGAAATTCCGTCTGTGTGGATAAGAAATAAAGAAAAAAATATTAATAGTGACAAACCATATGCTGTAGGGACGGAAAACATTACGGCATTAGAAAAGTTAAAGGCAATATAGATGTATGGAAAAGGAAGATCTATGAAGGAAATTGTATCAATTTATCATGTAAGTTCGACAACTATCAAGAATTGGGTTATGAATAAAAATTATTACAAATCATTTTTTGAACGTTCTAAAATCTCAGCAAAACAAAAAGAAAAAAAAGAAAAAATGCGTAAAATGATTTGTCAAAAATCCCAAATCTTAAAAAAATCTGAAGTGAATTTAAACAATGTTTGTTATTGGATTAAAATCAAAGACAAAATTACGCGAAATTCATTGAGTGTTGAATTGAAAGAAATAGGAACTAGATATGAAAAAGGCGAATCAATTCCACAAATTGCCTCTTCATACAATGTAAATTATGATGTCATTTCTTTATGGATAAAAAATAAAAATAAATTTATCGAGATAATAATCAAAATTTAAACCTGCAGAAAATCGTTAAACGTTCTTCAAAATAAATCATTGTTATTGTTTTTATTATTATTATTATTATTATTATTATTACTATTATTATTATTATTATTATTACTATTATTATTATTATTATTATTATTATTATTATTATTATTATTATTATTATTATTATTATTATTATTATTATTATTATTATTATTATTATTATTATTATTATTATTATTATTATTATTATTATCTACAAGAAAATTTCCTGTCATCATCAAATAAAACAGTAACAATATTAATTTTAAAATAAATATCTTTAAAATTAATTTTAATGGTTGCAAAATAATTATCTTATTATTATTTTAAATTAATTTTAAATTATATTGTATTTTTTGAATATTTTCAAAATAAATTTTTTACAAATAATTTATAATCACAAAAAAATCAATTTACATATTTAAAATTTATTAATCAATCTATTTAAAACAGCATTTTGAATATTAAATTTTGAATCCTATAAACTTCACTATTTTTGGCAATAATAGACAATAAAATTGCTTTTTTTTTAATTTGAGAAACTCATTGTTTATAAATAGTTTGTGAATTGTTTTTGCATTTTATCAACAGTTTACATTATAATATTGTATGAGAAATAGTGAGAAATTTCTTTAGGATTTTTATAAACAATAATTATTCAAAAGAATATAGGAATCCCAAAGAACAATGTTAGAGAATTTTCTGAGTGTCAATTTGACTATTAGGTGTAAATTGATGTAAATAACATTAACATTGTATGTTGAGCCTAAATTTGTCTTGGTACTCAGAAATGTTTACAGAAATGTTTACAAGATCGTTTTTAATTAAAAAGCCTAAAACTCCAGTTAAATAAGTGTATTTAAACAGGCATGTATGATTAAAGGTTTTCTAAATTGTTTGAAAGGTAACGTGAGTGAATTGGAGATGTTTTGATTGTTTTTTCCGGTGTATTGTTGAATAATAATGATTGTTTTAGTTATTTTTATAAAATTATTATCAAATCTTTTATAACAAAACATGTTTATTATATTTGGTGAAAAATAGTTAAATTTAAAAAAATTATTATTTAAACATTCAATGAAGCGCTAAGTGTGACGTAAAAAGTACAGTGGAATATTGTCAATTGTAAAAGGACTCGTTTTGTTTGGAACAAAATGTACTATTCTATCATGGTTCTGTTCGCTCACCACATTACACTACGGAACTTGAAGGGTCGCTTCAGTCAAGCTAAATAACATACAGGGACTATTTTCTATTGTGATTCGAATATTCATATTTGACGAATTTAAATATTTGATTGATCAGATCTCAAAAGAAAATATACAGAATGTTTTATATAGATTATTACAGTTACTTTGTTACAATACTTATTGTATTTAGCTTGCAATATAAAGGCCCCGCATTTTCTAAAGAATATGCTCTGTCCAGCTACACCACTGGATCATTGATGCTTAATTTTATTTAGATTTTCAACAAAAATTCAGGTATCACGAAAATAAAGGTTTCCAAATATTCAAAAAAAATTTTTCTTAACATAATTGTTTTAGAAACGTTTATAAACAGATAAAAATCAAAATAATATGGAATTCTCATGATAAATTTTTCATTAATAAAACTTTTCAATAAATTTAATAAAATACCTCATGAAGACAATAAGCACTTTCAAAAACTTGTTCCGAAATCAAATTATGTAAGCTCATATTTGTTAACTTGTCATTCGTTTGAATTAAATGTTGTATTTCAGTGAGACCTTCATCAGTTTCATCATTATTTGAATGGCTCTTAGAACATTCACTTTCACTATTTATGGTTGAAAATGTACGCATTTCCATATCAGTAATTGATGAAGGAGTGCTTTTCGGATGTAAAATATTAGCTAAAATATTGCATTTATTGCGGTTGCATTGAAGTGTTATGCTTCTCAAAATATAATTAACAATCAAACTGCGTTCAGTTTGAATAAAAAAGTATTGTCTATTAGCAGGAATGTCAAATCTGAAAATACAAAATAATTTTTAGAATATAATTTATATAAAGTTATTTATAAGTTTTTGTAAAATATTTCTCGGGAAGCTTTTTGGGAAACTTATGAACTGTAACCGTGAAGGTATCAGCAATGTTTTGGAGTGTTTTTGTGTTTTTTTTACATTTTATTAACAACAATTGATATGAATGATAAATTTTGCAATTGTATGTATGTAGAGTTTGTCAAAAACAGGGGTTTTTAAATGTATATAAAATATCAAAAATAAAATTTTAATAAATTATTTGCTGATCTTTACTATATTATATTTTGCAGAAATTCAATTTATTAAACTAACGTTTGTCAATCATACTACATATTTTTTAAATTCACATCAATATTATTTTAGATATTTATTTTTTCTTATGATAAAACACTAATGAACTTAAAGAGGCATCAGATAAACGCGATCTTAACTTTGTGCAGAAATTTTTGCACACTGAAAATACTCTTTCGATATCAATTGAAGTTTGTCGAATAGTTAGGAGAACATCAAAAAGGTTCTGCAAATTATCGGTTCTTTTAACGAAATTTTTAAATAGCACAAATTCTTGTTTCGACCATTTAAAGTCATCTCTAACTGTCAATGTTGATTGATCGTTGTTATCATTTTTTAATAGTAAATCAAGTCCGTCTTGAAGCGAAATAGAATCATTCGACTCAACATTCAAATAAGAATGATCTTCTTCTGTCCGAACACCAAATAATCGTGATGCTAACTTACCAGCAAAATTTAAAGTCTGTTTGGATGGAATATTTAAAGGATATTTTAATCTTTTTATCAAGTTCATTCTTTTTGTGAAGTTCAAAAAACTTATTTCATTATTAGAATTCGATAACTTGTTGAACGTAAATTCAATTTTTGTTTCCGCTGTTGAAAGAGTTGCATTTTCACGGCTCAATGTTTCAACTGCTAATCTAATTCATTAATAATTTCAAAATTACTGAGCTCAGTGACTTCAAGATTTTTAACAATTAATTTTATAATAATAATAATAATAATAATAATAATAATAATAATAATAATAATAATAATAATAATAATAATAATAATAATAATAATAATAATAATAATAATAATAATAATAATAATAACAACAATAACAATAATAACAATAATAACAGTAATAATAATAACCGTTTTTCATTTGATACATTTTCATAATGGACGTTGGCATAAAAATCCATTAGATGTATATTTTACTTTTTATTTTATACATCATCCATTTTTGGAATTGCTTTCAGGTAAGTAATTTAAAAGTTAACACTTGAAAGCCTGTATTTTTGTATCAAAAATGTTATGATTGAATACAAACACTTCAATGTATTAAGATTCGTCCTCGAATCCATTTATTTCTTTATGCACAATATAATAATGATTTCTTAAAATCCTCAATATTTTTTTTCATTATTGTTTTAATGTTTTTCAAATATAGGAATATATGTTATTTGTTAATCAAATTGCTACCATTTTATATTTAGTGATAATATTTATACACTACAGTAATTTAATATTTTCATCATATCACTCTAATAATATAATATAACAAATTTTGTAAATGATTATAATTATCGTGTCATTGATTTATCATTTTACAAGAATATAACTAAATAAATATTTTAATAAATACAACGATATTTTTTTTATAAATATTAGCGCTATTCAAAGGTATTTTAATTAAATTTATAATTATTTTACTTATTTATTATATATATATATTTGTTATTTTTGGGATGGGACACCATAATCACAAAGACAAAATATTAATTAATATACAATAATCAAAGTTTAGCAAATGTTCAATTCAATTTTCTTTTCCTCTTTAATATTTTTATCAATAAAATAATTCACCGTAGTATGAATAATAATAATAATAATAATAATAATAATAATAATAATAATAATAATAATAATAATAATAATAATAATAATAATAATAATAATAATAATAATAATAATAATAATAATAATAATAATAGTAAAATAATGTTATCAATTACCAAAAACATCGGTATAAATATTGATAATACATTTATTTTGATTTTTAGGTTTCGTGTTTATTTATTACTTTATTTTATTTATTTAATAAGTTGATAATTTATATTTTTGGGGATTGTTATTTTTTTTATCATTTACTTATTTACATATATATTTTACCTTGGCATGGGATGTCATAATCAAAACATAATAAAAAAAAAGTTAATAATTCTTTTTTTGTACATATAAATAACAATAATATTTAATCCATTTCCAGCTTTAAGGTTTTTGAGCCTGAAGTTTTTGATATTGAATAATAATTTTTTCTCTTTGATATTCGCATACATTTATGGCGATCGTCTCACTGACTTCAATTTTCAATGAAGCTTCCTTTTCCTGCCTAGTAGTGTGATAATTGGTCCATCTTCAACTTTTGGCTGGATTCCGTGAATTGGTTCGTTGTTTATCAGAAGATCTACACTACCTCCGACTAATTCCGTGCAGCCTCGGTTGCCCATTTCAGTTGAATTTATATTGTGTCGATATCAACGTCTATTCTTTCTGGTGCTGTCAAATCGATTTCTTCAATTATGTTTTCCGGAATATCAATTGTTTCTGTTACTACTGAGTTTGTCGCTGGTGTGATATTGTCCTCACGGAGTCTCCGATACTGTTCTTATGAATACTTTTTGGATGGCACGGATTTTTGAATTTGAACATCATCAATCTACAGATTTTCAATTTTTCTATATACTCTCCGAATATTTTTGGTATCTTCCAACGCTATATGGGCTCCAACTTGTATCTGCTCACCAAACATCTCTTCGACAACTGTTTTAATTTGAAGAATTCTCCCTTCTTTGTTATTCCTTCCAATTGGAGAGCTTGAGAAGTGGCCAAATCCCTGAACAAATAAAGGTTATTTACCCAAATTTTCAAATATTGTGTTTCGGCTTGTAAAAACTAATATTTTTCCGATATCAAAATTTTGAATTTCTTTAATTTATTCATATTGGTCGCGCTGGTTTCTACTTGCAATCTATGTGATTCCATGTATTTGGGAAATGAAATGTCGTAACCTTTCCCTATGTGTGAGGTATACATCTTTTATTACTGTCCTATAATTGTCTATTATTGGTATCGACAATGGAACTTGTTGTTTGCTCTGTGACGTGCCATATTCTTCGTCGATAAACAACAATTTATCATGTATTTCTTATGAATTCGTTTGCTTTCTGATAAATGAGAGCCTCCTTTTCAACATTTCGTCCGAAATTGGTAACAGTACTGGATCTGATTGCAACGTTGAAATACACTGGGAGACTTCATTTTCTCCATTTTTAATTCTAGTTTCCAGTACAACTCTTGCATCCTCATTAAATGCTCGCAACTTCTTAATTAGCGCTTGTGTTTGCAGTTTCCAAGAAGAACTTTGGTGCAATTCCCACCATGCTTTCCGATTTCCGTCAATCATTTTCACTTTTCCTTTAATAACGTGTAATACAAATTCGTTGTTTATCCTTTCTTCTTCCTCCTCTAACTTTACTTCTGATTTTCTGATTACTTTAAAAATTTTAGTTTTCATCTTCCGATCGTCAATCCTCAGGTAGTTTGAGATTTTCGCATTTTCATAAATACATAGTGATCCTTGGCCTAGGTGACTTCTATGTAATTTCAGATAACTGTCATAAATTAATCTTGCTCATTGGATTTGTTTCATCACTAAAACATATAATTAATTAAAGATTTATTTAAAATTTAGAATTGCCGTTACTATCAAGGCAAAGTACCCAAGGAATACTGCCTTAATGAATAACAATATAAATACTAATAATAATAATTAATTAATTAACAATTTAAGTATTTAAGATTATTTAGATTTTAAATTTGATTAATTTTATCACATTTATGTCCCCCTATATACCCTTTTAAATTTTCTATCCCTTTTAAAGTTTTTTACCCTTACCAATTTTGCTTTTTCCTCTTTATTTTATCCACCAATCAAATCCGTTTCTGATCGATACGTGCATATTTCACAATAAAAATAAAATAAAAGTTAAAACTAATACTGTACTGCTATATATTCATAATTGCATGCAAAATAAATGTATCTCACTACACGAATGTTTCCTCATAGACAATCTAAGGTTTTAGTGTTCTGAATTGGCGTGCCGAATGCTTGTTTAGTTTTTGAAAGCAAAGTAGAAGTACGAAAAAAAATGACGAAAAATGTTAGTACGCCGATGGCGATGATTGATAATATTACACATAGTTTCATTATCATTATATGAAGATGAAAATGATATTGTATTGTTTCTTTGAATATACACATTAGGTTCATGGTCATTGTACAAAGATGATATTGTTTTATTTATATGAACTTTTGCATTAGAGATATGAGAGTAATTGGTATTTTCCATGGGTTCTATAGTCAAATTTTTAGACAGATTATAATTGCTCTGAGTATATTTCGTGTCTATCGTATCATATACAACTCGAACAAATTTGTCTTCCACAAAAACGATTTTCCATTTGTTTAAGAGAGAAGTACGTTGATAATATTTGTTAATATTTTGATCGCAGTTGCTGAAAATTTTAAATTTTAAAATTAAGGTTACTTGTTAATGTGGCTTGAATTTTCCAACAATAATAAATTAAAACTTTTTTATTCTCACCCGCTTGTCGTGAGGCGTTTAATTTGTGGTTAAGTAGTTGAAGATGAACTCGATTTGTTTCTTTTTGCAATTCTATTGATTGTTTGCTGGAATAAATCTTGAAACACTAATCATTGAATTCAGTGCCGTTTTCACGCAACAGCTTTTCAAAGTAATGAATTAAAATATTATATGTTTGTCCCAATCTCAAATTGACATAATGCATAAATGGTTTTTTGATATTCAACGTATTGATATAAATTTGAAAAAATATTTTCACGTGCTGGGATTCATGAGGTTCCCAATATACATTGATTCCATTTAATACAGGTTCGATTGATACATAGTTATTTAAATTCCTTGTCTAAATATCAATTTGAATTTGATTGTTTATTTTTGTACCATTTTCTTTAAATTGTACCTACGTTATTAATCATGGGTATTCAAAATTTATTGTTAATTGCCGAGCAACATACATATTTTTATTTGTTCTCAATATAATTGGTGGGCCGAAATAGTTTAATAAATTACTGATCTCTATTTCCTCCACTAGCTCACAATAATAAATCCATACTATCTGTGTACATGTTGAATATATACCGATTTTCTCCATCAATGGAACCCTTTTTATTACGTATCTTGCTAAGAGTTGGATTGCATTCGTTCCCAAGTCATTAATTATCATTATTGTTGTGATCAGCAAAAATTTGTTGATATATCCCAATGGCGCGGAATTTTTTATAACTTTTTGTTTTATTTTTTTTCCGCTTTCCATATAATTCCCTTTTGATCTTAATTGATATCTACTATTCTCTGTAGCTGGTCCTATTTTACATCGAAACAACAATTTTTCCAGCTTTCTTATTATTAGGTGATCCAAAAAAAACTTCGTTTTTCGTAGTTTAGTATTCGACCAAATATATATTATTTTATTAGTGCATACTCATAGTATGTATCATTCAATACTTTTTACAGTTATTTCTGAATATTATTGCATTCATATGACGTGGTACGCTAATAATCATGCATGACAATGCTCGTCCTCACACGTCGCAGATTACAAAAGCATTTCTGCAGCAGAATGGAATACGGCGCATCCCACAACCGCCGTATTTTTATTATAGGAATCTGATGGACAGATTTATTTTCCGCAACATGGAATTCGCACGACGATTGCAGACATTCCAGAATGACGACGATGTGAAACTCTTCCTGGCCACCTTTCTCGCTGCTCAAAAGAGATCTTCTTTCAATCATGAACTGCTAAACTTGCGACCGGATTTCCAATTAATAATTGATGCTGGTGGAATGTATTTGTGATGCATTTCTCCATTACATTTATTAGTTGTTCATTTTGCATGTCATATATAGAAATTATATCGTTACTTTGTAAAACCTGCATGAATACTGTTATTATAAATATATTATATTTTAAAAAACGAAGTTTCTTTGGCTTGAACCCACACTGAGTGCAATCGTTCCTGAATAATAACCTTTTAATCAGAAATATGTGCTTGGAACTTTAAATCGATTGGCATATTGTTTCGTCGAAAATACATGAGGTAGAATGGTGTTTCACCTGTACTTTAATTCACCGCATTTCGATATGTAAATAAACAAGGTTTGATAAATAAATCCCATCATTTTGCTTTCTGTTATCGAACCTTTCAACAAGTCCATCTGTTTGTGGATGATAAGATGATGTACTAAGTTTTAACATCCCAAATAGTTCAGTTATTGAGCTGAATAATTCACTTTAGAATTTTGTTACTTGATTTGTCAAAAGTTTCTTTGGCGCTTCATAACGAAAGATAATATATATTTTACAAATATTTTTGCAACTGTCTCTGTTTTTTGATTTTGCATTGCATATGCTTCTGACCATTTAGTTAGATAATCGCAAAATACCATGATATATTTATTGTCGTTAATTGTTTTAAGTAGTGGACCAACAATGTCCATTGCTGTTATTTTCCATTGGCGCGGCCGGTACTGGCATATGTTTTAATGGAACTCTTATTTTTCTTCCTGTATTTTGTCTAGTTAAACATACATCACAAGTATGGCACCATTGTCTGACATCTTATTCTATCGAATCCCGATAATATTTTAATTTCAATCTAAATAATGTTTTCGGAGCTGAAAGGTGTCCACCTAGTACCCCGTCATGGTATATCAACAATAATGCTTTACGATGTTTTGTTGGAACGATAATTATTAATTTTTCATTTTTGACACATTTTAACAAACCACCATGGATAATGTATTTATGGTTTCTTCAACAATATGTGTCCAGTTACTCTTTTTTAATTGTGACTGCGTTTTTACGTAATTGTTTTAATTCATCATCATTTTTCTGATCAGATTGTAGTTCTTTCATATTATTTGAGTTTTTATTGCCATAAATATTGTATCACTATTATTTATTTCATTATTAATAACATTATTTTCCTCCTGGATTCTTGACATTGCATCTGCGTTTGCATTTGATTTACCTGTACGATATTTTATTTCGAAATTATATTCTTGTAAAGCAATTGACCATCTGATTAATTTACTTGGCGAATCTCTATGCTTCATAAGTCATTGCAACGGATTATGATCTGTAAATACAACAAACTTTCTACAAACT
This sequence comes from Schmidtea mediterranea, assembly GCA_022537955.1. Lineage (NCBI taxonomy): Eukaryota > Metazoa > Platyhelminthes > Tricladida > Dugesiidae > Schmidtea > Schmidtea mediterranea. Next base: position 74,382,934 of record CM039679.1, on the reverse strand, counting down.
AAATATTGCCTGAACATCGTTATTGAATAAACTAGAGCCAATGTCTCTTTTTCAATTGTAGAATAATTTTTCTCATGATGTTTAAACGTTCTACTAGCATATGCAACTACATGATCTTTCTCACCTTCTACTGGTTGACCCAATACAGCGCCTAATGCAAAATTACTGGCATCGTCATCAAGATAAATGGTATTTTAAACTTTAGGCATCTCAACATCGGTTTTTCAATTAAACTTTCTTTTAGCAAATCAAATGCGCCTTGTTGAGCTTTTCCACATTTAAAATGAATCTGCTTTTTTAACAACACATTCAAAAGTTGTGTCACATGCGAAAAATGTTTAATGAACTTTCTATAATAGCTAGCTAATTCTAGAAATTGACGAACTTGATCTACATCTTTAGGAATTGGGTAATTTTTAATTTTCTCTACATATTCTGGATTTGGTTGTAATCCGTTACGTGAGATAATATGGCCTACATAAACTACTTCTGATTTCCTCCATTCAAATTTTGAGGGTTTTATATTTAGATTAGCTTTTAACAATCATTAAAATACTATTTCTACATCTTCAGATGTTCCTAAATCATCAATATAAACTAATACGTTTGAAATGTTATGTAAACCAAAATTCATACCTCGTTTAAACGTGGCTGGCGCTCCGGTTAGGCCAAATGGTAATACATTTAATTCATACGAATCTTTACCGTCTGAAAATACTGTTTTCTTTCTGTCCTCACCTTTCACTTTGAATTGATTGTACGCTTTATTAAGATCGATTACGGTGAAAAATTGCACTTCTCCAATTTGATCAAACATTTCTTGAGGAACCGAATAGGATATGTGTCTTTTTTCGTGACTTTATTTAACTTTCGATAATCAACACAGAATCGTAAATCACCATCTTTCTTTTTAACAACTACTACAGATAACGAAAATGGCGACGAACTATCTCGTATAATATTAAATTCTTTCATGGCATTGATTTGTCGATAACTTTACTCTTGATGTATATATGGAATTCTATATTGTCGCAATTTGATAGGCGTTTCATCAAGTAGTGGTATTTCATATTCAATCACCTGAGTAAGACCCAAATCATATGCATGCTTTACAAAATCCTTTATATATCTTTTCAATAAAGCCATAAACTCTTGTTTATGTGCTTCAGTTAAATCATTGCTAGTAATTTTTGGTTGTTTATAAATTTTAATATTTCTCGGCAATTTTTGGCTTCTTCTGTTCTAAATTTCGTTAACTTTCCCAGTTCAGTTTTTGGCTTCATGTGGATAGCTTTTGAATTATGGTTGGCTATTCCAAAAAATTAATATTTTATTTCTTTTAAATTGTTCTTTGAAAATTTTGGTATAATAATAGCCGATGTCCTGAAAAGACTGCTCAAAAACTGTTTTTTTGAATATTTATAATCAAGCTCCGCATTTTCCACTTAAAAATTCAAAAAAATAGAGGAAACGTTGCTATAGAAAAGAAAATTTATAATTTTAACCCATCATATTTAGTTAAACTTCATATTTTTTAAATAAAATATTTTATAAAATGAATATCAATAATTTTTTTAATAAAATTCAAACTTACAAATATTCTTTTGAAGATGAAAATGGCATTGTAAAAGTGTGAGTCCTCGAATGAAAACTATTACCAAAATATAAATTAAAAATATCAAATTTTCTGAAATATTTTCGGAAACTTAATGATTGTTCATATTTGATGCTTGACGGTGGCTAATAATAAATTACCATTAAACAATTATCTAGTCAATCTAAAATATTTTAAAGAAAGTCCATAGACTTTTTCAGAAAATCAACTTAAATAAAAATTGTAATTAATTAAAATATTTATAAAATTTCCCACCCAAGAATTATCCAAATATTTCTTAATCGTAATTTAATTTGAATAAAAAAATTTAGATTTTTAATTTTATAACCGTAATTTTCTCACATATTCGTTGTTATTCTATAAGCTTTTTATTATTATTACTATCAACTAATTATTTTACTCGTGAAATTCACTAATTTACATTCATTTTAACAGTTATTTTCTTCATCTGTCCTATCACAACTTTTAATGAGATCTTATATTACAGATCTCAAATATTATACAATGTGCAAGTTGCGAAAGAACCATAAAAATTATTTCATGTGTCAAAGCAATCAATCTTGAGTTCTCTAAAAATATCAAATTTTTACGTTGTATTTAATTTATAATAATTTTTAATTTGACATATTGTTGAGGACACTTGAATAATTAAATAAAATAATAAGTTGTAAAGCAAAGAGAATTCTGTTCTAAACTCTGAAAACCAGAAATTAAAAAGAGAGAAATTGAAAATGAAAAGGTAATAACAGAAATATATAAATTGAAACAATGAAAAATGGCATGATTCTTAATGAAGTGAAAAATGAAAATTGGAAAAAAGACAAAATATACATGAAATTTCCTTACCTTAATGATTAAACTGACAAATCGGAAAAATAAAAAGATAAAATTGACTAAAAAGTGTACATCTTGAAAATTGTAAATCTATCCTAACATTTGTGAATAATCGACAGTAAAATTAAACAATAAAATTAAAGAGTAAATTTCAAAGATTCTTTATTTGCGACTTTCGAAACCAGGGTTGTAAAACTAGTGGATAAAATAGATAGAAAGGTTTTTAATAAACAACGCTTTTTGTACCGAATCGTCACTGGAGATGAGAAATGGTGTCTATACATAAATACGAAGTAAAGAAAAAATTAAGTAGCTCCAGAAGATACGCCAAAGCCGAGAGTCAAGCCTGACATCTATCCAGAGAAGACAATGATCTGCGTTTGATGGGGTTTGGAGTGCATGGCGCAATGGGAAATGCTAGAAAGGAATATAATTAATTAATCTCTCTGTATTTTACGGAGTGAAATAATTTAGTATTGATACTGCAAATTTGTATTAAATACTATATTATTAAAATACTGACCCTTTTTTATACATACTAATAATTTTTATAAAATATTTATTTTTATACATGGCAGGGTGTTATTGTCAGGGGGGTTATTTGCACGGGGTTCATGTTCAGAGGTTGATGTCCTAGAACAATGGATAAGACAGCTTTGAGGATATTGATGGAAAATAACATTACCTGTTAATTCGAGACTTCATAATCAAATACGAAATTCTTAGAAAAAGCATAAACGAATTCCAAACAAGCTGTTTAAAATATTAGAGAATTCAAAGACGACAAAAGAAATAAAAGAATATTTGAGGAAAAGAGCCTGTACTAATACTTGGTGAACTCCATAAAAAGATGAAATTCATTTTTATGGTCCGTATAAATTTCATAGGTTTGTGTCTGATCATCAAGTAAAATTGCAATACCAAATATAACGCATTAAAAGTCAAAAAACTGAATTTTCTAGTTATTCCCCTCTAATAAAATTCCTTCATGTTTATCCTTCTCAGGAATATAATCATCTTTAGAATAACATAAATATAAATATGACTATCTGTTTATAAAAGAAAATAACTTTACATGCAATATTGGTTTCCGAATTCTCAGTAATTCCGCATAATGACAAAGAGTTTCCCATTTTGCAAACAGTTTGATAAAAACAATTTTCTTAGTATCATCCTGATTATCAAAATTTTCCAAAGAAAATAAATTCCCTTCTTCGTCTTGAATCTGTGAAATAACTGATTAAAGTCCACTCAAACTGTTTTCTCTACTTCAAATTCCAGTCCTTGTTTCATAAGAATTTTCAAGAATTTCGAACGAATTTTTCGATTCCGCTCATTGTCATTTAGTTTTTGATAAGCAAGAACAAAATCGATTTGTCTTATTCCATCAGTAAAAAATAATCCATTATTCTAAAAACAATTTCACATAAAATTAAAATCATTAAATACAATTGTTGTTTTCGGAATTCTTTCATTATCCTTCGTTGAAAACCGGTTATCATACATCGGGTCTCATGTACAAATAATTAAATGAATGATCGATTAATCGTAGCAGGACAGGATAATGAATCACAATTAAATATGGGCACACAAACAAACACACACACAAACTCGCATACAAACACGCACGCGTCCACGTGATTGTCTAGAAATAAGATCAATACATTAAGTTTACATGATTAGTGAATTTCATAATAAGTTTAATTGTTATTTATAACAAATTGAAATAGTATTTCAACTAAATAACACCAAATGTTGATTGTTCAAACATTTATTGTCTTCAATATTATCATATTTCAGTAGTCAGTCAATGCTTATTTTAGTCTTTCAAACTTCTAGTAGAATGAAATGGTTTTGTTGAAACACTTGTCATATTTTCTTTATCCTTACTCAAAATAAACCCCATTCCCTAAAATAGATTTGTAACATATATTCTCCTTATATGACGTGGATTTTCTTTATATCATTCTAATTTACCTTAATAGTATTGTTGAGTTAATATTTTATTTGGGTTCGGTAGGAACTGTTCGCTCCGACTCCACGTGCTATTTAGATATTGCTGAAATAACTCAACTGAGGAAAACATTTTTTGATACCAACAATTACACCATTCACAATTTTCAATTTCCAAGATCGGCAGGAATCTTTATGAGAATCTTTATGCAGTCCATAACAACGACTATGACAAAATTTCAATATATAGTAAATCCTCATGAGCCCATGATCTTTCGAGAGATAAAGGACCAAACAATGAACTACGGTGCTCCAGAGACTCTAAGGACCTTAGAATTTAATTTTGTGGAGGCGATGATAATTTTAGGAGGTATTGTAAGTTATATTTACTATTTCGATATATCCTACTAGAATTTTATATTTATTTAGATAAATAAATATGAATGGAAGAATAGCCGGCCTTCTGTTGATATATTACCCCTGAATGATTCTGCTCGACGTTTACCATTGGGATGAGGAAAAGTTTGACCAATTTACAAAATATTTCTATTTGAAACGATTTTAATAAAAATAGAAACCCAAATATTTTTTAAACTTTAATTTTGTTGTCATTTGAATTAAAGTGAATCTTTTACCAAGAAGAAAAAACACTTATACGTAATTTTTAAAAGAGAATTTACGTTGTTTTAAAAATTAAATATAGAGTATGGTGTTTATATAATGTGATGTAAATTGGAAGGGTTTAAAAATGTAGATTGAAATTTAGTTAGATTAAATTTTAATTTTGTTTTGTACTTTTATATTACTTGTTTGACGTTTTGAGAATAACTGTGATTTCGAATCAAGAATTTAAAGAGTTGTTTGAAAAATTGCGATGTCAGGATAATGACATTCGAAATCAAGCTTAAATAACTTATGATATATAAGCTAAAACACGATTTGAAATATTATCGCAATTTATCTCATCACAAGAAGATGATCAACTTAAAATATTTTCTGGAATTGTATACCGTCGCCTTTAGAATAATTGTTTGGATGAATCGTTTAAAAATTTATATGAAGAAAATCAAAATTTCACCAAACAAAGTTATTTTGAATGGATTGTAAAAGATACTCAGCCTCAAATTCGAAAAAAAAGTTATCTGAAATTGCAGTTGAAATTCCTCAAGAACAATTTAATGACAATAGGAAACTGTTGTATTTCAAAAGTTGTATGGATATATTTAATCAATCACGAAAATATGTGGTGTAAATTATTCTTCTGTCGAAGAAGAGCGTAAAGCAATTGAACCTCATGGCAAGGCATGCAATCTTGGAGAATAACTGAGAATGGCTTTTAAGAAGATTACTCAAATTGCCGATAAAGGTTTATTGAATACAAATTTGATTAAAAGTGTTGTTGATAAGCAGAGCTTTGACTGAGGTCTAGGTGTGATAAATGAGTGTGGTAGAGTTCCAAGATTAGCAAAGTCGTGTATTGTATTAAGCTACATCATACCTTTAAATATAAAAATCCGGTTTGAAATAATCGAATTAAACGACGTGAATAGTATTGTAGCGAAACCTTTGATTTTAACGGAAAATTCAAAACCGTAATTAACTGACATTCTTGATGTCTTAAACGACAATGCTCATTCCTTATTCGATATGCAGTACCTGAAATCAATTGTTTTTATATGGTGGAATGGACAGACGATAAATAATGTTATCGAGCGAAACTTCTAAAGAAGGTCGGGAAATAATCAATAAAAATTTAGTTTTATCTACGAAAGAACTTCTGGAGAGAGTTAATAGAAACTCCATAGAGGTTTCGGATGTTCCGTAGTAGTGGGGTTATGTCCCCGCTAGCGAAGAACCTCCCCTCCCCCGAGAATTTTATAGGTAGGGCACGTTATCACGGCAACTATATTATTACCATGGCAACCACAATATTTAGGTCGTTTTAAAGTCAAAAAAGTAGGTCAAGGTTATTTTGAGGGCAAAGTAGTAACTCTCAGTCATATATCTTCTTCAAAACAGTGTCCATGCTTGAACAATATATATATATATATATATATATAATATTCAGGTCAAACACACTTGATATAGATTAGACATTTAATAGCATCTTTATCCGAAATTTTCAACAATTATTCTGACAGTTCCTAACCTTATATTTTGTCGAACAATGACTCATTTTAAGTGGATTCTAAAGGTTTTCGAGGGTTTATGATAAGGATTCAAGGTATGTATCGGAAGAGTGCACTTGGACATATTTTATGGACGGTTAAAGATCTAAAAATTAATATTTTTAAATAAAAATTATGTCGAAAGGTGACCGCGTGCATTGCACATATCATCGTTATCGCGAGTGTGTATTGCATTGTTAATCATTAGTAAAATATATAAATAAAATACTTTTAACCAATCAGAATCATGATTTCATATTGTATTCATAATGCATCCGACCACTTTTAATATAAATATAACGACATAACATATATTTATTGTAAAAATGTCGCAAACAAAATTTATAATAAATTTATTGAATGGTTTAATTTCCAACGACGAAAATGACGATATAATAAAGAATATTCAGTTGATGGTGAAACATGCCGAGAACAAAGTTGCAAACCAGCCAATTGAATACAGCATTATTCTCAACCTTAAAGCTATTGAACAGAAAAAGTAATCGATCAATAAGGTGTTTGATATCCTATTCGACCACCAAATCAAATGGAGCAGAATTATAATTGGCTTTTTTTTGAAAATTACTTTCAGTGGTCTGTAGAGGTAATAATAATTTTCTTAACCAATAAATAAATAATTAGGTGAAAACAATAAAGACTTCTTTCACAGCCAACAAATGAAAATGTCTATTAAAAGTGAAAACAATAAAGACATGTTTTCACAAATAAAAATTTGAAAATAAAAACATCACATTTTTTACAAAAACAAATAAAAATCAATCTGGATCAATAATCTTTATTTACATCACATAAAATAAAAATCACCGTGTTAAATGTTTTGGAATCTCAAATCAAGATTTTCTGGATCTGGTGGAGGCTGCAATCTATTATCATCATTTAAAGTATAAAAACCTAAATAGTGCCCAAATGCAAAACTTGAATTTTTTCCTAACCTGGCTCGCTTATCGTCATTATTATTTCGGGTTTCTATCCTAGACTGTGGTACACTAATTATTTGATTGTTATTGTAACAATCTAGGTATGATTGATGGTTAATATTAGTTCCTGGTAGTTTTACATCTTTAGCCCACATGGTTCAATTGTTACCTAAAAGACTAACATTTTGGGCGTAAGTATACCCATTCACTATAACATATCTCCTTACTCTCGTCTTTGAATTTTCCTATAACCAAATCAAGACTCCTCGAATATAATCTGTGAGATGGATCATAATTTGACGTATCTAGTAACCTATCCGATATCATAGCTGGTAATAGTACACCTAATTTTAAATTTTTTATTTCTAAGAAAATGCTGTCAGTGTCGCCATCAACTATATTTATTTCACAATTAAACTGTTGTCTATATTTTCTAACTCTATATATTGAAGATGGTACATTGGTACTTTAGATAAATCCAGCACTGATTGACCCATGTAGCTGTGTCTATCCAAACATATCGAATTTTTATTAAGATGTGCAGCAATCAGTTCACCATCAATTCTGATGGATTTTATGAAGGTCGGCTTTGAATAATATATAATCAACTTTTCAGCTGTATTACATAGTTGCAAATTCATCCGCTTTTGAAGAATCTCAATCAATTTCCCTTATAATCTATTGTTATATAATTTAAAAAGTCCCTATATATTTCGCTTTGTGACTCTGCTTTTAATCTAGTATTTTTATCTATATATTTTTTAAATATAGGTGCTTGTTTGAATTTAATTGCCCTTTGAATATTTACAACTTTAGCCCAAGTGAAAGATAAAGCTTGAGAAATCTCCAATGAAGAACACTTTTGAATTGGGTGGACACATCTTTTCCGGACCAATCGGAAATTCATTCAAAAAGCTATGTAAATTTTCAGGAATATCAATATCCACTTCCATAGTATATCCATATACGGAAGGATTTCAATATCCTCATTCACACATTCATCCAACACATCATTCAAGTTTTCATATACCCAAATAAAATCACCATAAGGAAGACTTTGGCTAAGAGCCCAGCCATACAGATTATTTATATTGATATAAAATAATACAGTGTCGTTTGAAGCTACTACATAATGTTTGTTAACAAATGTTAAACCCCCTCGTATTCCTCCCTCATAGAAATTGTACATTTCCATGTCCTACTAAAGTTCTATGGGTTCTTGTAATGTCATGAGAGCAAACGCCCATGACAAACCAGGAATAATATAAAAATTAATAGGTTCAAGACAATTATATGCAATGGCCTTTGCACGGAATTGCTGAAAATAATCTGCAAGGAGGAATACATCCAATTTCATATACATTAACATATAATCTAAATAATTATTAAAATTTTGTTGATTCCAAATTAACCGAGCCGTAGCATACTCATCTTCAGAAACATCAAACCAAATAGGAGGCAATTCATAAGTAGATTCTAGAACCTCTAAAGAAGTTGCAAAATTATAAGGAAAAATAGCTTTGGCATATATTATTAACCCCTCAAAAATATACGAAGTTAAAGGACGAGCTGAAAGAGTTTTCACCGCTTTTGCTAAAGAACAATTAACAAATTGCATGCTGTCAATAAAACGAACAGACAATTTCTTAATATGCACAATCATAGAAAAACATCTTTCAGTACTTGTCGGAATAATATCCAATTCCCAAGATGGAAAGTTACTGAGACAATGCTTCAAAATTTATGCAACTCATACCCTTTCAAATTATGAAAGACAACAGATAATAATTTAAAGATTCTGCGAGAAATACTACATTTGCTACAGGCTGCACCGAGATACTTGCCTGAGAAATGATCGTGATCTCTAACCGGAATTCTAATCGGTTCCTTACAAAAGTAACAGGTTCTACAAAATAAAAACTGTCGTTGCTCGGCGAAAGACATAGGCACCGGGAGTTTTTTACTCTCAACTTCATAATATGGGAGGACAATTGTGACAGCAATTTCCTCCAATTTTTTTAAGAATTTTTAAATATAATCAGGACCAACGAAATCAAAATAGAATTTTGTGTTAGTAAAATTATTGATTAATAAAAGCCCTGCTGATATAGGCATATGAATTTGGATGGTAAATTATGTCTTCAGGTAAAACCAATTCGAAATCATCATAAATTACAAATGGTGGAGTAATAGTTTTCCATAATTAGTGAATTTTAAGTATTTATTTTTAGGTAGAGTGTAAAGCGTGGTGCCTATCTGAATTTTACAGCATAGAGCAACATGTCGGTTAAATGTATTCGGAAGTCTAAAACCGTTAAGGCAATGTGGGCACCAATGACACTTTATCTGCACATCACATTCATTGCTTGAATGGCAATTCATTAATTTATCTAAATTTTCTACGACAGTGTAGTTTATCGCAATTACTAAGTAATAATAAATAAATTGGTCTACCATCTGTAACCTTTGACCTATGCATAATATTCAAACTGGGGTCGTGAGATATATAATCACTAGGAATATCTTCTGGAGTAATATTAGGCTTGTACGAAAAAACGTTTATTGCTAAATTTTATCCCGCATCTTTTCTTTCAAATTTCGGAATATCACAAAGTCTCATTGGGCTGTCAGTGACGGAATCGTAATTTAATTCATCTAAAAATTCTGTATATTTTGTTACTCTCTGACGGTTCGAACTATTACTTTTTCTTTTAGTATAGTTAGTATACTATACAAAAAACATATCATCATTATTTTTCACGTTAACAATAGCTTTTTTTCCTCGGAATTAGGCTGTAGTACGTATATAACTATGACTGGTCAATCTTCTAATAGAAGCAAATGTTTTCATTGTAAAATCGATTTCATCTATATTGATTACTCTCCACCCACTTCCCAAGTGTGTGAACTTTTCGATTTTCTCATTAAGTTTATTAACCCATTCAACCAAAAAATTTTTGGAATAATCTTCCGGGCAATTAGAAAAATAATTATATCGGATCTAACCATCTTTTTCAAACCGAATCATTATCGCGAATTGTATTTTTACGTTCCCCATAGTTATTATTTTGAATATTAATCTTTTACTGAGTTTTTCTGTTAAAAATATTTTTATTAAATTTTCACCAGATATATTAAATTTTAATGTTTTTCTAGCTCCATTGATATCAACCTCTATTATAGGATCATTCTCAAGCAAAGATCCACCAATTTGATTATTTACAATAGAAGGACCTTCGGCCTCATTTTTTATATTAAATAGAATTTCACTGTTACAAGGAATATCAATTTCATTATTTATATTAGATGGAACATGATGGAACACATTCATCATCACTTATGATTATCACTTCTTTTTTAATTATTTTATTTGAAACATTATTTTTATTTGTATTATCAGCAGGTCTTTTTTTATTTGATAAAGTTTTATTTTTAGTGTTATTTTTCGTATTATTTTGAATAATATTTATGATTTCTATATTATTTTTATTAATTGATTTAAACATATCATCTTTATTTTTAGTAAATAGATTTGAATGTTGTTTATGTTGGCTATAAAAATCGAGGTATTTTATTTTCTGTGAAGTTTTGCATTTGAAAATATGAAAAATTTGATGCCGTTAATTTTTTTACGATAATACTTTATCATATTATGATGGCATATATCGCCGTGTCCAATTGAAGATGTACAATATTTCGGGTATAATTTATTTTTAAATATATTATTAAAATTTTTCCACAAAAATTATTAGAGTTAATACAATTAATAATACAATCATAATAAAAATAATTAAATAAAAAATAAATAAATAATTTTTTTTTACATAAATTCGTCATAAATTAATTCAAAGTGTCACATTATTATGTTTATTTAGTTATTTTTCATAATGTATTCCTTTAAATATATTTGTTATATTTCATTATATAAATCATTAAAAATTAAATATGTAATATTATTTCATTTTTAAAATATATCACATATACAATTTTTTAATGATTTATACAAATTCCATATATTAAAAATAATGTTTTATCAGAAATTTTATTTAAATATATTAATTCCACATAAAATTAAAAATCATAAATTTTATTTCAAAATAATATTAAGTTTATAAAAATTAAAAATAGTAAGAAATATTACATATATATTAAATTAACATTCGTAAAACATATTTCGATATATAATTAATTAATTATTATTATTGCTATATACAATAATTAAGTAGATTTACTATATTATTATGTTTTTTAAATCATTACCAAAACATTATAAAATAAAGCAATGCTTACATTTAATATTAGATTCTGAATCTGATTTATCAATAAATTTCGATGAACACTCGATTACCGGCGCATAACCGGGGACTAGAGTATTATTACTGTTTAATAGCGCATTGTTTAATTGAATATTTATGGATGCATAAGATGTTGTAATGTTATTAGAGTATGACGGCATTGCATTGATGTTATCTAAAAATTTTAATTTGACCAATATAAAATTTTTATATAAATTTACCATCTTCGTCACTTGAGATTAAATCTATCATATTTTCATTTTCCGTGATCTAGAACCAATCACCAATATAATTATATAAAAGAAATATAAATAATAATAATAATAAATTTACAATTTTGAACATTTCCAATTGTAGAGTTTCGATTAAATATTGAAGCATTTACGATGCGAGTTTCTAGTAGGTAAAATATTATTAAATATTAAAATAAAATACTTGCGATTTTTTATAAAACGATCGATCCTTTAGTATTATTATTAAGAGACATTTTTGTATATTGAAAATTTAAAAGTGAGAAATATGTGTGAGCAAACGTTTATAAAGAAAAACGAATTTGTAAAACGAGCCAATAGAAAGATGGATGTGTATATGGATGCATGTGCTTGTTTTCCTACATTAATAAATTATATACACCAGCTGTCACTGAGATAAATTCCGCTATAATTCAAGTTGATACATAAATCAACTTGGCGGAATTTATTTTTTGTGAATTCATTTCAGCCATTCTTTAAATGGCTGCTAAGTAAGTTGTTTTTTATATTGTTATATAACTTAAAGTTAAATTTTAAGAGTTGAATTATGATTTCATAAGGAAATATGATCATAATTCAAGCTCTTAAGTATGCACAAGTAATTTATGTTTCCTTATTAACCATGCATGCATGTATGTGCCACATGATGATAAGCTTTGTTAGTAGTAGTGACATATGAGGACTATGCCCCGTGGATATTTGGCTTGAAAAATGCCCCTTAGATATTTGGCTTAAAAAAAAAATCCCGAGACCCCCCTTCCCCCATAAAATTTTTTTTAGAGGGGGAGGGGGGTTTAAAATTAATTTTTTTTAATTATTTTTTTAAATGAATGAAAATTTTTTTTTAATTATTTGTTTTAATGAACGAATTTTTCTTTTAATAATTTTTTGTTTAAATGTTCAAATTTAAAATTTTTAAAAATGTTTAATTCATGATAAAAAAGTCTAAGTATTTTTTCTCGATTAAAAAGCCTAAAAATAAAAATTGGCTTAAATCGCCTATGATTGATCATACTAATGATTTTTTTTCAAATAAAATTGGTTCAAACTTGATTAAAGAACCTAAAAATATCATATAAAAGCCTAAGTATTTTTTCATTACCCATAAAAAATGGCTCAAATCACCTGTCGACTAAAAAGCCTAAATATATTTGCTCGATTAAAAATCATTATTATTTTTATTTACTTTAATTATTTGTTCAAGTCAATAATATTATTTATTTATATTTTAATTATATTATTATTAAATTTAATTATTTGTTTAAATCAATAACATTATTTATTTATATTTCAATTATATTATTATTAAATTTAACTGTTTGTTTTAATCAAGTCAATTATTTATTTTTAAATTATTATTAAATTAAATTGTTTGTTTTAATGAACTGAATTAAATAATTATTTTTTATTTTCATTTAATTATTTATTTAATATTATTATTTTTATTTAATTAATTATTTACTTTATATTATTATTATTTTATTTTATTATTATTAACATTTTTTTAAAAATATAATTGTAAGTCTAATAATAATTTTTCATTGTAAAAAATAACTTTCAATCCATACAAATATTTTTATTGACAATAAAGATTAAATAAAAAAGAATAATTTTTATTTCAAATCAAAAATATCCGAGTAATATGTTTTACGCATTTCGGGCAACAATATATGGATTGTTTGGTCACGTTTGAAATCGTGGCAACATGGACATCCATTTGAACATGTTACTCTCATACTATCTTTACAAACAATGCAATTTGCAACACATCGGTGACCAGATCCCTGAACGTTGTCATAGTGAATCTCGAGAAGTTCTTCAACTATACACACACATTCACAATATTTTATCAATAACTAGTTACTGAAAAAATCAATATCAAAAATTGTTTACTGACCAAGAAATCTTTAAATAAAAGCACATAAAAATTTTTCACTCTTTTATCGATCCTTGATGTATCCAAATTGTTTGGTTGCTTAGTTAACTGGATGCTATCAAGAAACTATTAATCAAACTCATTGAAGCCCAATCAATTGTTGTATTTTCTCTGAATAAAAATTTATTCCTTTGTTTACAGTCTTGTATGTGATTTATTGAAATTATTTTGTAAAACTTAATAGTTTTGTTTAAAAACTTTGAAATTTTTCTATTATTTTTGTAATATTTTTAATTACATCCAACAATGAACATTTATTAAAAGTTATTTTCAAATATGAATGTCAACCTTTTCATTTAATTTTCACATGCTCCTAAATAAATTAATTGCTAACAGTTCAACTAATTACTTAAATTTATTTTTACACATTTTCTATTCTTTTCACTCCAACACTTGTTGTTTACTGAATGATAAACTAATTAGTAAGTATAAGTGTTTGTAATTGATAGGAAAAGAAACTTGATTAGAAAAATAATCTTAAATTAATTTCAGAAAACATATATTACTTTCACAGTACTTGAAATAAATTTTCATATATTTATTGAAAATTATTAGATTTTTAAGTTTCTAAACATCATTGAATAAAGTTAATAGATAAAATAATTATCATCTACTACATTACTAGAAATTAAATGATTATCGACCAACAACTACATAAGTTGAACTTCTAACAAAGATTAAAAAACTACATGGAACAGGTACTTGTGTACTGATATATACCGATAAAATCTACTAAAAAGGCAAATATGTATGTTTAATTGTTGGAAAATATTTGTTTTTGTAAAAATAATACTTATCATTAAATTATGATTAGCATGTAAATAGAATTTGATTAAAGTTGTGAGAAATATTTTAAGATGTTAAATAAAACTGATTAATTTGTAAATAATGTTAGTGCTTTGAAGAAATTTTAAAATAACACCTTCAGCAAATTGGCAAGAAAATATTAGTTATTGAGTAATACTTATTAAAATGAATCAAAATATATCAATAAGATTTTGGTTAATTTTAATGAAATTATTGGAATCTGAATAAAAAATATGAATGTTCTAAGAAAATGTTTGATTCATGTATTTATTTGTATTCAAGTATTTATTTGATTTTATCATTATATTTGTAATTTAATTTAATTAAAAACTAAAATTGACTAGTATTTAAAAATAAAATTTTAAAAAATGTTACCGATTACTTATGTCGTTATTGACAATTTACTGAATAATTTAAATACTTATGATTATTTCAATGAATGTCAAAAATTATAAAACTTTGGTATGGATTGAAAGTTATTTTTTACAATAAAAAAATGTTAATAATAATAAAATAAAATAATAATAATATAAAATAAATAATTAATTAAATAAAAATAATAAATTAAATAAATAATTAAATGAAAATAAAAAATAATTATTTAATTCAGTTCATTAAAACAAACAATTTAATTTAATAACAATTTAAAAATAAATAATTGACTTGATTAAAACAAACAGTTAAATTTTATAATAATATAATTAAAATATAAATAAATAATGTTATTGATTTAAACAAATAATTAAATTTAATAATAATATAATTAAAATATAAATAAATAATATTATTGACTTAAACAAACAATTAAAGTAAAATATAATTAAAATATAAATAAATAATATTATTGACTTAAACAAACAATTAAAGTAAATTAAAATATAATTAAAATATAAATAAATAATATAAATAAATATAAATATACAAATAATTAGAGTAAATAAAAATAAAACATTCATGATTTTTAGTCGACAGGCGATTTGAGCCAATTTTATTTTTATGGGATTTTAAGTATGAAAAAATACTTAGGCTTTTTATTCGATATGTTTAGGTTCTTTAATCAAGTTTGAGCCAATTTTATTCAAAAATACTACTCAGCAAAATCATAGGCGATTTAAACCAATTTTTATTTTTTAGGCTTTTAAATCGAGAACTGCTGTACCTTTAAAATTAGTTCTTATCTTACTTGATATAAACCAAAAAATCCACGAGTAAAGTCTCGCAATGACTGTTGTAATATTAATTTAATTTTCAATTATTTAATTTAATTATTTAGATGACCATCCTGTGATGGTTTCAGCCGGTAAAAAATTGAACATTTATACAAAAAATTATTTAAAAAAAATAATTTTCGTTCATTAAAACAAATAATTTTAAAAAAATTAACACCCCCCTCCCCCTAAAAAATTTTTTATGGGGGGTGTTTCGGGATTTTTTCGAGCCAAATATCCACGGGGCAATTTTCAAGCCAAATATCCACGGAGCATAGTCCTCATATGTCACTACTGTTAGTCATGCACTGGATGTGCACTAATAATGTTCTGTCTTTGCTGATTTTTTCATAGTTATTAACACATATTCCTTGTTATGTTTGAACAAAATAAAGTTATTAAAATAATAAAAATAAAATAAAAGATTATAATTTTAAAAACATGGAGAAATAAATAAATAACAAGTACAATAAAAGACAAATAAAAACAATAAAATAAAAAACATTTAAAAAATATTCAAATACTTTTAACTAATTTTAAAATGTTATTTATTATAAATATTATAATTTTTTTAAAAATAATGTAATTTATAAATAAAATTTTTTTAATAATATTAATATGTTGTTTTCAAAAAACAATACATAAACCTGATTTAACATACTTAACAATTTAAAAACATTCAAAACATTCGTAGTCACAGCACTTTGGATCCAATGACCTTATCAGTAATATATCACGCGTTCCCAATAGTTATTAAAACTTTTCAACAAAATTCTAAAATTAGATATTTCTATATCACGTTTACAGCCTCTATTGTGCTCAATAATATTGGTCATACCTTCAATTGACAATGCTCTAGAACTCGAGTACAGAGATGACTGGAAGTCTCTCCAATGTATGTGGCATTACACCCATTACATGTAAATTGATAAGCGAGATTTATTATTAGTTTTTGATTTATTAATAAACATATTGCGTACCTTACACAAATTAGAGACGATCTTATACTCTAAATTTCCCATCTGTTTACTTAACTTGCTTTTATAATTTGTAAAACCTTCAGAGTACGGCAATACTAACACATATTTAGGCTAAATTTTGTTATATCCATTTTTACTATTATTTAGATCAACACTCAATTCACACTCATTTGTCAAATTGTTTATAAAAGGTATGTAGACAATATTTTACTTGTATTCAAAAACCAGAAACATGTAGAACCGTTTTTGCATTTTATGAACAGTTTACATTAGAACATTTTATTCACATATGAAACAGAGAGAAAGTCATCGATTGCGTTTTTAGATTTGTTAATTCAACGCAAAGATAAACATTATGAGACAAAGATTTATAGAAAACCAACTGATACTTGTGAATTTAAGTATAAGAGCAATATGGTGTAAAGATTGATTTATAGTTCATGGTCTTTATCTTCTACTTTTGCTAATTCGGTAAAAGTGTTGATAAATTGGTTGAGTTATTGATAAAGAATGGGTATTCTAAATCTTTTTTATTGTTGATGATAAAAGAGACTGTTGACAAATTGATTAAAAATCTTATGGATCTTGATTGTAATTTAAATAAAAACACTTTAATTTGATTGGTTAACTAAATGTTTCGAAGGTATAAAAGCACAATTTCAAATTATTTTAGTTTTAATTCGAAAATGACTAAGAAAATTTCGAGCACTATTAAAGCTGCTGAAGAACTTGCGTAACCAGTGCAGATGTTTCACAACTACAAAATGTATTTCTTAAAAGAAGAAATAAACATGAAATTAGTAAATTCAATCAAATTACACCTAACCCAATTTCAATTTCTATCTGGAACACTATCAATGAATTATATCAAAGCTTTAGATGAGGTTTTTAATAAGATGGATAAAAATCTAAAATGCAATCAAAATGTTTTCTTCAATAACCGACATGCCAGATATTAAGACGCATTTGCCGAGATAAGCTTTAAGGAACAAGAAAACTGGTATCTAACAATTACAATTTAAGGTTATAAAATCGATCAGAACAATATATTCTCATCGATTTAGAAAGTAACAACTGCTAGACTTTCACAACTATTTTAATAAATGTCATTGTTAATAAACGTATTTAAACCGATTTGTGTTTGTTTTTAACATTGAAATAAAAATAAAAATAATAATAATAATAAAAATAATAATAATAATAATAATAATAATAATAATAATAATAATAATAATAATAAATATAATAAAACATTCTTAGATGAGCGCAAATAAAACACAATATGAATGTAAATTTTTACAAAGACATCCTATAAACAAAGTTATATTTTACCTTTTTCTGATGACATTATTATTATTTTTAAAGCATAAATAAGTATTTAATATTCAATTAATTTTTATTTAGAATTTTTAATCAATTATTCTTTTGATAAATTAGAGGAGTTATTTGGTGTCATAATTAGAGATATATTATCAGTTTCAGAAGCATTAAATCAGGAATATGTTTCTTCTGGTTAAGATTCAGGAATAAATAAAGATTCTGAAATTATTGAAGATATATTTACAAATGACAATGAATATGTAAATGAATCTAACCATGAAAATGCTGAACCACATGAGTGTAATGATTTTACAGATTGTACTGATTACATTATAGAAAATATAATGAGGGAAAAGTGTAGAGATGAAGATATATATTAATCAATAAACTGATTATTAAAATTTCTTTTAACATTTTGAAATTTCTCTAAATTAATATTTATTGCCTGATTGATATATACGATTTTCATTGGATAAATTATGCAATACACCTTCTCAATAAACAATGACAGTTACAAAACATATGTATAAAGAATAAGGACTTGTAAAATACAAATGCATGAGTAATAATGACATGAGGGTGCATAAAATACTAAATTGAGTGTAAAAGTGTATGTTTAAATTCTAATTGGTTAAAATTAGTATAAAACTAATTGAACTTTCCAATTTAATCATTATAATGGATCTTATTATAGAAAATAACCAATTGAACACCGCAGTAAATATTTATTATTATTATTATTATTATTATTATTCTAATTGTTTTGTAGAAAATTATTTTGCAATTATCAAAGAACGTCTCGAGTTCTATTATCCTAATTTACGAGAAATCTTGAAGGATGTACCAACATCATTGATTTCAGACTATGTCTTCAATCATACAAAGGTATGGATATTCGATCTAATCCATGAATGTTTAAGGAACATTCATTTAAACAGGACGGTATAGGACATGGGACCCGAATATCCATGTGTGATGATTGGATTTGCCGCGTTGCCCGATATCAGAAGTATGTGGAATGGGTATTGATGAAAACTGTTCGACAATATTACTATAGTAAAATGTTTTCAAAGCAATAAAGGTTTTTGTTAATGATACGTTTTTATTTTCAAATTTTTATTTGTGAAAACATGTCTTTATAGTTTTCTCTTTTAATTAATTTGTGGGCTGTGAAACATGTCTATATTGTTTTCACTTTTAATAGACATTTTCATTTGTTGGCTGTGAAAGAAGTCTTTATTGTTTTCACCTAATTATTTATTTATTGGTTAAGAAAATTATTATTACCTCTACAGACCACTGAAAGTAATTTTCAAAAAAAAGCCAATTATAATTCTGCTCCATTTGATTTGGTGGTCGAATAGGATATCAAACACCTTATTGATCGATTACTTTTTCTGTTCAATAGTTTTAAGGTTGAGAATAATGCTGTATTCAATTGGCTGGTTTGCAACTTTGTTCTCGGCATGTTTCACCATCAACTGAATATTCTTTATTATATCGTCATTTTCGTCGTTGGAAATTAAACCATTCAATAAATTTATTATAAATTTTGTTTGCGACATTTTTACAATAAATATATGTTATGTCGTTATATTTATATTAAAAGTGGTCGGATGCATTATGAATACAATATGAAATCATGATTCTGATTGGTTAAAAGTATTTTATTTATATATTTTACTAATGATTAACAATGCAATACACACTCGCGATAACGATGATATGTGCAATGCACGCGGTCACCTTTCGACATAATTTTTATTTAAAAATATTAATTTTTAGATCTTTAACCGTCCATAAAATATGTCTAAGTGCACTCTTCCGATACATACCTTGAATCATTATCATAAACCCTCGAAAACCTTTAGAATCCACTTAAAATGAGTCATTGTTCGACAAAATATAAGGTTAGGAACTGTCAGAATAATTGTTGAAAATTTCGGATAAAGATGCTATTAAATGTCTAATCTATATCAAGTGTGTTTGACCTGAATATTATATATATATATATATATTGTTCAAGCATGGACACTGTTTTGAAGAAGATATATGACTGTGAGTTACTACTTTGCCCTCAAAATAACCTTAATCGACCGTGACCTACTTTTTTTGACCTTATAACGATATTGACCTACTTTGGATCTTCAAATGACCTAAATACAGTGGTTGCCATGGTAATACGATCTACTTTCGTGACCTACATAAAAAAATTCTCGGGGGAGTGGGGACATAACCCACTACTTTCCGTCCCAATTTTTGTCTTGTGAAATGCAGTGGGAACCGTCAGATGAAAATAACTTTAATCGAGTCCAACGACCAAACAATCAGGTTCGTTTCATTAACAATTTCAATCCAACTCACAACAATTCTAATAATAATCCAATATTTTTCAATAACAACAATTCCGTAAAGCAAATCAGTATCCATCAAACCACCAATTAAATAAAGCGTTATTTGCGATAACATTCGTATTTTATGTTTGCCTCTCCGATCTTAAATTGACATTTACTTTTCGATATTTTAGTTATTAATGTAAATAATTTCAATTGTAAATAAGTGTCCCATCTACAAATTTACAAATTATTCGCTTATTCTTGTAATAAACGCCAATAACCTCATTTTCTTTTGTTTTAAAAATTTGTAAACCTTTGAAATATTTTCTAAATTTCCAGATTATTTATCTTGAATCGAAAACAATAAAAATCAATTTATTTTTATAAAATACATTAAAAAAATCAAGTTTTTAAAAATTATTCTAATAATTTAAAAATCACTTTTTTTAATCAGAATAAAGCAGTCTTAGCTTAAACTTTTTCTTCGTTCGAAACTGTGTCCTTTGAATTCATTCGTAGAATATCTCTCATGATTGTAGATCTTTGTTTAGAGTTTGGTTTATTGAGTTTCTGAAAAAATAAAATTAATTATTCAAAAATACTTTTTTTATATACTGCAACTATCTGATGTTTTCCTCTAGTAGGGTGTTTAAGTAGGAAGCTTTTATATTAGCGTTGTGCGATTATTTAAGCAAAATGTTTAAACAGTATGGTTATCTTTGGTATTTGTTTAGCTTCCTTATTTATCATACTTTCCTAGAAAACAGAGTGAAATAAAAGTTATATATTTCACATACTTTTGCTTTATTTAATCGAATCTTTATAACAAAAACAATCTCTAATTCAGGGGTATGTAATCTTTTGTGAAACAGTCCCCTTTTTCTTCCACAAAGGTACTTGGACCCTCTCCCATGTCTTTCGTAATTTTTTTCAATATTTTTTATTTTTGAGAGTGTAATGTCAAGAGTGAATGTTGGTGATAATTTTAAAAAAATTACTATAATTAAATAAAAAATTTAAATATTGCATTCTTATAAGAACAAGATAATATAGCATTTTTGGACATATTAGCATATTTATAAAGTAACAAGAAAATAACATAAAAACAAAAAATATGGAAATGATTACATGACTTTATATGCCATGCAGATCATTTTACGAGCATAAAATACTTTAATGTCTTAAACATATTATTGAAATACCGGCAGCTACAAATATAACGGTAAAAATTAATTATTATAGATAAAATAGTACATATTTATAATACATTTTAAAATTTTTATTTCTTTTTTACATATAAAACATTTTTTTTCAATTTTTTAAATTATGGCAATTGTTATATCCCCACAGTTTTTTCTACGCATTTCTGCTCTAATTTATAATCATAACACTCAGATAATTATTGAGATAGTATTTTTCTAAATAAGAAATGATTGAAATAATGATAGAAAACCGAAATTGGTTAATTATTTAAAAACAATTAAATAAATACGAAAATAAAATTCCAAAAAATCTACTTGTCTATAATTTATAATTGTTTTCTTCAAAGATTTGGCGAGGTTATTTGCTTCATATATATTTCTGTGTTCCTCCAATTCTATTTTCAATATGAATTCATTCGTGATCGCTGCCTCCCGTTTCATGGCTATGCGATATTCATCAGGAATATTCGGTATTATCATTAAGAAAATTTTCACGAATAACGATACAAAAGTCTTTAAAATTATATAAATTAAGCGAGATTTCCATAGATAAAATAAACCTCAAACAAATAAACAAATGCAATTTTTGCTGCCAACATTTGCCAGAAAACAGGGGTGTATGACATCGGTTCATTGTGTACATCCCAAGGAGGGTAACGAAATCCTATATAACTGAAATCGAGAAAGACAAAATTAATCTGAATAATTATTTTTTTAGTGAAATAATAAAAATAATGTAGGTAGAAATTTTAATATAATAAATGCAATGACAACCAGAAAAGTTGTATTTTTCATAATTAAGTCTATGTCAGCGATTTTCAACTCTAGGGATACGCGAAAAAAATTTAGTAATAACTGATCAATCGAACCTGATTTCCAAATACTATCTGCCTCAGAACAAATTCAAGGATCTCACTGAATATAATAAGTTAAATTAAAATGAATGTAGAACTGCGAATAGTGACATTTATTTTTCTGAGGATATTTAGGCACAATTTTCAACGGACATAAAATAAAACTTTAAAAAGATTTAAATTAACTTTTGATAAATTAGATAAAAATATTTTAAAATATTTGATTATAAATTATTATACTATTTATTAAATAAAATAAGTACTTTATAATAAATTTATATTTTGAATGAAATTAAATTTTAAAATAAAAATAAATGCCGTTGTTAATTTTGTTTAATACTCGGAAATATGGAAGATATATTTTTGATTTGAATAAATTTTGAACTTTTAATGACTACAGATTTTGAACAAAACGAAGATGTTTTCACAACATCTAACATTTTTAATAATAGTTTGTGTTTATTAAGTTGTTTTTTATTAACAAATTATGTATCCTTAAAAAATCCTTTATTTTTAATCAATAAGCATTCTGGGAATAATCAGTGACACGTTTTAACCAGTTTAAAATAATAACAATTATTAACATTTTTTAATGTAAACGGTGCAATTTAACGAACTTCCAAGGTGTAAGCAAGTCAAAAAACGTTGAGAATTATGTAATTATTTGTAAAGTAAAACGCAAACAATAATTTTCAAAATTAATTTCTTTTTTAATTTTATGTAATTTTATTGATTCTGTGCTTAGTAGGCTATTTCATCAAAAACATAAAAAAAGAAAGTTTTAAGAAATATTATTTTCTAGGGTAAAGGTGCACATTGTTACTAGGGAGCATGGTGAATCTTTTGATGGTCTTAAATAAAAGACCGAATGTTGCACAGTAGTAAAATCGCGAAGAAGTTTCCAAGACCAATTTTGTAATAGATTTCCTAAATGTCTTGGTAAATTTGGATCAAGTTGGACTATTCATATGTTAGTTAAGCTCATTTACACTTTCAATTGATAAATATTCAAAATTTATTTGTCTCTTTTATACACAAAACTTAATTAAATTATATCTCAATAATTACTGATTATTACACATCTCAGAATGTTGAAGGTAATTGAAAATACAAGAAAACCATTTTTATAAAAATATATTCCAAGAAATGACATATGTGAATATGATAAATAAATCGTTTTTGTTTAAATTAATATGCAAAAATTTCTATTTAAATAAAATATTTCAATTTGTATACTTTTTTTTAATATTTACTTATTTTTATACAATTTTTATTTTTAAATTAAGTACATTTTTTTATTTTTGTTTATAAAAAATCTGAAAACACTTTTTAAGGCGTCCAATAATACTCAGCACATGTACTCCAAATTTCATAAGACACTATTGACTGTAGAACTAACAAATTAATGAATTAATGATATTTATAATATATTTTTAACAATTAAAACAATAAATATATAATAATGATAAATGTGTGAATTGTAATATTTATGTAAATAAAATCACAGTAATTACCTGCAATGTGTTTCGTTGGAAATTGAGGAGGAAATGTTGAATTCAGTTGTATTCATAAAGGATAAAGAGAAATCCACGAAGCCTCCAAGATCAAAGTTTCTGCTGTGAACAATGATATAAATCATCCGGTCAATATACGACGTAGCAAAAGCAATTAATAAAGCCTGTATAAATTAAATAACTTAATTATTTATGATCCAGTTATATTTTTCGGAAACACATTCATTTATTTTCCCCATTATTTTGAATAATCTTTAAGTAAAAATAATATTTAAAAGATTTTTCTTTAATTTTTTTTGGCAAATAACATTTATTAATTTGATATTAAATTTAAAAAGGAGCGACTATTTGTGGCAATATTTATTTATTATTTTCTTAGGAGTCCTAGAATTTTTAAATTTTACAAAAAACCTCAAATAAAACTTGAAATTTGGTTTATTATGAAGAATAAGCACATGTATTTGCATTTGACTCTCAACCAACCTCTAACTTTAAGGTACCCTAATAAGTATAAATCAGAATTTCAGTTTTCAATATCTATATCACTCAGGACAGATGCAAGGTCAAAGTACCAGATCATATGGTTTTCAAGAATTAATTTTGCATCGGTTCAGTTCTCTGCCGCCAGAATATTTCCGGCACAGACTTTAGAAACATCTAATAAAGGCGGTACCGAAGGTTTGTCTTTTGTAGGAAAATTAATTTTTAATCAATAGTCACAATGAAAACTAAAGAAATATAAAAAAAATAAAAGTAAATAAAAAATAAAGGATTTTATTGATTGTCATTTTAATATAATTTACCTATTTATAAAAACCTTTAACTATATTTGTGATTCTTAGCAAAATTGAAGATTATTTAACACTTTCAGCGCCATAAAATAGACCGTTTAGAACATGCTGTTTTCAGACACACTGACTTGACACTGTCAGACTAATTGGCCTGACACTCGGTGCATTATAAATGACAGTATTCCAAACAGTACTAAAAATTTCCAACATGTTTTCTATAATTGCCGCAGCAACAAAAAACTCAGTGATTTCTGAATGACACAACACACTATATGTGTTTATCATTATTATTGAATTTATTAATTAATAAAACTAAAATTAAATTAAATATTTTACTCAACTAAATGGAAATTGTTTATCTCAGTGTTTCCAAAACTGTGGTCAGCGGACTACTGGTGGCCGTGTGTCAATTCACTCTGGCCCTTCATTAGTAATAACAAGTGGTCTTTTCACGAAAACCTTGGAAATATGTCTTATTGTTTAACTTTGCCGCACTTGGGCAACGAAAATGCGTATCAAAGAAGCAAATGCATCATGATTTATTTTCATTTTTAAAAACCTACAGTTTTCTTGACTTATCGGAGCACATATTTATTGCAAATGATTATAAATTGATAAAGTTGATCACTTTTTTTTTGATGTCGGTGGTCCGCGGTAAGACTGAAATTCCAAAGTGGTCCGCAATTGTCCAAAGTTTGAGAAACACTGGTTTATGTCACCATTTTAATCAAATATTAGTCATATTTAGAAAATAATGATTGAAGTCATTGATAGTCTTACATTTGATTTGACAACAATCTTCGCTATTGTTGTTAAAATATCCATCCAAATTCCTAAAAAATAATTTTGTGGAATTTTATTTAAAAGATAATAATTTACCAATATCTTTGACTCGTTGAGCCACAGGTCTTCGATAGACCGTGACGAATTTTTTTGCATCACTTCGAATTTCCATAAGATTGTTTATAATTGCAAGAAGAGGAGCAAGAGGAAACGGTAATATAAAAATAGTTATGAATCCAAATTGTATGACTAAAACAGGTATAATAAATTATAATAAATTAGTTATTATCAGTATATGTAGTATATATTTTGAAAATTTATAAACTTTCGTAGTCATATCACTTTGCGCATTAACATTTGGATCCAATGACCTTATCAACAATGACTCCCATATCACACATTCCCAATAATTATTAAAAGTTTTCTACAAAATTTTAAATTCAGACATTCCTATTTCTTTTTTACAGCCTCTATTGTGCTCACTAATATTGGTCAAACCCTTCAATCAACAATGCTCTAGAACTCGAGTACATAGATGACGGGAAGTCTCTCCAATGTATGTGGCATTACACCCATTACATGTAAATTGATAAATGAGATCAAAATACAATCCAACCGGAGTTTTTGATTCGTGTAAGGTACGCAATATGTTTATTAATATATTTATTAATATGTTTATTAATCAATTTATAGTCAAAAAATAAAATCTTCTTAATGTCATATTATTATTATTATTATTATTATTATTATTATTAATTATTTAAATTAATTATTCTTACTCATTTCTAAATATTCTTTAAATAAGGGTCTGGGTTCCGGATCGGAAAGAATATTATCTTGATAACATATTTTTAGTTCAGATTGTAATTTCACGCCGTTACAATCTGTATATATGTCAGAGCATTCCACCTCACTGATTTCGTAATCCGTTATTGTTGGACGATGTACGGACCGCCGCTTAATGAATTTACTATCAGCTCGTTTTATTCTGTATTCTTTAATTGATGAACAAAGTCGTCTTAATAAAAATTATTATATAATTTATAACTCTAATCATCATGCCATTTTATTTATTAACAGAAATGGAGAAAATACATCTTTGATGATTAAAACCTATTTATTGTAGATATTTATTCACCGTAGAGACAATTTACTCATAAAATGGTACTGAACTTAATGTTATGCCTCTCGGAGTATGGTAAAATGTTATTTATATTTAATAATAAAAACAGTAGATCAACAATTATCTCATGTTCTTTGGGTAAACATTTTTTTCTTTTTTATCTTTTTTTTAAATTTTAGGTCTTAGTGGAATTAAATAACAATATTCACAATTAAAATTAAAAATAGGCCATTTAGTTATAATTAAAATGCCTATACCTGTGACTTAGAGAGTATTTATATATAAAATTGACAACCTCTGCATGGAAATATTATATAATATTGTCTGTAGATATTCAAATACAAAAAGAGCTAGATGAGAAAAATAAGATGAAAGTGACAATTTGAAAAACGGTAATTTGTGTAACCAACTGAGTTCCAAAAATCATACATTTTCAGTCGAAAATATTAGTTGATGGAATACAAGCGCAAAAGTACGAAAAATTCACAATGTTTTCATAATAAATATTTTGTATTTCTTCAAAAAACATTAAATAGGAAACACTTACGGAATGCTAAAATTTATAATGTTACTGATAATTTGTTTACCGACCAGAATAAATATTAACTGCATTGAAAGATCCAGTAGGCAATCTCCAGTCAGGCACTGACAACAAATGTTTATATTTACAATTTATAATAATGAAATTATTTACGCCTTGGGGCTTTATCATTGAAAACGAATCTGAGCCTGGTTTAACTTTAGTATAAGGATGAGCAAATCCAATATAAAACATAGAGGAATAATTGTTAATAAATTCTAATATATAAAGTTTTCCAGTGACACTATTATCATACTGAGATTGTGTTCGATGATGTTCTAAATCAGTGAGCCACACCGCAACCCTTGAGTAGACCTAAAGATAATATATTATCATTATAATATAAATTTCACACTTACTGATGTTAATATAATTATAGTAATTAATGATATAAGGGATCCAATGGCGGCAGTTGATAATTTTGACATAACATAAGTCAACTGCAAACGCAACAAATTGCGAATAATAGTTTTCGTAACTGTAATACCAGTCAAACAAGCAAGTGTTAAAACAATCTAATAATAATAATAATAATAATAATAATAATAATAATAATAATAATAATAATAATAATAATAATAATAATAATAATAATAATAATAATAATAATAATAATAATAATAATAATAATAATAATAATAATAATAATAATAATAATAATAAAAAAAATAAAAAAATAATAATAATAAATAATAATAATAATAATAATAATAATAATAATAATAATAATAATAATAATAACATAAAAAATGCAATAATTATAAATATTCTTACCGAAAATAAAATAGTTGAAATGGTTAACATTTGAATAGGTAAAGTATTTTTCCAAAATGAAATAAATGGCTCCTCTTTCTAAAATTGTAATTTTACATAAAACCAAAAAATTTTCTTGAAGTACTCCAGAAATTTTATTGAACTGGCTTATGTAATTTTTCTCAAGCAATGCAGCATATTCAGGGCGCAGAGGCTCATCCTCAACCTCTAAATCATGAACATTCCATCGGAAGGCGAGTGTAAATTGTTTTCTTTCCCACATCTCAAGAAAAAGGAAAACTTAACAAAAATATATATTTAATAATAATCTTTAATTTTTCTTTTTGAAATAGTAAAATGGGATCTCTTAAAGGTTGTTAGAGAATCATAGTCTAAATAAATTGAAACAAAGATCGACAAAATCTTTTGATGTCTGATAAATTGTCTTATAAATTGAAAATTATATCGTTTTTAACTAAAAAAATATTACTTTTTAGGAGAAATTTTACAAATTTACTAGGTCAGAGATTCCCAACAAATACTCCACGAGAATGTTACAAGTGTTCAGTCAAATATTAATCAATGTCTGAACAGTATTCATTTCCCCCTCTAAGAACTAAGTTTAGAATTTTAAAATTAAAATATTCCATTTTTATACACAGTTATTGCTAATTCAAATGTTTTTTTATGATTTTAGTGCTCCACAAATTTTTCATATAATCAAAAGTGCTCTGAAACCAAAAAAAGGTTAGAAACCACTGTATTAATACATATATAATTAAAACAAATAAAACATAAGAAATAACAGTTCATTAATAAAAAAACAAAAATAATATTTGAAATAAAATTTAATTTCCAATTCAGCCGGTGATGCCTTAAAAACTGCATTAATAGTATTTTGACTTTTGTTTTTTTCTGTATTATAATTTTCTCTATGCTATCTCTTTCATCCTTAATTCTCTTCCTAAACTTGTTCCTCGGAATCATTTGTATATGTTGTAATACTCAATTTCTATTAATTTTTTTCTGTAACTTAAGTACGTTTTAAATATATTTGTATTCTTTCAATTTGGAACATGATTGCTAACAAATCGGCCTCTTTCTGTGCTCTATCTTGCTTCACATATTCCGTTTTTAAATAGAACGCATTCAAGCCATATTTTATAGGAAGATTCCAATTTTCAAATAAAATAGTGAGCTTTTCCTAAATATTTCATTCTAATATCATTGATGGTTGAAAGTACACTCATTTGTTTTTGTAGCCATTTAATATTAAATTATTAATATTGATAATTTAATGTAAAAACTTTGTTTATATATTTGATATAAAACTAAATACATATTTTCAAATTGTTAGTTTATATTTTAATTACTTAATCTAATATTAAATTTCATGGCTAACAACAGTTTTAATTTCCTAAGAAAATAAAGTTTTGAAAATATGTTTAAGGTTTAAAGTCAGAATTATAAACTTTTAATTAAAGAAAATCACGAATAACTATTAAAGATTCAAAACAGGATAAACTGTAAACCAAATGAAATAAAGATGTAAAAACGTCATTTGAAGGAATATTATTGATAGCTATGAAAAATAGAATAATAACAGAATAATTGAAAAGCATAAAAATATGAATTTAAAGAAAAATAATTAATCATTTCAGACACTTGTATTAACCTTGGACAAAGACTAAGAATTTTATTAATAAATAGACCTCCAAGAAATACCAAGAATAAAAATATTTATTACCCCAAACTGATACAACACCAGCCAATATTACAGTTGCCCCGTTGTCAATCAGTCGTATTAAATAGAATTGGACATATCCAGCTGACAATTTCCATGATTCACAGGACCCTTCTATGCAGAAAACAGGACACATGGTTATATTGTTCCGTTCACTTATTTCTTGTCTAAATGACAATAATTTAAACAAAATATCGTGTCAACGCCATTTATACATTATTATATCACGTGGAATAGTAGCGAGATTGTATATTGTTACGCAGACTCCAAACAATGCAATTGGAAACAACCAAAATGTATAGAAACCAAGCCACGCAAAATAAAAGGCAACCATTTCACCAAAATAAAGTCTGAAATAGTTAAAATTTGGTCATATAAGTTTTTTTCAATATTCAGAAATTCTTTTATAAAATCTTGATAAGCAAAAGTTTTCTAAAATATAAATAACAAATATTCAACTTGGCTTTTTCAAGTGTTAAATAAAACAAAAATTATTTTTTTATTATTTGTTTATTTTTTGTCTTTAAAATAATATTGTTGTATATTCTATTGGTGAAATCAATAAAAATTTATGTTACGAAATTATTATTATAAAAACTAGAAAATGAAAAGTAAAAAACTTTGATTATGGTTAAAAAAAGATGAATTTTACTTTAATTTCCCGAAACTATTCAAATAAGGAAATGAATTAAAAGGATTATGCAAATTTTAAAACTTTTTAAAAATATACTTAATTTAAATATATATTACGGATTTGTTTATATTAGTCAAAAAGAAATTGGTATAACGAAACAATAAATCTGTATTTTTTTAATGCAAAAATAATATTACAATAAATAATCAAAAAGTAATTTTATAGATGTTTAGATTTAATTTAAAATTTAATTTCAATCATTATGATTCATGGTGGCATTGGGTATTAAATCATAAAATAAAAATAAATTTTAGAGCTGGCTTGCAAAGTATTTTACTGTAAATTCAAAATACATTTTCAAGTCAAAGGTCAAAATATACAAAGAAATTTTGAGTTAAAATAATTTTGCATCGGTGTGCGCATTAGTTTACACATTTTCCCTTTACACTAAGAGTCATTAAATCCGACCTTTGAGGATATTCGGTACAACCCTGGATTTTTTAAATGTTTAAATTCTTTAAAATTTTTTTTTTGAGCTTAAAATGTTCTTTATCTCAGTAAAATTTTTAATTTAATTACAATTTATGCTTTAATTCTATGAATTTTGAAATTATTCGAAAAAAGGTAAGTCATTTATATATTAATTTTTATATAAAAAATTTACAGTTTACCCAAAATCTCTTCGTTCTTTAGACATTTTGGAAAAAAATATTATGACATGATGGTAATAATCTACGTATGATTTTCAAGGATAAAGGATTCTGTCTGAATTTCTTGCTTAGATACAAGGTCTAACTTCTTTAAAAGATATGAACTTTTGCTCAGAAATATTGAAATTGTTTTGGTTGATAATTGAATATTCTAAATTGTTATTGATTATATAAATTGTTTCCAAATATCATTTCGTTTAGTACAATAATGTTATCAACGTGGAAGTATCAGTAGATATATTGTATTAAATATTATAAAAATTTAAAAAGTTATTAGATATAATAACATATTTTGACTATTTTCCTTGTACGAAATTGTTGAGGTCTTTGAGGCATCAGAAATCTCTTAGAAAAAAATCGTTATTTTCCAAAGAAGTATAAGAAGTGAGACAATTTAATGCCCAAGATGTTATTTATTGACTAATTTACCAGTATTTTTATTATAGAAATTTTCTGAACCAAGATTGTGTGCAGGTATATATTTCTTCTCTCATGAAATTTTTCTCCCTTCCTATTATATAAGGAGCTCTTACCAATATTCTATAATAACTATGATACAAACACATTTATTATTAGTTAGATTTTTGCTTGATTATATAAGAGGCATTATGCCGTCTATTTAGCTCTAATGTAATGCCCTTTGGTGTATTTTTTTATTATTCGCGTCTGTGTGCGAGATATTTGTTTTCGATTTTGTGATTTGTGTGCGCAGACAGATGCGAGGCATTTAGATTTCTTTAGCAAGGGTTTTCGAAGTTTGTGTTATCGATTTGATTTTTTCGAATGATTGAAGTTAATTTTGTTATTTTCGACTTATTTTGGAATTTATTTTTGCATTGTTTAAACGCTTCTTTGGATTTTGCTTGTGGTTTGATTATTGAAATTTGAAGTTTATGAATTTTATTGGAATTAATATATCCTTTTGATTATTTTACTTCCTTTCCTTGAATTAAATGTAACAATGGCTCAATCTCAAGTTATTGAATTCGTTAAATGGATTCTCTCAAACAAGTGATACGGATTCATTACTGTTGACAAAGAAAGTAACGATAAAGATGTCTTTGTTTATTTTAAATCTTTTGCTGCAACAAACTCAACTTCCTTACCTGATTGTGAAGAGATGCTCATCGATTAAGTGAAAGGTGCTAAAGATCTTGAAGCAATAAATGTTAATAGCCCAAATGGATACAATGCCGTTGACGGCGCGATATATGATCACGAGTTTTAAAATGTTTTAAGATTAATTTTTTTAAAATATTCTCTGTTTTTTATTATTCTTTAAAATCGTTAACATTTTATAAATATACGAAAATATTTTCAAAGTTTCCTTAAAAGAGAAATTAACATATAATACATTAAAATGAATTTAAAATTTTTTATTGAATTTTAATTATTCTTTTATCATGTATTATCATGTATTATCAAAAATATTAATAAAAATTCTTAAAGTTGTATACACATTTATACAATCATTCAAACAAGTAATCAAAATAATATACCGTATATGATCTAATGGCTGATGCCGGAAAATATTTGTCAATGTTGCCCAATGTTTATAGAGCAAAACTCTCATATTTTCCTTTTTATACTTTCCATTCGAAAATTTCTGAAATTAAAGATGATTTTTTTATCAACAAAAGAAAAATTTCATTTTAAAAATCAAAGTTATTATTGCTTTTCAAACAAGTTGCAAATTAATAGTACAATCAATACTGTCAACTTTAGAATGAATATAATGAAAATAATATAAATAATTAATTTTAAAATTTTAAAATAAAAATTAAAACAAATAAAAACTATAAAATTATAAAAAATTTAAATTTAAATTTTTTTGAAATAATAAGAATTTTAAATAAGAATGAAAAAGTAAACCATTATAGTCAAATTAAAACAACGAGAAATTACTGAATAGTTTATTTTAAATCAAACTGTAATTGAAATATTTAAAGTAGTCTAAAATTATTGAAACAAATGAATAATTTGATGGAAAAGTTGATCAATTCTATAGTTTTTTCCGCCATTTAGACCCTCCTCTTTTTACTTACTAAATAACAGTAAATAATAATTATTTTACACAGATTACTAAAAAGAACGGGATTTTTAATTGTGCGCAACTACTAATGGATTTTATTTAATTATTCATTTTTATTAAAATTCATTTATTTTATAAATAAATAGTTTTTTTTACTTGCCAAAAATCGTAATTAATTGTCATTATCAGGTAGAAAACAAATTAAATATTATTTGGATTTTAATTTATACATTTAAAATATAAATGAAGTAACTTTAAATTAAATTTTTTTTAAATTCACTTTAAAACACTATTTATTAATTGTGATAAATTCGATTTTCCAAATACTAAAAATATTTTTGAATTTAAATATTTTTAATAACAACATTTTCAATTATTATACCCGAAAACAATAAATTATTAGAAAATATTTATTAAATCGATAAGACAATGGAAATGATAGTCACAAATATGTCATTGACTTGATGAATAACTTGATAAGCAGTTTGATGATTATTCTTAAATTCACTACCTTTCCACAAACCATTTTATCATTATTTATTAGAACGACTTAAATAGTTTGATTTATTCGATTATTTGTTTAAATAAATATTTGAAAATAGTATTTAATCATTTAAATAATTTAATAAATTCTATGATTTATATTAAAACAATATTAAATTAATTTGAATAATTTTAATAAATTCAAAGATTTATACATTTAAATTTTTATTTATTTTCATTTCAACTCTAACACAATGATTATTTTATTCACACCATTTTCGGCACTGATTTTTCAAGTGATATTTAACTAATGAATTATAAAATAATTTCAGATGGGTAGTGATGAAATTTAGCACTAATTTTTAAAGGAATAAAAATGATTAAATAAATTAAATTATTTTACTTAATTATTTGATTCTGTCCTCCTATCACTGTTTTTATGATAAGAGATGCACTTTACTTGACAATAAAGTATTAAACTCAAATTCAAATGCTTAAAATCTTGTGGAAGAGGGGAAAGTTTCTTGCGTGATCAGTCCCCGGATATCTTAAAAAAACGCATTCTCTGAACTGATCCCGCGCTGGCAAAAGTGTGTCAATGTAAATGGCTCTTATGTTGAAAAATGATGTCCCTACATATTATACGTTATTGTGTTAAAGTTTAGTGTTTCTATTCAATAGCTTTTTTAGTTATTGAACGTACTTTTTGGATGCACCACGTATACCAGAAAAAAGTAATATCCATATTTCAAATCCTGGTAAATAAAACAAACTAGACCTAGAGAAAAAGTACCAGTTCCTCTCTCCTGTATGGCCCTAGGCGAATTGAAACATTATTTTCTAAAAACAATAAGTTATAATCAAATTTAAATTCTTCAGACATCTTTAATAAAAATTATTCTATATTAAATTAACGTTATCTTTCACGACGATACACTAATCTTTAAATATGTCGATAAAACAAAAAAAGGCTTTCCATATTTTTAAATAAACAGTGCAAAGATCGATTTATTGATTATTTGCACATTCATAAAGTGCTCAGGAATTTGGCATAGAAAATTGCAAAGCACAACAAGCAAAATAAATCAACTTTTAACTTACTTTTTTAGGCTGTTTATTAAAATAGATATTAAAATTATCAAAACAATTTAAGTAGTGTATAATAGGACTATATTCCGTGGATATTTGGCTTGAAAAAAAAAGTTGAAATCCCCACTAAAATTTTTTTTCAAGCCGAATATCCCAGGAAATTTTTTTTCTAGGGGGTTTAAAAATTTTTTAAAAAAAGTATTTGTTTTAATGAATGAAATTATTTTTTAATTAAATTTTTTGTTTAAATTTTCAAATTTAAAATTTTTAAAAATTTATAAATTCACGATAAAAAAGCCTAAGTATTTTTTCTCGATTAAAAAACCTAAAAATAAAAATTGGCTTAAATCGCCTACAATTGGTCGCACTATAGTGAGGGGGTATTTTCGAATAAAATTGGTTCAAATCTCCAACCGATTAAAAAGCTTAAAAATGTTTCCTCGAATAAAAAGCCTAAGTATTTTTTCATTCTTAAAAACCAATAAAAATAAAATTGGCTGAAATCGCCTACAGACTAAAAAGCCTAAAGATATTTCCTCGATTAAAAAGCCTAAGTATTTTTTTTAAAATTTTAATTACTTTAATTTTTTGTTTAAATCAAGTCAATAATTTTATTTATTTATTTTTTAATAATATTTTTATTAATAATATTTTTAAATTTAATTGTTTTTTTAATGAAGTGAATTAAATAATTATTTATTATTTTATTTTTATTTAATTATTTATTTAATATTATTATTATTATTTTTAAAAATTTATTTGTAAGTCTAAGAATAATTTTGAATTGTAAAAGTAATTAAAATAACAAACTTTCAATCCATACAAATATTTTTATTGACAATAAAGATTAAATAAAAAAGATTTATTTTTATTTCAAATCAAAAATATCCAAGTAATATGCCTTACGCATTTCGCCTAACAATATATAAGGATTGTTTGGTCACTTTTGAAATCGTGGCAACATGGACATCCATTTGAACATGTTACTCTCATACTATCTTTACATACAATGCAATTTGCAACACATCGGTCACCAGATCGCTGAACGTTGTCATAGTGAATCGCGAGAAGTTCTTCAATGGTAATCCATTTGTTACGAGAAACTCTGGTGCGCAATAATCTAACATATTTTTAATTATTGGATAAACTTCCTGAATTTCCTTTAAAATTACTTCAAAGAAATAAACTAAATAGTAAAATAAAATGCATATTTAAATATACATGATTTACCTTTTGACATTTTTTAATACTTAATAAAACATAATACTAAATACATAAAAATTTTAAACATCAATAAAAATATACAAATACAAAGAATATTTTCAAATAATTTATTAATTCAAAGTTCTTCATAATCGTCATGTTCTTCATTAACTTCCGAACATTCTTCTGGACTGTTACCTAAAACCACATCACCTCCCCTATAATGACCATACGCTACACTTATATTTTTGCCGACCCAAACCCTTTGATCATCCTTATTTGTTAATGCAGTTTTACTGTTTTTAATTGTAAATAATTGATGTTTTTTTGCTAATAAAACGATTTTGTGGTATCGAAAAGATTAAGTTTTTGTTATAACAATCTAGGTATGACTTATGTTTTAAGTCAGTACCCTTCAATGTTATACCCTTAGCTTTGATGCTTTCAACTTCAGACAAGAAGCTATAACACCTTGGACGAAGGAACACCCACTCCTTGTATTTAAGTCCTTTATTCTAGTCTTTGAACTTTCCAATGACAGAATTAAGGTTCCTACTATACAAGGGATGTTCTGCTTCATAATTAGAAGAATCGAGCAAATTATCACGAACCATAGCAGATAAAAGAATATCTAACTTACAATTCTTAATTTACAGAAAAAAGGAATCGGTGTCCTCAGCAACTATATTAATTTCACAAGTGAATTCCTTTCGATATTTTTTTTAACTCTATGTATTGTAATTGATACATCCTAAATTTAGATAAATCGAGTACAGTTTGTCCAATGTAATTCGGTAGATCTAAACACACCGATTCCTTATTTAATAATACAGAGACCAAATCTTTGTCGATTTTAAATGATTTCCGAAAAGTTAGTTTTGAGCAATAATTAATTAATTTGTTTGCAGAATTACATAATCTTAAATTAATTAGTTTTTTAAGATTTTCTAAGGTTTTTCCGTAGATGTTATTATTTAAAAGTTTATAATAGTTTTTATCTAAGTCATTGATTGATTGCGCTCTAAGTTGTGTGTTAGTGTCTATTTACTTTTTAAATATTGGATTTTGATTATATTTAATGGCTCTACGTGTATGTCTAATTTTAATTTGCAAAGAAACAAATAGCTGCAAAAGTTTCCAACAAAGAAAATAATTATTCTTTGGATAATGCGTTAGCCTTAACTTCTCAACCTTAGAACCCGGAGCACACATCTTTTCAAACGCTACTGGAAAATCATTAAGTTTATCATGAAGAAATGTTGGGATTTCTAAATTTACTTTAAATGTGACAGCAAATGACAGTGATTCAAGATCCTTATTCAAAAAACTAATTAAATAATTTAATTGATTAGTTTCAGTAATATATTCAAAATCTCCATATAGTAATGGTTGACTTAAAGCCCAAACGTAGAGATTATTGATATCAATGTAAAGGAGTTCAGTGTTGTCATCAGATACTACGTGATGTTTATTTACAAAGATTAATCCACCACGGATTCCCCCTTCGAAAAAATTATACATCTCCATATCAGTGAGAAGTTCAATTGGTTCGTCAAGATTTATAAGAGCCGATGCCCAAACCATACCGGGAATTCCATAAAAGTTAAGTGGTTCCAATCGGTTATGAGCTAAGGACTTTGAACGAAACTGCTGGAAAAAGTCACTCAAAAGAAAAGAAGTTTGAGGTAAACCGTTATATAATCTAGTAAAGAGTTACTATTGGTTTCTTCCCAAATAGATTGTAAAAATATTTGTATAGATTGAAAGTTTGTTATTTTAATTATTTTTACAATTCAAAATTTATAGATTGTTTTACGTTAAAAAATTATTCTTAGACTTACAAATGAATTTAAAAATAATAATAATAAATAATAATAATAATAATAATAATAATAATAATAGCACATTATCTATAAAATTATATTCAGGCTTTTTCTTCACTTGCATTTACCAAGAATTATTTCAAATCTGTTTTTATACCTATATGGTGACACAAAAATGACATGAACTTATTATCGCATACCTTGTAAGGTGCAGCATGGCCATAATCGTCAGCCATGTTACAACTGAAATATGAAGAAAGGTATAAAACCTTGATTTCAGTGTTTGTCATCAACAACTTATACTTTTTTATTTAGAATATTAACAAAAGAAGCAAGTGATTGACTTTTAAGTAAAGCAACTATAGAAAAGTCTGTTCCCTCTCAGTATAATTTATTTGCTCAAGAGGTTGATAAAAATAAAAAAATTTTGTTCTGAGTAAAGAAATTGTTTATGTAAAGTTTTGTAGGATTTGAATAAAATTTTTTGAGTTTTAATTTCAATATTAATTTATTAATTAATCACTTGAAATGAATTTTAGAAATTGTATACAATTTGATTTTTTATATATGCAAAATTGTAAGTTTCAATGCTTGCCAGAAAATTATCAAATGAAAAATTAGTTTTATCACGGTCTTTCCGAGAGACAAATTAATTATGCAACTGAAGCTCCAGAAGGAGAAAAAATGTAAGCCAAGTTCGCGTTGATCAAGAATCTCTACCAAAAGCCTATAATTTCTCGGCATCACATATTTATTGTCCAGAATTGTTTTTATGAAACCTTCATCATCGACTCCATTATATAAATACGAAATTTTTGAATCACGATTTTCAAAAAATTACAAAATTGAATGTTTTCAAAATAGTTTTAAAATCTACAAAATCATCCGATGTTGTCAAATATAAATTGCAAAAACAAAAAGATCTTATTTGAAATTTAATATAAAAGTACTTGTGTAATGGGTGGAATGCTACATACGCTGGTCACCAATAGTTGATGACACTAAGTTTGCCTCTGGACTAGAGTTAAGGAACAACATAATATGAACTGTTTGAGTAATATTATTTAAAATTGAAGTACGTCAAAAGAGATCAGCCCCATTTAAGATATTATTTTAAAATTTTGGTAATTATTCATGAAAAACTTTATGTTAGGCACAAATAATTAAATGTCAATACCCTTCGATAAATATACAATGGGTAATAATACTGGGTAACAATATTATAAAATCAACAGATTTATTGCAAATATATAATAATCTCGAATCAGCGATAAATTTCAGACGGCACAGTGCTGATGTGATTGATTGGCTCATTTGAGGTCGTTGAACTTAATCAAATGAATAATAATCGATAAAATATCTAAAATATATTTTTGATCAATTTGTTTTTCTTCACTATCTTTGTTCAAATTCACTTTCTCAATGATATTAATTTAAACTTTATTTAATTAAAATCATTCATTTACTCAGATATATTCCTGATAATAATTAAAACCAATTAAAAACTTCTAATAAATTCCGAGGCCCATCAGAACTCGTTAGTGATAATCTTTAGTGAGAATTTCAATCATTGACTAAAATATTTGTTTTAATTTGCTGTATTTTAAAGAGCGCATAAGGATTAACCCTAAATGAATTGCAAGTATCTTTATACGCATTTTTTATACAAAGACTGTAGGCATATTTCAATTCAAATAAACCCGATAAATAATAAATAACGAAAAACTAAATATAAAAAAAATCATTTTATAGTAATAATATCTGTAATTAAAGTGGAATATCAACGGTTTTATCGAATATTGAGTAATAAACAAAACTTGCGACTAAAATGGGCAGTGGCAAAAATTACAAAGAGGTTTCAATTATTTATGAGATAAAAATTTTTAACAAAATTTATTTCAAACCCATTTTTTACAAAGATAATATTTTAGAATCTATTTTCTTAAAAAAGTAAAAATTCAAACTTAATCTCAATTTTTACCTTGACCTGTTATAGACTGACCTGCTTTACATAAAAGAAACACAATTCACGTTAATCCTTTGAGTTCAGGACTATCGAGTTGTTTTACTGAACAGGTATTATATTCTCTCATTGCAAAATGTATAGTAAAATGAAAATATGTGGTAATTAATATAAAAACCTCAAATTTAAGTTTCAACTTATTAAAAAATACTTTAAATTGAGAAAAGTTCGAAAAAAATACAAATTTTGCAATTTCATAATTTGAACCAAAATAATTACTAAAAAATTATGAATCATTTAAAGCTTTCCGCACCAAATTGTATTATAGATGCGTTTATTCATTGCAAATACGCGTTGTGAGAATAATTAAATAGAAAAATGAATTCTAGTGTTAAAAATATGTAACGAACTTTAATAAAATTATAATAATAAATTTAAATAAGTTTAAAGTTAAATTATGAAATGATGAAATTGCTTGATTGTAAAATTAATATTTAGGAATTTTTGTAATTTAAATATATTAAATATTTATTAATGTTTGTCAATTAATATTCCCCATTCAGTTGTTAATTCATGATTGCTAAAATATCCTCAAAAGAAATACCAAAAAAATTTATGATTAAAAACAACTCTAGATAGTTGTTTTAACATTGGATTGTTTACACATTTTATTTTAATAAAGTTTGGAATTTATTATAATTTACTTTAAATGGATGTGTTAAATTTACGAAGCCAAACATCTAATACGTATCATATAAATATTTATTTTTTACTTAGTATGATAAGAAAAGGAAGTTATTTCAGAACTGCGCGAAATAAATATGATAATAAATTAGTTATTTTCTTACCTCATGAAGAATGAATGCAGTCTCGAATACCTTTTCTGAAATGAGTTTAGCTATTCCAAAATTCAAATTTGATCCATTTTCTTCCACTTCATTAGTAATAGAATCATTGGAATTGCTTCTTTTGTCAGAGTGTATTGGTTCAAGTTCAACTAACATTTTCTCATTCGACAGGTTTGAGATTGGCTTATGATTTGATTTGTATCCTTTCCGTTTCAAAATATAATTGACAATTAAACTACGCTCAACCGGAGTGAAAAATTCTGACCGATTGACAGGAATGTCGAATCTTATTAAAAAGAATTATGACGTAAAGTATATTATTTCACTAACCCTTAAATATCCACAGAATATTATGCTATATTTTTCTAAAAATATTTAAAATTTTCGTCAAAACAAATTGCAAACCATTGGAAGTCATTCACGTGACGTTTACATGAGTATGCAATTAACTCAAAACTCTCAGCTTATTTGTCCTTATGATGCTCGTGGATAAAACTAGATTTATTTCACATTTGTCACGTGGTTCAGACTGCATATCACTAGCACGAATGTGTGTATGCATCGTGCATTGTTTACATTTGCCTACTTAAAGTAGATCGAATTTAGGAATTGCATATTCATTATGGACATTTAAGGACTAATGTTTTCGATATATATAACAAAATGTTTAAAGATTAAAAATGAAACGTAATAGAAATCACATTTAAATGAGGATTATTTAACAAACAGTAATCTCATTTATCTTCATACGCTCAATATATACTACATAATATATAGTATATATCAACATTTTGGTTTATATTAAACTCTGAATTTCTTTCTAAAAATAATGCTGAAAGTTCATTAAAGGTTGATTAGTAATTACATAATAAAAAGCGCAGAATCCAAAAAATTTATTTATTCTAATAAAATAAATTTTATTTTGTATTTAGATTTTTTGGGTAAAAGATTTTATCATCAAGACTTCACAAATAATACACTCCCTGTAGTTTATTAAACCTTTAGATGTCTTATTATTCTTAATAATATTATTGTTTATAAAGTAAAAATTCCACTCAATCAAACTTGCTCTGGGGCTAGTGTACAAAAGTAACTTGCAGTTCATCCTACGTATGTGGCATTAAACTCATTACATATGAAACAATATACAAGATCAGAACATAAACCAAAAGGCGTCACAATATTTTTAACAAAGCTTTTCTAAAGTTTGTATAACACTCAGAAAACGGTAAAGCAATTACAGGATTAACACCAACAGACACATAATGTTTTATCAAATTTAGCACAATTGCTATCATTATTGTTCGATTGTTTGGTCATATTCATTATATTACTTTCCGTGTTAATGAATTAAACAGATCAACAACAATTACAATTATGTCATAAATCCTAACCCTAACCCAATCCTACACATTTATCTACAGTTTCACACACTAAACGCTTTAAAGACTTATGAAGTATCTCAGTCAATTTATTTATACTATTAATGGATTTACAGAAGGTAATGTCCAAGAATAGTCCTTTATCCTTTTTTGTATTTATATTCTAAACAAAATATGTGGTGATGCATTTAAACCAGTATCAGTTGCTTTTCTATAAATATCTGTTTCAAAATGCGTTTCTTTTTTTCAATTAATAAAATAAGAAACGAAATTTTAGAATTAATTTTAGAAGAGTCAAGATGAAACTATTAGAGCGGTAACTTTTTTGTTCGTGGTTTGTATATTAACATTCATAAATTTTAGCTCTGAGCAAATAAATTTTTATACAAAAGTTTTATTCGTAAAATAACATTAAATCACCTAATTTTTCAGTTAAAACCACTTTATAATTCATGCAAAATAATTCCAATTGATTTAAACAAAAGATTTATCTAGATTTGGTTAAGGTTTATCTTAGTAACAAAGGAAGAATGTGCTAGGACGTGACAAAAAATAAACGAGTATTTTAACCAAACACCGTTTTATTTAAAAGGATTTAATTCTAATCGAACCAGGCTATTTTGTTTCAATTTAACCCGGGTGTTTTCTTCGGGGCACACACGAGAAATGTATGAGAACATAAATAAAATTACATAATTCCATTCCATTTTTTAAACAGAAATATTGCGATGTAAAGTTGGCATATGCCCCAAAGACACATCTTGGACTGTTGACGTTTAAAGGTATAAAATCCATAAGAAACGCAATTGAAACTATTTAGCCTTTTAACATAAAAATTAGTGGGTTGAAAAATAAATATAAATTTTTATTGTCTGATTTTTTTTCAAAAAACAATAGTGAAACAAAAGTATAATTTTTTTTGTGTAGTAATTTTTAAATAAAACTTACTATATCTCAAAATTATAGCTGAAAAGATCGTTTTAAAAAGTATAAAAACCCAAATTTCAAAAAATCAAATAAAACATACAGATAATATTTCTGTTTGGAAAACGGATACGTATAGCCTTGCGCAATCGGTTTCAATCTCTTGTTGTCTATGCTGAATATGCGGAAGAAATCAAAATCGACAAACTTTTCGAAAAAAGATT
The DNA here is from genome assembly GCA_022537955.1 of Schmidtea mediterranea. Classification (NCBI taxonomy): domain Eukaryota; kingdom Metazoa; phylum Platyhelminthes; order Tricladida; family Dugesiidae; genus Schmidtea; species Schmidtea mediterranea. The sequence continues at coordinate 74,339,634 of CM039679.1, read as the reverse complement.
GAAAAATATAATTATAATCCACACCGGCCTAGAAAAATAAAAAATTCATTAAAAATATTTTTTATTAAATAAAATGTTGAATGTCAAGAGACCTGAGAGAAAAGTCTCAAAATATATTTTAATTAATTAAAAAAAAATAATGTTTAAAGAATCAGCATTTTGTAATTGTTACTAAATAATAGTAAAATATTTATCAAATGTTTCCTTTAATGTCATTTACAAAGCCTGTTTATTTAAAAAGAAAAAAAGACATTTGGATTTTACAATACTTATCGCTCCCAACTAAAATTATTAAAAATGCTCCCTTGTTAAAATGGAAATTCTTAATTTTTATTAATATTTGCTATTGAATTTACAAGCTCAAAACAGGAAACACAAAGATAAATGAACAATGATAAAAAAATCTTCAATATTTATTAAATATTAAAAAAAATTAAACAAAATTTAAACACAAGATTTATTTAAAGTAAATGAGCAAAATGATTTTTTTTCTTTTATTTATTTATATGACTATATTATTAATTATGTATTTTAAAAATAATTTATTGATTTATCTGTTATATATATAAATTTGCACATTATTGATTTTACATAATTATTCTACCAATTATTATTTCATTCGATGATATCAATAAATATTCATTTCCGTTGAATTTTCAAATTTTTCGATTTTAATATTTTCCATGTAAATATTTAAATTTTTTCCCATTCTTGTATACATTTCCTCCCTTGACCATTAAATGAAATTTAATCAAATCTCACTGCATCACTAGCAAGCGTCCGTAGCTCAATCCGGCACTCCATATCAGTCGACAATGAAAATATAGAATTGTTATTTATGTAAACATTAACAGTCATTCAGAATATTCGCGGCACGAGATTTCATGGATTTTTAATGTCGTTATGTAAACAATTTATTAGCACAAGTTTATTAAAAATCATAACTATCTTGTTATTTATTTAATTTATATTTTATCATATTTCCTTTTTTCCCTCAAAGTAATTAATATTCATAATCATTATGCATATTATACAAACAAATTATTAACGAAGAAATTATTTTATTAGTAATTTCATCTGAAAACATTAATTAAATTTCGAACTCATTCTATTATTTTTCTGTTAATTGAAAATAATTAAAAGTGTCTAAAACAATTATTTACATACCAATGTGTTTCAATATAATATTTGTTGGACATTCGAAATAGTAATTTTAGTATAAGACTATTATTATTGTTATTATTATTATTATTATTATTATTATTATTATTATTATTATTATTATTATTATTATTATTATTATTATTATTATTATTATTATTATTATTATTATTATTATTATTATTATTATTTTTTTTATTATTATTATTATTATTATTATTATTATTATTATTATTATTATTATTATTATTATTATACAAGTATTCTAACATTCATAATAGATTTTCTGATTTTCATTATTTCTGCGTATCTGCACAGCGTATCCCATGAAGCGTGAATTTTAACAAAAACAAGATTTTTGGACTCGCATGTAATATCATCGGAGTTTTCATTGACCGAGTCTGCTATGTTGATTATTCTGCCCCCAATATTTTGAATCTGTTGGATATACAAATATAGAAAGATCCAAATTACATTGCATAGTACTTCGATTTCTAATCCTTCGTCTATCAAAGATTCTATGAATGATATTCTTTTATTACGCTTTTCTTCACTGTCCAGCAACTGCTGATAAACTAGTACAAAATCTATCCGCCGAACTCTGTCCGTGAAGAACATTCCTTTATTCTATATTAATATTTATATTATAGAGACCACTCAAGTTATTGCAATCACATTTTTTTCCTTTTCATTGTTTAATGTTTGTTGTTGGTATAAACTTCTTTCCAATATTTCAGAATTCATCAATTAAATTTAGTTATTATACTTGAAATTTAAAATAAACATTATTTGATAAGTTGATTCATAATCCATTTAAACAAATTCATAGTAAATCGAATAAACAATTGGAGTTAATACAGGAATTTATACACAAATGAAACTTATTAAATACAGAATTTATAATTATATAACAAAAATACGTGTTGACCTTGGAAATTTAAAAGTTTTATTTTTATTGTAGTTTTAATTGGTTAAAATTCAACAATTTCTATACTGTTTTTACTTTATGTAAACTCTCCCAAAGGGCACGTGCAAAACAAATCAATGTAAAAAAGATAAAAGATAGAAGATTTTTTCAAACATAAAACTCTGAAAAATAAAACAATAAATACCAGGTTGGTCAAGAATAATAAAAAGCATATCAGAATCATGCTATAAAAAGTCATATATTACATTTTGAAAATTACTCTTGTCTTTAAATTTTTGTTTTAAATTTTCTTGATTATCACCAAAGTAAATTAAATATTATAAAATAGAATAGTTAAAATGAAAACCAAATTTATTTTTGTAGAAGATATCTAAATAATAAAAATTAAATAATTATCGTTAAATTAAATTAAACGATTTAGAGAAAAGGTACTAAACAAAAGGTGTATTGCTCTACAATTTTTGAAAGTAGAAGTGAATGGAAAAGTAAGAAAACAAAGAAGAAATGGCAAATAATTGAGAAAATCAAGCAATCAAATAATAAAAGAAGATAAGATCATTTTTAATTAAGATGTTCAAAGTGAAGAATGGAAAACAAAAACAAAAAAATAAGATCGAAATTGATTTAATATATCTCAATAGCCTGTTCAAGATAAGGAAAAGTGATCAGCGGGAAAGCCGAGAGAAGGCGTTTTCATAGTATGATATATTTCAACGGCTGTCCGAGACAGTAAAAAAATTGGGGTGGACCAAACAAAATGTACGGAAAAAGGTATTCAGATTGAAGTCATTATCATTAAGTGCAATTAGAATATAGGCTAACAAAGGAAATATAACGAAAATGAAAAGACATAAGTTGTTAAAGGAGAAAGTTGAAAGGAGCATTTTTAGGGAACAGAATTTATTAGAGATAGCTTTTCTAGAGGAGACAGAATTTGTTAAGTTAAAAAGAAAATGAATTTGTAAAGAAAAAAGGAAACAAAATTAAAACGAAACTCAAATTATCGAATAAATTTAAGTCAGAGCTAAAAAAGCAACTAGCTCAAATTTATCGATTATTGAAATCAGAAACAATAGTCAGGTAGTCATGAATTTCAAGTGTATTGTAAACGTACTATTCCTTTCGAAGGGTTGTAGTAAGCACTAAATTTGTCGTTGTAACAGATAATTATATGTGTCACTGTAAATGAGTAAAAAATTGTGTTAATCAATAAAGACTTGACTAATAAAAAAAGTGAAAATAATATTATATAAATGAAGATGTATCAAATTATAGAGAATATATTAGTAACTTCGTGAATAGTTAATTTAGAATGAGAAGAAACTTCATGATTATTACACATGTTTCGTAAGGTTATAAATCATTGGTTATCTTATAGTGTAGCATGCATGTGTAATAATTGTAAACAAGAAAAAAAAGGTGTAAAAACTATATTATTTAAAATTTTTCATAACTCATAATGATAAAGAATGTTTTAGCAAAAAAGAAAACTCAATCTTTAAAATTAAAAATAATTAAAAATATTTTTGTTAAAAATACATGCAATTTAATCCAAAATATAAACATCTTATTTATAAATAAAATTCAAAGTATTAAAGTAAACTGATGTGGTAAAATGACCAAATAAGAAATAAATTATATTGGCTTGCAACAACACACAATATTCAATTGCAATAGAACGAAACCGGGTGTACAATAATTTTAATAACACTTAAAAATTTATTAAAAATCTCCAAATACACTTTGAATTTATATTAAAAACATATATTATATTAAAACAAATCAAAAAGACCGTTTAAAAATTCTTTTAAAAACAAGGACAATACAGAGCAAGAAACATTTTCATTATTTATTATTATAAAGCAAAAATAAATTTTCAATTGTGTAAATATTTTTGTTTATTAATCTACTTCAAAACTATAATTGAGAGTGTCATTTTCAATATATGAATAATTTCCAAAAATCCATTGGATACTTTGACTAACAGATTTCTTTGAGGAATAATGGGGAAAAAATATTTTCTGTTTTTATTTTTACTAACCATTTCAAATAACAAGAGCACGAACCTTTTGAGTTCATTTGTGAGAAGTAAGATTGAATGCTTAGTTAAAGCAACGGAAAACAATTTGACAGTAATTGAATATGACGAAAAGTTAAGATTGTGCTCTCTAAAAATGATCTCTAAAGAATCAAAAAGATACACTTTGATCAGGAAATTCGAGAAAAACTATTATTATCAAATATTCAATACCGAGTTTCAGACAACTGTGTTACCGACAGCCGGTCAAATTTCTACTGAGAGATATGTAAAGCCCTTTATTATCATCATTTACATTGAAAATGAAATATTTAAATTATCTAACAAGATTTGTTCTGATTTTAACTCAACTATGTTTGGAGCACTCCGCGTAAGTATATTTTATCGTTTATTTCTTTTTTATTTGAAGAATTAGAAAAGGTTTCTTATCTGTAAATTATGTTCCAATGACAAAGGTATTCATTTTCAAGGAGACATTGACTGCCAAAGAGTTACATTCGGTTTGTTATTCCTTAATTTAATTTTATAATAAATACAAATATCATATGTATATGACATTAAAATATTCTTTATGTCATTGAAAAATGAAAATAATTCAGAGGTGAAAACAAAAAGAAGTTTTTATAATGCCATATGTATATTTTATATTCTTCACTATTGATTTGTTATAAATTTTATTTATCCTCAATATTTTAGACCATATTTGTAAAAATAGGTCAAAGTTATGTGGACAAAATATACATAAATTTTCTTAAGCCGATATAAAATAATGACTAATACACAATAGAAATTAAGACAAGAGAATACAAAATAAAGTTTAATATTGCTAGACGTAATGAGCGATGACCATTTTTCTGTGCTTGAAAGACACATTTGGTATTCATATATGTCGTCTGTGCCTCACAAAGTGATATCAATAGCACTGGGAATCATAGAACTCACAAGTATTAAACCTAGTTTGCTGGTGTAATCAACTACCAGCACATTCACAATAATTTGATAGGTTCTGAATGCATAAAGCATCATTGACACTATAACCGAATTGATCAGTGTTTTTGTTTTAAAATAAAATAAATATTTGCAGACTAGTCAGATTACAACAGCTCATCACGACTACCAGAATGCAAAAAAATATTTAAATAATCTACCGAACTTTACTTAATGAAATAGAATTTCAGATTTAAACTCAATTTTCTGATATTCCCCATAGACATTTGATGTTATTTACATTCTGAAATCTTTTCTTCTTCCAATTATTTCTTTCTTCAGATGCGCAATAAATTCTGCAGGATTTCATGTTGGTTTCTGTTAATTTCATAAGATTTGTCAATTCAGTAAATTTACTTTTTACTATTTATTGCCATTTTTTATTTCAAAGGTTCAAAGATTTGCTGCAATTGAAAAACAATTAAACTTACTTTTCTCCTTCATTTGATTGCATTTAAAAATGCAAATTAATTTACTTTATTTTCATTTTCAAATATTGGGCAACATGGCCCAGGTCTTCCGATTGAGTTTATTTAAACTATAATTTTAATTTATCTGTGAAATTACAGTTTACAATCGTTTTATCAAATAGGAATAATCATTATATTTATTTCTAATATTCAAATTTATTTCTTCCTATTTTTCGAATATTAATTCCCTTTAGTGTGATCTTTTGATTAGCACGAATAGTAATGTATTGAACATGACTGATGATGCTTAATTGAATTGTACTAATAGCAATAATTATAAGCTTGATAAAAAAATGAAAGTGATTTGCCTGCTGGTATTAGTCCTGCTATTATTTTTAGCTGGTTTTAAAAAGTCATTTTAAAAATATTTGAAGTAATAATATTAAAATTATTTCAAAGTCTTGCAAAGTTCGTGATATGTTCAGTAATAAATCTTCGACACCAGTCGGTATATGTTCTAATCTCATATATCGCATTACTTTTAATGGGTGTAATGATATATACATTATAGAGACTGCCTTTCAATTCTGTAAACGAGTTCGAGAACATGTTCGATTAAGTCGAATTTCCACTGTGGAAACAATAATATTATTAAAAATAATGAAACATGTAAGTTATTAATTGACATTTCCAATTCAAAGTGTTGTATGGTCTTAAATACTACTTTGAACGTATTACTTTTATTGCTAACATAATTTAGTCAAAATAACTACATACAAAATACATTATCCACTTGCATTTTGAAAGTAATTAATTAATTTTATTAAGGGTAATTTTTATAAATTGTTTATTTAGATATTAATATTTAAATTGAAAATTTTATGACATTTATGACACATAATATAGATAGCTTAACTTAATTTAGATAGTTATGTGTTATTTAGATAGTGAGGTATGTTATTGGTTTTGGATTTTACATTGTAGGATCATCACCCTGTTTATTGATATACTTAAAGTCTTCTTAGATGGTATTCAGATCTTGGTTATGAATATTTATGTCATGAGTGCAATGCCAAATACATTGGAATGACTGCCCGTAATCTCCATTCTTAAGTTCTTGATAACTGTCGACTGAGTGAATTGAATAATATGAGTGAACACATTTAGTGTCTAGAATTTGTGGTTATTTGTGGATCTCAAGTCCTACTTAGATTGTGTTCGGAATTTGGTTGTAAATATATTTGTCATGGGTGCAATGCCACATACATTGGAGTGACTGCTCGTCAGTTCCGCTCTCAAGTTCTTGTTCACAATCGACTTATGGAATTGATTGATATACGTAAACTCAATTTTGTTCTGCAAGATGAAAATAAATGTAAAATGTTTTTGTTTAAAAGTTTGGAAATATTTTACTGAAAGTTTATTAAGATTTTGTTAAATTTCAATTTCATAAAATTTATTAAATTAAATTTTTAAAATAATTGAAATTTTTAAAAAACAGAATTAGATATTTTAAATAAGAATAATTTTAAAAAAATTTAAATGAAGAAATTTGTTTGGATAAAGCTTTTTAAATAAATTTAGTTTAGAGTCATATCTACCTGACTATGACAGGGAGTTGGTCGAAATATATTGTAGTAAAATATACATTTTAATTTGTTTTAAGATTTTGAATTTAGCTTATTCATTTATGTTGAATCACAATAGTAATAAAATTCTATTGGATTCTACACGTCTAATTATCTAATTACTAATAGACCTATATATATTTGGTTCTAGGACGTATCATCGGGGGACTATTCATCGGCGGACGGTTCATCGAATTAGGACGACGAAAATATATAAAATACACGATACTGTAGCTTAACGTTGTAGTTAAATTTCCGGTAAGCATACCCTTTGGGTTCCCTCTTATAGGCGGGTTCGAATCTCAAAAAGAATTTTTTAATTTAAACGATTAAAATTTATATTCCATAAATCATAGAAAACTTTTTTGAAAATTTGTCAAGGAAGGAAAGAAAATTTTTTAATTATAATATATTAACCCTAACTAACCCTACACTTATTTTTGTTGGGTTACCCATACTACAATTAACTAAAATATTTAAATAATATAAATAAATTATATATTTTTCCTGTGAATCGTCCACCGATGAAGCGTCCTAATTATGAAACGTCCGCCGATGAACAATCCACCGATGAATCGTCCACTGATGAATCGTCCGGATACCATATATTTTAAAAAATGGTATTCTTTTATATGAAAAAATTACCATTTTTATTTAATAGTTTAATTATTAAAAATCATTAGGATGAGAACTAGCAAATGAGTCACTTTATCATATAACATTTATAGCTCGGGCATTTATTAGTTTGATTGTAATAAATGTTTAAACTTATGATTTTAATCGGTTAATTAAATTAATTCATAACAAATAAGAATGATAAAAACTATCAAAGACCAGTCAGAATAATATAAAACATTGGTAATTTGGATAACTGTTAGTGTAAGTTGATATGATAATAATTTTCATAAATGAATTAGATAACCATGTCACTATGACCTTGATGTTTGAGGAATTATGAGGAATTGTTTGTGTGAAGTGAAATCAAGTAAACCTGTATGCGATGTGTATCAACAATACTCCTAATAATACTCCCATTTCTAGATTGTGCAATTGGAGATACATAAATATTATAACAATAAGATGCTTCAGTTAAGAATATTTAAATAAATATTGTATGTAACAATTTTTTCTTCTAACAGTTAGTTTGATGAGTTATGGTGTATAATCTGGTGATTTATATCTGTAACGTAAGTGAAACTATGTACTAGAATAAAAGTTATAACAAATCATAAATTATCAAACATGTAATGAAATTATTTTTAGTAAATTTCAGTATTAATTTTTCTTAAATATTTAAACATTTCCTCTTTACTTTAATTTGATTGATTAATGTGTGTAACTTGTTTGATTATCAATAAATTATTACTCTTTACTCAATTCTAATTGGTTGATATGAGCAAAATTATTTTATTTGATTATCATTATTATAAACTATCAAACTTTCCATATTCGATGAAAGCGTAATAAGTGTAATCAACAATTTTGGGTTTTATTATTTTTATTAATATTCTTATTATTTTAGATAAGTTCCAAACGGAAGATTATAATTGTTATTTTATTAGTAGCGAAGAAGTTGCAGGCTTTGAATGTAATAAAACGACAATTTTTTTTAATGATTAAAATTAATGATACTATTGAAAGTGCGTATTTATTTAATGTCTTGATTTTTTATTGTTTGAAAAAATATTTGATAATTATTTATAATAATTGTAAGTATAGTAGGATGTGACCCCGCCATGTACAATTCCACCTAGGCTACGTAATAGCACATAATAAAACTACGCTCCGCACGTGGCATGTACATACACCAGCTGTCACTGAGATAAATCACCTATAATATAAAAGAAAATCAATAAATTTATAGCATATAAACACACCAACTCACCTTGAGGTTGCTTGTAAAATCGTCAATGAGACAAACCCTAAACTATAGAGACACAAAAAGTGAGAGAGAAATAAAATAATGCACATTAACTCAACCTATAATAAAACATGCATGCTAACTTTTAACATGTAGCCATCCGAAGTTGAAAAAATCCCTATAATAAATAATTTTATAGACATTTTTGAGATAATTTTAGAAAGAAAAATGGCGGAAAAAATTTTTAATTTAAATTTTGAGGTTTTTGCTAGGAAATTTTGAGTAAATGAGGATGTATCTTCATAAGATTTACCCTTAAAACTAAAATTAATCTAATATTTCAGATATTTCTGTAGAAAAAAGCAAAACCTGAAATCCGAAAGAAAGCATAAATTTTTAAATTATTTTTGTAAGTTTTAAAAAATAATCATGAACCAAATTATTTCGTGTACATAATCGATGATTTTTTACAAAAATATTTATAAAAAATATAATTATTTAATGCACATAATAATTTTTATAAGTTCAAAAATAATTTAACTCACATTTTTTGAATAATAATATCCGAAAAAAATACATATTTTTGGAGAATAGTTATTGTTACTAATTTTCCTAAATATTATTTATAATAATATATATGAAATAGTTGATCAAAGTTATATTTAAGAGCTTGAATTATGATCATATTTCCTTATGAAATCATAATTCAACTCTTAAAATTTAACTTTAAGTTATATAACAATATAAAAAACAACTTACTTAGCAGCCATTTAAAAATGGCTGAAATCCATTCACAAAAAATAAATTCCGCTAAGTTGATTTATGTATCAACTTGAATTATAGCGGAATTTATCTCAGTGACAGCTGGTGTACTATTCTGTGACACGCACGAAATTACACGATGTTACACTTATGACGTCATGCAGTTCTGAAAAAACACACACTCATTAGATAATGTTCTAAAATACGCACACTCCAGAACATTCCCGAACACACATAAATTTCAGTGAATTATATGTATGTGTCTGGCAATGTTGTAGTCTATCAAAAAACAAAAAATAAATATTAAATGAAAACCAGAGCGTATTTGAGGATTATTTCTAGAAGATTATAGAGATAATCGATAATTTTTTATCAATATAATAATTTCTTTGCAGCAATGGCTTATTTTATTATTTACTTATCAAATAATAATTATAATGATAATACTATTTAATATACATTTACTAAAATAAAAATGAATACAACCTTTAACATTTGTATTTTTTAAAAATATTTTAACAGCCAATAGTAAGGATTTATTGTTTTGCCAATGTGACAAAATATAAACAAATATATGCTAAGTTAAGCAACAGTTTTGCTAAAAGATATGATAAGAGTTTTGACAATATTAGGAATATTCTTTGATATTTTTGTTTCACTGAGCATTAACATGAAGATCTCAACTGACAACATTTTAGATTGCGCAATTGAAACATTGACTCGAAAGGAGATCTGGTTTGTGTTTAATCCAATTTCAAAAATGTGCGCAATAAATGAGCCGAGGGTCTCCGGGGTGAAATATAAACCATGTTTCACTTTATTTCAAAATACGGTTTTTTGTACTGATTACTCTACAATGACCACGGTCGAATTTCCGATTTCTTCACCTTATTCAAAAATCAAAACCTCTTCGTCAAAGTCTACCATTAAAACAACAAGCCCTACAACTGATTCATTCACCACGACCGGAACCATAAAATTTATTGTTACAACAATGAAGCAAATAGCTATTTCTACGACTAGAAATTCTGAAAAAATAAATTTTATTTTGACATTAGATGATAAACATTTTGTTGTGACAAACGAAAATTGTGAAAAATTCGGACTTCTAGAGCTGTTGTCCCGCAAAGTATGTATTTATTTCTAAGAATGATTTAATAATTCATTTAGAAAAGTAAGCTCAACTGTGATTTGTGTTATACCGGGCTATATTTTAAGGAAAAATTAATATGTAAAGGTAATTCTTTTAATGTGTCAATGTATTATATTTTAGAATTACACTTGAAGAAATATTTTCATAACCAAATTTTCTAATGTTGGATTAAGAGTAAAAATAATTTGTTTTAATTAAGTCAAATCGCTCATTTACTAAAACGTCTTTTCGTAGATTTATATTTATCTCAGGATAAAGGGCTTTTATTAATCACAATTATATCATTTTCTTTTTCTATATTACCTTTCTAAATTCTCTGAATAGATTAAAACTTTTAGAACATTATGTTATCATTTTGTTTTAATGAGCTTTTTCTAAACATAGGTGTAAAGAAATCAAATCAAATTTCAATGTATTATGAAATTAAATTAAGAATAAAGAAATAAGCAAATTCAATACTAATAAATAATATTGTATAAAAAATTTTAATATTGAACGACAATTAGTATTATCATTATTAAAATTATTATTATTATTATTATTATCATTATTATTATTATTATCATTATTATTATTATCATTATTATTATTATTATTATTACTATTATTGTTATTATTATTATTATTTTTATTATTATTATTATTATTATTATTGTTATTATTATTATTATTATTATTATTATTATTATTATTATTATTATTATTATTATTATTATTTTTATTATTATTATTATTATTATTATTATTATTATTATTATTATTATTATTATTATTATTATTATTATTATTATTATTATTATTATTATTATTATTATTATTATTATTATTATTATTATTATTATTATTATTATTATTATTATTATTATTATTATTATTATTATTATTATTATTATTATTATTATTATTACTATTATTATTATTATTTATGACTAGAAAACAAATCTGATCATGAAAATATGCATTTTGAATGCAAGTCAGCAGGCAAACGCAATGAAAACGCATGCAGTGATGTGCAAATACTTCTTTAATGGAAGAAAAAGGATGATTAACAGTTTGACTGCTATGTGAAATTTTTGATTTCTGGCATATTTATTTTATTTATTGTGCAGATTATTGACTTAAATGTTTTTTTAATTAAAACCTCAATTTTTAATTTCGTATTGCATAACCTATAGTCCTATGAAATTCATATAATTGAAAATAAACAACTGCATGTTTTGATAGAGTTGAAAAGACATTTAGATTTTTCTGCTAAAATATATTCTTTTTTCTGACAATGAATACAAATATCTTTACGAGTATTAATTTATTACAATAAAAAATTTTATCTTGTTTAATTAAAAAACAGCAAATTTATCAAAAATAAACTAAAGTTATTTTATGAAAATAGAACTTTATATTTGTGACCCAATGCGAATATGAAAATGGTTTGAAGTGATATAAATCTGGTTGAATATATAACAATAAATTAAATTAATATGTTACATACTATTTTTTAAAAATTTTAATGAAGACATCAACCTCATAAAGTTTACTGACCCTTTTATGAGTTAAAGGTCTTTTCATAAATGAGGTATTAAACAACAACTAACGTTCAAATTATTTATTACAAACTAGAATAGGCCACCCAATACAAAAATATAAAAATAATTTGTAAAAACTTGCAAATCAATAGAAATCTACGTGTTTATTTATCAAGCCAAACCCTAACCCCTAACCTTGACCATAAGCATTGCAGAACTTTTGTCGTGAATCCAATACAAACTATTTATGCATTTTTTGTAGATCACTTTCTCAATGTTGGTTGATAATCTAGATCTGATAAAACAAAATAAATGCTCATTCAACTTGCTAAGACTTTTCGGAAAATTGAAATATTCTTCAATAAAGAGTTCTTTGGTAGTTAAAGGGAAAATACAATCTCACCAAAAATAAATAAATAATAGAAAGTAACAGAATTTTATATGATAAAAGTCAATTGTACAAATGTTATCAGTTTTTTGTAATTGATCAAAAATGCATTTTCCTGTGACAATATTTCACTCTAATTTATAGAAAGAGGAAATCAGCAGATATTCAAGAAGAAAATATAATTGTTTAAATGGTTGATGTTTAAATATATATATATATATATATATATATATATATATATATATATATATATATATATATATATATATATATATATATATAAACTGCAAAAGAAATAAAGTATACACGTAATATATTAAGTATTACCAAGTAAAATTTATAAGATAGATATAAAACTTTTTCATTATATATAGACTTAAATAATAAAAAATTACTTTTCGACATAAGCAAATATTTCTATTTATCATACTACTTCAACACTATAATTGCGAGACTAGTGAGTATCATATTCAACCTATAAACCAATTGCTTTGTCTATTGGATATTTTCATTTATAACCACCAAATATTTCTGTTTGAAAAATGGAAAATTTATATTCTTTTTTGTTAATATTTTATGCAATTTTACATATCAAGAGCAGCGTCCCATTTCATAAATCTGTAAAAAGTAAGATTGAATGTTTAGTACAAGCCACGGAAAAAAATGTCACACTTATTGAATACGATGAAAATTTAAAATTATGTTCTTTTTCAATCATATTTGAAGCAAATAAACACTACAGGCTCGACTGGAAGTATGAGAACAATTATTATTATAAAATACTCAAAACTGAGATTCAAACAACTCTGTCCTCGACAACTAGACGACTTACTACGAAGGTTACAGTAAGACCTATAAATACTATCATTCGCCTCGAAGGTATGGTAATAAGGCTATCTAATACAATTTGTTCTGTGTCCACTGTCGGCGGAGGAGAAACAGTAAGTGCGTTTCAATAATATTTTGATTATAATTATATTGAAATAGCTAAATTACCTAATCTGTAATCTGTGCTCCAATGAAAAGGGTACTTATATCAAAGGAGATGTTGAATGTGGAAGACCTAATCAAAATCGTAATTTATTTTGATTTTCAGATTTTTCATATATACTTTTAAAAAAATTTAAACAAAATATATATATATATATATATGAAGATTTTTATAATTCTTTTTTAGAAGATAGGAATTTCGAATACGATTGTAAGTTCGGTAAAGAAAAAAGTGGATATCAATGCAATAAAACCCATATTATTTTCCGTTCACAAGATAAAGATGATGATGATAAAAAATAAAAAAAACAGCTTTTATTGGACTTATTTCTTTTATGAAATTGAATTCGCAATTATTTTAATTATTTTTTTTATTTATAAATTAAATAATAATAATAATAATAATAATAATAATAATAATAATAATAATAATAATAATAATAATAATAATAATAATAATAATAATAATAACATATATATTCATAATCATGATCCGAACACAGTCTTATTAGGCCTTCAAATAAATAAAATATGAATTAAAAATACAAGCCCATAAACAAACCAAAAGACCAATTTAAATACATATAGTTTAATTTCAATTCTACATAATGGTGACATTGAGACTGTCGAAATATATTGTAGTATTGAAATATTTGTTAGATTGTCGTTGTCATGTAATTAAAATCACGTTCATTGTTAAGAGGATGTATAACCAATTTTAAAATTATACTTCATCTGTATTCAAAAAATGATATTATTATAATTGTTAGATAAAAATTAATTCATTTGTTGAAATCTAATAGATATAACATTACTGAATTAATTAAACTAGAAATACGAAGTTATATGAATTGATATATTTACATTTATTAGAATAAAAATTTTGAAACGAGTTTCGTCTTTTATCACAATTAGCATTAATGAATACATTTGTGAATAAAATGAATGAAAAGTTATCAATGATGAAATTGGCTTTGTGTGATAAAGATATTGAGGTTTGTTTGTCGGTGTGAATTTTTGTCATTATAGGGTTGTCACCATGTTTATTTTTAGTTTACAAATCTTGGTTAGATATTTTTCAGATCTTGGTTATAAATATATGTGTTCAATGTCACATACACTGGAATGACTATCCGAAATCTTCGTTCTCGAAATCTTGATCACTGTGAAAAGAAGAAATTGATTAAAATCAGTGAATACCAATTTGTGTTTATGTTTATATTTAAATATATGAAGTGTTGTAAAATTTGAGAAGTAGTAGTAGTGAGCTCTCGATGACTCACCATTTTCTACTCTTGTGTGTGTGCGCGGAACATTTAATAGAAACCTTGAAATTTTTTAAAAATACATGTATTTTTCGATAAAGTTTTTTTCTAAATCCGAAACCCCCCTTTAGCAAAAAGTTTCTATGTCAGAACAAAGACATACCCACAACTACCAAAAATTTTATACCTCATACTTTTTTCAAAATATTTTCAAAGTCCAAACCCCTTCTCTACCAAAACATTTTTATGAAATCTAAAACAACCAAATTTTTTTTCTATCCCTCATGTTTGTGTGCAAAGGACTTTTAATAACATCTTTTATTTTGAAAATTGTAAACCGATAAATTATTATTATTCTTATTATTATTATTATTATTCTTATTATTATTATTATTATTATTATTATTATTATTATTATTACTATTATTACTAATACTAATATTACTATTACTATCATTATTATTATTATTATTATTCACAGTTTCTCCAATAATTTATTCGCTGTTTCGCCAAATGAGAACGAACCAACGGCCCTCTCTAGGGCCACAATAGATGATTGGAACCCGCTTTGAAAATGTGTTTTTTAGGACTAAAAATATTGATTGTAATTCACTTTGAGAATCTGTTTTCTTTAATACAAAAAATATTGATTGTTTTTTATTGAATATTATTAATAAAAGATTAAATATTTATTTATAAAATAGTTAAATAATCTACGACTAAAAAACAAAGTTTGTAAGCATAATCGGAATGTTCACTATAGGGACATGTAATATTTGATGGAAAATCTCTTTTCTTCATTGAATATTGAATCAATCGAAGATTTGGAAGATATGTCTTTAACAATCTGATCTTCCATACACCATAATCAGGCACATAAAAAAATTGATTAGCATTTATGTATTATAAAATAAAGGTGGGACAAATATTGCTAAATAATAATGGTTCCAAAATATTATTAGAATTTATAATACATAATTCTTTAATATTATCTTTATGACAGAAAATATTAATAAAATAACAAGACATTTTACAAAACATATTTAATTACAATGTTTATACATTAACCAAGTAAGGCAATTTTGACCAGAAGTAATAGTTAACGGGTGTTGAAACCGAATTTTGTTGTAATCCATTGGTTTTCCAATAGTTTCTAGTTTTTTGATCAATAGAGAAGAATAATAGAAACCCATGGGATCGTAAACATATATTTTATCTGGTTTTACATAGACTGCAATTGCAAATGAAACTATTTCCTTAGTTTTTAACGGATAAATTGCATGTTTAGAATTCAGACCAAGTTGATGACCGACTAACGCGAACTCTTCTTACCAATAATTTTGCGTCAACTATTTGACATATTGGTTTCCCCGTTGCCGAAGTTAATGATAGCGCGGAATCAGATCTTTTCAAACGCATATGGACATTAACACCAAGAAGTAAATATTTAGGTTGATCCATGAAATCAAGTTGTAATGATGAGCACATGGTATATAATTTTGAGCCCTTAATCCATTTTTTCCTATCATCGACACTACCATAACCCATAGGAGTAAGACATGTATTTTTAAATCGGTATTATAATTTAAAATAGTTTCAATTAAAGCTTTATGAATATATGTATTGTTTCCACAGTCAATTTTGATATTATTAAAACCAAGAATTGCATCTATAAAAAGCGTTTGAAATAAGAAATTATTCGGTATTGCATCTAAAGCTTCAGCCAATGCTTTTTTATCCTTATCTACAACCATAATTTGAACAGTCAATAAAGTATCATTTAAATCCAAATATTCAGTTTGAGAACCATTAATATAAAATTCAACATCATTTAGGAGTATTCATAGGAAATAATTTTTCAAAAGCTCCATACTCAATTACAGGCTGAGGTGATGGACGATCAAATATACACAATTCATATTTACCACAAATCATTTTTCAAATATAGTTCTTTTTATTCCTTTCCTTCGTTTTTTTATATGCGATGAGCGATGTTTTTTACGTTTTGAAACCGGTGCATCCTGTTTTTGAAACATACCCGGTAAAACTTTCCCTAGCTCAGCCATGGAATTTGTTTTAAGAGATGGTAGTATTTTCTGTTCATTCATTATCACATATTTAGCAGATTTCATACCAAAACTACCAACACGTTTAAGAATCTGGAGTGCAACCAGCCCAAACCATATTGTTTCCCGATAAAATATGGCAAATCACCGCCTATTTTATTATCACTATACATACTAATAATATCGTTATTAGCCATCTATTTTACGAAAATGTATGGTTAGATGAGTTTTTGTTTCTTTTGGAAATTTTATTAATTTCTCGCTATCATCACGAATATTTATTTCTATATTGTTTATACAATATGTCGATATTGGTATGTACATAGGATTCTCAGTATTTATATTGACAACTTCATTTTGGTCATGTTTTTCGACCCTAACGGATTTTAATAGAGGAACACATGTATCACCAACAATTATAAGATCGATAATGTTAGTATATATGAACATTTGTTGACGAAATTTAATTAATTTTGGTTTGCGTACACCAATATCACTTGTCCGATATGTTTGCCTTTTGTGAAATTTGTCTTTCTGTTCATAAAATTTACCCTGTACTTCATTATTATCATAGTCTATAATAACATACATTACAGGATTCTGTTTTTTATTAATTTTTGAAATAACAAAACCTTCATCACTCCAATTTGTGTCGAAATTTTTAATGAAGGGTGAAGCAGATATTTTAGATATTCGAACATGGTTACCGATACTCTACTTTGGCTTTTTAACTTTTTCAATTTTTCTAGACAGCCATAAATCGACGCTACTTTCTCAGGAAATATCAACAGGTCATAATCGCTTTAATCCTTTATGCGACGAATGATTATAACTGTGTATGATTTTCGGTAAAACATTAATCCATGTTATATTTCCTTGATACACAAAGAATGTCAAAATATATTTATATCCCTTATTTATCTTTGAATATGATATCATTTCCATCAAATAAATTTGCCATAAATCATCAATACCAAATGTCTTATATGGTGTAGTTGGAAATCTTTTCCTCATCGGTTTGTTTAAACTGTATGCTAGTTATCCCGATAACCTTTGCTGTGTCTTCTTTTTCGAATTCGGAACTGTTTTCTTTAGCTTTTCTACTCCACCGAAACCAGCTTCGTCCTTCGGATTTGTCCATATCTTCTTCATTTCAACAAGAAGACTTGAAATTTCAATTAAGATTAGGCAACGATTGGCCCATCTTTTATTTAAACCACCAAGTAATGATAATGCCAATGGTATCAATGAACCAATAAACCCTCCTTGTTGTTTATAAATAATTTTTCTCATTATTTTTCGATTTTTACTGTTTACCAGTGATAACAGAGATTGCTTATGGTTTTTAACACAAGTTTTTTCGATTTATTTACTTTGATTTTTCCTTTGACAACTTTAATCAAAATATCTAGTAAATCATCAATAACGAAATTGGGGAATGATTGTAAAATATTCATTCGTTTAACACTTGGTTCCTTTAACAAAGCAGTAAAAAACGGAAAACTTCGATGATTTTTGATTGCTTTAACAGATTTCACTTGTTTTTTAACAGGTTTCGGTTTTAAATTATGCGAAATGAGATTTGACGTAGGAAAATTTGCTGTTACAAGTTTTTTCGATGGAGTGTTTTTGGAGGAATTGGAATTTTCTTTTTTAGAATTCTTTTAAGTTTTCTTAATTTAGGTTTTGAAATTTTTGATGGTTTAACACGCGCCTTTAGAAACATTTGTACATATTATTGTTTTTAACTTTGTTTATAAACCATGACCCCATCTTTGTTAAAAATATCTGTTCTAACTCTTAATTCATCAGGACATTGTTGTGTGAAATCGAGAAAAATATAACCATGGAGGTTTTGGACGCATCTTGAAATGAACTGATTAAAGAATTTCTATTATTTGAATATGTCTGTCTCGAAAGAAAATCAATAACAGTAGCATCACTCGGGTTTATGAAAACCACTAAATATTGTATATTTAAATTACGTGTTCGTTAAAAAAATAAATGTAACACCAACATGTCTACTGATTTTTATGAATAAATTATTGAAATCCTTTTCTTTATTTGCTTCCTGGTATAAATCATCATTGATTATAAAATCACCTTTTCTAATCGACTTGACCAATTTTTATCGAATCCCTTAACTATTTTTATGTTTTTCAGCTTACAAAAGTTATATTAGTTAATCTATGTTCTTCATCTGCGCCCTATGCCAATAAGTCATATTGAATTTTGATTTAAATAAATTTGATTTTAATAATTTACAAACAAATAAAGTTTTTCCACTGCCACTTCGACTAACAATTTGATAAACTGCATCATTTCTTAATTCTATTATCAAGTAATTTAGGGTTAAGTATTGTTTATATTAATTATTTGAATGAACTCTTGCTAAAATCATATATAAATATATAAATACTGATTAATTAAAATTATTTACTATTCATGTTATCTAATATAAATTACCGAGGAAAGACTGATTTAAGAAATATTAGTTTTCCGTGTGGAAAGGCTCAGCAAATTGTTGACAAAATCACCGATATTGAGTTACAATCAATAACAGTTACTATAGATCTATGAAAATGTATTAATCTATACAAATTGTCTCAACAAACCAATTGCATGTTTGAACCCGAATTATTCCCTGCTTTAAGACTGTTACAATATAACCCTCTGTTTGTCAATGTATTTTTGAGTGGAAAAGTTGTTGTGTTAGGACTGAAAAATTTTAATTACTTTTCATTCGCTGCTAAACTGGTAAATGATATCATGCAATTGGTTGAAATTTGATTGGTTGAAATTTGTATACAATAATTTCATATTCATTTACAATTTCATTTATTTACAACATGTGGTGTTTCAACGAAATACACTTCAGTAGCATGATTAACCCCTTAACGCAATTTTTTTTATACAACGGCAAAAATATATCATATTTTATATTATTGATAATTAATATATAGATAATTAATGTAAATTTATTACACTGCCCGAGATATAATCGTTAGTGAATCTTAAACAAAACTTTATATTTCATATTCCCGAGTCACCCTTGGGCAGGCACAAATTTGCCAGTAACACTTAATCGAGTTACTCTCGGGCATGTGTGTTAATGGGTTAAACATCATGTAATAGTTACAAAGACGAATGCATCACATATGCATTTAAAACGCAAATCACATGTATATTAACAAAGATATGTATAAACAAATAATAATAATAATATTGTGAAAATGTCACTTTTAAATGAAAAAGGTACTTTTAATTTAATATTATTTTATTATTAATTTTTATTAAGATGATCTCATAAAATACTTGGCGGAAAAAATACAAGAAATTACCGGGATAAATATATATCAATATATATTAAAGGATGAAGAATACGACGTAGTTGAAAATCAAGGTATGATTTTGGAAGATTCTGATGATTAAACTGAGGATATTTATGAAGAAAATGATATGGTCACAAAATTTGCCAACGATGAATGTGATTGTAATGAAATATAAAAGAATAAAAGTTTTGTATTTTACATTAAAAATTAATAAAAACATTTATTATTTTCTTTAAAAAATAATTTACACTCAAATAAATAGAACCAAGTCCAAATATAATTAAAATCAATTTGCTTTTGGTCGAAAAGTTTCTTTTTTCAGCCAGTTTATTGATAACATCCCAGGATCCATTTTCAGCTACACACGGTGAAATTTCATTTTGAATGATCTAAATTATATTAGTAAAATAAATATATTTTAACATTATACCTGTACAGACCATCGGAAGTATCTTTCATAATACTCACCGGATCTTTGAAGAATTATCTTTATATTCATAAAAGCTACAATGACTCGTGACCACTTCATGTTTTCAAATAAGGTATATAACACCCCTTTGAATGCATTTTCCTTTGCATTTAGTGTTTTTCTCGAAAGTATCCATGAAAACTCTACTGGTTTCTTTCTGTATACCATCATTGCATTATCAACGAGAATTCGAAGGTTTGAAATCATTCACCTCCTTTCTTTTCTGTTACCAGATCGTTTAAAATATCGATAATTTGTAAATTTATTTTTGATTAAATAAAGATTTTTGGTTTATCTATGCCATTATCCGATAATACAAATACGATTTTCTATTGGTAAATAAAGAATATCCAAAAAACCAATAATAATAACAATAAAAATAGTAAAAATAATAATATTAATAATAATAATAATAATAATAATAATAATTTATCGGTTTACAATTTTCAACATAAAAGATGCTATTAAAAGTCTCTTGCACACAAACACGAGGGATAGGAAAAAAAATTGGCTTGTTTTAGAATTCATAAAAAATTTTTGGTAGGGGGGTTTGAATTTAGAAAATATTTTGAAAAAAGTATGAGTTGTAAAATTTTTGCTAGGGGGAGGGGTTTCAGACTTAGAAATAAAATTGAAAAAAATTATAGAAAAATACATGTATTTTTAAAAATTTTCAAGGTTTCTATTAAATGTCCCGTGCACACACACACGCTGGGGCACAAAATTTTACGTTTTTAATTGCACACACACAGGGGTAGAAAATGATGAGTCATCGTGTACTCACTACTACCTACCTTAATTAGATTGCGTTCAAATCATGATTATTAATATATATCATAGATTTATTGGAATGACTACCTATTATCTACGTTTTCATGTTCTTGATCACTGTGAACTAAATAAATCGATTAATATTAGTGAATATAATTTTGTTTTTATTTTGTTGTTTTTAAAGTGATACAGGAAGGAAATGAATGTAAAATAATTTTATGAATAAATGTAAAACATTAAAGATTTATTAAGATATGGTAAAAATTTCGATTTTATAAATTGTATTAGATAAATTTTTAAAATTTGAGTTTTAGAACAGAATTTAAAATTTTTTACCAGAATATATTTCTGAGAAATCAATAGTTTGAATTCCAATTCTACCTATGATGGTAATCAGTCTTTTGAAATATATTATAGTATAATATGTATTGGATTGGTGTTTTCTTTTGATGATAAATTTTTACACTGACATCCTCACATTTGGTTCTCCTATCGCAAATTGTAATTATAACTTTAAATTGAATATCGAAAAAATAAAAAGATTGAATAAAGATAAAAAAATATGATTTTGTAAGACTTTTATTTTAATGATAAAGTTAAGAGTGAAGCATATTTTATTATGATATAATATTAAAATAGTAATTAATAACGAAAACTTGTAAAATCCGATTAAAAATGTATTAAAAAAGTATAAGATTGATAAATACAAATATACAATACATTATTGTTTCAACGAAACATTCAAAATAAAATGAAAAAATAATTTTAGTTATCAATTAAAATTTATTTAGTTGCGTTATTAATTTAATTTTCGGTATATCTATGTATATTTTCCAATGTTTGTGTGTGTGTCGAAATTGTATCAAAATTCGTTAAATCTCAATTTGGTGTAAATTATATTTATGGTCACCAGCGAATTAGGATGGGGGTAGTCAACCGTTTGATGGGCTTGTCAAAATCAAATGTTTACAAAATAAATATGATATGCGATACTGATTAAGATCAACAAAAACCTGGATACCATCAAAAGCGAATCCACTCATAAACAATTGCTAGCGTTACATAGTATTAATAAATTTATATTCTGAAACATTAACATTAAATTAAACAAGCAAAATTATTTATGGAAAAATATTATCTCTATTCAAAGCTTAAGAACTAAAAGGTTTGGTGGAAGTTCGTGGGGTAGCTCGAATACTCCACTCTTATATATTGCCAACAACTGAACACTTTCCGCCGATTAAAGAACCTTTGATCAATAATAAAATGATTCATTTACCTTAGTAGGTAGTTAGGGGCACACTGGGACCACACACCATTGCATAACATTTAGGGGGGGTTTGTGATTATTTACGGTGTGTATTGATTACACATTGATGTAATTTTTTGTATGTATTTTTTTCAAAATTTTTGTGTATTTTTTTTCGAATTTTTTCCCAATTTTTTGTGTGTATTTTTTTTCGAAATTTTTAAGTATATTTTTAAGTTGATTTTTGTGTGATTTTACTAAATTTTTATGTGTATATTTTTTATGTGTATTAAAATTTTTTAGTAAAATTTCTAATTAAAATTTATTTTCGAATTTATTTTCAAATTTTGAAATTTAAAATATAATGTTTAAGTATTTATAATTAAAATTTTTTAGTAAAATTTCTAATTTAAACTTATTTTCAAATTTTGAAATTTAAAATATAATTTTTAAGTATTTCTAATTAAAATTTTTAGTATTTTATACATAAAACTATTATAATTGAATAAAAATATTAATAATAATATTAATAACAATAATAATAATAATAAAAATAATAATAATAATAATAATAATAATAATAATAATAATAATAATAATAATAATAATAATAATAATAATAATAATTAAATAAATTTGGCAACGATTGTATTAAAAGATAACGCCAATAAAAAACCTTTCGTACGATATATTTCGATAGCACAGCTATCATCTTCAGGTACTCAAAACCAACTAAAAATATTATGAATTAACATTTAATTTAAACAAATTATTTTTTATTAATTTAATTTTTTAATAAATATTTTTAAAAATATATTTTAAATTAATTTTAAATTTTAAATTTTTTTACTTATATTCTAATTTTTAAAAATTAATGTAATTTAAAATTTTCAATTATTTTAATAATATTAAAAAAACAAACATGATTTAACATACGTAAACTATTTAAAAACATTCAAAACATTCGTAGTCACAGCACTCTGCACATTAATCTTTGGATCCAATGACCTTATCAGCAATGCTTCACATATCACTCGTTCCCAATAACTATTAAAACTTCTCAACAAAATTCTAAAATCAGACATTCCTATATCACTTTTACAGCCTCTATTGTGTTCACTAATATTGGTCAAACCCTTCAATCGACAATGCTCTAGAACTCGAGTACAGAGATGACGGGAAGTCTCTCCAATGTATGTGGCATTACACCCATTACATGTAAATTGATAAACGAGATCAGAACACAATCCAACCGGAGTTTTTGATTTATTAATAAACATATTGCGTACCTTACACGAATTAGAGACGATCTTATACTCTAAATTTCCTATCAGTTTACCCAACTTCCTCTTATAATTTGTAAAGCCTTCAGAGTACGGCAATACTAACACATATTTAGGCTCAATTTTTTTATATCCATTTTTACCATCACCCAGATCAACACTCAATTCACACCCATCCGACAAATTACATTCAGACTTTCCACAACATGGATCCTTAGGATTTTTAATCAATTTATCATTGATTAACTGATAGGAAATTTAGAGTATAAGATCGTCTCTAATTCGTGTAAGGTACGCAATATGTTTATTAATAAATCAAAAACTCCGGTTGGATTGTGTTCTGATCTCGTTTATCAATTTACATGTAATGGGTGTAATGCCACATACATTGGAGAGACTTCCCGTCATCTCTGTACTCGAGTTCTAGAGCATTGTCGATTGAAGGGTTTGACCAATATTAGTGAACACAATAGAGGCTGTAAAAGTGATATAGGAATGTCTGATTTTAGAATTTTGTTGAGAAGTTTTAATAGTTATTGGGAACGAGTGATATGTGAAGCATTGCTGATAAGGTCATTGGATCCAAAGATTAATGTGCAGAGTGCTGTGACTACGAATGTTTTAATTGTTTTTAAATAGTTTACGTATGTTAAATCATGTTTGTTTTTTTAATATTATTAAAATAATTGAAAATTTTAAATTACATTAATTTTTAAAAATTAGAATATAAGTAAAAAAATTTAAAATTTAAAATTAATTTAAAATATATTTTTAAAAATATTTATTAAAAAATTAAATTAATAAAAAATAATTTGTTTAAATTAAATGTTAATTCATAATATTTTTAGTTGGTTTTGAGTACCTGAAGATGATAGCTGTGCTATCGAAATATATCGTACGAAAGGTTTTTTATTGGCGTTATCTTTTAATAATAATAATAATAATAATAATAATTCAACCAATTAAAATCTTTATAAAAAACTATAAGCACATTAAATAAACTCGTAAAAGATCAAAATTTATTTACTTCATCACAAATCTGCTTATAATAAGCTCTTCTTAACTCAGCCAACAAAATATGTACAACTTCTTTCTTCTTATAGTCTCTGAAGCATCGGCATCTAAATGGACAAGTCAACATTGTGGGATCTGCACAAACAATGCAGTCATCTAAACATTTCAAACCAGATCCTTGAACTGATTCGTAGTGCATCCGTACAATTTCTTCGATGTCGATTCCTGTCATTTGATAGATCCGTGTAGCTAAATATTCAGGAGCACAATAGGAAAGTTTGTTTTTCATATTCGGAAAGAGTTCTTGTTTCGAATACGTATGCTTCTTGCTCGTCGATCATTATTAATTTTTACAATCGTCAGAATTCAATCTATTTAAACACAATCAGTGCTTAATAAATAATCTAGTATTTCTTCGTCGGTATTAAGATTATTAATTAAAATTTTTATAAAATTAAATATTTCTTGTACTAGACTGTTGTATTCCAATGTTTTTATTCCCATGACAACGACTTTTCCACTTGCAAATACATTCACACAAAGTGGATTATACTTGACAAGTCTTAATGCAGGAAACAGTTCCGGTTCGTAAATGTTTTCTGTTTTGGTAACAAATCATACAAGTTGATTCGACAACCCATGTCAATATTCAAAGATAATAATTGAATTTGTAAATCTTGAATCTGATATTTGAGATCTCCTTCCTGTAATGGTCTTTTGCAACCCATTATCCTGCATTTTCCGCTCTTGAAGAATAAGATTGGCTATTTTCCACTTCTATCCACTACATGTTGAGGTTTTCCGGTATGAAACTTCATTCCAGTTACTTCACATCTTCCTCTATAATTAATATTACTAATCATTTTCCGATATCAAAATAAATGATTCAGTATATCAAATTATAAACAAATTAAATTAAATTAAATTAAATTAAATGGAATTAAGAAATGATGCAGTATATCAAATTGTAGGGCCTAGTGGGAGCAGAAAAACTTTATTTGTATGTAATTTATTGCAGTCAAACATGTTCAAATCAAAATTCAATAAAATATATTGGCATAGGGGTGCAGACGAAGAACATGGATTGACACAAAATCAGTTTTGTAAATTGAAAATGACAATAGTTAATGGATTTGATAAAAACTGGTCGTCTAGGTTACGTCGAGGCGATGTAATAATTATAGATGATTTATATCAAGAAGCAAATAAGGAAAAAGATTTCAATAACTTGTTCACAAAAATCATTGCGAAGTTACTGTTATTTTCATAACTCAAAATTTATTTCATCAAGGAGGAAGTCATCGAACTCGTAATTTAAATGTTCAATACCTAGTTATTTTCAAAAATCCTCGCGATCAAACGATTATCGATTTCTTAGCCAGGCAAGCTTATCCAAACAATAGAAAATTTTTAATTGAATCATTCCAAGATGCTACAAGTGTTCCCCAAGGATATTTATTCTTTGACTTTACACAACAATGTAGTGACGATTTACGTATCCGAACAGATATTTTTAATGAAAAAGGTGTTACGATATATAAACAAAACTGAAAACAAATAAATGATTATCAATCATGTCATTTAAAAACGTACTTGTCAAAAACGAAATTCAACCCAAAAAAGTTATTCGTAAAACCAAATCAAAAGTAAAGAAGAATCTAAAAAAGAAGAAGAATCTAAAAAAGAAGTGGATCAAATTATAAACCATAATAATTAATTGTAATTAGTAAACATGAAATTTGAACGTAGTCTACCATATTTCAATGCATTGGTAAAGGCTCAAAATAATAAAAGAATAACAATTTTACAAGCTTTCCCTTCATTTGTTATCGACGATTTGCTTGAAGTTATTTTAAATATAGTTCGAGGTAATGTAAATATTAGTAAAGCTAAAAGAGTGGTATTACAAAGACATAAGAGATCCCTTTTATCATTGGTAAACACTAAAAATAGACATTTAATGAAAAGAATAATGTATAAACAAAAGGGAGGGTTCTTGGGTACATTAATTCCTATAGTTTTATCGGCAATTAATGCAATTTCTTACCTAAGATCTTAATGGGTTTACAACACTCTAAACCAGATAAAGTTGATTTAAATATTTTAACATCTTGTTGTAATAATGAAGGACCCATTAACCAAAAATCCACTCAAAACAATATGGACAAACCCAAAAGATCCAGATGGTTTTGGTGGTGTAGAAAAATTATCAAAAAGAGTGATTAATTCTAAAAAAGAGACTCAAAAATGGTTATCGAACTAACTACCATATAGTTTAAATAAACCAATGTTGAAAAGATTCCCAACCAGACCATACAAAACAAGAGGAATCAATGATTTGTGGCAAATGGACTTGATGAAAATGATAAGTTATTCGAGAATCAACAAGGGGGTACAAATATATTTTAACATGTATTGATGTTTTCAGTAGATATGCTCGTGCTATTCCAACAAAAACTAAATCTGCTAATGAAATGGCCATTGCAATTAAAAAATTATTTAAAGATGGACAACCTCACAATCTACAGACTGATTTGGGTAATAAATTTAATTAACTATTTATTTTAATGTATTTTAGGTAAAGAATTTTATAATAGCAAAGTAAAAGAAGCTATCAAAGCCAATCATTACTCTATATTCTCGCAATTCAAAGCTTGTTATGTGGAAAGATTTAATCGAACTTTGAGAGAAAGATTGAAAAAATACTTTGTGTATCAAGGTAATAAAACTTGGATACATGTTTATCCGAAAATTATTTCTAGTTGCAATCATTCACTACATAAAGGATTAAATGGTCTCAGACCTGTTGACATTACAGACACCAACAGAGACCAAACATTAAAGAAAGAAAAAATCGATAAGCCAAAATACAAGGTTGGTGATCATGTAAGAATTAGTAAAATCAGTACATCTCCGTTCATCAAGAATTTTGACAACAATTGGAGCGATGAAATATATGAAATAAAGAAAATAGATACAAAACAGAATCCTGTAATGTATTTAATAGCAGTTCATGAGAATAAAGAAATTAGTGGAAAATTCTACGAACAAGAACTTCAAGTCATTCCAATTCCAACAATATTTAGAATTCAAAAGATTTTAAAAACCAAAAATGTTAGTAAATATAAACAATACTACGTTAAGTGGCATGGATACGAAACTCAAACTTGGATATCCTCATCTCAATTGATTAAATAAATATTATGAAAGAAAACCAGTTTTATATGATTTTACCTAGTAATAGTTGTCCAATTATTTATCCTAACAACGAAGCTAGTTATTTTAATGTACAAGTAAATTCTGTCTACTTGGATGGTGAATGGGAACTTGCATTGATTGATTTCACTTTTGTGTATAATCCTTTTCCGTATTATAGTAATTCTTGTATACGTTATGAATCGGTAAAGAGTGGTAGTGAAATAAAGTATTTGAAAATAAATAATCAAAATCATACTTATGAATTAATAAATCCAAAATATACTCTAGATGTTGACATATTTATTAAAAATATGAGAATTTGGTTATTGTCTGTCCGCATGTTCCATTTAAAGTAACATTCCCCGATATTCAACATTCGTTTAGTTTTGGACTAAATTCTACATCGATCAATTGTGAAGAAGATCATTTTCGAATAAAATTACCAAAATTTACAGATGATGGTGTTATGGAACAATTTGGGATAAATATAAGTTATGAAGAAAAATCAATATTTGAAAAATATTTTGAAGATAATTTATTCATAAACACTTTATCAAAATTACAAGGTCATTTGTTGTCATTTAATCCTTCTCCTTTTAAAGAATTGATAATTCAAAATAATGAATTTGTCAAAATAACACTTGCAGATGACATTTTAAATATATCTTTTGACACAAATTTAGCTAAATCTTTGGGATTAAAATTTTCAAACTTTTCAGAAAAAATATAGTAGGCACTAAAATTCCAAAATTATTACATCATCATCAACAAATGTTCATTTATTCAAATATTATCGAACCAATAAATGTTGGTGATGTTAGAGTTCCACTATTAAAATCAATTTGGATTAAAAAATATGATCAAGGAGAAATTGTACAATTAGAAATGAAGAATCCAATGTACCTTCCAGTATCGTATTCAACTATAAACATCATTGAAATAAATATTCGAGATGATAGTGGGAAATTAATTAAATTTAGCAAAGATGCCAAAACACATTTTTCGTTTAATTTTAGAAAAGTAAATGAATAAAAAAGATTTTTACGTGAATTTACTTAGTAATAGTTGTTCACTTACATTTCCAAATAATGAAGCTGGAAGGTTTAATGTAGAATTTCCAAATCAGATTTACTTGGATGGTGAATTGGAAGTTGCTTTAACTGAATTCACTTTTGTGTACAATAATTTTCCATTTTATAACAACTCTTATATTAAATATATTAAGAGTACATTACATAGTAGTTATGAATATTTTTATTATATGGAAGGAAACTATACAATTAGTCACAACTCTACATTTTATCTGATATATATTGACAATAACATTTTGAACATTAATTGTAAATATTTTCCATTCAAAGTAACATTTGATAGTATTGAAGAAGCTAATTGCTTGGGATTTAATAAAAAAGAAATAGATTTTAATGATGAATTGAATCAGATACGTATACTAAATAAGAAATCAAAATTTGATACTATACGATTAACTATAACTTATTATTATGATGTAGAGTATACTGAGATATTTAAAGAAAATTTATTCATTACTGAACTTTCACAAGTCATTGATCAGTTAATGACTTCTTATCCCCATCCGTTCAAATCATGTGAAATTAAACAAGATCAACTTGTTAAAATTGAATTGGAAGAAGATGTTAGAAGTGTTAAATTTAGTAAACTGTCTGCTCTTAGTTTGGGATAAATTGATGAATCTTATAGTGAAAAGATCATTGTTGGATCTAGTTTACCAACTATAATGCAAAGAAATATACAAATAATGATTTATACAAATATTATTGAACCAATTCTTGTGGGTGAATTAAGTGTTCCCCTTCTTAAATGTGTTTGGATAGAAAAACATAAAAAAGACGACCTTGTTCAATTCATTGAGAAAAATCCAATGTATTTACCAGTATCATCCTCGTATATAAACAATATAGAAATCAATATTCGTGATGATAGTGGAAAATAAATATTTGGTAAACAAGACAAAACTTACTTGACATTACATTTCCGTAAAATAAATGAGTAATCCAGACATTGTAAACTTTTATAGCAATCATCAAAATGGTGGGGATTTACCTTATTTTGTAGGTAAACAGTACGGATCTGGTTAGTTAAAAACAATTGGGCGATTCGCACTACCTATTCTTAAACGTATTGGAAATTTTGGTATGAAAACTGCTAATGACGTAATAAATAATAATGCAGCACAATTCTTACCTGCTTTAAAATCAAATGCAATATCTGAAATTAAAGATTCTTTACCAGCTGTAATGGAACACTTACCTTCTGTTATTAACAAAGTTTCTGATGTATTTAATAAAGAACAAAAACGTGGAACAATTAAACGTCGAAAATTATCAAGAAACATATAAACAAAATAATGAAAGGATACGAACTATATTCCAGTCATGATTAGTGTAAAACCAGAATTATACATCTTTGATAGACCATCCCTCAAGCAGTAATTGAAAATGGTTCTTATGAAGATATTTATCCAGTGAATTCAATTACAGATCTAGGAAACACCTCAATTCAATTTTACATTAATAGCTCTCAAACCAAATACTTGGATTTGAACGATACATTACTCTACATCCGAATGAAAGTTGTAAATAGCAACGGGGAAAATTTATCTAATGAATCAGATGTTACTGCAAACAATTTCTTTTTCCAAACTCTTTTTAAAGATGTTGAAGGCAATGATTGAAACTATTATTAATTACAATCACGATACAAAACATACTTGTTTAGGTGGAATGGGTTACGACGAAAATGACTCAAAAAGAAAAATTTGGATTTCAAAATCAAAACCAATCAGTGTTTGTTCCCCACTTCAATTAGATTTTTTGATCAACCAAAATATTTATTACCTGCTGTTAGTGTTCAAATTAAACTAACAAGATCCAATACTGAAAGAAGTTTAACATGTACAAAAATAATTCCACAAATAATATTATTAGATGCAAAGTTGATGGTTAGAAGAGTTCGTGTTGAACCGTCAGTTTTAGCTGGTCATCAAATTGGGCTTGCTAATAGAAATGCAATTTATCCAATGAAAAGTAAGCAAGTTCAATTTTCATTGCCAATGGGTTCATCTTCATTTTATAAGGAGCAAATATTTGGTGATAGACGACTACCAAATTTTATTCTTGTTGCTTTCCAAGTGAATAAAAGATATGGAGAATCGTATTTGGAAACATTTTCAATATTTGAACACTTTAATGTCAACTCTTTAACATTAAGTAAAGGAAATGATTATCGTGAAAAATATAGTCAAGGTTTTGCCAATGATAATTATAGTTCTAGTTATATGCAAAGTATTGTTAAGAATATGAGTTATCTTAATACAAATATGAATTGTGGTATTACCTTGTCAGATTTTAAAAATAAATATCCCTTTTTTACATTTGTATTGGCACCTGATTTTGATCTTAATCAAAGTCAGTTACCTCAAAGTGGAAATTTACGATTGGATATAAAATTTGAAAATTCATTAACCGAATCTGTATCAGTACTTGTATACGGAGTATTTGAAAAAGAAATTCAAATCACATCAAGCCGTACAGTACTTGTTTGACAAACATTTTTGAACACACTATAAACCAAAGTATTATTAGTTATGGTTAAAAATGAAGAAGTCATTTAATTAATTAGTTAATTTAATTAATTTTAGTTCTATTCAGATACAAACTATTGCTAAAAAACTAATTGGGAAAAATTTTATTGGTGTTTTTCCATTAGACAAAATTCCAATATCAATAATTTGTCATAATTTACAAACCACATTAATTTGTAAGTTTAATTTTTCTTTTAAATTTTTAATTAATATTATTATGTAATTTAGGAAATGAACAACAACAGTAATTACGAAAACTTAGCAAGTAATTAAAATTTTTTATTAAATTAAATTAAATCAAATTTAGATAATTTATTAAATTATCAAACCAATGGAACTCCAACACAAAGTTATAGTGAATATTACCCCCAAAATTACTATTTAAGTAAATTTTTATATTTTTATAATTTTATTAAATTTTATGTTTAGGTTACACAAATTATCCACAATTCATAGGTAGATATCAAAATTTAAGTAAAATTAGTATTTTTACTAAATTTATTTTAATTTATTATTAGGTTACCCACAAACTATTCAAAATGTTGCGGGTTATCAAAATTTAAGTAAGATTAGAATTTATATTAAATTTATTTTAATTTATTATTAGGTTACACAAATTACCCACAACACTTACAAAATGTTGCGGGTTATCAAAATTTAAGTAAGATTAGTATTTTTATTTATAGTAAATAATTGATTTTTATTGGTCGCATACTTCTTGCACGTTTATTTTAATAATTTAATTAATAATTTTTTATTACTAAGTAAATTATACCCAAATTATTGCCAATTAAAAGTGATTACTAAAAAAAATGTCACAAAAAATGGAAGAGTATTATGGTAAAAAATACCATAATTCCATTTACTTTATATGCCCCGTATGCATAACTTCCCAACCCATTCCCTATTTAGACTTTTATGACCATCATAAAAATCATTTGGGCCAATTTCATGATAAAAAAATTAAACTATTTAAAAGACCAGGAGCAATTAAATTAAGCAGCACCCAAATTACCCCATTAAGTAATCTTATAAGTGAACCCATTAGCGAACCTACAACAGATCCTATAAATAGTATCTTGGATTACCTAAATGAAGATATGTGATTGATGAATGAAGCAATGGAAGCGGACGAAGCGGATGTAGATAACAAAGCGGGTGAAGATAATGAAGTGGGCGAAGATAATGAAGCGGACGAAGCGGATGAAGATAACGGATCGATGGATTCATGGGATGGAGAGATGGAAGAGGTACACATGTGGCAAAATGATATTATACAAATAGGAGGAAATTTACCTATAATACAAAGCGACTTACGAGGTACACATCAAATAATTAGTATAGATACTACCAACTTGGACATTAAGGAAATTGTTTTTCCTGTAGAGTTAATTAACAAGTTAAGAAAGATAATAGATGAACTAAGATATGTAAAAATTCAATTTGGAATATAAATTGAATTTAAGAAAGATGGAGAGATAAAGTTAAATAATATTAGTAACAGCGCAAGACCACTTACCCAATCATTCTTTGACGAAGGCATACAAAAGATAAATGAAAAGATTGCTTCAATAACAGAGTTAGGGAGTAGTTGAGTTATTAGAAAAATAACTGAAATTTACTTTATAGTAACAAAAATAAGTAATATCAGTAGGTTAAGTGGTAAAAGTTATATAAAAACACCAAAACAATTAGCTAACAAAAAGTGTATAATAAATGTGAAAAATAGTGATAATTTATGTTTTATTTATAGCATATTGTCGATACTTAAAAAGATGAGATTGTTAGTAGTCATAGAAAAGATAGTTATAATTACACTAAGTATCTAAATGAATTAAATTATGAACCAAATGATATACCCATGAAATTAAATGGTATTCGAAAATTTGAGTC
Source organism: Schmidtea mediterranea (assembly GCA_022537955.1). NCBI lineage: Eukaryota > Metazoa > Platyhelminthes > Tricladida > Dugesiidae > Schmidtea > Schmidtea mediterranea. The sequence continues at coordinate 74,305,643 of CM039679.1, read as the reverse complement.
AAATAACGAAGGACTAATAATTAATTTATTTAGTTATGACGAAACAGCTAAACCCGAACACAACGACTTTGTTTTAAAACATCCATTTTTAAACATAATTCATAAGTCCAAAGTTACAGAAGGAACAATTATTAATTTATTGCTATTAAATAAAGGAGAACAATATCATTATGTAGGAATAACATCACTCAATAGGTTATTGAATTGTCGAAATAAAACAATAGAAAGAATTCGATCATTATGGTGTCATAGATGTCTGAACGGATTTAGATATAAGAAAGCATTGGACAAGCGTGAGATATTATGTATCAGAAATCAGTTAGGGACAACTTTATATATTTTCCCGGAAAATAAGTTTATTAAATTCACTGATTGGTCCAAAACTGTAACCCCACCATATGTTATATATGCAGATTTCGAATCTGTTTTGCCAAAGGACGACGTACACCATCAAATACATTTACCCATTTCGGCAGGACTTTTATTAATAAATAATTTTGATGGAAGTACAATATATAAAAAATTTATAGGTGATGATTGTGTGGAACAATTTTTAAAATCAGTAGAAAAAATAGCAAAATATACAGTATTACCGTATTATTATAAAATGGGAAATCAAACAATTAAGGAATTAACAAACCTACAACAGATTCAATTTGATACATGTATAAAATTTTATCTTTGTTTGAAAGATATTGTGGATCCAGTGAGAGATCATGATCATTTTAATGGGGAATACTTGGGTGGTGCTTTTAATGACTGTAATATTAATAGAAAAATAAACAAAGTATTACCAATTATTTTCCATAACCTAAAAGGATATGATATGCATCATATATTAAAATATGGATTGAGTAAATTTAAAAATTGGGCTTTAGGATGTACTCCAATAACATCTGAAAAATTAATTTCATTAATTGCTCATTTGGGAAAAATTAGTGTGAGATTTATTGATTCTTATCAATTTGTAAATGATTCTTTAGCAAAAGCGGTAAAAACCTTGACAACTTTACCTTTGACTCGATCTGTTTTTACAGGGACTATAGTAGATGAAAAGGAAATCTTCCCGTACAATTTTGCAACTAGTTTAGATGTTCTTCACGATACTTATGAGTTACCACCGATTTGGAAAGGTGTCATTGCGGCTGAATATGAAAAAGCTCAGATTATTTGGGATGAAACTAATTGTGAAAGTTTATCTGAAACTAGATTGTTTTCTTTTGGCAGACTTTTTCCAACAATTTCGAGCGAAATCGATAGCACACAATAGATTAGAACCTTTAAATTATTTTGGGATTCCTGGAATGTCTTGGTCTTCTGCTTTAATGTCGTTAGATGAACCTATAGAATTAATTACTGAAAATGAAATGTTTAGCTATTATGAGGGAGATATTAGAGGTGGTCTTACTTTTGTTAATAAACACTATGTTAAAACGGTCGAAAACACAGATTTACTATATATTGATATTAATAATTTATATTGTTGGGCTTTAAGTCAACCTTTACCTTGTGGTGAATTTAATTGGATATTTGACGGATTTGATACAATATTATCTGATTGTTTGACTTTGAATCTTGAATCTTTGTCAGAACTTCATGATAAGTTAGATGATTTTCCTATTGCAGCTGAGAAAATGAAACCTGAGGGTTCAAAGGTTGAAAAACTGTTGTTTACTCATTATCCTAAATATAACTATATAATTCATTGGCGATTATTAAAATTATAGATGTCTCTCGTTGTTAAGGTGACACATGTTAATCGTGGAGTAAGATTCAAACAGTCTAATATTTTTAAAAAGTATATCGACATAAACACTGAACTTCGAGCTAAAAGTACAAATACATTACATAAAAATTATTATAAGTTGTTAAATAACAGTTTATATGGAAAAACTGTTGAAAATCTAAAAAAGAGAATGAATTTGCGTCTTTGCACAACAGATAAAAAACTTGTGACTTATACTTCGAAACCTACCTTTAAAAAATCAATAAAAATTGACAATGATCTTATAGCTGCATTGTTAAATCCTGATTCGATATGTTTAGATCGACCAAGTTATATAGGACAATCAGTGCTTGACTTGTCGAAACTTAGAATGTATGAGCTTCAGTATAAGGACTTGGAAAAATATCGTCAACAATTTAATTGCGAGATTAATATAGTTGCTGGAGATACAGACTCTTTCTTCTTGGAGATTAAAAATTGTAAACTAGATATTCTTTTATCTGAAATGGTTAGGGATAATCTTTTGGATACATCTAATTACCCTTCTACTCATCCGCTTTATTCTAAAAACCTTGATTCGGTCATTGGAAAATTTAAGGCGAAAGTAAGGGAGAAGGTTATGACAAATGGGTTTTCCTTCGACCAAAATGTTACAGTTTGTTAGGTAAATCTTCTTGTCTAAAAGCTAAGGGTATATCATTAAAGGATATCGATCTAACTCATAAATCTTATAAAGAGTGTTATGAGAAAAACTCAGTCTTTTCAGTACCACAATTTAGAATAGGAACAAAGAATCATCAACTTTATAGTAAAAAATAGTAAAATAGTAAAGTAGCACTTACAAATAGAGATGATAAAAGGGTTTGGGTGGGTAAAAATAAAAGTTTAGCATACGGTCATATAAATATATCTGGAGAAATTTTCGCTGATGAAGAAATTATTGGAGAAATTGTAGCAGGTGACGAAATAGAAATTACAACAGATGAAATTCAGCAACCTAACTTTGAGGAAGAACTAATAGATTTAGACGATGTTCAGTTCTCTGATGATAATGAAGAAGTTGAAGATTTTTACTAAATAAACATTATAGTATAAATTAGTGAGTTTTTATTTGTTGATTAATTTTTATTGCATACTTTGTGGGTTTATTTATGTGTTTATAGTTTTTATAGAGATTTTGATGTTTTACGAGTTTATTTTATGTGTTTATAGTTTTTTTATAAATATTTTAATTGATTGAATTATTATTATTATTATTATTAGTATTATTATGTTAACAATAAATTTTTTATTCAAGTATAATAATTTTATGTATAAAATACTCGTTTAAAAATTATACTAAAAATTTAATCATTTAAAAACTTAATCATTTAAAAATTTTTAATTATAAATTATGTTTTAAAAAAAATTCATTGATAAAATTATACTGAAAACATGCTAAAATCTTGCATAAAAAATTTCATTATAGAATTATGATAAAAATTTTATTACTTTAAAAAAAATATATTTTAAAAGTCATACTAAAATTTTCATATAAAAAATTATACTAAAAATTTAAATTAGAAATACATAAACAAATTATATTTTAAATTTCAAAAATTATACTGAAAAATTTTAATTAGTAATTTTTCTAAAAAATTTTAATTAGAAATTATATCTTAAAAAATTATAAATTTCAATTTCAAAAATTTGAAAAATACACATAAAAAAATTTTAATTAGAAATTTTACTAAAAAATTTTAATACACATAAAAATTTTAGTAAAAACACACATAAAAATCCACTTAAAAATATACTTAAAAATTTCGAAAATTTCGAAAAATACACACAAAAAATCCACTTAAAAAATTTTGAAAATTTCGAAAAAAATACACACAAAAAAATGATAAAGCACACAAAATAATTACATCATTATGTAATCAATACACATAGTAAATAATCACTAAATAAACCCCCTCCCCCATATATATTATGCAATGGTGTGTGGTCCCAGTGTGTCATTAACTACCTACTTACCTTACGATGAAATATTTTCGGAATTATATTTCTGATCAATTGTGATTTTTGAATGAATTTGTCTTTTTATGTTTCTTTTATTTTTTGCAATTTGTTTAAATATTCCTTTGTAAATGGTTTTATTTTAACTTTAAAGTTATTTAAAACTCTAAATAAAACCTAAGAATATTTTGTATATTATCATTGCCTATTATAAATTTGATTAATTTTCAAGTTTAAATAACATTGTTTTTGTTAAAAAATAAATTCGGTCTTGCAACCTTTTAATAATATTATTAATAATAATAATAATACTTTTAAAGTCATGGGACTTTTTAATGTATAATTCAGAAATCAACTAAATATATAGCTTACCAAATATTGTGCAACTCACCCCACAGGTGACCACTACTAAAAAAACTATATTTTGGGAAAAAGTTCTGTTAGTTTTTTCAGCAATGAAAAAGTGGTCAATAGTTATGTTAAAATATATCAAAGAAAAAATAATTCCATTAAAACAATTTTTAAATATTTACAATTTCTTTTTGAGTCTCAAACGAATTCGGATTAATTAACTAGTAAATCAAAAAATAAACTGTCTACATCAGTGGTTCTTAATCTTTTGGTAATGAAGGAACACTTTGATATCTCAAAGTTTTTGTCGGAACACCTGGGGTCCTTTCAACTAAGTACCGAAAAATGCTATGGTTGATGTTGCGGAAAGGGAAGAGGCCCATAGACCACGAGACTTTTTTTGTAATAGTACCTGTGAAATTGCAATTGTAAAACATTTCAATGTAAAAATGAAACTAAATTGAATTCTGAAATAGTTTATATTTCTGAAAATCTAAATCTGGTGGAACACTTCACCTATCTCAGTTGCATTATTTATTGTAGGAAATTGTTTTTGTCAGTAACTTACTATTTTTACTCGGTAGTACTATTTTTGTCTATAAATTTAATATTTTTAGTTACTATATTTATTAGTATATTTAATTTTATTATTTTGTTAAATATTATTTTTTACATCTGTCCGAAATTATGTCTCTATTTTTCTTGGTCAAACTTATAATATGCCATTCTTCGAATATTTATTAAGTCTTCCTTTTATATATTCATGACTAGATCAACAATAAAACAATAAAATTCACAACGAAATTCATCAAATAATATTTATAATACAATGCTAAAAATGTGAATATAGTTTTGAAATTATTGATCATTAAAAAAGATAAAATAAATAAATGCAGGTGTGGATAAACAAAAAATGAATTTAAGAAGCAAATCTGATAGAATAAGTAATATTATTAAAGGAAAAAAATCAACTGAATTTTTTTATCTTAATTGACTTATTGCTTACAATATAACATAACAAACGAAAATAATAAAAACGAAAATAAGTTTCATTATAATGTAAAACGAATAAAGTATCCAAATGTATATCTTTATTTGATGAAGTTGATAAAATAAATATTTAAATAAAAACTCTAACAACTTTTTTGTTTATATTTATTGATACAATCTAAAGTAAAGATTTATTGTCTAGTAAATTTGACAGAATATAAATAAAAATATATGCTCAATAAAACAACAGATTTATTCAAATAGATTATAAAAAATTTGACAATATTTGCAATATTATTCGACTTTCTCATTTCGTTTTGTGTTAATATAAGTCTCAAATGGCAACGTTTGGAATATGTAATTAAAAAATAAGCTCAATAAATAAATATTTAATAAATTAAATTAAATAATTTAAAATCTTAGGATACTCAAATTTTGGTCACTTTATATTAATAAAGTAGGTTAATATGTAAAAAAATATTTATTAGTCAAACAGCAAAGATTTTACTGGTTAATTTTGAATAAGAAATAAGAATTTATTATATCGTAAAGTTTTATGTTTTGTTGAAAATGCTTGAAAAAAAATTAATTGAGCAGAGTTATATTTATTAAAATAATAAATCAGATTTCAAGAATTTGGTTTTTAAAATTTTTTTAAATATATAAATTTATTATGAAAATATTATTAAATGAAGATTATTTGGAAGAATAAGAAAAGAAGCGTCTATTGTTTTCTTACATTACAGTTGATGATGATACGAGATTCAAATGAGCAGTAAAGGAAGTGTGACAAATCATTATGGAAGGTACCGATCTTTCGTTGCTACCTTGGACTGCACTCAAAGGCTCTATGGTTATTTACGAATTTTTAATTAGCAAATTTCACAAGGCTCCAGACGAATTTAGATGAAATGGACTACTTTAATGTATGGCGCATGGCATGGTAGATTATCAATTGTGGAGTTATTGATTCGTCACGGAGTAGCTACGGATGTTACTGATATTGATGGACGAACGCCTTAAAATCTAGCTGCAAATTATTGAAGGTCGAAGTTTGAAACAAACCATGCACAATAAAATGTCCATATAAGATGTCATATATGGTAAAACCACAAAATAAATGTTGGCTAAGCTGGCAAGAAAATTTGTACACTTCTGTTTGATATTCAAGAAAGTTCGTTTTCTAGAATTAACTTTACGCTAATTTTTGAGAGCGATCTGAAAAAAAAATATTCTTGCATTTATACTAAAATTTGACATTTAAAAATAATTTATATTGTTTTTCTGCCACTCAAGATCTCTTTGAAATTAAAACTGTTATTATATTTCAACTTAAATCAAGAATAGAAAAAAAATTTATTTATTTTACTGACCGTTGTAGGTTGAAAAATCATTTATTTAAACAACTAAAATATTTTAATTAAATTATTTAATCAAAAATAAAAAAATAATAAATTATTTAAATAATTAAAAACACATAAAATATACAGTTCACAAATATTTTTAAAACAACGAATGATAAAAGTAGGTAGTTAGTGGGACTCTGCGCCCACACACCATTGCATAATAATATAGGGGCGGGGGGGTTCGTCATTATTTTTTGTGTGTATTGATTACTTAATGATGTAATTTTTTGTGTGCAATTTAATTAATTTTTTTTGTGTGCAATTAATATTTTTGTGTGTATTTTTTTTCCAAATTTTTTTCGAGTTTTTGGCGCGATTTTTTTTTAAATTCAAATTTTTGGAACAATTTTTTAAATTCAAATTTTGGCGAATTTTCAAAATAAAATTGAATTATTTTTTTTGAATAAATTTTTTTTTCAATCACACTATAGTCAAGGGGTATTTTTGAGTTGAATATCGGTGTTCAAAGAGTAAATATTATTTAAATATGTCATTTTAATGAATAAGTAAATTATTCAATGCCTAGTATGTATATAGAGAGTTGTACAGTACTCAGTTATTTGTATACAGTACCTAATGATTGTTGTTCAGTTATTAATGGATTATTCACTGTGTATGGGTTATCTGTGTTCAGAAGTTTATACCAAGTAAGTTAACTTTTTATGTTTTCTGAAATTATTATTATTATTATTATTATTATTAAGGATGGGTTGCTGCAGAGTGGAGGATATGGGTTGCTCTTGCAAATGACTACTACCTACCTTAGGCAATACTATGTAACACTGAAACTCAAAAATTTAATTTAATAAAATTCTTTGAAAAATTTCTTTGAAAATTTGATCGTTATCAACATGTATAAAAAAGTCATAGTAAAAATTATACTAAAAATTTGATTACATTAAAAATTTTTTCAATTAAAAACAAGTATAAAAATATTATTGTAAAATTATCCTAAAAATTTTATTATTTAAAAATTATATATAAAAAATTCATCGATAAAATTATACTAAAAATTCTATTTAAAAATCATGTATAAAAAATTTCATTGTAAAATTATGTTAAAAATTTTATTATTTAAAAATATGTATAAAAAATTTCATTATAAAATTATCCTAAAAATTTCATCTTTAAAAATCATGTATAAAAAATTCCATTGCAAAATTATGTTAAAAATTTTATCATTTAAAAATATGTATAAAAATTGATCGATAAAACTATACTAAAAATTTTATGTAATAAATTTTATCTTGTAATATTGTCGACTCTTTAACTTTAAAAATTCTTACCTTATGTAACTTACCTTTTGACCCTCTATTTACTTTTAAAAAATTCTTACCTTATGTAATTTGCCTACTATAACTACTTTTAAAATTTTCAGCTTTAAAAATTACCCTTATGTAACTTAACGGTTGACTCTCTATTTATTTTTAAAAAATTCTTACCTAACTTACCATACTTTACTCTAGGCACCTTAATTTACTTTAAGAATCTTAATTACTTAAATTTATTCTAACATACTTTAAATTACTCTGATGTACTTTAATGTACCTTAATTTACTTAAATGCACCCTAATGTATTTTAATTTACTTTAGACCCTTTAATTTACTTTAATTTACCTCAATGTACTCTAATGTATCTTAATTTACTTTATGAACCTTAATTTACTTAAATGTACCCTAATGTACTTAAATTGACTTTCGATCCTTTAATTTACTTTAATTTACCTTAATGTGCTCAAATGTATCTTAATTTACTAGAGGAACCTTAATTTACTCTAATATACTTTAATTTACCTTAATTTATCTAAATTTACTTTAATATACTCTTATGTACTTTAACTTACTTTAGACCCTTTAATTTACCTTAATTTACTTTAATATACTCTAATGTATCCTAATGTACTTTAATTTATCTTAATTTACTTTAGGTATTTTAAATTATTTTTATCTAGAGCCTAAATGTGCCTATGAAAATTGTGTGAACAAATATTTCAAGTGTTTTTTTAACATGCCTATAAAATACACCTGTCAATTTTTTATCAGTAGGCGATTCAAGCCATTTTTATTTTATACCTATATTTACCTATAGAAAGTATTGAGACCAAATATTGCATTGTATTTTATTACGAGTTAAAAATATCCCTGACTATAGTGTGTTCATCTTAGGCGATTTGAGCCAATTTTAATTTTATGCTTTTTTTATCGTTAGGCGATTCAAGCCAATTTATTTTAGTCTTTTTCAAAAATACCCCTTGACTATAGTGTGATAGAAAAAAAAATTTATTCAAAAAAAATAATTCAATTTTATTTTAAAACTTCGCCAAAATTTGAATTTAAAAAATTGTTCCAAAAGTTTGAATTTAAAAAAAAATCGCGCCAAAAACTCGAAAAAAATTTGGAAAAAAAATACACACAAAAAAATTAATTGCACACAAAAAAAATTAATTAAATTGCACACAAAAAATTACATCATTAAGTAATCAATACACACAAAAAATAATGACGAACCCCCCGCCCCTATATTATTATGCAATGGTTTGTGGGCGCAGAGTGCCACTAACTACCTACTGATAAAATATTTAGTTTTATGGGTTTTTTCAGTTTTCCACGTAATCACATATTATTATTTTTACATTTAAGTTGTTTTTTTGGATCTATTCCAATTCTGTAGTATGCGTTATTAACTTTAAAGACATTCACTAATTTGTCCATATTCAACAGAGTTATGATCTTATCACCAATACCATGCAAGTTACTCTTTCAAAGTGCATTAGAAAAAAGATAAAAAGATTTGTTTGTCCCAGTTAATGGTGTGGAGTACGGCGGGTGTGAAAGAATTTCCCAGTCAAAATCCTTCATATCTTGCTGCGGAACTCTTGGGACAACCTCTGTGTCAAAATTTCAATTTCTAGGTTTTGGAAACAATATTTGCACTTTTCTTTAATTCAAAGGACCTCCATAAACACTGTTGATCTTGCGCGTTGTCCCTTCCGCTTTATTTTTTTGATAAAATGCGTAGAGCATATAACCATTTGTAAATGGGGGATGATTAAGAGATAAAATAATAAAAAAATGATTGAAAAAGTCGCAAGAAACCGATTAAAAATAAATTAAATTACATTTTTTAAAACCAACATTATTTTTTAACCAACATTATTTTTTAACCATCATTATAAATTAAATTACATTTTTTAAAACCAACATTATTTTTTGAATTAATTTAATAAATAAATATTTAGAAATGCATTTGTATATTTTATATAGTATAAAAACAATAATTTCTATATTCATATTCCTCGAACCTTTGAAATAATACGAATTATTAAAATTTCAATTTCTACAATAAAATTTTAAAATTAGAAATTGTCACAGTAATAATAATAATATTAATAATAATAATAATAATAATAATATTAATAATAATAAATATTAATAATAATAATAATAATAATACTAATAATAATATTAATAATAATAATAATAATAATAATAATAATAATAATATTAATAATAATAATAAATATTAATAATAATAATAATAATAATAATAATAATAATAATAATAATAATAATAATAATAATAATAATAATAATAATAATAATAATAATAATAATATTAATAATAATAATATTAATAATAATAAATATTAATAATAATAATAATAATATTAATAATAATAATATTAATAATAATAAATATTAATAATAATAATAATAATAATAATAATATACTTATGGAAATCAAGTGCAAACACATACTTCTCCAATCATAGTAGATTATTCATTTTATATATGTGAATTTGGTAGAAGTATTTTTGTTATCATTTGAAATTTCAATGGCATTTTATAGCTGGCGAATTGCATTTTTCTTATTTAATATATTTTACTTTGTTTGTGATCCCCAGTTAATAGTGAACAGTGAAATTGAATGTGCAATTGAGGCGATGAATTTTCATAAAGTTTGGTTTTATTATGTGCAATCAACGAAACAATGTATTTTCAAAAATATTGCCTTAAAGATTTGCCGCTATGAAATTTGTCCATATGTGAAAAGAAATTTGTTTTTTTGTATGAATTGTGACAAAAATAGTTTAGTTACAGCGTCCAATGATCGGGAAATGACAACAAGCCGAACCCCTCCGAATTCCGAATACATAATATTAAATATATTATCAAAATCCGTTGTATTATACCAGAGTAACTGTTCAATGTTTCATTATCAAAAAACTCAATTCCAAACCGTAAATCTTTTTAATTAAACTTTTTTTAAAGATTTTTCATGTCTTTTTAGAGAGGATCCATAATTTGTAATTTATGCCTTCTTTCAGACTTGCGTAATGAGCTACTTTGCAGACATTTAAGTAAAACAATTAATATTTTTAATAATACTTTTTCATTATAGTAACATAATATTTACCTATCAGATAAGTAATTAATAAAATAAGCCTTTGCTACAAAGTAATTTTTTCAGCAATATAATAGTTACTTTGCCGCAATAGCTTATTTTATTATTACTTTTCTGATATTTTAATTTTTGCTCCTACCAAGGAATCACCGTTTCATAAAATTAACCATTTTAACTTTATTATCAGATAAATGGAATGATTTCTACTTGGTGTAGTTCATTTAGAATTAATTTGAAAATATGCCATTTTATTATTTTGTATTAAAAAATATAGTCATAAAAAGATGTTGACTTCACTATACCAAATCGTAGAGCGCGAAAAATATGTAAAAAAAATTACATGAAAATGTACAAAGGTATTTAATATTTTAGTTTGCATAATACGTAAGGCTTGGTGTATCAGCAGATATTATTCATAATGATTCTCTAATTGTACATGAAAATATCGGCTGATCAAGATAAGCAGTGTTTTTATGAAATAGGTAGCTACAGTTCGGCAGTTACGTCATTTTTAGTCAGAGTCTGCAGAAGAAAAGTATGAAGACATTGAAAGAAATTTATTTTTAAAATTTATTCTCGTAGAAATCTTTGTTGAAACCATATTTGCCTTTATAATAAAAAGCAATCAAAAAATATTTTATGAAAATAATATTTGTAAATATTTCAAAGCAATATAGGTATGTAATTATTACTGGCGAAATTTCTGTTGGAAATTCATAAAAAAAATAAATAAGCAAGAACAAATAAAAGACAAGTTATTAAACTTTTGACTTACATTTAAACAGTAGCAATATTTTATTAAAAAATATAATTTAAATTTTTTTATAAAAATGATAATTACGAAGCACAATTTACTTTACATTTTCATTTTAATTAAAAACAATAAAATTTGTTGAATAAAAGATTAATAAAAAATTTGTTATATTAATTTGCTAATATTTTAATTTTTTGATATTTAATATTTTAATTTATTAATATTTTAAAAACTAACAAATGATAATTTAAATTTTTTACGACAATTATACTTTAATTATAATAATCATTATTAAATAATGTATTTTAAATTCTTAATTTGACAAAATTTTATCAAGTCTTGTGGTGACATGTGACAAAATGTCATTTTTTAAATTATCATTTTTTATTTTATGGATGATTTTGTTTTATTTTCAATTAAATTAAGTTAAATCGGTATTTGAAAGCATTTTGCTTTTTTGGACCCCTTCCATATTTCGTCTAAATCAGTTTTCTCAGCTATGGACACATTGTGACAAACATATTTCTTATTTATTTTCTCAAATAAAAATTCAATATTAATATTTCCGCCAAACATTTATGTCTTTTTTACAAAACATATACTTTCTTTCGAGGGTCATATCAGTAACATAGTGTTTTTCCATTGTTTTAATTGCATACTTTTCCCATAAGTCCTCCTCGATTTTCTAATATTCCACATATTGGATACATAATTGTCCACCATATTTTTCGGGTTGAAACTGGAGTCCTCCATATTCAAAAAATGAGGAATTCTTGATCTAACTTATTAATATTACGACAAATCTAACAAAACATGGAAATATTATATTTTGTAAAAACGCTTCTATAAATATCTAAAAATCCGAAAACTTTTACATATTAAATTTTATATACAAAATAATTTTATATTTTAGATGGAAACGAATATCAGTTCATGTGTACCATTGGCATTGTCATTGAAGAGTATAGCTGTAAAATAGCTATCATCAATTTGGTTTATACCTGAACCGAAATTCTAATAAAAACAATAGATTTTCTGTATGATTTTATTATATTACACTTTATTTTCAGTCTTATGGACATTCACCAAACTGGTTCATTTTTTGCTTATCTCGTCAATTTTACTAGCAGACTTTCTGTTCCTGTGAAGAGGATGGGGGGGGGGTAGATTAACTATACAAAAGTTATGAAATAAAAACTAATAAAATAGTGAAACAATGTAAAATATCAAAACAATACATTATTTAATTTATTATCACATAAATTACCATTTATAATTATTCTATAAACATTATTTATTATTAAAATAAATAAAATTTTTTAAAATTATTTGTAATTTATAAAAATAATTTTAATAAATAATTTTAAAGATAAATTAACACAAAAACAAAATAAAATAATAATAAGCCGCAAGAAGTTTAACAGGAAACTAAATCAACATAACAAGATGAAACAATATGACAAGTAAAGCTACGAAACTAAATATACTTAAAATAGAGAAGGAAATGGATTCAAAAGAACAAAAGATTAGCATAGAAAATTGATTTAAATGGACGTGAGATCCCTCTGGGCAGTAAAAAAACATTAAAATTAAAAATTAAATAAAAAATATCAAACACAAAATAGAAAATCTACAAGTGAGTTAATTTTAAATAAAGTGAATGAAAATAATTCGATATCCATAATGGCGTTGAAAAAATGAGAAAATAATTATTCAATTTAGAAATTAAGAAAATTTGGTAAAAATAAAATCAAGGAAATCACCAAAATACATTTCAAAAAAATTTCAAAATATTAAATTGAATTTTTATAAAGGTCAAATTTTGTTTTAACACACAAGCAAAATCAATTTATAAAAACTGAGTCATAATTCTTGAAACTCAACATTTGACCTGTACTGTGCAGGAAACCAAAATCAGTTCATCAAAATGACGAGCACATTTTCATTTAAAGTGAAATATAACTTGGTTGAAGTAGATCTAACAGTTAAAGAATACTTATCCATTTCACTGATCAGAACGGCTAACGAATCAGGCAGATAGTACTAGAAACATCAGCTGCCGAAACCCTAACCATTTCTGAGTTACCTCCTAAAATGACGCATGGTTACCGACATCCACCAATGAGTAAACTGGGTCATTCAATTTTCCGCATTTTCATCAACTATATTTGGAGTTACAAAGTAGGTTAGATTAATAAAAAAATCAATAACTTACCATGTCAAGAATTAATAAATCTATGAATCATTTTTGGGTTAATTAAATAAAATTTTAAATAAAATTTTTAATTAAAATTTTAATTAAAATTTTTAACTGCAATCAGAATAGTTAATTTAGCTGCCGTATACAATCACGCACCACCAACAGAAATTTCAAATAAATAAAAACATCAATTAAAACATAATTAAAAACCTAACTAAATTAATTAAAAACAAAATTAAATAAAATTAGAAAATGCATACAGAATCAAGCACCAACATAAAGGTAAAAACACAAGCCACCAAAATCTCACAAAAAGAGGTTAAGAAAAGACACAGACAGAAAACTATCGACCAATTGGAATCGCTTGGAGGCCAAAAATATAAAAATGGCTATAGAAGATAGAATACGAGTGCAAAGTAAATAAAAATTGCACCAAAACCAAGAGAAACATAAAAACAATTAAAAATAATAAAAACTACAAAAATGACCGAAATAAGGCTTGAATGTATATATACGGCATTCAGATTCAAAATTTTCAGACTTAATTTAGAGACTTTTACTTTTCAAACTCATACATTTTCTAACTTAGCGACAAATTTTCTATTTCAATCGAATTGTAAATATTTGGTTTAGTTATAATAAATTTCAGTAATTTTTTGTAGTTCTTAAATTATTAATGATAACTTTTTGGATGATCAAGAATTATTTTTATGATATTCGAGAAGTCCCTTTAAATTTATATATTAAGTATATCAATAGAATTTCAAGAATTCGAAAGGGTAGCTTTGTAGGTCACATTAATTCTGCCTGGGTGTAGTGTCTAATAGAAATCTCTCGATCCTTTAACAGTATTTGAAAAGTTCAGGTCCTTGTGGCGTTGAGCTAGCAAGCAGACGGTTGTCATACAAACCGAAGCGCTCGATGGAAACGTCGGCCGGAACGGAAATAACTAAAATATGGGAAGTGCGAATTGAGTTAGTGGAGAAGATTAGTTTGTACATTTGTTAGGAACAATGTGGGCAGAAGGGATAATTTGTTAGGAAGTGAGGTATTTTATCGAAAGTTAAATCTAAAACTGGTGATAACTGTAGTGAACGCGGCGTGTTAGATCCATTATGAGGATCTCATATTTACAACTCTTTTTTGTTTTAACTAATCCCTTTGACAATGTAAGACGTTTCAAACAAATTTCAAAATATTCATTAAATTTTGTGGATGAAAATTTTACAATAAAAAATATACATTAAAAAAATTTCAAAAAAATTTGCACCAAAAAATTCGAGAAAAAAATTGAGTCGAAAAATAATTTCAAATTAAACATACACACACAAAACCTTGATTACATAATGATGTAATCAAGATTAATCACGATTAAAGTAGTGGGATGTGTCACATCCAGCACATGTCACATCCAGCACAACTCCTTCCCCTCCCCCCTGCTGAGAGAAAAATTTTATAAGTCCAAAAGTACAAATTTTTCTGAGACAAAGACAATGACTCATTCAAGGTCATTTAAACAAAAACCATGCCTCACTCAAGGTCATTGGATGGCACATCATAATTTCTCAAGGTCATTTAAACAAAGAGCATGACTCATAATATATATTTTTATTTATTTTTTATTTTTATTTTATATACTTTAATTATTTGTTTTAATCAAGTCAATAATATTATTTATTTATTATTTAATTATATTATTATTATTAAATTTAATTGTTTGTTTTAATCAAGTCAATTATTTTATTTATTTTTAAAATTTATTATTATTAAATTGTTTGTTTGAATGAAGTGAATTAAGTAATTTTTTATTATTATTTTTATTTAATTATTTATTTTATATTATTATTATTATTATAATTATTGTTAATATAATTAATATGATTATTATTATTATTATTACTTATCTTGATTTTTTATATGATTTTTAATATGATTTTAATATGTTTATTATTACTTATTATTAATATTATTATTATTATTATTATTATTATTATTTTTATTAATATTATTATTATTATTAATATTATTATTATTATTATTATTAATATGATTATTAATATTATTCATTAGTATGATTACTTATTAATATTGTTTAATTATATTTATTTTTATTATTATTATAATTGTTATTATTAATATTATTATTTTTATTAATAATATGATTAATAATATGATTAATTAATAGGATTACTTATTTTTATTATTATTATTTTTTATTATTATTATTATTATTATTATTATTATTATTATTTTTATTATTATTATTACTATTATTATTATTTTTTTATTATTATTATTGTCAAGGTCATTGGATGAGTCTTCATATTTTTTCAAGATCATTCATAATTTTACAAGGTCATAGTATTTTTAAACATTTTTTAATATAAATATACTACTTATTTTTATAATTATTGTTTTAAATATTATTATTTTATTATTATTATTATTATTTTTACTATTATTGTTACAAGTTAATATAATTTACTATTTATTTCATAAGTAATGTTTTAATATTTTTTAATTTTAATTTTATTATTATTATAATTTTCTCAAGGTCATAGTATTTTAATCATTTATTAATATAAATTTACTACTTATTTTTATAAGTATTGTTTTAAATATTATTATTTTATTATTATTATTATTTTTACTATTATTATTACAAGTTAATATAATTCACTACTTATTTTTATAAGTAGTGTTTTAATATTTTTTAATTTGAATTTTATCATTATTATTTTCAAGGTCATTGAATGAGTCATAATATTTTTCAAGGTCATTTAAAAGTAGGTCAAGGTCATAGTATTTTTAAACATTTTTAATTTTAATATACTACTTATTTTTTATAAGTAGTGTTTTAATGTTTTTTAATTTTTATTTTATTATTATTATTATTATTTTTATTATTATAACTATTATTATCACTAAAATTATGATTACAAGTTTTTATTATTATAATTTTCATTATTATTTTATATAAAGTATATAAAATTAATATTGAATAGAAAAAGTTTGTTCAATTGTGGTTCATAGTATACAGGGATAGAACAATTGTAAATGTTTGTAATCATTAAATCATTTTAATCATTAAATGGCACAAAGGATTTTTAAATATATGTATGCTTTTTACCAACTACTCTTTATTAAAGACATGTGTTTACTTGGTATTTAGTAATTATTGGTTTACATAATGTTATAACTTTTAATCACATAGGGTTAAAAGTTATATTTCATCTTTTAGGGTTAAAAGTTATCTTTCGTTATTTAGGGTTAAAATTCTTAACCTTTTAAATAACTTTATAACGAACCATGTAATAGTTTATCCATAAATTTATCGAAAAGTATTATAATATACATAGTTTGAATCATAAATTATTGAAATATTTAATAGGTATCACCTGATGAATTTTTTAATGGTTATTTAATCAGTTTTGGCTACATAAAGCTTTAATGTCCGAAATTATCGGTTACTTTCATTTGTAAACCCAGTGACTTATTTTCATAAAAACACAACGAATTTAGTTGATGGTATCGCTAATAATTTATAGAGTCGAATGAACTTGTAAATTAGTATCCTACTAACAACGTGAATTATTATCAAAATATTGAATTTTCATTAGAAACAGTATATTTGCTATAAATTTATAGAATTTGGTTAAGTATTTACATGTAAATAATCCTATTAATTATTTTCATAAACTAATCCAATGTTTAAATCCTATCTTGAATGAGTTATTTTCAAAATTCTTACATCAGTGGTGTCGGTAATAATTCGTTGAGTCGTGGGTTCAACTCCTATCGTGGGCGAATTATTTTTTATTTTAATAATTAAATTTTTTAATAGAAAATAAATATATATATTTTATTTGGTGTAAATTTAAAATTTTATAGAAATTGGTAAAGTAAATCTTGTATAATTTTTTATATTTAGTTGAAATTTTAAACTTGTTGAATAATTTTCTTAAAATATTGTAAATCCAGTGATAAAATTTAAGTTTTGAGTGACTTGATTTTAATTAAATAAACTATCAATATAGTGCTTTTAAACTTAAATTTTCATGAAAATTATTAAAGTTTTATGATTATTTTGATAAAATTGTTATGTAATATACTACTAACAAAATAGTCAGTAAGCTAAATAATTTAGAATTGAACATTTATTTTTAAGACGAGTTTGATCTTAATTTATTATGTTTAATGATTATTTTATAATTTTTTATGTAATAATATAATTAACAATTGAAAATTTCATGTAAATATAATTTTTTAATATATTACATGTAAGTAACATGAATCAATGAGGTAAACGAAACTCATACGTTTATATGAAGTAAAAAGTATAATAATAATACCAATAGTACTAGTGAGTGATTTTGTTGAGTCTACGACTTAGTCGTAGACTTAGTCGTAGACGTAGTTGTAGGCGTGTTGGGCGCGGATCGGTGCGGATGGGTACTGATCGGTACTGATCGGTACTGCTCGGTACTGCTCGGTGCGGATCGGTACTGATCGGTACTGATCGGTGTGGATCGGTGTGGATCGTTGGTTGGTATGTGTGTGTAATGTTTAAGATTGTAGGTGTGTGGAAGGTTCTAGAATGTAGGTGTGTGGAAGTTGGTAGGTGTGTGGAAGTTGGTAGATGTGTGGAAGGTTCTAGAAGGTAGGTGTGTGGAAGTTGGTAGGTGTGTGGAAGGTTCTAGAAGGTAGGTGTGTGGAAGGTTCTAGAAGGTAGGTGTGTTGGTCCACAACTACGTGACATAATAACAGTTAGGTAACTAGTCTCCGAGTAGTGACTCAATAAGTGTGACCAGTGACATAATAAGTGTGCACTGACCAGTGACATAATAAGTGTGCACTGACCAGTGGTCAAGTGATGTAATCATGAGGTCACTGACCAAAGGTCAATTACCAGGTAGCAAATAGTGGACAAAGGTCAATCTCCAGGTAGCAACAGCGCGTGCAGAGGTCAAATGTTACGTAATAATTACGTAAGCTAGTGGGGGGGGTTGTATCTGACGGGCTCACATCCTACTACTTTTATGGTTTTTTTTTTCTCATCATTATTACCATTATTATTAATATTATGATTTAAAAATAATTTTTGTTATTAATAACTTATTGGTTTATTTCGCTCGCAGCATGGTAAAAAGTTAATCTCCCCCGCACCGACCGACTCATGATATCACTTTGTTTACTCAGCCTGATAAGGTATCTGCGATGAACATTAATATTCCGAATGAATTTTTACTTATCCTGCGGTTTTTGACGTAGCCGATACTGATAGGCTCTATAATTAATTACCCTGTGGTTTCTTAACGTAGCCCGTGCTGATAAGCTTTCTAATTAATTACCCTTTGGTTTGTTAACGTAGCCTGTACTGATAAGCGTTCTATATAAGTGTCTGCTTTACCACTTTTCGTTAGTTTTGTCTTGCCAATCTTGAAGTAAGCATTTTATATTTTATTTTTATTTTTCATATTTTTTTTGAATTTTAGTAACGCCATCCCTCAATTACTATGGACGTAAGTGATTACTTGTCTTTTGTTATTTTTTTGTTTTTGTGATTCTTTTTACCATGCTGTCCTCAACTACCCTCATAGTAACCGAACACTTGCAATCGCTGTCCAGGGTAGCCAAACCCCGGTGATTGCAAGTGCTCGTGTTGCTTATTAAATTAACTTATTGATGCTTATTAAATTTACTTATTTACTGTTTAATTTTAGTTCGTTAATTTGTTTATGCAACTACCTATACCACACTCATGTGTTGAGTCATATATTTTTGATTTTCTGATTTTGTATTTATACTAAAAGCAAACCTCTAATTACAGCTACTCGTATTTTTCTGACAATTTTAGCCGTATTTATACTTATTAATTTATTACGTAATTCTTAAAATCAATTACTTCCCTGCACTAATTATTTGTCGAGGGCGCCATGGTACGGAGTTTTACACAGTATTTATTTCATTTTTCTTTTCAACCCTTACTATTTTAGGCTGTCCCAGAACCTAAGTTTGAGCATCTCGATGTTATGCAATGGTTATTTGACTGCCATACTACCAGGTTTTTTTAATTTCTTTTTCAGGGTCCCTTTGCCACCGCGCCGAAAGGGATTGAAACGTACCTTTGCCTGTGTTGATACAGGCAGTAGGTTTGAAAGACGCCCGCCTTGCAATGTACGCAGGGAATGGGACTGTGGCATCCAAAGTCCCATTCTGTTGGACTCTGATGACGAATAAAAACGAATAAAACTTTGAATAAATGTTCAGCATACCTTTGTTTTTAATTTATGCCAGAAAGTGTGGGGTAATTGTGTCCCTCTTCGCGATTAGTCTTTGTTACTACTAATGTAAAATTATTCCTTACTTATTTATAATTTTGTTCTCTCGCCCCAGTAGGTTACCCATTGTTATATAGTTATGCTAATTCATTCATTACTACTCAGCCCTTTAATATTATTTATTTCTAATGTTCATTTAAGGTATCATTTCATTATTTGCAACATTTATTTGAGTTATTCTATTTGCTTTTGTTCATTATTTTATCTATTATTCATTTATTTAATTTATCACTTTTTTAATTATTTATTTATATCAATTTGTCTATTCATTTGATTATTTACTTGGTAATTTACTTATTTTTTTATTTAAACTATTATTTATCACTGCCAATTATTTCTTTATATCAATTTGTTTATTTATTTGATTATTTGTTAATTTACTTATATTTATTTACTATTATTTTTTTTTCTCGAGGACGAAAAAACACTAACTGGGTCCGTTTAAATAATTTATTTTTTTTAGTCTAATTGATTTATCTCACCATCGTCTTCCGATTCCTCTATTTCTTCTACTCTCATTCGAAACATCGCGAAATCGGCCTCGTGTTGAAACAATAAGATTTCCAAACGGTCCAACCGCCTTTTCAGACGGAAGTTTTCTTCCTCCAAATCTGTTATTCTGCCCTGCATGCTACGAAACTTTTGCTTTAGCTCTTGCGTACTTGTTTTACACTCTTTGCATGACATCTCCGAGGCTTCTTGCATTCTCTGAAATTAAATGATAGTAATTTTTTTTTGTATCACTCTTTATTCGCAAAGCATCAACACCTCGCTTCGAATCTCAAACAAATTACACCGTTCATCCTATGGTACTTATAAAACATGCACATTGTTAATATAAATGTAATATATTTTTATACTCTATTCATGCAGATCACAATTTATAGTCTTGTCTCATTATATGAATATGATGGTGGTTGAAGGATAGTTAGTTGTCTCTCCTTTACACATATCAAAATGGTGATGATTATGAATGTTATTGATAAGATGAGAAAACCTGTTATTAAAATGTAAATGAGATATTCACAATAGTTGACTGTCAAATCCGAATTTATCATCATTAGTTTATTTGAGTTAGGTTTTGTCGTCTCTTGGGTCGGTAATTGGAAAGGTGATGTGGTTGTATCTGATTTTCGTTTCGATTCATTGATTGTCTTGACTTCCACGAAAACTGTTTGCCATCCGCCTGGTTCGGTTATCCATCGCTGATATTTAACTGTTAATTCCCATGCCGTCTCTAAATCAGAAGTGTAAAGTGTAAAAAAATGATTACCGGCATCTAATATAGTCAGGGTTTTTTGTTTGTAGATAATAACAACTCTTTCATCATTTCCTGATTTTCTAAATATCGTTACCGGTCCATTTCCAACACTCAGGGTTATACGATTTGACTCGTCTCTGAGATAGATAGACTGGGTCTCACTCTTAAATCGTGACCATTGGTTTCTCACTACCGTTCCATTTTCGAGGCATATGTTCTCGTAGTAGTTTGCATTAACTGAATAATTTTGATTCATTTTCAATTTCTCGTAGCGGATAACTGATTTTCGCGAGTTAAGGGTGTCGACATTTAACCCTTGAAATGTGATTCGCACTTTCACCAAGTCCACTGGCTTCCAATATATATTGATTCCATTTATCTCTGGTTCTATTTCGATCAAGTTTCGCATCTCTTTTGTGTGCACTTCTATCGGAATTTGCGTGTACCACTTTGACATGTTCTGTCTCAACAGCCATTGGTATTTGAAATTTGGCTTTAACTTTCGTACCGCAAATATATCTTTATCATAATTCAGTTCTACCACTGGTGCCGTATTGTCTAGTAAATCAATAATTTCTATTTGGTCTGCGATCTCGCATTTACAGCTCCATACTATATTTGTTAGAGTGGAATATATATGTATTTTCTCCATTCCTCGGATTTTGCTTACCGCATATGGTAAGTCAATCTTTTTGCCGCTCGTAACTGTTACTAACATCAGCATTATTGCTACATATAATATCTTATTGAGGTAGCTGACTGGTGTTGGATTTTTCGTGAATTTCTGTTTCAATTTTGTTTGACCCGTTACTTTATTCTGCTTGGACCTTAAGGGGTATCTAGATTCATCTTCCTCTGGCACTAGTTTACATCGATTTGCATGCACAATCATCGGGTTAGCCTTTTTACTCCTGAATGGTAATAACTTCAAATTGGTTTCGGTGGTGTCGCACACTTTGTAGGGTCCTTTAAATGGTCTTTGCAATTTAGGCGATAAACCTTTGAGAGGTTCCGGCCTGTTCAGATACACTAGATCTCCAATCTTTATGCCATGCGCATGTGCTTTTTTATCGTAGGTTTCTTTATATTTCTCTTGGTTATGCTTTATTGTCAAACCGGTTTTAGTCCATACTGACTGCATTTTTTCTTGCATCAATGCTTTATAATCGGGTATCTCCATATATTGAGAAATTGGTGGTTGGAATTTGAGATCAATCGGCATATTATTTTTCCTTAAATACATCAAGTAAAAAGGGGTCTCTCCTGTACTTTGATTTACTGCATTTCTGTAGGCAAATAGACACGGCTTTATGAAGTCGTCCCAATCTTTCTGTTTTCGATTCACATATGACGAGATCATATTTATCAGTGTCCCATTAAATCGTTCCACTAATCCATCAGTTTGTGGATGATATGGTGACGTATTCAATTTCCAAATTCCAAATAGGTCTGTGATTGATTTGAACATTTCGCTTTGAAAGTTCTTTCCTTGATCAGTTAACAATTTCTTTGGAGTACCATAGCGAAATATTATGTTTTCCACAAATATTCTAGCAATCGTGTCTGCTTTTTGGTTTGGAATAGCGTATGCTTCTGGCCATTTGGTAAAATAGTCACAAAAAACAACAATGTATTTGTTTCCTTTTGTTGTTTCCGGTAATGGTCCCAGAATATCCATTGCCGTCATCTCCATTGGTGCTGCGGGTACTGGCATCGGTTTTAATGGTACTTTAATCTTTTTACCAGTATTTCTGCGGGTGATGCATACTTTGCAACTGTTACACCAATTTTTCACGTCTTGTTCCATTGTTGGCCAAAAGTATTTCAATTTTAATCTCGATAGCGTCTTGCGCGTTGACAAATGACCTCCCAACGCTCCATCATGATACTGCATCAGTAATGCGTCTCTGTGCTTGGCTGGTATAATAATTAATGCTTCCCCATTTTTCCAAAATTTAAGTATTCCATTATGAATTACATATTTGCTGTTTGCATCTGTAAGTCGTTTCCAGTCTTGTTCTTTTCTTATTTTGACCGCTTGTTCCATAAATTGTTTTAATTCACTATCGTTTTCCTGATCATTTTGAAGTTCAGACATATTATTAACAGCTTTGATTGCAACGAATATAGTACCTTCCACTTTTTCAGGTGTCCCCTCACTATTATTTTCTGGGATTCTTGACATTGCATCTGCGTTCGCGTTAGCTTTACCTGTCCGATATTTAATCTCAAAGTCGTATTCTTGGAGGGCAATCGACCATCGTATTAATTTACTGGCTGAATCTCTGTGTTTCATTAACCACTGTAATGGATTATGATCTGTATAAACAGTAAATTTTCTGCCCAATAAATATTGTCTAAAAGTAGTAATTCCATACACTAACGCTAACGTTTCCTTTTCAATCGTTGAGTAGTTTTTCTCGTGAGGCCTCAGTGATCGGCTTGCATAGGCTATTACGTGGTCCTTTTCACCTTCAAATTTTTGTCCTAACACCGCACCCAATGCAACGTTGCTTGCATCCGTCATCAAGATAAATTGTTTTGTAAAATCTGGACATCTTAATATAGGAGTTGTTACTAATTTCTCTTTTAATGTATTGAAAGCGTTTTGTTGCATTTGTCCCCAAATAAACTTATTGTTTTTCTTTAGTAACGTATTCAATGGTTGTGCGATGTGAGAGAAATCTTTTATAAATTTTCTGTAATAGCTCGCCAAACCTAAAAATTGTCTAACCTCATCGGCATCTTTTGGTACTGGGTACTCTTCCACCTTTTTGATGTTATCTGGATTAGTTTGTAACCCTCGCCGTGATATTATATGTCCTACATAAATCACTTCTGCTTTGCCCCATTCACATTTCGATGGTTTGATTTTTAATTTTGCACTTTTGAGCCGTTTAAATACAGTTTCTACATCTTTCAAGTGTTCTTCGAAATCATTTGAAAATATTATTATATCGTCGATATATACCAATGCATGTCGAATACCTCGTAACACATAATTCATTCCTCGTTGGAATGTAGCTGGGGCTCCTGTTAATCCAAATGGTAACACATTGAACTCATACAGTCCTTTGCCATCCGAGAACGCCGTCTTTCCTCTATCTTCCTCTTTTACCCTAAATTGATTGTACCCTTTGTTTAAATCAATAACTGTGAAATATCGTGCCTCTCCCATTTGATCGAACATTTCTTGGGGTACCGGAATTGGATAAGTGTCTTTCCTCGTAACTTGATTTAGCTTCCGATAATCTACGCAAAATCGTAAGTCTCCATCTTTTTTCTTAACTATCACTATTGATGAGGAGAATGGTGACGCACTATCTCGAATTATTCCAAATTCCTTCATTGCTGTAATCTGTCTATCACTTTCATCTTGATGAACGTAGGGGATTCTGTATGGCTTTATTTTTATTGGAGTTTCGTCTAATAACGGTATTTCATGCTCAATTACATTGGTTAGACCTAAATCATATTCGTGTTTGGCAAAGATATCTCGGTATTTTCTCAGCAGTTTTGTGAATTCCTTTTTCTGCATCTCATTTAAATCATTGCTTACCACTTCAGGCTCCTTGTACACCTTGACGTTTCTTGGTATTTTACAATTTGTTTCAACAGACATTTTCGATAATTTTCCCAATTTTGTTTTTGGGTGTAGCTGAACCGGTTTCTTACTGCTATTCGTTATATGGACTGGTACTATCTGATTTTCCACTTTGACAACTTCGTCACATATCGGTAAATCATATTTTTCGACTAGCGTTTGATTTGGTTCGAATATAAAATCACCATTATCCACACTCATGGTATTTGCACAATATACCATCTCCGATTGTGGTGGTATTGTCAATGTCTGATTCACAAACACTTCACCTGCCCTGTGAATTATTTTTCCTGTTTCTCCTGCTATCAAATTACCTGTCTTTAAATCAAGTGAGACTCCGTCCAGCTGCTCTAATATATCCATACCGATCAGACATCGTACTGGGCTTCCCTTCATTATGAGCGCATTGTGCGCTATTATTCGGTCTCCAATATGGAATATGACGTTAAGTTGTCCAATTATGTTTAATTCATTTTTTGATAATGACCTCACTATTTCGTCGGTAGGCTTTATTTGCATTTTCTCCTTCACGTTTAATACATTTTCCGATATTATTGTGTGACTAGATCCCGAATCAACCAAAGCTTCTACTTTATGTTTGTTCATTTGTATAAATATTCGGGGTTGCTTTCCTCTTTTTGTTAATGTCATCATTGAGTAGTTGCATGGTAAGCCTAACATATTCTTTCTCTCGATCTCTGCGCTAGAAGGCTCGATTCTCTCTCCTACCATTCCTTCACATTGTAATGCGATATTTTCTACTGGTTTCATCTCTCGTAATCGATCAACTGGATATACTGGTGCTGGTTGCATAAACGATTTTGGTATACACAATTTTGTAAACGTGTCTACGCTACTCGCATTTAACAGTGGCTCTTTTAAGATTTGATAGGTTCTCAACGCTTCTTTATTCATTCCACTTAGTTCTTGATTGTCAACATATAACGGTGCACTATCACCCTCGTTGTCATTGTCATTATTCTCGTCCCTTGAAGGGGTTGTACTAGCGTAGCTCACCTTTTTCTTCTTTAATATTCGCGCTTTGAGTATCTCCAACTCCTGATATTGATGATGAGTAATGAAGAATCTAGCCAATAATGGTATGCGACCAATTACTAATTTCCACGACCAACCTGTGATCGCGTATAATCTGTGTGTTGATAGGACCTGCGATATTATTACTTTGATTACAACACATATTACATAAATTCCAATCAATCCGGCACACGCTTGTCCAATGAACATAAACTTTCCCCAGATCTTTTTCATTGTATTATACGTCGCTTTCTTGTAATGATCTGGAGTTAACAAATACTCGTAATTTACCTTCCCACTTCCGCTTGGGAGAATTGTATCTACCATCTCCATTATTACTCTTTCTTTCTTTGATGGAAATAACAAGTTTCTGCGGGCTTCCTCAATGTCTTCGTTCGAGTAAATTCCACTTTGCGATAATTTCTCTAATGACGTAAAATTTACCAGATATTGTAATTCTGTCAATTCTAAGTTTTCCGGTGTCTTTACTTCTCGATGATCTGGTAATGCAATCCAAGATTCTGGTGTTAGTCTGTATAGTGGTGCCAACAATCTATTACACTGTAATACTTTCGGTTTCACGTCCTCTTCCAGTAAGATTCGTGTTACAGGCTCCATAAATCGCAACTTTCCATTTAAATTCACTGGTAACTCGTTGGTGCATTGGTCATACTTTGTCAGTTTAACTGGTACCGCTTTACATTTATAGCTATATAGTGCTTCACCGAAAATTCTGGCAAACACCCCATTTTCTGCAATTAACATTGGTGCTACCAAATTAGGATTGGTTATAGCCATTGCCATCCGATTTCGGAGTATTTCTTTGTTGAGATTGCAATCATTTATAATAACTTCTCGGTACACATTTTCAACAGTATTTTGACCAAAGTGAAATAAATAATCTATTTTGTTATTAAAGTAATTTGTCAACTTGATATCTCCGGCATGTATGTTTGTTTGGGCTTCTATAATCATTTTCTGAGATACATATATACCTTTATAATTTGTCTCATAGACATTTTGTCCACACTTTGTTTTAGTTTCTTTTCTCAGGAATCGCATCCCGTCTTCCTCTGAGGTTGACATTAACACTGTTGGAGTATCTTTCATCCGTAGAGGTGTGATTCTTGTTGTTGTACTCGTTGCTGGATCCATTCTTATTTTCTCGGGCTTTTCCCTGATCTGTTCTCCCGTTATTTCTTTAAAACTCATTGACTTCAATTGCACTAAATTGCACTTTTTGGTATCGACATCGTACACCAAAATTGATTCTCCTGTCTGACAGCTAGATTGTTTCATGTTGCAGAATGGATGTGTTTGTAGTTTACCAGTATCATCATCAAATGATCCATCAAATTCTCTTAATTCTGACATGTACTCTTCTACAACCACGGCTTTGTCAATTATAGCATCGTCTACTTTGTATGTCTCTCCTTGGCAATCACCATTCGACTTTATTATCCCCTCGCACGGTTACAGTCTCACGGATTTTGTGGTTAAGCTTTGCTTGTAGTTTTAATCTGCATTAATTTTCAACTGTCCTGTTTGAAAGGCTGCCAAACAATTCTCCGGAATTATTTCTATCGGTCTAGGTATCGATTGCATTTTCACCATCGATGAGTGGCTCCATTTTCCACAATAAAATACAAAAGTAGTTCGTTTCACTGTACACTCTCTCACCTTTGATCTTCGAAACCCCCGATTCTTGATATACATGATATTTTACTGGATTTGTCACTTTAAATTTTACTGGATATGCATCCGAACACTCTGCTACGTTTACCAACGAGTATACTCTTCCCATTTCGGTTTGGGAGCAGTCATATGCCACCAATGAATTCGTCGTATTTATTATTCCCAATAACATAATAATAGAAATCATCAACCATGGAAATGCAAGTTTTCCCTTTTTCCTCACTATCTCTGTTTTTGGGCTCTCAGCCTTTTGTATTAACTCTTCCCATCCGCCATTGTTTGCGATCCACTTCATCAAATATTTATTCGTCATTTCAGTAGCTTTCTTTATCAATGATTTTGAATTGTCACTTTCCAGATAACCATAAGTACCAATCTCCAATATTATATAGGCTAGCACTGTCAATATTACATCTCGATCTAACTCAGTTCGTGTTAAGTCCTCAATTACTGCTTCCTCACAAAATTCCTTTTCTTCATAATTTCTTTTAATTATCGACGGTAATCTCCTCTTTAATTCCGTTGCCAATCTTTTTACAACTCTTTTCTCCCCTCCGAAATATCATCTTCTGTTTCAGTTTCATCTAACAAATACAATTCCGTTACTAAACTTTTTAATATTCGCTCAGTTTCGCTTGATTCATCTAAACGCTCAGTTTCGCTTGATTCCTCTAAACTCAAAGATTCAATTTCCGCATCATTCTGTTTTATCCCACATATCGCAATGTCATTTTTCGTCTCAACAAAGTTCTCTTCACTTTTCATCTCATCTATGCTCGGTAGTATCCTATTATCGGTGCTCCTTTCCTCAACATCCCTTGTAACTTCATTTTCTGATCTCATTTCCTCATTTTCCATTGTTTCTAATCTCTGCAATTCATTAATTTCTTGATCAATTTCTCCTGGGTCATCTACAACTTCAGTTTTAATCTCTACATTATCATTGTCCACTTCCTCATACAGAGGCCAAAACGGTACTATTACTGCATCTTCTTCCATTTCACCACTTTGTTTTGTTGCGTACATATTATTAATACAATTTGGGTTACATCCGTAGTTTAACAAATATTCGTCATCATCCAATTCTCGTCCTTTGAACGTCAACACGATAATTCCGTCATTACCTAATATCTCCGCTGATTTTTGTCGTATTTTCTTTGCTTTTACACTCCAATGTTCCTGATAATATTCAATCCTTTGATCCGCAATATTTAACGCTATTATCAAAGACTTCGCACTATCGTCTGCCGCCTCATAATCATGTCCTAGTTTTCGAATTACCTCTTTTAACTTTGCCTGATAACTCGTCGGTTTATTCGTATACGGTACGATGCATTCAAACAACCCTTCTTTCATGTCTCGATCCATTTCGATGCTCATTATGAAGTCGATACTCGCATTAATTTTATCTCTATTCCCTGCATACAGGGTATCCTGTAAATCTGCTAGAATCTTTTCCCAATTTTGTCTGTCTGAATTCGAAGTATTAACAGTATTAACAACTTTTACTTTATTTTTCCAGCCTGGTATCAGACCGCAATCTACTAAGTACTCCTCGTCTTCCAGACATCGATTCTCAAATTTTAGTTGCACTTGCCATCCACTGTATTGACGCAGTATTCGCTCCTTTAGGTCTTTGATTTGTCCGTAGGCCTTTACACGGAATTGGCACTTCACATTATCAAGTCCCGTCGTTTCCACTATGATATCATCTAAATCCCTTCTTGACCGCAAAGCCTTGCCAAACTTTTGCATTTGCTTAAGTATCTCATCATCTCTGTTTCCTTTGAATAACTTTGCACATAAATTTATGGCTCTCTTTAGTTCGCTTTGGGTTAGTGACATCACACTGAGTTCTGCGATCCATCGTTTCAACTGGGAGTTGTCAGTTTCCATTTTCTCAAGCAATTTTTCAACTCGGGCTAACAGTGCAGTCGGATTCTCATCTGATGCGATCTTTCGCACTTTCGGGCAGGTTTTCCCTCACCTTCTGACACGGTTCCACTTATCATATGAGATTCAGTTTCTTCATCTGATTCGAATTTAGCCACTAGTTTGTTCAGCTTCTGTCGCATTTCTCGAAATTCCTTTTCCATTTTGTCTTGAAATTCCTCTCTCTGAGCATATGTCATGTTACTGGTGTTCGGCATATCTTCTTGGAATCTGATTGATTTCTTTAAAATAGGTCTGCTGAATCTCTCTGAGTTCCTTGGGCATGATCGCGCCATGTGGCCGTATCCCTTGCACGAATGACATTGTATCTGTCCATTTGTATTCACTTTGTCCCTTTGTGGTGAAGGTGACGCTGACGATGATCTTGATCTGGTAAAACAGTTTCTGCTAATATGCCCTTTCTTTCCGCATCGATAGCATTCGACATCACTGCTGATCCTTTTGTTTTCTGTGAATCTCTTGTTAGGGCTGGGATTTTTCCCATATTTGAACCAACATTGATTTGAGTAGTGTCCAGACTTTTTGCAATGTTCGCATTGAGGATTATTTACCTGTCCATTTGATTGTACACTCATCGCTGATCTACCGGCTTGAAATCTCGTATTTGGTCTTAAAATTGGACTACTGATTTGATTTATTTTCTTTTCATCCATGGTGCTCTCACAGGCGTAATTGACCGCTCACGTCTCTCCACATTAACTCCAAAAGCATCTGATCTTTTTGCACTTTTTAAATTCAGCTCTATCTTCATGGCTTTCTTCACGAGCTCATCGAAATTGGAAAAATCCACATAACATAGGGCCTTTTTGATTTCGGAGTGGACTCCGGTTATAAACTGATCTTCTAACAGCTCTTTAACCTGCTTGGCCATATCTACTTGATCGGGTTTGACTTCGAAGGCTTTATCTGCTAAAGTGGTCAGATGATAAGCAAACTCACTGACCGATTCATCTGGACCTTGAACTCGATTATAAAATTTCTGTCGCATGATTCTTTTGATATCTCCACCAACCAGTTTCAGTGCCATTGCATCCTTCAATTTTGTCCAATCATTGCCAACATTTCGTTTGTCGACTTGCTGCCAGGCTTCTCTTGCCGCACCCTTCAGATAGAGTGGGAATCTCTGAACCATAATGGCTTGTGTCCATCCGTATGCTGAGGCGTACATATAATAATCTCCCATGAAATCTGCAAATTCAACAGGGTCTCCCCCATATTGATTGACGGGTAATTTCTGACAACTTGCGAAATCAATCATCTCTCTATTGAGAGGCATAACAGCATTATCATTTGCCATTTGGACTTGTTTCTGACTTCTGAGGTTGTATCGGTTCACTTTGAGCTAAACTTCAAGCGTTAAACAATAATTTAAAATTACTTTTCAACTTCTTTTAAATCTCCCAATAATAATAGCCTTTTATAATCTCGTTAACACTATTTTCAAACTTCTAAGCCGACTTTCACTCACGTCAGTACTAATTCTTTTTATAATTCCTTTTTCACTAGCTTCCAATAATTTCCCTCCGACTTTCAATCACGTCGGTATTATTTTTTTCAATAATTATTTTTTCACTAACTTTCAATAATTTTCCGCCGACTTTCAATCACGTCGGGCTCACCAGAATATATGTTGGGTTTTGGATTATTTCAAGTCGGTTCTCTCTGACTCCCGGTGTTCTTTAAATTAAAACAATGAACGACCCAACGTATATTGAAACAACAGGTTCACAATTTATTATCACGCTACAATGACCAATCAAAGTTTATACGATTCTCGGCTCGGCGTTGATGCTTTGCAAACAAACAATATTCACCTTTTGATCCTTTAGTTCTGTTGACTCTCGTTTTCCTCGGTTTCTGTTTGGTTTGATCCCTTTTCGCCTTTCCGTATTCTTAATTCTATTTCTTCTTTTCCCTACTTCCCTAATTCGTTTACCACTTTTCCTACAGTCTGATTCTTCGAACCCTAGCTGAGGCAGAATGCCGATTTTCTCTGATTTTCCCTTTGCTTATATACTCCTCGAAATCAGGATGACAAATGGTTATTGCCGAGCCAATCTTTCGTTTGACATTTTCTCCTACGTGTTTGCTTCGGCTGTCATCCATAATGGTCCAACGAATCCAGATAATTAATGGCCCTACCGGTCTTCCTACGCGCGCTATCTTCTCCTTACTCTTTTCCCATTAATCATTGTGTCAATCTAATGGGCCCAAATCTTCCTTTTGTTTGCCTTTCTTCTTGTTTACCCAGCTCGGGTTTCCTTCATCTCTCGGGTTCTCCATTGGCTCGGGTTTCCCATTAGCTCGGGTTTTCCATTAGCCAATTAATTAATTAATTAACGTTTTCTGTTTTCATACATTTGAATGTTTTTCAACCCTTTCTAACCCTTTTCTGATAAATCCCTAACCGTCATCTTGTTGACCATTAGCTAATCTATAACTGTCCCGTTTTTCCCATTCGATTTCGATGATTTTTCCATTTATTGATTTTTCTCGGATTTCCGGATTCTCGCCTTTCGTAATTGCTTTTTGCATTTTCTAATACTGTTTCCATCGCACTTTCCTTTACTATTAATTCTGTGCACGATCCCGCTTTTATTTGCCTTTTTTCTTCGCTTACTTTCCATTTGAATTATTATCCTAAATTTTATTTAAATTTTTAATTTTAATTTACAGACCTCAACATTATTATTATTATTATTATTATTATTATTATTATTTTTATTTTTATTATTATTATTATTTTTATTATTATTCAAAAATTTTTAGCAGCGTTGCGCCCTTATTTTACGGTTTCGTGATAAATATTTTAATTATTTCCGAAAATTTGCGCAGCGTTCCGCCCTATATTTTACGTCTTAATTCAACATAATTTATTTAGTTCTTATATATTATTTAAAATATTCCTTTTCATGATTTTGGTCGTTAGGATTAATCTTTTTCCGATGGCTATTCATTTTAACTATTGCAACGATCTCGCAATTTTCCCCGCTACCCTTTTCCTCTCTTTGTCCTTATGATCTAGTTGCGTTCATATTATATTTAATGAGTGTCCACTGGACTACTCGGTGTTAGTGATTTTGAGCCGATTGTTGTTAAAACTTTTATGTCGATTTTATCGAAATTGAGTGCAAGAAAGTTGAGTCAAAAGACCCACCCTCGAGCTACCTTCTTTCGCTATTTTGTTTTATGATTTGACGTTTGGGTTCTTGGGTTACGCACGCCAAAACCTTCACAGGCACGAACCATTGGCGGATGAACCGCACTTACACAGTTTGATAGGGTGTTTGATTTTACTGCCTTGCAATGTGTTTTGGTTGTGGGCCGAAAAAAAAATAAATAAATTTTACCATATAAGTTGGATAAAAGCTTTGATACATAACACTGTTTATTCGGTATGCTATATTTCACATAGTAATAGGAAGTTCATTGGCATAAACATTGTTCACTCGCTTCATCACAAGGCATTTAATCAAATTGATCAATAAATTCATAGAGCATTCATTCATATACCTTCATTTTAAGACATACGACTATGCACACTAACTGAAAGTTGTCGTGTTCAGACAAAACACTTACCAGTGTTAATTGTCTGAATGCACGGCTCACAGTTGCAACGCACACTAACCAAAATAAGACTGTTCAAATTAAGTTTGCAAAAAAAGTTTTTTTTGTCAAAACACATCAGTATATATACCTATAATTTGACCTTAACTTGCGTGTTATCTTTATTGCGGTAAAACAAAATTTGACCTTGAAATTATTTGTGTTATCTAAATTAAATTTTTTTTATTTTCTTAATTTAAATTGGCAATTTATTTTTTAAAATTTTTGCTGCGTACTTATAGAGAAGAACTTTATGTGGGTTTCAAGGGAATGGCTACAAACCCCATACAGTACGCGCATAACAATTATTACCACTAGGCACCCATCACAAGTAACGTTGGTACTGTGCACTAATGGGTGGAAGATTAGCAAAAGGTGAGCCCCTCTACAAGAACTGCTAATGCCCTAACACTCCTTGGGTTCACGGACTACCGTAGAAGGTTTATTGTCTTACTCGTTAAGGTCCCCTTCTAATACTACTTTCAATGGCCTTAAAACAATGTGAATTTATGGAAAGAAACTAATTTAATACATTTATTCATAATTAAAGCTAAGGTATAAGTAAATAATCACGAAGGTGTAATAGGTTTTTAGTATAGGACAGCTAATATAAAAAATGCTAGCAAACTGCCACAACAGCCGGGCTTCCTTGAGTTTTCTGATTCGGGCTCTCTCGTGTTTGCCCAGTCACGGTTTAGCACTTGGCGGTCGCTTCTGAGTCGGCTCGTCTATTGCGAGAGACGGCTCTGGAGGAGGTGCCGAGGTAGAGGCCCTTTCTTCGTTTGAATCATATCAATTGCCGGAAACAGTTCCGTTTCGGAATACGAGGGTTTGGTGGTGAGATCTATGTGGATTTGGAGTTTGGTCTCCAAGGCTGCTATGGTGCAGGCCTGTTGACGAATTTTTACCTTGAGGGATCGAGATAGGGTCATTTCCTCTTCAAACAACTTCTTGACTTGGGCAAGTTGTTGGTGAAGCTTCTTAGCTTTATCTGGCCGGATCGACGTCGCCTCCATACATCGCATACACCGCACGAGGGACTCCGCCCGCTGGGACTGGCTCATCGCCTCTTTGTGATACTTGGCGACGTCCCTTCTAAATTTCTAAAGACCGGCGTGGTGATTATTCATTAAAACGAAAGATAAGGTTTAACTACTAATCGGGTAGACATGTGCAAAATGATATTATTAAAATCAAGGGTTATAGGTTAATACGGCAAATTTTTCCCAGGGTTAACGCGCTACGGGTCATCTATCAAATCACCCGGGGTGATCCTATGCATTGTTTGTTGTCCTCTTATTGATATTAAGGGTGCAGTGAGTTCGTGGGACAGTATGTGATGGCGAATTACGTTGGGCCGTAGAATGAAGAAAAGTTACGATGAAAACTGTAGGAGTCATCTAATAACCATAAAAACAATATCATAACATTGATAACCCTTAATAACAATAACCACGACAATAGCAATAATATTAATGACAATAATTTGCCCAATAAATAATAGTAAAGACAATAATAGTAATAATAATTATTATTATGATAACAACAAATTATATTATAATAACAATAATAAATATGATTATAATAATCATCAGTATATGAACTACAATAATAATAATAATAATAATAATAATAATAATAATAATATTAATAATTTATTTTTCCTAAGATGATAAAATTTATTTCAAATTTTCTTAACAACAGTATTTACAACTTATTTACTGTGATTAACCTTATCGTAAGTAAAAACTTCTCATTTTAAATTACCTGTATTCATTTTAACCCTTAAAGTCGATGGTTTGGAAAGTATTCAAGTATATATCTTATTACCTAAATTTATTTCATTTTGCTTGCCATTTATTGTCATGGCAACTTAATGAACAATTCTCAATTTCTATAATAAAAGTAGGTATCAATTTTCTTGATACTTTTAACTAATATTTTTAAGGTTCTATACCGTTGTCAGGTCCACTCGGAGAATTTATAATAACATGGATACTTTCCCTAAGGTTTGTAAATTTATTTTAAATTAATTTCATTAACCTTTAATTTCAGAACTCTCCAATTCCGCTGATCCTATCCCAATATAAAAACTTCCCGTTGGAATTTTAATTATGATTTATGAAATTTTTGACAATTTTTTTGTCGTTAATAAATTGTACTAGAGGTATTTATCTGTTATTTCTCTTTTCTTTATTTTTAGTAAAATTTTGTAATTAATAAGCATAACTATATAATAATAATAACAATAGTAATATCATAACAATAATAATGTTAATAGTAATAATAATATTAATAGTAATAAGGTTGATGATGTTGATATTACGGATGACATTAACGATAATACTAAAGCTAATATTTATATTTCTACTAATAACCCTTATGTTAATGTAATTATTAATAAGACTACTAATAATAATAATAGTAATATCAAATAATAGTATTTGATTAATAATAATAATAATAATAATAATAATAATTAAACGATAACGCCAATAAAAACCTTTCGTACGATATATTTCGATAGCACAGCTATCATCTTCAGGTACTCAAAACCAACTAAAAATATTATGAATTAACATTTAATTTAAACAAATTATTTTTTATTAATTTAATTTTTTAATAAATAAATATTTTTAAAAATATATTTTAAATTAATTTTAAATTTTAAATTTTTTACTTATATTCTAATTTTTAAAAATTAATGTAATTTAAAATTTTCAATTATTTTAATAATATTAAAAAAAACAAACATGATTTAACATACGTAAACTATTTAAAAACATTCAAAACATTCGTAGTCACAGCACTCTGCACATTAATCTTTGGATCCAATGACCTTATCAGCAATGCTTCACATATCACTCGTTCCCAATAACTATTAAAACTTCTCAACAAAATTCTAAAATCAGACATTCCGATATCACTTTTACTTAACGAGCTCTTCACATAATTACCATTAATGCCTTTCATCGATCGGGCTATATGAAAATATAAACTTTCAATTTTTGCACACAATTTTGTTTCATCCAAGCGATTTGTTTCAAGAATCGCTTGGATGAAACAAAATTGTGTGCAAAAATTGAAAGTTTATATTTTCATATAGCCCGATCGATGAAAGGCATTAATGGTAATTATGTGAAGAGCTCGTTAAGTGCAAGTACGATGGAGTATATCGATAAAAACAAAAAGCAGAATGTTAGGGATTTTATGACTTTAAAAAACTTAGCTAAAAAAAATATAAATATCTGTAAGTTTGACAAAGGAAATGGGGATAGTCATTCTTGACCATGATGTGTATGTAAATAAGTTGAATGATTTGTTAAATTCTCCTCAGTTTGTGATATTGCCAAAGGGTCGGAAGAATGGAAAATTACCTCCTCTTAAGGATGAAGAGTTTGTGCAAAAAATGTTAAATGGTTTTATTGAGAAGAAGCTTATTGATGAAGAGGTAGGTAAGTCTATTCGTCCAATAGGATCGCGGCCAGCTAAACTATATGGGCTACCAAAAATCCATAAAGATGGTGTACCTATGAGACCAGTTTTGTCGATGGTTGGTACTGCCCAGTATAAAATAGCAAAGTTTTTAGATGGATTATTAAAACCATTAATGCGATCAGAGTTTGAATGTAAGGATAGCTTTGAGTTTGTTTCTTGTATTGCAAAGCTACAAAAACGAAGTATGAATGATGTTATGGTTTCGTTTGATGTTTGTAGTTTGTTTACGAATGTGCCACTGGTTGAGACAATTGACTTATGCTGTGCGTTGTGGAATGAAAATGATTCGGAACATCACATTTTGGATAGAAGGGCATTTCGAAAACTTCTTGAATTTGCTACGTCAAATGTCAATTTTCTTTTCAATGATGAATGGTATCAACAAATAGATGGAGTCGCTATGGGTTCCCCTTTAGCACCAACGATGGCATCAATAATTTTGGCTAGTTTGGAAAAGAAAATTGCTTCTTTCCAATTTGAAAAACCTTTGTTTATAAAAGGTATGTGGATGATATTTTTCTTATATTTGAAAACCAGAAACATGTAGAACCGTTTTTGCAGTTTATGAACAGTTTACATAAAAACATTGTATTCACATGTGAAACGGAGAGAAAGTCATCAATTGCGTTTTTGGATTTGTTAATTCAACGCAAAGATAAACAGTATGAGACAGAGATTTATAGAAAACCAACTGATACTGGTCTTTATACTTCTCCAGAAAGCTTTTGTGAATTTAAGTATAAGAGAAATATGGTGAAAGGATTGATTTATCGTTCATGGGCTTTATCTTCTACTTTTGCTAATTCGGTAAAAAGTGTTGATAAATTGGTTGAGTTGTTGATAAAGAATGGATATTCTAAATCATTTTTATTGTTGATGATAAAAGAAACTGTTGATAAATTGATTAAAAATCCTAAGGATCCATGTTGTGGAAAGTCTGAATGTAATTTGTCGGATGAGTGTGAATTGAGTGTTGATCTGGGTGATTGTAAAAATGGATATAAAAAAATTGAGCCTAAATATGTGTTAGTATTGCTGTACTCTGAAGGCTTTACAAATTATAAGAGGAAGTTGGGTAAACTAATAGGAAATTTAGAGTATAAGATCGTCTCTAATTCGTGTAAGGTACGCAATATGTTTATTAATAAATCAAAAACTCCGGTTGGATTGTGTTCTGATCTCGTTTATCAATTTACATGTAATGGGTGTAATGCCACATACATTGGAGAGACTTCCCGTCATCTCTGTACTCGAGTTCTAGAGCATTGTCGATTGAAGGGTTTGACCAATATTAGTGAACACAATAGAGGCTGTAAAAGTGATATCGGAATGTCTGATTTTAGAATTTTGTTGAGAAGTTTTAATAGTTATTGGGAACGAGTGATATGTGAAGCATTGCTGATAAGGTCATTGGATCCAAAGATTAATGTGCAGAGTGCTGTGACTACGAATGTTTTGAATGTTTTTAAATAGTTTACGTATGTTAAATCATGTTTGTTTTTTTAATATTATTAAAATAATTGAAAATTTTAAATTACATTAATTTTTAAAAATTAGAATATAAGTAAAAAATTTAAAATTTAAAATTAATTTAAAATATATTTTTAAAAATATTTATTTATTAAAAAATTAAATTAATAAAAATAATTTGTTTAAATTAAATGTTAATTCATAATATTTTAAGTTGGTTTTGAGTACCTGAAGATGATAGCTGTGCTATCGAAATATATCGTACGAAAGGTTTTTATTGGCGTTATCGTTTAATTAAATCGTTGCCAAATTTATTTAATTATTTATTAATAATAATAATAATAATAATAATTGTGAGTAATTTATTCATTATTATTTACCTTTTGACAAAGTATTTATAAAGATATTGGATGAAACATTTTCTATGTCTGTTATCAAATATCGAGAATTTGTCACCGTGTATTATCATACAATAATTTTTTATTTTATCTTCTAAAATTAAGAAATTGCAATTTTTCTAAAACATTTGTTTTTACTTGTATTGACAAAATTATAAGACTTGTGGACAAGTACTTATGCATTGTTCATTCCGAAATTCTAATTAATTATTAAATTAAAACT
The DNA here is from genome assembly GCA_022537955.1 of Schmidtea mediterranea. Lineage (NCBI taxonomy): Eukaryota > Metazoa > Platyhelminthes > Tricladida > Dugesiidae > Schmidtea > Schmidtea mediterranea. The sequence goes on along the minus strand of CM039679.1, from coordinate 74,266,729 downwards.
ACAATTAATGTTTTATCTCTTTACATTGTTATAAAGAAAATATTTCAGCAAGACAAAAATATATATTTCTATAATAAACAATCCTTTCGCATTAAAAGTAATAATAATAATACTAACTTAATAATAGTAATAATAATAATAAATTTAGTAATAATAACAACAATAATAATAATAATATTAATAATATAATAATAATAATAACAATATTAATAATATTAATCATAGTCATAATAATAATACGATTGTAGTAATATTAATAATGGCGTAAATGATAAGTTATAATTGTTTATATCAACAATGTGGGACTATAACAGATCAATTTGGAGTTAAGAGGGGGTTGAATCGAAAGCATTTCTTTACGATCTAACATATAACTTTATTGGTATTAAGGTAGAGATGTGTTGTTACTCGAACAATTATAACGCTAGAAGGAGTAAATGTAAATTAAGTGGATCTATAAACGATTGTTATATGGAGATTCTCTGCGAGGCTGAAATGGATTTTAGATTTTTATTTAAACTCTCTATACTCAAGCATTGACGTCTACTCGTACAACTATTGATTCAATTTAGCTTTTTGGATTTTTGTTATTTTTCTAGTGATTTCGAGTCGGTGTTTTAGTGGTATTCTCTCGCTCTTCTTGTTTCTTTTTCCTAACTAGTCAGGTTAATATTTCCTTTTTGTGTACATTGATTTTAATCATTCTTCATGGCCACTCTTAGTCATAATGACGGTCATGCGATAAGGTTACCGAGGGAAAACTCTAGGCTTTTCTGACAACCGTTCTCACAGCTACTCTTCCTCCTGGGCACTACAGTCCGTGGTTTATCACCACTCGTAGTCGGTCAAGATTAAGTTTGATTTTATGGACTTGCATGTGTATAAATAAGATATTTAAATGATACCACTCCATTGAGATGGTTTTCGATCACAAATACAATGTTCTCATAATAGATATGAAATTAAAAAAAATATAATAAAATGCATAATGTGGGGTTTATGGTTGAAAGGACCTCAACCCCAGATATAAATATTACTTCGCCCTCCAATGGTTACTCGTTGCTAGACAACGTTGGTGATGTAACCACTGGATTTGAGATCGCCAAAAGTGAGCGCCACGCAGGAAATACTCTGGCTCGACCTCAACTTGGGTTCAACGCACTACCGTTAAAGGTTTGCGTGCGATTTTCTTTCCTGGTCCCTTACCGTTGGATCTAATGTAAACTAACTTATCATTTGACTAACTTACGGTTTTTAATAAATCTATTCTTATTAACATAAGTCACACAGATAACGAGAGTCAATTCTAATTCTCTATTAAATGACAACATTTTTGGAATTATTCCTTATTTAGTTGAGCGGCGCGACACTTGGCACGCTTGGATCTCCCTGGCCGGTGTCAGGGTGGCTTGGTGGCAGGCTTCGATAGGCCAATTGCGCTGGGGCGAACACTAAAGGGTAGGTTACCGCCGTACCCTCTTGACACGCCGATAACGCTACCTCCAGGCCTCTGATTTGAGTCTTCTGATTTTGGTTAAGCTGCTTTTCTTCAGCCCAACCCTTCTGTGTAGCTGCTATCTTTTGATATAGCGCTTTGACTTTCTTCGGCTCCACCCAGGTAGCCTTAATCTGCTGCACTTCCTTTGTCAGTTGCAGTATTTGATCGTATAATCTCTTATTTATCTCCCGTGCGTCCTCCACTCGCGTTGCAGGATCCGACATGATTCCATATCTATAAAAGAGGATTGTCATTAATTTGTACAACTTTTCACAAGCATTTATTTATTTCGTCTATCTACTAGCGTCAAGGAATTTTAATATAGCAAATCACTAGGATCTCGACTTATAATTTATAAAACTCGATAATAAACTAAATATTTTAATTTTTATAACAAGTAGAGTCATTTGGTTGGCGGCGACCTCTGTTGATGTCCCGCCTTGGGCGTTCCCGAGCATAAGGATGCTAACGGTGGCCATCGAGTCGATCTTCTTCTATTCTTAAGTGACGGGGAAGTATCTTCCGCGGGATCACCAAGTATTTTCAAATTTGAATGCTTGCGTTTCAGAGTCATATTATTTTAACAAAATTTTCATTATGATATACCAACATTAACATTTATCACCTTACCATGTTACTTATAGCAAAACAGTTATTCATCTCGGTGATTTAAGGTTTCCGTTTGTCATTTTAATCACTTAATCTAATAAATTTCGTTATTGAGAAGAGAAGTTAGGTCACTTATTAGTTTCTTATAGAATTAAAAGAAATACACTAGTAAATGTGCGACCTAAAAGCAATTTTCATTACAAATTGTATATCTAATGGCAGATTTGAGGGCGTGATTAATTAGCGGTTTCGCAGTACTGCGTGTAAATTTAAAAATTTTTAAGTCAACGAAACTATGGGTGTCCTACCTTATCGAATGTGATTTTGTGGTTTAGTTGTAGCAAACTTTAAGAACATAAGACTAGATTTTTATTAAAATTATACCTTATCTATTATCTTTACTTTTTAGTATTACAATTTATTGGCATAGCAATGATTTTTTCGCGTTAATACCCCGTCACCTTCCCTAGATTGACCTTAGGATAAAATTGTGTTCAAATTATGAATTTAGGAGTGCCCACTGGACTACTCAGTGTTTTGATTTTGAGCCGATGTGTTTATTATAATTTAGGTCGAGTTTTCAGGAAAAGAGTGAAGATGAACTAGCCAAATGACTATTTCCTCTTCAACCCATTTCCCCTATACGGAATAATAATTTACGTTTCAGCTACTGCGTTCTCACGCCGTAGCCTTCACGGACATGAATTATTGGCGGACTTACACTGCACTTACATAATTCGATGGGGGTATGTATAGTTTATTATCTTGCGGTGATGTGTCGGCTGGGGGCCGGAAAAATTTCGACATAGTTGACTTAGTTAAAACTTTTATTTGAAATATAAATACATCATAATATCATAATTGGCATTCAGCATTTCATCAATCATAACTCTTCCCCACGCCGACGCCCAAACAGAGCTCATATGAGATTGAATGGCCGCGACGTGGAGAAAGTTTTTCGAACATTTTTCTACTCACATTGAAAATTCGTCTATTTTCTATTGGTTAAGATTAGCTGAGGTTTTTGTTACGAAAACTGATTCGAGTTTTTTAAAAACTGATTAAAATTATGTGAAAATGAATCGGTAAATATACCTATTGTACGACCCTAACTTTGTGTGTTAAATTTGATGTAGTAAAACAAAATTTGGCCTTGTGATTTTATGGTATATTCTAATCTTAATTTTATTATTTTTGTAATTTAATTTGACAATTTTATTTTTCATTTTTTATTATTTGAATTGTTTCCAATTCAATTTATTTAATTTTTGTTCCATTTTCATGGACTTTCGCTTTTTTTGGTAATTTGCCAAATTTCGGTCAAATTCTCATGCTCTCTTGCTATTTTTATATTTATTTCTTGCGTATCTTGTTGCACTTATTATTTTAATTTACTTTTGTGTTTCTTGATTTTATATTTAATTGTTTCTCTCTCATATTTTAGCATGGTTAGTTGATGTTTTATGGGTCTGATTTTATATCTGCATGTTGTATTTGCGTGCGTGTTACCGATTCATTTAAACAAAATCGTGTCTTGGCCCAACAATAATTAGAGTTCAAATAATAAAAACTAAAATAATGGTAAAAATTATTATAATTAAACTAATAAAATGCATGATATAACCATAACAAAAATTCCGAATAACAAAATAAATTTAAATTCCATATAAAAATCCAAAAAAAATTTTACTTTTCCAAATTTCTCAATAATACGTCAGTAAATACAAAAGTTAAAATAGAGTTTCCGAGAGAATTTAAAATTAACAAAATATTTCTTCGCAATATTCTTCGCAATAGTCTGAAAAAGTCTCAAATTTTCTTTTTCTTTCTCTTTTTCTGCTGAAATTTGTTTGCCCAACACTGCCTTATATACCACGAATTGTCGTGTGTGTGTGTTTTGATATGGTAAAACAAGGAATTTTCTAGAATATTCCAAAATAATAAATTTTTTATTCCTTTTGTACCAAGTTTTTTATTTAATTTTTATTAACTTAATTTTTTCTTTATATTTTCTATTTTTGCTGAATTTTTAAGTTTTCCTCTCAAAACCACACAGGCTTTATCGTGCTGGTCAAACAAATATGGGCTTAATCAGTTTTTGCCCAACATTTTTGTTGGATTTATTCGAGCAAAAATATTTTATTTTAACTCATTTAATCCATTAATTTTTTAAATTTTATATAACTTGTCGTTTTTCGGTCAAATATTTTTGTTATTATGTTATTTTTTGTGTAAATTTCGTGCGGTTCTTGATGCATTTTGTTTTTATTTTATTTTACTTTTATGTTTTTTGATTTTATATTTATTTATATTATCTCAAATTTAGTGAGTGTTTAGTTGATTTTGTATGTTGTACTTTAAGTTATCTTGGTGCTGGGTTTTCGTGCTGTATTACTGATACATTTAAACAATTTTCAAAGCCATTTGTGTTCTGGCCGAACAGTATCTCTGAAATATAACAAGACACAACTTTTAGGTTGACATAATTTTAAACTGTTAATTAAAAACATGTAAATAAATATATTTTTTAACATACAAATAATAAATCACTAATAATCTAACTGTAAATATTTTAATAATTAAATTAATGATAAGAAATTTCTAATTTCATTTATTTATTCAATAACATGATTATATTGGTTTGTTTTAATAATTTCTTAAGTATTGATAAGCATTCTTTGTGACAAATACAATTTTTTTTAATAAAATATACAAATATAAAGTTTTGTAAATAGTTTTTTAAATGTTTTAAAATATACTAATAATTTTAGATGTTAATTAAAAACATAAGTTTGACCGAATTTTTCTGTAAATGATTTGCTCTTATTTTTTTATATTTATTAAAAAGTAAAATTATAAATATGTTCTGGATTGATATAATTAATTTGTGGTTTCTATAAACGTGATGTGTAATTTGAAATTTTATAATATAATAGTTTATTACAGTTTAATGATTTATTCTTTTTAGGTTTGATCTAGCCACAGTTTACGAAAAAATTTTGTACATAACTATTTAGAATTCGTAAATCATTATACACCAGTATTATTATATTGCTTATCTTTTAGAATTAATTTTAACAGTTTTGAAAATTGAGGATTGCGGCTTTTTGTATTTTTTATAATAATTTGAAGATTTTTAATTAAAAATAATTTTTATAGTATTTGTATGTCAAGTATTTAAAATCATGGTGGATTTTAAAATTTTTTTACTTATCTTAATTTAATCATATAACCATCTTTATTGGTAGTCTTTAATGCCATTTGAGTTATGTTTATATCAAGTTGGTGGAATGTGTTAACAACTACTAAAATAGTTTTAAGCTGATTTGAATATATTAAAATATTTCGTTGATCTTTTATTTCATCTGAATTGACGTAAACATTTATTTAATTTTTATTGGATCTCATAATTGTATTGTTTGGTTTAAACGGCATGATTTTACAAAATTGATATATTTTCTGAGGTTTCAAATTGAGTTTTGAATGGATAATTGAATATATACGATAAACAATTTAGTGTAATCACATTATTCGTTATTTATTTTCTTTTAGATTCTCCATGAGAATCTTGGGTAATGTTTTGCAGTGAAATTATGATGACATAATACAGATGCGATTTCTTTTAAAAGTACATTGAAGAAATCCTGTTTAAAATATACAGTAATTCTACAGTGAATTTTTAACGTGAATTACTTTCAATAAAGTGATATTGATTTCTTTTACTGCTCTAAGGTTCCAATCTGCTTGTCCATTTGACTGATTATTTTATAGTGGAAATACCTGCTCCAATATCTGTACGATATACTAAACCTTAGATCCTCGCCAATTGATATCTATACAAAATGATGTCATCGGTCCTTCCCCAATACCTTTTCCCTTACAATAGAGGAACTCAAATTTTCCTAATTTAATATTTTCTATTGAGGTTTTTAAAACTAAAGTAAATAAAAAATTAAACTAACGACATCTGCCATGAAAAAGTTATATTATATATGGATTTTTAATGTAGCCAACTTGTCTATATCCGAAATTTGCTGTACATTAAATTAATTAACGCAGCGTTTCCGAAAGTCCACCAAACCTAATCGAAACATGGTAATCTAATTTTAATAATACAATAAGGATTTGATTATTTGCTATACCAGAGGTGGGCAAACTACGGACTGCTCATGCGTTTTGACAGTACCCAAAAATCCCTGCAGATAGCCAATCAAATTTGGACCTTTTTTTCTTTTAAATTTGTAAATGTTAATTTTATTTGTTTGTATCGGTTTAACTATGTTTGACGCTTATGAAAGGGTCAAAAATTTGTAACCCGGCCTTCAAAAATTTTATGAAACTTCAAGTGGTCCCAGGTTCCAAAAGTTTGCCCATCCCTGTGCTATACAAAAATGTTATTAATATCATTTATTTATTCCACGTAGCTTTTGTCATGCAATTTTCCAGTAACTTCATAAATCCCGTGGCAACATTCATCAATCTTTCTGGTGGGTTTCTGGGTGTTGATATTTTGAAACTATATGGTTGTTACCCAGACAACCCGATACAAATATCTTTCGCTTACCACTCGGCACCCGTTGCTAAGCAAAGTTGGAACTGTGTTCGAGCGGGTAGATCGTTCGCAAAAAGTGAGCGCTAATGTTATAATTGACCGAACGATACATGGGTCCAACGAGCGGCCGATAGAAGGCCTGTGCTCGATTTCGATTTTTAGGTCCCATTATTCTCCTATCTCTTTCAAAGGTTAACCTATACTCTCATATCATTCATTGTTATATCCATTCCCATAGTCCTTCTTATCGTCGACCGTGTTGATGATTATTCTGTGGCCTGTACACCCTTTGTTATGTTAAATATTCACACATTATCTCTCTTACTCTTATCCCTATTATAACTACAATGTTCTCTATTATTGATACTGTTATATGTATTACTTTTATTAATTGTTACTACTATTACATTTATTATTACTCTTATTATTATAATTACCATTATATCTATTATTATTACTACTATTATTATTATTACTATTACAGGTGTTATTCTAATCCATTATTACTGCTATTACTATTCTTATTATTCTTATTATTGCCCTTACTATTATATTTATTAATATTATTATTATTATTATTATTATTATTAATAGTACCATGATCATTATTATTATCATTAAATTTTTGTAGGGATCCGTCCTTATTCCTCAGCTTTATAAACATATTTTACTTATATAAAAATTTACTTAGTTTATATATAAATTTAGTTAGTATAATATCCTTATAAAACGGAAAAATAAGGGCGGTACGCGCTAAAGCTTTTCGACTCAAGGAAAATACTTTGTCAAAAACTGTAAAATAAGGATGGACCTTATTTTACAGTTTTTGACAAAGTATTTTCCTTGAGTCGAAAAGCTTTAGCGCGTACCGCCCTTATTTTTCCGTTTTATAAGGATATTATACTAACAATTGAACAACACTTCACTTTTACTTTACTATTTTCTATAAGTGTTTTAATTAATTCGAAAATTTGAGCAGCGTTCCGCCCTCATTTTGTGGTTTCAAGAGAATATTATACTAGCAATCGAACAACATTTCACTTTTGTTTTAGTATTTTCTATAAGTATTTTCATCAATTCGGAAAATTTGAGTAGCGTTCCGCCCTTATTTTATGCGTTCCATTCTTACTTTACTATTTTTGTTAAGTATTTGAGTTAATTCGGAAAATTTGAGCAGCATTCTGCCCTTATTTTACAGTTTCATAATAATCTTATACCAACAGTTGAGCCGTATTTCACTTTTATTTTACTATTTTCGATAAATATTTTAATTGATTCGGAAAATTTGAGCAGCGTTCCGCCCATATTTTCCGTTTCAATTTGACATAATTTATTTAAATCTTATATATTATTTAAAACATTATTTTTCATGATTTTAGTCGTTCGGATCAATCTTTTTCCGATGGCTATTCATTTTAAGTGTTGCAACGACTTCGCAATTTTCCCCGCTACCCTTTCCCTCTCTTTGTCCTTAAGATCTAAGTATGTTCATGTTATATTTAATGAGTGCCCACTGGACTACTCGGTGTTAGATATTTTGAGCCGATTTTGTTAAAAATTTATGTCAATTTTTCAGGAAACGGATGATGAAGGAGCAGCCAAAGACTACTCATTTACCCTCCAATTTCCCCTATGTACGGATAACATTGACGTTCCAGCTCCTGCGTTCATCACGCCGGAGCCTTCACGGGCACGAACTATTGGCGATTATACACGCACTTACATAGTTCGATTGGGGTGTGTAGATTTTAATTACTTGCGGTGCTGTATCGGCTGTGGGCTGGAAAAGAAAATAAATAAATAAATTTTACCATGGTATTTGGAATGAAAGTTTCGACGCACTAAGGCTATAGATAGAAAATATTTATTCAGCATATTACATCGGCCACATATAGCAATTTGTAATGCATAAAAACCTTGTGAGCATATCGTGAATACCATTTGAAATTCATTGTGTCCATTCCATAAAATTTAATTAGAAAATCCTATAAATTTAATTCGAAAAATCATCCATAAATTCTATTCGAAAAAATATCATCCATGAATTCAATTTGAAAAATCATCCATCAATTCCCTTCGAAAATTCAATTAATAATATTACACCAGTTGAGAGTGGTCGTGTTCAGGCAAAACACTTACCCGTGTTAATTGCCTGAATGCACGGCTCTCAACCAGTTATACACGCCGACTAATTCTCTGCAATGAAATTTTTTCTCCGAAAAATAAGACTGAAAATTTGTGAAAACACATCAGTATTTATACCTATAATTTGACCTTAACCTTGCGTGTTAATTTTACTGCGATTAAACAAAATTCGACCTTGAAATTATTTGTGTTATCTAAATTAAATTTTTATTTATTTCTTAATTTAAATTGGTAATTTATTTTTAATTAAATTTATTCAGTCAAAAATATTTTATTTTTATTCATTTAATTCATTAATTTTTTCTTTTATATAAATGGTCATTTTACGGTCAAATTTTTTTGTTATTATGTTATTTTTTATGTAGATTTCGTGCGGTTCTTGATGCATTTTGTATTTATTTTATTTTACTTTTATGTTTTTGATTTTATATTTATTTATTTTCTCTCAGATTTTAAAGTGTTTAGTTGGTGTTTTATATTGTATTTTAAGTTATCTTGATGCTGGGTTTTCGTGCTGTATTACTGATGCATTTAAACAATTCTCAAGGCTACATGTGTGCTGGCCCAACATTTCTAATATTTTGATAAATTGATAGTTTTGGAATAAATTAATGGAATAAATTAACTCCGGAGTCTGAGCCAGAGCTAACGGAATTTTAACACGGCTCTACAGCCCTGTATGGTAATTAAAAATATTCAAATGATTTGGATCCAAGAAGCTAGAAACCCAATATAATTATGCCGATAAAAACGCAATAGTATATTTTTAGTCACTTTTAGACTGCTTCTTTCTTGCTTTGTGATTACATGCCTTACATTTTTGTATTTGACTTATGTTGTACTTAAAAAATCATTCGCGTGTTCATTTACAGCTTGGAACTAAAGTGAAACACTTATTAAGGTATAATAAGTATAATTTTTAAGTTTTCAGCTCTATGCAATAATATTCTAGCTAAAATTCATTTAATCTTTTAAAGCTTTTTTTGTAATTAGCTGATATTATTGGGACCTTTACTTAGTTTTAATTGAAAAGAAGTCATGAAGTTCCTCTCTGCAATAAGCTTGATGAGTCCTGAGCCCACAATTGACTGAATATAATTTTGATAAAAAATTCGTTTTTAATGTAAATCTATGAGAAAAAAATGAATTTCTTATTTTTTCTATTTCAATTTAATTTGAAAGTGTAAAAGAAAATGGAATCATTTCATCTGAGATTTTAATTGATTCTGCTTCCTATTTGAATTGGTGCTTTTTCAAACGATAATTCTGTGTGATTAGTTTGTGCAATTCTTCCTTTATCAGATGGTACTTTTGATCTGGAAGCCCGGGCCCATTAGTTACATTTATTTGAATTAAGATGAAAAAATAAATTTAATTAAATTTTTGCAAGTTAAATCTATTAGTAAACTATTTATAAGCAATATTAGTAATTATGATATAGGATGATGTAATAGAACACAAATTCGAAAACACATGATTTGAGGAACCCATGACATAATCCGATCAAAATAACACCTTATTCAGTGACCGAAATCAACAACGCGTAATCACGCTAAAAAATTTGACGCGCCATCGCTACTAAAATAACTGTAACCAGGGTCCAGGTCGGTCTGTTTCGACATTTGGATAGCATTAGTAAAAGATCTATGAACTGAAAACATATTAGCCTGTTGCTATTTTTAAATTTAAATAAAATAAAATTTATGTATTTTTCTTAGAGAAAATGTAAGAACACCAAAGTAAACCACACAAAATTATGCTAAGATGTTTTTAAGCAAGTAAAAATAATGCAGTAAGTATAATTGAGTAAGTAGAATTATACTGCATCATTGGATGCAATTGAACTGTTTGGAGGACAGTGTTAGGTGGAGAGTTTGACTGGGGCGATACATCTAATAAATGGTAACGCAGATGTTCCAAGTGAAGCTTAACTAGGACAGTAACTAAAAAAGGAAAATCTTCCTTGGTCTTGATTTTCAGCACAAATACAGACCGTGAAAGAGTAGCCTATCAATCTTTTTGATTTCTTCAGAGTTTATAGCAAGAGGTGCCAGACAAGTATTTTGAGCCGGATCTTTTTTTGTTTTTTAACCTCTCGAGCATCAAACCAATTCTAATAATCAAGCCGACCAGACTCATACACCAGAACCAATCCAACACTTGTAATGCGCTTAATTATTCACTTCTCACTTGAAGATGATTTCAACGGTGTTTTAAGTACATTACACGAAAGAACGAATGAATCCGTAAAGTGAATTCGAAAGAGATCTGAAAGCAATACGAAATAAATTACCTCATTTGGGGATCGATCCCGGTGTGTTCGAAAGACTTGTGACGATGCTTCCTGGTTCACCACCACAAAATAAATATAACTTATTTTTTTCCTATTTATTTTACAAGTTACTTGAAAGATACTAATACGCACACACTATATTTTTTAATATATGTTATATTAAAAACATAGAAATTAGTAAATGTAAAAAAAATTAGTTTACGAAAAAAAATATTATGACTTAAGATTTGAACCCCGATTAGATTCACACTCCGCCATGTATATCCGCAAATATACTTTATTTTTTCATATTTATTTTATAGATATACACACACACTATTGTTGGGCCAGAACACAAATGGCCTTGTAAATGTTTAAATGAATCGGTAACACACATGCAAATATAACATGCAAATTTAAATTCAAACCTATTAAAACATCAACTAAACCCTTCAAATATGAGAAAAAAAAGATAATAAAATATAAAATAATAAACATAAAAATAAAATTAAAATAATAACAAAATGCACCAAGATCCGCACGAATTAAATATAAACATAACACGAAAACCCAATGATTTTGACCAAAATTTGACAATTTATTAAAAATACCAAATTTCATGAAAATGAAATAAAAATCAAATAATTTGAATTAGAAATAATTCAATTAAAAATCTAAAGAAAAAATTGTCAAATAAAATTTCAAAATAATAAAAATTAAGATTAGAATACACTAGAAAAATCCAAGGTCAAAATTTGTTTTACTAAATCAAAAAAAACAGGCAAGGTTAGGGACAAAAAATAGGTATATATACCGATGCATTTTCACATAAATGTTAAGCAAAAAATCGTTTTTTGAAAATCTTCAACTAGTTTTTAAAAATCTATTAGGCGAGTGAGAGTTTTATTGGAAGCTCTCTCCACGTCGCACCCTCGCAACCTCGATAGAGCTCTGCTTGGATGTCGGCGTGGGGAGATTAATATTTTATGGTTTATGGATTGGTAACTTGTTTTTATTATTTTAATAAATTATTCATGATATATAAATTTTAGTTTTGTTTTTCTTAAATTTGTCGAAATTTTTTCGGCCCACAGCCAAAGACACATCACAAGATAGTAAAATCAACATATTATTCAGATTCGTGTAAGTGTGTGGAATATCGCCGATGATCTGTGCCCGTGAAGACCCTGCGTGCGAAACGCAGGGATCGGAACGTCAATATTATTCCGTGTAGAAGAAAGGAGGAATAAGGAAGGGGTCTTTTGGCTACGTCCTCGTTTCTCGATTTCTTTAAATTCGACCTAAATTATTCTACACACGGCTAAAAATCACCACACCGAGTAGTCCAGTGGGCACTCATTAATTGTAATATGAACATAAGGTACCTAAGGTCAATTAAGGGAAGGTGACGGGTAATTAAAGAAAAAATGAAATCGTTGTTATAAACCAAAATTAATTATGAATTCAAACGGTAATTATAAATTTCGATTTATTAATATGGATTAAAGTGACCGTAAATTATCATTCGATAGCCACGAACTTATGGTAATTAAATCATACTAAATCGGTTTGCGATAGATTATAAATGCCATAGTCATTAGGAAGTCGATAAGGTGTTTTTTTTTAAAATGAAGTTAAATTTTTGTTGTCCTATACTCACATCAATACCATATTCGTTTATGAACCTTTATTAATCCCTAGGTTTAAAATGTCGCCGCATAGTTCAAGTCGTTGGAAGTAACCGCATATTTTAACCATTATAAATTCCTAATGATATATCTGGGAGCGACGTTAATCCTTAGCAAAGATAATTAATTGAACCAGCGAATACCCTAGTAACATCAAATTAGTATCAGTCAAAGGCAGAATAGATTGGCATAAGTAAATCAATGTAATAAAAACTCAAACCAGGGAAATTTAGGAAAAAATCCAAACTCGCCCAAAGTTCTTTAATCACCTTAAAGAGACTCGAACCCTAACACAACTTTCAATCCCACGGGAAGACTGATATATTGGGAATAATTACGAACATACTAAATAAAAATCCCCATAATTTAAATAAGTATAAGGAAAAGAAAGACCCAGATTAAGTTACCCAAAATCGTAACATACAAATGATTAAAATACTCAAAAAATAAACGTAAAAAATAAAATCGTAAACCTAAAAATAAAATGAAAATAAAAAAATAATAATAAACTCAAAGAATAAAACATAAAAAATAAAATTGTAAATCCAAAATAGTAAAATTTCAAAAATCAAATTGTAAACTTAGAAATCCGGAGAGTCATAAAACCTTAAATTCCAGTTCCCTCAAATGAATAGAAATCCATACGTCCCGAAGATGATAAGACCTCAACCCTGCCCACTCTTGCTCTAGCCTCACGATTCATTTAAACGGTAATGATTAATTCAAAAAACCCAATATCGGAATCATAACAACACCAGTTAATAGTAACTACCCGAATAAAGATAAATTAATCTACTAATACCAATTCCAAAGAGACTAACCATCCACCCCGTTAACATGTAATCGCTCATGAATAAAGAAATAGAATAGGATTTCCAACATAGTCTTCTGTCTAAATCGACGTCCACTACGAGTCTAATCTGAAAGAGAAATTGTATAAAATTACCCAAAGCTTTTCAACAATACCCATGATATTCTTCTCCCAAAAATAAGTAACTGACTTCAGTTGAGCGAATGCGAATCTAAAAATGAATAAAAGAAAATTAAATTGGAGACAATACAGATAAAAACTGATTAATGGCTAAACTGTAAAATATCAACTTAACTAATCAATAAATTGAACATAACAAGAATAAACAAACCTGATTAGTAACCACCCAATCGCACCACTACCTGGAAAATTCTGACAGTAGCAAATCAATATTAGGCTTTGGCACACCAGGTAGATATCCAAATAAGCTGCCGCACCCCATAGCGATTTTCATTTCCTACCAGACAATTTCATGATTACGAGATTAAGAAAAATCAACTACTTGGCATTAAAATTTCTCACAGAAGTGGCAAATACCGCACACACTATCAGGCAAATTGTGATTACACTAGTGGACAAGTACGGGACACACCCACCCACAGTTGATTTGAATATAGACATATCGAACAGCACTCTTGGAATAATGCATTAAAAATGATCCCACAACAAGTTGCGCATAATGAAAATGCCTCGACCAGAACTTCTAGCGAGGGAATGGTACTGGATTCCGATTCCCAGATTACAGGTAACAATTTCATATGATTTCTTTTTAGTAATTTCGTAGATTTATAATTAATTTTCATCAATTTAATCATTTATGAGTTTAATGCATAATTACATTTTGAGCATTTATATTTAACCTTAATGCAAATTTTTAAGTTAAATTTCGATTTCCAACTAGTACTTTAAAGAATTTGGCAAATATTTACGCCACCAAAAATATTTAAACCCTTTCCATCGTTGATCAACTTGTTTCCCTAAACATAGGCAGAATCATAGTTGTCCACCCAGTGTAAACAAAAATAATTTTTTTTCAACTCTACGAACTGAATAAAAGTACGTGCTCCTTAAAAATCTCAAATATAATGCCTCATAAAGAATCATGTTAAATATCAAAGTAGGAGTTATAACAACTTGAGGTTTATTTCACCAACATTAATCGGTGCAATGGGACATTGGATGATCAATCTAACAAGTTATTTTTGACCAAAAATTATAATCATAATTATAATTAAAAATCACGAAACAGCAATAATGAAAAGGGGAAAAACCTTTGTAATTACAAACGTCCAATAGATCGACCACTAAAAAATTGTGATTAGAGATGGAAATCCAATAACCTGTTTATTTTTCTTTCTTTGTCCTTTTAGTACATTCGGTATCTGAAATGGAATGAATGAATCAAGGTTATCGAAATAAAATCAAATCCGGTATTTTGTACCTCGTGAGTCCGAATAATTGATAAGGGGTTATTATTTTGCAAAAATCACAACAGGCAGCATAGCTAGGGAAAATTATTTTTATAATCTTTATTAAATAAATATCAGAAATATTGTATGAAGTATTCGTTATTAAACTGTAGTAAACTAGGTTCTTTAAATTGTATTATAATGTGCAATTTTTAAAACAAAAACTAACTTTGAAATTCGACAGTAAATGTTGTAATATAAAAATATAGATAAATACGCTGAGTCATATAAAACAAGGGATCTCCATAGATATGTATTAAAAATTTTTTTTTATTATTTTTTCCTACTACTAAATGAATTCTTCTAATCACAACCTTATTCAGCACTATCAGGACTGATTTATGTTCCCACTCCTATTGCCGATCGATGGAGGCAAGCGTGGAGGCGATTCCGACAGGAAAGATGTCCCGAGTTTCCCCAACTCGAGCCCCAGGAGATCAGCGGACGATCGGAGAGAAATAACCGAAATCCCGAATTATCGGAACAACTATGGGAGGAATGGAGTCCAGCTCGGGAGATCCATGAGCATGCCCACCACCTCCTCGATCGCCTCGTGAGCCATCAAAGACAAGTGGATCTACAGGTGGTCCGAGCCCGTCAATGTCTGGCGAACATCGAAGAAGACATCGAAGCTGGCCGGATCGCTGTCGCCTACAGCCACCCCCTACCGCGCGAACCGACGCATGGCTGCACTGATGGACAAATGAGTGAGCACCAGGAAGATCCCCAGATGCCCAAGGTTAACCGGGTTCGTAACACGAAACGACCCGTGATGATAATATCAAACTGCTCCCCGGAAGAATGGGTGGAGAGAGGTTTCACGGACCTCTAATTCCGTTGCCTTGAGTTGACCCGTTTTAATTAATTTTTGTCTAAAATAAATAACTGGTTATGTTAGAAATCACTTTTGTTTTGCTTGGTGGTATAGCATTTTTGTTTAAAGAAACTTATGTTTAAATACATTTATACTTGATAATTCCGTAATAATAACCAACCCTTTAATGTCACTAATTCTAGCAATGGACCCCTACAAATATTACGGACGGAGCTGGCCCGGGCACAGCAAACTAACAAAACTCTATATGACCAAATCATTCAGCTGACTCGAGAAATACACCAAACAAAAGCCACCTGGGTGGATCCGGCTAAGATAAAACCACTACACCAGAGGCTCACCGCTGCTCAAAAGGGTGGGCAGATGAAAGGCAGGTAAATCAAAATCTCCGAATGCAGATACGAGGATTGGAGGTTGCCCTGTCCGCCAGTCAAGAAGGGGTGGCCGTGACTTACCCTTTCGTTTTTGCACCGTCTCAGTAAGCTTACCGTGAGTCGGTGGCCACTCCAACATTGGCCTCAACCCCAGCTACAACATCAACCACCAACTATCGTCCAGGACGCAAAGAACGAGCCAAACGCCGAGCCGCTCGATTGCTAAATAAGCCTAAATAATGTTCAAATGCGTTGTAGTTTGTAAATAATACATGTTTTGTTGTGTAATTACATCGGTTTTATGAGTGCCTTGGTCTAAAATCATGATAGAATCCCTGTTATTTCATACTAAACTCCAATATAAAATTCACGACATAAGGGGACCAATCATCAAAAAATCGAGCATGCGTCTTCTAACGACAGCTCGTTGGACCCAGGGATTGTCCGAGCAATTACAGCATTAGTAATAGCGCTCACTTTTTGCGGACAGTCCACCCACTCGAACAAATTTCCAACGTTGCCTAGCAACGGGTGCCGAGTGGTAGCTAGAAACATTTATGTGGCGTTACTAGGGTAACTATAAGAAAATTTAAACAATCATCAAGACCCTGTAACCCACCACTATATATTTTTTAATACATGTTACATTAAAATAAAAATAAACATAGAAATTAGTTAATGAAAAAAATTATTTTGACTTGATATTTAAACCCCGAGCTATTATTAATGTTATTTGATTAGATTCCCACTATACTATTAATACTCTGGTTTTTTTTCATAAAAATTGACGATTGATTAAAAAAAATCTCTCTGGGAATGATAACATGAATTTTAATTAACAAAAAGTTTATACAATATTTTAACTATGAACTTGGTTTATTATGGTTCTCAACATACAACACAAATTTATAATATTACAAAAGATAATAATGAGTTTAGTATTCAAAAGGTTGATTCTGGGAATGCCAATGCAGGTGAATATATTTTAATAACAATTCAATCTGAAATATATGACCTTGAAGTTTAACTTAAATTAATACTTGAATTGGTAAAATAGAAATTTGGTTTTAAAATTGATCTTCCAACAGAAAAAATACATTTATCAATCAAACAAGGATATTCTTTAATTTTTCCTAAAAATAATAAATTTGGTAAATTTTTAGGATTTACAAAACAAATTTATGATAAAAGTTTTTATGGTGAAGAAAATATAAATATTTCAAACATAACATCAAAATATTAATGTACAAAAAATCGAAATGGCTAAAAGCTTACATAGAATTTAATATAAAGAATAGAATCGAAGCAAAGGAAACAGGCGATAAAGCTGGGTATTGTGCTGCTAAATCTGAGAATAATTCTTATTATGAAAAACTTTGGAAAATGTAAGGAATAGAGAAGATATTGAAATTTTAGCTTATAAGTAAAGATTTCATCATTTACCAGCGAAAGTTGGATTTAATCGAGTGAAAATCATTAGTGAAGATTGCAAGTCAATTCATTTCAAAAGTAATGGTGTAAAATTTGATAGATTTAATTACGTTGGTTGCCCAATTTTGGAATTATCAAAGCTAATTATATATAAATTTATATAAAATGTGTTATGGAAAAGATACGGAAAGAATTATGTAATCATTTATGGGGATCATTTTTGAATTGAAAAATTACGTGTCTATAGATAAAACTGCTGAACACGTACATGACACAAAATTATGATATTTTAAAGGGGAAATAGGAGAGGGTAGAAGAATTAAAAGGTATTGTGGATTGAAATCAAAAATGTATTGGTATGAAAAAGTCGATTAGGAAACAAAATCTATTTCACAAGAAAAAAAGAATAAATGATTACCCTAAATCAGCGACAAAAATATATTTTTAGATACGGCAAGAGATTTTTTGGAGGGAGATTTGTACGCTTGAGAAACCCGAATCTATGGTAGTTGAAAGTCTAATGCTTAAAACATCCTAATCTTTACTGGTTGAAATTACTGAGATATGAGCCAAATCATTTATATTTTTATAACAATTAGTTTTATTTATAATATCTTTCGTTAAATTAAAATGTATATTTGTTTCATCTGTTTAACCTTCAGTCTGTGCATTGGGGTCAAATGGACCCCAGTCTTTGTAATAAGTTATATAATAAGTTTTTACACCAACTAACTATGTCAAGCAACTAGATTTGCCTCAACTAAGGTTTTCCACACACATTACAAAAGAAATAATCAAAAATACATTATATATGACGTAGCTACGATAGTTTTAAGCAATTTAATTATATTTTGGTGCATTGGGGTTAATCTGACCCCATTTTTTCCCCGCCTAACAATCTATAGAAGTTGTCTCTTTTTCAACTGTAAAAAGTGAAATTCAGTGAATATTATTTTTGAATAGAAGTGTTGTTATTATAAATTAATTTGTTTGTGATAATTATATATTCATATAAAAAACTATTTGGTGACTATTTTTATAAGGTGAGAATATTTATATATTTTTGTGGTTGTTGTGTTTAGTCTAATTTTCTAGGCATATAATAATTTGGATGTCCCGAAAAAGACAAACTAGCCAGGATATTCGAAATCTATTCGAAAGCATTATCTATTCTGATGATGAAGAGCTAGCAAATGATAACTTTGATATTGACTTTTCTAATTTCGATATAGCAACAGATGAAGCTGCTGTTGAAATGCAAAATATAGAAATTGATAAAGAACAAGAAGTATCAGAAGAAGTACCGGATCTACCTAAAAAATTTACAAATAAGGCCGAAATTAAGAACCGAGTCGTGAATTCTTCCAGATTTTGCTTCGACGATCATTTGACGTTGGTAAGTTATGTTCCGAAGCCCAACAAGAATGTATTGTTACTATCCACTCTACACAATGATGATATTGTTGACCTCGATTCAAATAAACCCAATATCATATTGGACTATAATAAAACGAAGGGAGGAGTTGACACACTCGACAAATTAGTTCCTACCTATACCTGCAAAAGAAAGACCAAACGATGGCTAATGGTTTTATTTTTGATTGATATCACAGGTATAGCTGCTTATAACCTGTACAAATGTTCCAATCCACAACTATTCATTCAGCGGAAAAGCAATGAACGTAAAATCTTTTTGAAGGAGCTGGCTATGCAAGTGGTGAAGGATCATATATTAAATCGAATATCGAACCCACGGGCAATGAAAAAAAATGTTAAAATCGCTGTTCAGCAAATAGGATATAATATAATAAACCTTAGATAGAGTTCAACAGCCGAAGGAACAGCGGCGAATAGATCTGTCAGTAAGCGACCAAAATGTTATATTTGCCCTCGATCCACTGATAAGAAAACAGGAACAAGATGTTATGTTTGTAATCAGCCATCTTGCACAACATATATAAAAACCGTTTGCATAAATTGTATCAACGAAGAAGTAATGGATTCGCTCGAAGAAGAAAACAACGAAATCATGTCAAACGATTCGTCTGGTTAATTTTTTTTCTGTAATATAATATAATTTAAATTATCTTAATCTTATATATTTTGAATAAAAAAGTTTTTTTCATTAATTAATAAAAATAACATGACTATTTTTTAACAAAAAGATCATAAAAAGCATTAAAATATATATGGGGTCGGGTTGACCCCATGCACAGACTATGGAAAATTTACTATGCACAGACTGAAGGTTAAACCTGTAATTTTTATTCTATATCAATCGCATATCCTTCTATACATAATAATAATCCGGGAGTTAATCTATATTTTTCTTTTATCTTGAATCCCAAATAAAAAATTTATCATCTTGAAGTGTAATATTAAATCTTAATTCCCACATTCGTAATTCTTTTCCTTGTATCTCACCTTCGAGTATATCAATTTCAATCAATCTAAGTACGCCTTTTACCTTATCGAATATTTAATCTGAAAGTTTTCATGTTGAAACATTTGAATGTTGCTTCTACTTTGACTGTGACGGTTTCAAGAGTTTGTGCACGACAACAATTTGTAAGTCTACCCACGTAAAAAAAGATTTCATATTTTTTTGGTTTTTATCGTTCACACAACCCTCATATACAATTAAATTCTTTTAATTTTTATCTAGATTCTCACAAGGTATTATATCTGCAAATTTATTACTCATTGTTATACTGATTTTATTTTCATTGAATTCTTCTCCCAGTTTCTCTTATAATTCAGAAATCTTTACATCTTTAAGTATTTTGTTCTGATTTTTGAAAAGATGTATTATTGTTGATTTAGATAATCCATTTTTTAATCCATGATATAATAATTGAAGTTCTGGTTGATGAATTGTTTTACTAAACATTATTAAATGGATGTAATCTAAAAATGTAAGACATAATAACATTTTTAATAATAACAAATTTTTACTACAGCCTGAATCAATATTCTAAATGGATTTATATCTTATTGTGATTAAATCTTGTTAGATTGTTGTTCCGTATTGGAAGGGTTATTTTATTCTACATTTTATTATAATTGTTTATTAGAATAAGGATTTAAAGATATTCTATCTCCATTTACAGTACAGTGTTTATTTAATAAGGATAATAGTGTTGAAATAAATGCATGCCCCTTCAATCAATTTATTTGTGAAAACTTGGTAAGAACAAAATGAATTTCTTTTATTTTATTTATAACCCAGTTACAACCTTTGTCATTAATCAATGTTATTTTTTCGTCAAGAAGAGTAGCGCCTTCATCTAAAAATGAATCACTCATTATTTTGGCAGAGTCTGAAATGATGAAAGATTGAAATTCTCCATCTTTTTCAAACTCTACATCAATACAAAATTGAATCTTAACAGATCCCATTTGATTGATAACATTATTTAATTTACTAATTAACTGTGTAGTACTGTAATTAACTTTAAATTTAAATTCGAAACATCCATTCTAACAATGTCATGTGATTGGTTTTAATCGAAATTAACAATAGGTGCTATCGAACCACCATATTGATTAACAATAACAGAAGGAATATCAACAGGAAAAACATCAGAAACATCATCTGAATCAGAAATGATTATTACTTCATCAACCATGTTTGAATCGTCAGAGTCAGAAAGTATAATAGTATCTATAATTTTAGGAACTTTCGAAGAGCGTGGATTATTATTTTTTTTTCTTTTCTTTTTTGTCATATTATTATTACTATTACTCAATGGTAATTTAAAAATATTTTCTCTCTTACAGTTAAACTGTGTTAAATGTTCCTTATGGTTTGAATAAAAGTCTGTATAATTCATTTTATGGGTGGTTTTACATGTGGGACAAATAAAATAGGTGATGTGGTTATAGGTATGAGAATAATCATTCTCCATAATCGTATCACAATTTCCATCATGTTGTGGAGAATTGCAAAAATTGGGGTAAAGATTATCTGTTATAATAAAATTTAAATGTATAATCATAAAATCATTAAAATATATCATTAAAAATCATTAAAATAATTCATTAAAATATAAACATTAAATTAATTTTACACACTATGAATAAATGAATTTGATTGGTTAATTTTATTTTGAAAATCTTATATAAGTAGATTAAAATAGTTTAAAATCATAAAATGAATAAAAGTAAATGGTTTTCATATTATGTAATTATTCATTAATTGCTTTTTATAGAAACATCGGTTAGAAAAGAAGCCGTCAAGTTTATTCTTGAGGAAAATTCCGTAAATGCTATCAGTTTAAGCAGAAATTCACCAATAATATCATTACAATATTCAATGGAATATTTAAAATTTCCAATCATCTATTCATTTAGAGTAAGAATTTTCATTAAAATTAATATTATTAATAAATTTTAATAGGTACCAGCAACATTGAAACAAAGCTTATATAATATGAAAGTTGGTGAAATTGGAGAAATTGATCGAACAAATATAACAAAGTTATTACTAGCAACTAGCAAAGATATTAGTTTTAATGAACAATTCACTTTTGTGAACTGTGAAAAAGAATGTAATTATGAAAATAAAAAATAAAATGAACATTTTATGATTAAAATAAGAATTCAAGGATATAAAGAAGGAAACCAGACTATTCGACCAATTTGGAAAATTATTGAAGCCAAATGTATTTAAATAAAATTTATTTAACTTTATTCGTCCTAGTTTTTATTTTTTATCATATTATTTTGAATTTATTGTGTTTAAATTAATAAAATGTTAATATTAAAATTAATTATCATTTTATAATTATGATATGATAATTAAAATTTAATAGTGCTTACATTTTACTGTTTTATTTTTGCTAATCGTAGTTTTCTTAACATTTTGAACATTTTTGTTGATCATTTTTATTAAGTATTTAAAATCTTTAATTATACTCTAGACAGATTCCATTTTCTAAAAATAAAAATAATTAAAAATATGATAAAAAAACTTACTAAAGTTAGGTATTTGATAAATTTTAAAGTTCCCTATTTAAATAATATTTACACTTTGAACACCGATATTCAACCAACTTAACCCACTTAAAAATAAACTTTTCTATCAATCATTTCCCCTTAAAATACTTGGTTATTCACTATTAACACACTCACAATATGTTATCAATAACTAGTTACTGAAAAAATCAATATCAAACATTGTTTACTGACCAAGAAATCTTTAAATAAAAGCACATAAAAATTTGAACAATCAAACGAAATACAATATCAATTACAAAAAAGTTATTAATAAAAATGTTTATTAAAAAATTTATTATTAGACTCGCCCAGATTAATTGTATTTATTATATATCCGCGTGCATTTAATGTATTGTTTTTAATAACTATATTCTTCCGCGCATAAGTATCCACATTCATCCAAATAAATCCACTCAAATAAATATATTTAACCGATAAAATCAACTAAATTGTTAATAATTTTTTAAAATTATTTGATTTTGATTCAAGTGTAATTCACCAACTAATAATATTATAATTCATTCTTAGTGAATATTTCTTAAGTATATTTTCATTTCTTTCAATGTATCTTTAATTGATATTTCACTTCTTCATTAAGTGACTCTACCACTTCTTATTTGTTAAAACTAATTCTTCATTCAATTCATATTTTCCACTCTTCAATGAATAATTTTCTTCTTCAATGAATAATTTTACCCTCTTAATGAATAATTTACACTTCAATGAATATTTTCTCCATTCAAAGTATATTATCTTTGTAAGTTTTTATTTAAATAATATTTACAATTTGAACACCGATATTCAACCAACTTAACCCACTTAAAAATAACTTTTCTATCAATCATTTCCCCTTAAAATACTTGGTTATTCACTATTAACACACTCACAATATGTTATCAATAACTAGTTACTGAAAAAATCAATATCAAACATTGTTTACTGACCAAGAAATCTTTAAATAAAAGCACATAAAAATTTGAACAATCAAACGAAATACAATTTCAATTACAAATTTTATTAATAAAAATCTTCTCCACTCATTTTATCGATCATTGATGTCTCCAAATTAGTAAATTGTTTGATTGCTATCAAGCGACTCTTAATCAAATTCATTGAAGTTCAATCAATTGTTGTATTTTCTCTGAATAAAAATTTATTGCTTTGTTTACATTCTTTTTTTGTGATTTATTGAAATTATTTTGTAAAAATTTATAGTTTTGTTTAAAAACTTTGAAATTTTTCTACTATTTTTGTAATATTTTTAATTGCATCCAACAATGAAAAATTATTAAAAGTTATTTTCAACGATGAATGTCAACCTTTTCATTAAATTTTCACATGCCCCTAAGTCTAAAATAAATCTATTAAATACTAACACATTAAAAAATTACTTAAATTTATATAGATTTTATAATCATTTTACTCCAACTCTTATTGTTTACTGAATGATAAATTAATTAGTAAGTACAAATAGTGGTTAATCCTAGTAAAAAGAAACTTGATTAGAAAAATATTCTTAAATTAATTTTTCAAAACACATATTACTTTCATTGTACATGGAATAAATTTTCATATATTTATTGAAAATGATTCGAATAGTTTTGAATAAAAAAGGTTTGAAGAAAGGTTTGAATAAAACTGATAGAAAAAAAATAATACACATACAATTAATATCTACCGCATTACTAAAATCAAATAATTATCAACTACTACCAAATATGTTAAGTTTCTGATACCATGCTTCAATACATGCATAGGTTCTTGTGTACTAATCTCGCTTACTGAAAACCCATATTTATAAGACAAATATATGTGATTGTCTATTAGTTTTTGTAGAAATTCTTTTTATTGAATTATGGTTAGCTGGTGAATGGAATTTGATTAAAGTAGTGGGAAAAATATAAATTTTAAATAAATTTGATTAAATTTGTTAGTTCTTTAAATAAAAATTTTTAAAGATAGCTTTAGCATAGTAGCAAATTGTAAAGAAAATAGTACTTATCAATTAAAAAATTAATTAAATTAACTAAGTTGTAAAATATTTGAATAAATTTATTAGATCATTTTTTAAAATTTTATAAATTTTTTAGGTAATTGTTCTAGGTACTTGTTGAATGAAAATTAATATATGTTATCGACTGCTCATAATATTTAATTGTACAATTTCGCTTCATTCCTGGAAATAATCGTAAATATTTAAATTAATCGGAAATTTGTTAATAAAAACATAAATAATGGGTAACATAAATTTTTTAAATACTAGTCAATATTAGTTTTTTAATTAAATTAAATAACAAAAAATTAATAAAATCAAATAAATACTTACTTGTATAAAAATAGTTACATGAATCAAACAATTATTTAGAAAGAAATCTTATGTATATATTCTGATTAACTTTAAATCAATGAAAAAAGTAACAATTTTCCTAAGTATCTTATAAATTAAACCAACTCAATCCCCTTAAAAATACCATAAATTCGCCTCTCAACCAATCATTTCTCTTCAGATGTCATTATTCACTCCATTATACCAACTATATTCATAATTTTCATAAAAACCTATCAAGTAGATATTATTTACCCTTTGAAAACCGATATTCCTTTAAAAATATTATAAATTCTTTCTTTCACTAAAATATTTTTAAAAGATCTACTGAAACCCAAAAAAGTCTGATATAATTATCAATAAATTTTAATAAAATATCATGCTATTTACTGCAAAATAATCACCACCTAATATACTTATGAAAAGGTTTACATACATTCAACAAACAAATGCAATACAATTTCAACTTTTTTTAAATAGATCCTACAATTATAATTAAAATTTCATTTACTATTGAAAATCTGAGTGAAATTTTATTCTTATTGGTAAATAATTATCCTAGAATAACTGTTTCATAAACATCTTTTTCCTAAATTTAACTTACATTTAAAATAATCCTAGAATCAAGACAAATATAAGAAATTATCAAGAAATTTAATACTCTTAAAGTTGCTGATTGGCCATCATTTCTTCAATAATTTTCGTTGAAAACATAATAAAACCTTAAATTTCATATATCCATTAAAAATCAACAGAAAACCCAAATGTTTTCAAGGTTTAATAGTAAATGCTAAATATCGCCAAAACCAGTGGTTCTCAAGATTCCTTTAACCATCGCACCCTTAAAACACAATCTGATTTGCCACCGCCCCCTAAAGATCATTAAATTGTATAATATACAAAATGTATTACATGTAAATAAATTTTAATGGTACCGAACAATTGCTACCGGATTACTCCAATAGCATTATTTAACAGAAACTTGTTACAACTTGATTGCGTACGGCGTGCGGGCTATCCTACGAAATCTATGTTAAGTATTTTAAGTTTTTATACCATCATAGAGGGTAAAAATATACAAACAAATTATTCGTTATTGTGTAGTAGGTAGGTTTCAATTTTAGTGAAATTTAAAATATAAAGTAAATGAAATTACAAATCTACCATCACCATCTAAACCCATGTCAACGCCCCCACTTTTTTTTGGACTCTTTAACGCCCACATCTAGGTCTCAAACGCCAACAAGGGATATTAATTAATTGCATTTTCAATGAAAATAACAAGTCAATGTTTACATTTATTTGATATTTTTTAATAGAATATTAATTAATTGCATTTTCAATGAAAATAACAAGTCAATGTTTACATTTATTTGATATTTTTTAATAGAATTTAAAAATGGAGAATTTTAATTAGTAGATAGTGTACGAAACAACCTATTAAGCAAATTTTCAGTGAAGAAGTAATATTGGTGGGAGAGTATATTAAATGCGGAAAAGTCGTTGAAATTACTGAAAAAGTGGGAAAACTAAAGATATCTACTAAATAGATGAAATATCAATAGATACATTAAAAACTTACAAAGATAATATACTTTGAATGGAGAAAATATTCATTGAAGTGTAAATTATTCATTAAGAGGGTAAAATTATTCATTGAAGAAGAAAATTATTCATTGAAGAGTGGAAAATATGAATTGAATGAAGAATTAGTTTTAACAAATAAGAAGTGGTAGAGTCACTTAATGAAGAAGTGAAATATCAATTAAAGATACATTGAAAGAAATGAAAATATACTTAAGAAATATTCACTAAGAATGAATTATAATATTATTAGTTGGTGAATTACACTTGAATCAAAATCAAATAATTTTAAAAAATTATTAACAATTTAGTTGATTTTATCGGTTAAATATATTTATTTGAGTGGATTTATTTGGATGAATGTGGATACTTATGCGCGGAAGAATATAGTTATTAAAAACAATACATTAAATGCACGCGGATATATAATAAATACAATTAATCTGGGCGAGTCTAATAATAAATTTTTTAATAAACATTTTTATTAATAACTTTTTTGTAATTGATATTGTATTTCGTTTGATTGTTCAAATTTTTATGTGCTTTTATTTAAAGATTTCTTGGTCAGTAAACAATGTTTGATATTGATTTTTTCAGTAACTAGTTATTGATAACATATTGTGAGTGTGTTAATAGTGAATAACCAAGTATTTTAAGGGGAAATGATTGATAGAAAAGTTTATTTTTAAGTGGGTTAAGTTGGTTGAATATCGGTGTTCAAAGTGTAAATATTATTTAAATAGGGAACTTTAAAATTTATCAAATACCTAACTTTAGTAAGTTTTTTTATCATATTTTTAATTATTTTTATTTTTATTTTTAGAAAATGGAATCTGTCTAGAGTATAATTAAAGATTTTAAATACTTAATAAAAATGATCAACAAAAATGTTCAAAATGTTAAGAAAACTACGATTAGCAAAAATAAAACAGTAAAATGTAAGCACTATTAAATTTTAATTATCATATCATAATTATAAAATGATAATTAATTTTAATATTAACATTTTATTAATTTAAACACAATAAATTCAAAATAATATGATAAAAAATAAAAACTAGGACGAATAAAGTTAAATAAATTTTATTTAAATATATTTGGCTTCCAAATTGGTCGAATAATTCCTATATATAATATCTGCATGTTCACTTACAAAATCACCATATGGATATATATTTCTTGATTTCACATAACAATGCAATGATGATTTACGGATAAAAACAGATATTTTCAATAAAGAAGGTGCCATGGTTTATAAACAAAGTTGAAAACATTAAAAAATAAAAATGTTTATGAAATGAAGGCTTAAATATGTCCGAAAACTTAGACAAAGTATTAAAAAGAAAATAAAAACTGAAAAAGTTCCACTAAAGACTAGTTATGCACAATCTAAAAAACTAATAACCAAGAATTTTCCCACAATGAATCTAATTTCGAAAAACCCTATTAAAGGAGTAATAAAAAGAGTCAAAAAGTTAAAATTTAAAAAATCATATGAGTGTCCCATATTTAATGCATTGTTAAAGGCTTCGAGTATGAAAAGAATGTCTATTTTACAATCATTTCAAAATTTTGTTGTCGATGATTTACTCAAAATTCTATTAAAAGTATTCAGAGGTAAAATTAAAATCAGTAAATCTAAAAAACTAGTATTAAATAAACATCGTAAGCCTTTGTTATCGGTTGTAAATAATAAAATCGTAAGCAAATGAGAAAAATCATATATAAACAACAAGGCGGTTTTATCGGACAATGTTACCATTAGTAATATCATTATTAGGTGGATTACAATAAAAGATGGGACAAACATTACTAATGTCAAATTAAAATTTAAATCATCTTGTTGTAATGGAGAAGATTTGGATGAACCCAGAAGACGAAGCAGGTTTCGGTGGAGTGGCAAAGTTAAAGAAAAGACTCCCAAATTTGTAAAAGGAAACGCAAAAGTGGTTGTCAAATCAGCTTGCGTACAGTTTAAACAAACCGATGCGAAAAAGATTTCCAACGAGAGCTTATACGACATCGGTATTAATGATTAATGGCAAATGGATTTGATCGAGATGATACCGTATTCGAAGATTAACAAGGGTTATAAATATATTTTAACATGTATCGATGTTTTCAGTCGTGTTACCCGCGTGTACCAACAAAGACAAAATCTGCAGAGGAAATAACTAATGCATATATTAATATATTTAAAAATGGGCATCCAGACAATTTGCAAACCGATTTAGGTATTATTATTATTATTGTTATTATTATTATTATTATTATTATTATTATTATTATTTTTATTATTATAAGCAAGGAGTTTTACAATAGTAAAGTTAAGAAAATCCAGGATAGTCTCAAAATAAATCATTATTCTGTACATTCTCAATACAAATATTTCGTGCATCAAGGTAATAAAATATGGATAATGTATTACCGAAAATACTTGTTAGTTATAATAATTCATCACATCAATATCTGAATGGTTTGAGACCCGTATATATCAGCTCAAAAAAATTAGCTAAATCAGTACGGTTTAAAAAAGTTACAAAACCAAAATATAAAGTTAGTGATCACGTTAGAATTAGTAAAATATCTGCTTCACCTTTCATCAAATATTTCGATAGTAATTGGAGTGATGAGGTATTTCTAATTACTAAAATTAATACTAAACAGAGTCCTGTAATGTATGTTATTAAAGATAGTGATAACAATGTAATACAAGGGAAATTCTATGAACAGGAATTAAAAGTTATTTCTAAACCTCCAGTGTTCAGAATTCAGAGAATATTGAAAACTAAAATGATGGGTAAGGATAAACAATACTATATCAAATGACATGGATATCAAAAATCCTCATGGATATCATCAAAAGACCTAGTAAAGTGAGTTTCTATACAATTTTACCGAGCAATAGTTGCCCACTAATTCAACCGGAAAATCAAGCAAGTAAATTTATGGTTTATCTTCAAAATCCCATTTATTTACATAGAAATTGAGAAGTTGCTTTGCAAGACTTTACATTTGTGTACAATACATTCCCATTTTATAGTCAATGTAAAATCAATTACAAGAAGCATGTTCCCAAAACATGAAGTGGTATTTTCTCAATCTATAATATTGAAAGATATTGTCATATTCCGAATCAAATTTTAGATGAAAAAATGGGCATGTTTTTCAAAGATGGATTGAATGTTAGTTGTGATTTTAGTCCATTTATAATAAAATTTGAAAGTATTGATGATGCCAAGCGAATGTGTAGTGATAAGCTTAACATTGTTGTTCCTGGTACTGAATACCTAATACGTTTCAAAACCTTTATTGATGTCGGCCCTGTGAATGAACACATCAAAATATCTGTATCATATATTAATGAGATAGAAGATACATTTACGTTTACTAATGATTTATATATTGAAACACTTGAAGAGTTATATAAATATATTTCATTCAATTGTTTACATATATTTAAAACTATTGAAATTGTTAAAGATGGATTATGCAAATTCAGTTTGAATAATAACATTTGTGAAGTTACATTTGATAAACATTTAGCTATTACCTTGGGATTAGATAAGCAAACTTATATAGGGCAAGTGCTTTAGGTGTACGCAAACCGAAAATAATAAAACTTCATAGACAAATATTCATATATACTAACATCATCGATCCTATAATTGTTGGTGATTCTTTGGTTTCTCTATTGAAATCTGTTTGGGTTGATAAACATGACAAGGATAAAGTTTTCAATATAAATATCGATAATCCCATGTACTTACCGGTATCAACATCATGTATAAATAATATAGAAATAAATATTCGTGATGATAACAGTAAATTTATTGAATTTAGTAAAGATACAAAAACTCATTTGACATTATATTTTCGTAAATTAGATGGCCAATAACGATATCATTAGTATGTATAGTGGTAGTCAAAGTGGTGGCGAATTACCATATTTTATTGGTAAACAGTACGGATCAGGATGGTTGAGAACTCTTGGTAGATTTGCACTTCCTATTCTTAAACGCATTGGTAGTTTTTGAATGAAAACCGCTAAAGATTTGATAATGAATGAGCAGAAAATATTACCATCTTTGAAATCGAATGCATTATCTGAGTTAGGGAAAGTTCTACTGGGTGTTGCGGGTATGTTTCAAAAACAGGCACCGGCACCAGCACCAGCTCAAAAACGCAAAAGACATCATAAACAACATATAAACAAACGAATGAAAGGACATGGAACTATATTTCAAAAATGATTTGCGGTAAATCTGAATTGTATTTATTTGATAGACCGTCTTCCCAGACGGTTATTGAAATGGTGCCTTTGAAGAAGTATTCCCGATGAATTCTATTATGGATCGTAGAACTGATATTGAATTTTATATTAACGGTTCCCAAACTGAATATTTAGATTTGAACGATATATTGTTAACTGTTCAGATCAAAGTTGTAGATAAAGACAGAAAACCGTTGGGTGAACCTTGTGATGTAATACAAAACAATTTCTTGTTTTATTCACTTTTTAAAGATGCAGTTCTCGAATTTAATAATATCAAGATTGAGGGTGGTAACAGTACAAATATTCACAAAGCGCTAATAGAAACTATTATAAATTACAATAACGATACTAAAAATACATGTTTAACTCCTATGGAAAAAGTGGATTAAGAGTTCTAAATTATTTACCATGTGCTCATCATTACATCTCGATTTTATGAATCAACCGAAATATTTACTCCCAGGTGTTAGTGTACACATTACATTGAAAAGATCAGAGTCTGCATTATCACTAACAAGTGCCACCACAGCACCAATTCTTCAATTAGTTGATGCAAAATTATTGGTGAGAAGAGTTCGTGTTGAACCCTATGTATTAAACAATCATCAAATTGGGCTTAATTCTAATCATGCAATATATCCATTAAAAACAAAGGAAATTGTTCAATTTGCTATTGCTAAATGTGCAGCTTCTTTCTATAAGGAACAAATATTTGGAGATAGAAGAGAATCTCAATATAATGGATCATACTTAACATCGAGATCAATTTTCAAAAACCTTGGTGTAACATCGTTAACTTTATCGAAAAATAGTGATTAAAGAGAAACATATACTCAAGATTTCGATAATGATAATTATTGTGTTACATATATGCAGAGTATGGTGAGAAATATGGGTTATTTGGATAAAAACCTTAATTGTGGTATAACTCTTGAGGATTTTAAAAGCAGATGTCCATTCTTTAAATTTGTTTTAGCACCCAATTTTGATTTAAATCAGAGTCAATTACCTCAAAATGGAAATTTACGATTAGATATAAAGTTTGCTAAAGCTACAACTGAACCGGTACATGTTGTAATATATGGAGTATTTGAAAATGAGGTTCAAATAACTGCAAACCTAACCGTGTTGGTTTGAATGAACATTGTTGGTTTGAAAATGTTGGTATAAATGTATAGATAATTTATGATAATTTGTCATAGAGTAAGTTTTTAAAATGTATTATTAATATTAAAGATGTAGTTCTGTTCAGGTCTATAGAATTGGAAAACAAATATTAGGACATGAATTTCTGGGAGTTTTTCCTGTTGATAAAATTCCATATTTACATAATAATCAAGCCATAATCGTCAATACTCAATCGTCTCGGTGGAGAACATTGGTTAGCAATATATATGAAATCTAGCAAGATATTTGTATTTGATCATATGGGTTTCAATTATCCGGCTTTAATGATTTCTAAACTGTAACCAATGGGTAAACCTATTGTGTATAATAAAACTATGTTTATAAAACCATGGACTTTAACGTGTGGTCAACATTGTTTAGCTTGGTTATTATACAAGCGATTTGATGTTTAATAAATGTTTTATTATTATTGTTATGTTTTATTATTATTATTATTAATATTATTATTATTAATATTATTATTATTATTATTATTATTATTATTATTATGTGTTTAATTAATCTTTAATTAATGGTAACAAAGACAGTGCATGATAAATGCGTGATTTACAAAGACACTGCATGATCATGACATGATTTACAAAGGCAGTGCATGATAAGTGCATGATTAGTAACAAAGAACACATTCAAGACTGTATGTAATTTACAAAGAAATCACATACATACTTTTGTTTGTATGTGATTTACAAAGAAAACTTACCTACACAGTATAGTCTGCATTTATAAAAATCTCTCACCTATATGTGTGTATTGCTAAAATGTGATTGGCTAAATTCTGAAAATTTGATTCTCTTTATAAACATTGACAATTTCCAAATTTATCACAATTATTTCAAACATTCGCAACATTCAATATGAATAATGTTTTAAGAAACCTTTTAACGTGTGAAACCGGTAAGGATTTTTAATTTTATTTTTTATTATATTATTTATTATTTTAGATTGGTTTTTAATAACCGAATACCAGAATCAACTACATGAAATGACCATTATCGAGGATGAAATAAGTAAATTTTAAATTAATTTTGTGGTTTATTTAATAATTATTTTAGAAAACGAAGTTATCATTATTGAAGATAGTGAAGTTATTACAATCGAAGATAGTGAAGTTAATATTATCAACGATGAAATTATTACAATTGACGATGATGAAAATGACGATGTTATCATTATCGAAGATAGTGAAGTTAATATTATCAATAATGAAATAGGTAAATTTTGATTTTATTTTTTCTATGTATTTAAAAACGTTTTAGTAGATTTGGATGCCACCATTTCTGGTGATGCCCCGTTTCTAGGGAAGATATGAATGCCCTCTCTTCTATAGAGGATGATGACTTTTCGTATTCAGGGGATAAACGTTAGTTTTTTATTTATTTTTATTTATTTATAAAAAAATAAGTTAATGATATTTGAAGTATAATTAAAATAATACATTAAATATCAATAATTTATAAAAAGTTTTATGATAAATATATTTTATAACGATTTTTTATGGTAATATAAGTTGATGAAATTTAAATTATTATTATAATAATACTTCAAATATCATTAATTTATAATAAGTTAAAATTATAAAGAAACACATCTATTGATTTGAATTATATAGGAATTTTTTAATTATAGATATTGATTTTACAATAATAGTTATTGAATTATAGTTTATTATTAGACACTTTATATAGGAATTATTTATTTTACTTTTTTATTATTTACTTTATATAGGAATTATTTAATATAATAGTTTGCAGTGAGCATGCAGATACTATATAGGTTTTGTATATATTAATTTATTATTTTTATTAGATATTTTATATATGTTTTGTAGGAATTATTTGGTTTATAAAATAATATTAATAAAAGTTTTAATATAATAGTTTGCAGTGAGCATACAGATATTATATATGTTTTGTAGGAATTATTTGGTTTATAAAATAATATTAATAAAAGTTTTAATATAATAGTTTGCAGTGAGCATACAGATATTATATAGGTTTTGTATATATTAATTTATTATTTTTATTAGATATTTTATATATGTTTTGTAGGAATTATTTGGTTTATAAAATAATATTAATAAAAGTTTTAATATAATAGTTTGCACTGAGCATACAGATATTATATATGTTTTGTAGGAATTATTTGGTTTATAAAATAATATTATTAAAAGTTTTAATATAATAGTTTGCAGTGAGCATACAGATATTATATAGGTTTTGTATATATTAATTTATTATTTTTATTAGATATTTTATATATGTTTTGTAGGAATTATTTGGTTTATAAAATAATATTAATAAAAGTTTTAATATAATAGTTTGCACTGAGCATACAGATATTATATATGTTTTGTAGGAATTATTTGGTTTATAAAATAATATTATTAAAAGTTTTAATATAATAGTTTGCAGTGAGCATACAGATATTATATAGGTTTTGTATATATTAATTTATTATTTTTATTAGATATTTTATATATGTTTTGTAGGAATTATTTGGTTTATAAAATAATATTAATAAAAGTTTTAATATAATAGTTTTCATTTTTAAATTTATTATTAGATACTTTATATATGAATTATTTATTTTAATTAGATACTTTATATAAGAATTATTTATTTTAATTAGATAATTTATATAAAAATTATTTATTTTAATTTATAGTTTATTATTTTTAATAGGCACTTTTTATCCGATTTATTACATCTCATCCTTACAACACAGTGAAAGATGTCATAAAGACATGAAAAATATTACTGCCATAGATTTAATGGCATCGACATTTTTATATACGCCATATGCAAAACTTCCCAGAGCATTAAATATAAAGAATTTTATAGAGAACATGCAATTCATTTAAATTCTTTTAAGTCAAATAAAATTAAACTTTTTAAGAAAATTAATAAAAATAATATAGATATTTTGAATATAATTCAAAATAAACCAAAAACTAAATCGAATAAAAGGCCTGCTGAAAATACTAATATTCCTAGTAAAATGATTAAAAAAGAAGTCATCGAAATCAGTGATGATGATGACTCTAATATTATAAATAATGTAAATAATGATATTATACCTATTATAAATAATGATATTATACCTATTATAAACAACGAAAATATTATAAATAATGTAAATAATGATATTATACCTATTATTATTACATAATTATGTAATCAAGATAATTAGAGATAAATTATGTGATTACATAATTTAATCCATCGTCTGTTGGGGGAGGGGGAGAGGACTACTGGGACTTTTGGGTGTGGGGGAAGAAAGCTCCTAACTACCTACTAAATGGTTATTTTGAATTTAGAAATAAAATATATGAAAAGGTTAAAGGTAATAGTAATGGTATTTTCTTGGAAACATATAAAGTGAATATCGTATAAAGAAAGCGGTTTGGTTGAAGAGTTATTAAATAAAAAAATGAAAAGTGAATCTTATAAGAATCATCTTGAAACTGTTGACGCAAAACCTGTAAAGGCAAAGCTTGTAAACACGAAACCATGTAAAATTTAGATTAGAAACTCCGTTTAAAAGTGATTGGTTTGTACGAGTAGAACATAAAAACTAGTCTTTTCTTATTCTAAAAGATAAAACCTTAATATTTCGACTACATACAAGTCATGTAGTTTGTCAGTTAAAGGAACCCTTATCACTATTATACCATTTTCATTCTTAAACAGATTACTTTTTTTATTATTATTTTTTAGATTAATAAATTAATAAATAAGTTATATTTAGCTGCCTGTGTTATCCACTCGCACTTCAAAGGTAGGTCTCCAAGAGGTATATTCTCTCAAATTTCCTGAAAACATAGGAATTGTCAATTTCTTCATTTTTCCAATGTTGGAACATATTTTATGTCACTAGAAATTTCATGGATGAATCTTGTCTCTTGCTTCTTACTGTGATCAATTTTCTCGGTTAACTCATTATTTCGCTTATCAATCTCAGTTAAATAGTTTTTCAATTTCTTAACTTCTACTACCTTCCCTAATTTCTTTCCAATAATTTTTAAAATTCGTGATCCAGTCTGATACTGTTTCAAATTCAGTGCCGTATTGATCATAAAGCTGGTGAATATTCTCGTTTTTCATGAACAATTTTATTTGGTTTCTTAACTTGGTGCGACGGTTCTTCTTGGATTATACCTTAATAATCGAGTAGTGAAAGTCACATGTAACGAGAATCAGAAAATTAGGACAATAACTAAGGTTTTCTCTCTTGGGTTAAGCCAAAAAGATTTATAGAATAAAGAATACCCTCGAAGGTTGTAGTTGATTACGTTGACGAGATGTTAAGATGTTAAGAATGTTGTGAAATGTAACTTGGAGTCTTCTCTCCTTATATTTTGAATTTTATAGTAATTTCTGTATGCGCCATAGGTTTTTTTGTTGTAATTCAGCATCACACAAACGCGAGGCAATAGAATTTATTTAACCTGCTTTTGGTTGTGTGTAAGTTTTTGTGACTTCGAATTATCTGAGTGTTATTTATCAAATTTTATTTTTGAAAATTCGAGGCTTTTGTAAATTTTGTTGATCTAAATTACATTTGTATTTTGTATGTGGTGAAATTAAAAAGAAGGTATCCTAAAAATAAAGATTTGATTAAGAATTTTGATTTGCAAATTCAATTTAATGGAAATAATGAATGAAACTGAATCGCGCAATTGCTGAACCTTATTATTAACACTTCTTATTTCAACAAAGAGATAATCTTGTTCCTCGATGATGCAAAGGATTTAATGATAAAAATCACATTGGAGAAAGATACTGGGACTTTAATTATTATTATTAACACTGGAATCGGGATGACAAGAGCAGATTTAATTACTCGAGCTGAGATTCCAATGAATTTACAATGATTTCTTATCAGTTTGCTGAAATGCACAAAAAGAATTTATTTTTTTTATTATTTTTAAAATATTTTTACTGATAATAAAATTATTTTGCCATTATTTTAATTTGAAAAATCTTGTATCTTAAATATATATATTTGTTTATATTAGATTAATTGTTAACTATTTTTTTCATAATTGTCTTTATAATTTTTATTTATATTTTCCCACTATTTTGAATAATTTGTAATAAAATATTTAATCTATTATGTTTATTACATGATTAACTTGATGACTGTATTGTACAACTATTACGTCACAGCTATATGATAATGATTAATTTATTACACAATAAATTTTTCATTTAAACAAAAATGTTCTAGGGCTGTGGTGTATACTGAATGGAATGAATATATGTGGGATATTTGCTTTGGGGTAGACGTATACATATACTTACTCATTAAAACAGTTTCATGCTCATCATTAGTAAACTTTGATGGATGTCATAAGTGGACGAAACAAAATCGGGAAAAAATTTCCCTAGATAAATTTAGCTTTATTTGTACACGAAAAACTGAAATTCTCCCTATCAATGAAACTAAATTGCATTTTACTCAACTTAGATAAATAAGAAATTCCTAGAGAAGATAATTTTCAATTAATTCTATTTCCACTCAATAAAAGCCTATTTTTTTCTATTTTTAATTCATTTCTTCTATCACATTCTCTAAGTGAAAAATAATTTTGTTTTAATTAATGAAAATTGTAGATTTTCTTATCTAACGAAATAAAACTGGTAATTATTAATAGAATATTTTTAAAACAAAATGAAAGTCCGAAAAAATATAATTATATTCTATCAGAAAGAAAAAAATCCATCCGATCTCGCCTGCCATGAGGTAAATGTTCCCAATGTCTATTATAAATGCAATATAGATTTTTTAGATAAATTATTGATTTATTTTCCATATAGCATAACAGACACTTTTGAAAGATTCATTGAAATATTTAGAAAAATAAATTAACGAAAAAATGATATTTTTTTGATGAAATGATAAATAAAATGGAATTGATCCATCAAGATTTATTTTTGAACGACGACTTCAATCAAAACTTCATATTTATTTTTAATAAAGGGAATATATCGTGAAAATATGGAAGATCCCGCATTTCAATGCCCACCATTATTTTGTATTAATTTATACGAATGACTTGTAAAAAGCAGAGTTGTAGACATGTTTTAAGCTTAATGGAAGAGCAAAAAATAAAATTTTCTGCAACGCAGAAAGTAATAAAACATATTAGAAATATTTATCATTAATTATAAATCAAATCATTTAGTTTTTATCGTTCACATTTGATCTATTTATATTTTCTTTAAAAATCTAATTTATATTTGCATTAGGCCTATCATGACAAATATTTAGCACTACACTTCTGGCCAATCCTAAATGAATAAATTGGATGTTAGAATTTTACTATATTGCAAATTATTGTTTTGTGTTAAAAACATAGTGAAAAAATATCACACAAAATCACACAAAATTGACAATGAAATTAAATTAAAAAGAACACCAATCCAAAATATATATTCAGCTACAATATATTTCGACTGAATAACTGTCATCATCATGTAGTCCTGAGCTATAAACTATTTAGTATAAACCATTATTATTTAAACAAATTTCTGCTTTTAAATTATAAAAACACATTTTATCAAAAGTTAAAAATTTTGCTTTTTTTAAAATTACAAACTTTACAAAATGTTAAAAAAAATTAATTTTTTAAATTTTACAAAACAAAGACTTTAAAAACATTTTAATAAAATTTTTAACAAAATATTTAAAGTGTTTTACCAAAACTATTTTACATTTAGTTACATCCTGCATCAAAAAACGCAGCTTACTAATATCAATTAATTCCATCTGTCGACTGTGATCAAAAACTTGAGAGCGGAAATAACGGGCAGTCATTTCAATGTATGTGGTATTACACCATGACATATAAATTGAAAACCAAGATCCAAACAAAACCTAAGTTGAACTTGAAATCCAGTTATAAACACAAATTCAGACAACAATTGTATTCACTGACATTAATCAATTCTTTCAGTCGACAGTTATCAAGAACTTGAGGACGGAGATTACGAGTAGTCATTCCAATGTATGTGGCATTACACCCATGATATACATATTCATAAGCAAGATCTGAATAACATCTAAGTAAGACTTGAAATCTATCAAAAAACACGATGACAATCCTATAATGCAAAATTCAATATAAGAAAAAAATATTGTTGTTAATAATTAATTTAAAACAAATATATAATTTTGTTTGACAAGTTATATTTTTTTTGTTGATTATTTAATTACGAGTAGTCATAATTAAAGATGATTAATGTATAATGAAATGAATGAAGATAGTTTAGCCCGTAGCTTTGAATAATGATGGTAAAACTCAGGTAAGGAAAAAATTTGCAAAAGAATTAAAGGTTACTGATGGAGCTCTTATTATAAATGATTGTTTAGGACTTTATTTGTTATCTGAAATAAAATAAAAACTTATAAAATAAACTTAATCAAATATGTGTTACTGTTATGCACTTAAGACAAACCAAAATATTATAAAAATTATTTAGTCCTTAGGGAGAAGTTATAAGCAAAAAACAAATGAATTAAAATAAATTAATCCTCTAATGAAAAACCCGAGCCAATAGAAAACCTAGCATTGTGAAAAACCTTGGGAGTGTAGAGAGACTGCACATTAGGAGAGCCTGAAAAATTAGTAAAATATTCAATTTTGTTTAGGATAAATTACATCAATAGCCGGTCGAACAAATTGAGTATTTGGAGAACAAAAATTCCGGATTTTTGGAATAATTGTTTGTTAACCGTAAAAATGTTTTTCGAGAAAACCGTATAAAAAGAACGCTGGAAACGAAAAGAATCGTCAGTTGGTCAAAGAGGAGTTTACTAAAAGAATTATTTGAAGAGAAGCTAGTGGAGGTCAGTATAGCAAAAGAAATAAACTTTGAGTATAAATTTAAATCAACTTTACGTTCCAGTCAAGGCAATCTCCGATTGAGCCTTAACAATAAACAAATTAATTACTGAAAGAAAAGTGTATATTGTGTGAGTTTATGTTAAAAATCAATAAACGTATTCTGTGTTGAATTTTGGTTATTTTATTTATTAGAGGAAACACGACGAGTCAGATTAACCGACTAGCTAAACAATAAATTGAAAAACTTACTGAAAAAATTAATGAAATTTTCCATATTTTGTTTTTACAAAATTTAAATTTTCTACATTAAAAAATTAATTTTGAATATGAATAAAAACAGATTGCTGGATATTTAAGTATATGTAAATAATATTATAATAAATTAATACTAAATTTATTTAATTATTTAATATCATGCAAAAATTGGGAAAGATTAACACTGCAATTAGGATAATTTCAGCATTCCATTGACTTTGAATTAATTGAATTTCTGGGAAAGAGCTATAATTATTGTTTGAAAAAAAATGAAAATATTATATAAACATGAAAGAGGATTCTCTTAGGTGCACTTACGAGTTTAAAAAAATGTGTGCAAAAGATAAGCACAATTATAGCACAAAAATATATTTTACAAATTTTGCTTCTAAGTATTACCTAATCTGGTAAAGGTTTGGTGTGAGAATACCCAAAATTTTGAAGAGGTGATTTAAAGTGATGAAGAAAATTAGAGAGAAATTACGTTCTCGTTCAAAATGGTATAAATAAGTTTTCTCTTATAAATGTTGAGATATTACATATACCGCATATAAAACAATAGAAAAATTTGGATATATAAAAGAAAAGTATATGAATTACAATAAATAAAAGTTATAAAAAGAAATTTACACCATTCAAGACTAAGGACCTATTCAGGACCTATTATGGTGGTTATAATATATTTTATCCGTGTCATTTTGTCTCACCAACCATAAATAATTGCCTTTTTAAAGAGAAATTATATTTTATTGAGATTATATTTTATTGAAAATATAATTTTAAAATCAATAAAATTTAAAATATTGCTTTGAGTTATTGATTGATACCAAAGATCACACAGAGTCTAATTTTTCAGACTCAATCACTGGGAATTTAATTATCACTTAATATATTAATTACAAAATAATATTAACCATCAACTTATATTATAAAAATTTTTTTTTTCATTATGTTTATTGTAGAATCTTTGATTTTTTCGATGTGAATTTTTTGTTTAGAAATCACTGATATAAGATTTTGAATAAATTACTGTCAATTTAAAAGTAAACTGTGAAATGTTTTAGTGGATCAAAAATCCAACCATATGTTCTTTTTGTTTCTTCGAATATCGAGTTTGAAATACCAAAAATGGAAGATAATTATTAAAAAGATGCAGTTATGGTAACTTTAGTGCTGGAAGATTTTTTTCTGAACTTGTGAAAAATTGAGAAATAATTAAATTTGTTTCAAAAGTTTTATTAAAAAGTGACCATTTGTTATTTAACTATTTTGTTCTTTGGATGCTGAGTATAATTTCAGTAAATTCTTTTGAAAGTTGTCAAATCTCCAGCAAGATATTAATTTTCTCTTTTTATCGATGTATACTTTTCCTAGATAGATAATACACATCAACAACTGAAAATAGCAAAATAATTGGAAATTGTTTTAATTTAAGCCGACCAAATATTTATCAAAAATGAAAAAATAATTTCACTTCGATAAAAGAAAATTCGATAAAAGAAAATATTTTTCTATTGCAATTTTAAAGAATTTTAAACATAAATTTAAAACTATATTTCTAGATTTTTCCACATTAATCTAAAAAGCAATAATTTTTTATAGTGCTTTTATTGATCACATAAACTTAATACATTTAAAATAAAATAAAACAAAATTTTACGCCGAGAAATGGTGATTATTAAAGTTTCGTGACTTTTCAATAATTTTTTTAAAAGAAATTAATCTCTATTTTTTCGATTTTTAATTGGATATTT
Source organism: Schmidtea mediterranea (assembly GCA_022537955.1). NCBI lineage: Eukaryota > Metazoa > Platyhelminthes > Tricladida > Dugesiidae > Schmidtea > Schmidtea mediterranea. The sequence goes on along the minus strand of CM039679.1, from coordinate 74,224,815 downwards.
ATTTTACTGAAAATACAATTCCCATTAATCATGAAATCGGTGAAAAACGAATTTATTTCTACAATTCATTTTGCGTATTTTAATGTTTGGAAAATAAAATTAATTGTCAGTGGTAATTATTTTCTGCGCACTGATGCATATTGTTAATTAATTTTAGGCTGTTTCAAAAATTTCAGTTATTTTTTATAATTTAGTTTGTAATTCAATTTTGATATTTTATTATTGTTGAATTTTTTAATTGTATTTGTGAATTTATTATTTACTGAATGAATATCCTAGAAATTTTTCTCAATTGAAAAAAAAACGTAAGAAAAAATATTACTTAGATTCTTTTTTTGAGACAGTTTATTAATATAATTTCAACTTTGTCAAAATTTATTTAATTCATTGAAAATGTAAAAATACTAATATTATCAATTTAAAAGTTTAATAAAAAAATAATATAATAATAAAAATAATAATAATAATAATAATAATTTCTTTGTATAATCGTTCATAATTTAATTTATTTCTACAACTTAATCTTTTTTTAATTTGTTGTTATTTGTCTGCAAAATCATTGTCACATATAATATTTAAAATAAACTAATTAAAATATTTGCCATATTTTACATCAGTAAAACAAACTTTCAATATTCCAGAACACTAAAATAATTGATAAAATGCCACAAGAATCAAAAATATAATAAAATTCATCATAAAAATGCCATAAACTCGATCTGGCCATTAATTTCTTCCCTACAAAGGCTTTTGATAACGATTTCTTAATTACCTTCAAATCTCCGGGTAATTAATCCAAAATTGATTCAACAAAACAAAGCTAATCGAATTTAAATAAACATAAAATTATTTTTGGGTTTACAGAATTTGAAATACATTTTTTTATGGGATAAAATATTTCATTATAGGCTTTTTGAAAGTTAAAGGTTGTTTGTATTAAAAAAATCGATAATTTTTTTTATTTTATTGTTAGAATTTTTTAGTTTAAAATTTAAAAATATAATCAAGGAACAAAATTATCCTATTTATTTTTTAAGGATTATCCTTCATTTTTTTAATGGTTCTGTCAATATAAAAAACTTATTATTTAATGAATATTTAATATATCGTTTTGAAATATATTTAAAATATTTCATGAATATTTTATTAATTTAAAATAATTTATTAAAAACACTTAAATTAGTGGCAAACAAAGTGACATTGTTGCATAACCTTTATAAATTATGGAGGTAATTGAAACAAAAATTTATGAATAAAAATGTTACATTAAAACTTATAAATATTCATCATTCTTGCTGTTATCTGATTTTTTTGCTCATATGAAATTTAAAATTTGTTCACAAAACCAGTAGCAATTTATTTCATTTGCTTTTATAAAAGTTCAATTTTAATAAATCTTATATTAATTGATAAAATATTTTAACATTCTAAAAAAGAAATAAAGGTAAAGGAAATTGAAAAATGATCAATGGTAACGAAAATAAAAGATTTTAGTAATAAATAAAACGACTGTTTTTAGGAAATGTGTTTCTTGATTGGGCCAGCTGTTCAAAAATTAGTTTATACCTTAGTAATTAAAAACTGCATTGAATACAATATTTCTAAATTCAATCTGCTATAAATAGAAAAATGTGTACACCGTAGAATCAGAAACACATACTTATTAGTGACATACTATCAGATTCACGAGAATAATATATTCGGATCTATTTACATCCGTCAAAATTGCAAACAAATTTATACATAATGTTAAATAATTTAAGTGTTAGTATTTTGTTAACCTCTATAAAACCAAATAAACATCACAAGAATTTAAAGTAAAAATTGCTTGCTAATAACAAATTCAATTTTGGAATGCCATATCAGACCACACTTAATTTTAAACATAGCTGTTAAAACAAAATTGTACCCTAATAAAAATATATCTATAAAATTGCCGGAATTTCTTGGAATCCAGTTTATGAAGTACAATGATTCATTAATAAAACACGAATAAAAACGAATAAAAAAATAATTTATTCCAAATATTGTTTAAATAATTAAACTACTGATTATGCGGTGTATATTTCTTACAAGATTTAATTTGTTTGAATTTGTAACAAGAAGATGATTCGAAGAGATCTATGATAGTTTGCGTAACATTTTACAACAATGAGTGACAGAAACAACAGGAAATTAAAACTAACATTACAGAATCACATTGAGTAAAAGATGTTTCAATGTTCCTGAATTTGAGCTTCTCATTCCTACTCAGTTTGCCGAGTTTCCATCATCATTTCAAGAAATGCGTGTATTTATGGGTAACGTTTAATTTTCCTATAGGGAACAGTATTCAGATGATGAGATTTTGACACGTTGCCTAGAATTTCCTCCTGCATACAAATTCATAACAATAATATTTTCATTGTGGAAAAGAAACAAATTTTCAACAAAACAAGACCATAATTAGCAATTGTTTGTTGTTGAAAAATTTATTTTCAAGTAAAATATTAATTTCAAATTTGTTATGTTTTTTGTTATTTGTTAAATTTTTTATTTTTAAATATCATATAATTATTTAAAATGTCAAAATTAATTAATGTCAAGAAGAATAAATATAAATTTTATAAAGCTGTGTTAACTTTATGGCTATGGTACGGTTTTATAATATATATAGGATTTTATTTTATTTCATATTTCACTTAAATCTATTGAAAAATAGTTTGATACAGTTTTAAATAAAAAGAAAATAAAATTAATTATGACAAATTATTTTTTCATCGTACGATTATTTCAACAATTGATCGTACAAAACACAGCGAGAATGTATAATTCACCCACAAAGTCATTTCTTGCAGTGGGGATGATAACTTCTTTGATTACAACACGTGTTATTTCAATACTTATAAATTATTTGAAGCCAAAGACTAATTCCTTGTTATTTGAAACCAACAAAAAAAGAATAATATTTGCTTACATATGTTAAAAATTAAATTTTTTTTTGGAGTAACTAAGCGAATTGTTATTGCGAAAATTATTTTTAAAAATGCAAGCTACTTTAGCATATTAAATTTAATAAAAGTTAAATAATTAATTTGCTATAAATTTTAATGCGTTTAAAATAAGTTTAAAATATAGGATTGAAATGAAGGTCTTGTCCGATATAAAATAATATTTGTTTAATTAATAAAAACAATATGAAAATTGAGAAATATAAACAAAACATCATTCGTCTGTAAATCTGAAATGTTGAAAATAGTCACATTTAAAGTCTACACACTTTTGCCAGCGTTCTGGAAGTTATTTTATGCCGTTTCGACAGAATTCCGCAGGTTTTTAAGGAAATGAAACCTTTCTAAACTGTTTCCACACAACCAGCGTCTCTTTTCTTGAATTGCATCTACGAGTTAGTCCAACTAAGTGCTGTAAATTTCTGCCTTTATGTTTTTTCTTTTAGGAATATAATTTTCTATCGGGAAAGACTTCCCTTCCAATCCTATATTAGGATGGTAAATCTAGTCCATATGGTGTTTTTGGTAACTTTTAAAACTTTCAACGTTATTCTAAATTTATATTTAAATTTGAATTTATTTGAATTTACTTTAATTGAATATGTTTGAACTATTTCATGAGTGAAGTAATATTTATATTCTTTTATCGAATTCCATTTACAAGCATTTAACGTATACTAGCGCCTCTATGACACAAGAAATGTTTTTCAAAATCTATTTAAGTATTTAAGAGTTGAATTATTTGAATGATTAAATTGTAGTTAATAAGTATAAATTATTTAATTTTAAAAAAAATTGTATATTTAAATTAAATTTAATTAAATTTGTGATTAAAAAATAAATTTATTTTTAAAAAAAATAAATGAATAAATTATTTAGTTTATGAATTTTTAGAATTTCATGAAATGTAGTTAAAAATTTATATAACTTTATTTGATGATAACTGTGAATTTGTTGAAATATATCTCATGAGTGATTTTAGAGTGACGATTTTTAATAATTAAATAAAATGCATCAACATTAAAAAATTAATTAAATTCTTTATTTAAAATAAATTAGAAAGGAATTTTCTAATATGATGATAGTGAGTTTTAAACATTTAAAATAGAATGTATTTTCTTCTTTAATTATAAAAATTAGGTCAAAGGTGTTTGTATGTTTTATTTTTCTCGACGCTACTTTACAACCTATAATAAATTGGTAGATATAACTTCTTATGAATTTTCAACATACAGATAAGGTTTTGTGTTTCTTATAATATAAATCTTTGAATATTATAGTCAGTTTTGGTCGACAGCAACGTAGTGTATTAATGACACTGCATAGTTTTGATGTAGCTTACATAGTATTATCACGGAAAATCAAAACTCATTATGTATTTTTCTTATTCCTGTAGTTGAAAACTGTACTAAATTTGTAACCTAAACTATTTTGAATGTTATATTTTTAACTTACACTTAAAATTACACTATATCCCCAAAAGTTAGTAATAACTTATATCTATTCAAAGTTCCGTAGGAAATATATTTTGAGTTTTATATGAAACTTCAAGTTCATCATAATTCTTTACTTGAAACCCTTAAAAAATTGTTAATATAATTGAGTAAACCTAAAAGACTTTAAGTATTTACTTTTATATTTATCATTTACATTTTTAAACAAAAACTTTGTTAAAATATAAATTTCAAATTAAAATCAGAAACTATTTTAATTACTTTTCTTTTTCTTACTTTATTATCTTTAAATCTGATAAAATTCTGTTTTATTTTTTGATCACCTTTGACCTGCTTTCGTTTTTTGATGATAATTAATTTATAATTAATAATTAATCTTGTTTTTCTGATTGTGTGTCAAAACTCAGATATCGGACTAGCTATAGAGAAAAGTTTAATTTTATTCAATTAAGTATTTCTAATAAAGGTTTAAATTATAAATTTATTATTATTAAACCTTTATTGAGCATGCTTAATTGAATACAATTTAACTACTCTTCGTAGCACTATTTCATGCTGGGACACTCAGATTCACAGAAAGACAAACTGATTATTATTTAGCATATTTATTATTCTGCAAGTTTTCAAGTGCATATTGTAGAGTTGAAATGATATTTAATATGATTAAATCTAATAATTTAAGTAAAACGTCGAATAACTAATTATTGTTAGTAAAACATGTAAAATCTATATTTATAATTTTATGAGTCTTGTCAGACAGTCATGAACCGGTTTAATTAATTAATTTTTTATAATTACTTTATAAATATTCACACACACACACACACACACACACATATATATATATATATATTCATATATAATTATTTCAATATATTTTATCTTTTTTTAAAATTGAAATATATTATTTAATATAAAAACTTAGATAAACCTCAAATATAATTACAAAATGACGTACCTCCTTCAGTGAAGAATACAATGTCTCCACTGACATTGTGTTGTTGTAAACATAATTTCTGAATATAAAGTTTACAAATTCAAAATTATTTATTTCATACACTCAAAAGAAGGAATGTATATGTAAAGAATAATTGAGTCGTTTAATTTAAACAACTACGATTGCTATTATAAATGAAAAAAATTAATTCTCACATCAAATCTACTTTTATTTACAATGACGAGAAACTATGAGATATGAGTGAGAATGGGGGAGAGCATCCTTTTGATTTTGTTTTACTTCTTAATTAAAACAGTTACAACATGAAACATTTATTATTATTACTTGTTTACAATAACAATATTTTGCAAGTAATTCACTAGTTATATTTAGAGTAATAATTATTTTTGCCATCCATATCATGCATTAGGTGTTCCCAGGTTTGACCGCAGTACTTTATGGGCGTTTTGGTAAGATAACTTTAAGTTGAAAGTGTCTTTTTAATTTTGATACTATGTTGTGTAAATTTAATTTTTTATTTTCTGCTTAAAAACAAATTTTCTCAATAACAAATCTGATAATAAAAGCTTAATTTTATTACCCAATTTTCATTTAAATGTTTAAAACAAGAAATATACATTATTTTAATTATTGAAAAATATATTCTTAACATTTTTAAAAATGATTTTTAAGTGTGCATAACTAATTGACCAATGCAATTAAATTCATTAATTTAAATAGTTATATTATTTTATTATTTAGAAGTTCTTTTAAATATTTTAAGATATTGAAGAATTTTAAATAGCTAATTTTCGACATTATTCTAATTTTTTTAATTTGTTTAATAAATATTTAGATTTATGCCAAATAATTATGATTAAACTTAAAAATAATATATACTAAAATTAGCTATTCAATAGAAAAATTAGTTATTAAGTTACATAATTTATCACTAATTTAATCACTAATTTATCACTAATTTAAAATAAATCAATAATTAAAAATATTTTATCCCTTAAATTAAAGATAAATTAAAAAATATATTTAGTAAATTCTTTCAAATTAATATTAATTTATTATGAAAATTAAAATTTTTAGATAATTTTTAGAAATTAAATATCAATATAGAAAATTAACTTTTTAATATACAAACATTAAGTACGAATAAAATACAAATTAAATACGATAACACATTTAATTTTTAATATAATAATATTTAATGTACCAATTTGTTTAAGAATTTCCTAACATAGTAATTAATGTAAAGTTAAGATCACAAGATAAAATAAAAGAACAGCAGATTAATAAATTAATGAATATATATAAATATCACATTTTGTGAATATATGAAATAAATACTGCTACAAAAGTACAATTTTGTTTAATGATTCCATTAAAATTATAACCAAGCTATTATTTTTTTCGCTAATTCTGTTAAAAATTTTGAAAGAGTTTTTCTTGTCTTTCAATAGAAATTTTTACTAATTAAATTAATTAATTATATTTATATTTCACTAATTATGAAAATTTAAATTTCCAACCATTATTCATTTGTTTTAATTGTTAAAATTCATTTTCTTGAAAAATCTTGAAAATTGAACTCAATTATTTAAATTTTATTTTCACAGGTCACATTTAGGGTAAAATTCACGTTTTGATGATATTTTAGTAAAATTATTTATATATATATATATATATATATATATATATATATATATATATATATATATATATATATATATTGCATGAATAATAGAGATTTTGTCTGTCAATTTATTAATCCGATTTCATATCTGATTAACTTATGAAAGTTAAGGCAATTATGATCATTTGTTGTTTTCTTGTTTCTTAAAAATAACTGTAAATATTCGTGTAGTAGTTTTCTCACATTTTAATTTAATTTTTAACACAATAACATTGTTTCAATTTAATTCGCGCCATAAAGCCCACAATAATACATTTTTTCCACAATTTTGTGTTAAATCGAAAAACACTATAATGATTGTAAAATATTTTGACTATACGATTTAATAGTAAACTTTTAAATACTAAAAATTTGTATTATTTTTAGACGTATAATTGAATTTATTAATTTTATATCAAATAAAAAACCTGAAATATTGTAGTCGTATAAATGGCGTAAAATAATTTAATTATTCTATTTAATAGGATTAGACTCTAAAATATTTAAAGATATCCGATATTTTTAAAGTTGTAAATAAACTTTATAAATTGTCAAAAAAACGAATATAAACAAAAAATACAATTTTATCTTAAAAAACCCAATTATTGAAAGATAATTTATTTATTAACTATTTAAGTAAAATAATTTTATTAATTTTCATTAATTTCATAAAAATAATGAAAAATTATGTTTCATTATTTGCTTTTTCCCTATCTATTTATTTCCTACTGTACGTCTTATTAAAATTTGAGTTTAATTTAGAGTTTTATCAAAGAGGTCGTCAATTTATATGTTACAATAAATCTGAAAATATCTTTGTTTAAATATTGAATTTAATTTAATACCATAAAAATATTTTGTATATATGTATATACGACAAATTGCTATCAAGCGGAAAAGCAATCGCTTGTTTCACTTGGTTTGATTTCGTAATAAGATAGACCATTTGAGACATATTAATTAAGATATAGATGCTATCTCGACAAACTTTTTATTGATATAAGTGCGGACGAGACGATAAAAGTGAAGGAAATAATTTTATTAATTTAAACAAGTTTTAGTCCATAAATCATTATTAAAAGTAAATATTTAAAAAACCATTCATTACAAAATTTGTTTTAAATAAATACTAAATAATCATTTTAAAACAACGACAAATAAAAAGTCAACATATTAATACAAGGAAAATATTATGACCGTGAAAATAAAACATAACTATTATACCATCTTTCACAAATTAACATCCGTTAACCCACAAATAAAGCTTTTTTAAGAACAAAATAATTCGTATATTGAAAAAATTGTATATCTACTTAAAATAACGGTTAAATTAAAGGCATTGACTTAATTTAAGTGAATTTACAATATGTTAGATGCTGTGAAAACATATTCATTTAAATCAAAATTTGAATTCATTCAAGGTTCAAACATTTATTCAAATCAAAATTATATCTTTCATATTTCCGAAAATTTAAACAAATTAACAACGGCATTTAAATTTTATTTTATTTAATTATTTATTTATTTAAATTTTATATTATTTGAACTTTATTTTATGTTATATTTTAATAATTAATATTTAATAATTAATATAATAACTTATAATCAGATATTTAAAATATTAATCTAATTTATCAAAAGTTAATTTAAATCTTTTTTTTTAATTTTATTCATTTTAAAGCTTAATTTATCTCCGTTGATAATTATGCTTAAATATCCTCACATCCCCTTCTTTAAGAAATCCTTTCATCTTCTCTACGTTTCTTTGAATCAATCTTCCATTGGTGTCTTGTAACGAATACTGTCTATCATGTATCTTCTGAATCACTTCTTATGATCCTTCGTATCTGTCTTTATCTTTTGACCTTGCTTCTACTTTTACTAGTACCGAATCTCATACTCTGAACTCTCTTCTAGTTATAACTTTCTGATGTGTTTTTTCATGGCTTGATATACCGGTTTATTGCTGTACCATTGTTCTCTGTATATTTTCCTTCCAAATATACCTCAGCAGGACTTTTCAAATTGTTTTTTGAAACGTTGCGTTCAGTGTAAATTCAATGTCTGGCAATATATCTGGCCAACTAGTCCGAGTCCCTCCTTTTAGTGATGCGTTTACATAATCTCTTATTGTCCTAAATTGGCTTTCAACACTTCCATTTGTATTATAGTGATACGGATCGAAAAAAATATTGTGATTCCCATTGATTCTGTGAAATCTTTTATAACCTTTGACTCAAATGCTTTTCCACAATCTACATGAATCTCTTTTGGTGCTCCAAACTTTAAAATCTATTTTTTATTTATCGTTTCTTTTATCGTGTTCTCATCTTGTTTATTCATTGCTGACACTGAAATGTACCTGCTATATTGATCAATTATTGCAATAATATACTTTTTCTTTCAAAAGGTCTCTGGGAATGGTCCCATATGTCTATGTATACTTTCTCCAATGGTTCATATGCATTTTAATTGTCTATTCCTTCGTTTTTGTCGTAACTACCTTTTTCCTTTGAATTGGTTCACAAGCCTTAATGTTTTCTTTCACCGATTCTTTTATATCCTTCATTTGATAATGGCCAGCTATATATTTTTTCACTTTCTCAGCTCATGCGTGTGATAGTAATACATGCATCTTTTTTATCATTTCTTGTTTCTTGTTCTTCGGCACCCATAGTTTTCTATCTATTGGCATTACCATCCTTTCTTTCAACATATATTTCCAACACGACCCTTGTGCTATATCCTCTTTAAATTTTTCTAATTTCCTCATCGTCCAACATGTTTATACGCTTAGTTTTATTTTTTCAGTCTTTGCATTCACTGACTCAGTAGGCATTCTGTACAAGTTCCACAAGTACTTCTCGATAGTGCATCTGCATTTGCGTGATTCACTCGCTTTCTATACTCCATTTTGATGTCTAAACTACTGAGATAACTGATCTACGTTTGAAATTTAGCAGTTATTGGCTTTTTCGTAGATAATATAAACGTAATTGCTTTGTGGTCCGTTCTCAACTTAAATCTTTTGCTGTACAGATAATGATTAAAATGTTGGCAAAAATAGTAAATAGCGAGCTGCTTCTTTCTCGTAATGCAATACCCTTTCTCATGAATACTTATTGCATGTAACCCGTATGCTATTATCTTTTCGTAACCATTATTATTTCATTGTGATATTACAGCCAAATTGTATCAAAACTAGCGTCTGTATCTAGTATGAAATCTCTTGTAAAATCTGTATATCCCAAAACAGGTAATTCCGTCAATGCTTTCTTCATATCTTCAAAAGCCCTTTCACAGTTTTCTGTCCATATTAATTTCACATTATTCCTTTCACATGGTTCTTCCAAAGTTCTGGCTTTCTTAGCATAGTCTTTGATAAACCTTCTATAATAATTGCATATATAGCCAGAAAGCTTCTTAGATTCTTTATACACTTTGGCATCTGGAATGACTTAATTGCTTCTAGTTCTGATTGGTCTGTTTTTATGCCAGCCTTGTTAATAATATGTCCTAAAAACTATAGTTCTCGCGTTAGTATATGACCTTTTCTGAGTTTATTCTCAAACCTGCTCTTCCAATTCTTTCTAGTACCTCATTCAAAACCGCATAATGTTGTTCTTTTGTCTCTGTGAATATTAAAATATCATCCAAAAACCACTGTCCCATTTACGTTGCCCAGTACTTTTTCCATTAACTCCTGAAATGTTCGTGGCCCTGCAGCTATTTCAAACGGCAACCTGTTGAAACAATATTAGCCTGTTGTTGTTGAAAATGCTGTCTTTTCTTTCTAATCTTCTTCCAGCTCTACCTGATAATAAGCATTTCCCAGGTCTATTGAAGTAAAATGCTTTGCTCCTTCCAATCTATCTAATATCTCCGCTATATTTGGCATTGGGTACGCTTGCCTATCAGTAACCAGATTTAACTGTCTGAAATCAAGACATAATCTGATGTCTTGTTTCTTTTTCTTCCAAAAACAAACCATTGGTGTATTCCATGATGCCAATAATGCCATTTTTAAACAGATTCAGTATAGCTTCCTCAATATTTGGTTTCAAATGAATTGGTTGTCTTCGTGGCTTTATATTATTTGGGCTTCCGCGTGTATCTATTTTATGTTTCAGCAATATTATGCAACCGATGTCCCATTTATTTGCCATAAAAACATTTTGTTTATTCTTTATAATTTCTGTTAATACCGTATCGTTCACTTTTAATTCTTTCTGTTCCTGTTATAGGCCTCCCAAATTTTGCATCAATATTACACATGTGCTCATGACTGAGTACTTCCTCACTCTGAGGCCATTGTATTTGTATTCCAAATTGTTTCCACAACTCTATACCTCTAATCACTTCTAGTGTTATGTGATTTACAATCGTAAATCTTACCACTTTACATACTCTCATTATTTTAACATCCACCATTACTTTGCCTTTTGTTTCCAATTCATTAGCATTTGCGCATCTTAAGATACTTGCCATCTTCATAAGTTCTATATTATTAAATTTGTTGTACTGGTTCAAGCTCATTACGTTTACTGTTGCTCGCGAATCAAGTAAACAATCCATTTCCTGATTTTGAATTTTGATTACCACACTAAGTCTACCTTTCATTATGTAATACCTGATAATACTCGACCTCATTTTATCTATTGCTAATATCTCGGTACTTCTCTGTTCCACATTTTCACATCTTTCTATTTCCTCAAAGTTCTTTTTAACAAACCTATTAACTTTTTCAACTACTCGTTTATCATTTTCTTCATGCTTTCTCTCTCTATCCTCCTACAAGTTTCTTTTTTCTATTGTCCTATCTTTGGGGATCCTTTAACATCCTTTATAAAACTGTCTGGACAATGTCTTCTGTTGTCGGGGCTTTCTCGTTTGGGGTAACGGAGAAAATTTCTTCTTCGTCTTCATCGCTTTCATTTCCTATGTATGCAACTTGTCTTTTGGTAGTCACGTAATGAATCCTGGTTCCCGCATTGTTTCTTTTTCCATGATAGTTGATCTTGCTTTTGTAATTTATACTTTATCTTCCGTTATCTCTATTTGTCAGTGTTTGCTTAATTCTGTTCAAATTCATATAGTAATCTTTTGCTCGATGACCTCCTAATCCACATCTTTGGCATCTTATTTGGTTACAATCTCTCCTTGTGTGTCCCTCAACTCCACATCGATAACATGTAATGACTCTCTTATGTCTATTTGGGCACTTTCTCTTTATATGGCCTTGTCTTTCACAGCAAAACATTTTACAATTGTATTCTCTGAAGTAACATTATCTCTGAATTTTTGTTTCCAATATCCGATTCTAAATTTCTGTTATTTTTTATAGTGACATCTCTATAGCTTTTTTTTATCTCTACTTCGGGTACTCTTTCTCTTACAGTATAAACCTCTTCACTCATCTGCCTAACCTCGTGCAATCTTTTGATCTTCTTCCTTATTTCTTCTGTTCCCTTGATTTCATCTGCTCATAACTTAATTTTCAGTTTCCTTTCCGAGGAACAGTGTACCAATAACTCTTCTTCTAATTCATCTTCCGTCCATTCGTGACTCATCAGCTTGTCCATCAAACTCTTAATTTGTTTAAATATACCTCTGGCTCTTCATTCGTTTGCCTGTATTCGAATGCAGCTTTAATATCTTGACTTATTATGGTATTCTTAATAAACGCTTTCCGCAATTTGTAACATTGATTTGATAAAATTCCAGTTTAAAACTTTAGAAAATGATGATTGAAAACCATGATAGATTACCAGAAAGTTTGGAAAATATAGACGAAAAGCATTGAAAAACGTTATTTATAAGTGTTTTAAAATTTTTGTTTTTAAATTATTATAACCCGCTATTATAACCATTTTGATTATCTCTTCTTGAAGCAAATCGCATTTCTTTAAGCTTTCAAAATCACAATCTTTGGAATATTTCTTTAAACGAGCTACGAATTCCGTAATCTATTCACCAACTTGCTGTTTTTGGACGTAAAACTTGTTGCGTTCTGCAACTATAAGCTTTCTTTGAGGACGTAAATAATTCATGATTTCTTCGCTTATCTCTCCAAAAGATAAATCATCTATAGCTTTTTGAGAAAGTATTGCCATGATTTTCGTCAATGCTGTAATTCATTTAGCCAGGGTTTCGTAAAAATTTTAAATTAGGAAAAATTTGCTATTAGACGAATTGCTGATGCAGGAATTTGAGTGTACTTTATTTAATCAAATTACTAAATAACCGATTATTAAATTTCCAAAAATAGAATTCATAAATACATTTGAAATTCTTTTTCCTTCTTTTTCTGGGGTTGGTTTCTTTTTATAAATTTTATATTATTTTTGTCAATCGATTTTTATTTTTTGATTGTTTGTATTTATATAAAAATTATACCTCTACTTATTATAGAGTATTAATTTGGTGTTTATTATTATTATTTATTATAATAAATTATAAAAAAATAATAACGCAATTATAACCATAATAATTTACAATAAACTATATTATAATATATAAATAAATAAAAAAAAATAATGATTGAAATATAACCTACGATATTATTGCAAATTTATTTGTAATATTCTGTTATATATATATATATATATATATATAAATAAAATTCATTACTAAAAAAATGGTGTTGTGATGCAAAATTTGTTCTCAACTGAACAAAGATTGCAATTTAATTATGATTTAAATTTTAAGAAAAATTATAGAAGAGATTTTCATTGAGGAATTCATAGAAAATTTTCAAATTAACTTTTACCAAAATACATCTATTTTTTACAAAAAGAGTAATTGATGCATATTTAATGCAGAGAATTTCAACTTCTTCGATTTTATTTCTCTTACAAAATTTTTATAATTTAACTATAAAACATTTTTAAATTTTAAAAATTATTTTTAATATTTCTTAATGCTTTAATTATATTTTTTATGTTGCGATAAAAAAAGTAATTTTATTCTCACTCAATATAGTTGTAATTAACTCTTATCTGATATTTAAAATCTTTATATGTTTTTTATGTAGTAGTTTAAACGAAATAAAAACATATTTGAAAATCTATTTACAAATCTTATTTAATCATATTTATTCGCTGTAGGATAACAGTAACTAATAGATATTCTAAAAAATATAATATGCATGTGTATGTTGAATTTGTATGACTGAAGATTATGTAATTTATGTCTAAATGCCAAAGGTGTGATTTATGTGATTTATGTATGCATGTGTTTTTCTTACTCAAGATACTTACAATATAATAATTTCCTCCTGAGAGTTTACTCATTTGTTTTAGATAATAAATATTATGTCTTCAAAGTCTTCTTACATGGTGACCACGCCAGAACTAACAACAAATAATCAATTGAATGCGTTTATTCCAACACCAAAAATCTTTATCGTTGGGCACAATCTGGAAATTTTCTTAAAAGAAATTATGAGTTTATGATTTAACTCAAACCCCAAGCTAACATTCGCTAAATAAAGTTTTTACAAACAAAATAGAGCATGAGCCCAAAAGTATATATTTAAAAAACAAATAATAATCGTTAAGATTAATTATGTTGAATATTATTAGTTTTTGCAAATTAACATAATAAATATTTAATGTAAAATGTTAAATGTTTTATAAATTTAAAATATTAAATTTATTATGTTAATGTGAATGGATGAAAAATGAAATCTCTTTGTAAAATTATCAGTAAAATTAACAGTTAAGACAAACTTCTCAAAAATATTGTGTGTTTGAATAATATTGAGAAAAAGATAATTTTTGAATTTTCTTAAAATCAATTATCTTGGAAAGTGTTTAACTTATAGACGTTATAAACAAAAAATCTGCGATGGCTGAAAAGCCCGATGAAAAATTCGATTTACATTTAAAATGAAATTAAAATCAGAAAAAATGTTACTATTTTCATTTTAGTATTTATGTTTGACAAATGGATGAAAATAAATGTAAATCATGTTCATCAATAATGACATTGAAAGAAAAATTAATGTTCAATGAAAATATATCATTCCTAATGAATATGAAAAAAGAATCCAGTATGTGAAAACCATTAAAGAATCAAATAAGAGTCCTACTATAACGTCCAGTGTACGTGAATGACACAAAGTCCGAAGTCAAATGTAATTCAAGACTAGATAAAATATTCATGGACATCTTGATGAGTTTTAATGACAAAAATTTACCACAGCAGATTGGTATCTTTTTGTTGAATTCCTTATAAGTATAAGAAAGTATGAAGGCTTTAAGTGTAACATAGACTAAGATACGATTTTTAATTAATAAACGAACTTTTGAAATGTAATAAATAAATGTTTATGGAATTAAAGTGAATAATTACTTAATTTTTTCATGTTCAATTAATAATGAAAAAAGCATAGGGCATACTGCAGGAGTTGTATCAGGTAAGCCGAATGCATTCTATAGTGCATGGTGATATTTGTTTGAAATCGAAAATGAGTGTAGAAAAAATTATAAATAGTTATAATGAGAATATGAAAATAGAATGGTAGCCTAGTTAATACACTAGTTATATACTGTTAGTTACAATATTTAATCAATAATGAGATTTTTGTTACTGAAAACAGTTGTTAACTAGTTTTCTATAATTTGGAATCACAGTACTTGTTGAAATTCCTAATACAGAACTAAAATTTGAATCAGTCATTCTGAGATCTATATTTTGTTCATTCATGAGGAAGTTTGTTCATAAATATAAGACGATGCAAATAAAGCAAAGATTTTCATGGGAAAAGTTGTGTGTTTGAAAACTTATCATTTTTAGTGATGCATGAAATTGTGTTAATTACATGTTTTCAAGTATCTTTTAGAATACTGTCATTCGGCTTGTTTATTAATCCACGTTGAAGATCAGTTGAAACTTCAATTTAATGCTGTATGCTTGATATGATATATGCTTGGAGTCTGCTGCCGTTTTCAAAGTGTATAATCTCAAAAGAGATTTTCCGGCGAAACATTAAAATTTTTGAGTGAATTTAAATAAAACATATTATAGTGCACAACTGATGACTTTGGTGCGAAATATTAAAATTATAGAAAAAAAGTTATAAAATATATAAACTGAGATTTAAAATATAATGATAAAATCAATCAAATAATATTATTTTTTATACATCGATGTTCAAAACAATAAATTAATTCTATTTGTTTTATTTTATTATTTTTTATTTAATATTATTTATTTATTAGTATTTATTTATTAGTATTTATTATTATTAATATTTTTATTGGTATTATTATTATTTTATTAGTATTATTATTTTTATTTTATTAGTATTTTTTATTTATTTTACACATACTTTATATACGAAATTTTTATTACGAATGTAACAATAATTAACATCAGAAACAAATATACATTTATTAAATAGATACTACATTGCTAATCACAAATATGTCAAAAAAAAGTTTGGTAAATATGAGCAATTTGATGAACAGTTTGATGATCATTTGATTGGTAACTTGATGATCGATTTGAAGAGCAGACCATGCACAGTTTGATTATTATTCTGTAAAACGATTGATATTCTCTATCATATAATGAGCACATGCCAGACTTTCATTCTTTCCAACCTAAACCCTTTTATCGTCATTATTTGTAAGTGTGACTTTAGTTGTTTTGAAACTATACAAATGATGGTTGCTGGTACCTATTCGAAATTGAAACACCTTAGGTATTTCTATTCCATTATAACAATCGAGATAAGACTAGTGTTTTATGTCGGTATCTTTCAATGTTACCACTTTTACTTTTGTTGTACAAGTATTACTTAATAAACTGTAACATTTTGGTCTGAGAAATATCCACACTTTGTATCCAATACCCTTACTCTCGTCTTTAAATTTCCCAATGACAGAGTCTAACTTTATACTAGTAGATTATCTGAAATCATTGCAGGTAAAAGCTTATCTAATTTGCAATTTTTAATTTCTAAGAAAAATGAATCTGTATCTCCAGCAACAATGTTGATACTGCAATTGAACTGATTTTGATATTTTGCTAATCCTACATATTGAAGCATTAAATCATCTACAATCTTGATGGTTTTTCGGAAATTTTTGCTTCGATGCATATGTAATAATTTTTTGTTGATTATTACACAACCTTAAATTCATTGTTTTCTTTAAGTTTTCCACAGTCTTACCATTTAGACTATTGTTGAGCAACTTATTATAATTTTTTGAGTTTCTTGATTCAGCTCTGAGTTTGGTGTTAGTATTGACATAGATTCTTGTTTAAATATGATAGCACGATGAATATTGACAACTTGCACACCTAATAGTAAAAACATTTTGAGCAATCGCTAAATAATTTTTACTTTAGATTATGCGTTAACAGTAGCTTCTCTACTTTTGAAACACATTTGTTTTCTGCTGCGATTGGGAAATCATCCAATAAATCATGAATTTCTTTCGGAATTTTCAAATCCACCTCCACAGTATATTCATACGACAGCTTTTCTAAGTCCAAATTCTTGCAATCTTCTAAAATACTATCAAGGTTATCATGAAACCAACTAAATTTTCCACAGGGTAAACTTTGACTTAAAGCCAATCCATATAGGTTATTGATTTCGATATGCAATAACTCTGCATCTTCAGTAGTTTTCACGAGATGCTTATTAACAAATGTCAAACCACCGCGAATTCCCCCTTCATAGAAATTATGAATTTCCATGCTTATAATAATTCAATTGGTTCATCCAATGTCATTAATGCTAAATTCCATGGCATACCGGGAATACCAAAGAAATTCAAAGGTTTTAATCTATTATGATCTATAGATTTCGCCGGAAATTGTTGAAAAGTCGGCAAGCAAGAAAGAATCTAATTTCAAATAAACCATCATGTAATCCAATAAGATGTTACATCTTGTTTCTTTCCATATTTTCTTTGCTTTTGATATTCATCTTCTGTAACTTCTTCCCAGATAGATGGTAATTCATATGAGGTTTCCAAAACTTCTAAAGAAGTTGCAAAATTATATGGAAATATTTCTTTTGAGTCAACTATAGTTCCATCGAATACCGATCGAATACAGATTGTTCAATGTCTTAACAGCTTTAGCCAATGAATCATTTAAAAACTGGTATGAATCATTAAACCGTATCCTAAATCCACCAACATATACCACTTTTCACTACTAATTGCAATACATGATAAATTCCAATTGGGAAATTGATTTAATCGATACTAAACGATATGATGTAAGTCATTCACTGTAATTTATGAAAAACTACAGATAATAATTCTATAATTTTCCTAGATAAATTACATTTGCTACATGCAGGACCAATATATTTTCCTGTAAAATGATCATGATCTTTAACCTTAACTACTAATTTTTTCTCACGTAAATAACAATATTCACTCATATTAAAAGAATTTTCTTCATCCAAAGTAAGCGGTTAAATCAGTTTGTGACCCTCTTCTTTGTAATATGGAAGCACAATGTTTGTTTCTATATCTGAACTTTCTTCAAAAATTCATATACACAGTTTTAGCCAATAAAATGATGATATTTTGATATTACAGTGAAATTGTTAATTAATAAGAGTCCAGCAGAAATTGGAAAATGTTTTTGAAAATAAATGTCATCTTTTGGTAAAAGAGATTCAAAATCTGCATATACAACAAATGTTTTTTAAATGTCTTTGGCTTTCGAAAATTATTTAGACAAATTTCAACCCATTGACAACGAAGTCGAACATTACAATCATTGTTTTTATGACAATTCATTAAAGTTTGTAAATTAATCACTGCAGTATAATGATACTTTTCATCTTTCATTATCAATAACAAATATATTGGATACACTCCAGTTACTTTTGCACGATGAATTATATTCAAATATGGGTGTTTCATTATAATATCACCTTTTTCCACATGATTTGTTATCATAAATCATTACATTAATTGCCAAACCCGGATTTTTCTTCTCAAAAGTTGAGATATCACACAGTTTCATTGACATATCATTAGGATCATGTACTAATTCCTTCATATACAGTAAACATTTCTTGATCTATCTCAATGCTTCTTGATTTTATCAGATTTCAATACAGCCAAAACACTGTATATGAAACAAAAATTATCTTTATTTTGCACGTTAACTATTGCGTTTTTACCTATTAATCCTTTAGTTATGGAAATAACTATGTTCAGATAATCTAGATATATTGGAAACTTGTGCTATTTTAAAATTTAATTCTAGTATTCGATTTAATTTCCAACTACTTTCTAATTTATTTCTCTCAACAATCTTTTCATTTATTTCCTTTATACCATCTTCGAGGAAAGTACTATTCATGGGAGCAGCGCGATTCGATATACTAAATATTTTGGTTTCTTCGTCTTTTTCAAATTCTACTAGAATTCCAAATTGAACTTTCGATCTTTTCATTTCGACTTAATTTTTCCACTAAAGAAGATGAAAGCATTCATTAACGTTAAATCTATCGATATTCACTTTTATAATATATGTGAAAGCAATAAATCATACTTAATTTATGGTTCAACATTAATGTCACTAGATCCCTGTCTGATTTGATTACTTTTTTATAATTATTTTTTTAAATATTTCCGACGTGATGGTACTTTTTCTTTTTGCACCACTTTTAAATAAAGACATTTTATCACCATTAAATTGGGTCAAATGCGCTCTATGATTATTATAAAATTTAGGGTAAGGGTTAGAAGTCTGGGTCTGACATACAGGACATATATAATAATTTTTGAATTGATAATATTTCATCATTAAATTATGACATTTATCATCATGAATCGTATATTGGCAGTAATTCAGGTAAAGTTTGAATTAATTATAAAAAAACATTCAAATTTGTGTAAATAATCTAATTATTTGAAGAAAGTTTACTTAAAAAGTAATTATTTAAATTAAATAACTTGCTCAAGATTTAGTTAAATAAAGTATTTTACTCAATTGATTGAAATTACAAAATATTATTATTAAATTATTTAATAAAAATTAAATTTGTTTAAATTAATTGTTAGTAGTAAACGTTAATAATTTAAAAGATATATAAATTAATTTACTAAAATATTGATTTAAACGCAAATAAACTTCTTTTGTTAAAAATTATTACTTATTCATTTAATTATTTAATTACAAGTAGTAAATAAAATGATACTTACATCGACCATTTATCATCACAGTTAACGAATTGGCATAAAAGGTTTTAGAATCATCATAAAGAATTGTTTTAGTAGTTCCATAATTAGTTCCATTAGCAGAATAATCGACATCCTTATTAAGGATAATCAATGCATTAAATATAAAATATATTAATATTTCTATCTAAAATTTCACCAATGTTGGATTCAGTAACTGAATTGATTGAATTTAAATTATCTAAATTAATATTATTATTATGCATTATTAAATAAATTTACCGAGTTTTGATCAATTTCACAGGCATTCACAACATTTTTGTTAGAGCTCATTTTAAAAGTTAGGTTATTAGTAATAATGATTAAATTTTGAAAGCATTTGTTTTATATACTAAGTGATTACACACATCAACCAATCAAAATTGAGTGAGAGGTAGAAAATTATTTTGAATCAACCAATCAAGTTTTAGTAAAGATTAGAAATTTACTTATATTCAATCCATACACACACATATACGTTATATTACTAAGACATCTATCACACACAAATGCATGTCATTAACGAATCAAAGTCATACATTGATATTGCATTGATATTGCAAATATAAGTAATGAGTGCATTGAATGATATATATTGCATTAAATATATGCCGAGTGTTTCAAAAGGTGATATACGATAAATAATTTAAGTATTTTAGTTTGCTTTATTGCATCCGTATCACAGTTTTTTTTAAAGTTATTATAGGATAATATATAAGATTTTGGTACAGAGGGAATGGGTGAAATTCAAAAACGGTAAACCTCCAACAAGAGGAACAATAAACAACGGTATAAAAAACTTTGAACAAACTGGGTCTGTTGCAAATCATGTTGAAAATTATTGTCACAAGAAAACTAGTACATCTGATGACCCGCACGTAACAGTTGGAAAGCAAATAAAGTCACCCGGTTTGACGATTTGGGCAGTTTTATCTTACAAAAGATTAATTGGTTCTTTCTTCTTTGATGGAAACTTATGCGGTAAAATTATTTGAATATTCTACAGAATTTTTTAACTTGCGACTTAAGCAACACGGAGAATCTAATGTGGAATATTTTATGCAAGCTGTGGCACCTACTAATTATGCGAAAGAACTGAGGAAATAATTGGACAACATATTTGCATGAAAATAGATTGGCCATCGTCGACCGATAGAATGGCCTGATCGATCATCTGATCTAACATCACCAGAGTTTTTCCTTTGGACCATTCTTAAGAATATTGTCTACTGTGAGCATTACAACAATTTGGAAGATCTAAAGAAAATAATAATTCATTCTTTTGTTCAAATTCCATTACAAAATATCCAGAATACATGAAACGCTGTATTAAAATGGTAGAAATTTTCCATTAATGCAGATGGTGAACACTTTGAGAATTTATTGTAATTTCTGTTTTAAATAAAATTTAAATATCTGTTATCTTAAATAATAATAAATAATTAACATTTATATTGTTTTAAAAATATTTATAAATAAATATAATCGTCTATTGCCTTTTGAAACACTCGGTATATATATATATATATATATATATATATATATTTATTTTTATGGAGAACTGTAAAACATAAGAACTATTAATATATTCTATGTAATTAAAATTAATTACATTAATTTGATTTTGTTAAAGATTGTTTGGAAAATGATATGAAATATTAAAACAAAATAAAATCTATATAATTTTACCCATTCTACAATGGGATGTTAAAATGAGAATTTCTTGTCACTTATATTATTATTATTTTTTACGTATTTAGTTATAGTAAAATTAAGAGTTTTTCAATAAAAAGTAAACTTAAACATTTTCGAAGTCAAAAAATGAGTTTTTTTATAATTGCTGTCTCATGTTGATGTATTTTCTGTAAAAGAAGAATGGTAAAAATATATTCGTTTCTATTGGTTACGTTTAATTACTATAGTTACAATGTAAATGCATTTTGAAATAAACCGTTGATGGAAAATCTTTTTATTATTTTCCGTGAATATATATTTCAGCAAGAATATATTTCATTAACTTGAGATTCAATTTTCTGCGATTAAAATAAATTTCAATTTTTTTTGTGTTTTAATGAATTAAACCTTTTGAAAATATTATTTTATTATTAACAAAAACACAGATATGAAAAAAAGAATGAATGAAAGAGAAAAAAAATAATTTGATTTCTGTATATAAGTTGCCAGGAAGAAAGGTTTCGGTAAAATATAAATTTGGTAACTCACATAAACAATATTGTTTTATAAATCTTTTCTAACATGATAATCGGATTCGCATTCTTGATTCTGTGGATAAAAATATATATTTTTTATTTTATATTCTTTGTGAAATTGTTTTTCATTTATTTTCACCAATAATATCCCAACTCAGAGGATTTGTAAAACTCAAATTATTCACAATAAAATTATATGTAAAAAAATAAAAATGGAATAAATAATTCAACATGTTTGTTTTCTAAAAACTAATACAAGCAACCATTTTTTTACACGGTTTTTTTACATGATTTTAAAAGAAAATAGTCCAAAAGCAAATAATGAATACATATTTTTACTATATTTTTACATGAATTATTTTCTTTTATTTCATAGACAACAAAACCGATAAATATTTAGCTTTATAATTTTAATTATTTTAATATTTTATAAACGAAATCTTTAATATGTTTAATTTTTTTTAAATTTCTGAACTTTTGTTAAAATGCATTTAAATATTAATGAAGATTGTTAGACTGCATACCCTAGTATTTTTGGTATCCTGCAATCTTAAATAAATTAAGATTTCTAAATACTTTTATTCCCTTACAATATAAAAACAACTAAGGTCTTAAATTATGTCACCACTGTTTTATAAACTTAAAACCTTTTACTAAATAAACATTCTTCTTTACATTATAGTTTTATACTGTTATTATACATAAGTGTAAATAAACAAGGACAATCTTGAATTTGTTTGAATACATCAGAAACACACTACAAAAACATGGCACTTAGATAACTTTAAAAACCCAGTATAGAAACATAAAATTAAACAGAAAAGAGAAGAAATTACAAAATAAAGTTTGATAAAATATTATGGCGAAAATAAAAATATAAGAAAATAAAAAAGTGAATTAAAAAGATTTTAAATATAAAAGATCATAATAAAAAATTTAATAGTTAAAAATTATTATAAAAAATCGAAAGAAATCCATAATGGTGTCGAAAACAATGCAAAAAAAGTAATAGAATGAAAATTAATGAAAAGATCAATAAAATAGCGTTTGAATAAGGAATAAATTAAATTTAAATAGTTTAAATAAAAACGACAGTATATCCATGTTTGCGTTGAAAGTAATAGATAAGTAAATTAAATTAAAAATTAAGAAAAATATATTTAATTTATATTAATTTTATATTTAATTTTCTTGAAGGTTAAATTTTTTTGCTGCACTAAATTATATGAAGAAGTCGATGTAGAAATTAACAGTAATGACAAAAGAGACAGAAAAGCCTTCTAAGAATTTTTAAATTAAGGGAAATATTTAAATGAAGCTATTCGGTACAAAAAAGTATTGAATCGATTCAAAACTTCTTTAGAATCATTGATCAAAAATGTCGTAAGATACAAATTATCGAATAATAAATTTCCTGCCTTTTTATTGCAAAATGCAATAGAAAATAAAAACGTAAAATGAGAAATAAAAATGAGAAATATTTCCAATGTGAAGGAGATTAAAGAAACTATTATGAATATAAAAGAAGTTAATAAGGAAACAAAAAACGAACATATTACTGCTATGAAGCCTTACAAAAGTAGTTATGCAAATTTGATCTCAAATCGAAACCAATATTTAGATCAACAAATTACAATCACAACAACGAAAACAACAATAAAAATTTCGAAAAAACAGCTTCCACGCAAAAGGCCATTTAAAAACCATAACAGGTTTGTAGATTAAATGAGTTTATCTTGTCGACCATAAATTCTACAGACACAAAACAAATAGGATTTTCAAATTAAGATGAGCAATCAAATTGAAGATACGAACAACCACGATCGAAAAAAAGGCTGCAGATGAAAAGAAGTCGGACATATAAGAGCCCAATGACCGAACATATAATGTTCTCGTTGCAAGAAGACAGATCATTTTAAATTCCAATGCTTTGATCTAAGATAAACTCAAAGCTACATATATCAGCAAAATATAGCAGCGATTGTAGATCAGGAAGATAACGATGACCTGATTTCCGACAATGAATACCAAAATAGCAACGCTCCCACACAGGAGGAAAAGATTGGAGCGATAAACTAAATGTAAGTAAGATCTTGAGCAATGATGTTATGTATAAGAATCTTATACTTGTTTTGCATGAAATTGAATATTTTGTCAATATTTGGTGATAGTGTACTTAATTTTATATGTATAGATACTGTAGATGAAATAGATAAAGAGATGAACAATAAATTAACAACTTTAAAAAATTGTTATGATAGTGTAATAGAATATGGTAAAATAAGGATAATCGCAGTATTAATATCTTGAATCATAATATGAAATTTAATAGTCTCTTGAATGAGGGGAAAATATTAAGAACATGGAGGAAAACGGAATAATAAGTCAGTGTGAGTCTTCTTGGAACTCACCTTAAGTTGAATGTATGTTTTCAATGCGTTAATTTAGAAAACTACTGAATAATCCGGCACAAATTGCTTTTTGGGAAAAGATTGCTGGAGAGCAATATGAAAATAAAAAACCATACAAACAACAATTTTTAATAGAAAAGCGTAAATCAGAAACATTTGAGTCAAAAAAAGCAAATTCAAGGAAATACAGAAAATAAAATATTTTCTAAAGAAATAAAACTAAACCGAATCTTCATTCTTGGAGATGTCGTGCCAGTAAAAGAAGATGTTTCAAATAAAAATGAAAATAGGTTTGAGGTTCCAGGAAAAATAATAAAGATTTGACCGAAGTTTCATGATTGAATTTCAGAATTTTAAAATAAGCGGGAAGTAGGATGACTTTAAAATTTATAGTATAAATAATACTTAATAGAAATTATCTAATATGTATGTAGGTATGTTGAAGTTGTATGTGTATTATATCTGCATGTGTATATGTTACTCAAGAATCTTCCAATATAATTATTTTCCCTCTTTAAGTTAGTCTTTTAATTTTTTTATATTAAAAATTTTATGTCTCAAAAGTCTATTAGCAGTAACTATTCATTTTATAAAGTTTTTAAAAAAGTTCTTTAAAATACAGCAGATTTTCGCAATAAAATTAAAATATTATTAAAATAATTATGAAAAAATCTTTTTAATAAATAAGCATTTTGTTTATAAATATAATTTTGTTTAATAATTTCCAAATGCGAACAATTTCTCCTAATATTGCATAAAATTTTCTTTACGGGTTAGAATTTTCTAAACTTTAAAAGTTTGCTAGATTTTTAATATAAACTAACACATTCATACGAATTTATCTATACAGAATAGAATCATCATAAAAACCTTTTTATTATAGAAATTTTGTAAACCGTGCTTGTGTGTCTCGTGTCACCTAAATTTTCTCTCTCACATCATATGGTCTTATTTAATGCCAATTTCGTTAATGACATACACTTTTAATTAAATTTAGTTCCTGATTTACTATTAAAGCTTTTAGTTACATCGTAATTAGATCATATAAACTGCGTGTTAGTATAAAACTTGCTTTTCAGTTGGTTATTATAAATAGAATTTAGTTTATTCACAATAATGTATTAGAACCAATCAAAATGCGACAAAATTAAAAATAAACAATAATTTTACAGGTGAAATAATCACTAAATTTTGAATATAACTGAATTATTTTAAATGTTTTATTCGAATGAAAATCTTTAAAAAAAATAACATAAAAATAATACAAAAACCGTTGTTTTACTCAAGTAACCATGGAGAAAATTCAATAGCGCATTTTGTCCAATCATGGCGGTTTTTACAACTGCAAAATATTGTCTGACTTGATTTAGAAATATTTATTAAACTCGACAACATTCTTAGGTTTTATAGAATAAAATATATAAATAAGTATTTTATTATACAGAGGTTTTATTATCAGTTTTGGACCCGCGGATTGTAATTTCGGGTCAAATGGAATTCGGGAAATTAATGTTAACAGTCTTTTAAACTTTTTATTACATCTTGAAACAACAAAAAGAAAAAAGAATTAAAACTTTTTTATGAGTTGTTTGAAGGGTCATCGCTAGCACATAACCTCCTACTAAGGAAAAATTATTAGGCTTAAATTTATCTCCTTTAATCGACCTTGGAATCACCAAAGTAATTTTGAAGATTTAGAAATTGTACACAGATTATGAAACGGAATATGTCGACGTAAAACACTCACAGTTAGACCAAGGTTTTTATGATATTTCCAAAAACACGATGGAAAAGGTAAATGGCCGTTATCAGGTGAAGTTGCCTTGGCATTCATGAAAAGATTTTCTGCAAAGTTCATAGATGGCTCATAATCGATTAAAGAATTTGCAGAAGAGATTGGAGAACAAGAACCTATGGAAAGAATATAAAGACGTAATTACGGATTATGAAAAGAAAGAAATAGATTTAGTAGCGGACGAACAACTCCGCAAGATCAGTGGGATTCTACCACACATTCCTATTTTAAGGCGAGACAAGAAAACTACAAAACTGTAGATAGATTTTGATGCAACAGAAAATAGTAACGGCATAAGCTTGAATAATGTAATCAAAACAGGACCGAAGCTTCATAATAATTCAGTCAATGTTCTGTTGTGGCTTAGACGATTTAAGATTGCCTTGGTTTGTAACATCGCAGAAATGTATATTGAAATTGAGATGGCACAAGACTCGGTGGATTCTAAAAAGGAAGCCATAAAATTAAAAATGAAATAAATAGTTCTTTAGGCTGAAGCAGGGATGAGAGCTCGGAAATGGATGACGAATTCCAAACGATACTCAGAACAATCTCAGAAGACGATAATGCGAAAGCTTTAGCCATTGAAAACGAGAACGTATTGACAAACAAAACGTTAGGATTAAAGTAATACACAAATGGGATGAATTCAGTCTTAACGTCATTCTACTGGAAGAACGACAAATGACAAAGAGAAAAGTACTTAGCCTTGTAGCCAAAATCTTTGATCCTTTAGGATTAATTTGAACGTTTACGGCTCAAGGCAATTTCATCATACAGCAAATCTGGCTCACATTATCTCACTGGGACGATGAATTATCTAAAGAGATAAATAAAATGTTTGCCAGATGGTTTGCCAAAATGTTATCCCAGATACATCGGTGTTAGGAACACTGTGGATTTTAAGATGCTTAATAAACAGTAGGACAGTAGGAAAACAAATAGAGTTTGCATATATTTTCTGATCCTTCAAACGTAACCTAATACAGGGAATGGAAACAAAATAAACTTGATAGCGTCAAGAGCTAAAGTGACAGCTTTAAAGATTATCTATATGCCAAGAATGGAATTGATGGTAGCTTGTATTAGCAAAAAGTTTGCAAAAAAGTTTGCAAAGGTTTTGGGAAAAGAACTAATGACAGTATAATTACGGATTGATAGTGTAGATATTATTTGCTGGATCCAAAAGTTATGCTAGAAAGTACACGCAGTTTGAGGCAAATCGAATCAGTTCCATTCAATAATAGATGAATGCACGACAATGGCAATATATTCTCATTAAAAAGAACCTAGTTGATTTAATATTCTGTGAATGACAGCACAAGAACTGAAAGAAAGCTTATTATAGTGGTCACGTCTGTATTTTCCTCAAAATGAAGAAATACTGTGGACAAACTGAAGAGCTCTTGAATACGAGAAAAAGGATAATGCGAATATAGAAGAATTTTAAATGTTTACGTATATCATGATTGCTGACAGGAAGTCAAGGGGGGAGGATATTAAATTTTAGTTTTCGCACCTGTGTGTGCGATAGTTCTTTTTGGTGATTGATCTTACACACAAACTTTTCCTTTTGATTGTATCGATTATTACTTTGTCTGGTGAAAATTCGGTTTATTTTCGTAAATTATTTTATAGATTTTTGTCTGCGTTTGTTTGAATGCTTCTTTGTAGATTTTTGAATTTTTAAGCAAAGTTGATCTTTTGGAATTTGATTGGAATTTAGTATATATTGATCTTAGACTTCTTTCTGGAATTATTATTAATAGATCATTCTCAATTTATTGGATACGTTAAATGGTTTAGCTCAAAGAATGGATACGGATTCAGTAGTGTTGACAATGAGCGTAAAGATAAGTATGTATTTGTTCATTTTAAATCTATTACTAAAACAAACTCAACTACATTAGCTAATAATGAGGAAATGCTTTTCGATATGGTAAAAGGTGCTACTGGCCTAGAGAGAGACGATGTCATTGGTTGTGCGCAACCATGATCACAGAAATGATTAATTTAACGATATATGAGGTGACAAAAATAGTAGCAGATCCTATGGCTACTTATTAGCTTGCGCAATTTCCGAAATAACAGATGGACGATATTTTTTTATAAAATTATTTTAATAACACTGGCGTGTAATAATATTTTAATAAATATTTTTATTAGGGTGGATTTTAATTATTATTATTAAAACAATATTTATTTGTTGAGACAATTTTTAATAATTCGACATTGACAATAAAAAAGGCCAATATCATTCGTAAAGATTGCATTCATAAACATTTTAAACATTTATTTTTTAAATTAAACACACTTATATAAATAATCAGATAATTTTAAAATACTATACTAAGTGGTGGCCTTTTCTAATTCTTTTTTTTTGGTATGAAAATCAGATGTTTTATATTTTTTGTTAGGTTTCATTCGTGTTATTTTATTGCTTCTAAAAAATGTTAAATCAGTGATTATTCTCCATTTTTCGCGGAACATTTTTAATGATCTACAAATTTACTACAACACAAATACTCAAATTACACGGCTTGTATTGATGATTGTATATGAAGTTTCGCAAATAAAATATACTTATAAAGATACAACAATAATTAAATGAGTGGAATGGTTATAATTATTTATTTTACTTCGTATCACTATTTAGACATTCATTCTCATAATCTGGTGGCACACTGGTAGGTTTATTGTGGCATAGTAGTTGACACTATGTTTTAAGTTAAATTTTGTTTTAAATGATAACAATGTTTTCTTTAAAAGAATAATTTGGGAGTGAACTAAAAGGCTATTACCCAAAAATCAAACATACAATTACTTAAATAAATTCTTAAACATGTAGACAAGAATCAGTTTAGTATCATTTCCGCGTTCTGCTAAATTATTATGACTCATATTTTTTTTCCGAAAATTTTCCAAGTAATTTTTACTATATAAATTTTTATTATTTGATTTTTCAAAGCATTATTAGTATTATTTTATTTGTATACATATATTTTAATTTAAATTATTATTAATAATAATATTATTATTATTATTATTATTATTATTTTAAAAACTTACACTGGTACCTATTAAATTTTTTAGTTATATTTGTAAATGTATTGCACATGTCTTTATTAAAATTGCATTTGAATTGCAACTTCCTTTGTTAACCATATATTTTCATGAAAGAAAACTTCAATTATCCGCTACTTTAATTTTTATTGCTTCAGTTTTGCTCTTTGGGATGATTAAAGATATTCGTCTTTTTTTGACAGTGACTAACAAAATTTATTAATTAAAATATTCAATCGGTTTTTAAAATTAAAATAATAATAAAAATAATATTGAAAGTACTTTTTCTAGTTTTCACCTCTGATTGCTTTTCGTTTTGCTATGACACAAAAATGTTTTATTGTTTGACTATAAATCAGATGATATTCATTAAAATTAGTGAATATCAACAAAATCATCTGATTCATAGTCAATAGTGTACAATGAAGACTATGACTTGTGGATATTTGACTTGAAAAGAAAGTCGGAGAGCCCCCCCTAAAAATGTTTTTTCAGAGGGGTTAAAATCTTTTTAAAATTAAAAATACTTAGACTTTTTAATTGAGTAAAGGTTATCGGTAGGCGATTTGAGCCAATTTTAGTTTTTAGGCTTTTTATTCGAGAGTCGAAAATATAACCTCACTATGGTGTGACCAATAGTAGGCGATTTGAGCCAATTTTTATTTTTAGGATTTTTTGTCATAATTTTTAAAATTTTGAAAAATTTAAACAAAAAATTAAATTAAAAAATAATTCACTTCATTAAACAAAAAGATTAATTTAAAAAAAATATTGGGAATTTTTTTTTAAGGGGGAGGTCTCGGACTTTTTTTCCAAGCCAAATATCCACGGGTGATAGTAATCATTGTACACTCTTATATTCAAACATTAAAAATGTCTTTATGTCATTAAAATAATAATAATTTTATTTTATATTATTATTTGGAATATTAAAATAAGAAAATATTATTATTTAATATTCCAATAATCTTTAATTATTTTGTTTTAATCAACCAAAAAATATATAGAGTTCAGTAAAGATTTCAAGCATATTCCTGAGAATTTTTAAGCAAAACGCAATTAAAATGGATTTATTTTCTAAAAATAATAATTAGCATATATTTAAACAAAATTCACAAAATCGATTCTGTTTACAATTTTTTTCACTCTCTATTTCATAAATGAAGTTAAAACAAAAAAAAATCATTCAATAATATCTAAAAATGATTCAATGCCCCTAGGCTTTGAGTTAATTAATAGTTTTGTGTATCAGGAAATATATTGCCATGATTACAGCTCTTGTTGGATGGACAATTATACAGAATTCTTATTAGATGACAATTTAAGAGTATTTCCTATAGAGAGATCAGCTCATTGCTCTTTCTGCAATTGCGACCGAAATTAATGCGGGACGAGGATTATTATTTCTAGTGTTTTATTCCCGTTGTTGACAACTGTAAAAATAATCATACTGGAAAAAAATAGAGACATATTTATCTTTTACGTTAATTTCATTAAGTCGACAGATATTGACTGTCAGATTTCTTTTACGCGCAAATGGGAAATATTTAAAACAATGAAATAACTTTTAATTATTAACATAATCATTTTATATTTTTAGGAATCCAACTCTGAATAATGAATGGATTTGCAATTTATTTATTTGTTGCAATTTTGTCAATCTTAAATGATGTTGTTGACAATTTCTGTAAATGTTGATTC
Source organism: Schmidtea mediterranea (assembly GCA_022537955.1). NCBI lineage: Eukaryota > Metazoa > Platyhelminthes > Tricladida > Dugesiidae > Schmidtea > Schmidtea mediterranea. The sequence continues at coordinate 74,193,365 of CM039679.1, read as the reverse complement.
ATTATTTATGTCACAATGAATTGGGTTTTTTATTGTGTTTTGTAACAGTTTCTTTCATTGGAGAACTCGTGGGGAAATTGATAAGTTCAGGATTTGGTGCCTGCCAAAATAGGAAAGAATCAAAATATTATGTACAGTATGGGTCGAGACAAAATAGTGAGAGAAAAATGATTATTTATTTTATTAATTAACTGTACTTAAGATTTATTATTAAAATGTAGCAGTTAATAGAACTGCAAAATGTCAATGAATTAATTGTATGACAGCCAGCTCCACGGAGATAACCCAGCAGTAATGAAAAGTCTTTTGAAGCTGGAAATGAGACTGATTTGTTTTCACTGGATGTTGAAGTAGGAGTCTGAAATCGAGAAACTTAGAAATTGAAAATTAAAGTCAAAACCATGAAAAATTATAATTCAACAAATGTTTACTGAAAGCAAACTTTTCTTGATTTTATTATAAACCTATTATTATATAAAGTGCCGTACCATAACACGTGCCACAAAAGCTCCCAAATATTAATAACACTACAAAACACTAGCAAAATATACCATTAATTGAAAGAAGAAAATGTAACAGAAAATACTTTCTGGATTTGTAATACTGTTGATAAAAATGTAGCAGTCAGAACAATAGATTCCAATGATATATTTGATGAATTTGCCACAAGAACTAAAGATTTCTTTATTGTTTTTTTATAATATATTTTTGTCAATATTGGTTCTCTTTTTTTGCACGAATGATTGCAGCAATATTAATTTAAATACTAATTAATTATTAATTAATTATTAATTAATTAATTAAAAAATAAAAATTGATTAAATTGAATTTATTTATAAATTTATTTTTAAATGATTGTATTATTTCTATTTAAAGCTCAAATGCCACAACGCTAGAGAGTCAGAGAAATTCTTTGAATGAAACTAATTACTTTCAGTGGACTTATTATTCGGCAAATCTAGCTATACTACTGACAAAGATTAATTGGGTTCTTCTCCTTCCGTAGAATGCAATCCAATGAATCTGTCTAGTTCCTATCGAATGATAACACCAATATTTTCCTTTAATTCGATCAATCATTCCGATATTTAGAACTTAAAAATAAATTTCAATTTATTAATCGAATTTGTAATTAAATTGAAAGATTTTTCAAGTTAACTTTCAAATTGGTTTTCATGCGTCCGACCAATTGAAATCCTACTAAACAATCTCCGTATTTGACATGCAATCAAACCAAAACTCAGATTCATGCCCGAATGAATTTTAGTTTTTTTCCCTTCTTTTTTTAGGGAATTTGGTTATTTTATCATAAACTGGAGAAATTTTCTCAACATATTTTGATGGAAATATTCGGATGGAAATATTGACTCGGATATTGCAGTTGATTTTGATAGTATCGGTGGAATACATTAGATTCCGACGATACTCACGACGCATGAGAAGCGGAGTAGACATCCCAAATTGAAATTCTGAAAAATAATAAATTAATTTTTCAATGGTATTTGAAAATTGTTCGAAAAGAATGAATGAATTTCTTTTTTTTTAACAGCAAAGTTGTTTTGATAAAATTATTTTTCCATTTTTTAATTTTTAATTTAATTAATATAAACAAAAATTATTTGTAAATAGAATAAACTTTATTTACTTATCAATCAATAATTTCGTTTCTATGAATATCTGGAGTTCAAATTAGGAATCGACACGTCAATTATAAATTAATTAATAATTTTAATGGGAATTTTAATAATTTAATTGTAAAAAAATTCACGCTTAATATAGCTAATGAAAATGTGAGACAATCGATTAACTAACAGATTTCAATAAATAAAAAATGTAGAAATTAATTTAAAAATATAAATAAAATTTAATGAATTATAAACAAAATTATTAATTTAGAAAGAATATATTATGAAATTATTGATTATTAATTGTAGGAAATACAGAGTATGATCATCGATTTTAGAGTAACTATTGAATATAAAATATAAATTATATATTAAATAAAATATTTTAAAATTTGGACAAAAATAATTATTAATGAAAGAAATTTTATTATTTTATCAAGTTAAAAAAGAACGTATTCACGCTTTTTATATCACAAATCAAAAGTGGACAAGTCAACACAAAGATCTTTTATTTAATCAAAATAAATATTCGCATCTTCCACGCTTTCCCATTGTTTTACGAGTTTATCTTTGTTGTCTTTAAAAAAGTCGGAGTCGCTTGGCAAATATTATGTGATGCTTTTCTTTTTAATCTATACTCATACAAAATGCATTTTCAAATTTGCGTTGTTGTCATGGTTTCCTAAAATGAGTTTTGTTGGGCTATAAGCCATCATTTAAACAAAATAAAATAACTATGTAAAGTCATGTTGGAAATTATCAAAATGGCTGCTCTAACATAAGCATATACAGCAAACAGAAAACAAAATTAAATAAAAAACACCAATTTAAACAAAAAAAAAGTAACATAATTAATTAAAACAAATAATTAATAAACTTGGCATACAATTTCATATAGAAAAATAAAGTAAAACACAAAACCGCTTATAACCTTGCAAAATAACGTTTAGAAAATACACAGGCGGAAGTAGCGACCAGAATAAAAATAGAAATCAGCAAAAATAAAAAATGTAAATTTAAAAAATTAATATTAAAAAATAAGAAAAATAATTAGAAAAAGCGAAAAATATTAAAATAAAATAAAAAAGCCATTAAAAAACCCGAAAAAATGGCCAGAAAAGATTTAAAATTCGCTGATTGGTCGCACACAGGCACAATAACACTATATATAACAGCCATTTTCATAATATTTAATCTTTAAAAACTTTTATGAACTTTTGAACTAACTTTGAAAACTTTGTACTTTAATCGTAAGTGGATTTTTATTGATTTGATACCATAAATATATTTTTGTTATATTAATGATTTTTTATTGAATTTTATCTTGGATGGCCGCGATACTTTTTAGTATCCGCGACAAGTCCCCTAAATTGAATTTTATATATATTTATATTAATTCGTGGAAGATGGGGACGTGTTACTTTATCACTGACCACTCTTCGGTGTCTGCTTAGTCTGGCCAGGCCTTGTTGCACTGATCACGGGGTAGGGCACCGTCGTAATTCACCGCGGCAGCCATTGCGAGTTGGTTGGAGCGGTAAGAGGGTAAAATAAGGGAAGATCGCCATAGCTAGGGGGATAACATTTATATGGATGTTTAGGTAGTGACATAATAGTGTCAGATAGTGACATAATGAGGGTAACAACTTGGGCTAGCAAACGATGAAAATCACTTCTACAAGTGTAATTGAAAATTTTTGTTTTGAGCGATTGAATCATTTTAACCAGCTAAACGCTTTTTCGAGCATCAGTATTTTATCTTTTCTACCCGCATTAACTGACAACCACTATAATACAGCATACAAATAAGGAAAACACTGCAACTTTTTATTATGACGATTTTCTTTTCTTGCAATCCCTAGATCAGTAAAATTTAGCACGATATCATTAAGTGTAGGTACAACTCGTTAAAAATATCACGAAAAATAATTTTTTTTTGTGTCGCGAACAAATGTGATTTTAAGAGTAGAACGTTAACCATAGTATTTATTACGGTTATTCCAAACCAATACAACTAAGGATCCGAGATTGCGATGCGTGAAATAAGCCAAACCTTGATTGATAATGTTTCTAAAAAACGCCAAAAATTAAAATAGCAGAAAACCGCTACTTAAAAATCACATAAAGCAAATTACCTAGGTAACACCCAAATACGCTCGCATAGTACGTCGAGATAGAATTAACACAACTCCACGAAAATTACACAAGCGTATTTCAATATTAGGTAGTGTGCCACCTAGTTAAAAATTTGACTAACTTTAGTCTCTCAATTCCCCCAAGTCATCAGTGAGAAGCCCCAAAGACACAGTCACTCACTCGGTTGGGGAAATCACACTACTAAAATAAAGTAGGTGTGTATAAGTATGCATGCGTGTTTGCTTGTAATAGTCTAAAAACTGATTTGGGCCCCAAAAATTATTAATTGAATCTAATTATTTTTTCTTTTCTTTTATTTTATCCGTATTATATTTCTTAATAGAAATAATAAAATTATCCAATTAATCAGAAAACGGAAATTATTCAAACAAAAATCGAAAATGCAATCTGGCTGCAAAATACCCAAATGTTCTCAGCCCAAGACCAATGTTTCCACCCAACTCAATATCCAGAACAAAAATCCTGATCACTTTCATTGCCAGAAAAAAGATAATCAGCTGCACGCGGAGCACGAACGCATGCTAGGTATGTGGTTCGCTCCCGAGGTGGTGAAAGCTTTGCACAAACAGATACATTGTCTAACCAGATGTCAAGACTATCTGATCGCCAAAAATCGGGCTCAAAGGATCGCCATTAACGATCAGAGGCTGTTTTAATCGCATCCTTCACCGAAACCGAGTTAACCAAGTGGTTAGCCGGCCGTGACCTATCAGTAAAATTAAATCTCATACCTGCAAATCACATTCCGGAAAAAACGCAATTGCCCCAGCACATACGCCCAAAACGAGCAAGAAGCACAATCCGAGTAAAAACCGGCGTCGCCATGAACGACGCCGAGCTGAAGGAGTCACACTGCTGAAAAACGCAGCCAAGGTGCTCGAGGAAGCCGCAACACTGGTTGCCGAGCAATACCCCAAATTCGTCAAGTCGGACGAAAATCTACCAGAACCAGCAAAACTCGTAGAGCCAACGCCTAAAATTTGCGACGACAAAAGAGGCGAAATAGGATAGGAAGTAGGATAGAAAAACCTTGTCAACTAAGATTTCCCCTTCGAAAATCTTAGTAAATCTTAAAAATTAATATTTAAAATTATTAATTAGCTATGTAAACTAATATAGTATAAAAGTAATTAATAATGACAAATAGACAATCAAGTTCAAGTATAACTCCTCAAACTGGAATTTAGATTGATACTTAACGATTAATTTGAAAGTCGTTGGGAAAATGATCTCACGGACGCGTATATAAAATCAATAATAAAGGTCAGGAAATGCGCGTATTCATGTCGAAGGAGTCAGAGGAGTTAAGTAGACGTAAGTCCTTCTATTGGCAGTCAGGAACCCGAAAGCGAGATTATCACGAGGAGTAGTCTTAGAAATGGGGCTCACCTGCTCGTGGACTTCGGCTACTCTATACAGTACCAACATGAGCTTGCTCACGGGTATATAGTGGTAAGGTCAAAATTGTGAGGCGTCTGGGTGAGATGGTCCTGACCCTAGGAGGATGATTGAAGTAAGGTAACATGAAAGAGATGAGCGCCAATTAAAAAAAAATTTATTCCACCCAGTACACCAGCAGTTTTATATTATTTAAACAAAACTAAATTGATGTGAAAAGTTTCAGACATAATTCTAGATTAACAAACATTTTCAAGCCGTGTTATTAAATTAAAACATCAATATAACTGTTTATAATTTTATTTTAAAATATCCATATGAAAAAGCGACAATACTTTTTCATCAACCTGATAATAAATTTAATTCTACGTTTGTTAATTTGCAAGATAATAAGGGAGAAATTTCTAATGTTATTATCAATTGTCTTGTGCTCTGGGATATTCCCTTGGATATTCCTATTTCGGTATAATCTTTGAAGGCTATGAAGATATACTATTCTATTTCGTTTTCATCATTTTTATTTTGCCGACTTTCCAAATAATTCGTTTGCTTTTCTTGGGCAGGCTATTAAGATAAAAGAATTTTATTTCCAAATTGTTTTTGTTTTCATCTTTTTCATTTTCCACTTATTAATTAAGATTGACCTTGTCATATATCTTTGTTTAACTTTATTGACTTGTTATTTCTTTAATAATTCTTTAATTTTTTTATTATTATTTAGTTATCTTAAACAAACAAATAAATAAAATAATTGAATTTTAAAAGGCCTTAAGCTCAAACACTGATGAATCTAATATTTTTAACTGAACTTTTTATTGTGTTTATAAAATAGTCAAATTTATAAATAGAAGTTGTTTCATCTATGTTCAAAATAACATCAAAAATGTCACCACGCGGCTGTGGACAGCTGTAGGAACTCGCATGGTGACATTTTGTCACGTAATATAAAAAGTAAGATTTTGCAAATATCTAATATTCAAAAGTGTAAAGCTTACATTATACAGTTTTGATTATAAATAACTAAAATTATTGTTTTACTGTATTTATATTAGCATGGTATTTAAAGAGAAACCTTGAAAAATTTTAAATATGAAAACACAGAAATTATGGACGTGAAAAACGAGAGGCGGAGAGAAGAGCAATGAAAGTGTATTGAAAAATATGTTAGATTGCTTTTTTTTTAAAAATGTATTTTTTATGTTATACTTTTTGTATACACTATCAGGAGAATAATTTGAATGATAATATATTTACGTAAATAATTAAATTTTAAAGTAATTAAAATAATTAAAATTTTTGTTTTATTTCTTATACAAAAATTTAAGTAAATATATGAGAAATAAAATACAGAATTGAAAATTTATCTTAACATACTTGTTGTTACATATGTCATGGCGTATGGTCATATTGTATGTTCATTGCGTTTGGTTATTGCATATGTAATAAAAGGGACAGACCGGGAAAGCTTTATGAAATTTGCCTCTATTTTATTTTGAACATTGGAAAAATACAGTGCCAAAACTCATTTTAAATATAGAACAAAATATTGATCAATAATATATAAAAATTAAAATAAAGATAATTATTAAGAGAAAATAACAGACATTTTGAATTCGAAGATTATACAAAAACCTAAATCAACGTTTTGTTGGGGTTTGATTAAACAAGCACCAGATATAAAATTACAAAAATCAGGTGTAAATCAATAGAAACATCAAATTCAAAATAATTCAGAAAAATTCAAAAATTGAAAATAAATATTTTGCGGGAAACTGGTGTGAACGGATGCCACATAATGAAATAAAATAAAGATATAAAATAAGATAAAATAAAATCAATTAGAGGCGTCCCAGAAGGAAAGATTTAAAAAAATTAAAATTAACTGTACCGGTCAAAGAAGCTTTTATTTTCACTTCTCACTGAATAAATGCTGTATCAGTACTTTCCCAGTCAACCTTATCCAAGAAATCAAAGTCCTTTCAGCTACATAGGACAACAAGTGTGTGTATATCAGTTATAGTAAATCCTAGACTTCTCAGAAACAATTTCACTGATTTGCATGAATCATAGAATGTAAAAGAAAGCAGAAATTCAAATTCTTTTTGAAAACTGTAGGATTTGACGATGTAAGAATAAGACAAAAGAAATGACAAATAGACACTGTTACTGCTTCCTACGAAAAATGGAAGATATTTATAACTCAATTACTTTCAGTTTATTAACCAAGTGCTAATTTAACATTAGGGTATTCTGGCAGAATTCCTGATTGCACGTATATGCTCTAAATGGCATGAACTATTCTGTTCGCCAAAAAAATAAGCCATCATTTCAGAAACTTGATAAAAATGTTCTAGTATATTTATAGTCTCTTTTTTACTACTCAAGACTTAAAATTGTATGTGTGAATTATTTTAACAGTCACAAACTTGCAAAAAAACTTATTATAAAGAAAATTACTTTACTGGGGACTATCCGAGCTCATCGAAAGGAAATTGTTCATTGGTTTCATAACCGTTTTAACTTTAATCGTGAGTCTAAAATAATAATAGTTTCATATACACTAAGAAAATAGAAATTTTTATTTTGCTTTCATCGGGGAACTATAAAAATAAGACTGAAGATTTAAAAGAAACCAAAAAGTCCATTATAATTAATGAAATAAAAGGAACTATATTATAAATGAGATTATATTTTCTACAAAATTTGACTATGAATCAGATTTATTTATGGTATTCACGAATTTTTGGCACAGCCTTTTTCAAGTGATTATTTCAAGTGGAAATCTTATGTCATTTATAAATGAAAAGAAATCAGAGGTGAAAATCAAAAAAGATCCTTATAAAACTTTGTTATATGTGTTGGGATTAAATGGAAAATCAATAAAAACATTGATATTCGAAATAATAATTAAAAAGGCAAAATCAATTAAAATTTTAAAATAAATATTTATCGAGGGAAACGGGTATGTGCGGATGCCAAATGACGAGACGAATCTAAATATAATAAAATTAAATCGAGTGGGGGTCCCCCAAAAGGAAATATTTAATAAAAATAGAAATTAATTAAAAATTAATTGGCTAGTGGGAAACCCGAGCTAATGGAAAGTTCGAGCCAACAGAAAACCCGAACAGTGTGAGAAACCCGGAACGTCAACAAATTTTCTAATTACGGAAAACGAAATTGGTTGACGAAGGAAACCCGGGATAAAAGGGGAACCCGCCACCAAAATAATTATTGTAAACAAATGAAAACCCCGGGAGCCCAGAAATAACTAATTTGGTTTTGAACAGAGAGATGTCAAAAATGCCAAAACCAATTTAGTTTGCGGGTGACTTGATTTGCAAGATGAGTATAAAAGGAAAAGGCAGATCAACAAAATTGCCAGTTTGTCGAAGAGAATATTTCAGAGAGCAGAGCAAAGGAAGTAATAAGCTTAGAGATAAATCAATCAGACAGACAAATTAAATTCTTGTGCACCAGACAGGGACATCTCCCTTCGGAAGACATATTCATACGCATTGAAATATCGTGAAATCGTGCAGAGTAATTGTGTAGAGTAATGTGAATTGAATCGATTTTTGTGAAAGTTGTGAATAAAGTTGTGATATATAAATTGGAAATAAATCTTATTGTGTTGGGTTAATTGAATTGATTGAAGAAGTACACCAAGGAGTCAGACCTAAGCACCAACTTTCTATATAAAAACCTAACATATGTTATAAACATGAGGGTTAACAAACGACATGTCTATACAATTAAATTATATTATAAAATTAAAATAATGATTTGTGTCAAAAGTACTGCTGTATTCAAGTCAGCTGATAACTGAAATTTATGGAAATTGTATAACATTGACTGCATGCAATTAATACGCAATTTTACATGCATCGAAGACTTTATACATTTTCTTGCTTATAGCTGTTTTAAAACAATAATATTAATGAATTCCATTTTTGAAAAATAGTTAATAATTTTTTGGGTTGAAATTTTCTTCACGTACAACTTTTTGCTTTTAAAAATACCAAATCGCAAAACTAATATGGTAAAAAAAATACATTTTTAATTAAAAAATTTATCGAACTGAAAGGAAATAATGATAATCAGGGTTACTAGACATTCATATTTGAGCGAAGCTGCCTGATTTCAACACACATATCCCGAAACTCTCATTGCCTCTGAAAATCCTGACTTAAGAAAAATTTTATATGTTCACAAATATACATATATAGTTAGAAAGGCTCGCTCAATAGGCTGGCGTACTCCTTTTTATGTATCATACATATCCTTATTTACATATATTATAACATAATTAAAATGATTTATTTTTCCTAATTTATTTCCTAATTATTTAACTTTTTTTTGATCGTCCTAAATAGTGAGTTTTAATTTTGTTATGATATTTTTAAAGTTCTAGTTAAAATTAGAAAAACTGACTTTGACTAACACAGCAATTATGATGCTATAATCTAAATTAAAATGTAAAATCTGATTAAAATTTTTCTTAAAATTCAATTACCCAAAACGAAAATTCTCTAAATATAATCCTCTCAGAATAATCCTCTGACGTTGAAAATTCATTAGCTTTTATTAGAAGATTTTTACAATTTTCTTTCTACTAAGTTAAAAGAAATAAATGAATGAATTTTATTATTTAAAGAATCCAAAAAGTAGCATTACTAATTTATTATTATTAATGTTATTATTCTCGTTCTTATTCCTATTCTTCTTATCATATTCTTCTTATTCTTATTCTTATAATAATAATAATTATTATTATTATTATAATTGTTATTATTATTATTATTATTATTATTATTATTATTATTATTATTATTATTATTATTATTATTATTATTATTATTATTATTATTATTATTATTATTATTATTATTATTATTATTATTATTATTATTATTATTAATATAAAAAGGTGATTCCTTGGTAGTAGCATAAATCAATATATCAGATAAGTGAATAACAAAATAAGCCTTTGCTGCAAAGTAATAATAATATTGTTGAAAAAAGTTTCGATTATTTAATAATCGAAAGTTTTATATAATTATTACTTCGAAGCAAGGGTTTATTTTGTTATTCACTTTTCTGATATATTATTGTTATTATTATTATTATTATTATTATTATTATTATTATTATTATTATTATTTTATATTTGTGTATAAATTGAACATTTCTAATTACACATTTTATTTCATAACAGTAGACTGCTCTAAATTATCACAAATGAATTATGGAAATCTTTTTAAAATCTCCTATTTTTTAAAGTTTATCATTGATAACCATTTACAATTTAAATGAGCATTCTAAAACCATGAACAAATCTTGCTCAGATTTAACAATATTTATATAAAAAAAGTCTTTTTTATAATGATGTAATATTTTGCTGATTGAAATCTAAAATAACTGTCTTTTTCTCTGGGAATTTGACGCGTCGTTGACTAAACGGAGAGTCATGTCCGTTTTCACTCACGTAAATCTGTGAATTGAGATGTTCTTGAATGTCTTTGATTGATGAAAAATAATCTGAACAATCACTGCGTCTTTGGACACAAAATTCATCTTCTAAATACATTAAATTTGGACTAGGAATAGATGAGAGTGAGGAAGGTTCGGTTTTAAAAGGACTTTGAATAATTTCATTAAAATTGGAGTCTTTGAGGATTAATTTGCTTTGAGATTGTGATTTATTAAATGAATTGTTGAGATGGACGTTACTGATTACTGAGCCACCAGTCGAAGGCTCGTTGATTGATGGGGAATGTGACTGTATTGATACGACAACCAAGTGATGCGACTGTGAGTTAAACGGTGGAGGCAATGGAGTGTATTCTGAATTCATTTCACCTAAATTAAAAAAAAATATTTATTTTTGATTTTATCAAACTTAATTGCAATATAAATAAAATAGTATTAAATACTATTTGACAAATGTTTGGTACATTTGTTTTCATGTATTATAAAACACTTGAAATAGACACCGCCAAAATTTAAATAGGTTAAATGAAAATAAATTAAATAAAAAGAAAATAAAAACAGATAAAATAGTTTTCTTGATGACACAAATTAATCCTGGTTTAACTCTCAAAGAGCTGCATTGAAAGTTTGTGTTAAATAAATATCAAAACCGATTTTTAGTTTGATAGAAAACTAAAATCGACTTATGGTAAAGTTTCGCTTTTTTTCGGCTTGTACTTTTTTAGAAAAAAATAGATTTTTGACAATTTATTAGACCTATTTTAGATAAACACCTCGGATGCCATTACCATCTCTATACTACTCAAATTATTAAAATAAACATATCGAATAAACATTTATAAATAATAAATATTTTAACTTAAAATTCAATTTTAAATCAAAGTTCTCAATTTAATTATTTAAGTTTATTAAGCGTTTTTAGACAGATATTCGACAATTCTGACAATGAATCTGATAGTTGTCAAATTCATGATTATAGACATTATATCCCCCTTAACGCATATCCGGTGAAGATTTCTCTCTATAAAAAGATTTTCAATTTTTCCAAAGCTATAAAATTAATAAACTTTGGCACTTTTATTGCACGATTCTATTTTTGTCAAAAAAATAAAATATAAATATAAATACAATTATAAATATAAATATATATACAGTAACACCCCGTTTAACGCAGTGGATTCTTTCCATAAAAGTAGAGCGTAATTCGAAACAGCACTAAACAAGGCTATCTTAACATGTAAATAATGAGGTTTGGGGAAGTTTGATAGAAAATTCATTAGGTATTAAATTTAAAAATTATGATTGTGTTTTATAAAAATTAAACCAAACATTTATTTATTACAAAAATATATAGCAATATAAACGAATATATTATAAAAACAATTAAATTTTTAGTCAGTCAGATCATTCAGTCTATTATGTGTTTCCAACTTTCTGCGTTTTTGTCAAGAAGGCATTTAATGTAGTTTGCGTTTTTCTTTTGCGTTCTGTTAGAAGTTGTTGATAAGTGGATTAAGCATCTATAACCCCTCGTCTTGCTTTTGAACTCTTGTCAAAATTTGGATCATTTTCAACTGGTCCATAATTTCAGTTATAGTGGTCAAACTCCTTTTTACAAACGCCATATAATGTTCTTTTTTATCTTCTTCGAAATCACTACTATGAATATTTTTGTTTTCTTCTTGTGCAGTTAATTCCTTGAGTTCATCGTTAAAAAACTAGCGGCTGTTTCTTGAATTGTTTCTTTGACGTCTTCCACATTTACCTCATTTAAACCGGTTTGTTTAGCTAATTCCACTATTTCTTCCATTATTTCATTCATATCGACAGAGTGTCTAATGTCTTCGATCTTACTTAAATCCGGCCAAATGTTCTTCCATACTCCTTTCAAAGATCTCTCTGCTATTTCATTCCAAGAAAGGTTTATATTTGCTACAGCATTCATGATATTGTAGTTTTTCCAAAATTCTCTTATTGATTGCTTTTCTTCTCCGTCTGTTTTTTCAAACATCTGCTTTAATGTTCGCCTCAGATAATAAGCTTTAAAATTGGATATAACGCCTTGTTCCATTGGTTGAATTAAGGCAGTTTTGTTAGGCGGCAAGAAAACCACTTCGACTGGAATGCATGTTAAGCCAGATAAATTTTAAATATCAATGCCTAATATCAATTTCTAGGTAAATTTCATTTGCGAAGTAAAAATTTGCAATTATAATTAATGCTTTGCATTTAATTTCAATATTCCCAAAACACTTTATATTTAACTCGCTCTTATTAGCACAGCTTATATTTTTATAATTTCAACTCTTGATATTAATTTTTATTAGTTCAGCAACTCGTTACTTAAAACACTACTTTTAGCCCTGTATCTAATAAGCAATTAAATTCTATATTATTCATTTTAATCTTAATAAATGGCTACCATCATCATTGTTAGAAGCTATAACATTCAATTCTTCAGTCATCAAAATAAATTACTAAGACTATTAAATCCAAATTATATTTCATAAAATCTGATTATATAAACAAATATTCTTGGGACATTTTCTAAGTTTTAATTTCAACCAAATATCAACATACCATTGCATTCATACTTGAATTTCAATTTTATTAAAAATTATTTTATTTTAAAATTTCAATTATCATTTCAATTTTAATATCTTAAAATAATTTAAGTTTCAATTAAAACTTTACAAATTTTAATCGTGAACTAATTTAATTTAGTATTTTAATTTTAATTCCTCACATCCCCCTTTTTTAAAATGTTTGATCTTCTCAACATTTCTGACTACCATCTTCCCATTTTGATCCTTAAGTAAGTAGCTCCGTTCATGTATTTTCTTTATCACTTTGTACGGCCCTTCCCACCTTGCATCGTCTTTATTTCGAATTTCTTGTTTGATCAAGACCACATCTTCCATTTCAAAATTTCTCACTGTTTTGCTTATTTTTGGTTTTAGTGTTTTATCCTCTATTCTCTTTTCCATATCTTCTCTATTTATTTCTTTATTCGAGTACCATTTCATTCTGTCGATCTTCCTCCCAAATATAATCTCTGCTGGGCTTACTCCCGTTGTTTTTTGAACTGTTGCATTTAACGTATATTCTATTTCTGGCACTATATCAGCCCAGTTTTTCCTTCCTCCTTCATTCAATGACGCGTTAATATACTCTCTGATTGTTCTGAATTGTCTTTCAATAATACCATTCGTGTTATGGTGATATGGGCTTGAGAAAATTAATTCAATACCAGCTGTCTTTGCTAGTTCTTTTATGCTTCTTGCTTCAAAGTTCTTCCCACAATCTACATGAAGTTCTTTTGGCGCTCCAAACTTTAATATCCATTTATTTAATAACGTCTCACTAATTGTTCTTTCGTCTTGCTTGTTTATGGCCGTTAATGAGATGTATTTACTATAGTGGTCAATGATTCCGCAAATATATTTCTTTTTGTTGAACGTTTCTTTCAATGGCCCACATATATCCATATATATCTTCTCGAATGGTTCTGTACTCTTTATTGTTTGAGTTTCCTCCTTTGTCTTGGTTGTTATCGTTTTCATTTTCTGACATCTTTCGCAGTTCTCAATTACCTTTTTTACTTCCGTTGCTAGATTTTCCATGTCGCAGTTGTTCTGGATATATTTTGTTACTTTCTGTGCACCTGCATGGCACAGCAATACGTGTACTTCTTTTATCATCCTCTGTCTATTATCTGACGGTATCCATATTTTACCTTGTTTAGTTAGTACCGTGTTGTTTTCCATTATGAACTTACAATCTTTATTTTCTAACTTATTCTTTATTTCTTGGACCTCCATATTGTCATTTTGCCACTTGTTATATCCGCCTTCTGCTGTTACTGTTAATATTCTGGTTTTAATTTTGCCGGTTTTTGCGTCTTCGTGTTCCATCATACACTGTACACATGTTCCGCATGTTTTCCTGGATAGCATATCCGCGTTTGTATGGCTTGTTCCTTTCCTGTATTCCATTTTAATATCCAGACTGCTTAAATAGTTGATCCATGTCTGGAATTGAGCCGTTATTGGTTTCTTCGTTTTTACCATAAACGTAATAGCTTTATGGTCCGTTCTCAGTACGAATCTCTTACCATATAAGTAGTGGTTGAAATGTTTACAAAAATAGTATATTGCCAATAATTCTTTTCTGGTAATGCAGTATCCTTTTTCGTGGCTGCTCATCGCATGTGAACCATATGCAATGACATGTTCATGTCCTTTTTCATCCTTTTGCGAAAGAACTGCTCCAATAGTATCGAAGCTCGCGTCTGTGTCTAATATAAATTCTTTTCTGAAATCTGGAAATACCAATACTGGGGCGGTTATCAATGCTTCTTTCATTTCCCCGAAAGCCTTTTCACACATCTCTGTCCATCTTATTTTCTCATTGTTTTTTCCGCATATACTTTCTAGTGCTCTTGCCTTCTTTGCATAGTCTTTTATGAACCGTCGATAATAGTTACAGATACCCAGAAAGCTCCTCAGATTCTTCACACATTTTGGTTTTTGAAATGATTGTATTGCTTCTATTTTAGTATTATCTGTTTGTATGCCGTCTTTATTTATTATGTGTCCCAGAAACTTCACTTCTTTTCTAAATATTTGACATTTTTCGGGGTTCAATCTTAGTCCTGCTGTTGCGATCTTCCCTAGGACTTTTCCAAATATGTTATAATGGTCTTCTTCTGTCTTTGTGAATATTAGGATGTCGTCTAAATATACCATCACTCCATCTTTCCACAAGTCTTTCAATACTTTCGTCATTAATTCTTGAAATGTTCCTGGTGCCGCTGCAATACCGAACGGCATCCTGTTAAAACAGAACTGTCCTTCTTTTGTTGAGAATGCTGTTTTCTCTTGAGATTCTTTATCTAACTTCACTTGGTAATAAGCATTTCCCAAGTCGATTGAGCTAAAATATCTGGATCCGTGTAGGATGTCTAAAATTTCATCTACATTTGGCATTGGAAATGCTTGTCTTTCTGTTATCTTGTTTAATTGTCTGAAGTCTAGACAAAGCCTGATGTCTTTTTTCTCTTTCTTCCATACACAAACTAAAGGTGTGTTCCACGGTGAATTGCACTTCCTAATTATTCCGTTGTTTTCTAGATTTTTTATTGCTTCCTCAATCTTGTCTTCCAAATTTATTGGCTGACGTCTCGGTTTAATCATTATTGGCTCTCCTTTCGTGATGATCTTATGTTTTATCAGATTGGTACACCCAATGTCCCATTTATCTGCCATAAAAACATTCTTGTTTGCCTGAAATATTTCTAGCAGTCTCTTATTTCCGGTAACTTTTAAAACGTCGATGGCATGACGTAATCTTTCTTCATCTGTTATAATCCGCCCAAATCTAGCTTCTATTTCGCAAATGAAATCACTACGTTTTCCATGTTCTTCTAGTATACATTTCAATTCTATACCAAATAACCTTTGTAGTTCTACTCCTCCAATAATTTCTGGTATTAAATTCTTTACTATAATGAATGTTACATTTCTTTCCATACTGCCCATTTTAACATTGATGTTTAGTTTACCCATAGTTTCTAATCTACTGTTGTTTGCACATCTTAGCGATTCCCTTGTTTCTAATATTTCGATATTTTCTAATCGATCAATTACAGATTTAGCCATCACATTAATTCGCGCTCCTGTATCCAATAAACAATCTACTTTCCGCCCTTGGATATCCAGTGTTGTACTCGGTCTACCTTGCATTATATTATATGTTATTACTGGACTTTTTTGTTTTTCTACTGACAAAATATTCTGCTCTCTAGTATCTTCTACAATTTCATTAATACACACGTCTCCATTTTTCTTTAGGAATTTGTAAATTTTCTCTATCGTTCTTTCCTCGTGTTTTACTACTTCATTTACTTTACACTCCTCTTTAAATTTTTTCTGACTTTCCTTATCATTCGACTTTTTAATTTCTACACTACTATTATTATTAATATCACGTTCAAAAACACTACAATCTTTATCAATCATACAATCATCATCCATACTTAAATTACACATACCGTTAGCATTCATTCTTTGGTTGAAATCAATCTTACTTAGTAAATTGCTCCGATCAATGTCCCGTTTGACGGAGCGTGCTCGTTTGGGTCATTCTCCCTGTTATACTCGTCTGGCTGGCTTGACTGTTTTGTATTCATCATCTCATCATCAGACTCGATAGCTGCAATATCTTTTCTGTTATATTGTTGGTTTCCCCATTGTCTTTGATGTACGTTCCTTGGTTGATACATATCTTCCCTTTGTTGATAGGTATTTCTTTGAATTCTTCCTCCTGACATCTTCCTTTGGTCTCGATCTCTTCCTTGATTTCGTCTTTCCATATTTGTGTAGCACTCTCTTTCTTTGTGTCCTCGTGCATTGCATCTATGACATTTGATTGTTGGGCATTCTCTTCGTATGTGACCTTCAACACCACATGCATAACATTGAAATCTTCTTCTTATATTACATTCTCTGCTACTGTGTCCCGGTTTTTGACACGTCCAGCATTCTATCACTTTAACTCTTGTCTCTGGTTTCCATTCGTTGATTTCTCTCTTCGTGGCTCCAACTTGTACTACATCTCTATAAGTTCTTCCCCCAGTTGTAGGTCGTATTGATCTCACCGTGTTTACTTGTTCAATAACCTTGTTAACTTTTTCTATCTTCTTTATAGTTTCTTTAATTTGTTCCGCCGTTTTGAGATCTTTCATTTCGATTTCTTTCCTGACTTCTTTATCTCTTACACAATGTGTCAATAAACATTTCTGAATTTCTTCCTCATTCCAAGTGTGTGAGGCCAATTTTTTAGTCATTTTTGATATTTTCTCTATAAATATTTCCGCTGAATCGTTACCTTGCTCGTAGTTCAAGGCTTCTCTTAAGTCATCAATCAATGACGTTGGTCGATGAAAAGCTGCTCTTAATTTCTGTTCAACGGTTTTACCTTCTGCGGCTTCATATTCTTCAATCAAAGTCCTGTCCAGAAGTGTAATAACTAGTACCATTTGTGTCTTCACTGGTGTCTTCGTTATTTCAAAGAACCTCTGACATTCTTTGATAAATAATTCGAGGTCATCTCCTCTGTGGAATTTCTCTGGAAGTAATCTTCCAATAAGCAGATCCGTTGGAATGGTCGCCATGTTAGAAGCTATAACATTCAATTCTTCAGTCATCAAAATAAATTACTAAGACTATTAAATCCAAATTATATTTCATAAAATCTGATTATATAAACAAATATTCTTGGGACATTTTCTAAGTTTTAATTTCAACCAAATATCAACATACCATTGCATTCATACTTGAATTTCAATTTTATTAAAAATTATTTTATTTTAAAATTTCAATTATCATTTCAATTTTAATATCTTAAAATAATTTAAGTTTCAATTAAAACTTTACAAATTTTAATCGTGAACTAATTTAATTTAGTATTTTAATTTTAATTCCTCACAATCATTATTATAATTAATTAAATTTAAATAATTATCATATAAATTCTTAAAATTATTTTTAAATTCATTCCTATCCGTAGTTTCATTCATTGCAAAAGTTTGATCATTCTTTATCTTTATACATTCCAGGTCATCAATATTTAAATATGTAGATTCATTAAAATTATATTTATTAAACAAATATTCAAAACATTAATTCAAACATTCTTTATCACTTTAATAGTCTCATATTATCACTATCATTATTACTTTTAATTAAGAGCTACTTGCACGTCCCCTTTGATTGGAGCTTGATAGTTTTTTGATTCATCATTAAATCGATCCTGAATTGGTAAATTCTCAGCATCCATAGCTGCGAGATACGCTGTTTGTAATCTCGATAATTGTGTTGATTTCTAAAATTCCTAAAGTTTTCATTACTTTTCTCATTAGAATTTCCATAATTTCTATAATTTCTTTCTTTGTTAAAATTTCTTAAATTTTTGCTGTCTCTGTTATTGTTGGGTCTTTGAAATCGAGTTACTTGGTTTCACCAAGAATGTCTGTCAAAACACTGAAATTGTAAATGTACATTTCCATTTCAATGGGAATATTTGAGCATTATCGTCTGATATGCTCTTTTTCTTTGCAGTCATAACATTGAATTTGCGTTGAAATCGATTTTGCTTACTGAAAATTTCACTTTTATTGAAATTATTATCTTTATACAAAAGTTTAAACTTTATAAGGTTGTAATTGTTATGAACCACTTCTACATAGCCTTTTTTATTCATGCATCTACAGTTTCATTGAGTTTCGACTCTTACACTTTTTTTAAAATACATTTTATGTAATTACTTGGCGCTGGAACTCTGTGTTTTTCATTTTCAACTTTCCTTTTTCTTTGTAGAGTTTTGCTTTAATTAAATTCTCTGTAATTTCATAACGCTGAATTTATCTTCTCTCTTTTTCTCAATCCAAAAATATTTTAATAAAAATGCTGTTAATTCAATGCTTGTTATTTTGTTCTTCATTACACACTCAACATTTTTTTTATAGCCTTGGTGTAGTTGTCGACAGTTGAATTGGATTTTCGATATATTAAAGCGTTTTGTAAATCTTCAGCTAGATATGTTTGTGCTTTAAAGGTTATCTTAATCTTTCTTCCAAATTGTTTTCATATGAGTTAAAGTGTATAATGAGGACTATGCCCGGTGGATATTTGGCTTAATTCACAAAAAAGTTGAGACCCCCCTCCCGGAAATTTTTTTCTGGGGAGGGGGAGGGTTAAATCTTTTAAAATTATTTGTTTTAATGAATGAATTTTTTAAAAATTATTTGATTTAATAAATAACTTTTTATAAAATTATTTGTTTTAATGAAGTGAATTATTATTTAATTTAATTTTTTGTTTAAATTTTCAAATTTCAAATTTTTATAAAATTTTTAAATTTAAGATAAAAAAGCCCAAGTATTTTTGCCGATTAAAAAGCCTAAAAATTGGCTTAAATCGCTTACGATTGGTTGTTAAATTAGTTCTAATTAGTTCTAAATTAGTTCTTATTTTTACTTTATTAACTTTTTTTATTAGTTTTAATCAAGTCAATAATTTTATTTATTTTTTTATCAATATTATTATTAAATCTAATTGTTTGTTTAAATGAAGTGAAATAAATAATTATTTATTATTGTATTTTTATTTATTTTATTATTTAATATTACTATGATTATTATTTAATCAATTATTTATTTAATATTATTGTTATTATTATTTTATTATTATTAATATATTTATTTTTTACAATTTAAAAAAAATTTATTTGTAAGTTTAAGAATAATTTTTCAATGTAAAAAAGATTGATAAATCATCGATAAATTTTGAATTGTAAAAATAACAAACTTTCAATCCATACAAATATTTTTATTGAAAATAAAGATAAAATAAAAAAGATTAATTTTTATTTCAAATCAAGAATATCCAAGTGTGGTTTACGCATTTCGGCCAACAATATATGGATTGTTTGGTTACGTTTGAAATAGAGGCAACATGGACATCCATTTTAACATGTTACTCTCATACTATCTTTACAAATAATGCAATTTGCAATACATCAGTCACCAGATCCCTGAACGTTGTCATAATGAATGTCGAGAAGTTCTTCAATATTAATTCCTGTGAAATGGTAAAATTTTGTTGTGAAACTCTGGTGCGCAAAAATTCAACGTATTTTTAATTCTTGGATAACGTTTCGGCGGAATTTTCTTTTATTCATGTTAATAACGATAAAAAATGTTTCAAAGTAAGATGTAAACAAAATAATTAATATGAAATTTTCAAAATAATAATGATAATAATAAAAATAAATTCATCAACAATCAAAGAAAAAGTTTACTTACTTCGTATCAACTTCTGAAAACTGATAACCCATACATACTGAACAATTCATTGATTAAAAACTGAACAACAATCACTAGGTACTGTATACAAATGACTCACAATATGTTATTAATAACTAGTTACTGTACAACTCAATATCAAAAATTGTTTACTGACCAAGAAATCTTTAAATAAAAGCACATAAAAATTTGAATAATCAAAAGAAATACAATTTCAATTACAAATTTTATTAACTTCTCCACTCGTTTTATCGATCCTTGATGTCTCCAAATTGTTTGTTTGCTTAGTTAACTGGTTGCTATCAAGAAACTAGTCTTGTATGTTATTTATTGAAATTATTTTGTAAAACTTAATAGTTTTGTTTAAAAAGTTTTAAATTTTTCTATTATTTTTGTAATATTTTTAATTACATCCAACAATGAACATTTATTAAAAGTTACTTTCAAAGATGAATGTCAACCTTTTCATTTAATTATCACATACCCCTAAACAAATTAATTGCTAACAGCTGAAAAAATTACTTAAATTTATTTATGACATTTTCTATTCTTTTCACTCCAACTCTTGTTGTTTACTGAATGATAAATTAATTAGTAAGTATAAGTGGCTGTAATTGATAGTAAAAATAAAAATTGATAAGAAAAATATTCTTAAATTAATTTCACAACACATATATTACTTTTACAGTACTTGAAATAAATTTTCATATATTTGTTGAAAATTATTAGATTTTTAAGTTTCTAAACATTATTGAATAAAGTTAATTGGATAAAATAATTATCATCAACTACATTACTAGAAATTAAATGATTATCGACCAACCACTAAATAAGTTGAATTTCTAACAAAGTTTAAGAAACTACATGGAACAGGTACTTGTGTACTAATAAATACCAATAAAATCTACTAAAAAGGCAAATATGTATGTTTAATTGTTGCAAAATATTTGTTTTTGTAAAAATAAGACTTATCCTTAAATTATGATTAGCATGTGAATAGAATTTGATTAAAGTTGTGAGAAATATTTTAAGATGTTAAATTAAACTGATTCATTTGTAAATAATGTTAGTACTTTGAAGAAATTTTAAAATAAGACCTTCAGCAAATTGGTAAGAAAATAGTAGTTATTGAGTAATGCTTATTAAAATAACCAAAGTTTTATAATTTTTGACAGGTTTTGATAGATCTTTAATAAAATTTGTTAGTACTTTGAATAAAACCTTTAAAAAAAGTTTCAAGATAGTAGCAAATTGTAAAGAAAATAGTACTTATCAATTAAAAAATTAATTAAATTAACTAAGTTGTAATATAATTGAAAAAATTTGTTAGATCATTTTTTAAAATTTTATAAGATTTTTAGGTAATTGTTCTAGGTACTTGTTGAATGAAAATTAATATATGTTATCGACTGCTCATAGTATTTAATTGTACAATTTCTCTTCATTTCTGGAAATAATCATAAATATTTAAATTATTCAGAAAATTTTCAATAACAACATAAGTAATGGGTAACATAAATTTTTTAAATACTAGTCAATTTTAGTTTTTAATTAAATTAAATTACAAAATAATAATAAAATCAAATAAATACTTGAATACACGAATCAAACATTTTCTTAGAACCGAACACTTATCGTATATTTTATTTAGATTCAAATAATATCATTACAAATAACCAAAATCTTATTGATATATTTTGATAATCCTAAAATCAATGAAAACAATCAATGAAATCAATGAATTTTCGGAGTATCCATTTACTTCAGAAGGAAAAGATGTCCTATTTAAATACTGTATCTTGCAGAAAATGACACGGGGAAAGTAGGAAAAATGGAAAGGGGAACCCATAACGACTCCATCTATTTGTTGATACCATTCATTATTGAAAAGAAAATTGACATTTAAACTAGCATAAATAATTGATTAAATAAAAATTATAGTAATATTAAATAAATAATTAAATAAAAATTCACTTCATTAAAACAAACAATTTAATTTAATAATAATATTATTTAAAAAAAATTATTGACTTGAAATTAAAATACAATTAAATTTAATAATAATATTATAAAAATAAATAAATAAATAAATAAAATTATTGACTTGATTAAAACTAATAATTAAAGTAATTAAAATAAAAATATAAATTATTCCGGATTTTTAATCGATGAAATAATTTGAGGCTTTTTAGTTGGAAGACAATTGAGCCAATTTTATTTTTATGAATTTATAAGTATGAAAAAAAAATATTTACGCTTTTTATTCGATGAAATATTTGTAGGGTTTTTAGTCGGTTGGCTATTTGAACCAAATTTATTCTAAAATACTGTTTACTATAATGCAACCAATCGAAAACGATTAGGACCAATTTTTAGGGTTTTTAATCGAAAAAAATACTTGAGCTTTTTTATTGTGAATTTTAAAAATTTTTAAAAATTTGAAATTTGAAAATTTAAAAAAAATTAAATTAAATAATAATTTACTTCATTAAAACAAGTAATTAAAAAAATTGTTTTATTCATTAAAACAAATAATTAAAAAAATTGTTTAACCCTCATCCCTCCCTCAGGAAAATTTTTTTATGGGGGTCTCAACTTTTTTTCATTTTTTAAACCAAATATCCACGGGGCATAGTCCTCATTATACACTAATATGTAGTTTCTTCCTGCTTCTACGTATAAAAACGACGTTTCCTTGTTATTCATCTAGTTTAATCATATCAATATAATTTTTTATTGACATGACAAATTCTACAAAATCTTCATCAATTGACTACATTGTTGGTGAAGGAATAATCTGCATCAATGCGGATATTCCTAAGTTATTAATGATCTATATTATTATTATTATTATTATTATTATTATTATTATTATTATTATTATTATTATATTATTATTATTATTATTATTATTATTATTATTATTATTATTATTATTATTATTATTATTATTATTATTATTATTATTATTATTACTATTATTGTTATTATTTAAACTTTAAAATCTTATTTTTTGTCGAATCATTGATAATAATACAGATTTAAATAAATAACCCGTTTTCCGCAATATTTATTCAAAAAATGAAAAAAAAATAATTCGACCTAAAATAGGCCATCATCACTCATTCACAAAATTTAAGAAGAGTTTTACTTTCTGCTTCTTGTTCTCTGATTGGTCCTTTATAAAACTCAAACAGAACGAAGAAGCAAAATGAAAGTGAAAAATTTTAATTAAAAAATGAGGTTTTTTAAAATTAGCTATGAATTTTTTAGTAATTCTTACGATGATTAGCAAATGAACCTGAAGAGTTGGTTGGTTTTCTGTAGGTTGTACTGCTCATGGTTAGTTTTCTCACATTCTTCTCCGGCTGTAAAAATATTATGTGCAATTTTGGAAAAAATAGACAAATTAATGTGACCCAAGCACTGAGACTGACAGAAATTCCAAGAGTGGAAATTTGCACCTTAATAAAATATAAACAATTACAAAAAGTAAACAAATAATCTCCCATAATGGGGTTAGATCAACATATATTTGAGGCCAACACAATATTAATTAATACCAATCAATTTGTAATAATTTGTGAAAATCTATTAAAAATAAAATTAATGATTATTAATATTATAAATGTATTTATAGTTGGATATTTTATTGCCTCATTATTTGTGTAATATTATTTAAGTTTGTATAGTTATTGTGCATAATATATGTATGAAGGATTGATGTTAAATGCCTGAGACCTTAGATCAGGCTTCTGCAAACTTTTTAAGTTGCGTCCCTATTTTTAACATATTTATTTTTGGCGCCACCGACTTAATAAAAAATCATAACGCCACAATAAAAAAGACATAAATAAAATAAACAAAGTGTATTTTTCTATTTCTTGTAAAATGAACAAATTAAATATTATAAAAAAATAACAGTTCTAATGCTTTTGCAAAAAAACAATAATAAATATTCAACGAAAAACCATACTTCGTTTGTAAAATCTAACAATTTTAAAATTTTCTGGAAACAAAGAATTATTACATTTTAGAGTTTTCTGCTCCCCAAAATTATTATCACGTGCCCCAATCCAGGGCCCGCCCTTAGTTTGCGCACCTTTGCCTTAGATTATGTTATTGTTTATTCTATAGCCACAATTATCTTAATGATACATAAATAATTTACACGTCTGTTTACATATGCACGATCTTGTATAACGTTTTCACTTCGTTTTCTCAACTTTGAGTTTTTCTACGTAAATTTTGACATTAGAATATTAGAAGGAAATATTATTAAAATAATTACATATAAACAGAAAATGTTGGTTGGCCTAGTTTTCTACCTGAACCTAGTTATAATTTTCGGAGTATCCATTTACTTCAGAAGGAAAAGATGTCCTACTGTATATTGCAGAAAATGACACGGGGAAAGTAAGAAAAATGGAATAAAATTATTGCAGAAATGTTGGGTTATGAACCATATTATGTTCCATGTTTTACATTTTTAGTTTAGTACGCTATATATGAATATTAATGTGAATATATGGAATATAAATTGTCTTCTATAGAAGCAACTCTACTAATAATATTTATCTAAATGAGATGAAAATTAATTTTTAACATATAGTCATAAAAATGGCATAAATATAAAATTTTAAGATTTACATTCCTTATATGGTATAAGGCAAAATGTTTTGTTTACTCAAATGACATTTTTTTCAAATAATATAAATAATTTTTTTGTTTTTCACCTCTGATTTCTTTATAAGTGACATAATATTTTCTACAAAATTTGACTATGAATCAGATTTATTTAAGGTATTCACGAATTCTCGGCACCTTAAATAAATCTGATTTATAGTAAAATTCTGTAGAAAATTTTATATAAATAATTATAAATAAAGACAAGGGAAATATGGATTTACTTTATCAAATTTTATCAGCCAATTTTAAAGTCTTTATACATTTAAAAATTTAAGTTATACAGTAATTATGCAAAATTTTCAATTTGATTTTTTTTTCATTTAAAATATAAATTAATTCTATTTTAATATTTTGTTTTTATAGAGAAATGAAAAAATCGAGAAATAAATTTAATGTAGTCAAAAAATGGTGAATAATATATATAACTAAAAAAGATTTACATTAATTTTACATCAATTTTATTTCGGTACCACGCCTTAAATACAGAAATTACTGGAAATTCTTCCACAGTCAAAAAATAAGCAAATAAACTGCGTTGAGAAAAACTAAAAACGCATAATTTAAGTTGAAATTATTGTAAAATTTAAAAAGAAATTTTATAAAAGAATTTAAAATTCAGGAGAAATGTTTAAAGTTTACAATATAAATTACAGCTACAATTTATGTAGGAGGATGTGCAATATTGAAATTTTTAAATGTTTAAAAATATTATCAATATCAGTATTATTATGCATGAAAACATTTGTTTTAATAATAGTTATTTTAGCAAATTTACAATAAGTAAAACTGTTATTATTAATTTTTAAAAATATATTTTATTAGCCAATTTTAAACCTTTTATACATTTGAAAATTTAAATTATACAGTAATTATGCAAAATTTTTAATTTGATTTTTTCATTTAGAATAAAATTTAATTCTTTTTTTATATTTTGTTTTTATAATAGAATATTTACAATAACGTTTCATTTTCTTTATAAACATTACAAAAGCATTTACATACATTCTAGAAATTCTCTTTCACAGAAAATACTGTAGATACGATTGGTTTGTTTATTCTCAATTTGTCACTACTCAAAAAATCAGTTTTATTTGAAAATACATTTTTAATTGTTGCATTCAATATATAATTTTATAGGAATATGGTCATCTTAAAGAAAGAGCAGTTAGAAAGCACATAAAATAAGTACAGTACTTACGAAAGTAGTGCGTTTGGTAACAATACTTGTAATGAGTTCTGAAACTCCTATTTAAAAATAATATAGTTGAAACAACTATTTGTGTTAAATTTGAATATTAAAATTTATGTTAAATTATATGATATTATAATAAATTATATGAAATTATATTTTGAATTTATATTTTGTAATTAAATAATAAATGTTAATAGAAGATTTAAATTTAATTGCGTCAACAATACTTAAAATATTAGATTGTATTTAAATTTCTTTTATAATGACAAGATATTCTTGTTATGGTTTTATAAATAAATTATTAGGCATTAAAACTCATTTTAATGATAACAAAAGTATAAAGCGTTTCGAATTAAGACACAATCTTAGGGTATTAAACTTATTTTGAAAGATGATGATCGCATGGAGACGTATAAAATAACAAGTAAAACGAAATCACATCTTTATGTAAGGTCTCATGTTTCCATTGGTAAGGAAACTGTAAAAATCTATTTTCATCATCTTTATTGACTATATTTTCTTATTTTGTCATAAATAAAGTTTCATTAATATATAGTAAGGTGTAATGAAAATCTATAGATTTATACAATGAAATTTCAATGAAAGGGCAATTATAACATGTTTTGATCAGTTATTATATATTTTAAAGCTAATAATAATGGAACTGATAAGGTAGAAATAATCTATACACTACAGTGACTGTTTTGATGGTTCTATAGAAAATACACAAGAAGACAAATAACTCAAAATTGTGTGCTCATTTGTTATTATGAATCGTGTTGATAGAACAGAATGTATTTCACAATTGTCCAATAGTTCTGACTGCATGTCACTTGACCTAATTTGTGGGCATGCATAACGCAGCGTACATATATTTATTTTTTATATATATTTAAAGATTTTTTTTAATATTCTTAATATTTTGTGCCGCTATGATAATAATTTTAAAATAAAATAAAAATTTGAAAAAATAAAATAAATAAATTACCTCAAAGGAATGGAGAGTTCCAAAGTATATTGTAATAAATGCTAACCATATAACGCACGTTGTATACATGGTAAAACCAATAAACTTTGATTCGTTGAAATTTTCTGGGATTTTTCTTGTTTTAATTGCATAATACGTGCAAACTGAGATGAGTAACATATTGTACACAAGGGAAACTAAAAACGTTTTTGTTTCAATTTTACATTTCAACACTGGGAATTCGGGTTTTTTGCGATCGTAGCGAATTCCCGGCGGAGAAAAGAACAGCCAGATTGCATTTGAGAGGAGCTAAATAATTGCTACTGTGACATCAGAAAATTACAATGATGTTATTTAAATTATAATAATAATATTGAAACAAAATCAGATTATTTTTTTTGTTTTTATTAATATTATAATTATTAAATATAATTTTTAAATTCTTTTGATAATTAAAACAAAGATATATTATACAAAGAATAATTGATGAAATATATTTGCTAAGTTTCTTTAAGTATTTTTAAAGGTAATAAGAAAAGAAATCATAAATCACTAAGAATAAAAGATAATGATGATATTTTGCATTTTGAGGATCAAATTTTGATTTCAATTTATTGAGTTTAAAAAACTTTGGTTTGTATGATGATATGATATTATTTATCTTGAAATAAATTTCTATGCAAATATTCTTGTAAATATTTTGTTTTATAAAAAATAATTACAAATCGTTATGATTTTTATTTTGAAGTGTCCAAAATAAACACAAACTACAACACAAAACAACTTGCACACAATCTTATAGAGTAGAATACACAAATGCTTACTCAACATCTTTGCACAATCTATATACCACTCAAAATATGGCAATAAAAACACAAACAATATAAACAAATACAAATAATATAGGTAGGTGGTAAGTTAAAACATTTAAAGATTTAAATGTTAATAATATTTTTATTATAATTTTAACTTTTAATGTATTATAAGTTTTAAGTAATTTATTACTATTTTTTAAGAAGATTAAATTTATTAAATTTTTATTTAAATAAATATTTTCAAGCTTTTCTGAAATGTCTTCATTTATAAATATTTTCGGGAAATTATTTTATGTTATTGCAGTGGTTTCCTCCCTTTCAATAATTTTGATCAATATTCTTTTTATCAATTTTTGAATACCTAAAGATATTTAATTTAAAATATTTCAATTAAAAAATTCGTTTTTCTATCAACCTTTTCCATAGTTCCCATACAGTAATTTATTATCATTATCCAAATTTTTAAATGTGACTTTATATAATAAATTATTATTTAAATTGATTTTTTGTACTTCTTTTACTTATGGAAAAATTGAATGTGATAAAATGCTTGAAATACCTTCAAATAGCATGGTTTTATAATAAAATTGTCCGTGATAAATGATTGATCACATAGGATTTGTACCATTATGTACTTTATATTATATGGTTGTTTTGTGTAGTGTATGTCAATTTGTATTTTGTCTTTCTGCGCTTTCATAATAAATTCATTTAGTCTATAATTTTTGTCGTTATTTCATGTAGGTATGTTTATTTTTTCTTTATAAATAAATAATTTATTTATAAACCTTAATTAAAACCTTAGTAAACCTAAATTTTACAAGGTATACGTAAGTCAGAGGATTCTTAATAATCATGCCTTGGTACTCATCTTTTTTATTTCATTCAAATTGCATAATTTCAAACATTTTCAGATTTTTAGTTAATATAGTTATTTTCACTAAAATTCAAAATTCATTTTTTTACATATTAATATCTGCATATCATTCTATAGCAGAAATTAGAATTAAGTTGTGCAATTTTTCAAGGAGTCTAACTGAGTGTAATCCTTAATCAGAATTGTCAGAAAAAAAGTAACATTATGTATTTAACTTGTCAAATCTAGCTTAAATATACTTCTTACAATCATTTCTCATTTTATTTCTGAATTCTTTATTCATTATTACTTGTTAAAGATGGCATTAATTCGTCTTATTCATTATCAGCATAATTATTTCAGTATTGGTTCATTGTAGAATTCAGTAATATCCTAGCTATAACTCAGACAAAACGATTTTCTTAATATTGAATTAGATATTATCCCTAACGAAAATCCAAATATAATACCATTTTTTCTAGAAAATGTATTGGTTAATATTATATAAACAGATTACATACATGCTGAATTCACTTCAATGCAGACCTCAAAGTTTTTGAGAAAGCTAATAGAAATGGTTTATTGTAAATTATTATTGTGTGTTTTGTTTTAATATTAAATAGTTTAGAGTTCAAAAGAAGTGACAAAACTTAGAAAAATAAAACAAAACATAAATAATATCCATCAGTAATTAAAGTGTAAAAATATTCAAAGATTTATTTAAATAATCTTAGACAAAGAAATAAAAATAAATTAACATTCAAACATTATATATTAGAAAAATATAATAAAATATATTATATTGTGTTAAGTTATTAGTTAAAACATATTTTTAAAAATAAAGAGTATGAAGTATTTTAAAAGGCACTTAAATAATTAAAGGAATTTTAAATTTGATTGCTACCAGTTCCGACAAAGCTGAAAAAGACTTTAGTATTTTGAATTATATGGCTTATATTACAAGGAATTCTATCAAATTGTATTTATATAAGCGTACCAGTTGTTAAATATTTTGCATATGGCTCCTGTCATAGGAATTCTCCACCATTAGTATGACCTTTGCATATAATAAAAATAACTTTCCATTAATAGAATTATTTTATTAAATTTTATAAATAATATATTTTTTAAATATTGTTTAGATAAGAGATTGTTAACCTTTGGAATGCGTTATCAAAATGGCCCGTCATATCATCAAACATTGTGTATAAAAACCTTGGAAACCTTAAACTTTTGCTAATAAATTATTAAACTTGATTATTTGTTTTGTCCTGTTGACTTGTTTGTTTAATTAATTGTAATTCATTTGACAGATGGAGTTAGTAAAATATTAAATTACACCAGGCCTGTAGTTAGTAATATGAATACGGATTGAAAGATTATAGTAACTAAAACTGTATCTTTGTAGGAAAATGGTAGTTCAAAGGAGCTTATAACCCACGGGAGTAGTGCCTTTTCATTCCAATTGTACCTTGCTCCAGTAATTTAATCCAAATTATGTAATATCAATAAAATTACTATATAATATAATTACTTTTTGCACTTTTGGAAAAGATACCATGTGCTCCCGTGAGCTACAGGGCTTGAATCATCTTCCGTTAAAAAACACTAAAAATGGTCACACTATAATCAGGTTGGTTTTTTGGCTATGAATAAAAAATAATTGAATAGCCTACTGATAAATTAAATTTTTTTAACTATTTTACTTAATTTTTTTTAGTGATTCGTTGAGATAGAGACAATAAATTACTTTCAATTAGTTGTTATCAATCTCATGGATATCTCTGAAAAAAGTAGTAAAGTTATTGTCATTTAGAGTAAAACTTAGAGATTTAAAGTTATTTAGTGTGATAAGAAAGGGGTTATCGGTATACTTTTTGAAAATTATTGAGTTCTATTAATTATTCTATTAATTATTTTTATTTATTTTATACTTAATTTTAAGATTTACTTTAAATATTTTTGCAAAGAATCACTGAAAAAATATGATCTCTATTATGTGATTTTATGAAAATTTGGTGAAATTTAATGAATTTTTGTGAAAAAAATAGATTTTATTAGATTTTTATTAGATTGAATTTTGCTGTCAGAGTCAGATTGTGAGGATTTTAAAGAAAGAATGTTTGGTATAATTTTTCTTGATAGAAAATAGATCTTTATTGTATCAATTCTGATATTTCTTATGGTTTTGACAATATTAAATCGGCTAAATATGGTAAATATTATTTAAGTAGATGATTTTTATAAAAAATAATGAATATATATGGAAAAGTAGAAATATTGGTATTTAAAGGAAATGAAAGAATTGGTATTTAAATCCCCTTGAAGAAACTTATTATCTTCAGGGGTATTTCGATAGAATTTCTCTGATGAATATCGATATTTAATAGTAAAATTTATCTAAGATGTGTTACTAAATATTATTAAAATGATTTTCAGAATAAATGTTTATTATATGGAAGTAAAAGGTTTAAATAATAATTATAATAAATCAAGTTATTACTGAATTTCAAGTACAAATAATGAAGAAAATGAAGTTACCCACAAAATCTAAAACTATCAAATGAATAATTTTATATGATAAATATGCCATATTTTACCTTAACTATAAGAATTATTCATTTTTGAGATGTAGATTTAACACACTACTATATTAAAACAATTTTTCGTACCCTTAGAAATTATCATGCGTAACGATGTTTGTAAATTTTAAACTTATATTTACAATATTAAATAAAAACATTTTGTCATGAAATGTTGTTTAAATGAATTAAAACAATTTATTTTATTTTATTTTATTAAAATTCAAAATATTTTATTTGCTGTTTATTTTAGCCAATAAAAATGGTTAATTCATTTGAATTATTGATTTTTTTTAAATAAATAAAATAAATTTGCTTTTTATTTATTAGAAAACAAGCTTGTTTATTCTTTTCACTATTACGTTATTTTATTTATTTCATTTAATTTTTTTTACTCAAAATGGTAAAATTATTAATAAAACTCATAATATAAACTGCACTAGTATAAATTGTGAAATAAACATATTTAAAATATTAAAAAGTAACAGATTTATATCCTGAATCTAGAGTTAATAAGTTGTTATTTACATTTCATCTCCACATATTCTTATTACAGTCTTTATCACGTCTTAGTCCAAAGACCCTTATAATTAAATATATATTCTTAAATGTCCTAGTAAAGTAGATGTGACTATTTTCTTTTATTATTTATTTATTTTGCACTTCAATGCAAATTCCAATGCGATGTGCCAAATTATTTATAGGTTTTTGGTGTGTCAAGAAATAAACTTTATGTATTATTATATAAAATAAATAATCAAAAATATTATACTCATAACATTTACCTATTAAACAATTCATAAAGCAATTTATTTTAAGCTGTTGATTTTTATTAAGGAAATACAATTAAAAAGTGCTAAAAGTGTGGCGCAAATTGCAATAGGTATTAAACAATTAATATTAATAAAATTTAAACATAAATATTAACAGGCGATCTTATAAATATTTAATTTCTTATAATTTTCCGTCAAATACGATTTCAATATTTGACTTTTATTAATACTTATTTCATTATTCACATTTTCTATTTTAACATCACTTGTTAAATGTGAATTTCTTTATCAATTTAAACAAATTATGTAAACTGAATAAAATAACATAAATAAAAATAAAATAATTAAAAATATTGGTTTTCTTTGATTTATCTGAGACAAAATAAAATTCAGCATACAATTTTCAGTGGACGCATTTCAAGGTAAATGTATTTATACCAAATGTGACACAAAATTAGTGACAAAGGGAGGACAAGAGTTTCTTTTACGCCTCATATGTCACATTTGATGTATCCAAGTAATCGTTTGGTGAGATTCAATAAACTATTTGCAAAATTATTGAGTACTATCTTAAATGAGAACTGTGGTAATCAAAGAAAATACGGTTGAAACTAATTTACCATTAGAAATATTATCGAATATCGCAAACATTGCATTTGAATCAAATTTATATCAATTCATTAATTATTTATTGCATCGCGCAAAAGAAATTTTAAATACATAAAATGATGTAGGAAAGAAAATAAGTAAATAAAACGAAGAATAGTTATTCAAACAAATGATATTTCTTTGTTTACAAAAAAAAGCATTGTTTCATTATAATATACTTATTTTTTTCAAGAGTTACTCTTAATAATAATGCACGCATTGTTATGTATTTATTAATCAGACTTATTTAGCTATTTTCAATAATTATTTTCATCTAGATTTTGACTATAGATCAATTTTTGTCTTATTTAACACAAATTGCAATGCGACAAGAAACCAAAAAACAGATATCTTAAATATCTTGTTAAAAATTAAAACACGAATAAAATTAGTATTTATTCATATAATAATTTTCCGAATCAGGCAGATATTTTCCCCTGAAATTGAAATTTTTGGCAACTTATTAAATTAATTTTAAATGCATTTCTTGTCGAAAAGGTTGATTATGATGTTGCTTGGTACTTAAACATTTATATTTGAGTTTTTCAAATGTTTAATAATGCCCATATTTAGTATGTAAGGTTCCCAATGAATAATTTCCTGAAACCTAGTCAGAAATCAAATAAGATAAATGTGTAATTATTAAATTATACAAATGTCTCAAAAGGAAATGAGTTTCACGCCAAACATGATCCTTTTCTCCAAGCCCTATAAAATATTAATATTATAAAATACATATATTAATATTTTCAAGCTAAATTTAATGATGACTGTATAAAATGATAAAAACTGGAATTTTTGATTTTCACTCACCTTTGCTAGTATCTTTGGAATACTTTTAAATTTAACACAAGACATTAATAGGAATTAAAGAAATTATTGAGATTTTATAAAAATATTTTTAATTCCCCTGTAAATTAATTCCAAATGCAGTCAATTTCTCTCAATTAAGTGGAAAAACTTAATTGTTATACAAGAAAATTTATTTATAATTTTCAGATCTTCTGATAATTTTTATAAAAATTTATATTTAAACAATTCATTTAAAAAACTATTTCATCTCTAAATCTTTGTTGATTTGACAATTTGAAGATGAATTGCTTTTATAAGTTATATATAATTATCTAAAATTTCAAATGACATAACTTTTTTATTTTTATTTTAATGAAATTAAAACAAAATTAAATCACTTTTTTGGATAGTTTTTTTTATAATTTATTTGAACTAAAAAAAATAAATGACATGATATTCATTCCAATTTTAGTAATCACTAAAAAATTCTCAGGTTAAAATTAATTGATTAATTAATATTAAAAATGTGCTATCTTATACGAATCAAATTACTAAATATCAATCTACTAAATTAGTATAGAAAAATATTTTTTTAGAAAAATAAGTTATACTCTTAAAATTTTATTTATTATTTTAGGTGGAATATTTTTATAACTCTATTAAAAGAAAAAATCCTATGTTTATTAAAAAAGAATATTTAATAATTTTAACATTAAATAATGCATTATAATTTCGTGGTGCGCCTAATAAGTTCGTGCAATATGTAGGAAGGAAATATTATTTTGTCATGCAATCAAATTTGTTTTGTAGCTATATTATTATAGGTTTAATTTGTGTAGTTTGTTTTAAATTATCATTACAGTTTATTTTGAAGTTTGGTGCAAGTCATTATTGATGCAATGGAATATCGCAGCGCTATAAAGTTTCTGGTAATATGCTTTGTTTAAATGACCAATTTTTTCCCAGTTGAAGAAGAAATATGGTGAGGATTCTCCATCACGCAGAGCAATGTACAAGTGAATTGCACTGTTTTCCATGCATAGATACTGAGTAGAAACGTTCATATTAGCAGAAACATTATGGCTAAACCTTGTATTATGTTGAATCACGTAATAAAATTTATTTTTTAACTAATAAGATTAATATAAAATATGAAAAAATAATATTTTTGAGACTTTTTATAATAATAATTAAATAATGATCTAAATCACTTGAAAATTCGTAAATATTCAATAAAACATCTTATTCATAGTCGAACAATAAAAAAATACTTTATGTCATTTCAAAATGAAATGCAATCAAAGGTGAAAGCTAGAAAAAATTATTCCAATAATAAATCTGTGACATTTAACTTACGCCTGAATCGATCAATGGAAAAAAAATTAAAAAAATATTGAAAATTATTTAATTTTGAATTTCGTGAGTATAAATTATGAAAATTTTAAAGAATTTCTTTTGTGATTTACAATAATGAAAAATTTTTAATCAGTCTGTTTTAAGTCTGTCTTTTATTGAACACAATAAATTGAATTACTGATATAATAAATTTTTTTTAAAAACTTCGCAAAGAATATATTATTAAAACACTTAAAAAATAATCTCAAATATCAATAGCTTTGTATTTTTTTGTTTGTTTAATTGGCTAAAGAATTGAAAAAAAATAATTATTTTATCTTATTAATTATCCCAAATTATTTCTGTAAAAATGAATCAATTAGAAATTTTAAATAATACGATTTGTTTTAATAAAAAAAAATATAAATTTTCTCAATTTATATATGTTTTATATTTAAAATTATATCTTAAAAAATTAAATAAACTATTTTGAATTATATCAAAGACTAAAAACTTTTGAAAAATAATGTTATAATTTTAAAAAAATTTATTTTAATTTTTAGTTGTCTTTTTTTATATTTAATTTTGC
Organism: Schmidtea mediterranea; assembly: GCA_022537955.1. Classification (NCBI taxonomy): domain Eukaryota; kingdom Metazoa; phylum Platyhelminthes; order Tricladida; family Dugesiidae; genus Schmidtea; species Schmidtea mediterranea. The sequence continues at coordinate 74,157,589 of CM039679.1, read as the reverse complement.
ATAATCGATTGTAAAAGTTGTGAAATATTTAATAAAATCACCAAAATTTCCAAAGTTTTGAATATTTTGAAGCCAATTATATATGATTAGGGGAAAATTAAAGTCATAATTGTCATTAAAAATGGAATTTCGAAGATTTGAATTTATTTATTAACCAAATTATTTCGGATTATTAAATTGTATTTTATTTATAATTTAGTCGTATAAATTGAACTAAAATTAACCCTCTAATTTAGCCATAACTAAAACTTATTAATTATTAATCAAAAAGTATTTTCATAATTCTTATTATGGTAGTGAATAAACTAAAAATTTTTTGTCTTGAAAACTGCAGAATTTATACTTTAATTACACACACACACACACACATATATATATATATATATAAGACAGACTTTACAGTCTTTGAAACAATCGTGTTTCGAGATAATTTCAACAATTTTCAAATAAAATGATTCGGTAAGATTTTAAAGCACTTTGGTTGACATTTTTCAATGAAATTGCAATGAATATCACTTTAAGCAAAGTATACATTTTATGTTCATACTAAAATTAGTTTCCACCATAAATCATTCACCTTACAATGTTGAAAAATTCTTGTTTATCTCGTTTATTAATTTACATGTAATGGGTGTAATGCCACATACATTGGAGAGACTTCCCGTCATCTCTGTACTCGAGTTCTATAGCAATTTCGATTGAAGGATTTGACCAATATTAGTGAGCACAATAGAGGCTGTAAAAGTGAAATAGGAATGTCTGATTTTAGAATTTTGTTGAAAAGTTTTAATAATTATTGGGAACACGTGATATGTGAGGCATTGTTGATAAGATCATTGGATCCAAATATTAATATGCAAAGTGCTGGGAATACGAATGTTTTTAGTGTTTTTAAATTGTTTAAGTATGTTAAATCATGTTTATGTATTGTTTTTTAAAAAAAACTTTTTAAATATTATCAAAAAAATTTAATTTATAAATTACATTAATTTTTAAAAATTATAATATAGATAAAATTTATAATATTTATATAAATAACATTTTAAAATTAGTTAAAAGTATTTGAATATTTTTTAAATGTTTATTTATTACAAAATAAAATGAATATAAAAAAATAATTTTTTAAATTAAAAGTTAATTCATATAATTTTTAGTTGATTTTGTTATAGTTCAAATTTGTTTAGTTTAAATCTGTTTATATATTAGGTCATTTTACGCTTATCAATAAAAATGTATATATAAATAAATTCTTAGTATTTTTGTCCAAAACGTTAAAAGTACTTAATAAAGATGTTACATTTTTGATAGTTCATTTTGTGTCAATTACAATTGAATTAAAAGTAAATAGAAATAAAATTATTTTTGATAAAGTTGTTACTTTTCGTTTATTCACAAATCATTTTTCACGCAATCAATTAAACGGGAAAGATTAGTTTTATCTCTTTATTTGACAGTTTAACGGATTATATAGCAATTTATCACAAACGCTTTGGTAAATCCGGTAGATAGTGGATAGCACCTCCTTTGATTATTTCTCTCCATATTTCTCTGTGAATTTGAAATAGTCAAAGACTTAATAGAAAATACAAACGGACCAGTCTATTTTCAAACCTCAAAATAATTACTTAAGTGAATAATAAATAGAATTTGCGAATTATACTTCTAAAATGTATTTTCATTCAAAGTTTTACATTACAAACCCTGAATAAAATGCAAGTATAAATGGTCACAAATAAAAAAACATTTCGTCCTAAATACTCAATGTCCTTTGCTCTGCTGCCGAGATAAAAATAATTGCATTCCTTTTATTCCAATTTCGTTTCGATTGATCTTGATCTGTTTGTTCTCTCTGTTCTGGAGTTTGAAATAAATTTTAATGTTACTTCTGAAACTATCTTTTTTTTTTCTTCCCTACCTGATGAAAAATGTAGGTGGTTTACGGTATTTCTACGTCATTCAAGATTAATTACAAATTTTATTGATTGTTTCCAAGATATTTTATTTCTTAGAAATTATAACCTTTTAAATTAATTTTTAATTTTAAAACTCAAACAGATCATAAAATAAGTTAAACAATTTAAATCCATTTCGAACTTGTCTACGATGTTTTTGCGATATTCAAGAATCAACTTAATCATTTCTTTATATATCTTTGATTTTTCTTTCGGCTATAAAAATGAATGTGATAAAACAAAAAAACATTAATTTATAGTTTTATTTATCACAAAGTTTGATTCTGATCAAAGAATATACGATACATTAAATGATATCCAGTACAATTCTCAATAATAAACTAGTTTCGAGCTAATGGCTCTCATCAGTAAAATGCTAACAATGTTAACTTGATATTGTTTTTACACTTACCTGGCTCGAAGATAAATCTGATCGCCTCCCGCATAGTACTGACGAGAGCCATTAGCTCGAAACTAGTATAATATTGAGAATTGTACTAGATATCACTTAATGAATCGTATATTAATTTATAGTTTAAAAGAAATGAAGATAAATGAAAATATAAATGAAAGCAGATTTAAGGTAAAGAAGATAAAATGTACTTATTTTTTTTAAAAACGTAAAAGTAGCTGTCAGATCCAACTGTCAAAACAAAGAGAAAATTGGACAAAAAATATTTTTTTAAATGTTTTAATTTTTTTTGAATATTCGATTTTGATATTCTTTTTGATTCCATTTTCTTACATTTATTGTATCTTGATATTACGAAAGAATTTCTAATTAATATTTAAAGCCGTTTCCCTGACATCTGGGACCATTAACAATTTGTATCATTGACAACTCAAGATTCAAATTAACGAATCTTTTCCTCGTGGGATCCGGTCTGTCATCTTATGCATTGACTAATGTTTTCCTACCGATGCCAATGTTCTTTTGATAACATCAAAGAAAGTCCACATACTTGGGTATAAGTTAACGTAGATCTTAAAGAATTGTGAAACCCTTCACAATAATTTTTAGTTTTGGATTCCATATGATTCCATATTTTTAATGGAAACAAAGAAACCCTGCTTTTGTAGCCCAAAATATAAGTTGTATAAGACCAAAGTTGTCAGTAGCCTCAGGTTCTAATTGCCTCAGTTGTTAATAGCCCCAGTTTTGAATGATCAAATAATAGTCTGGTTACCATATTTGCAAAGTTGCAATTAAAAGCGGAAAAAATTAAAAACGATACCTTATATATGAGAAAGATAAAGAGAAAGAATGAGAAAATTTATTTTACAAATTTTGTTAGTTAGGAGAGTTTCATTAGTTATGAATCAAATCCCGATAGTTTTTATGTGTCCATGGGATATTATATAAAGGATTACGGACTCATGCGTACTTTTGGAAGATAGAATGTCACGCCCAATTGTTTTTGAATAGTTCTATGAAAAGTATAATGATTCAGAATGGATGAATAGAAAATATACAAGATATTTATTTTTTCTTTATTTCAAATATTATTTCTCAAATTCCATCAAAATTTAAAGATATCTGTAATAAATGGGAAGAGATTTCAGAGAACCGTTGAGAATTAGGAACCCCAAATGAATATTGTAATAGGGAACGCTAGTGAATTTGGAGATTTTGAATTACGTTTTAGATAAATTGAAAATTATTAATCAAAAATGGAGATGACCTTTACCGAGGCGGTCACATCGAAAATAAATGTATTATTCGGATATCAAAGAGTGATTTGGATTAAGAGACTTACGTACTCAGTTCTCTTTAACAGGATCAAATTTTAAATTTTAAATCATTATTGTAAATTGACAATTAAAAATTGAATTAACAGAAATTTACACGATTAAAAAATTCACCTTAAAGTAAAATAATTTTAAAATATTTTTTGAAAAAAAAATCGGAAATAGAAATTAATACACAAGAATGAATTGTGCACTGACCCGATCTACGAAAACAATTAATCGATATCAAAAATTTTATGGTTGAGTTAATTCAATTTTTCAAAAAAAAAAAATACAAAAAATATTGAAAACAATTAAAAATTATTTATCAAAAAATCTTGATTTGAAATCAATTTTTCTCATAAAAATAAATAATTTTTTTGATAAAAATCATTAAGGTTAGTTGGAAACTATTTCAAATTCATCTCTTTAAATTCATCATTAATTATTCACAATACTCTGAACACTGAAGACACTCAGAATAATAAAAACAATTATTACATGCCAGAAAAAGAAAAGATAACATCAATTCTTAGTTTATCGATATTTTTTTTCAAATAATAATGATAATATTTTTACATTGTGATTATAATTATAATTATTGTAGAATATTAGCAATCATTCATCTGATCACAAATATATGATTCAAACGAAAAATTCCAATAATTAAATTTTATTGATCAGCATAATTACAATTTATTTTCAACTTAATTACTGATTTTGGTAAACAGATATCTGTATAATTAAATTAGTTAATTTTGATTTTACGGTTTTGTTTTTTTAATTACACAATAAAAATGCACAATTTAATTGTCAATTTGAGGCAAACACTGGCAAACAACACAAAAAAAGAAAACATTTGCACAATGGAAAATTGCCAGACACCAAAGAAAATAAAAACTTCAGAAAAAACGTTGTCTGCTGCATCAAGTGCAATGTATGCAAAGAAATATACATTGGAAGTACACTCAGGAACCTACACCAAAGAATTAATGAACACCTAGACCCTGCCGGAAAATCCTCCGTATACAGGCATCTCCAACAATGCCAACCAAGGAAAGAAAGAAAAAATATTTCAATCAAAATCTTGACCAGAGACAATATCCAAAAAAATCTCAGATTCAAAGAGGCAATTCTTATCTTAGATAAGCATCCATCAATAAATACCAAAGAAGAAATCAGTGAAATCGCCAGTCTGATTTGTTGTTAACTGTGATACCTTTACTTAAAGATTAAAATAATTTTATAGCAAAAAGAGAAAACTTTCAGAAATGAAAATCAGAGTAAATTGTATTTAGGTCTTGAAGTTTTTGTGGAGGGTTGAATGAAGGCTTTTTTGCTGCGTTTTTAAGAGAAAAGCCTTTTTATATACATCTTTCATAAAACTTTAAAAACTCAGGAACTATTTATTAATTTTCACTGAATTTTATATCAAAAAATGTTTTTAGTTTTATTTTTATTAAGAAATTTGAAGAAAAAACGATATTAGAAGCAGTTATCAAGCATAAGTTATATGAAAACATTTTAAAAGTCTTATAAAAATAAAAGTTTATATAAAGATTAAATTAATAAATGTTAAATTCAACGTAAACAAAAAAAGAGGACAAAATATTTTTAAATTTTGAATTGTATATTTTATAAAAATATTTTAGTTTTTAATTTTTAAAATTTTAGGTTTAAAATGTTGCAAGTTAAATTTAAAACAATCGAAAAGTAAAACAGTTAATTTTAATCAAAATCAGATGGTATTTTGGCATTTGTCTCATTGTATATAGTAGTTCCAAAAGAAACTGAAGAGGATTATTTAATAATCGAAACTTTTTTCAACAATATAATTATTACTTCGCAGCAAGGGCTTATTTTGTTTTTCACTTATCTAACAAATTATTAATTTCGTAAACATAATCTTTGTTTTCCTAATATTTCTCCGTTTAATAGTATTTTCTCTCCTTAAACCTTTTCACAAATGGTGTGAATAATTATGCACATCAACTTGATTGCCTTTTATACAGAACTTGGATTAATATTTTATTATCACGCTTCGATTACTTAATGTTGGTAATACCTAAAATCTCTATAAGTTTGTGACAAGTTGTTCATGAGATACTGCATATTCTTCATGTACGAGCAATTTGCAAAAGTACATGATTTTCTGTGTAAAAAATAAAACTACACAATAATAAACTTGATCAGCTATGTGTTTTTTTCTTATTTATATGCAAAATTTAACAAAAAAGAGAGTCAAAACATGCCCATTATTATTTACATCATTGTTTTTAATAATACATATAAGAAAATAAATAAATACTTTTGTTTTCCTTGCACCTAATTGAACCAAAATATATTTAAAAAAATATTTTTAGCTGGTCTGAAGGGTTAAACATTACCGTTTTTTACAGTTTAATCCAATCTTCTAGTAAGCATTCTTTGTAAATTCAGTATTTTCTTTTAGTTTTCTGTTACATCAGTTATAAAAATATATGTGCAACAAAGACAAATATTATGGACAAATCGTAGTTTAAAATTTATAAATTTCATTAATTTTATATTTTTTAAAGACTTTTAAAAATATTTTAAAATTTATATTGCATAATTATTCTTATTATTAAACATTCTTTTTAACTCATGGGGAAATCCTTAAATTGCAATAAATTTATGCATGAACTTTTAATTATAGGTTTTTGTGTAAAAGAAAAGTTTGTTCTTATTTTTCTAACCCAAATGTTTTTCTGCTTTCTATAGTAAATTCACTTTCTGAATGTCGATGCCAATTGCTTTTGGCATTATTTCAAGTAGATGAATATATTTATTTTATATAAATTAATGAGTGTTTACAGCAAATTGATTAAATTGATTTATTTTATTAATTGCTTTTATACTTAATATTTTTGAATATCTAAACAACGTTATAATTATAATTATTATTATTATTATTATTATTATTATTATTATTATTATTATTATTATTATTATTTTTATCTAACTGGGGATTAGATACAAGTTTATTATTTGGATTTAAGATATCAAACATTCAATATCTATTACATAATCATTGTAATATTTTGTTTAATTAGATAATGACATAGATACGCACTAACCTGAACACTAATTAAAACTGCACAGATCATCAATTGAGATTTTGGAGAAATGCACGGAGGTCTCTTAGCGGTTTTTTGAGCAGATTCAAATATTCTGGCTATTCTATTAGTTTTAGTTAACAGTGAAGCATACATAACTGCAAAGCCAAGTCCCAGTAAAATCCTTTGAATGGCACATGAATAAGGAGTCGGTTTGAGGAGAAAAATAAATGACACCAAATAACAAACTAAGCATCCTGAGAGAATTAAAAACGACAGCTCACGCCCCGAAGCTCTAACAATTGGAGTATTTTTATAATAATAGAAAACACCCATTACAGATGTTGTAGTTGCAGTTCCGAGAAAACTGAGAATCATAGGTATAATAGCTAACCAACCACTGAGTTTCATGTAGTGAACCTAAAGATAAATTTATTAAAATGATTATTATTATTATAATTATTATTAATAATAATTTTATTATCATTATGAACAATAATAATAATATTTATAAAATTATATTTACAAAATAATTTTACATAGGAATTCAATTTTTTTCCAGTAAGAAATTTAATAAAAAAAGATTGAAAACATTTGCTGACTCTAACTATTTCTAGGACAAATGGCTGTTTAAGGAGCGCCACATCAAATAGTCATTAATATATCATTAATAAATTGACAACTGTATTTTTTGTTTGCCAGCTGATCTGGAGACAGAAATTCTTAGCGTACAGATTTCAAGTTTGATTATAAAAAATAAAATGTAACATTTTAAAACCTATTTTAATTTCTTTAAAAAATTTAGTGATATTTATTATTTGTGCATTTTAATAGTGCATTAATAAAAAATTAGAAAAGAATTAATTGAAGCCAAATTTATGTTAGTGAAATTTATTAATATGGATAAAAGAATAATAAATTTAATAAATTTAATAATAATAAAAATAATAATTGTTTTATTTTTATTTTTGATAAAGTTGAAGTAAAATATTACAAATATTATAAAAATTAAGTTATTATTAAAAAATACATAATTAAAACAACATGAGAAAACAATAAAATCGGATTTAATAGATTTAAAAAAATATTTATTGCTTTTTAAAATTTTAAGTTATTTAATAAATTATTGTATACAATTTTTTAATAATATTCAAATATTTATTTAAATATTTTGTATTTTTAGATTTAATTTTCTTTTTAGTTGTCTATTAATTTTAGAACTACTGTTAGATAATGATAATATCAAAGCAATAAAGTTCTAAAAAACAAAAAATCAATATCATTTACACAAAAAGGTGAATTAAAACGAATATTAATTAAAACAAATATAAATAATTATTTGAATATAAATAATTTCTTACGACTCTAGATGATTTTTTGTTAGTACTCCTCTTTTTAAGTGTTATTTTTGAAAAAAGATTGACTTGAAAATATAAATGAAAATAAAATTAGATTAATTGCGAAATAATTGTAAAGTTATTTTTATTTATTAGTAACTTTAAGTAATGTTTTAATAAATAAGAATAAAATAAATTATTAACATTTAATATAACATATTTTTATGAAATGTAAAATAATTTTACAAATAATTTTTAAATTTTGTAAAATTTGTTAATTTAAGATAATTTTAATTGAATTTTTTATTAAAAGATTTATTAAATTATTTATATTTATTTGTATGCTTTCGGTTTCAATTTTTTGTAATTCTTTTTAATCCATTAGTTAACTCAAAGATTATTATGATTGGCGTGATCTTATACAATTTTCATTTAACATATTATTTTTTCTTTTTAAATTTTATTCTTTATTAAAATTTATAATTAATTACAGCTTAATTTAAATTACAACATTGTTGTATGATAAATTTTTATTTTCTTTATCATAAATATTTGTGTTAATAACTAATTTAAACCAAGATAGTAAAAATCATAATAGTAAAAATGTAAATAAAATATAATCTTACTGTTAAAAGATAGCAACCAGTTCTATTCTGGTAAGGCCATTCTCCTTCAGCGCACATTTCGCATTTTGTCATGTTCACAACGAATTCATTACTCTTACATAAACTGCACCCCCAGCAGCATTTGCTTTCTTTGCTGTAAATTCGAATTTGTCCGACACTGTTCATTTTAAAATAAAATTAATTATTATAATGATTATTTTGTTTAAATAGATTGTATTAATTAATTTTATTTAAAAAATAAAATTTGTTTAAACCTATTCAACGTGTTAAAGTAAATATCATGATAAATGAAGAAATTGGATATGTTGTAATTAACATTGATAAAATCTTATTGTGTAAACTTAAATTCAATTGCTAGTAAATACAAATAAAAAAGAAGTGAAAATCTTGAGAATATTTTGGAGAATTATACGTGATTTATTCTCGTTTTGTATCCTTGAAAATATTACTTAGAATTATCATTACAAGTATTTTCTTTATGAGAATTTAAACAAAAACAAAAATATGGCTTTCTTACAAAATATTTATAAAGTATTTATTATTTGATTTTCATAAATATATAATATTTGTTCATGAACCATAAAAGGTTTTTTTAAACTTTTATTATAATTATAAAATATACATTGTAATTTATACAAATCAGAATCAAGCGTTAAGATTTTAATAATTACGAATTTTATGATTATATTTATTAGGTCTATAATATATTACAAAATAACGAAAACAATCATATATGTATATTTATAATAATTTCAAAAAAATTCAATAAATATAATTTTTAAAAAATCTAGGGTTTTTTAATTTTCTTTAAAATCATCAAAATTAATTTAAATAAAATAAAATTCAACTATTAAACGTTATATATTTATAAAATATTCACAATTTACTTTTTTTAATATTGTTATATTTATTTTGATAAAAATAAAAAATTAACTTTTAAAATATGTTTTAATCACATTATACACGTTTCCGTGAAATAGAAATGTTTAAGAAAGGTAAAAAGAAAGACTATACTCGATTTAATGAAAATTAGTACTTCTAGTATTTATATAATCCATTAAAAACGTTTAATAAATAAATAATGGATTTTAATTTTCTAAACTCAATATTAATGAATAAGATAGAAATTCAACATTATATCATACATCTATGCAACGTAAAATTATAATTTGATATGCTATTATTAAACATATTCCACATCTTCTCTTGCTTAAAAGAAGTTGCCAATTTTCTATTTTTATCTTTTAGCTTTGTTCATAAAACTTTCTATTAATTTCGACTTCTTCAATATATTTATTATTACTTTTATTGGGAACGTATTTTATTTGAAAAAAAATCTTGTTTCATGGTTCTTTTCTCTACAGAATTTTGTGAAAACTATTAACTATAAAATCTTTTCTCAAGCAACATTTTAGTTTGAGTCTTATTAATAGTTTTTGAAAAAGTTGAATTCATCATAAACTTCCGCTCAGAAAGAACATCAACCAAAGATTTATACAACTCACCCTGCATCTCTTATCGTTACATCTCTCTCAAACTGGCGAGTTGCTGAATAATTTCAATGATATATTTTGATGATTTTTCAAGTTTTACTTGATAATATGACTTTCCTAGATAAATAGCCGAGAAATATTAAACCCTATCCAGGACATCTAGCAATTCATTTGGAGTTGGATTTCGAAAGATTGGCCTTTCAGTTACAATATTTAAAGCACGGTAATTCAAACATTTGATTCTATGGCTGCTGGCTTTCGCTTTTTATATGAAGTAATGTATAACTCCAAGGTAATGTGTATTCCGATATAATGTCATATTTCAACATTACCTGAATATTTTCTTCTATTTTGTTTAATTAATGTAATGGGTAATGTATCGGGTATGTTACAATTCGATTACATTTAGTGATTATTCCATGACTTAGTAATTCGGTCTTTCCTATGTCCCATTTGTATTTCATAAAAGTACAATCAAAAGAACTTCTTAATTTATGAATTTATTTTCACATGTTCCATAAAATGAATTTTCAGTAATTGCATTTATCTCATTCTTTAATTTCTCTATTTGCAACTTTATATTAAATATATTTCTTTTATTACAACTAAAGATTCAACTTTTTGAATTTATAAAATTTTATCCATTTCTAATTGTAAAATAGCTTTGCCACAAATTATTAATTAGGCCATCCTACCAAATCTTAACATGAAATTACCTTCAGTCATACAAAGGTCACCAACCCTTATATGAGCTCAAGTATTTAAGATGCACACTAATTTAACGTTATTTATCATTACATTCACTGCATTTAATCATATAATATTAAATAATTTTGCATATCACAATTAAAACAATTTATTCCAATTAAACAATTAAATTAAAAAAAATATTTTATACAGTCCTCATTGTTATAATTTATATAGTCACAAACACAATCACAACTATTCACACTCAAACCTTTACAATCATTTGAAATCATATGATTCTTACTTATGTCATTGATGACCTTTAATTTATTGGTGCAATCACAGCATAGTGTGTTTGAGCATTCACGTTTGGGTATTCTAATTTAACCTCTAAGTGCTGTTTGTCTTATGCAGTAACTATTTTCTGGAGTTTTCATTGCCTTTCAAGAAACAAATCATGGAATTTGTGTCTGAAAAGTTTATTAATGAAAGGCAGACAATACATATACTACATTTAAGTCTACAGCACATGCATCGTTGGGATAAATAATAAGCAATGACATAATCCGAGTACTCAGACAATCAAAAAAATCAATCAAACAGGCAAGCAATCATAGACAATAATTATAAGGGTTTACATATAAAGGACATGGAAATCAATTATCTCAATACAATTAAATCCCAGCATTGATGTTTGAAATATCTGAATTTTTTGCAATGCGTACACCTGTAAAATTCCAATGTAACTTGCCTAACTGTAAAGAACTTGCTGCAGTCGAATAAGTTCTCCATAATAAAATTCCCTAGTTATGTTACCATTATTTCATAGAAATCTCAAAGATCTCTATCTGTTTGAATCCATTTGTCATTTACTTGAGAATTCATCTTTATATCTTGAGTAAACTGCTCGAGGTTTGTTTGTCGGGACTTTACAATAATAGTTTAGTAAATATTTGTTTTGTTTTGCATCAGCATAGATTTTAATTTATTGAATCTGCAACAAATATTGCAAACAATAATTTCTCTTGAAAGTTGTTCATGCTTTTTCAATCTTCATACAATTAATAAAATAACTTTAAATCTTTTTTATTTCTTTATTTTCAAGCAAATAAAAAATTTCTTAAATTTTTCTTTATCCTATTTATGTTTTAAAACAATTTTTGAAAGTTTTCAATAGTTGAATAAAATTCTTCAACTTGGCAATAATGTTGAGATCTTCATTAAGATCGTCAAAGGGGTTTTATTTTTGGCGTATACCTACTTAATTATATATAATGAAGGATCTTGTTTTGTTGAATCATGGTTGAATCTTGGTATCGTTGATTCAAAGGAAGGCGGGATAAATTTTCTTTTGTAGTCTTCTGAAATATTTATCATTTAAAAAGGTGATTCTTTTTTCAAAAAAAATTTTCACTATTGCATTTTTGGCATGTTTCTGGTGGCTTGACACAATTTGCAATCGTAATCGCTATATTAAAAACAACACTTCTTGCACTTACATAATCCATAAAATCGTTTAATTCAAATAATGTATAATTTATTACCACAAATTTCTAAAAAGGTTTCTAAAATAATGAACATACCATCATACGCAATACAACATACAATAAAAATTGAATATATTATTGAAAATACCTCGCATATTGTAATTTATGCAATGTAAACATATTTAGACAATATACCTGGCAATATATTATAAGGAAACAAGTATTGTTACCTCATTTATTAGAGCAGAAACTAAAACCAAAACTAAAAGAAAAAACGCGGTAAGAATAGCCAATCAGATAACAAAAATTATTATCTTAATATAATAATAATAATAATAATAATAATAATAATAATAATAATAATAATAATAATAATAATAATAATAATAATAATAATAATAATAATAATAATAATAATAATAATAATAATAATAATAATAATGATAATAATTATAATAATAATAATAATTATTATTATTATTATTATAATTACTAAATTCTTACGGGCAATCTTCACTGCATATGGATCGCGGTATTTCTTTTTCTTCGCCTGGCCAAGTTACCTCCGAATTTAAGAAAAGCCCATCATGTCGAAATTCACCTATATTTTTATAGTAATATTTTCCAGTTTTTTTGTTTCGTATATAATTGTAAATGTTGTACTGTCCAACGCTGTCACCATTGCTATCAAACGATACAAGGTTTCCATATGAGTCTGAAGCAGTGATATTTATATTAAATATTAAATAACATAATAAATAATAATAATTTGTTGTGTAATGTTAAATGTATTTTTTACTTTGATCTATTTTACTTTTATATTTTTGCACCATTTAAAAGAGAAAATAAAGTATATTTCAATAAAGGAAACTCATCAACTTGCATGTATGTTGACAAATTTTCCCACTTCATTTGAGGTAAACAAAAACGAATTAGGTCAGAAAAAATAAATAAAGCATAACAAGCAGAACCTACACATAATAAAATGATCATGCAAATTTATTGTAAAATAATCTGCTTTTTTATTTTCAAGAATTTCTTTTTATAAAAATTATTTTAAAGAAAGTATTTAAAATATTTGTTTAAACTCAGTCAGCTGAATACTCTCTAGTAAAGGTTGATGGAAATTTGTATCAGTGTGAAAAAAACAATCATTCATTGTTTAAAAATAACGCAGCGATTAATTAAATCAGTAAAAAAATCATTAGTTAAAAATTAATTAATGATTTATCTAAAGTTAAACAAAATAAGAATAAATGACTAAGTAGCTTATTAGTGTGCATATAAACAAATGGAAACTTTTAACTCAAAAATAAGATGCAAAATACAAGGAAAAATAAAGGATATAAAAAAAGTCTAAATTGATGATACAAGAAATTTAAAAATAAAATAATTGACGAAATTTAAAAAGGAAAAAAAACATTGCTAGACTTCGCAATTAAATTCTAATGATACTTTAACTTATCAAATTGGTTGATTACCGTATATTTGTTTTATTTAAGTATTTACAATTTTCAATTGAAAAAAATATATTTATTAATTGAAAAGTTTATATTAATAACGATTTTGCTACAAATACTTATTGAATTATTTATTTGTTTAATATTTAATTAGTTCTGCTATCAAGAAACCATTATTTTCTATATTATTATTATTATTTTATTATTATTATTGAAATAATTATGGCTCATTATTAATAAAAACACGAGAAAGCCAAATAAAAGAAATATATTTTGAGTAAATTATCATCACCATCAGTCTGCCATCATAATCTTTGTCAAATGTTATATACGGAAACGATAATGACGTAATAGGTAGGATTTAATGATTTAATTAAATATTCTCAATAAATTTTATTGCTGATTGAATTTTTATTTTATGAGATTGCGATTAAATCACCAAAGATTCACATTAAATTTATTCTGATTATATGGAGTCTTTTGATGTAACTAGTATGTTTACAAATGTCCCATTAAATGAGACTATTGATCTTTGTTGTGATTTGTAGAGAGAGAATATGTTGGATTATCAGACATTAGACGAAGTTGTATTTCGTGAATTGTTGAGGTTTACCACTTCTAATGTTGGTTTTCTTTTTAATGATAAGTAGTATCAACAAGCAAATAGAGTAGCTATGGGATCAATTTTAGGGTCTTGCATAAAATTTTCTTTCAAAATTAGAGAAATAGATTTCTGATTTTTCTATTGTTAAGCCTAAAATATATAAAAGTTACGTTGATGATATCTTTTTAGTATTTTCTAGTTATTTGAATGGTTTTCACTTTAATATTAAGTTCACAGTAGATAAGAAGTTAATTCATTTCTTCCATTTTTAGATTTATTAGTGAAAAGAATGGCTAAGGGTTTTGAAACAGAATTATATAGAAAGCCAACAGATACAGGCCTATACAATACTTCGAATAGCTTTTGTGACTTTAAATATAATTGAAAAGTTATTAAAGGTTTGATTTTTAGATCTTGGTTATTATCTTCGACGTTTAAAAAGTCTAACAAAAGTATACAAAAGCTAGTTTCTCTTTTGAATACAAATGGATATTCTAAGGCGTTTGTAAAAAACTGACTAAGGAAACCATTGATCAACTTAGGATTGCGCCCAATAAAAGCAATGACAACCATAGCCCACCTAATGATGGTGAACCCATAAAAATTGCATGTTCGGTAATTCAATATTCGGAAGGTTTTAGAAATGTTAAATTGTCTGTCACAAAATCATTAGGTAATTCCAATTTATTTAAAATTGTATAAAAATTTTCAAATCAATAAATATGTTTTGTAATAAATTTCAAACCCCAAAACTTAGTTTATGATCTAGTGTACAAATTTTCATGTAATGGGTGCAATGCCACATACAGTGGAGAGACTTCCCGTCATCTCCGCACACGATTCAGGAACATAGTCCAATGAGAGGCGTGTAATATTATTGAGCATAGAAAAATGTGCGAAGGCACAACTGATTTTAAAGATTTTAAAATATTCTATAAAAATTTCAATAATAAGTGGTAAAGAATTTTATGTGAGGCTTTGTGATTTAATCACAATCCCCTAAAATAAACGTTCAATAAGCAAAAATTTATTGAGATTATTTAATTAAATCATTAAATCGTAACTATTACATCATGGATGAGGATAATTTCCTCGAAAGATATTTCTTTTTATTTAGGCTTTTCGTGTTTAATAATAATAATAATTATTATTATTATTATTATTAGTGAAAACTTTGAAAATATAGAATTTCTAATTTATATTATTAACGACTTGAACAGACTGAATTTATCTGATTTCACAGCAATAATTAATCACAATTAAATTTATAATTAATTTCAGTCAGATTTTTGAACTTGTGGCAAGATCAGAGAAATAGTGAGAAATAGATTTCTACTAAAATTTAATTAATTTAAATATATATAATATAAATATAAAAATTTTTTAACCCTCAACTTTCAAAAATGCTTTTCTTCTGAATCTTTCGTTTGTTTGTTAATTTTCTAGAATTTTTTACTTGAATTTATTGTACGGCTCCAATAATTAAACAGACAATTAATTTCGTTTTTCACAGGTATGCTTAAATGTATTTAAGATTATAATCGTTATTAAAACAACACTTAATAAATCGTTTCAAATGACTAAAAATGATTAAAAATTTGAAATAGAATTGTCGGTAGTAAATTGGAGTATTGAAGGGTATGGCAGACAAAACCTTTCAAAATTAGAGAATTTAGATTTTGTTGAAAATGGATAAAATAAACGAGAGAAATATTTTAGTCTTGCCAATTCATTTAAAAATTTGAAATGCAAACATAAATATAAAATTTATCTAATTTGAATACCTTGGAGTTAAGGAAATGAATCTCAAAAAATGAGTGAGCAAACTTTATAGATATAAATAGACCTCGACAATATTTAAAGATGTAAAGAAACACTTTAAAATACTAAAATTATTTTTGACAAGAAATTTAAGAATCAATCTAAAGTTCTTTAGAAAATTGCATTTCCAAGACACTTTAAACTTTGAAAATAATGTTTGACAAGTCATTGACTTTACATATAAGTCTTGGACTTTTTAATAAGGAATTCAGAATATCTATTGAAAAAAATGGCTGTAATAGAGGATCTTCTGGATCCCTTTATCATTTATGATATTTCTAGTCATAAGCTTTATTACGGTTCGCAACCAGTTGAGAAAATGTAATATTTATGCAAATTATTTTAAATAGAAATTTCATAAGTTATAAATAATAATTCTATATAATTAATTAAATAAATAAATAAATTAAAGAGAACGCCAATCCAAAATATATATTTAGCTACAATATATTTCGACTGATTACCAGTCATCGTCAGGTACTTCGTTTTGAGCTTTAAACTATTTAGAACAAATTATTATTACTTAAACAAGTTTCTGCTTTTAAATTCTCAAAACATTTTATCAAAAATTAAAAATTTTGCTTTTCTTTGAAATCACAAATTGTACAAAATTTTAAAAATTTTAATTTTCTAAATCTTACAAAACAGAGACTTTAACAAAATTTAAATAAAATTTTCAACGAAATATTTAAAAAAAATATTTACCAAAACTATTTTACACTTAGTTTTATCTTGCATCAAAAAATTGCGCTTACTAATATTAATCAATTCCATCAGTCGACTGTGATCGAAACCTTGAGAGCGGAAATGACGGTGATGTGGTATTACACCCATGACATATAAATTGAAAACCGATCCGAACAAAATCTAAGTAGAACTTGAAATCCACTTATAAACAAAAATTCAGACAACAATTGTATTCTTTCTGTCGGCAGTTATCAAGAACTTGAAAACGGAGATGACGAGTAGTCATTTCAATATATGCGGCATTACACCCATGACATAAATATTCATAGCCAAGATCTGAATACCATCTAAGTAAGACTTGAAATCTTTCAATAAACACGATGAAATCCTAAAAACCAACCTCGCTATTTAAATTAAACAAAACTGATTCATTCATTGACATTTTTTCATTCATTGAATTTCTACCTCTCTTCCTCATTGATAAAACGTAATCACAAATAAATAATGAAATTAATAAATGAATAAATAAATGAATGCGTGATTGTGATTGTCAGAGAATATACAAATTAAAAAATTATTTTTAAATTGTATATTTATATTAAATTATTAAAAACGAAAAACAAAAAAAAAGAGAATTAGTTCAAAGAAGATAATTATTATAAAACTCAATCCAATTACTCAATTCCGAGCATTTCCAAATGGTAATTCAAATGCAGATTTATTAAATAAAATTATATTATTCAAAACATGTATTATTCAAACGAGTTATATGTTTTGAATGTGTACCTTCACAGAATGAATAAATAAACAATCAAATAAATAAATATGTTTTGAGAACTGTTTTACTATTTTACTTATGATTTTCTTGCTACAATAGGGATTTCAAATCATAAGCTGTACGATATCTGTCTTTTGTAGGTTCTGTCATATACTCTTTCGAGAAGTGACATTTCTGCATTATTAGACTTGAATTTAAGCTAAAACTCTTTCATACTGAAAAATAATTTAAGCATCTTATACCGACTTTGTGACAGAGATTGCGAGACACAATCGCGTATGTTTAACCCTTTCCTTATAATGCTAATGCAGCAAGAAACAAGAAAAGCAGGGTATTAATAGTAGTTTCCGAATATATGATAAAAAGTAGGTTCTAAGTTGACATAGAACAAATACCTACAGGGAATATACATCACATTCCTCAAGCAAATTAGAGGAATAGACTGGAAAAGAGACTCACCTAAATCTTTCCGGATATTTGAAAAGCATGTTATAAATGACAAAAAATTATATGATTACGACTTTCCAGAGGTAAAGTCATAATGCCGAAATTATTTTTTATTTTTATTATTAATAGAAACAGAATCGTTAAGGATCGTTTTAAGGACATATTTTCAAGTCCATCTTTTCCTCCTTAACTAACTTATAATACAGATTAAGTAATTTTTACCATATTCTGAAATAAACAAATTTAGTGAAAATTAATTTTTTTAGTATAGAAGTTGTTTGAATGTACAATGATATGGTGAAAATAATCAGGAACAACTTAAACATCTGCAAACTCAGTAGTCATTAACATTTTTGTCATTAATGGTACAAAATAGATGCAAAGGCTATTTGGTGGCCAAAAAAATAATTGTAAATATTAGATATTATAAATGCAAGACAAACGATTACAAATACAAAGAAATACAACAAACATGAAGATGCAGTATACGCGTGATACAATTCTAATCAAAAACAGCTGTATGATAATGACTGTATGAACATAACTGATAAGGTTCAAATATCCGCATTTTCTTCGGTTAGTAAACTGATAACACCACATGTATGTAACATAGGAGGGGGCATAAAAATTTCACTAAGAGAACCATGTTGCTTAGCCCTGCTAAAACTATATATGAATTTGATGTAATGTATAAGAAGTCAAACGTAAAAGTAAACCAAAAGCTTCAAATCCTGCAAACCTCTTGGGATTTCATAACTTCGAGAAAACAGTCATCCTAGTAATTCTACTTTTAAAATGGCAAATTCTAAGGAAAGCAATCTCAATGTATGAAATATTCAACTATTTATTAAATACTAATTCTTTAAATGTGAATTTTAAATTTTTAAAATTAGTTTTAAAACAAACACAGTGTAATAATTACTATTGTAAATTATAAAAATTACATTATAATTCAATTTTGCAATATTTTTTGACTTTTCAATATTTTGTTTGAATCATTGGAAGTTTATTTATGAGATTTTAATTTCAAACATTTTTCTAATCTGTAATGATCGATATTTCTAAAACTGTTTAAATTAAAATTATTTAAAACTTAAATATAAAAAATATATCTGAGCATGAAAATTTAAAAAAATTAAAAACAATTAATGGAATATACGAATGCAAGCTCTTACAAAATGTCATTAAACTATGAAGAAGAATCGATTACTACAAGTACGTTAAAAAACTTTTAAAATAGATCTTTATGTTTTCCTTCACAATATTGAAACTCTAAAAATAAGCTCTTTGGTAACCAAGCATTATAAATTACTAATTATTTGAAAAAATACTTGAAAATTAGAAAATAAAAATTTCACAAAAAAATACACTATTTTGAAATTGTAATTTAATTTATTTAAAAATCATTTTACTTTTAAATCAAAATTTTCTTTAATTTGCAGCATAATAAATGAGTTGTGGAGATATTGATTATTTTTCTCAGAAAATCAATAAATAATTTTCAATTATTTGGTTTTGTTGGAACTAAAAATCTATCTTAATTTGCAATTCTTTTCAAACTGTCAATCAAAAAAATTCAACATCAAAAGAGGTATTGAAAAAAATAAAGAAAAAATAATTTTATCAAATAAAACTGAAGAAAGATTTTTTTATTTCAAATTATTAATATATTAATTGATATGTTCACAGTGAATATAATATTGGAAAGTTATTTACTTGGATTTATCAAAATGAAGCTTTGTTTGTTTGAATAGGCATTGTTTTAAAGAATTGGAGAAATTCTTTTAATTATTTTTAAAAGTTTTTTCAACTTATTATATTATAATAGGAGAGGTTAGAAATTCTCTTCGATTATTTTCCGGCTTTTTTGAAGTTTCGTAGAAACAAACAAATTAAAATTACAATACAGGAAATTAAAATACAGAATAATATTATATCTAGGGTTGTGCACAGTTTGAATTTGCTTTATATTTGTTTTTTAAATTATATTGGCTTTCTAAAGGTCTTGGTAGGGTTAGAATACTAATCTGGTTTCAAAGGTTCTTTAATTAATAACACTGTTCAAGAGAGTAACAAATTTTATTTTCATATATAAATTCTTTTTTTCATTTTAGTTCTGCAAACAAGGACAATTATCTTTTTATATTTTCGGAAATATTTTTAAATATAAAAACCAATTCAGTGATTTAGTTTTCCAAATGAAACGATTAATTAATCCAGTAAATTTATAATTAATTAGATAATTAGTTTGTATTTCTATAATTAAATATTCCAGAACTTTGGCGCCAATGCAGAATTATTGAATTGATCTTTCACTTTTCATTTGATACCTGACTTTATCTTCATCCGCAATCGTTGCCCTTCAAAGATTAGCGGGGATTTGATTTTAGGATTTATTTTAAAATTAAACAAAACCCCAATAATGACACGATGTATTTACACGGAAATAATTGAACCTTTACTGAATACTGAAATAAGAGACGTAATAAACTATCTTATTGAGAAGGGCATCTTAAAACGGATTGTATCTTGCGTAGGGTGTCATAATATTATGGAAATTATTATGAAAATTTTCAAATCTTCATTTAAAATACCCACGAAATTCCTTCATTAAAAATAATAATAAAACTACTGAAAATTGATTTTAAATAAGTTCATTTAAATTCATTATTTTTAATTTTAATATAATAATTATTTTATAATTTTTATAAATATATAAAAAAATAAAATAAAATACTATATACATACAAAATAATAATCTATGAATAACATTTAAAAAATTTTCAATTGTAAAAAATTCTAGTCGTTTTTTCCTAATAATTAGTAAATAAAAAAATCTGAATTTACTATGGTAACAAATGTATACGTAAACGACAGAAGAAAGCATAATTAAAATTAATAAACTATAATAACTGAATAATTGTTAGTAAGACAGAAGACTCAAAGAAAAATATTTGTACAAAAATCGATAATTTCTAGTTTAATTAGTTTTCGCGCAAAAGTCTTAATTTCGCAGAGTTTTAGAATTCACTTTTTATTGATTATTTATTAGCAATTTTCATTGTTGATTTCTTTTTAATTTACAATATTTTAATTTATTTTAATTAAAAGTTTTTTCAATGGATTCAAAGAACATTAAATGTGGATCATGAGACAGTGATAAATAGATTAGTACGCCAGTTTATTGCAGAGAATGAAAAAGGTGAATAAATTTTAATTTTTTAAAAATAGTTTTGAGTGCTTTTCTTTGGCTATTGTCATTAAAAACTTAGAACACACACAAACACATATATATATATATATATATATATATACAAAATTTTATGCAACTTATAAAGAAATCAGAGGTGAAAAACAAAAAAAGTCCTTATAATATATATATAAGCCTCTGTCATAGAAAAACTTCAAAATATTTTTTTAACTGTAAAAACCGTAGAAGAGAGCTATTGGCTTATTAAAAAGCAGTGGCTTAGTAAATGGTCAAATAAAAAAAATCATCTGTTCCTTACTTACAAAGTTTCCTTCGAGTTGAGGTTTATAGTGCAAAAAAAGGATATATATATATATATGTGTGTGTGTGTATTTTTATGAGCGTTGACAATGGCTGTAGTTTGGTTTATTAACTTTGAAAATTATTTCAAGTTTTGAGTCAAACTTACAAATAATAACAACATTTACAAATGTCTACGAGAAAAATTCTATTATAAAAAGTAAAAAATAATAATTTTTAATTTAGATAATTGGTGTTTTATGCACGCCGCTCTCGGATGCTGCCTGGTGCGATATATTCCACTATTTTATCGATTTAGGTGTTTACATCAGTCATAAAAAATGTTAATTCTAACAATTATAAAAACATTATAAAAAGATAATTTATAGTTGAGTTCAAAATATAATAGTCGCTCTAACAATCAACTAGCTGATGGGGTATGTTGGGTAATAATAGTGTTAAATTAAAATAAAATTGTAATTTTGTTTAAATATTTAGATTTTCTTTTTTGTAAATTAAAGGTTTTTTTTAAATTGTGAATGTTAAAAAAATGCGATTGGCGTCTTATAAATACATAAAGGAATAGTTTTGGTTAGAAATCACTTTAGGAAATTTAGTTTTTGTTAAAAAGCAATTCAAATATTTTATTTAATGAAAAAAGAAAATCGTGTCAAAATCAAGTGCAGTAAAACTTAAAAACTTTCAAAGTAAAAATCTGTTAATAAGACATTATCAGAGGTTTTAAAACTTGTGAAGAATGAGAAAGATTAACATTTAATGAAAAGATTAGCAGTTCGTTTTTATAATTCTCACAAACCTTTTTACATAATGCTACCAAAAAAGAGATTTATTGAGAGCTTCACACTCAAATAATATGACAAAAAAGAGGATATGTATATAAAAGATATATATATATATATATATATATATATATATATATATGTATTATACATGTTATTTTTACTTTCTAAATTTCCTAAATTTAATTAAATTAATAAATTATTAATAAATTCATTTGGTTTTCCATTTTCCACATTTGTGGTGAATAATTAGTTTGTATTCATAATTTTTCAATTTTCCGTTATTGTCGGAAAATTAAACTTTTCCTATTTTATTCATTTGTCTTTATCTTAAAAATTAATTAATAAAACTTTTTCAATTCATTCATTCTTATATTCATTAGATGTTTCGCAGCTTGATAGAATTTGTAATTATATTTCCGCTGAATGGGTATACCCTCCCGACATTTACATTTGCATTATAATTGTAGTTGATCAAGATAAGTATAAAGTTATATAAATACTTCATAGACTAATCTGCAACTCAGACGACGATTTTAAAAGCAAATAAATACATAAACAAAAGATAAATATATAATTAAATATATTATAGACGAATATTTTTGTTTTAAATGAAAGTTTTCGATATTTGATTTTATGTGAAGTGTAATTTGTCTAATTCAATATTGCATACAAATTGTTTGTGTAATTAAATTAATTGATTGTTTTAATTATATCAATTATTTAAGCAGTTATTATTTTACTGACATCTTAATATTTTGTTTAAAAATATTATAATATTTAAGTCAAAAACATAATTCAAATATATTCTTTTAATTAAAAGAAAACTTTTATTATTATTTTCAGTGATTTTGATGTAACAATTCTTCATCTTGCTTCTTGATCAATGCCACCAATAGAGGATAATTACTAAAAATATTAACCAAAATATTACGTACGATTTTCATTAAATTTGCTATTATAAAACTTTTGATTTGCAACTAGAAACAAAATTTAATCAACCTTTGGATTCGTTATTTAAATATTTAAAAATTTCAATTCCAAATTAAACATTTTTCCTTGACAATGTGTTTTAATTAAATCAGTAAAACAACCAAAAATGAAGAAATAAAATTGAAAATATTATTAAAATAAAATAATAATATTTGTATAATAAATAAAAGTGTCTTTTTAAGGCATTCAATGACCATTTTTACATCATTTCCTAAATTTAAATAGTTTACATAAGAGTCAAAATACTAAGAGATTTGAAATAAAATTATTATTATTTATGGCATGGAACATAAATGCGTATCTCTTTTGTAACATTGAAAAATAAAATCATGTAAGCAAAGTATGTAAAATAAAATAAAATAAAGGACCTCTTTATTTTCATGAAACTATGTTTCAGTGATAGACAACTAAAACTATGAACTTGCATTGACTTAAGCGCAAATTTTATTTAAATATAAGCAAAATAACCACTGTGACCCAAGGTGTAAACCATATTTAAATAATTCTATTTTCCAAAAAAAAATTTAAAAACGCTTTTTAGAATGTATGAAAATGAAAATGTAGAACAATATATAATACAATTTTTTACACTCAACAATAGGTCTTGCTCTAGGATTTACTTTTATACTGTTTAATTGAGTTTTGCGGTCTTTTCTGAAAACAATAATTTAATAAAACTTTTGGTGATGTGAAGCATAAAATGGCAAAATGTTCTCAAATTGTTCAGATTATTAAAATTAACAAATTATGTAAAAATACAATGATAAGAATTTTGGGGGATAACTTTTGCACTGTTTGGTATTTTAAAATATGATATTTTTCTACGCTTAGTAAATTCATTTCTTGTTATAATAGAATTTTAATTACATTTTTCTAAAAATCTCAAAATATCTTTTGAATTTTAAATTTATTTTATTATGATCTTGTAAACAAAAAGTTGCCAAAAATATATAAATTCTAGTTTTGTGGCAAATAATTTTCTTGATCATCCTCAATTATTTTTTACCTTACAATCCGTTCAAATAGGAAACTGAATTTCTGAATGTCTCAATAAATATCAAAGATGAGATTTAATATTTTACTCTTATTATTTTCTGATTTTGTAGATATTTTAATCTTTAAATTAATATCAATTTCATTTATCTTCATTTCTTTTAGACTATTGATCAATATTTTATTTTATCTTAATTTATTTTATTTATATTTATATCTACATAAAAATAAAGAAGATTAAAAAATGTAAAAAATTGATGATGATAGGGGTAATAAATGTTATGATCAGTTAATAAAAGTAATTATAAAATTTAAATAATTAATACTTGCATTAATTTTAAATTAGAAATGTTTTTTTTTAATTCTAAGTGAATCAATTAGTGTTTTTTATGATTTTCAATTAATTAAATATGCATTATAAAAATACTTTTAATTTCTTATTGAAAATATATTTAAAAATTAACTAAATTTTAACGAGAGTGGTTAATGAGTATTATTTTAATTTGTATAATTAAATAAATTTATTGCAAATTTTAATTTCTCAATCTTATTTAAGTAAATGATCATTTTAATTAAATTTCCAAACGTGACAAAAACCGATAAAATCTGCGATATAGGATATATTATTCAATCTTTTTCAAAGTTAATTAACTATTTTAAAAAATATATTTTTCCTGATGATATGAGATATTTTTCAAATTATTCTGGTTAGTATTTCGATATTAAAATTTTTTTTTAAATAAAAAATTATTTGAAAAAACAAACATTTCAATTGTAATTCAAAAATTTCAGAAACATTCAATTCAACATCACAAATATTATCATTCTGCCAACAATATTTATTTCCTAACTTTTCTTCATATACATGAAAATCTCACAAACCGGATGTTATTTTCCAAAGATAAAATTTACCTTCATATTCAATTTATAGCGAAACGAATTAGATTTATTTAATATTTAAATATTTATAGTTGAACATTTTTAGTCGAATATAATATTAAAATCAATTTAACACGGATTTAATTAATAAAATATTTTTATAAAATAAAAACTTATCGTATTTAAACAATTATTAAACTCAAGATGTTTAATTTAAGTATTTGGTTTAAATTAATTGTAGAATAACTTAATTAATAATAAAAATATTTAAAATATGTAATATTTATTTAAATAATAATAATAATTAAAATTTTAAACAACAAAGGTAATTTATTCATATAAATAAAAAAACACCATATTTAAAATATATTTATGCGATATATTTTGACAGCTTGTCTGTTATCATCATGAACTAAACAAGTTCTATAAAAATAATAGCACTTATCCTTATATGTGGATTCTAATAAAATTTTATTAATAGAAATAATGAAACACTTTCGAAATACATGTGTTAATGCTTTTGTATTTTTATTTTTTGGTTAAATCTTATCACTAGTTTTGGAATCCCTCAGATAAAACTTTATAATTGAAAATATCTATTTTAACTGGCATGTTTTATTATGTTCAATAATATTACTGTTTTCATTCAATCAAGCATGATGTCAAACTTGTGTACAAATATGACAGGTATTACACACAGTACAACGATATACGAGATGAGAACATAGATCAAACATTATCACAAATTTATAACTGAATATATCTTGAACTTTACAAGACTTTGAAATAATTTTTCAATAATTTTTCAATTCAAAATAAAATATAATAAAGGGATTTTTAAACATTACCGTTTGTTTATTGTAAATTTATAAAGTTAATTTATATTCGTTTTAATTAAAGTTGCTCAGTTTCTGATTATAACGGTAGAGCTTTTGAATTATATTGAGAAAAATTTTTTTAAAAAGAAATGTTCTTTTATAAATAATAATTATTAATGTTAAAAAGAAACATAAGAGGTTTTTAATTTTTGATACAGAATACACAAATATAGCAATACTCAAATATCTCTTATAATAGGTTACTATAATATGTTAATTTAATTAATTATAAACCATTCTTTTATTATCCTTCCTAAAAATAATAATAATAATAAAAATAGCAATATTTAATAAAAAATAATAATAGTAATAATAATAAAAAAAATAATTATAATTATTATAAAAATTATATTAATATTAATAATACCAGTTTATTAAATAATGTTTATTTTGGTGCCGTCAAAATTTTAATTGAAAAATGTTTGATTTCAAAAGCTCCAACTGCTGCAGAATCAGAAGTTATTAACAGAATTAATAGAAAACAAAAATGTCTAATTTGACAAAATTGTGGAGGATAAAAATTTGCTAATTATAATTCATCTGTTTTGTCACAGAATTGCGAAATTATACTAACAGGGAAAAGTCAACAGGCAAATTAACAATTAGCAATTCTATAGCGAAATAACTGATTAAAATACGGATAAGTAAAATTGTACTTAAAAGAAAATTGAATTTTGTACAAAAATAAAATTTTTCTTCATTTTAAACAGCCAAATAAATCCGAATTTTAAATATAATCCGAATTATAATCTGAAATATTAATTAATTAATTTATTAAGTATAGTTTTAATTATAATTTTGGTTGGTTGTTTAATTGTAATTAAAAAAATTATTTCAATTTGTAATTCATTAAATACTGTGAGTTTTATTTACTGCACCGAGATAAACAATTATTTTATTTATTTTAATTATAATTTTTTTAATTTTAAATCTTTTTTTAGAGATGTATAGAAATATATTAAATAATTTGTAAAGTTGTATTTGATAAATTTTATTGTTAGGTTATTAAATAATTAAACCCAACACAAATAAGTTTCATTTCCAATAGAATAATCACCAACAACTTTTGTGTTCCCGTGTAAAACCACCTCGAACTATATTATCTAAATTGCAAAACAAAGCGCTCTAAACAATATGTGATAATAAAATATTTTTAAATTTTAAATATTAATTTTCTTTAACAGGGAATGGCGAATTAGGCGTTATTTAGGTCAAACAGGCAAAAATCAATCTAATTTCAAACTATATCACTAATTTCTATAATTTTCCTACTCTCACTTGTTTGATTGCAATTGCGCCAGTCAAGCTCAGAGATTTTGTCTTCGTATTGAAATGATTAATTTTGCCAAGAACTTTTTAATTAATTAATTTATATTTTTATAATAATGCTGCCTAGAAACCTTATTAAATTTATATTAACAATATTTATACTTTTGTTTGTATCTTTTTTGCTCATATATTTTCTCCCGAGAATTATGTGAATATTTAGAAATCAACATTTATGAAAATATATTTCTGCTTGTTTGATTAAATATTTGATTTAACTTTTAAAAATTTAAGAATTTAAAAATTATTTTCTTCCTTGAATTTTAAAATTTAAATTATATTTATTTATTGAATTCACACACTTAATAATAACTATCCAACTTTCGGTTTTTTAAAGGGATTTTTTAACTTTCAAAAAATAAATTCTCTAAAAATGTAAAATAATATAAACATATAGATATTTTTGAAGACATTAATTTGATACATATCAACAACTTTTCTTTCAAAACAATAAAAAATCAACCAAATAACTTCTATGTATATTTCTAATATAAATAATGATTAAAACAAAAAATAAACCTGTTTGTTATTTTTTATATTAAAAATTATAGTAAGCATGTAAAACTAATTTAAATTGAATTTTGAAAAGTCAAAAATGCTTCTAAAAGACAAATTGACAGTGGATGATTTACCCTTAAATATTTTTAGTTAACTTTGCATTTTTTGGGGGAGAATTAGAAACACTTAACAAAATAAATAATAAAGAAGTTCATATTGATGCTGGGTTCCAAAAAATGTGATCGTAAATAGACAAACTGATTAATTAATTTATTAAAATTTTTTAAGGTACGCTTGTTAAGGTACGTTAGCGTACTTAAAGAAATCAGTTGCAAATTTGTTTGGAATTTGTGTATAAAAAATTTGTGTTAAAATATTAATCCTACCGAAGCCTCTAGAAACCCAGCACTTTCATTTATATATTGTTTGATGTTTTTATCTTGAGCAGTTTTTCTGAAAGTTTCAAAAGTAAATATGCCAAGCATATGTGACAAATCTATGATTTCCTTGCAATTAATTTTAGTTTTCTTGGTAAATTTAAAACATGTAAATGACACAATAAATGACTTAATAAATATCTTGCAGCAAAGGCTTATCATGTCAGTTACTTGTTTAACATTTATTTTGTTCTGGAATGTTTAATAATTATCTAGATCAGTGATTCTCAACCCGTGGCTTGCTTACCCTTAGTGATACGCGTTTGGAGGTACGCGAAAAAGTTTAGTGAAAGCATATATTAAAAATATACTATTCTAATATACTATTTATGGTGGCTTAAAGTCTTATTTTTTTATTTTTAATATTTTAAAATGTTTAAAGGTTTTCTAAACAATATATTATTTAAATAAAATTGTTCAATCAAACTTGGAGAATTTTATTATGCATTTTAATATTCTGAGCGATTTATGAACATACTGCAATCATACACATGCTATTTATCACTTTAAAGTCCGCATGCCCACCGGTGGGCATGATTTAAATACAATTTATGTTCAGTAGTCTATTCGCCCCTCCCTCGAAGAGATACTGCATATAGCGGACTTAGATAATTTGACATAGCCTCATTTTAAAACGATTATTTTGTAAAATCAAAATAATGCCGGTCCATATGTGAGAAATACGATTTGCCAATGCGGTCTTCAACGTGTTAATTGATAACATAATAAAATTAATATACATAGTTATTATAAAGATAAATTTTAATTATCAGATTTATCTCACACTATAAATATATTTATAACAACTGCGTGTATTTAAATTATAAACATTTATTTTATTTAAGGAGTAATAGTTATTTTAACGAACTGTCTATGAGTACGCAAGCCAAAAACGGTTGAGAATCGCTGATCTAGATGATGATTTACCAGTTTGGATTAATTTGTTTTTTTGTGCAATTAACAATATAAACGTCTTCTATTTATGTACTATAACGCTATTTCAAGCTGTTGATTTTTTCTGAGAATTTTGACATTGAGAACATATAATTTTCTTTCACTGGACAGGTAAGTACTTGTGTCTGAAAATATCTTTTATATATGGTACATACCAACGGTGCCAAACCTTTAGCTTGTCCTGTATAATTCTGTGGTCCTCAAAATTTGATAAGTTTTCACAAAATATTGTTTTGACTTTATGGCGATGAAATTTTGACAAAAACATCAGTATTTAGCTTGGAAAAAAGAAAAGAATAACTCGTTGATTAAATATTATTCAATTATTTTAGTGATTATAATTGTATGTGTATAGTTGAATTTGTTTATCTTATAAGTAGTAATAAAAATATATTAATTATTTAATATGTTTTGAGGTTTCAAAAAAAACATATATATATATATATATATATATATATATAAACACGGTTTGTAAGAGACACTAATAAGCCCAGGTCTGATAATAAAAGTGTCTTCATCTACTGAAAAATAAAAAAGTTGCTTAATTTTATTGAATAAAAAATTTAATTCAAAATATGAAAAAACAAATACGAAATTTAATGATGAAATTTAGAAAAGTGCTTCTCGAGCCTATGAAGATGTAAAAGAAGATATGAATATCCCAAATAATGTTGAGTGTCGCCATACTATTTACCCGATCCTGGACCATTGTTGATCGCGGAGATTTTAATACAGGTAATTGTTTTTGTTGTCCTAAAATGTAGAGAATACATAAAAGGGCGAAGTTAATTTTTTGATTCATTTTTATAATTTATAATAGTGTTGCTAGTAGCAACACTTTCTACCTATATTTTAAAGGCTCCTCGAATTCAGAGGCACATATCAAGAAACAAAACATTTTATTAATTATATATGAAAAACAATCTTAATTATTTTAATTAATAATTTTACTAATTCATGTTTTAATTATTATAATTAGATAAACTTTTCTTGAAAATAATTTCATCTTGCGGCAAAAGTTTTTTAATTATCACTGGTTAAGGATTTCGATTAAAACAAAAGTATCGTCTTATTTAGAATTTTAAATATTATTTAAATTTAAATCATATAAACCTTTTAAATAATAAAAATCCAACAAACTTCTAGTGAAATGCTACAAATAACAGTGAATGTTCTGTTACATAATCTACGAAAAGGAAATTTATAAATATTCGTATTGCAAAGTCAGAGTGCAGTTCAGTGATGTCAGAAATGTATGAGCGATTGAAATATATTCTGGAGAACACTTTTTAATTACTTGACAGATGGTAAATTTCTTACGATATTTATATAGGATTTTCTTTCGATGGAAATCATCGTGAGCTCGCAGATCCAACAGCATTTTCTCTGTTGTTTTTATTTACAAAAAAAAAATTAATTTTCGGGTAAAATATTATTTCTTAAATTAAATGTGCAAGTGAAAACTGAAGATGGAAGAGATTCTTGGCTTTGATGTCGAATTGTAGGTAATTATAAATCAAGCTTTGGTAGTAGCTTTTTTTTATCTATAAATAATGTAATTATATTATTTCGAGTAATAAATTATATTTATGACGAGTAAAATTTTTACGAGAAAATAGATGGATATTTTTCATTAATCATTCGCATTCAGATAATTTTATAATTTTATTTAGATTTACGAGATCTAAAGAAACGGAGAAAAATTATATATATTTTTTTATTATATTTTTTTTATTATACTATTTATTATTAATATGATTATTAATATTGTAATGCAATATAATAAATATCACAATATCAAATTTTTATTAATTATGATTTATGAAATTATTATTTTTCTAGGATTTTTCTGTAATTTTTAATTGCACAAAATTTACGTCTAAAGAGTTTAAAGAAATAAAATTAACAACATTCAAAATAAATAATTAAAGTGAAAAATACATAAAAATTGTGAAAAATTGAAAATTCATATTTGTGTAAATTATTATGAATATATTATTTTAAATCAATGAGGAGGGGCCCTAAGAGTTGTTTTTTTAAAAATTACAAATTAATTAATATTATTGTACCAATATTGTAAGTAAAAAGTAATTTAATTAAGAGGCAGATTAAATTGAATTGTTGAAAAAGTTTCAAGTGAGCATTATTAAACATGAATTAAGACGTCCGGTATATTATTAAAATGATCAGTGTGAGGCGGTTTCTTTAAGGTTTTCTGTCCGTAGATCAGACGGTTAATCATGGAGGTGCAATTCCATTGATAATAATTATTGCTAATTGAGACACTCAACAGCTTCTTGTTGCTACATTCTCAATAAACTTATGGCGTTGAGTCATATTGTTTTAATAAAGTAACTATTTACTTGCCAAAATAATTCAGTAATCCAACATTTTTTTCATTGAAAGATCACAATCATACAAATCCTTTCTGTATACAATAGCACCAGCTGGGAGAAAACATTATAAAATCGGAACTAGCAAGAATTAATTTTTTTTCTTCTTTCGAACCTCGTTTTAATAATTAAATATTCATGCATAACTCTTTATCTGAAAAATATTTTTACATTTTTCTCTAGAAATGGTTGAAAACGTTGTTGGTCACAATTTTTCATTGGCGACAAATCATGGCTATAATTTTGAGGAGACCTTAAATAGTGAAAAGTGAAGATATCAATTGTCTTTGAGATTGGATCTGTTTAACCTTTTTCGGTTCCTATAAAAAATTGCACTTGCCATCTTCAGATTAAAATGACCCGAAGAGTTGAGGAAGGTTAAGGAAATATAACAGAAATTGAATAATTAATTTAATTAATTTTTCAATGTCATGGAATTTAGTTTCAGGTTTTAAATAAATCAAAATCATGGCTTCTTTGATTTAAGATCTGCAGAAGAGGCATCTACAAAATAGAGAATTCCAAGAATTTTCAAGATGTCTCAGTTATCTTCATTTATGATTAAGATTAAACACAATTTGTATTAAAAGGTTTTAGGTCTCTCGACAGATAGTATTTATAGAGTAAAAACCATAAGCTAATTGAATTCAAGGAGAAGGTTTAAAATATGCAAAGAAATTCTAAATCAAATGAAAGAAATGCTGAACCAGTGCAGAAAACACGTAATAATTTCAACTCTGAAATAATAAAGTGGTTCAAATTTTCTGAGCAATTAAATGACGTCAGAAACTCGAGATTAGTAATTAAATTTTACCGCAAATACTTTTTAATATAAGTCATTTGAAACAAAAACAATTTTTGGATAATTTGAAAAATTCTACCGTTTCAAACAAACAAATTTAAAACTATTTTTAAATGACATAAATTAGCATAAATATTAAATTATTAGCAAAGTCATTATTAAATTATATATCTTTATAAAATATATGTAAATATTTTTAAAAGAATAATTATGATGTATAATTTATAATTAGTTTTTTTCGAACATTAAATAACTTAAGTAGCTAAACATCTCCTATCTTTTCCGAATTTTTGCATGATTTTCTCAAAGACACTTAAAAATTAATAGTAAGTTAGAAAGAGGAAAACCGTTCGAATAAAGCGGCTAATTGGTTCCTTCTTATTCAAAATCATCTTATTTTCACAAGTTATGTTAAAAATTATTTACCATTTATTTTTTTCAAAAAGCTCTAAGAATTTTTAAAATTCTAATTCAACTTCCGCATATTTCGAAGGGAGCCTGTTTGTAAACTACAATATGAACCAACTTATGAACGTCTGAGTGCGAAATTTTAAAATTTGATGGGAAACCTCATATGAGACCGAGGACGGAAACTATTCTAATTGTACTCTTTGGTGAAGATAAAAGAAAATGCAAATTTAACTGTAATTTATAATATATTTTAATTAAGTGCATATTATAGCTTCAATTTTACTGAGGATCTCCAATAAGCGACTAAATGTCAAGATATATTAGGTTGGAAAAAACTATTGTTCATTAAAAGAAATGTTGAGAACATATTATAATATATTTTTATTTACACTAATCAAAACCTTGAAAAATATTATTTTATTACATTATGTAAATTAGAAAACCTCTAGCGCAAAAATAACGAGCTATGCACGTTGACTGTTATCTGTATCAAATGTCGATATGACTTACATATCTTTCCAGATTTGGCAGTTCTATCAACGAAAAGTGTGCATGTTTATTAATATACAACAAAAACCTCAAATTGTATCAAATAAAAAGGAATCCGAAAATATTTGTTAATGATATTAGAATTTATAACAGTTAAACTTCATTTGTCAAATGCTTACAAAACATTGAGAAAATATTTAAAAGAGAGATTTTACAAAAAGGATGTATTTAAAATTGACATTAAAATAACGTTAAAACTTTATTTTTAAACTAATTTTTGAACTTTTTTATACCACGTAGCTCCTTCTTTATTCTATTTTAGTGTAAAAGTCGTCCTCTGAATTATAATTGTCATAATCAGTCTAAAAAACTTTTAACTAATCAACATTTTACTAACTCCAGTCACATTTAGTTTCGAACTAATTTGCGAGCGTTGTCAGAATTATCTTCAATTATTTCATCGGTTTTCTACACATGTCAATATTATCCTCATTTCAGAATATCTTCAATTCTTGGGTTTTCACTTCATAAGTTCTTTCTTGTAAAGATCTTCAGTTTTTCTGAGTTCTTAAAGTTTCACCTAAACTAAAGTTCTTACTTTCTAACTTGTCTTCTTTGAATTTTATTAAAATAAATCAAATAATTGAGGCTAAAATTCCTTTTAGTTTTTATATAATATACGTTCATAAAAATATTTAAATTTTTATTCTTTGAAATTTTAAAAATATATATTTTTTTTATAAATTTATTAAATTTTTTCTTAAAATATTTCAGAAGTTAAAATTTGAAATGACAACAAAAATGTTATAGAAAATGAAAATAAATCTGTTTCTCTAATTTTCAAGGTTTTAGGTTATTTATTACGGTTTGGAATGACAGTTGTTTTAATCATATCATTTTTTGTTTTGATTGTTTTAATACATTTAAAGAACGTTATTTACAAGTTATTTATCCGTAAAATCTTTTATCATTTTTGTAATTGATAAATTTTCATTTTTTAAATTTAAACTTTCAATTAAAATATATTTTTTTATTTGTTTAAAATAAAACAATAAAAAAAAGAATTTTTTAAAGAATTTTCTTTATTTTTAAAATTTTTAGAAAAGCTAGTTGAAATGTGAGAGGCAATAATGAAAGAAATTTTGGACAAAGATACTGTCAAAATAGATGAAATAAATGTGCATTATGTATAAATGTATTGAAATTATTTTTGTTTTTATAAACAATATCTCACCCGTAAAACTATTGTTAATAAGATCTTTATAAAATACCATTCCATCAATATTATTTAAAGCTTTCACGCATTTTTCCAATACAAAAGGCTTGCATAGTTTGGCTTGAAACCTATCCAAAGTATAGGCCACTGCGTATACGGCATCATAGACCGACTGGATTTTAGATTCCTGTTTGAAGTTCTTCAGTTTGCTTGAGAAATTAAACATTGTGCACAACTGTTTTCTCGATTTCACGGAATTCGACCGTGGAAATCTGTAATCTCTGTGAAATGAGTTTTGGTTTTGTTTGTTCACATCGGTGAAATTTGTGTGAAAGTAGTAATAGCTTTCTTTTCACTCATCAATGACTTAACAGATGATCGAGAAACGCGCATTTTTTGTTTAATTGGAATGCAGTCAAACAACTCCTCCCAATATTCATCAAACCACGGATTGTTGGAATTTCTGTTGTATGTAAGCTGATGAAAATACGTGGTGAAGTTTTTGATTTCCACGGTTTTCACTTCGAATGTAATCGCTCCATTTGCTACGTTACTGTTGTTTGTTACGGGCCCGTTTTCTTGGCCCCAACCATCACTGGCTATCCATAAAAAGTAATTAGAATAATTCATTATTTTCACAGCGTTTAATAAAAGCTTTGTGTGATCTAGTCTAGTAAATAAAACGACTACTCTTGTTTTACTGAATTCCTGATAAAGAGTTTTGACAATAGCTAATAAATCCGAGTGCAAAGGATTCGGTTTTATCATTTCTTTTGCAGCAATACAAACTCCAAGTTTTTTACTTTCTTTCCAAAACGCATCAATTCCGCTGTCTCCATAATCTCCACTGCTGCGAACTGTAGAAACATAGGTCCAATTGAATGAAGCTACCAATTCTGCCATGGCTTTAGCCTGTTGCTGATCCGACGGAAGAGTTCTTGCGAAAATGGGATGATTTTTTTTCTCACTTAACAGAGCACTTGTTGATGCGTAACTGATTTGTGGAATACTGAAAAGTCGCAACAGATTTGCAACTAATATTGAAACTGAAGAGTATGAGCCTCCGACGACGGTTCGAATTTTTTGTGTGGCTTTTGTATGTCTCAATACTTCACTTTTATCCTTACAATAATAATCCGAAGCGTCATTATTGTCAGACAATGAAGATTTGATAAAATCTAGAGATTGTTGAAGAGCATAAGTGTCTTTTGAGCACGTGTCCAAAATTCTAGCACCAATGTTAATATTTGGTAAAATATCCGGCCGATTGTTAATTTCCTGAATCGTGAACAACATAGCTTCCAATCTTTGGATTCCTCGGTCGGGGTTGATTTTTTTGCAGAGCTCGGTTTCGGAATCATGAACTGGAAATAGTCCGCCGAGAATAATGTCCCCATTGTAGATTGCAGACTGATATTTGTTGTCGATTTCAGAAGCGATTAGATTCACAGTGACAAAAAATGAATAATAAATAACAATAGGTAACTGATTACATCCAGAAATCCGAAAATACATTAAAAAATTTGAAATCTATTAAATGCAATTGGCGAGTAAATACTGTTTCCTATCTTGATATGAAAGTTCTTCCAGATCTGATATAAAATAGGGAGAAATTTGATGCAATTGGTTGAGAGAGTGGACGAATTACGGATAAAATCTAAACAGAAAGGTCTATGATTTCTGGTAAATAGAATTTATATGGTTTAGTCAGAGAAAAATATACATTAAAAAAACTATTAAATAATGCATACTTTTTCATTCAACGTCAGATGTTGTGACTCAGATATACATTTGCATGTCTGTTTCAATTTCAATTTATTTTCCTCTATTGCTTTTTTATAAATATACATATATATTATGAGTATATAAAATAGGTTAACAAATAATGTTTGTTTAAATTTTAAGTTTTCTCTCCATCATCCTCATCATAATATTTATATTCATATTCATATTATTAATACTATTATTAATATAATTATTATTATTATTATTATTATTATTATTATTATTATTATTATTATTATTATTATTATTATTATTATTATTATTATTATTATTATTATTATTATTATTATTATTATTATTATTATTATTATTATTATTATTATTATTATTATTATTATTATTATTATTATTATTATTTATATTTAAAATTCTTTTGTTTTTCGATAGAGAAATCATTTATATAAATATATTTTAAATAAATAACTATGTTAAAAATATGATGGACACAAGATATAAATAAATTTATGTTGCTGCAATTGATGGAGAAATAAAAATATTGTAAATGGTTAATGGTTGAAACAATTATATTATTTTGAATAAAATTTAAAAAATTAATAAAATGGTTTTCTCAGAATTATTTTTATAGCCTCCCATTTTCTCATTAAAAATATTTTGACTGTAAAATGTTAAGAATATTTTATATTTAACATATTATTATTAACATATTATTACTTACTTAAACTTTTATGTATGGTGCCATATGAAAAGATAAATTAAATTTTAGAAGGAATTGGAAACCTCATAGGATTGTGACATCTTTAACATAATAAAATGTCGTTCTCAGTGTTTTAATAATATTGACAAAGCACAGTTTATAACATGGGTTCAGGGCATATTGAATATTAATAAGGGACATTGATGAATATCGCCAAACTCCAGAGCTCACAATCAAAATCTAGTTTTATAGCTTGCATTATAAGTCGTATGCGTTGATGATGTCAGCATAAAAATAGGATTTTCAGGACAAAGCGATTACAATGTAACTGTGATATTCAGAGGCGTAACTAGGGTAGGGCAGGCATGGCACATGCCGTGGTCGCCAACTGAAAGGGGCCGAAAATGCGCCTAACGTATAAATACGCTAATAAAAAAAATATTTGGAGAAGCCTACAGTTGTGATGTAGTTGGGCAAGAATTATATGAAGAAAGTTTTGATTTTAGAACGCTGCTAACCGAAAAAATATCAAACCTAGAACAATTACTTAATTTTATAGTTCAGTATGGAGATGAAAGCTTTTTCCTAATATGCGTATAGCATTGCAAATATTGCTGACAATCGCGGTTTCTATTGCCAGTTGCGAAATTTCATTTAGCAAATTAAAATTGATACTTTCATATTTGAGAGCCTCGATGGGCCAAAGTCGAATATGTGATCATGCTTACTTAGCATAGAACGAGAAATGACCGATGAAACTGACTTTGATAATATAATTAAACAATTCGCGTCAGCTAACGCAAGAAAGATAAATTTGTAATAAAGTGTTAATCGATGAAACTTGCGTGATTTTTTAACCAATTCTAAAGTAGTTTTTTAGAAAATAAAACTTAAGCAACCTATCATCGGAGAGGGGCGCTAGATCGGTGTTTGCCATAGGCGCCATTTACCCTAGTTACGCAACTGGGTTACATATAACAATAAGGTTACAAGGATAACAATCATACCTGACATCGAATTTTACTTTCATCATTTATGATAACTTTATGAGAGTTGAGTAGCAAAGAACATGCAATTCTAACAGTTTCTATCAACAAAATAATATAGTTAATTCTAATTACAACAGCACAACCCGCTCCTTATCTGGACTCGTAAAGAACTAATAATAGGCAGTCTCTATCATAACATAAAATCCAACGAGTTATATTCAGTGGATTATTACGTAGAAAACGTTAATAAAATGGCGACTAATCAAAATCTCTACAATGCCAAAGATTAAAAGAGGGCAAACATGTTAAGATATTGTTCAAAATAAATACCAACCACCCGGACTCTTAAACTACCAACATACAAAAAATCATAAAACTATTTAGGAATGTGTACAAATTTTCAGAATTAATTTATTCGAATACTCTACAAACTATTTAAGTTCAACTTACACTCCATATAAACAAATAACAACCACTATAAAAAAGATTTTAAATTGTAGTTTTTAAATAAAAAAAACTGCCATTTTGCAATGAATTAGAAATAAATTTCTAATCTATATTCAAAACCAAATACAATTATTTCTGAATAAAAACATTATAAATATGAAAGAAAAAATCACAATTTAAAATATTTTATTCGAGTTTGAATAGAATAAAACAAAACAAATTTGTATGCAATTTTAAAGGAAATTTTCTCTATCCTAATAATTTAGGATACAATGAAAAAAACTTGACCAACATAAAAAGCAATTGAATGTTTGAGTGCCTAAAGTTTCAAGTGTGCGACTGTCAAAAACCTGTAGATTTAAACAAAATAATTTATTTATCACTATGAAACTTGAAAATATTTGCGCGTCAACTCAATTTTGTAACAGTAAAATAAAATTTTGAATAAACTAAAAATTCATAATTTTATTTACTTATTCAATTTAGAATACAATTTTTAATAATCTTCATTTTAAAGATGTTTTTTATATGTTTTCCATTTATTTTCCATTAATCAATAAGGAAAAGTTTTAATGATTTTTTTTAATAGAAATTCTCTATAAAATAGATATTGGCAGCGCACAATTACGGTAAATGGATTTTAATTGGTTAATTTTAATGATAGCATGCATCACATGTTTTAAAATAATATTCTACGAGTTTTAGAAACAACTTTCGAACACATTTAATGATTCCCAATTTGAATAAACAAATGTTAAATAATTCGAAACGATACAACTATGTTTACTTAGATAAATATCAAGTAGTTGTAAAATTAATTTTGAATTGTGAAAATACC
The DNA here is from genome assembly GCA_022537955.1 of Schmidtea mediterranea. Taxonomy (NCBI): domain Eukaryota; kingdom Metazoa; phylum Platyhelminthes; order Tricladida; family Dugesiidae; genus Schmidtea; species Schmidtea mediterranea. Next base: position 74,118,132 of record CM039679.1, on the reverse strand, counting down.
TCCACATTTATTGGAATAAACAAAATTATTTTTTACTAAAAAATGTTAGAAAAATAGAAAATAAATTTTAAATGTAATTATTTATTACTTAAGTGAAAACTAAAAATCAAGTAATTATAAATAATTGTTTATTATTACAATAAAAATTTTATTTATTGAAATTATGCTGATAGTTTTAAAGAGTTCTTTATTTTTTTTATTGAATATTTTAATGTTAATATTATCATTTGTGCATTAATGATAGACAAAAGGTTAAACCCAGTACCCATATAATTTTACGGGCCACTACAGCATATTTTCGTTTCTGATGATGATTTTTTATTACTAAAAAATCAAAAAATTAGACATTAAAAACACTTACAATAATCAAATAAAAAACATGATGAAATTAAATTGGCAACCGAAACAATTTTAATGAGTTTTCCATAAAAGTTTTTTATTTTACTTTATTACATTTATACAACTCCGCTACTAGGAAAATGGACGCAGTTTTCAAACTGAAATAAGCCACCTTATAAAAGTAAATTTTAATTTCAAAAAAAATTATTTAGCTTTAAAGCTATGTAAATATTGAAAATTAAATTAAATTTTATTTGACAAATGTTTCCAATATGATTATAACATATAATTAACGCAAATTATAACCGGCACTTGGTGCTCATCTCGCACATTTTACTGAATTTTGACTTGCTTCTGAATGATTGTTAACATTTCAACTGCATTAGTTCATTTAGTATTTAGCAATACTTTTGTGAAGTTTCATCCGTAACTATCCTCAATAAATGTAATATAATAAAATATAACATACACTTAACAATTTTTGAATTGAAATTCAAACTATATGAATAAGTTGTCTTTTTCTAAAAAAAATTCTGTTTTTGAAACTCAAATTTTTTAAGTTTCAATTAATTTTCAATTGACATTTATTTGACATTTATTTTCATAATTTATCAAATTTTTTCAGTCAATTTTAGTGATCTAGAACTTAATAACACAGATGACGGGTATTTATTACATTGTATGTGGGATTGCACCCATGACATATTGCTCAAAGTTATATGTGCTTTCTCTTCACATAAGAGACATTGAGTGCTTTCGTTATCAACAAAGTTGACGTTTTCGTCCAGTAAAAGAATAAAATAAGTTTTCACTTGAAGGATGTGAAATTTTTAATCAACACAACCAAACAAAAGTGTTATTCAGTTGGAAAGATTACAACATTAGTTATCGGTATGATTTTACTGAAAAATTATTTTATGATGGTAAATAATAATGTTGTTATTATTATTATTATTATTTTATTATTATTATTAAATATAATAATGTTACTAATTTATTTTTACTGAATATTGTAAAGTTAAAGTTGAAAATCGGTATTTTTCATTTATGTAATTGGATTTTATGTTAATATTTGTTTAAATATTGTCAAGAATAGCTAATCATTGAAGAAACTTAATAAAGATCATGATTATTAATAAAATATAAATTAAAAGAAGCTATTAATTATTTTAAAACATTAAGTAACGTCAATAAAAAAATTTTTTAAAAATATTTTTGCTGACTAAATATTTTTTAAAGTTAATTTTCGTAAATTATATATGCAAATAAACAAGTCTGCATTTTAATAGCAGTAAGAATGTTTAAATGTATTTATAATTAAATAATTTACTTTAGTTTAAAGGGAGACTTTACCCGTTTGTAGAGGGAGAATTCGCATGGCATTCAAATTGCCAAAAATTTTGCCTGCCAAAATTTGATTGCCAAACAATTTTCAACTTTAATTTTTATTAGTTTTCACAAATTTATTTTTCCGCAAATATTTTTAATTTAGATTTTTACAAGTTTTTTAAACAAATATTAAAATATTAAAATTTCATATTTCAAACTGTTAAATATTTTTGAGTCATTTTAAACAGGTTTCGTTTTTTATTTTAAATTATCCAATTTCAATTTACTTTGAGAATTGAGTGAAAAATACATTTTTGTGAAAAATGCTCAGATATGAAAATCATAATATGAATTATCAATGAGTTCTCCCAGCATTCTGCGTCTGACAGATGGGAAATCAGTAAACAATGAATCAACACCAGATCATCTCAAATTTCCAATTCTTCCATTTCATATTTCATTTCTTAGATTTTATTTGTTTTATTAATTTAATCCATTTGTTTTATTATGAACCATAATAACTCAGGACAGGGATCATATGGAGTTATTAATGACTGCTATTTATGTCAACAATAATATTCATAATAATAATAATAATAATAATAATAATAATAATAATAATAATAATAATAATAATAATAATAATAATAATAATAATAATAATAATAATAATAATAATAATAATAATAATAATAATAATAATAATAATAATAATAATAATAATTGTGAGTAATTTATTCATTATTATTTACCTTTTGACATAGTATTTATAAAGATGTTGAATGAAACATTTTCTATGTCTGTTATCAAATATCGAGAATTTGTCACCGTTTATTATCATACAATAATTTTTTATTTTATCTTCTAAAATTAAGAAATTGCAATTTTTCTACAACATTTGTTTTTACTTGTATTGACAAAATTATAAGACTTGTGGACAAGTACTTATGCATTGTTCATTCCGAAATTCTAATTAATTATTAAATTAAAACTACAATTAATGTTTTATCTCTTTACATTGTTATAAAGAAAATATTTCAGCAAGACAAAAATATATATTTCTATAATAAAAAATCCTATCGCAGTCGGTTTTAAAATGAGTAAAATATCTACACGGTTAATTATATTTTACTTTAAAAAATAACTATTATATTAAACTTCAGAGACATTCTAAAACAGCGGTATCCAACCCAACTTTGGAAACGCATCATAACTCCGTTGGCCACATTTAAAAAAACTCCTCATAATATATTTATATACACTATTTACATTTTTGAGTAGTTAAAAATTGAAACATAATGATCAAGTCGAACTACATACGGCCCGCGGATCGCCGGTTGGACACTTGTGCTTCAAAAAATATAATTCCGAAGAAAGCATTTAGAAATTTTGAAACATTGAACTTTTTTGCATTCTTATTATCTTAATATCTCTAAATATTTGTATAAGCAAGTTTTATTTTGTTAAATGTAACTGTTTCTTTTATATAAACGTATTAAATAAAAAAAATAATAATAATGATATAAATAATAATTAAAACATTTAAATAAAAATCAACAAATCAGCACCCACCCAGGAAACGATAGTTTTATAATTTTAATTATATTATATTGGAAATATAAAAAAATGATTCTTTTAAAACAATCGTGACATTTTGCTATTAAATTAATTATATTTATTTAATATTATATTTATAAAAATCTTGCTAGATTATTTAATCAAATTGTTAATTTATAAATATAAAGTTTCAATTTAAATTTTTCTTTACCAAGAAATTATGAGCAAAAATTAAATGAAGCAAAAATATTTTCTATTGACTCTTTCAAATTTAGATTTTCTTTCATAACATCTTTCCATTCTCAGCTTTGAAATTAGATTATAGGAGGATATCTTTAGAATTTTGGATGTTTAATGCAATCAACAAATTTATTGGAAATGTCGATAATTGTCAGTGGAAAAACTCAAAATTTCTCGTAATTTGATTTTACCAATATCTCATTATTTCAAGTAATTTATATTTTATAGAAATTCTTCTATTCTAAAATGCTTCACAAAAATAATCATTTATTATGTTTAAAAATTTAAACAAAAAATCATAGAAACTGCAAATTATATTTATAAATATTTATAATGGTGATTCCTTGGTAACAACATAAATTAATATTACAGATAAGGGAATAACAATTTTTTGTGGATATTATACTTGTACACAATATTATTAATATTTCAGATAAGTGAATCACAAAATAAGCCCTTGCAGCGAAGTAATAATTATATTGTTATTCACATATCTCGTATATATATTTATATTTATATATTAATAAATTTATTATTATATTTTTATTTAAATGTTTAATATACAAATATAAAATAATATGTAAATATAAAATTTTAATTATGGTAAATATGACATAAAAAAATTCACTGAAATAAAATAGTTAAACTAGACATCTAACCGATCCATTTTCATCTAATTAAAAAGTTTTGTATACGACTTTACTTATCTTTCGTTTGGAAATATTTATAATTGAATTTTTGACGTGAAAACCTAATAAGAAATTAGATGCGATTAAATTTTAATTATTAATTAAATTGAATTAAATTAATTAGGGGTAAGAATTCGATTAAAAAATGAAACATTTTATTACAATTAACTGTGACAAGATGAAAATATAATAAAAATACAAAAATTTGAAATACTTTTATGACAAGCCGATTACAATATGTATTGAAATGTACAAATGATGTATATATATATATATATATATATATATATTTATATATATCATTGTATGTATAATGACAACTGACATTTTCGATTTCCTTAACTATTAACGGGAGAGGATAATATTAAAAAAGTGACATTTTATAATTTATTTGTAAATCTAATAGAACAACTGCCTCATGGACGCTATTTGTACTGCTAATCATTTCAATTTGCGTAACATTTTTCTTATTAAATATTTATAGAATTCTTTAATTTAATTCTTGATAAAATAATATAATATTCATTAAAAGAATTCATTAAAGTTTATCAAACATTTTTCAATATTAAAAAGTTATTTGGTAATAATTAAATGCATAATATTGAAATTATTTATATTTTTAAATTATTTTTTATTTTCTTTGTTATTAGATTATTATTAATATTATTCAGCTTAGAATGAAATAAAAATTTTTAAAAAATCTTTGCAAATATAATCAAAGAATTAAATAATGATTGAAGAAAATGTAAAGAGAAAACTACTTCCGTTTTGTCTAGAATTTTTATCAAATTTTCAAAGAGAAAGTCCTTATATTTTTGCTAATTTAAATGAAGACTGAAATTTTATAATTATATTTACTGTCCCATTGTTTAAAGAGAGAAAAAATATAAAGCATTCGAACTAAACTGAATATTTTGTAAAATTCAGCACTTTTATTTTGTTTTAAAGTTAAATTTTTTTTGGATATATTCATGGATTTCTTAATTTAAATCTAACAAAACAAAATGCTGACTTATTGAATCTAAACCAGAAAAAGTGAAATAAAATAATATATAGATAAAATGTAATATGAAATAAACAAAAAAAATATATTAAATACTTTTTATTATAAGATAAACGAGAATTTTATAATCTATATAAATTTAATAGTTTCACAAAATTTAAACACATGACAGAGAAACTCACGGACATATAATCACCTGGCAGATTAACACAAACATTTTAAATACTTTATATATATATATATATATATATATATATTATAAGGACTTTTTTTGTTTTTCACCTCTGATTTCTTTATAAGTGACAATATTTTCTACGAAATTTGACTATGAATCAGATTTATTTAAGGTATTCATAGTCAAATTTTATAGAAAATATTATGATAAATATATATATATATATACATACATCTGTACTTTGATAAAAATATATTATTTATAAGAATTGATCTTTTTTTATTAATAAAATAAATTATGTAAGGTATATTATTATTTTCCCATTAAATCAAATTGTATTTATAAACATCCTAAGGTGATCGCAGAGATGACAGAAACTGTAGAGTAGATAAAAGTGGACGTCCAATGTAAAGTAGTTCATAATATCAATTCATCGTAAAAACTTCAGAACGTTTGAAAGATATTAAGATTCACTGCATGTGAATCTCTTGAACAACTCTTGAACAATGACTGAAAACCGTGATGTCAATTGTTGTCCAGGCAATACTATCAGCAGCAGCTTCAGAATGATTCAGAAGTCGGTTAGTGAATAAGCTTGGGGTAACTAAATTTGAATAAATAATTAAAATTTTCCTTGTAGAATTCCTTAAAATCTATACTTCGGTCTCTTCTTCTTGTTATACATATATATACATTGGCAAAATTAGATGACTTTAATAACATATTTAACATTTCACGATATCGGTCGTCATCATTGTGACTCTTGCTATGAAAGTACATTGAATATTATTGATATTATTTACATCAACATTCTATTTACACCCATTAGTAACACCCATTAGTAACATTCTTAAACGTGGATTCTTAATCAATTTGAACAATAAATCAATTCTTTCACACTATTTTTATTATACCTAAAATACAAAAACTTTCTGCATATGTATAAATATCAGTATCAGTTGGTTTTCTATAATACGAAATTAATAAAACAAGAAACTTATATTCAATGTGTTATTTATTTTATTAAGGGATGACGTGTGGAGATTTTAAATATATATCAGAGCTTCTTAAACTTTTGTAATTCACGACCCCATTTATGATTGCGAGTTTCTTGACGACCCCATTTATGATTGCGAGTTTCTTGACGACCCCATACAAATATAAAAGAAAAATAAATTTATATTTTTTTAAAATTCCTATAACATCTTCTAATTCTAATTCATAGTAAATGTTATTCAAGTTATTACAATACTCTTAATAGAAATGCAGGTACAAACAATCTTTCCGAACTAAAAGATTTTATGATATATTTATCTACGATAATTGTTGTTTTATCTTTATAACAATAATTTTACAAGTTAAAAAACATTTTCTGTTAAATTGTATTTTTATCTCTCGCGACCCATGGTTTAAGAAGCCCTGATATATATTATTTGTTGTTTTATCTTTTATACGAAATGACATTTGCAGAATTTGTTAGAGCCCAGTCGAGTCTCCGGTAAAAAGATGTGTCGTGACGGTCTGGGATGAATGTTATATATGTGAGTAAATTTGCAATAATGTAATAAAATACAAAAATAAACACTTTAATAAATTCAATTAGAACTCAAACTAATAATCACAAAAGCACCTGGTTAATTTTAAAACGATGGAGAATTTATTCTTAGGATATCTCGTTGTTTTCTTTTGATTAGTTGATAGTAGATCTGAGTAATGAAAGAATTTCTATTTCGATAGTTTCTTTATTGATATGTGATGACTCGTAGCAATAAATAAATCCTGATTTTGATAATTGTTCTTATAGAAAGGGATAGTTCGTTGATAGTAACGGAGTCTTGATCAATTTCTTATTTTAGTTTTGGATTTTATCTTCTTTATTATCTGGACAAATTGCTGTTTAATATTTTCGATTATTCCATTGACTTTTTTATTTTTAATTTTTTCTTTTCCCATAGTATGTTGTTTAGATACTTACTATGGGAAATTAATTAATTATTATTTTAATAAAAAATATAATTAAGGATACAGAGAACAAAGGGGGAATCACGAACAAATAAAAATAAAACTATAGTCCATAACACAATGTTTTAAGAAATGATTTCCAGTTGAATTTCCGATTTAAAAGTATTTTAAAGTATTAATAATAATAATAATAATAATAATAATAATAATAATAATAATAATAATAATAATAATAAATTGAATGGAGAATATCACTTATAAATTATAATAATAAGTTACAGAAATAATAATAATTATTTCAAATTTCTTATTCTACTTATTACTGAAAATAAACTAATTATTGTTTATTTGAAAGAATGATAAATATTACTGAAAATTGCAAATATATTTCATTTCATTTTATGTTTTTATTTTTAATGATGAATTTTAATATAATATAAATTAATTTCAAGTCTGTGCAAAAGTTTTTACATACAATTTTCAGGTTAGTTCAAAAATGTTTATTTTTTCTAAATCAATTATATAATTTACACAAATATTTTGCCAATATATTTCAATTGAATAATTATTTTCTTGGTGATATTAAGCATTACTGTAAATCCATAAGAATGTCTAAAGATACCCAGAATTTCTTTTAATATACGATTTATAAATATTCGCCTAAAATGTCCGGCGCAATCACTACGCCTCCTGCGTATGGCGTAATTGAAATCGTGACACAGTGTTAAGTGTATTAAGTAATATCACTTCACGCCTCGTGATCATTGGGATCAGTTTTTGCTAACTTCTTATCTTGAATTCAATATACTGGATATAATCGGGAAAATAAGAAAATAGTATTACTTTTTAAAAATTCACCAGTAAAGAATTCCATTTTACAGTAATACATAATGAATGCAGAAAAGAAAGAGCTTTCTTTACTTATTGACTGTCGTATATGGTGGAACAGTCTTGAAGTGATGGTAGATCGTTTTTTGCGGGTTATCGATCCAATATAAAAACTTTAAAAATGAGCCATCTTTGGGGATCAGAGGAAACAAAGAAAGCCAAATGTATATTAAACACTTTGAGTCCTATAAAAATTGTTGTCGAAGCTTTAAGTCGCAAAGATGCTAATCTTCTTACTGGTGAAGGAGCATTGAAATTTCTATTTAATGCACTTCGAATGGATAATTCAGTACTCAGCTTAAAACTTTTGAATGAACTTAAATTTCAATTAACCAAAAGAAGAAATAAACCAATAGTTTCGTTACTAAAATTTTTGCAAGACCCAAAGAATTTACTAGAAAAAAGATAATAAATCTTTTTACTCAACATCAAAGTGCGATATCATAAAAGTGGCTAAAAATTATATTCAAAAATTATTCAACAATTCAGATCAAAATGAAATGGATTTTGAACAAAATGACCCTTATTTGGAATCTGATATTACCATTGTTAAGGAAAATAATGCTTACAGTTATCAAAATAATTTTTAAAAAATGTTAGAAGAGTCAATGCAGGCGATTTTGAAAACATCACAGCCAGCCGCAAATCAGTTTACAACTTTAATGAGAGAATTTAACTTATATGAGACGACTGGAGAGCTGACCACCTTCTTTGAAATTTAAAGGATACAATGATGACAATTAAACCTACGTCTACACAAAATGAGCGTAATTTTTCTCTTTCAGGTAATATAGTATAAAAAAAGAAGCAGATTGAAAGATTCATCAATTGACTGCTAATGCTTTTTAAAGCACCATTTTATGAAAAAATAAATTTTTAAAATTATTAATTTTGAATTATATTTTGTAATTATATTTTTTATGTAGCACTATAATTTTATAGATGTTTAATACTCTTATAATTTAAGATTGAATTTTTTATGTTATGTTTATTTTTATTTTTTGAACCTAAAATTTATATTTTGTTACGATAAAATAACTCAATTGAATAAAATCAGCGCATATAATTAATACATTAAAATACTAAATCTCAAACTTTTTTCTGTATTTCATATATTAATAAATTTATTGAATAAAAATTATATTGATACTTGTTATAAATATAAAACATATAATAATTGTAACTTGTAAATACAATAATTTTAATAATCCCGGGAATTCTCGGGATACCCGGGATCTGAAGAAAAAAATTCATGTTTCCCGGGAACAAAAAAAGACGGGAAATGCATATCACTAATTGAAATAGAGTCATCACGAGCGATTCTTTCCTACAAGCAATATCTACTTGGCCTACATTCTACGATTAATAAATTAAAATACTCATTCACATGAGTGACTTTGATGGTGATACGAAACCACTCTTCGTCTACTTCGAATGCATTTCTCCCACGTTAATGTAGCCATATCGTACGTGTTGCAGGAGTTGATGATCTCTTTCACCATGTCGTAGGTTGTAGACAGACGTAGTTTCCTTGCCAAGTAAAGGGTTCGATTAATGTCCATGTACTACTTCTCATGCATTTTGGTTATTAGAGTTGAAATAGTTCCGATGATGAACGGTGGGTTTACTTCCAGCTATATATTAAGAACATGCGTTAAATTATCCGCCAAGTTTTTCAAAGCATTGAAGCTGCCAACGATATGGAGTTTCCTAATGTTACACTGTTTCTGCTGATGTGAACTTCACCAATTTTACAATTGAGTCCATGTATATGATCATGTCTATACCCAATGACAATTCATTCACCACGAAACTCGATAGAACATTTAGAATCTCAAAGTAAATCGGTGAGGACTCCCGGTACCTCAACATTAAGCAGTCAACTGTAACGATCCACTTGCTCAAAACGAAATTACCATTATCCCATTTCTTTTGAAGAATTGATTGAGAGCTGCCGGAATTGACCAAATCCTTAGCCATACTGCCACGGATGTATATATTTAAATTACTTCAATTCTCTGAGTCTCATTGTTTTCGAGGAAGTTGTTAACATTTTCTTTTTATAGTTTTCTTTTTGTCTTCAGTTTCTTGAAAAATGACCATTTTCCCACATTAAGGGACATTTTAAGTTCTTCTTTTTATCTCGACCCGTAATGGCACTCAAGGCTTCAGCTTTGCAAGTTGAAAATTCACATAGCACCTTGCTTTCTAGTATTACTGGACTTTTCTCGACTCCAACAGGAAGGCCTGACAGTGAATGCTACGGTAATTCCGTCATTACCAATTCTAGCTAGCTCCCTACGTCGTTTTAAGGAGCCAAAATACTAGTCAATGGTTTCACTTGTACTCCTTTTTCTTGATCTGAAAACTTTATATGCTGTATTGGGACTTAATCCAGAAACTTTCAGTGAATCGGAATTTGAGACTAAATAACTTCTTCTTGCAGTTTCTGTCTTGTGTCTCAAGTTTGGTGTTTGAGTCGATGGAGAAGTATCTGATACAGATAGTTGAAGGCTCCTAACAGCAGAGTCTTGAGTTCAAATTCCTCAGTCCATTTGATGACATCTCCTTCTCTAGAATATTTTGGAACACCCCGATAGCTTGTAAATCCCAGAAGTTCTATCAATATGCAATTTATATATATTTGCATAAAATACCTCAACGTAGTATGTGGGACACAATCACTACGCTTCCTGTTTTTGCGTAATAGAAATCGTGACACAGTGTCATAACTTTCCTCTTATGTGTATTATATAATATCACTAAAATTACAAAAATTTAATTTAAAAAATACAGTAATGATCGCAAAATTGTATGTGAAAAGGAACAAATAAAAAATAATTAAATAAAAATCCAGTTAAAATACATTAAATGAAATTTTGTAAAAAGCATTTTGAACTTTATTTTCGGATCATAAAAATCTTATTAATAATTTTACAAAATTGCGAGAGTTTTTGAGTAGATTTTATAATCGTTTATAACTAATTTAATTTGAAAACTTTATTAATAAAAATTATTCATTTCTTGAACTCACGGATAAGGACAATCTTACCAACGTATGGACATTATATTCTCTACTGTAAATTCATTGAAAAAAAGAAGAGAAGCTGATATTCAACGAGAAAAATGTTTCATGCTTATCAAATGTGTTAGCTAAAAATACCGCAACGTAATATTTAGGACTCAATTACATCGACTACTGTTTATGGTGTAATAACAGACGTCATTGTATCTTGAAGGAAATATATCTGAGATAAAAGGCTGCAAACGAAGCGTCTAACCCAGTGCTTCTCATCATGTTATACTCTATGTCCCCAACAATAGAGTTTGAAAGTCAAATTTCCCCAGTTTTCGAATTAATTAACAAATTAATTTACAAGCCTCAACTTAAAAATTTCGATTTTGCTTATACGTTAATACCTTGATTTTATATATCTGATATCATTAAATTAAACAAAATCAATGAAAAGATAACAACTTTAAAATTTATTTGTTTTTTTTGTGTTAAGATTGCTACAGAGTTGATTTATAACCGGAACTAACTTAGTCAATTTAAGCCTCAAACCCCTCTTTTTGTGATGTGAAGGCTATTCCTTTTCTTTAGCAATCGATCACTAACTGCACTAAAACCACATTCAACCAAATTTGATAATGAGAACGGTAAGATTTTTTCTCTTGTGATTGTAGTTGTATATGGATATTTCCTTTCTACCTCTTCACATAACCATGTCATCAACCCCTTTATTTTAAAAAGAAGCTTAGATTAAATTGTTTCTATCATAATATTCCTAAAATATGACATATATACTTGAGAATAATTATGATTTATCAAATTTTAAAAATTCATTAATTTCGAAATTGTCCCACTGAAAAGTCAAATTGCCCCAACTGGGGCCCTAGGGTCCCAGATGAGAAGTTAGACTCTAACCAATTATTTATAGTTACTTTCGCTTCTTAATTTCAAGAACTTAAGTAAGTTCTCCAGTGGATTTTTCTTTGATAATATTTATCATTCAGCAAATGATAAAATAGAAAAAATACTGAAAAAAATTACAAAACAACACAAAAAATATGTAGAAATATAATAAAGTTAAATATTTTATAAAATAGATAAATAACACAAAAACGTCTCTAAAAACAATATAATTTTTCAAGAAAAATCTATTAGTAAACCAAGCCTAATATTAATTTATTATTTATAATATATTTATTTTAAAACAATTTCTTTCCAAAATCAAAATAGGTGTGAAACTAAATTAAGTATAAAATAATTATTTTTCGAAAAAATTAATTTCTGTCCGGTTTCCATTATTTTAAAAGCATTTTCAAACAGACGCACTGTCAGACAAATTTAAACAAATTCTGTTAAAAATAATTTTTAAAATAAATATATTTTTAACATGTTGTCTATTTAATATATGAGAATAATTATTAAGCAATTAAATTTGAATTATTTTAATTTTTATCTATTAGTGTGGTTTTCATAGTTAAATGTAATTTTAATGTTAACTTTTCCTTAAAAATTAATGTATCACGTTGCAATAAATAAAATAAAACTGAAAAAAGTTATGTTATTTATAATTTTGTTATTTATGTCAGATTAAAAATAATATACTTGATTTAAATAATACATCCTTTTGCAATCAAAACAAATAAATCTCAGTTTATTTAATTTATATTTAGTAAAAATAAACGGAATAACTTGAAGTAAGGACAAAAATAATGCAAATATACTTGTTGAATCTTGAAATAAAAGTTCATTTTTTTATATAAAATTTACTTTTAGTTTTTATGTTGTTTATTCGAGTTATGACGAGATATGATCGATAATGATTTATCTAGTAATGATTCGGAATCAGAAGATTTTTCAGCGGAAATTATGAAAATTGATATGTATAGAGAAAACGTTTTAAAACATCCTCTTGATTATGATTCTGATAATTTTCTTTGCAAAATTTCAACACTAGGGATCAGAGAGCAAACCAACTTATAATCAAATAAACCATACAAAGGGACCGCAGTAAGTTATCTTTGACTCTGTCAAATTCACTATCTTATCTCTTCTTTTTATACTGTTATTGTAATTGAATCTTCTCTTCTTTTCAAATGATTTTAAGATAAAGCAAAGTTTCATTTACTTTTAATATTATCTCAGTCTTTTCTTAAATATTTAATTTCCCAAACTCTAAATAAATAATTTTATTAAAAACCAGGGTTTCGTAATAGCTAATTAATTTTATTTTTTTAAAATATTTCCTTCTGAGGGCCCCACCCCATTGATTTTATTTTTATATTGGAATTCGTCTCATCATTTAGCATCCGCCCATATCCGTTTCCTGCAAAATATTTATTTTTAAATTTTTTGTTAAAATTATTATTTTGAATTTTGATGGTCTTATTGGTTCTTGGGATTTTTATTTTTGTTTTGGCTTTGTTAGATCAAACCCCAACAATATTTCCAGGTATAATTTAAGTTAAAGGAAATTTTAATTTTTTAATATATATTATTAATTAACAAATAAAAACAATTAATTTGTTGTTTTATTTAGACTTTCCAATAATATTTTTTACTTGAACTGAAAGTTAATTAAACATAAAATTTTGTATATGTATTAAGAAGACAAAATGCAAATAATAATAATATTTATTAAATTTCGCTACTAGCAATATTATTATTAGTTTTAGTAATAAATTGACACAAGATTTATAAATTATAAACAATAAAATTAATTTCTAGCAAACAGAAAATTTTTTACTCATAAGCAAAAATTTAAATTTTCATGTCCATTTTCTACAGCATGTCAGTAAATGAATAAATGTTTTTCTGAACGTCCTATTACAAAGTGCGTAAAGCATCGGGTTAACCGTTGAATTTATGTAGCACAACCAATATCCTTAATAATAAATTAAAAAATTAAATAAAAAATAATTAATTTTTCCATAAATTTTTATAATTATATTTTTTACGAAAAAAAAGTATCATATTAATAAAATTATATTTGGGCATAATTCCATTAGAAAATTGTCATTAATATTATTTCATTCTTTTAAAAATTTTAAATTTATCACTTTTAAAATTCTGACCAAATGCGATTGTCATTATTACGCTTCATTTTTTGTTCACTGACATCATTAAAACTCTGGCTGATTAAAAAATTATTTGATCAAATTTACCTTTGGAAAGTGTCATGACCGAATTTATCAAAACATGAGGTTTAGTTTCATTAAATAAATTCTTATTTTGTCACTTTAGTTGCATGATTTTTTTTTAGTCAAATTTCATATTTCAAATTTTTGTGCACTTTTGTCCCGAGGGAATTTCACTGGTCACCCTTACAACACTTAAAGAAACGGAAAATTTCATTAACTTACTTTTATCAACATTGATGTATTTTCATATTTTTGTCTAATCTTTTCATTAATTTCGAAATTTCTCTATTTATTAATAACAATTTAGACCAAGTTGTTTAAATGAGGATCTTTGATTTGTTTTCATTGATAGGGTTCAATAAAGAGTATTAATCCTAGGCTTTTAGAGCAGTCAACTAGCAGCTTATTCATAACAAGTCACTGACAAATCGTGAGTAAACCCTGTAGCATTACTCGGGTAGATATATCCTGGTAGTAGCACTCCGGTATTACTATGTTGGTATCAGAACCCCTTCTAGGATGATATTTTCTGTAAACATCTTATACCGAAAACTTTTAATCTTTAAAATAAGGCTAAAATATTATTTTAAGTTAAGTACTGATAAATTGAGATCTAACAGAATTTTATTTATTAAATGGGTTTATGAGGTGGTAAAAATAATTACATAAAGACACATAAAACTTTTTTAAGTGCATGGCTTACGTTACGCAGTGATTTTAAAGATGTTGATATCGAAGAATGAATAAAAAGAGAGGTGTTGGGTAAATCATGGACATGAATCGGAAGTGTGAGTTATCTATTAAAAACCCAATTTAGTAAATATGATTATAAAGTAAATAAATCAAAAAATATTTATCGGATTGCTAAATTTTTTAGTGTCTAATGCTGACATCACATCTTGTTTAAATATATATTAGTATCTGAGGCGGATATCGATTTCAATCCAATTTGGATTCTCATAGATTTTGAATCAAAGTATAGTAAATGTCAAAAAACATGCATTCAAATGTGTACTTTACTCATTACTTGATGAAAACATTAAGTGGTCATGTCACGTTGTGGAATTCATGTTCACGAAACAAATATTAAAAAATTCGGGTTAGAATATTGAAAATTAGTATCAATTTGTACACGTATACAATTTTTAATTAATTGTATTAGTAATAAAATTCAGATAATTCAAAGTGATATGAGACCCTGGGTCCAAGAAATTTGACAAGGGCAAGAGTTTATATAATTAGATGAAAACGTAGAAATACAAGCCAAATCAAAGATAAATTTAAACAAATCATCAAAATATTCTTTCAACTCTGTAGCTTTATTTTATTGGAAATTGACATTTCAGAAATTTAATCACGAATAGAAATTTTTATTCAAACCTTCTTAGTTATGAATTGAAACTACTACATATACGCTATAAAGTTAAACATTCTTCACCATCATGACCCATCAAATTACCAGGTATTTGTATCTTGCCAAAACATCTTAATGATTTCCATTAGCTCTTAGCACAATAAATTGACCATATGTTCTACTAAATGAAAGTGGCAGTTGTTGGTCTATTATATAAATTCTTTTTGAAAGATATAATTCTACTGAAACCTCACAGAATTTAGGCAAGGCTAAAGTGCGAAGAAAACAATAACTCCAGATCGATCTCAAAAATTATTATTATTATTATTATTATTATTATTATTATTATTATTATTATTATTATTATTATTATCTCACCAATATTGTATAATGTTTTTCCTATTGGTTTTTTCATTGGTGGGTAGAAGGCATTGATAATTGTAAAGACGTTGTACGGAGTCCAAGTGATAATGAACACAAGTAAAATGGCACTGAGTATCTTAGCTGCCTTTTTGTCTGGTTTATGTATTCTTTTTCGATGGACGCAATTGTTCACTACAATAACCGAATACGAATCACTCCTGTTAGAAATGATTGAAGGTTTATGTATTTTCCTATGGCAGTCAATTTCATTGATATCCGATGCAAATGACTGTGAAACAGAGTTTATCATTTGAGATTTCAGGTTCTTTTCGTCAGGAATAAATGTAATTGAAACGCTTTCTTTGTCAGAAATTTTTTCCACAGAATTTGAAATAGTTTTCATCAACTTGGTATTTGTCCTCAAAAAATGATTGCTATCTTTAGAAAACCTGTGATTTGTAAACCTTATAATCGAAGGTCTTTGAAATAAAGACGCCAACGATATTGACCTAAAATACTCTCTAGGATGATTCATTTTATTTAAATCTTCAGTTGAGGGGCATGTGACTCTTTGCCAAAATTTTATATGTTCAGATTTCTCACATAACTGTATATTTGAGGATCTGCTAAAATTTGTTTTAATCAAAGTTCTTGTTTGAGTAGTGCGATAAATTTGAATGTATAAAACTGCTATAATAATTGTTGGTATAAAATATACCAATGACGATACCAAAACAGTAAGTATTGGTAGAAAGAATAAAAACTGAACATAACATTCACCAAAAGGTATGGAATGACTTTTAAACATAACGGGAATCACGTTGATTAATGGAACCCATATAAGCGCTGATACGACCCAGGCGCAAATGATCCATTTGATTACCTTTTTGTTTGTCCTTTTTATTCTATAGGAAATCGGACTCTTTACTGATAAATATCTGTCCAAAGAAATTATAAATAGATTAGCAACAGATGCGTTTGAAACTGTGTAGTCCACCGTTAACCAAATATTGCAAATTGTGTTTGAAAATGGCCATTTGTCGAGAATCAGAAACGTTGTATAGAGAGGCATTGAAATAACTCCAATGAATAAATCAGAAACAGCAAGAGATATGAGAAAGTAGTTACTGAGAAATCGGAGACTTTTTTTATAACAAAATCCGACAATGACCAAGATATTTCCAGCAATAGTTATGAAAATTACAATAAAACTTAGAAAAGAATAAATAATTATTTCTGTCACATTTAATTTCTGTGGAGACGAAATAATTGTCGAATTATTGAGCATGTCTTTAAAAATACATAAATTAATAATTTAAAAACAATAATACAAATATTAATAATAATAATAATAATAATAATAATAATAATAATAATAATTAATAATAATTAATAATAATAATAATAATAATAATAATAATAATAATAATAATAATAATAATAATAATAATAATAATAAAAATAATAATAATAATTAGAATTGAACAACGTCATCTGAGTATATTAATCATTGCGCTATATATTTCGACCGTTTATCAGTCTTCTTCATGCTAGAAATCACATTAACCATAACCTAATAAAAATAAGGAATATTTAACCAAATAATTTAATAATAAGAAAATTTAATAATAAGAAAACCTTTCAAACATAAACATTTTAAATCATATTAATTTTTTTAAAAACGCAAAGATCATATTATAGAATAACAAATAAATATTTAAGTTATATTTAAATTTAACATGTTTTCATAAAACATTTAATTATTTAAATACTTTCCTAATCCCTATATGCTGAGCATATTAAACAATAATTATAAAATTTAAAGATCTTATCAACAATGTCTCACAAGTTATTCGTTCTCAATAGTTATTTAAATTATTCCCAATTATCTTAAAATTTGAAATATCTATTTTTTACTGGAACACTTCTTAAAATGATCTTTAATGTTAGTCAATTCATTTATTCGGCATTGTTCAAGAACTAGGGGGCAGAAATGAAGGCAGTCTTTCCAATGTATGTAACATGAAACCCATTACATGAAAATTGATAAAAGTGTTCAGAACATAGAGCAAATGTAGTTGGAGATTTATTAGCTAACATACGATTAACCTTCACAACGTCGATACAATCTTGTCTACATATTTGATGATCTTGCGCTTTAATTCTCTGAAACCCTCAAAATTATTATTATTATTATTATTATTATTATTATTATTATTATTATTATTATTATTATTATTATTATTATTATTATTATTATTATTATTATTATTATTATTAATATTATTTTCTACACAATCTGATTCATAGTCAAATTGTGTAGAAAATATTATGTCACTTATAAAGAAATCAGAGATGATAAACAAAAAATTAATTATATTATTATTATTATGATTATTATTATTATTATTAACAATAATAATAATAGAATTGATTTTTGATGATATTTGTAATGACAAATTATTACTAATTACTACTTTTTTGTCAGCTTCCTGTCATCTTAAGCGAATTTGTTTTTTATCCATAAAATTACACATCTTATTTATTTATATAATTTGTTTTACTTTAAAATTTAAAGTGGTTTTGTATCAAGATTGAAAAATGTTGCACCAAATGTTCTAACAGTTCACTGTATAATTCACCGTCAACACTTAGTCACAAAACATCTTAGTGGAAGACTTCACAATTCGATGAGTATTGTTATAAATGTTATCAATAAAATAAAGTCGCATCCCTTGAATGATAGGTTATTCCGTCAACTGTGTAGAGAAAATGATGAAGAATTCATAAGACTTATCTTACATACGGAACTAAGATGGCTATCGAAAGGAAATTGTTAAAAAAAGATTTTATGCACTATTTGATACAATAGTGAAGTTTTTGGACAATGAAAACATGCATTGAATTAAAATTACGACGAAATGATGGAACCTATCTTTCGGATATATTCGAAAAGATGAATGAGAAAACCTCTTGGAACTTCAAGGAGACAATATCAGCTTTATTAAGGCCAAAAGTATTGTACTGAACTTTATCAATAAACTCAGATTATATAGAAATAACCTTTGTCAGCGAGAATACCATTAGTTTCCTTTATTACAACAATTAAAGGAAGATATGCTCAAGGATTTGGATTTGGAAATTTACTGTAGGCATATTGACGCTCTTATCGAAGAGTCTCTTCGGAAGAGAGGACAATACGATTCAAAGACTTGAAGGAACTCGTAATACCAGCTTGGACAATTAATCCATTTTTATCAGACGCAGAAAGTGTCAGCCAAAATTTAAAAGAGCAGTTTATTGAGCTACAAAATGACTGTGAGGCCAAAATAATATTCAATCAATGTGATTATGATGGTTTTTGGGTTCGTTTTCGCCATCAATACCCTCTTTTGTGGAAAGAAGTAACATTACCGATTATGGCATTTCCTTCATCGTATTTAGTGGAAAAGGATTTTGGCACAGTAGCGCATATTTTAAGAAAATCACGAAATCGATTACAAATAAGCCAAAGAGGAAATTTATGATTGTATTTAACTAAACTTAAACCTAATATTACGAAATTGGAGCAAACGCTTGAGGCTCAAGGATCTCATTATTGTTTTTTTTATTTTATATAATTATGTCGCATTTCATATTGAATTATTTGCTTTTTCATTGAAATAATATTATAATATTGTATGTAATGACATATAATGCAACAAAATAATAAATACATGTTTATAAAAATATATATTTAACCAAATATATTTGTATTTCTCATATTTTTTGTAGTAGGAAATCCATTGTAAAATTCATTGTAAGACATACGTGAAGAAAAGCGTAAATTTTAAATTTTATTTTTGTGGGGGGTGGGGGAGGGGAGCGCTTGATAGTTTTACTGTGCTAAAGTAGTGTATCTTTCAATACGGTTAAGAAACACTGCTTTAAACTAATTATTGCCGTCATATGGTTATGTTTTCTGTTTGGCCTTTATTTTAATTCTTAAAAATAAGTAATTATCCTTTTTACTAATCTTGGAATTCATGTTAGTATGTTACATCCGTATTTTATTTATCCTCTTACAGCTTTCTACGTAGGATCACTCAAACAGTTTTAATCTATTTCGAAAACTTATCTTCATTAGTTAAAAATTAAATAAAAAATGCTGTTAAAATTTAAATTTATATAATTTTTTGAGTTCATAAAAGTATAACTTATATTTTTTAATTAAATAGTGCAATATAAAATATGTTCGTGTAATGTTTTATAATATTTTTCTAAATTATTTAATTTATTCAATAAAATTAAAAACCATCAAGAAAATTTTAAATAAAAAAGAAAACATTTATCTTGTAAATTAAAACAACTAATAATAATTTGAAATAAAATGAATATTAGCTTACATTTTTATCTTATACGTAGTAATAAAAATAAACGGTAAATTTGAGAAATTTGATAATTGATTTTAATTATAAAATAAAATTCCTAAAATGCGCCTGCTATTAAATACTCTCAAATAATCAATATAAACAAATCCGTCTAAGAAAATTCATTAAAATAATATTGACTATTCTAATTCCAATCATATATTAATTGAATCTAACTTGACAGAGTTGATTTTTTTTTCATAATCTTTAAATAGACGAATTTCACTATTTTTCAAATAGAAAATCCTTTACAAGAATCTATGAAAAATTCTATTTGTCTCCTTTCTATTCAGAGAAAGATTTTCTGTGAAAAATGAAGATTAGAATTATTTTTTTATGATTTAATGTTAATTTTCCGTTGAAAGAGAAATATTTTTTGGTAAAATTTCATTTTTAATGCAATTCTAATATTTTGATGATATTTTAACTGTGAGGTAATAAAATTTTAAATTAACATAAAAATTATTTTTTTAATTATTTTTTTATGGAATAAGATTTTGAACTTGGAGAATAAGTCACTGCATTTGTTTTTTGATTGGCATAAAAACAATAAAATAAATTATTATCTGATACTCTAGTTGTCCGTTATTTTGTCTTTAATACAGTAATCATAAAGAGTAAAACAGTCGTGAAGGCCGCTTCAAACTGTTTTACAGTTTATGAATCTGATCATCACTGAAATCTTTAAGCATTAATTGTAATACCAGATTCTCTAAATCTGTGTTTTCCAATCTGTGTATCACGAGATTTCGGGAAAATATTTAAAATTGCTAGGGTTCTTGAATTTTGAAACTTTTTACTCGTTTACAGTGATTGATGAATAGGATACTGTTTAATTTTGATTTTCATCGTTAGCGTCTGTGTACGCAAAATATAATTTTAGATTGTGTGTGTCTTATTATATACCAAGCCATGTTGAGACAAATCACCTATAATATAAAACAAAAATCAATAAATTTATAGCATATAAACACACCAACTCACCTTGAGGTTGTTTGTAAAATAGTCACTGAAACAAACCCTACACCATAGAAAATCAAAAAGTGACAGAGAAATAAAATAATGCACATTAACACAACCTATAATAAAACATGCATGTAAACTTTTAACATGCAGCAATAAGAAGTTAAAAAAACTCCTATAATAAATTAATTTATAGACATTTTTGAGATATTTTTAGAAAGAAAAATGGCGGAAAAAGTTTTTAATTTAAATTTTGAGGTTTTTGCTAGGAAATTTCGAGTAAATGAGGATGTATCTTCATAAGATTTACCAATAAAACTAAAATTAATTTAATTTTTCAGACATTTCTGTCGAAAAAAAAACAAAACCTGAAATCCGAAAAAAAGCATAAATTGTAAATTTTATTAATGAGTTTTAAAAAATAATCATAAACCCAATTATTTTGTGTACATATACGAAGATATTTTTCAAAAGATGTATAAAAAATATAGTTACTTAACGCACTTAATAATTTTTATAACTTCAAAAATAATTTAACTCACTTTTTTTGAATAATTTCCGAAAAATAAGTTATCATAAAATAAATCATTTCCTGAATATTTATAATTATTATTAATAATAATATACATAAGCTTGTAGATCAAAAGTTATACTTATAAGTTTGAATAATGATTTAATTTCCTTGTAAAATCATAATTCAATTATTAAAACTTTATAACTTTAAGCTTATAACTTTAAAAAATAACTTATTTTGCAGCCATTTCAGAAATGGCTGAAATCCATAGATTTTCACAAAAAATAAATTCCAATGAGTTGATTTATGTTTCAACTTGCATTATAGCGGAATTTATCTGAACATCGCTTGGTGTAGGATTTTTATGTTCGTGTGAGTATTTTTGTGGTGGGCAGGGTCATTTGGTTTTGTGTTTTGTTTTTTGGATCTTGAAACTTGAATTGATGTCGGAATTAAATAGTGAAAATTGGTTTTTGAGGTTAAAATTGTTTATGATTTTTAGGATTCAAATTAAAATTTTCTTAAATTTGTTTTATCGTCTCAATAATGTTTGATTTTGTACCGAGTTTTTCGAATTGATGGTTTATGTGAATTTGTAGGATTTCTAAAAAGAAATTAATCTTTTCGAAAGTGTAGAAATTGTTCTTAAATTTCTGGATTTGGATTAATTTAATCAGCTTAAGAGGTACTTTAACTTTCAACTACTAGATTGGGAAAATTGTGATGCATCACTCAATTTACAATTAGCTGCACGAGAAGAACAACCAATTGTGTTGAATGAAGTGCCATTGAATCTAAAGACAAAACCTGAAAATATGATTCAAATTATGATTGAGACAATGGGTTCACCAGCTATGTATGTTGCAATTCAAACGGATATTATTCTACTTGAAATTTAATCATATCAATTGATTCGTTGACTCATGTGATTGGCAGAATAGATTTGGCTGGAAGAGATGAAAATCTTGACAGAATGTGGTTACAGTTTAACAACTTCAACTGAAAGAGCTTTTAAAAATTGGAGAAAGTTGAAGTATTAAAACGGAAGTATGCTTTTGTTATAAAATATTTACTGGATAACTAATATAAAGAAGACTGACAGGCTACAGTAGCCTACTAAAGTTATTTGCAAACATTATCGAATCTAAAACATTTTCACTTGAATTTTTTGAAATAGTAGAAGACAAGAATTATTTTTTAAATAAGTATTGATCATGGATGAAATTTATTACATACTGTCTTCAAAATGCACTTTGATTAACGAACATGAAACTTAAGATAGAGGACATCAAATAATAAAGGGAAAGATTTAGAAGTTCCTTACGCTCCAACAGCAATAGAAATCACAAATTACCGCTTAAGGTCTATTGCAAATGCAATAGACCGAGAGTTGCATAAAGGTATCCAATAAAAATAAAGTATTTCTATATATTATAAAAAGAAAATTATTTGAACGGTTTATACTAACTTGAAGTAATCCGGGAAATTCGATTTTCCGTAAAAAAAGCATTTTTATTTTGCAACTCCAATATATTTTATTTTATTAGTATATGTTTGAAAATATTGGCGGATTAGCAGTAATATTATTTGTTAATTAAAACAATCAAAATAAAGTTTTATTAGTGAAATTCTTTGTATTTTTGTTAATCTGATTTTATTTTCGGTAATGTATTTTTCCTTGATAAAACTTGAATTAAATAGGGATAAAATTTTGATCTATAGTCTCAGTGAAAATAAAATAAATGTTTAAAATAAATTTTACTATAAACACTGAAACGAAAATTTGACAAATAATTGATCAAAGCATACTAAAACTTACTGTAAATATTAAAACAATTCGTTACTAATTGCTTAAAAGAGCAAATATCATTATTTCAGAAGGGATCAAAGGGTCGACAATATCTTTGATCGGGGTTTTGACGAAACTAATGAAAATTCTAATAGAAAACTGAAGGTTAAAATAGAAAATAGCATAATAAAGGAGACTCGTGGAAAATTTACTATTAAAGCAGTTTTACATTGCAATAACAATTAGACAAGTCAATAAAGCAAATTATTAATGAGAAATTGTTTAAAAATAACCCAATAAATGCGGCAATTTAATGGCTAATAAATAGAAAATAAGCGATTCATGTTAGCTGATACTTATTGTTATAGCTTTTTTTACAATACTTTTCATAATCTTTCAAGTATATATATATATATATATATATTAGTCAAACATAAATAGATTTAATTGAAAAAATATTTAGTATGTGTTAGATGTGAGTATAATAATTTAAAATTAATTAACCCTTAGTAGCCTGATTTACGAAAGTGATTACTTGCCGCGCAAGTAATATGTCATAGATAAAATAAAACAATAATGACATTTGTTTTTTTTTTAATTTCGTTGGAAAGAATATTATACAACACTAAAATACGAACAGCCAACCTATAAAAAAACTAATAGTAATGTGAACATTAGATTTAAAAGATTGGTATCAAAATTGAAACTCTAGGTTATTAAGGGTTAAAATAAGTAATTTTAAGATAGTTGAAATTTTTAAATTTTATGTAATCTTTAATATTAAAAATGTATGAATTTAAATTTAAATATAATTTTATATAAATCATATAGTGTGATGAAATATATGACTGGAATCATGGCTCATTAAAAGAATTATCGAAGCTTCGAAAAGATATTTGAATAATCTGACAAATAAAGATTGTTTAAATAATCATGTTATTAAATATATATTGTGGAATTTAATTTTAATTACTAACTATGATTTCAGAAGAAAATGATTGCAATATAATTGCAAGTAACAGTATGGAACCTATAGGAGTTTCTTTTACGTTTAGATTTTATTCTTATCAGAATTTTATTTATAGATAACTCGGAGCTTGTTCTCGCAAATTGGTCTACACACAAATAATCACTGGAATGTAATACTTTATAAAATATATCAGATAAGTGAGTAACAAAATAAGTCCTTGCTGCGAAGTAATAATTATTACTTCCCAGCGAGGGCTTATTTTTGTTATTCACTTATCTGATATATTAATTTACGCTGCTACCAAGGAATCACCGTTTTATACTTATGCTTTATAAAATAACTATTGTAATCTTATAATTTTGGAATAGAAACTAGTAAACCTTTGGAAAATCAGTATAGTATTATGAGTCCAACTGATTGTTGTCGGTTGCAAATAATTTTAATATTAAGTTGTTTGCATTAATTGTTTGCACATAAATTTGCTTTTAAATAATTTTGTACAATATATATTATGGCAAAATATCTTATTGCAAATAATAAAAAGCAACTTTAATCATCTCATACATCCTTTTAATTGTCCTTAAATATATGATTAAGTTTTATCTTGTTTTTTACAGGTGTTTTGCGAAATTTTTACGACTTTAGTGGTGTCTAAGCTGGTAATAGATATTGAACCCTTGTTATTATTAGAACTATCTGATCTGTAATTGAACCACGTTGGAAGTTTAAGATTGAAATTCTTTTTACCGTTTTATAGGAAAGTTTTGTTATACAATAGTTTGTTTTCTCTCCACTCTTTTCATACTTGTAACAACATTGCAAATAGTGCTCATAATCCGGACGTGACTTTACAAGTAATTCTTTTATATACATAGAGCTTATTATTATCTTCGAGCATTTCAAATTCAACTACAAAGAATGTATAAAACACACTTTTAAAGACCTATTTGTTGGTTTAAATTAATTTTTGGTTTAAAATTAAATAAATATCAAAAGTATTTTCTTGAAAAACCCTTTTCGCACCAACTAGTAGGCTAGATATAGCGTCATCATTTTAGGTGAATACCAATATATTCAAAAAGTTTAATATAAATCTCTTGATTTACTTTACAAATATAACCATAATTGTTGAGATATTTATATTAAAAAAATTTCATTGTAGTTCATTTCATTCAAAATGTGTTTCTCCGCATATGCAATTAATAATTAATTATTATTTAATTATTTAAAAATTATTTTATACTAGCTATATCATATATGTAAGGATTAAATTTATATAGTCATTTTTTAAATTTTTAGTGCCCTTTACAGAGGTAAGGATGAGCAGCCATCAATTGTACACTTTAAAACGCTGAAATTGCAGTGTCAAACAACGATTACAACCGATTATGGGGGGGAATAAAACTTTCATAAAAATGTGTTTGGTGTTTATTTTAATTAAATTTTTATAGTTATATATTTTTTTTATTGAAATTTTAGTTTAATGTTTCTTTGTTTAAGTGAGTGTGTTCATTAATATTAATTATAATAATATTTAATAACATTTTTTTGTCGATAGCAGAATCATTAATTTTTATTACTCTGTACACATCCATTTTCCAACATATCTCGCAGCTCTTGACATTTGATATCCTTCTGTTGTTGCTCCAATACATTTTTCCATAGCATCTGTTCTTCGTATCTTGTTTGACACTGGGTGCAAATCATAGCTTTAAATCTTGATAACTCATCTGTATTCTTGTGTTCTTCTTATTTCCTGTATTTTAGTTTAAAATCATATTCAACTAGATTAGCTAGCCATGTTTGTAGTTGGGGGCTGATTGGCGCTTTTTAGTGTTCATAAACAACAATGCTTTGTGATTGGTACGAATAATGAACTTTTTCGGTAAAGATATTCTCTAAAATTCATAACATATTTTTGTACAGCGAGTAGTTATTTCCTAGTTACATAGTAGCCCTTTTCATATGCTGTCATATGTCTTCAATTATAAGCTACAACAATAGGTGCCTCGCACAACCTGTACTTTATTGTCTGGAAGCTTTCATTACGTTCTTTTGTCCAAATTATATCTTTGTCACATGTAAATTTTGCTCATTTAATGGTTCTGCATGCTTTTGCTCTCTCAATTTTCTTAACTTTATTTCTTTTTGTTTGTTTACCCTTCCTGTTAACTGTATACCCAAGGAAACACAATTTTGTTTTATTTAATTCGAATTTCTCTGGATTTATCTTAAACCATTTATGAATTCTTTTAAATATTTCTTCTTGAAGGTCATAATTATCTTTATGATTTTCCCATATATTTAAAGCATAAGTAGTATAGCACTATATTTAAGGTTTAGTTTGTCTATTTTCTCATAAAAAATTCTTGCTCATAACTGTTACTGACGCTCCCAAATCTCATAGCATAGCTACTTATGTGTTATTCAAAGTTATTTTACTCCAATTTCTTCCATCTTTCGTCTGAAACATCTCTTTTATTTCCTCTTCTTTTAGTAGATCATTTCTTGATTCACAATATATTGTCTTGACTCCACCGATAAAATCCATGGAGTCATTGATGTTTTTTCAGTCTTCTTTCATAGTAGTATATTGCTCAGGAACATATATCGACGTGAGCTATACTTAAATCTTGACTGTTCTCAGTATAATCTTGTCTTCCAGATTTTGACTCTTCTTCATCGATGCATGCTATTCTTTGATATGGTCGGATAAGAGATCTTGAATTATGTCTTCTTCTCTTCATCCTGAATTCAAAACTTTAGTTAAAACTTTTCTTAGTCTAATTTTGAATGCTGCAAATCTTTCCTCGTCTTCTTGGTACAAATCTTCCAATTCTTTTATTTTGTCAGTCATTGATTTTGTAATTGTGAACGTATTTAAGAACCATGTTTAGGCTTTCTCATCTATTGTTTCTGATCCTCTGAAATTTCTTCATAATGTCTTAGCTCCTGTTACTGATAATTTATCTAATGCGCTTGTCAATTGCTGTTCATTTGTCAACAGCCATTTTTCTGCTTCTTTTGATTAACACCAATCATATCGTCGAATGTTTAGTGTGAGCATATCTCGACATGATTTTGATTGACATTCCAATGATGATTTCGTAGTTTTTGTAACGGCGTTGATGTTCTTATTTTCAGAGTGTTCGTAAGCTACATCCAATTCATTTTGAAACGAATTGATTTCCATCACAATATTTATTTCATAAAGTGCCAAATAATCAATTATTTAAACACAAGATAATTTAAATATATTAACGTAAAGGAAATTAAATTAAATAAATAATAAAAAATAAGCATACTGAAAAGGTTTCTAAATAATCTCTAAAATAGTATCTGGAAAATATCATAGTTTATCATTAACATCTGCTTAAAAATTATAATTTCCATTTATTTCAAATATGCATCATATTTTATATTTTTATAAATAAATAATTGTGAACTCTATTGCTGATTATTTTATTCCATTTTCTGCAGTCAAATTAATCACATTGTCAGATTATATATTTACATATTTTGTGTCATGATTTATTAATAAACATTATTAATATTTGATATAAGTTTTATTTTTATTAATTTATATTAAACAATTTTTACATACATCAAAAATGAAAAGATATTTTCATTATAAATTCTCTTTATTTTCACATGGATGCTCACTAAAACCTCGATTTACGTCGTTTTCGAAGTTGCGTTGTTTTTGAAATTTTGTTATTTCAGAGTTGCGTCGGTACAATTTCGATTTGAGTTGCTTAAATTTCCAATGTAAAATAAATTAGATTTCCCGCATGAAAATAAAGATAATTATAGTTTAAGTAAGTTTGATGACGCTATCAATTCCTATAGAGAAATTTATATGGAAAAAAATCGGCACAAGTTCAGCAAACTTTAGATAAGTTTTTAACTGTAACATTACGAGAACCAAAGCAGAACCAGTCTACAGAAACGGTAATCGATTTAGAATCGTCAAGTTCATAGAATTAGAATTTAAAAAAAAGAAAGTTACAAATTGTTTCTGTGCAATGAATTTTATATTTTGTTTATTTAATGAATTTTTTTATTTTTTTTATAGAATGAATTTTTATGATATTTTATTTGTTATTCAATGAATTTATGTTTTATATTTTATTTAATATTTTAATGAATTTATGTATTATATTTAATGTTGGTTTATGTATTACATATATACATAATGATTGAAATAAAAATAGTTTTTAATCCATGTGATTTTTTGTTTTAGTAATAATTAAGAAAATACATTTTTACATGGAAAAATTAATTTCGATTTGCGGCGTTTCGATTTGATCCGTCTTTCTTGGGGGCCAATTAACGACCAAATCGAGGTTTTAGTGTAAATTAAAACAATGTAAAAAGGAAAAAAATGATACCGTGAAAATTTATTTTCAAATTCATTCTGAAATCGGGTTATTATTTTTTGAAAGAAATGATCCAAAACATTGCTCTAGCACAACTTATATTCAGAAAACCCTTCAATAGCAATCCGGAATCTTGTGTGTTGAATATTTTTAAGTTAATGGTCTTCAAGATGACGTAAAGGTTTGTTATATAAAGGTAATGAAAAAATATCGTTATGCTTCACTTTTCTTTATAAACAGTAATTCTAAAAATATTAGAATCCTTTTCAGGGACTTAGAATAATTTGCTCATATCCACCAAGCAAGGTCTTCATCACTTCAACATCTTTAAATTCACAATTTAGGAAAATTTTAACTTCAGATTTTATTCACCTTCACTGTCTAGGTTGCTCTTTTACCAAATGAAATTATGCTTTGAAAAGGCCATTTATAAACTCATTTGATATTTATATAAATGAAAAGCATCAAATTTTACTCACTCAAGTTATTGAACAAATCAAAAACAAAACCAACAATTATTGACAATGAGAAAACCCAGAAAATTCTAACATCTACAAAACAAGTTTTAAAATTCTTTAAAAAGACTAGCGTCCAATACCCCTTTCCTTTGACCTCCTTGAAAAATATTAAAACAAGAATAATGCTATGAAGCTATTTGTTACTGCGTCACAGGATAGAGGTAATGAGACAATATTCAAATTCAAATTTTATTTATTTATCTATATTTGTCATAAAACATTGTTTTCTTTCTCAAATCGTGTTAAGGAAGTTATATATTCAACAATGACGGATGAGAAAATAAACTCTTTGGTACTTAAAGGCTCTGAAAAGGAAGTCGCGCGTTCACTCGATTATTCAAACATTATTGCTTAATTTAAAAACGTTAAAATACAAAGGTTTTGTAAACTAATTTATTCTCTTTTTTTCTAATATTACGGATATAAGTCTCGTGGTGAACGGATCTTCGTGTGATCAAAAATGAGTTTTTGGAATATCACTACCCTAAATAAATATGTAAGTGTCATCATATTACCGTATTTACGAGACCTTATAAAAAGGCAACTTAGGTCAGTTGTGGCCTCATCCGTAATTACTTTCAGTTGCGTAAACATTGGTTGCGCGATTGCATGGAAACCCAATGCAAAGTTGGTCCTCTTTTTTGCATTTTCCAAAACCTCACTTAGATTCATATATTTTGTTAAACATTTGCAGTAAATCCCATTTACTCTCTTACCAGAAAATGTTTTTCACTTTGTTAATTGTAGTTTATAATTTTAATTAGTCATAATGAATATGAATATTTTGTTTATATTGAGTTAGGGCCTAAAAGCTATAGTTACTACACAGTCCATTCAATGTCATGAGGTCTCATATTATTAAGAATCGAAATACCTTTACTTGTAATGTTTATAAATCCTAATATATCTTTGAGAACTTTGTTTTGATAATCAAGGACGCGCTAGTCGGGATGATTTAACCCTTTCATGTGTGAATGACCTACCCTACATAAACCAATAATTATCATTGAAAGAAAAGTGCAAATCAATTGACGACTTGTATTTGGGATAAATTGTGAATAAAGCCTTACTTGTGTTGGGTTTGCTTAATTAATTCTAAAGGACACGAGGATTCAGGGAATAATTGACTTTACCGATAATAACCCAACAATTCTGCAGTGATAATTGCTGACTGCATAAAAGTAATCAAGTAATTCATGCAAGAAGAGACTATATAACATTGTTTGATTAGACGTTAATTTGATTTTAGAATAAACATATTTTGAAATATAACGGGTTTATTCAAATATTTTAACTAAAGAAAAGAAGCGTTATATCAGTTATGTCAACAGTTTCCTCTTTGACCACAGAATTTACTTTCATAGACTTCATGTTTTGAAATACGCCAGTTTTTAAAGTCATCTGTAAAACGAATCCGATATTATCCCAAGCTTCTTAAAACCTCGAGTTTACAACTGGATTGCCAGTTTATGTAACTTCAAAATCTGATGAGGTTTTCCATTGTTCTCTTAATTTCTATGTTAAAATAGTAACGTTAGTTGTGGGCCTTAAGGCTCAAGTTTATCTCGACATAAAACCAGCTTTTCAATGCAATTTTCCTCCGCGAGTCGGATACATCGGATACAAATGAAAGCTCTTGTTACCTAGATGTTGTTTATTTTTAAGTCTGTAATTTCGTTTACTATGATATCTCCAAACAACCCAGATATGTTTTTTCTTGTGGAATTCTTACTGCTCGTCACAAATTATTGGAATTTTTTTTGTTCTCGAATTATACGACATTGCGTAATACGACTTTTTGCTTTGTTGAATGAATGACCTTCTTTTAAAACAGTTATGACTTCCTTTTCGAACATAAAAGTTCTTTTCATTTCTTGTTTTCAATTCCTTTAAAAGGTGTAATATTTGAAATGCCAATAAATTATTGGAAATATAAAAATTTTATAATGTCATTGGAAAATGAAAAGAAATCAGAGGTGAAAACCAAAATATGTTCTATAATTTATATAATATATCACGTTAATCGCCGCATTTGTCGTTTTACGTTTCAGCTACCATTTAGTTGGCAGCTGGCTGTAGGATGGCAGTTAATGTGATCATACTTGTGTACCATCCCGCAGATTTGATTATTATTATGAATGTCATAATTTTTGGGATGAGCATACAGACATAACACCTTCGACTTTGTACATAGAATATATTTTAGTGATCGGAAAAAATGAATGAAAATTAAAAATTAAAGTTTATTCAAAATGATAAGATAAAAATTTTGCGATAGAATTTTAAAAATAAATTTATTATATGACATTTACTTTTTCAAGCTTGTACTCTCACAGATGGTGTCAGATGAAATTTTTTTTTTATTGACAGTTTATATTTCTTTAATTCAAATTTGATCAACAATAAATTTGATTAAATAAACAAAATAAAAATATATTTATTTCTTATTCGCAACGTACTCATTATTATTTTATATGACAAACAGTGGATTTGAGTTTAAAGTGATAATTTCATTTATAAATCCCAATTTTATATTGCTTTTATATGATTTACAATAAATCCTGAAAAATTTCATAAATTATGAATTTTTGCTTAATTATTGTTAAATTTAATATCATTTTATAACTATTAAATTTAACTAAAACATACATTAATTAAGATAAAAATATTAATTTATTTATTTTTTTTTTTAAATATAAAAACATCTTAAATTATCTCAGTTACGACGGAATTGAATTTAATTTCTAAAAGAAAAATAATCAATTTTATTTCCATTTTAGATTAATTAATAAAAATTTCAAATAATTAATTCAAATTAAAAATAAAATTGAAATAAAAAGTTTTATTTTAAAGATTTTAAAAATATAAATTTAAAAAATTAAAAGCTTAATTTTAAAAAATTATAAATTGAAAAAATTGTTCGAAGTTTCAGAAAATTATATATTAAAATAACATTAAACATTACTTTTTTTATCAGTTATGAAACTCACTTTTAATAACTGAATACTGTGTTAGAATAAAAGATGAAAATACCTGTTTTAATTTTGTACACCAAAATAATATTATTATTTTCATTGGTAGATTTAATCTTTTCTTGAAACTCAATCAAATTTTCTCAACGAACTGAAAGTTTTTCTTCGCAATGATAAATTTAAAATTTTCTTAATTATTTAATAAGCATAAATAGAGAATGTAACAGTTTATTGTAATATTTTGTATTTTGTGTTTTATTAAAATAGAATCTTCAAAAAGTCATGTGGATCTAGAGGGTTTTTCGTAGGATTTTATACTCAGAACAAAAATGCATAAAATCGCATACCGTTAAAAAAAGTTTAATATTTAGACTCTCAATAAAAAAGCCTTGATAAAAATTCTAAAACGGTCACACGATATTTTAGGATCTCGTTAGAACCATATGCAAATATTATGTCTCAGTATTTCCAATAGAAAAATACGGTCTCTGAATATTTTGTCAAAAATGGGATTTCATGGTACATATAAGACATGCGTAATTATTTAATAAAAGCAAAATTATAACAGAAGTAAATTAGTTAAAATAAGTAAACTAAAATATAGTAACGTCAGAGTCAACAAAATTATCTAATTTAAAAAATTTTTAAGGTAAAAATTAATTATTTTGAAATAAATTTAATGTAAATAATAATAATAATAATAATAATAATAATAATAATAATAATAATAATAATAATAATAATAATAATAATAATAATAATAATAATAATAATAATAATAATAATAATAATAATAATAATAATAATAATAATAATAATAATAATAATAATAATAATAAATTTACATACAACTAAATAAATATAAAAAGTTAACTTCGGATCAACAAAAAGTTATTAACAAAAAGTAACTGGTCATTGAACACATAAAAAATACAATAAAAGAAATCATGGACATTTTAAATACAAATTTTATTCATTTAAAAGTTCATTATAATAAACTACTTTTAGTTCAGCAAGTAAAATATGAATTACTTCTTTCTCTTTATAACCTTGAAACACCGACATGAAAAGTGCAGAATAGTAGAAGATCATTCTAATGTAGACGCATTATCAAGGAGTGAATGTGTCAAATGTATTCAATGTCAAATAATTATTAATGATCCAAAAATTGTAAGTGATTATGACAGAAAACCCAGAAAATAACAAAAAATATAAATATTATAACAAAAATTACATAAATACGATTGTCGAAGAGCTTTTACCAAAGCCCATTTCATATAAGACCGATACCGGTCAGTGTAGTAGCTGCATCCAACAATGCGTGGATACTCGTCATCCATCTTTTGAAATACCCTATTTATTTGGATATCCCATAGGAACTACTGGATGATTAATATGGATCATAGATGCATGCTTGTCTCAGAGTATTTAACGGAGCTTCGGATAGTAAACCTCTAGAAGTTTAAAGACTTTCTGGAAGAGTTTGAAGTTAAGTTGATGAAAATAAATAATACAGAAACTTTATTTATAAACAATATGCATACTAACGAAGAAAGAAAAAACAAAGTGCAGATGGTGTTGAATGTATGAAGAACAAAGATATCAAACGAATGATCAGGAAATACATCAAAATTTTCATGGCATTAATACGGAAGTCAGGAGGTTTAATAATGCAACTTCCATGGCGCCAACCAATACACGAAGAGAAAAAAATTGAAGATCTATAAAATAAAAACAAATGTAGTTTGGCGTTGTAAGAACCCTTGGAATACCTGGTTAGTGATAGTAGAATAGAAAGATGGATCCATCAGAATGTGTATAGACTGTCTTTGATTGAATGCTTTAACGGAAAAAGAATCTTTTCCAATGCCTAATACCAAATATTTATCGCACTGTTTCGCTGATGTAAGAATATTTTTTTCAATTGAAATTCAAGAATTGCCTGTTTTTAGTACAAGAAAATGGCAATATTTTAATAGGCTGCCGGAACAGAACCTGTGACATGATGGTTCACTTAAAACTTGATTTTTTGCATTGGCAGACTTTGTTCAAAAATTTAGAGTGAAACCTATAGATCATAATATGTTCTGAGCACCGAATTATTTTGGTAACCTTGTGTTTCATGCATTAATTAGTTTTTATGAGGGTGGAATTCTAAGTTTTACTTTTGACAATAAGCTATTTATAAAAACTGATAAAAGTTCTGAATTGCTTTACATTGATATTAATAATCTTTATGGTTGGGCTTTAAGTCAATCGATGATTTTAGGAAAAATTCGATTTTTACTGTTCGTAATTTAAAATAGGAACTAAAAATCATCAATTAGTTTTAAGAATAATAAAATTGCATTAACGAATATGGACGGTTAAAGGGTTTGAGAATGAAAAAATAAAGTTTAGCATACGGGAATATAAGGTTTAATAATATTTATGAAACCGATTGGAGAAATAGCCTAAATTGCAAAAACTGCTGCTAATGAAGATGATGGAGAAGTTATTGATAATGAAAATGACTTTGTAATTCATAATAAATACGATAGCATAATTTCATTTGAAATATCATTAAAGTTTAAAACATGACATCTAACCAATGTATCCGTGTTCAAAAACCATTTCACGAAATAAGGTTAAAATAAAACATACATGTTAAGGGTACGGATATGGTAACTGAGATAATTAGAATGGAATTTTAGCCAGTTTTTTCTCAATTTTACATTTACAAGGAATGATGATAAATTGATATTATACTATTACTTAAATATTATGCCAAAATCGTAGTTTCAAGATCAGAAGATATTTAGGATATTTGAATGTTACATTTGAATTATGGAATGTCTCTGTGTTAGTTGTACATTTATCAATAATTACTAAATAAACAAACTTCCTTTTATGTTATGAAATAAAGAGCCTTTTAATATTGTAAGAGATTTGTGGTCAGAATAAATTATTATGTCCCTATGATTCCACGCTAATTTGTCTTAACCCTTAATTGAATTGTGTAACAAATTTTCTACATACCAGAATTTCACGTTTAGATCGCCTAAAATAAATAAGAACTAACCATTTCATAGTGTTGCTTGAGAGCTACAAAGCTGTTTAACGGATATTAAATTTTACGTTAGATTTTTTAAATTATTTTTATAATCATATATTCAGTCAAAAGAACGTTATTTTATTTTATTCAAAATAAATAAAAAAAAATCATGCAATTAAGGGTTAAGAATTTTATCAAACAACCAAGTCAATTAGAACCGAACGGATGTTTGGAATTTTTTATTCTTGAATTGAAAAGATTCTTTGAAATAACTCAACAGGCTGCTAAATGTTTCAAGGATCATAGTAGTTGCTTGTCAATATAATTTTCATTTTCACATACAATTCACAGCAATATCTCATAAAAGTTCAAAACAATCAAAAGTGCAAATTAAAAATTGAAAACAAAAAACATAAAACAGGTAAAACTTTATTTGAAAAGAAAAACAAAATCTAAAATAAATTTACATAATGGCAAATTGTGATAAATCATTTTGCACATAGTGCAACACAATGCTGATAAAGTGATTCAGTTAGTTGGGGAGGTAAATGTAGAGAGTAAACTATAACAGATCTCTCAACCTCTTGATCGATGTATAACAACATTGTATGAAGGATAAATTGATAACATAAACTCTCCAAGCTATCAACATGTTCCTAAAAAATGATTTCCATTTAATTGAATTGATTTTTAAATAGTAGAAAATTGTATTTTATTATTGATTTAAATAATATTGATATAAGGCTGTTTGAATATTTTAATTTTGTAAAATTCTCTTATTAGATATCAGACGTTGGCAAATTGTAAGCCGCATATGGCTCTTTGACCAAAATTGTGTGGCTCTTTGAAAATTTGATTAATAAGTGTTGAGAATTTGGTTAGTCTGTCCCCTTAGCCCCATGTTGTTTAGTAACTTGGAGAATGGATTCAAAATTTGAGTCTTTTCTCCAAGTAACAACAATAATAAAATTAATTATAAAAATAAT
Organism: Schmidtea mediterranea; assembly: GCA_022537955.1. NCBI lineage: Eukaryota > Metazoa > Platyhelminthes > Tricladida > Dugesiidae > Schmidtea > Schmidtea mediterranea. The sequence continues at coordinate 74,081,549 of CM039679.1, read as the reverse complement.
GATAGAAATTTAAAGAAAGAATTTAACATAAAGTAAATGAAAAAGAATCAACTTTTTTTATTATATATTAATTGGAAATTTGTGATTTTGGAAAGAAAGATTGTGTTTTAATATTTGGGGTAAATTATAAAAAATTGAAATTTTGTAATTTGTGATTTCGTGAGTGTAATTTAAGAATAAAAAGGTGTAATTTGAAAAATAAATTTTGACTTTAAACCGTTCAAAAATGTTAATATGTTCGATTTCTAATGAAATTCCTGAAGTTCTTAATAGATTTTCAGGGCATGCTTATGAAAGAAGGTTAATTGATGAATACAGTTCTCTCGAGAAGTGTTGTCTACTCTTAAATCACAAGTTGGAATTATATCTCATATTGTTTCTCCTCAAGCTGCACAATTCGATAAAAGTGAAGCAGGAAAAACTCTTCGTTGGATGTTAAATGCTACAGTTCCAAGTCGTATTAAAACTGCACTTGATAAAATCCCAACAAATATCCAAGAATACTCTGGATGAATATCATAACTTTCTGTTTGATGGTCTAGTTTTGGGATATTTGATGGCAACACTGGGTTCAGGTCATAGTGAACAATCAAATGGAAAAGCCTGGACAAATTCTAACGCAAACATTCTCATCCTCAATCAAGTAACATCAATCCATCTGAATCAATTCAATAAAAAATCACAATTGTCTGTCGATCGGGGTTCTTCCACAGCTGCGATGTCTCTGCATCCTCGTGGGCCTTGTTGCAATCGATAATAAATTAATTAAAAGGATGATGGAATTCACCAATAAGTCTTTATTTGCTGAAACATAATTTTAAAACTATTTTTTATGAAACAGAAATTAATTTTTCTAAATTAAATTTTTTTGTTTTTTCAAATCGAGAAATTTTACAGCATGATTAAAAAAAAGTAATTTAAACATTTAAAGTTAAAATTCTCCCCACTATGAAATTTGTTAAATCAAAAAAAATTGAGCAATTCTAACAGATTAACATTTGTTAGAACTACTTCAAACAGTATCAAGAAATTATTAACCTAACTTCCAGAAATTAACGAGCAAGGTTCAATGTCCCAATTCCCTGAACAATTCTGATTAAGAGCAGTTTCATTTTTACAAACAAAAAGAACTCAGTTCCTGTTAAATTTTTTGATTGATTTATTCTGTGATTTGTGAATTCAATAAATTATATTTTTAACAAAAACAAATATTGTGAACAAGTATTTGACTTTATTTTATCAATATACTTAAATTGCACCATAATCCAAGCACAATGTTTTGATAAAAAATAATCAATGCGGCTCTTCATAAATTGATTTTATATGAATGCGGCTCCAAAGGCACACAACTGACCACCCTTGATATATATCATCAAATATATGATATAGCGGAACGAGCAGTAAACCATTTATTTGCGAATTTTAATTTAAAGAGAGATTATCAACATTGATCATTTTCAAAATTTGAAGACCAAACGATACATCTTTAGCGAAACATTTGGCAAAAGGTGATCAGAAAATTTAATGAATTGGAATGAAAAATTTTATTTAGAGACCTTATGATCAATACATTATTAAGGAAGTTTAAAGATGAAAGAAAATCCACGAAAACAGTAAATCGATTATTACGCCGGAAAGATATATATTATATAAGGTTATTAATTTAATATAAATATTTGCGAAGAAATGTAAAAGTCACAGAAAGTGAAGTTTGAAGCAAGAGTAAAAAAGCCGATTAAGAAGATGATTAACCTAACACGAAATAAATTTGGGGAAATTTTCAGATTTATACATCAGAAAAACTGAATTTGATTCTCTTGCAACGTGAACCACCTACAGAGACGCTGAGTACAATTTTTCAAAGCATCAATTAAATTAAAAATACATGGAAGAACCCTAACCCTTCTACAGAACTAATTCCACTCTATGGTTCAGACAACTAAAATCCCAATATCAATTTAATCGACTAAATTTCACTACGTGATGGCTTATCTCCCGAAAAATATTCCAGAAACAATTAATGAATCCTACCTGTATTAAAGGAATTATTTTGCGGAATTTTGGTAAGCCATTGATGAAATACATTGATTATGCACTTGGAAAATTTACTCTATATTAACGGTGGCCAAAGTGGGGGTCGTGATTTTTTTGGGTCGAAGATCGTCAATTATCGTATTTAAGATTAATAACAAAAATTTGTTTTAAATAATAAAAAATTTAAATTCTTATTAATTTATTGGATAGTTACTTGAAAAATTATTTATTTATTTTTTAGTAAGTTACGCCATGTAGCTACTATTTAGTGAAAATTCTATTAAAAGAGTGTGGCGTAGAAATTTCATACACAAACTACTTTATGTGGTTGAGTAAAGAAAAACTCCCACATATGAGTATAAAAAGGTAATAATTATGTTATTATATTATAGGTTGTGTATCAAACTAGGGATTGTACCCAATTAGACAATAATGATAATCGAAACATCACATCATGCCAACTAATTGAATATAGAAACAATATTTATTTTTCGAAAACCTTTAAATTTTGACATATATTTTCAGCTGATTTTTTATACATTTTTTCAGCTGTCAGGGCTTTTATTTAGAAATAAATTGCGAGATTTATTTATAAAAAAAATATTGATTATAATAATTAATTTAATTTTACTCTAAAAATGAAAAACTGGTTTATAAAGTTAAATTTTTAACTGACGATGAACCAGAAAAGTACAAAAGGTATTCGAAAATGTTGATGAATTAAATGTCAATCTACGAGTGAAAGAAACAATAACAGTTTCCAACAAGAAAATTAGGTTTTTAAATAATGAATATATTAAAGTAGGATTTTTGTGGATTATTGTGCGAAACGAACAACGGCTACAGTGTGTTATATGCTCAGATATTTTGGCAAATGAGTCAATGAAACAGTTAAAACTGTTACGCCACTTGAATACAAAACATCGGGGAATAAGAATAAAAAAAGTAATAAAATTTTTTAAAGACGCAAAAATGAACTTAAATCAATTGCCAGTTCAATGCATGATTTTGTTGGAATATCAACATAGGTTAAAGATCTCATATTTAGTAGCAAAAATAATGAAATCGTATAGTATTCGAGAAAATTTAATACTTAAAAAATACAATGTAGTAAATTATGCATGACAATAAATATGTTGAGGTATTAAAGACTAATTTTACTCTAAAAATGAAAAGTGGCTTATAAAGTTAAATTTTTCTTTAACTGACGATGAACCAGAAAAGTACCAAAGGTATGCGAAAATGTGGATGAATTAAATGTCAATTTACGAAACACTATTAAAAGACGAATCGTGGATGTCTCAGATGACATTGAAATTCAAATAAAAAAGTGTTATATTTTCTATTCAACTGGATGAATACAGATATTGCCAACATGACACAACTTTTGGTATTTGTCCGATTCTACGATGAGGCTGAAATCCACGAAGAAATGTTATTCTGCAAAACACTTAAAAGACACACTAAAGGTGAAGATATTTTTAAATTAGTAAATAAATATTTTGAAGCCAAAGATATATTGTGGTGTAATTGTATAGAAATTTGTGTAGACTGGCGGTGGCGAACCTATGGCACGCGTGCCCAAAGTGCACGTAGATAAATTTTCGTTGGCACGTATAATATCTTTCATTTTTCATATATTTGTACAAACCCAAATGCATTTTTGATTTAAAAAAAAATCGTGAACTCAATTCCAATTCTACATTATAATATATATATGTATAAATATGTATACATGTAATTTTTTTAGACGGTTATTGTTTTAATTTGAACATAGTGTGATTTGGATTTGGTAGGGGGTGTTTCGTCCTTACATACAAAGTAAAATTTTGTTTAAATATTATTATTATTTACAATTATCCAAGTCTTCTAACATACTGTTAAATTCCAATTTTGGTATTCCAATCTGACGCAAATTTCAATTCAAGATAGAAAATCAATACAATATTTTCCTTTAACAAGAATCCAAGTGAATGATTCAAGAAACGAAGAGAATAGAAGAGTTTCTAGAATTAATTTAACCCAAACCAATTTTTAATAACAATAAAATTTATTATGCCATTATCTTCATTACAGAAGTCAATCTCACAATCACAAGTTATCAAGAATCTACTGGTGAATTGGCTACAATAGCTGACTGGATAATAGCAGCCATGGAAATGAAACCAAATATTCACATGAAAACTTTAAAATTCAAGCTTTAATGGATGAAATTATACAATTAAAAGAGATATTTTATTTTAAAAGGTCCAAAGAAATTAAATACCCTTTATTTCTATCATACTAAATATGGTATAAATATTAAATTGAAAGATGGATCCTTATGTACGTTATATATTTTGGGAAAGGGAAAACGCTTCGAAATAAACCACTGTTGAAGAATGTATTCCAAAGCAGTGTAAAGTAAACCAAAATTTCACTTACTAGTAGTAAATCAGGATCGATCTTGAGAAGGGATATTTACAAATTCCAAAAAAGTGACATTCCAAAAACCCCAATAACTACAAAAATTGGTATGTATGAATTCCGATTTTCCATTCGTAAGAGCATACATGGATGATGTTATTATTGTGTCAGACACAGAAGAAGAACATGACAAGCTTTTAAAATTAATCACTAACGAATTGAATAAAGTTGTTGTTTCGACCTGATTGTAGTTTATCGTGCATTTGTGAGCTTTTATTGTAACTTTGCACGCGTTGGTGTGGTCTCAGCGTGAGTGTGCGTTGTGTGGTTATTTGCTTGCTGAATTATTAATTGTGAAAATTATCGAATTTTGTGATTTTATTCGAATAACCGTGATTTTGTTTATCCGGATTAATTTAGTTTATGTATTTTTTGTGAATTTTGAAAATGGCTTTTTGATATATGAAATCATTGGAGAATTGATCTAAATATAATTTTTAATTTATTCTTTATCTCTTATTGGAATTCACTTCAAGCTGAATTTGCGAATTTATAATATAATTGAAAAAATTACTAGTCTACAAAAGTTGATCGACTATGCCTTATAAATGGCAAGATGTAGCTGATGATTCTACAATCGATCAAATTAATAAATCATGGCTCCGGTTATTCTACCAGAGCAATCGGTTGTTTATTAATACAGTAAAATCAAAAATTATACAATCGGAAGTAGATTTTCTGGGCCATTATTTCTCAACAACCGAGATTACAAAATTTCAAAAACTACCAGAGACGAGTTCTAATTGATAATGCAAGCTCCACAAATTCAATGGAAAAAGTAAAGAATGAAGTTGCTGTCTCTGCATAAATAAATCGTCGATTACGGAGCTGTGTCAATACCGAGTCATATTGTCGACTTGAGCACACGAATGAAGATTTGTGTACTACTAACAATAAGAAACAGCCTAGATTCAACAGGTTTTTCTCTAGCACAAAGAGCAATTGGTTGCGTTCAATTCTCTTAAAAAACATCACCATTATTCATAGCTTCAGATTACTCTAAAGACCATTGCAAGACAGTATGACGATCCTAAAATATATTCTGGGCTGAATTTATGTAAATAAGATAAAATGTACGGAAATCACTAGAAGCTCCGTGTACAGATTCGTTTCGTGTATTAGAAAACCAACCAAAATGAAAAGTTATAAAATAGATTTTTAAATTTCTTAATTTAATTTTGTCAAATCATAGCATTAAAAGATATTGTTATTTTTAAATTCAGATTTTGAATTCGACTTAATGATGAATCACAATATTGGCAACCGCAATATGATCCATAGGATGTTAATAAAGCCCCATTCATTATACAAGTTTGAGATTATGGTTTAGCATTGTGGAACGATAATATTAACCCTTTCACTGCGCAATATGTTTTGAGATTTCGTGTTCTATGTGCGAAATCTTTCGATTATTGTACGTACAGATGCACAAAATTCCCATTTTACTATACTAAGTGAAAAATCATCTTAGAATTTTTGTACCTGACTTGTTTGAGTAAGCTGTATGAATAGTTGTGTTGAATCGGGAAGAATTCTGAGCGTATGGGTCATTCGTATTGTGCGAGTATATACGGCTTGAGCAGTGAAAGGGTTAAATACCATCACGTTTAGTTAGAGGTTCCCGACAGCTGTTAGTAGAAAAGGTAATGAAAAACTAAAATAATTCAATGTCGAATTGTCTAAAATCTAAAACAGCTGCACTTGATTAGCTATTTAATTATGATACTGTATAAGATCACATTTTTGTTTTTTTATATCAATTGCGTATTACCGCAGTATTTGGAGTATTCACATGTTTATTTATTATATTATTAATATTAATACATAATAATTGAATTTAATCAATTTCCCATAGTACAGTGTTTTCATATTAATTTAATCCTTTGCAAATATATTTTAATCCCTTTCAAGAATATTTTAATCAATTCAAAATTTATTTTAATCATTTCCAAATTTATCTTAATCCCAAAATTACATATGCAGACAGCAGAAGCCAATTTACATAGAAAAATTACAGACAACGAAAGGTCATATATTATCCGTAAATATGAAGATCAGAAAAGAATTCAACTTATTTCTGAAGAGCTCGACATAAACGTTAAAACGGTCACTTCTATAATAAGACTTTATAAAAACACTGGGAGAGTAAATGCGTTGACACAAAGACGACCACGGGGAAGTATAATAACAGAAGAGGCAAAGAAGTTTATCAGGTCCGGAATTGAAAGTGATGTTTCCGTAACTTTAGTAGCGTTAAAATTGAAACTTCAGACAAGCTTAAATATCATATGCTCAACAACCACGATCGAGCGCAATAAGATATTTGAATTACTCTTAAACGCGTCGAACTTGTACCAGAGAGAAGAAATGCTGCTGCAAATATAGAGGAGCAATTTAATTATACCGGTAGATATCTTGGATATGATGTAGAATCTACATTGTAGATAAAGCAATTTTCCTTGATGAATTTGGTGTGAGCTGTTCAACCCGGCAAAAATATGGCCGAAGTCTCGTGGGAACAACTCCACAGAAAGTTATACGGGCTATAGGATCGCGTAATTATTCAGTTTGCGCGGCCATAGGTAAAAGAAAAATTATCCATCACGTAATAAAAGATTCAGCATTTAATAGAGAAGCATTTTTATCATTTTTAAGATTAGTTGAAGCAAATATTATGAATTATAATGAATAACTGTAGTATACATAAAGGAGAAGAAGTTAGAAACTTAATAGTTGAAAATGGCTTTGAGCTCGTTTTCTTGCCTCCCTACAGTCCCCAGTTGAATTTTATTGATGAAGTATTTTCTAAAGGGAAGTCACTCTTAAAATCTGCTAATGTCAATACGAGGGAAGATTTAACCGCTGCTATAATGTCGACGATTGGTAGAATTTCCAAGAGTGACTGTGTTGGATTTTTAAATCATGTGATGGATTTTTGAGTCATGGCGTGCGCAGAGAAGAATTTTAATTAAATTTATTGTTTTGTCTTTTTTATATCCTTTTTTGCATGTTTCCTTATTTCCATTTTCATTCATTTTTATATCTTAAATTAAAATTGGAAATGAATAAAATGAAGAAACCTGAAATTCAGATATGAAGACTAAAGACACAAAAACTATCGAAATTTTAATCAATATTTCAACGACAGACAACATATTCGAACCAGTTTTCAAAATAGAAGTTCAAAATCACGTTCAAATATTCAATGCTATACATGACGTGAAATTTTTCGCATTCACCGTGAATGCCCAAATATTTGATGTTCGTGTTGTGGTAAGCAAGGTTATTTTAGTTTTAGGTGTTTTCAGAAACAAAATTATCATGAACAGAGATTTGAAAGAAATTATAATCAATAAAGAGGAAATTTCAAACAATTCATTGGAAAATATAGCCGATATCGTGATAATTCAAATCGAGAAAATTATATTAAATAAAATAATTTTAAATCTTATTCACAGTTAGAGGCAGGTGTAAAAATAAGTGTTATCTCTAATTTGAAGGAAAATAAAATAATATCATGCGCCAACGGTAATATGTTAGGAATTTTAGAAAGAGTTTCTTTACAGAAAGAATTTAACTGTAAGAAAATAATCGGCGAATTCTTTGCAGCCAAAGACAAATACCCAGAAGTGATTATAGGAATAGATTTATTAAATAAATTAAATATTAAGTTAGTTGAGATTAGTAATTGTAATATCCTCAGTTTGCAAAAAAAATTTCACTACAATAATAAGAAAGATAATAAAACTGTAGATGAGATAATAAAAATTGAAAGTGGTAATTCAATATATAAATTCTCATTCAGCTCAGATATTTTTACGTGTAATAAATAGGATATACGTAAAACAAATATTTTAAAACACCGAATTGAAAAGAATTGTGGCCGATTCCAATTAAACCCCGGCGACAACCAATCCAATATGAAGAAAAGTTATAAAAAAAATGTTAGAAATTTAGAGAAAAATAGAATAATAGAGAAATGCTAATCACCTTGGGATTCCCCGATTGTATGTGTGCCTAAAGAGGAAACTTCTGACACACGAATGTGTTTAGATTTTAAAGATTTAAATTCAAATACGGTTAGACCAGCTTTTCCAATTAATAATGTTGACGAAATGAAAGATTCTATGAATGGGGCAAATAATTATTCGTCAATAGATTTTGGAAATGCTTACTACCAAGTTGAATTGGTCTAGGAAAGTAAATTAAAAACCACATTTTCTATAAGATAATGCCAATTTTCCTTTAATAGTTCTTGGTTTTCAATATATGTCATGGGTGCAATGCCACATACATTTAAATGACTGCCCGTAATTCCCGCTCGCAAGTTCTCGATCACAGTCAACTTAGAGAATTGATTGATATTAGTAAACACAATTTTGTGATGCAGGATGAAAATAAATGCAAAATAGTTTTATTCAAAATTTTATTGAGAAATTTTTTAAAGTTTTGCTAAAGTTTCGATTTTATAAAATTTTTCTAAAACTTCATTTTTTAAAACTTGAGAAGAGCAGAATTTATAGTTTTTAGTAAAATATTTTTAAAATATAAAAGAAGAAATTTGTTTAAATAAAAGTAATTTATTCTATATCGTTTCAAGTTCATATCTATCTGACGATGACAGTGAGTCTGTCGAAATATATTGTGGTATAATATGTTTTATTTTATTTATTAATTCAATTTCAAGGTTTTGTGATTAAATAAAAAATGCAACTAAAAATTGTTTTTTTGTTTTGCTGCCAGTATTTTTATTTTTTCGTAAAATTTTGGTGATTTATTCCATGATCGTTGAGCATTCCTTGATTTAGACGATATCTTAATATTTTCAAAATGAATTGACGAACACAAGAATAGAATTAATAAACTGTTTCTTCGAAATAGAAAATGTGGACTTAAAATTAATTCAGAAAAATTCAAGTTTGTAATATCTGAATTGAGGTTTTTGGGTCACATTATTAATGAAAAGGGTACTAAGACGGGTAATTCAAAAATTGAAACAATTGAAATGTGAAACAGCCTAACTGTGTAAAACATCTCAGAAGTTTTTTTAGGATTATGTAATTACTATCGAAAATTTATACAAAAGTATTCAAAGATAGCTAGACCGTTGGAATCTTTGATATGTGGTAAAAACAAAACCTTTTTTCGACCACGGACCAGTCAGCGTTCAAAATGTTTGTCACGGACCACTAAGATTTTTTTTGACATTAATTTATTGACAAACTTAATTTAAACCTTGTATTTATTAAATGACAAAAATGAGCATTGTCCAGCTTCGATTCTCCTAACGACGCCATTGTTGTAAGCGCATGATACACATACTTGACTAAATCAGACTACGAAAAAGTTGTGTACGAATTAATGATAGTCTTCAATGGGAACCGATATTTTAATATTTATAAAAACTGTAAAATATGTCAATCGTAGAAGTTTAAATCAATAAGCAATCCTGACAAATGAATGGCCCATCTCAGATAAATGGGATATAATTCATTTAGATAGGGCATATGTCACAGAACAGGCTAGATGCCAGTTAAAATTGAATTGAAGCAATATTATGTAAATATAGAACATCAAGAACGGTAATCAGTTGACTTTCTAATATATTTTCTAGATTCGGACCATCTAACTATGTCGTAATAGATAATGCCACAGAATTTAAATCAATAAAGTTATGGCTAGAAGCAAATATCACCAATATATCATCAGGCTTCGAACGCAGTGGCGGAAAGTGCCGTACAAACCATAAAGTCAGGGGTAAAAACATAGAATAAAAAGAATAATAACATATCGTTTGATTCATATCTTCTCAAAATATTATTTATTCTTAAAGAATTCTCTGATACCTTCAATAACTCAGCTGCTTAAAGGCTAATGGGAAGAAAAATAAAATCTTTAGCTGATCCTCACTTGAAAATTGATGAAAGCATTCACTATAAGAACAATAATATGAAAGCAGCGATCAAGGCAACATTCATCATACCTACTGGCAATAACGCCTCGTATATAAATATAAATGATAAATTAATGTTAGTCAACAATGAACAAATTTCAAAAGTCACGTCAATAGAAGAAAAGTCAGAACACGAAACTAATGAGAAATCAAATACCGAAAATGAAAAAAGCATTTCATTGCTCAAAGAGATATTTGACTAAGAGGAGCGAATTTTATATATTATTTGCCTAAATGATTAATATATTTTTAGTTTAAATATTTGTAAATAAATATTAGAAATTCAAAATTCGTATTTTAACTTCACAACACAATGTTAAAAACCAAAACACAATTCGAAAACATTAATTTTAAATTATTAAATTATGTTTCGAAAATATTAATTATAAATTATTAAATTATGTTTCGAAAATATTAATTATAAATTATGTAAATATTAATTATTAAATTATTAAATTATGTTTTTTTTTTTTTTTTTAATTATGTTACGAAAATATTAATTACAAATTATTAATTATTTTTTTTTAAATTATTAAATTTGTTTACCTGCTTAAGAGATTTAATTCGAACTTTTTTAGTCATCCCATAAACATCAACAATTGCTCTTAAATTAACAGGCGATAATGATGGTGGACAAGTTAAAGATCTAAATCTTGATTGGGAAGAATTATCTTCGGCAATTTGTCCATACTGATTTTGAATACCAATAATTTCCTGATTGGATACAATAAAATTAATTCCATTTTGTTATAGATTAAGAGTGGTAGAAAATGTTATTTAAAGTTAAATTAAAAATATTTTCTACAGAATCTGATTCATAGTCTAATGTTGTAGAAAATATTATGTCACTTATAAAGAAATCAGAGGTGAAAAACAAAATAGTTCATATTTAATTTAAAAAACAATTTTTATTTTTTAAATCAATACTTTTTTTATCATGAATTTGAAGTTACACGATCCAATAAAAATTGTCTCCATTGTTTTGCATGCTTTATTTAGTCTAATACGATTTCAAAATCTGTAATCTTCTTTAAAGCATACCTTTGGGGTTAATTTTTCCATTAATCCTTTTAAGAGAACGTATAGCAATGAATGATGTCACATTTAAATAATGTAACGTCATTTTCATTAGAGGTTTTATTATACTCGTAATGTTTAGCGGTCAGAATTAATGTTCTATAAAAAGAGTGGCCAACTTTTGTGCTCATAAAATCTTATTTTTATTTTAAAAATGTATTGCAATCGACTGACTGTCATTAATATTCATTCATTACGGTCAAAAAATTGCACCAAAATGGAAACATTTTCGTTGAATCATGAGTAATGGCATCTGTAAGTACCAGTATACGTATCACAATATCACATTTCTTGATATTTAGCTAACAGAAGTTGAGCAATATTTGAATCTTTAAAGATTTGTTTCAGCACTTCAATTGTAAAAGGGGATGAATTGATACAGTGTTTAAGTGAATGGAACCAAACAATTGCTTTAGCAACTGCAACTTCTAAATCTAACGTATTATTTGTTCTTTTCAAAAAATGATCAATTTTACTAGATATCTCTCCATTTCCGATGACAGAAGAATCTTTTGGTATTAGGCATCAGAAAAATTCCTTTACTGTTATAAAATTCAATCCACGACAGTCCATAAAAATTCTGATGGATCTATCTTACTTTCCTACTATCACTAACGAATCATTTCAAGAGCTCTTACAGCACCAAATTTCTTTTACTTTTAATAATTCTTTTATCAGGTCTTTAATTCTTTTCTCCGTGTGCATTGGTTGACGTCGTGGATGCTGCTTTATTAAACCTTATGACGTTCGCATCTCGTGTCGGACTAAATTAGTAAATCCTTGATCAAATTTTGATACTATGAAAATTCAACCGTGTTTCCTGATCATTTCTTCAAAGTCTTTGTTCTTCTAGCATATCAACGCCATCAGAACTTTGTTTATTCTTTTTTCATCAGTGTAAATTTTATTTATAAATGAAGTTTCTATATTATAATTTTTATAAACTTTACTCCAAACTCTTCCATTGTATCAATACCACCAATGAATTCGGGCTTAATCTCTTTTACAACAACTACTGTAATGTTTTGGTCACCTGATTCCATTGATTCTTCTTCAGTTGAAAATACTCTGCACAATAATATAATATTACTCTGGTTTGGTTTGCCTATTTTCTCCAACAATTTTTTGCTCAAGACTGTTACTGAGCTCCCGAATACCATAACATGTCTACTTCTGTATTATTCAAAGTTATTTTACTTCAAATTATCCCATCATTCGTCTGATACATCTCTTCTGCCTCTTCTCTTCGTCGCTCATTTTGTAATCCACAATTAAATATTCAACAATTTGTTGAAAATCAAATATTCTTTTATTTCCAATCTAAAATTTCACTTTCGAAAGAGTACAAAACGCTTCATTTCTGCAATCGAGAACGGAATCAAAACAATAAAAATTGGCGATTAACTATTTAGTAAATATACATCTTTTTACTCATTTCTGGAGTAAAAAGGAGCAGGTAAAAATGTCCTTAAAATAATTATATTCAAAATAAAAAATATAACTACATAATAATTTACGTTTAGCATTTTTTTATGGAAATCACTGAGTAAATTAATTTAACATAATCAGAGATAAATGTGTAAATCGGAAAGTGTGTCGTTTCAGATCGCTAAAATAAAATAATTGAGGATAAGAAATGAAAATTGAGAAGAGAAATAACAAATAAATAAAATTAAGCGATAAGTTCATTCTTAATTAATAAAAACATATTAAAAAGGGGAAACAAAATCAAGATCAGAAATTAACTTGTATTTGTTGGAAATAAAGAGAAGGAATTTCCGGGAAGCCGAGAAATGGTATCTTCAAAAATAATATATTTCTACAGCTATAAGAGATAATAAAAAGAACAGAAGATGACTAAATGGAATTTATGGGGAAAAATAATCTAAACGAAAGTCGATATCAGTAAATGTCATTAGATTGCAGACTATAAAAGAAAACATAACTTAAATCGAACCGGAATTTAATTTCGAAAGGACCAAAGTGGAAAAAGAAAAAGGCTAAACTCAATTTAAATTCCGAGTTACATTGTTAACATGCTATTCCTCCAGAATGGGTTGTAATAAGCACTCAATTCATTGTAGTAATATTGAATTATTGTTATTGCTGTAAATTAGTAGTCAATAATGTTAATCAATAAAAATTTATTTTGTCTGAATTTCGTTGTTATTATTAATACGTTTAGGATTTAGATACAATAACTATTAATTTTAAATATTTCACATACAACTAATTTTACCCAACAAAAGAGATTTTTTGGTAGCCGTGTGCATATGTGTGTATGTGTGTTTTGCTTCAATGTTGACGTTGCTTGCCTGCCCATATTTGCAATTTCCAAATTTCTGGTAGTTTGTTGGTCAATCAAAAACTCCCACTCTATGGTAGGAAGTTTAAAGACCAATGGGCATGTACACTGACTTCTTTCACGAGCACCATCATTAAACCATTTACAGCAAAATATATCAAAAAATTAAGAAAACGAGCTTAACTTATCTTGAAATTTAGCAAACGATCTCTTGCCTCCTGGATACGTTTCTAATTCACACACTTTTGATAATAGTCACTTGACACGAACTACAATACTACTGAACTCAACTGTCATGGGGATACTTGCCTTCAAATAAATTCCCCTCACATTATTTGCAAGAAAAGTTGCTTGTCTGTTTAAGCTAGTAGGAAATTACCTACATTGTTCATTGTAACACTAATCACGAAAAATGTATTCACAAGTATATAATTGTTTTCTGTGTAATTCACAAGTTTTACCAAACAGACAATGACGTGATTTACTTATTGTTTTGTGAAATTAAGTATTTCTCTGTTCCTTCATAACTGCTCTTCTGTACTCTGCTCTGCCTAAATAAAAGCGAATCATTAAGTTAATTGTTTTAATTATGTCTAACAAACACTTGACATCCAATGGAAACAAATTAACTTATCTGAGTTTAGACTGAAGAATAGTATCCATGTGGATTATGTGTTGACCGTGATGTGAGAGACATATAAAGGTGTACATACACGCAACAGTTGGCAACAAATTCCGTTGGACATTGATAATACAGACTTTGACACTGATATTGATAAGCGGGAGTCACAATTGCTAGTTAAAAGGAATTACTGTGTATGCAAAATGAAATGTCGAATACATTATAGTAGTAACACATTCAAACCAAAGGTGGGATCCGTATACCCTTTTTAAATTGCACGGGTATTTCATTTTGTAGCATAAACATTTTAGGTATGTTTGAAAGAAAAAAATTATTTATTGTAAATAAACATCAAATGATTTTAAATATAAGGCCATCTATAAATGACTTCGCGCACCAAAAGAGGGTTGTCAAACATTTGTGATCTGTGACAATGGGAGATGGGGTTTGAGAAATGTGACGCCACACCAGCACATATCAAGTCTAAGTATGATTGAACAGTAATACAATATTTATTGGGTACAATTAACTGTCAACTGGTTAACAAAATGATAATTAAATTAAACGATAAAAAAAATCAAATTGCTAAATTATATACAAAGGTTACGAGTCTAGTATTGTTTATAATGTGTTTATATTTGATATATCAATTATATAACTGCTGTTTTGAATTTAATTGTTCAGAGATAAAGAAATAACATGAAAGAGTGCACGCTAACAATAATATGCCACTAATGTGACCTGTTCCAGAGACTCATATAGAATACCTGTATTGTTAATTATAGGAGTCTATTACTGTGCGTCGGGCACTTGTCTTTCAGATCTGTTATATCTGTCATAAATAATCAATCCTACATGTCGCCGATGTGGTGTTGTTGCCAATCTTACTCTGGCTTTGCTGCAACGGAGTCAAAACTAGTACATAAATCCATGATTCATCTATGACAGCTGTTCTCAACCTGTAGGTCGCGACCCCAACGGGGTTCACCTGAATATTTACCAGGGGTCGCCCAAGACTTTCAGAAATTTATGTCTTTGGCTTTTATAGGTTATTACTTTTTGACATAATTTCAATTTTTTTATTAGATAATTTGCCATTTCAATACAATTTCGGTATCTTTGACAAATGTCACGATAATCGATTTTTTTTCATTTTCCGACTGCCCTCATAATTCTCAACTTCTTATTTTGGGTGATAAAGAAACTCAATCCCAAACTGTTTTTGTTTTCCTCTTATCTATTTGCACTTATTAATTAAGAACGACCTTGTTGTATTTCTTTGTTAAACTTTATTGATTTAGTATTTCTCTTCTCAATTTTTCTTGTCAGAGTTTCGGAACGACATACTCTTCAATTTATAGCTTTCCCTTGAATTATTTCATTTATTGCAATAATTATTTAATTTTATTATTTATGTATTTTAACAATAATTTTTGTGATAAAATATCATACGGTTTTAATTGGTTAATATTGGAAAAGGTTTTTTGAGGGGTCTCACACTTTGTGACGTCTGGCTTTTTGAAAAGAAGGAGAATGTGTGGGTTTAAAATCGCCTTGAAAGATCAATAGAACAAGAAACTTTTGTATAACTGCACAATCAACTAATTAATTGGATATTTGCTGCCTCAGACAATGCCCGGATTGTCAGTCCCCCATAGCGGTTCCTGGTGTGGTTGAGTTATTACCGGATGATATTCTAATTGCGCTGATCTCTGTGCACATCAGAATATTAGATTTAATATTTAATAGTGGGAGGGCGTCGAAACCGGGATAGTATTGCGTGACGTCATTTATGGATGTCCCCTTTATGGATCATCAATAAAATCAAATATAACATTTAAAAAAGCAAACAGAGAAAAATCCAATACCTCCGAAACTAATTGTTGGAATCCATTGACAAGTAAATGAAATCTTAATTTATAAAAACATCGATAACCATTTCCTTTCGAATAGAATCTATCGTTATAATTTGGAGAGATTTGCATGAAATGCAACGAGTCAATGTTCAATAGCAAAGAATTATTATCAGAATTAGTAGCAATAGAATTGAGTGGAATAATTTCATAAAAGATGGCCACAACACTGCCGGTTTCAAATGGTAGCGGATAGGAAGAATTACTCTAAAAATATATTTTTAAAAAATCAGTAATAATGAATGAATCGGTTGAACTATAGAGCTAGACCGTTCTCTATCCCACCGTCATCAGGGAGGATTAATATATTTATTAAACAAATTAAATACATTTGTTTAAGACATGTTTCAATGAGCATTTATTATATTAAACGGGCATTAATTATATTGAATAGTATTAATTATATTTAATGGCATTAATTATATTGAATAGTATTAATTATATTTAATGGCATTAATTATATTGAATAGTATTAATTATATTTAATAGCATTAATTATATTGAATGGCATTAATTATATTCAACGGGAATTAATTATATTGAACGGTATTAATTATATTGAACTGGCATTAATTATATTGAAAGGTATTAATTACATTGAATAGCATTAATTATATTGAATGGCATTAATTATATTGAACGGGCATTAATTATATTGAACGGTATTAATTATATTGAATAGCATTAATTATATTGAACGAACATTAATTATATTGAATGGCATTAATTACTTTGAACGGTATTAATTACATTGAATAGTATTAATTATATTGAACGGGCATTAATTATATTGAATAGTATTAATTATATTGAACGGTATTAATTATATTGAACGGGCATTAAGTATATTGAATGGCATTAATTACATTGAATAGTATTAATTATATTAAACGGGCATTAATTATATTGAATAGTATTAATTATATTTAATGGCATTAATTATATTGAATAGTATTAATTATATTTAATAGCATTAATTATATTGAATGGCATTAATTATATTCAACGGGAATTAATTATATTGAACGGTATTAATTATATTGAACTGGCATTAATTATATTGAAAGGTATTAATTACATTGAATAGCATTAATTATATTGAATGGCATTAATTATATTGAACGGGCATTAATTATATTGAACGGTATTAATTATATTGAACGAACATTAATTATATTGAATGGCATTAATTACTTTGAACGGTATTAATTACATTGAATAGTATTAATTATATTGAACGGGCATTAATTATATTGAATAGTATTAATTATATTGAACGGTATTAATTATATTGAACGGGCATTAAGTATATTGAATGGCATTAATTACTTTGAACGGACATTAATTATATTGAACGGGCATTAATTATATTGAAAGGTATTAATTACATTGAATAGCATTAATTATATTGAACGGACATTAATTATATTGAACGGGCATTAAGTATATTGAATGGCATTAATTACTTTGAACGGTATTAATTACATTGAACGGGCATTAATTATATTGACATATATAGCTTGCGTTTGTCAAATTTACGTGCCATTTTTGTGGTTAAAAAGAAAATACATAAAAGCTCGATAAGATTAGATTTTTGTGCTCATTTATCAGTTGATGTATGCAGATATATCCGGGTTTATTTTCTATTTGTCCGTAAATATGACTGTATGTCACTAAAAAGTATATGTGGATCTATCCGGCAGTCTACTCAGTTATCTGCTTATAGTAGATTGAATATGGAAATGATGTATGTGTTACAGTTAAAGTCTTAGCCAAGTGAGTGTAAACATCAAATAGTCAGTGGATACACTAAGAATGAAATGACACAATCACAATGTGTAGCACAATACGAAAGCGATAGTGAAGATGAGATAACCAATATGTTTTAAAAACTATTCCACTTTTAAATTGGGTAAAATATAAGAATGACATTATTTCAATACCAGATGCTGATACAGATCCTACAAAATACTACATACCAGCCAACGAACCTGCTAAAATCTCAGATAAAGATGTCAACAAATTCGAAAATGGTAAATTCAATACACTCGAAACATTCAAATCAGTTCGATTCGGCATATGGCGTGTATCTCTACCAGAAAGTAGCGTAAAATTGAGAAAAGGCACTTGTACCTGCCCTGCATTTCTAAAGCACTACATTTGCAAGCGCATTATCGGCATGGCGATCAGACTCAAATATTCTAAACCACTACCAGAAGCTAAAAATACCGAGATCGGTACCAACAGCAAAAGAGGTAAACCTAACAAACCTAGAAAAGCTTTGTTGAAACTATAATTTTATTATTACTGATCGTTGTTGGTTAATTTACATCTCATTTTATTATCTAAAAATGTTGAATATTTTTCCTTTACTCTCTTCAAATAAATTTCAAATAAATATTTTAATATTTATTCTTTATCATGATTGTGTTTACGCTGCGTGTTTATCGTTTGAATACATAACTTTACAAAAGAACTGGATCAAGTGTTAGGTAATATAGATTCAGTTGTTTTTACAATATATGTATTTTAATTTTTGTTTTTAAAACTGTTTTTGTGACATTTTTTAACCGCATTTAGAAAAGTCGGAAAGATTTTATGAAAGTGGGCACAAAAAAGAGCAATTTTTTGCACAGGGCTCCCAAAAGTTGCCGCACGGCGCTGACATTATTGTTGATCTTAAATAAATATTAATGCTCAAAATTAATAATTTAATTTCATAAAATCAATGCTCATCCAATATAATTAATGTTCATTCAATATATTTTTAATGCTCAATTAAATACAAACCTTTGTTTAATGATCTATTATTTTCTGATATAAGCCAGGGGTTCCCAAACCATTACGATATTCAAACCCCCTGGTAATAATAATTTGTAATTCCCAGTACAGATTAATATATTAAACAGAAACACGAGATATATTAATTGGAATTTTACAGAGTTCTAATAGCTATAAATAATTACGTGCTAATGACTGGAAATGTCTCTGGTACAGCATTTCGTGAACTTCTTGAATTTGCTACAATAAATTTCAATTTCCCTTCCAATAATGAATGGTATCAACAAATAGATGGAGTCACTATGTGTTCCCCTTTAGCACCAACGGTGGGATCAATATTTTTGGCTAGTTTGGAAAAGAAAATTGCTTCCTTCCAATTTGAAGAAACCCTTTGTTTATAAAAGGTATGTGGATGATATTTTTCTTGTATTTGAAAATCAGAAACATGTAGAGCTGCTTTTGCAATTTAAGAACAGTTTACATAAGAACATCGTATTCACATGTGAAAAAGAGAGAAATTCATCGATTGCGTTCTTAGATTTGTTAATTCAGCGCAAAGATAAACATTAGGAGACAGAGATTTATAGAAAACCAACTGATACTGGTCTTTATACTTCTCCAGAAAGCTTTTGTGAATTTAAGTATAGGAGAAATATGGTGAAAGGATTGATTTATCGTTCATGGTCTTTATCGTCTACTTTTGCTAATTCGGTAAAAAGTGTTGATAAATTGGTTGAGTTGTTGATAAAGAATGGGCATTCTAAATCATTTTTATTGTTGATGATTAGGACATCCAAAAGTATGCATTAGCATGTTTTTTCTGAATCATATTTAGAAAACTAGAACGATATCAATCCATTTTAGGAAAAACTATGCCCTTTAACCCTTATTATGGCAAATTCAATTTTTTGCATAAAATCATTTTTAAGGCATATTTTAGTAGAAAAAAACTTGCTTTTAATAGTGTTTTTTCAAAATAATAGGCACAAATTATTGCCAGTTTTTTATACTGCATATTAAATAATGTTTTTTTACATTGTACATTTTAGCTGGGTTTTATAAAAAAATCTATTGACTTTAATTTGTGGGGGATCCCCGGTTATCAATAACTTCTTAGTTATTGCAATAATTGATTTAATATACAACATTAAATTATAAGTTGCTATTTAAATAAATTTAATTTTTGCAAGATATGCCGATGGTAAAGCAATCCGTATCAAACGTGATTGAAGCAGTATGTAAGCGAGTTTCCAGATTTCAAAACTGATGGAAAGATTCTTTTTTGTAAAGTGTGCAATAAAAGTCGGTGTCAGCAGAAAAAAATATTTACAATAAAACAGCACCTCGCTAATGCAAAACATATCGAGCTTTTATCAATTATGGATTACAAATCCTAAGTAATCCATGTTTGAGAAAATGTGAGTGTAATTTGACAAATGAGTGTGAATTGAGTGTTGATATAAATAACAGTACAAATGGATATAAGAATTATGAGTTAGTATTGCCGTGCTCTGAAGGCTTTACAAATTATAAAAGGAAGTTAAGTAAACAGATGGGAAATTTAGAGTATATGTTTATTAATAAATCAAAAACTCCGGTTGGATTGTGTTCTGATCCCATTTATCAATTTACATGTAAGGTGCCGTCCATAGGTGACATCATGCACCTAGGGGAGGGAGTCACACATCTGTGACGAGGGGAGGGGATGTTTAAAAACTGTGACATCACATTTTAAATGTTGTATTTTTCGACATAACTTTATACTAATTTCAGCTTTCCAGGGCTTCCTTTTAAAACATGTTTTTTCATTCGATATTAGAGTGCAGCATTATACTAAATACATACTAAAATGTCAATAAAGTGATTTGAAACATATTCATTTTCAAATGTGAAATACGGCTGTTTAGGGGGTAGCAAAGATCTGTGACGTCATATTTGAGGTGGGTCTAACGTTTTGTGACAAGGGTGTGTACAAAATCGGCCAAAATCGTGTGACGTCATTTATGGACGGCCCTTAATGGGTGTAATGCCAGATACATTGGAGAGACTGCCTGTCATCTCTGTACTCGAATGAAGGAATTGGCAAACATATTTATAATGAATGGATAATTCCAAAATTTCATTCACCTCATTTATCGCGAGGTGTTTAAACAACTTTCAATAATCTCATTTTTTTGAAACTATTTGTTATTTTTCGTTATTTACTTCTTTTATTTTTAATTAGCATTTTAATAATAAATTCCATTATTCAAATTAAATTCATCTATAGAAATAATGAGATAATTATCTGTATTGACAAGATTTTTGGATAAAAAATTGAAACATACCATTTTAGTGGAACTTATGAGTTTACCAAACGGGACTGTACCGTATCTGGTTCTTACACAACAATTACAATATGGCGGGCATAAAACTCCGGACCTTGATTGAATTTTAAGATTAGATTCATTTTTAAACGACTGACGATTATAAGCATAATTATCTGAAATAGATATATGGGATATATTTGGATATTGGTTGTAAAAGTTGCCAAAAGATTGCAAATTGCTATTATTTTGTCCAACTCCGCAAATCCACGAAAATCCTCTATCTATTAAACCAGGAATTGAGTCACTATTGATGGTAAAGAATGCATTGTAAAGCAATAAATATATTAACCTGGGCAAAGGATTTAACTTATCATCGGATAACATTGAGAAACCAATACGCAAATTTCCATTCCAACCATTTTCTAATTCCTCAATTTCAACGGCAAATAATTCACCAGGTTCAATAAATTTTTCTGATAACACTATGCCATGGCAATAACTTTCTAATCGCTTGGCACTTTTTCCACATTCAGATAATTCAATGTTTTTACCACATAAAATTGAATTAAATTTTTTGCTTTTCATGTACTGTCATTCATTTTTAAAATTAAAACACTAGAAGCAATCTAAAAAAATTATACAAATTTCAACCATTGCATGTTTAATAATTCAAGATTAAGATGTTATAACCTTGACAAGTAAATAATTAGATTATCTAAACAACTATCAAATATTCTTATTATTTTTTATAATTATTTTACAATAAGTCAAACTTTATTTCATTACTTATTATTAAATTGTACTTTAAAATGTATTTATCTACTCGAATAGAATAAATTAAATAAGAACTTTTATTTTCAATGTCTTTAAAGTAGTGCTGCACAAACGTTTCTTAATCAAGCACGTAAAATATTTTTTTCAAATTTCAGTGCAGATCAAAAGCAAATATATGTAAATAACATAGAATATACGAATTTAAAAAAATATTAAATATTAATATCACATATTTTTTATTTAATTTGTATCATTCTTAACTTCATGACTATTATTATTGTTAAAAATTATAAATAATTATTTGTATTACTGTTGGGCCAGTACAAGCTTTTGTTTAAATGGATTGGAAACAGCACGCAAATACAACACGCACATTTCAAAATCGGACCCTTAAACATCTAATAAACACCTAAAAATGCGAGAAAAACACATAATTTAACATATAAAATAGAAAACAAAAAATTAAATTAAAATATTAACAAACGCACCAAGATACGCACGAGTTGACATAGAAATAACATGATAACAAAAGATTTGACCAAAAAAGCGACAATTTACGAAAAATTAAAAGAGTTCATGAATAAAGCGAACAAAAATAAAATAATTTTAATCAGAAATGATTGAAATTAAAAATAAATGAGTAAATTGTAAAAGAAATCAAAAAATAATAATAAATTAGAAATTAATTAGACACATAATTGCAAGGTCAAATTTTGTTTTAACGCATAAAAAATAACACGCAAGGTTAGGGTCACAGAACAGGTATAAATACCAATCCATTTTCACAAAGTTTTAATGGAAAAATTACTTTTCACTCAGTGAACAAATTACTTTTGTCAGACCAATTCAAAGGAACAACTCTCGATAACCGTTTTCATTCTGCGAATCAAGTATCTTAATGTAAGCTCTACTTGATCGTATGTGTGGGAACCTTTTGTCGTATGTTGATATGTATGAACTATGAACGAACCATGATGAAATTGTTTCAACAAATATATGTATTTATGAAAAATGAATCTTCAGTTTTACGAGTCGAAATTTTTCTGGCCCACAGCCACACATCACACAAGAAAGTAAAATCATAACATAACTAGTCACACTGTGTAAGTGCGGTTTCTCCGCCTACAGTGTGTGCCCGTGAGAGCTCTGTCGTGCGTAACGACGGATCTCGAACGTAAATATTCTACCGTATAGGGGCAGTGGGAAGATTGAGAGCTAGACTTTTGGCTAGATCTCTTTCACCCATCTCCCATAAAATCGACCTAAATATTTAATTACACATCGGCTAAAATGATAACACCGAGTAGTCCAGTGGGCACTCGTAAAATCTAATATGAACACAAGAACCTTAGGACTAAAATTAAGGCTCGGGTAGTGGGGACTTGAAACCGATGCGATGCAGATAAATTTAATAACGAAATGGAAATTAAACTAAATTAATTTAAAGTAATTGAATCCATAATATTAAACTAGACGTGACGTAAATAAATTATTCAAATTAAAATAATGAAACCATATCTAAATTTGTGACCAGAACATACTATAACGAGAAGACTTTTGCAACGTAATCAGGGGATAGTAATTAATTAAATAAATGATCCAAAATTAAATGCTCACGTAATAAGAATCAGGAAAATTTAAATAAGTATTAATGATTTAAAGTACCCTCGGATTTAATCTAAATTGGCAAATGATTTGTGAGTAAGAAGCCAGAAAAAATGGAGTAAATGAACGAAACTATAAACAATAGAGTAGAAAATAACCGAATTCCGACAAGATATGGATCTGCTAACTTTTCATAACCGTAATAAAAATTAAGGCATTAGACATTGATAAATGATAAACCAAATTAACGATTAGCGATGAACCTTTTCCACTAATTGAAAGATAAATATACGATTCACGAACCCGAGGATAATAAAATTTATTATGTTACGAATAACCGACAAAAAACGACCAAATAATCATATTAACTGCGCACGAATAAATCAATTCATAATTGTACACAATGATAATAGAACAAGATAACAAAATATCACAAATGATTCGCAGACGTAAACATAATAACTCAGCTTCCGTGAAGGGATTCGGATACCACAGACTTGCCACGAATGATATTGAATCTTTGAAATCGAATAAAATTAGGAACACCCTGAAATTAATGAAAGCGATAAAATCAGAAGTTCCACATAAGAGAACAAACCATAGTGCAATAACACGTCCCAACTAAAAATCCAAATGAAGATTTAGACTCTTTCCCAACCGTAGTATCCTCTTCACGGAATATCTGTCATCAAGCATTCCACCCAGCAGTTTCTCCCTAACCCGCATGTACAATTAAATCTTCTTTCAGCAACGACAATAGTCCGGAGCGACTTGTAGTGGAGCGTTTTCTTGGATATACCGTCGTCGAATGAGAACAATAATTCGGATAATGAGCACCAAAAAATTCCAATCAACAAGTGAACATTGTGATGAAGTGCATATTGATACATAGACCCAATACAGATCAAATTGATTGTTCATACGCTAAATAAACTACGAACAGGTCATAGTCCGAGATTACCGCGGAATAAATCACCAAAAAACCAGACGCGAATGACAAGCCGATGACGATGATCATATCAACTTATCATAACAAAGGAAGATGAAGCGATCAATAGAAATGAACTTTTACCGCCGAACTGAACAAAATAAATAATGATCAGTATCAAACAATAAAACAATGAATAACTAAAATAATTATATTATCATTCCACCGCGAAAACGAATAAATTAAATGACAGGTCATTCACCCCACCACGCCCTCGCAAATAATTCACGAATATAAAAGAACACAGTAAAAACTCACATTCCATACCGCGTAAATGAATCACCAAACAACTAGCACCGATAGTGGACATGTTCGAGCTCGAGACTCTTTACGAGACCGGATCTCAAGGAATGATACTCAGATGCCTAGTGAAGAGAAAAAATCAGGTAATCTCGCCCGCTACGTTTCAAATTTTATCATAACAAAAATTCACCCTATTAACACTCGATAGAAAATAGCATAAATCACTAACGTCCATGTTTTACACACGCAGGCGCATCGATAAGAATGATGGGTAATTAATTATTTTCACGTTTAGATCGCAGAGACCCGCATGGCAATTGGAGTGACAATTCTCGAGTGACTCTACAGATCCCGAGCGCTTCTGCCGCTCGATACCGACAAGTTCTGTGGGATAACGGATATCTGTTATCCACTTACGGAGACTCCAGTTGGCCAAGAAGATCAGAATATCAAGCTGAAGAGATCGAGTTGCCAAGTATCGCGATTAAGCGCGAGCCGGGCCACAATCCAGCACGAGAAGCCCGCCAGCGAGCCGAATACGCGGCCATGAAGATGGAAGAACTCGAAAGAAAGTACCACCGGAAAGCGGTGTTGGCCCGACAGCGACTGGCTCAAGTGAACAGAGATATCGCAAGTGGTGCTATCCCGAGTACCGATGGATTCCCGCCAGAATATGGAGTGTCCTTCGAATTAGACGACCCGAGGCTGACGCAGATGACAGCACCGACTAAAATGGTGATACCGGAGAACCTCGTGCAGTCAACTCTTCGAAATCGACTCGGATCCCGTCAAACTGGCGATCATACCTATGCGAGCAGGCATCCTCAGTGGAATTCCAAGCACAACAATCGAAGGAGTGCACGTTTTAATGGCCGTGAATGAATTAAGTCGATATGTTTTAGTTTTTTTTGTTTTTCAATAAATGTTTATGTCTCACGGGTTACTCAATTTTCAGTTTTATAAAATAACTACTTTGACAATTAGTGTAATTAAAGTAATGTAAATTTTCTACCTTTTTGGCAATAAGTTTCCACACGTTTTATAGATGATAAATGATAGGAAAAGATAGAGCGTTTTTGTTATTAAAACCAGAGTATTAACACCAATCAACTAAAACGCATGAGACGCCGCCGACAATACATTGTAAAATTAATTAAGAGAGAGGATCAATAGAGTTGAATCAACATTGTAAACGACTAATCATTTAAATATTGTAATTTTAGAAATGAAAGCCACGAAAATATTGCACCAAGAGCTGAAAGAACTCAGACGAGAAAATCAGCACCTACACCGACAACTTCTACAACAGAGTCGAGAGATGCAACAGCTGAAAGCCACTTGGGCCGAACCCGAGAAAATGAAATCATTGTACCAGCGCCTCACTGCCGCACAACAGGGTTGGAAAGAAGAAAGAGTGTTAAACCAGGCGCAGCGAACTCAAATCAAAGGACTGGAGGTCGCCTTGTCGGCATGCCAGGAGGGAAGTGCAGTGACTTACCCTCTGGTATTCGCTCCGGCACAATTAGCCTATCGCGACCAAGAAAGAGCCCAATCAGCTAACAAGAAGCCCAGATCACACGCTCGACCAGGTCGAACCGAGCGGTTGCGAAGACGTGCCCAAGGAGTAGCCAAATAAGATGAGAAACTCAATGTCTGATGATAATTTAATTTGTTCGTCATTAAATAAAAATTGTTTAGTTTATAATGTTATTATCTGTAAATAAATACAGAAACGAAAAGTAATAAATAGAAAGTGATAAAGGGACCTGAAATAGAAGACGGACATAGGCCTTCTAACGGCAGTCCGCTGAACCCGACATAGGACTAACCCTTAGCAGTTCTGATATCGGAACTCACCTTTGGACGTCCTGTGACCAGTGGTTACATTACCAACGTTGCCTAGCAACGGGTAACCATTGGCGGGAGAAAAAACTATTTTATATGATTGGGGTGAAGGTCATCCACACCACTAACCCCACATTACAATCAATGTTCTATCTAGTTTTTTCAATAACTGTGCGGTGCAAAAGTATTGAGAACAAGATCTTCAAAACTTTGTAAAAGTGTGCAAGGGTTAGGAAGGGCCTGTGCTTCTGATTAATTAACAAAAAATTTTAATTAACATTCTTTAAAATTACATTTTAAAGCAGTTATAAGATTTTTCATTGTTAACATAAAATAGTAAATCAAAATCTAATCCAAAATAAATGACATTCAAACAATTTAAAATATCGAATTAACTATATCTTATTTAATTATTAAAATAAGATATTATATTACTGTCTCCTTATTTAAGGAATATATGCCACTTTTTTAGTTATTCTAGTCTCCGTGATTTAATGGTATTTTTGTTTAGTAGTTTCAATTGATGGGGAAAAATTAATTTTCTGATTTTATATGGTCTTTCGTATTGCATTCAATCTTTAGTTCTATTTTATGTTTTTTTCGTATTAAAACATTCTCTCCGATATGAATGTGTGCATCTCGTTTGTTTAAGTCTGTGTTTCTCATCTTTTCGGCCACTTTTAGTACATTTTCTTTAACTGATTTTGCAATATCTTGACTTGTTCTAACTGGTACTGCAAAACTAAAATGCAGATTAATTTTCCTTCCATAAATTATCTCGAACGGTGAATACAAAACTCAATCTTTGGTAATATTTCCTGCCAATTTTACTTTTCGCTTCATCCAGCCAAGGATGTCATTATGAAGTCTCTCATCATTTTTTATATTATCAACTAGACTTTTTGACTGATGTTGATAAGATGAGCTAAATTCTTGGTTAATTCCCAGTGCACCTAATTTTCTTTTAGAAATGCGATTTTCAAAGCACTTCTCTCTATCTGAAAGTATACTTTTTGGCTTTCCAAATTTATAAATTAATTGATATAACAAGACTTAATATATAGCTTTATCATTTTGTTTAGAAGCAGCTGTTAAACGGATAAATTTTGTAAGTCGTTTAATTATAATGAGGACATATTTTTTTGTTGCTATTGGTTTCATATTAGCAATGTCTGTTATTATTTAATCCAAAAATTCTTACTCGAAATATTAAAATTTCTTTTTTTTATTTTTGGTTTACTTTCCGCTTTACAATTCTTGACATTTTTGTAAACATTCTTTGAATTTAGAGTGAATGTTTGGCCAATAGAATAAATTATTTATTTAATGCACTAGTTTCTTTATTCCTATATGGTACATTTCTTCGTGATTTTTTGTAAAAAGGTGTTGAGTGAATTCGATAGGGACCAATAATAAATCCACCCCATCTGTATTTACAATTAAAAGAACCTCATTCATTTGTAAATTATTCCTTAGCTTAAAAAGGAAATCATAATTTTTCGAAGTCTTTCTAGTTGAACTTTCCGTTATTTAGACATTTCTTCATCTTTTAAAATTGCTTACTGCTTTCGTGAGATTCAAATACTTTGTACTTACATCTGTTTTTTGAATCAGACAAATGTGTTTTACTCTGGCTTCAGTTTCATTAACATTTTCTTATCTTGTTTAACACTTAGAACACAACATTCCACTGACCTTAATTAATCAATCAGCATTTAAATGATCTTCTATTTTACTGTATTTTTAATTCTAAATCGTATTCTGATAAATTCGCCATCCAAGTTTGAAATTAAAGTCCTATTGCTTTCTTCGTAGTATTGAGATCTGTTCACACTATGAATTATTTTCCTTATAAATATTGATTGAAGTAACTAATATATTGATGTATGGTAAATAACTCTTTTCTCGTGACACATTCTCCTTTTTCATGAGCTGATGTGTTACTAGATTTATATGCTTTGACTATCTTGGTACCATATTCATTGAGCTGACTTAGTACTGATGCAACTATTCCAAAACTGGCATGTGTGCCGATAACAAAAATTCCATTTTCCCTTGAATAATCTAAAACTGAAGATTCGCATATCAAAAGCAATCATCAACGTTCAAAATGTTGAACATTTATGTTTTTTATGGCACCCCGTCAAAAGAGCGCCGACATAAGAGCGCAGTCAATTAAAAAAACATGTTGTAGACAAAATAATATGACATGGTTAAAATTTGTTTTAATTAAACAATCGGTGGTTCGATAAAACGATATTGTTCCAATTTTTGTTAATTTATATATTATGGTTAATAATTTATGAAAAACAGTTTGAAAATATTTCTAAACCAAATAATTTGATGAAGATCGATTCACAGAAATGGAAGGTATTGTTCGAATACTATAGATATCGAAAGGACAGAGCAAATGCTGATGGAAGTTCGACATGGAGATGCTGCAAGAAATATTAGTTTGTACTTCATTCATATTGTTAAATTTTATTTCAGTTTATATTCTCACTTTAGACCTAAACATTTAAAATCTTTGTATGTGTTATTAGATTGCATTTTGAATGATTGGACTTTAGTTAATAGTCTATTATAGTTAAACTACCCGCAAATGTTCAGTTGAATAAAACAGTTTATTTAAAGAAACTGAATAATTAGTTTTGTAAAGAAAAAATAAAGAGTTAAAATCTTGTTCCTATTTATTAAATATTCTTTTTAAATCTTCAGTTTGTTCTCTTATGTCGGTGCTCTTTTGACAGGTCTCCGTTTTTTATATAACATACTGGCCATAAAAGAGATAAAATACAAAACACGAGAGTTATTAATTATAGCAAACTTTTAAACGAATCAAATTATGATACTATCAATGATTGCCTAATGAGATTATGTAATATACCAAAATTCGAACAGACGAATAGAATTAAAATTATCAATAAATGTTTTTTCATACAAATATGCTAAGACTGCTGATGAGGGCTCTGCCTAGTATATATCCAACCATCATACGCAGGTCTAGGGTTGTAGATTGGATACTTATTTATTTATTATTGCTTAGTAATCGCAAAACGTATCAATTTTGCTATTAGTTATATAAAAAATAATGAACTGCTATTTCCGCAAAGAATATTTTGTATTAATTAGGAGTTCAAATAACCTAAATGGTTTAATATATGAGAAATCGTATGCCAACATGCGGTTTTGAGTTGAAAATTCAGTTAGATATTACTCTTGATAACGTTTCTAAAAATAAAATTAGAATTTAGGAATGTTTTAAAAACCATTGCTCCACTATTTATTCCGATCTTGAATTGGTTTTACCGAAAAATATAAATCATTTTAAAATTTATATGCCTAATTTTATGCAGGACTTTTATTAAATAATAATTTTTTTCAAAATCAAAATCATATTTTAAATTTGTTGGTCCTGATTGTGTTTTGAAATATCTAGCAAATGAAAGTTTAAATAAAATAAATAATTTTCGAGCTTCTATGGACAAGACCATAGTTTTATTCATTGGAGTTCTTATCTATGGAATAATCTGATAATTTTGATTTAATAAAACAATATTTTCAAAATAGTATTTATACTACATTTATCAAATTTCATCATCTTCAATTTCGTTTTCAAAGGTATTTTTAAAGTGTAATCTTCTTGAAATTGGCCTGAGATCAGGAATTATTTTACTCTTCGTCGGAGTACCTCTAAGATGAACCAATATTGACTGGGAATTATCAAAATTTTCGTCATCTAAAATTAAAAGAATTTCTGAACTGATTTAGAAACTAATCAGTAAATTACCGAATTCGAATTTCCGGTCAAATGTTGGAGAAGGAGTTTTGGTATCGTAGGTCACGCTTACGCTATCTCTATAGTGAAGAGAAATTTCTGAAGGTGTGGAACAGTAACTCTAAAATAGTCAAAAAATTAGTAAATTTAGTTGTTACTAAACTTTCTCATATTTTCTATTGTTATAAATTGAATTATTTACATGTAAATCCATAAGAATTGTAAGTAATTTGAACGTTTAGTTAAATGCGATTTATATATATATATATATTCACTTAAAAAATACTTCAACGTAATAATGTGAGGAACAATCACTACGACTTCTGTGTATGGTGTAATAGAAATCATTACACAATGTCATGATTTACCCTCCCACGTATATCGCCTAGAGTTAAACATGTATCTAATATTTAAAAAATGTACTGAAGACTTTGTATTTAAAGGTATAAAGAAATTGCATAAAGATCAACAAAATTATTTTGTATATAGTTACAGAATATTGGAAATAATATATGATTATGTTGGAATCTGTGGATAAGCCGTTACGATGTTTACAAGCCTTTTCATTGTAGCCTACAAAAAGAATTTGTTGACAGGAATCTACATTTTGTGGCAGAGACTTTTACAGGAACTAATTTATGTTGTTTTGATTGAAAAATATAGACTATGGTTTAAAACGACTCAGGTCTAAACAAAGTAAATATGTATTAATAATACAAATTCGACGAAATTTATGACCCAATAGACACACAAAGATAGAATCCATTACACTCGTACATTTTTATTATTTTACAATTCACGAACATTTGAATAAAAAATAATCAAATAAAATGTTTAATTATCCAAATTAAAAATTATTATAATTTTTTAAAATATTCTTATCATTGGTGTGCTGCCAATAGAAATTGGTCTAGGCAAGCAGGGCCCCAAAAACTAAATTTAGTAAAGAAATTTACAAAAGTGCTTTTAAAGCCTTTATAGATGCAAACGAACTTATCAATTCGGAATAATCTTAAGTCCTTGCAATATCCCAAATAATGTTATGTGCCGCCATACCATTTTCGCGATCCTGGGCCATTGATTATTACAACGCTAACCACAGTTATATTAAATTTTATTACAGGTAATTTTTTTTATTTCTCTAAAATGTAGGAACTACATAAAAGCGCGAAGTAAATTTTTTGCTACTTTTTTTTCAGTTTCTAATAGTGTTGCTAGCTATATTTTGAAAGCTCCTCGAATTCGTAGGTTCATATGAAATGACCCTCCTAGCCCCATCCCCTATTCCAGGTTCTTATAGCAAGCAAAAATGAGAATTTTCGAAATATTCTAATTTTTTAATGTCATTTTTCTGTAAATTAATACTAATTATTATGTAAAAATATTAATTAAGAGTATACTTCGTTGTCTCTTGCCATACTCGATTGTCGTCGATTTTCCAGCAACTGAAACTAAATTTATTTCTGTTCATAATTTGAGGAATTACCTTCAAAACTGTCTCGTGAAGATTGGAAGTGTCTTTTTTATTTGGAATAACAATTTCAATCTCAGATTCTTTTTTTGTAGAATTTTCAATTACTTTGTGTCGATTGAGGACTTTGCTGAATTGTAATAGAAAATTATCACGAGGATTTTGGAATTATGTGAAAAATTAAATGTTAAGCCAAAATTTATACGAATTGGAAAAAAGTTAAAACACGCTACTACAATTCGTATGCATTCCTATTAAAATTTCCAAAAATACAAGTGTTCTTGGAGTATTATTAAAAATTAACACGTTCACGCATGTGCCCATTTTCGTGATTTTCGCTGTGATACGTCGCTCGAATTCATGATGCGCATCATCTGAAGTAGATGGTTATGTTACCCCTAGGCCATGTCACCGCTGGACCAGTAAACCCCCCCCCGGGGGTAATTTTTCCCTAAGTCTAATATTACAATTTTTCTGAGACAAAAACTCATTCAAGGTCATTTGATGAGTCATCATAATTTTCAAGGTCATTTAAAAATTCCTCAAGGTCATTCAAAATTTTTCAAGGTCACATTACTTTCAAAAAATTTTAAATATAATTTACTACTTAAAGTTATAAGTAGTGTTTAATTATTAATATTTTCTATTTATATTATTCTATTACTATTTATTATTATTTCTATTATTATTATTACTAATTATTATTATTATTATTATTATATAATAAAAACAAAGTCATTAACAACAATGCTTTTATTAAAAAGAAATAATTCGACTATAGTAATATTGTCGAAGAGCTTTATTCAAAGCCCATTCCACATACTTTCGATATCGTGCAGCGCAGCAAACGCATTCATCACCACATGGATATTGTAGTTCCATATCCTTTACCGTCCGGTTTAAATGAATGTTTAATAAACATTCATGTATTAGATCGAATATCCATATCTTTGTATGATCGAAGACATCGTCTGAAATCAATGAAGTTGGTACATCCTTCAAGATTTCTCGTAAAGTAGGATAATAGAACTTGAGACGTTAATTGATAATTGCAAAATACTCTTCTAAAAATCAAGTAAAATAATAATAATAATAATAATTAATTACCACACTGTTCAATTTCGTTCATAACTTGAACTGCGCTAGTTAAAATAATATCCATTATAGTGATTAAATTGTAAATATCAATTAGTTTTATACTAATTTAAACCAATGAGAAAATAAACACACACACACACTTTTAGCTATAAACAATAAATATTAATTTATATAGATTTGAAAATGATTAAAGAAATTTTAATAATAATAATATAAGTTGTTAGTTATTTTAAAATGGTTAACTCAATTGTTGTAACCGTTCAAGGTAAAATTTCAACAAGATGTGCATGTCCTGATACTGCCATGTTGATGGATATATTATATATGATAGATAAGTGATTTAGAAATTCTATTTGAACTGACATATGAGACTTTAAAAAGACCTCGGACGAATTATCTGATGATATTCTATATCTAAATAAGACAGTTGGTATTATCAAAAATGAATTTAAAAAATCAATATTCAAATTAAATGAAAATCGAAAACTCAATCAAAAAATGATAAATGAAGTTCAATATAGTACAAAAGTTTATTCCAATAAAACAACTGATCAGTTCAATAGTATAATGAAAGAAGTCCAACAACCAATGAAATCAATGCACCCGGTTATGCAAAACAGTGGCAAAAAATCATCAATATTCACATTTCCATCATTTATTTTTACATATTTTCTTAAATAAATGTATTATGGATGTTACTTATTTTGATGATTACATAAACAATGAATATTAATTTAGAGAGATTTGAAATTATTAAAGAGATTTCAATAATAATATTAATTGCTAGTTATTTTAAAGTGACTAATGGAAACAAATCAATTGTTATAACTGTGGAAGGTAGAAATAAAACAAGATGTGTCCAGATATTGCTGTGTTAAACGATATATTACATATGATAGATAGGCCGATAAATACTACAATTCCCGTAAAAAGATTAGCTGAACGAATTGAAAATTTAGGTTGCAGGTTTCTAGTGAAATATGAAACTTTTAAAAGCGATCAAAAGTAAATACATCACGATATTCTATATTAAAATACGACCATTGGTATTATCAAAAATGAATTAAATAAATCATTATTCAAATTGGATGGAAATGGAAAGCTTTATGAAGTAATGATTAATGAACTTCAATATAATATAAAAGCTTATTCCAATAAAACAAATGATCAGTTCAATCGTATAATGAAAGAAGTCCGCTAAAGAAATCCTCAATATTTCCATTTTAAACTATTTTTCTTAAACAAAGACATTGCAACATAAATGCAATATCCATGAATGATTCTGATTGGTCGAATATAGTATAAATAAGCCTACATCTCCAAAAAAAATTTTTAAATGCTAGAAACTAAATTTTTTATAACTTTGTTGAATGAGCTAGTTGCTAATAATGGAGATGATGATATCATTAAAAATATAATATTCATGGTCAACCGTACCGAGAAAATTGTTTAAGATATCCCATTTGATCCCATTCACAATTTGCCAACATTGGAGAGAAAGAAAAATTCATTCCAATCGATATTCAGTTATATGTTTGATGAAAATAATAAATGGATGCGAATAATAATAGGATTAATATATATTAAACATGTGATTTTAAAATCCGGCTCCGACTATGAAAATTATTTCCAATGGTCCATTGAGGTATATTACTTTATATTGTTATTATTTTTATCATTATTTAGGTAATAGAAAAAAAATTGATCCATGGGTAGAAGCGAACGGTGGATGGGTATCAATTATTGAAGTTGCCACAGAAGCCAAACGTTGAGATATTTATATCTCAAATTGCAAATTTTTATTAAAACTTACAACTGGTGCATCTGTTATATTTATTTCTAATTGGATTTACCGTAAATTTTAATAAATGTATTATTCTTTGTTAATAACTGAATTAGAAATAAAAATTATATTTTTAAAGATTTATTGATTATTACATGTACATGCTTCATCACAACAATATTCAAACATTATATTTTCTATAACATGGTCAACACACAAAAAAAAATTCGTTAAGCTCAACATCCACTAAATTTAGAGTAGGGATTTCTTCATCATTAACAATTTCAGTATCTTCATTATTAACAAGTTCTGTATCTTCATCATTAACAATATCCGTATCCTCATCATTAACAATTTCTTCATCGTCACTCGGAAATTCGGAATCACAGCCAAAATCTTCTTTATCCAATGCCTCAACTAGAGTTAACATATCTTTAATTTTTACACCTAATATTTCTTCGAGTTTATCGAACAAAAAGTTTATTAAATATTCTAAACGAAAATTAATTAATTATTTAATATTTAATATTTTACTTTTTTCAGACATTATTTTTAAACAATTTTAAATCTAATTATAATTTTGTTTATAGAATATTGTAATGTCTTATAAAGAAAACAAACAAAATTTGATTAAGTACATTTATTAACATTCACTAAAATATACACTAAAATATACATTAAAATAATTGTGAAAGTCTAGCAGTTGCAATTTTCCAAAGTGGTGAAACCACATCATTTTGATCGGCTTTATATCCTTGTATTGTTATTATTAAATACCAGTTTTCCTGTTCTTTGAAACCTATTTCTGCAAATGCATCATAGTATCTGGTATATTGACAGGTGAGGAATGCATTTTGATTACATTTTAAATTCGAATTAATCTTATTGAAAGCAGTTGGATGAGTCATTGTCTTTTTCTCAGAAAACATTTGTACTTTTAGACTTGGAAAACATTTTTTTACTGGTCCATGGGTGACATAACCATCTACTATCTGGCCGTGCAAAGTGTTTTCGGCAGTCAAAGTGTTAAAGATCTAAATATTTAATGTTACGTACCGTTTAAATAACGAAATCAAATACCTATCACCGGTAGTACGCGCCGGCGTGAATATGTTAAATTAAAATAAACACGCTATAATGTTAAATTATGAAGTTATATGTAGACATTCGAAGAATAACAAAAGAAAATATGAATTTGATATATTAATATATTCCATTGAAATTGGCTACGCATGAAATGAATGCGGGTGAGAATGCATTGAAGTAAGTTTTAACAAAGGACAATCGAGAAATTACACAATACTAGCTAACAAGACAGCATATAAGAATCAATTAACTCCAATCTTCTAGGAGTAGTTTTGATATAATCAGATTCAAAATTTGACATAATGCTTGAATTATTTTTAGACCTTGATTTCATTAGTTTGAATTAAAAGTGTCGACAATAGTCGGTGAATAATTAAAAAAAATTATTTTCCTTTCATCCACTATATTTATAATTTTAATTAATTAATTTTTTAAGAAATAAAATTGTTATTTATGAACCACTACAATAACACACACCGAATGACACAAAGCGTATACGTGGAAAAAACAAGTTGTGGTCTGTAGATAGACTTATTTCAGGTCAAGTTTACGTGTTAGTCTGGAAAAGAATAAATTAAATGTGATGACAAACCCTGTATATGTATATATAGTGTGTCTATAACACATGCTCCATTACGATAAACAATAAGCAATGACATAATTTGAGGACTTATACCAGTGGTTCTTAACCAGTGTTCCGTCGAATTATATGAAGTTTTCAGCTAAATTTAGATATTCAGAAATGCATGGTTTTTCAAAATTCAATTTAGTTTCATTTTTACTTTAAAATTGAAATTTCACGGATACTTTTACAAAATAATTTTCGTAGCGTGGGGGGTCTCTTTTCCCTCTCCGCAATACCAACCATAACGTTTAGGAAGTTATTGCAATTCGCTCAAACCTTGCACCTTCGTTGTTCGGTACTTAGTTAAAAGGACCCCCATGTGTTCCGCCAAATATTTTGAGATAACAAAGTGTTCTTTCATTACCAAAAGATTAAGAACCACTGACCTACACAATAGAGATAATTAATCAAACATACAATCATTCATAAACGTTGATTATAACGGTAAAGTAGTAGTCACTTAAATTAAAAGAGTTGTTTGTAGTTTTAGCAAACTATGTAATAAATGCCCTATTAATAATGACCAAAAGTGTTTTCTGAATACTTAAGTGATGTTTTACATCTAATTGTCAAAGAAACCAAACGAAATTCCATTTATTGTATTTTTAAATGTATAATTGAATTTATTAATTTTAAATTAAATTGAAAACTTAAAACATTTAAATAGTCTAGTGACATCAATAATGTGAAAATGATTTGACTATTCTATTTAATAATATATCCTATACCGTTTGAGTACATCAGTCAAAAAAATTTAAAAGACTCATTTCAAAACCCAAAACTCTGAAGATATCAAAATCTATTTTACTTCAGTCAGGGTTGAGGAATGTGAAGATATAATTGAGAAAGTTGTGAGTTTTAGTTCTTTCAAGAACATCAAAAGTTCAAATAAAACAAATATTCCCATTTAATGAAAACCAAGAATGGGAAAATCTTTTTATAAATTAGCATAAAATGACAGATCTCTTCAAAACAAACTAACTTAGCCTTCGTT
The DNA here is from genome assembly GCA_022537955.1 of Schmidtea mediterranea. NCBI lineage: Eukaryota > Metazoa > Platyhelminthes > Tricladida > Dugesiidae > Schmidtea > Schmidtea mediterranea. The sequence goes on along the minus strand of CM039679.1, from coordinate 74,043,799 downwards.
TTCAACAATTCATAAGCCGCTGGGTAATCAGCCATAGCTTCTTCAAAGTCTTGTTTTGACAAACTGAATAGAGTTGAAAATCCTTTTGATTTCACATCAGCTGTCCGTCGATTCCCGCCCGAAAGAGCTAAAAGACTACAAAGCGTATTGTTGAATAGGAATAATAATATTCAAAAAATTTAATGAAGAAATTCAAAGTCCAATTTATGACTTTTCAAACTAAAATTTGAAATTTGTGTCATAATTTTGATATATGGTCTTATAAATGTTTTTTAATACACTATGATTAAAACAAAAAAATTATAATATTAAATTAGAAGTAAAAATAATGAATAAAATTATTGGAATGACCTAAATATTTTTTTGTGTTTACACTTTAAACTTTTATAATTTATTGCTCCGTCCTATTGACAGATCACAATAAAAAATTAAATTTTTTTTTGTTAACTAATCTTTAATTTATATTTATTATTTAATAACTTTTAAGGTCGTTTTATTTTTCATGTTTACATTCCGATCTTTATCTTGGGAGTTTAATCTCTTGTAACACCAGCAACAGTAGGATACTAACCATATTGAGTTACGTAAAAAATTATGTAAACAATGTATTAGTAATTCTTAGAAATCTTGGTTGAAGGTTTAAGGTGCAAGAATGGAATAGAAGTGTGAGAGTGTGAAAGTGAAAGGCAGTAAAAGCGGGAATTCCACTGAGTGAGTAGCAGAGACAGTGTTAGTAGGAGTTTAAGTAGTGACAGTGATAAGCACTAGCAGAGTTAGTTATATTATCAGTATATGTGGATATTAGCGAGAGTGAGAGTGTAAGTGTAAGTATAGGAACTAATCGATAATTATTAGGTCAAATGCAAATTATACATTATGTGGCATGTAAAATATTGCGTAACACCTTAATGGTAAATAATAACCTAGCACATGGGGTTTAAAATCTGGCGAGAACACAGCTTCCTACTTGTATTAAACTTGTTACTAAACAATAAATTAGTAATTAATTAAAACTGAGACTTTCTTGCAAAAGTAAATGAATTCGTCTGTGGTACTTACCCCCTTTAATGCCGCCGGTTTTTATTGAGTTTAATTTAGATAAATGTCATTTAAAGATCTTGAAATATTCATAGAAAAAATATAGCTTCGTCTTAACTTTTAGATATTTATTATTCATATTATTGTGTTTTTCATTACAGATTTTACTTTCAGTAACTTTTGTGGAAAATAATCAAAAGAGAGAAATTAATTTTCAATTTAAGTGAATTTACCTGATTTCACCAAACACACTTCCTTCTTTCAACGTTGCAAACACGATACTGTTATTTGGACCACCGACTACTTCTACTTGTCCTGTCATAACTATATACATTTCTGTTCCAATCTCACCCTAAATATATATGCATAAGTAAGAATTATGACAATGTCAAAATTAATATAGAGTTCAAGTTTTGGAATCCTTCAATTAACTGAAAGTTTCATCAGATATGATTCTGAAATGATGGGATTATTTGATTTACCAATTATCCTACATATTTTACATTATCATCTCTTTAGTTTTATGATAAAATCTATTTTTTGTAAATTTATTCAAAAAAATTAATTTCACGCCTGCAAGCAATCAAAATGTAGGACTCAATATTAATGCTCAACTTAGTAGAAAACCTTTCGCTATTCAACCGATAAAAATACTTTGATCCCCTTTCTCAACAATTCTCGCTCATCTCTTCCTTGATATATCATTTATGATGAATGACATTTGTTTGAATATTATTATAATAAAAATAAATTTCCGAATTCAAAATATACCTTTTTACAAATGAAATCATTTGGCAAAAATAGCACCGGCCGAAGTTTCAGAATCAAATCGGACAGTAATGTTCTTTCACAATCCTTTATTAATAAAAATACTAATTTATATCGGAATATTTAAAAATGCTTACTTGAAAAAGAGATACTTTGCTCAATGTATTGAAATGCGTATGAATAGCAAGGTCGGATTTCAACTTGGTTGGAAGACTCTCAATTAGACTATTTTCATCTGAAATAATATTGTTGGTGAAATTAATATTTATGATAATAGTAATAATAATAATAATAATTATGATAATAGTAATAATAATAATAATAATAATAATAATAATAATAATAATAATAATAATAATAATAATAATAATAATAATAATAATGACATTAAAAAATATTTGACTATGAATCAGTAAAGATATCGATGATTTTTGATGTTCACAAATTTTCGGCTGAAAAAGGTTTCAAGTTTAAAAAGGTTTAATTTTTTCTTATTTTATAAAATTAATATATAATGATCATTATCACTTGAAAAAGGCTGTGCCGAAAAATTCTTTATAAAATATAATGCCATTTGAAAATACAAAGAAGTTCTTAATAATAATAATAATAATAATAATAATAATAATAATAATAATAATAATAATAATAATAATAATAATAATAATAATAATAATAATAATAATAATAATAATAATAATAATAATAATAATAATAATAATAATAATAATAAAATAATAACAATAATAATATTAATAATAACAAGAATAACAATAGTAAATTTACCTAATGTTTTGTGATGTTCCCAGTTATAATTAAACCACATTATAACTTTTTTAATCATGGATTCAGATAAATTTAGATTTTTCATATACAATATTGTGGTATCCATTTTTTTCCTGTAATTTGTTTGATTAGCATTTGCTGCGTCAAAAATATCTCTTATCTAAAATTGAAATTAATATTTATTCATAATAATATTATTTGCAATTTTTTACTAATTTTTAAATTTTTAGTCGAAAATATTAAAATTGAATAAAATGCATATTTGAAATGGTATATTTACATTTGTTATTATTTTTTTTTAAAAATTATTGTTGGGGATATGAAAAAATATATAAAAGAAAAAAGAAAATTTGATATTGCATGAAATTAATTACAAACTAATAAAAAATTCAAGTGTAAAAATTAGTATTTTCGGTGGAATTAGTAACTAGAGGCAAATGGAAATTCGAAGACGATTAAAATCATCTTTAAATGATCGGAGGTCCTTAATAATCCCCAAAAAATAATTAATTAATTAACTTCATTTTTTCAAAACAACCCAATAAATCACTGGGGAATCTCAAAAATGTTAGTTTAAATAGGCAGTAAACCAAAAGATAAAGAAACCTAAATATTATGTAATAATAACCAAATATTACGGTTACCAAATCCCATTAAGTGAAATGATATAAGGGAAGAAACTCATATATAATTCAACTTCTCAAACCTAAATTGTCACTTGGTAGAGTGATAGATAAACCTAGAAAATTGGCGAAAATGATTGGAAGACGAATTTACTAAACGTATAATCAGACGAAGAATGTTGTATTTAGATTAAACAAAATTCATGTAATTGTTATTAAAATAAAGAGTTCTTTTATTGAGATTCTAGCAGCCAGTCCGAGACATAATTCCTATCGACAATTCAATAATATCCCAATATAATTTGCACAAACGTTTTTAATTCGAATTTTTATTTAACTTATTAGAATTTAATATTTATCTTTTGAATTAGAATTCTTTGAATTGAATTCTTTGCAAGTTTTATCGCAATTGGATATGTATTTTTTTATCCATTTGGAAAATATAAACAAAATAGAAGAGAAAATAAAATAAATAACCTGTCCTATCAAGACGGCAAACACAAAAATTCCCGACAACCAGTAAACATTCATGAAACAATATTCAGCATAGATAGTTGGTGATGGATTGTTTCCAATGGAGGTGGCCGTTTTCATGGCCCAATAGAAGCAGTAAATATATCTAGTAAATAAATTTTGAAATATTATCTTTTAACCTTTTGATTTTTTGTAGATTTGGTAGACTTTTAATTTAGATTGTTGTACATATTGTCGTAATTATTAAATTATTATTTAGTTAACAATTTTTTTTCAGAAATTTTTTAAATCTTTTATTACACAAACACTTTCCTCGTGCTAGAATAGAATCAGTAAATTTTCACTGCAGATACAAAGAATTTGATAAGAGAACTGTTAGATGTTGTAAAAACATCTTCGGTTAGTTTAAAATCATTCGTTATTAAAAGTTCAAAATTTATTCAAATCCAAAAAATATATATCGTATTTCAGAGTATTTAAACAAAATTAAAAACGGCATTTATTTTTATTTTAAAATTTTATTTTATTCAAAATATAAATTTTCACAATTAAAATATAATAAAAATATAATAAAATACTTATTTTATTTAATAATTAGTATAATAATTATTAATCGAACTTTTTAAAATATTTTTATCCAATTTATTAAAACTTAATTTAAATTTCATTTTTAATTTAATTATTTTAAAACTTAATTCTCATAAGAACATTTGTATTTTTTCACTCAAGAAACATTACAAACATATTCAATGAATATAAATTCAAATATTGCGAAAATATGAATTTGAAATAGCTGATGCTACACAGTGAGAGTATTGAATGGTTAGTATAAGTATAAAACGGTGATTCCTTGGTAGCAGCATAAATTAATATATCATATAAGTGAATGGTTAAACATTAAATTGTTAGATTTGACAAAAAACATCGGGCACTAAACATTCAAACATTAATTTGCAACATTTTTATAAATATAAAGACATTTCTAACTAACGCGGAATATTGGTCGGGAGCTGGGGAAAAAACAAAACTGTCACTGCTGAAACCGATGAATTTGGAAAATAAATAGTAGCCACAGGCCTCAAAATGAATTAAATAAATTATGTATGACATAGTTTTCACGAATCTCACAATGTGGCCGGATTTAACGACGTGATCAAGAACATCAAATAATTCGAAAAATGTCTGAAACTATAAATCAGTAATATAAAATAATATTTTTGAATTATAAAAACTGTGATTAATAATTTAATAGTGCCAGAAATTGGGTTCACCTCTGATCAGATTTTATTTACAATATCCTTAATTTATATTTTGTCCGATCCAGGGGCGTTTTAACAAGTTTGGGCACTCCGGGCTCAAAATAATTGGCGCCCTAAAACTGTATTTACAATTTCGCGAACAAAAACAAAGTAATTATCTTTTATAGTAGTTAAATTCTTTTCTCACTGACTAAACGTATTATAAATTTCATCTCTGACATTCCGAACTATAATGCTGTATTTTATCTTACCTATTGGATTGTTATTTTTGCTATATTAGAGCTCAAGAAAATTTCATTTTTTGAGCGTCTTTTAACTTAACTTTTTTAAAATTAAAATATTTTATTTTTAAGGTTAATTCAATTTTTAGTTATTTTTATTAATGAAATATTATATAATAGATTTACTTAATGTTTTAGGTAAGTTATCAAATTTAAATGTTTGTGCACTAAAATTGATGGTACCCTAGGGCTTAGCCCTTTTAGCACAATGGATAAGGAGGCTTTGGTCAGATCATAGCAAATTCAATATTTAAACAAATTGAAGGTAAAAGACATTTGGTAGTATAAAAATCTAAATCTACTGATATTTCAATAACAGTATCATAACGATATTCAGACATAAACTGACTGATTATACAATATCAATCGGAGAAGAAGCTTAAGTGAAAGTGTTTTTAAATTTTGTTTATGAGTAATCAAGAAATATTCTTGGTCAAATATTTCATATTTTATAAATATTGTAGAAATTGGCTTACATAGTTATTTATCGAAATTATATTTACATAAATCATTCCGTTATCGGCAAAAAAGATACTAAAGTTGATCAAAACAAGCCCTAACCAGGCTTTTGTCGAAAATCACAAATTTAGTAAAGAATATTAAAGCTTTTACATATAATTTTGAAAAAGTGCAAATTGAGTTTTGTACTCAAACTTTATTTAGTGTTTGTCATTTTTATAGATATAACGTTTTTAGATACGTACATGTGGAAAGAAACGGAAACAAAGATCAATAGGAATCATAATGCAAAATAATTTATTACTTTTTATTTACAAAAATTAAGAAATAGTATTGCCATGCATTCATTTTGGAAAAGTGTCTATTAAGATCGTGATGGACATAGGTTATGAAAGCATCTTTAAGAGTGTATAACAAAAATTAGGAGATAGAAGTTAACTAAAAAATAGGTTTATAAATTTATTTACATATTTAAAACTTTAATTATTTGAACTGAACTGATTAGATTTTTGAACTGTTGGTAATTGGAGATTTATTTGAATTCTTCTGTTGAAACTTCTCTTGCTTTTCTGGATATTGAAACAAACTTTTTTTTCTCTAATTCTCTAGTATTTTTGGTTTCTTTTTTATATAATTTATAATAATATTTTATACTGATATGTTGTTTATAATTATAGATATTGATAAAATTTTACTATATTATTAATATAATTATATTTGAATTTTATGACAAGTAAAACTGTCAATTGGTTCCGTGTAAGGCGAAATAATTTTATCTCAAATGATATTTTTTGTTCTTAAATAAAAGTTGTTCGAAAACTTTATAACTCGAGGGAAACATTTTCAAGCATAAAAAATAAATAATATTATATTATAAAATTAAAATATTTCATAATTAAATAATTTAACCTTAAATAGTCTGGTGAGTCTCAGTGCCGCTTTGTGGTTTTTTAGAATTAAAACAAACAAATCTGTCGGAATAATGGACAAAACATTCATCTAAAAGTATCATCACAAAATTATTCTAAAAGATTAGGGCTGATTATATACTTTGAATTTAGATCCTTTGACGTAATTGATTGCGCACATTTTATGATTGATCTGAAAATTGAATATTTTTATTTTTGAAAAATTGAATGGAACTTATTATTTCAAATAAAATTAAAAAGAAAGTTTTATCAAGCGAGGGAAAATTCCAGATCGTAAATAAACATAGAATATTATACGCTTGTTAATAGTATTTAACAAATCTATTTATTGTAATAGTTGTAATAAAATTGAATCGGCTATAATTAGAAAATTTGTACGTCATAGTCATGTGGCATTTTTTGTGGTTAGATAAAAGTACACATATGCACAACTGTCTTAAATGTGTGTTCGTTTGTCATTTTGATTTATGTGGATAGAACTGGATGTAAATTCCATTTGTTCCGTGGTTCCAACTGCATGTCATTAAAAAGTATATATATATATATATATATATATATATATATACATCGATCCGGCAGTGTATGTATTTGTCTGCTTTTAGGAAATCAATATGGAAATGGTTAATTCCAGATTGGTGTATTTAATTTTAATACTTTTTCTTATTTGTAATATGATTGTGTTAGTTTTGTAAATTTCTTATATTTTAGTTGGTCGTTCATAATTATAAAGTAAAGATTCTTCACATAAACAAGAATAACAAATACAAAATTATATTATCTGCCACTCAGTCTTGTCCTTTAGACCTTTGACATTTTCTAAAAATTAAAATTTAACAAATTGAATTTTGCATGTTATAAAATAAATTAAAAATCATTGAAAACAGAAACACCAAATAAGCGAAATCTATTTCGAGGAAATTATCCTCATCACCAGTCTGCTATCATAATCTGTGTCAAATAGACATATACGAAAACTATAATGATGATTAAATGATTTAAATAAATATTATAGTGAGTTGTGATTTAATCACAAATGCTTCACATAAACTTCTTTCCCAATTATTATTAAAGTTTTTATATAAATTTTTAAAATCTTTTATATCGATCTTTCCTTTGTATATTTTTATATGCTCAATAATATTATTCATAACTATCAATCGACTATGTTCCTGAAGTCTCTCCAATGTATGTGCATTAAACCAATTACATGAAAATTTATACACTAGATCAGCAGTTTTCAACCGGTGGTACGCGTACCACTGGTGGCACACCAGATGTCGCTAAGTGGTACGCGAAAAAACTGAAATTATTTATAAATTGTATAACTTAAGATTTAACATTTTTACTATATTAATTTCAAAGATTATAATCGTCCATCACGCCTCTTGTTGTTTTAAATGAGTAATGTCCACTAACGGTGACAAACAATAACTAATTCTAAGTCTAAGATTCAAGTCAGTAATAATCAATAGTGGATATTATTAAGGTGACCAACTATTTTTTGTTCAAAAAGAGTACACTTTGCAAGTATTTCATATGTGAAAAAAAGAAGAAAAACGATAAAAACTTTATTTTCTTTACAAAACATATTTTTCTTCGGAGTAGATTTTTTTGCTAATTGAGGATGTTCGTCTAATAATGTAGCCACATCCAAACAACTTTCATTTCGCATATTAAATTTGACTGTTAAGACTGCAGATAATGTTTTTATTATAAAATAATCTAAAAAATGTTTTAGAAATACAAAGGAGTATAAAATTATACAAATGAGACTTTCAGAGTACAGGATTTGAAAAGAGTACGGTTTGCGAAAAAAGAATACAAAACTCAGTAAATGAGTATAGTTGGTCACCTTAGTATTATAATTATAAATTATGTTGTTTTTGATTTAACTTTTGCTGGTGATACGCCAACATTAAAATTTGTTACCTGGCGGTACATTGAAAATAAAGGTTGAAAACCGCTGCAGTAGATAATACAAGTTTGAGATTTATTACTAAACATATTTTTTGATTTTAAAGATTAACTTGTTGAAGTTTGATTAAACAAATATAAATTATACATTTATAATATATTATACATATATAATATATTATTAAATATGTATAATAATATATTATAGAAGTAGATATGGTATAATGAAAATCTTATAATAACTATAATAAAATATCAAATTATTCATATTATTGTAATTCAAATATAATGGAAGACGAATGATAAAATCAGTTCATGCGCTCAAAATTCTGGACCTTTACTGCCGTGTTTATAAGTAAATCTTATAAATACTCAAAAATAAAACAAACCATACAAAAATTGAATGTAATTAATTACATATATTTGTAAAAGAATCTGAAGAAGGTGTGAAATGTTTAAAAAAAATGATTCATTTGGTAAATTTTGTTTAAATTATTGGATGCAAACTGTCTTTTCATATATTTGATATTTAATAAGTAACCAGTGCAAGCTGAGATCATCTTGCATTTTGGACGTCAACAAAATATTTTTATACAAGTAAAAATTCCTTTAATTACGACATAATACAAAGAAAATTACTTCTATTATGCCATTGTTAAGATACTGCAAACGATGCTGAAATAGAAGAATGTCAAGAATATAAATGAAATCCGCCACATAGTCAAAGACATTCCAAATCTTTTCATATGGATAGTTGTAAATTTCAAAACATTCACGCAAAGGAATCGTCAGAAAGTTGTACATAACAGCCACGTAGCTAACAAGTAGCCACATTAAGTAATACCGGTCTAGATTTTTGATTAATCTCTTTAATTTCAAAATTAAAATTAACTTCGAGACTCGAATGTATCAAGAAATATCGTTTGAAAACTAGGTAACTTAAATGAAGATATTCTTTTATTAACTGAGAATTTAAAAAATATTATTTATATTATGGTTTTATAAATATGATGCCTTTAATTGAGGTAACATCTTCTTGAGGAGGTAATTCCAGCTTTTCATTATCTGGAGTTTTTTAATTTCATCTGCTTTCACATTAGAATCTTTAGGACCATTTTCTTTTGGATTTTCTAATAATAATAAAAATAATAATAATAAAACTAAAAATAACAATAATAATTATAATTAAAAAAAAAAATAACAATAATAATAATAATAATAATAATAATAATAATAATAATAATAATAATAATAATAATAATAATAATAATAATAATAATAATAATAATAATAATAATAATAATAATAATAATAATAATAATAATAATAATAATAATAATAATAATAATAATAATAATAATAATAATAATAATAATAATAATAATAATAAATACTAACTGCCTTCATCATCAGTTTCTGGAGTAATTGGGCGAATAATCTGAGATTTAACGCTTTCAATTCTTTCAGAGAATTTCCGGTGAATATTACGTAATCGATCGTTTATTTTTTCATTAATTAAAGATTCTCTACTATTTCTAATTAACATTCACATATTATTTCTTTAACGTATACAAATAAACCGTCTGTTTTGAAAGTAGGGGAAACTTTTTTATTTTTTTCTTTAATTAATGAAAATTGTTAATTTGCATAATTCTGAATAATTGATTCATTTTCCCAAACTGGGATAGGTATTCCAATGGGGGATTTACCCTCAGGTAGGCTAAAAATTATACTATGGTCTCAGTTTAAATTGACTTTGACTGTAGTTTAACCTTCGAAATATTTTACTTCGACCAAACTGGAAATTCGACTAGGTTTTCTCTCTGTTTTATACTATTCTCGATTAGATCCGCTTAGAGTTTTGATATTCTTTGTCAGTCGTCTATCAACATTATTAATTTTGGTTGCCACTTCTCGGATTTCCTTTAGTAAACTACTTTTTGATCATTTTGGCGATATCCTAACCCAACTACCCAAGAGAAATTTCATTTAATTCATTCGTTTTATATCGGGTTTGCTTTTATTGATAAATTTATCTATCTCTAATTGAATAATTTTGTTGGTAACTCGGTTTCCAGCACTACGCAAGTTTTTCATCAGCTACTTTGTCTCCCGCAATATATATCTCGATCTTTATAAAATTTATTTTCGCACTTTAATTATTATTTTGGATTTGATGATTTTAATGAATTGTACCTAATTTTACTGACTTTTTTTGGTTGAACCCTAACATATTTAATGACACTCAAATCTTTAAATATCTCATTTTAACAAAAGTTGAACTTGCCCAGTTTCAAAATAAACGTCTCAAGTGTAAAATGATCATACTTAGTTATCCGTTTTCGGTCTTTCAATTTTCTAAGTTTTGTTTGGGCATCTAAGTAATGAATTAACTCAGTTATATTGTTATAAACTAAGATCATCAATGGCAATTGTAGAATACTCAAAAAATTACAAATATAGATTTTGCATGGTTCACTTACAATGTTTTTATATGGGATACTACTGAAATGTTTAGAGTGAATCATATTAAGTATCATTTCAACTCTATAAAATTCAATTGACAATTATCTGCAACTTGCAAAATAATGCTTTTACATTTCATTAAAATGCTAAATAATAATCCATGTGTCTATCTGCTTGTCGCAAAACAAAACTTTTCTAATTTAACTGATTTACATATTATTGGTTACATATTAGTTTAATTTTATTTAATTGAGAATTTTCGTAGCCAGTAATATATATTTAATTATAATAACTATAAAATTATAAAAGTTTTATAATAAAACTAATATTTACAGCAGTTATCGATAGAAAGTTGCTTATAACAAATTAAAGATTTCGCTGCTGGTTTTTTACAAACGATAAACCTGATTACGCTGTTATATTTCATTTCAGAAATCATGACTGCGACAAAATTTCAAAAAATGGGGTAATATTGTAACTAACCATAAAGATAAACAAACAAAAACGAATATTTACCTAGTTGGTCTTGTACTTATTGAACCCACAACGTATGAGCATGATAATAATAACATGCGTTTGACTAGTTTGATTTTGTCTAATTCAAATAATTAAATTTAATCATACATTTGTAACGAAAATTTATTCTAATTATTTTTATTTTAAGTTAATTAAACATTGAATAAGATTAATTATTTTAAATAAAATTTTAATAATAAAATAACCTAATTGAGTTAATATTATAAATACATCTCCAAAACTGATTATGTGTTCAGAATTTTAATAGGACAGAGATTCTCAAAGTGTAGATAGCAAAAGGTTTTTAAAAATTTATACACTAAATAAGTAAATACTTTTTTATAATATTTAAACTTTTCTAAGTCAAATTTTATAATGTTTTTATGTATAGTGGTGATTTTATATATCTCTACATTCAATAAAGTATTTTAATTCAGTTCCTTTGAATTTTTTCTGATAGTTTTGCGATTCTAAATTAAATATATTAAATATAAAACAGGTACAACTATTCGCTCTTTTGTTCTCTCTTTATCAGTCAGGTAGATCACAAATAGTGCCACTTTTTAAAGTGGGTCTAGATAGCCGACAGATTTAAGTCTTAATAAGAAAGCCACGAAAAAGATGAAATTCTATTTAAAATGTCCAATTATTGTGAGAAAGATCGCCACCAAGAAATATCTGTGAGCTGTAGTTATCAGTGGTAAAGCATTGAATATTTGAAATGTTTATATTAGTAAATTTTTATTATATTTGAAATGTTTATATTAGTAAATTTTTATTGTATTTGAAATGTTTATATTAGTAAATTTTTATTATATTTGAAATGTTTATATTAGTAAATTTTTATTATATTTGAAATGTTTATATTAGTAAATTTTTATTATATTACAAATTATAATAGTATTATTGTTGTAATTTACAAAAATAATTACAATTTTTGAATTGTTGGTAAACTTCATGCCTGGAATGACACATATTTTGTTTGTGGTTCCATAAAGACATATGAATATATACCATTCTTCAAAGGATTGTTTATTGTACTTCTCTTGAAAGGAAACATAATAGTTAACCAATTTTGTTTTCCAGAAGGATAAGATGTACAAATACATATTTTAAACTTAATATTATCGGAAGTAAGGATTTTAAATTCTCATGGCTTTTTTAATGAACAGTGGTGGAGAACCGGAGCAGGATTCAAAGCCCGTAGTTTTACAAAATTATAAGTTAACATAGCTGGCTCCGGCTCCGATCCCAAAAAAAAATTTTTAGAGAAATTTTCAACATTATTAAACAAAACTTACATAGATACAAACAACAATGGAGAATTTGTATGGTAATTGAATTATGTTTTTTAGAATTATTTATTTAACTATTTTTAATTTTTGCTTTTGCTAATAGTATAAAAACTATTAATAAAGGTCTATTATTTATAAGTAGGGCGGTTTTTTTATAGCATTTATTTTCGTAAAAATAGCATTTAAAATCCAAAAAATAGCATTTATAGCAAAATGTTTTATTGCAAAATTAACGGTGTTGTTATAGCAACTGAGTTTATATGCCAAATTTCATGCGGAGATTAAATGCACCCACACATTACGTTACAATATTTTTTCCGAATATTTCGGTTTCATCAAAAACAATAAAAATCTTTCTGTTTTGTAAATTACTTTGTACTTTTAAATCAACTTGCGCTGAGACTTGATTTACGTAGTTACAAGCTGTCAATTTGCTTGGTAATTTATGTATCATACGCAAAAAAAAATTCTTTAACTTTGAATTATTTAATTTTTCAAGCGGGATATCGGCCGATAAAAATGCTTCCACCACCAAATATGTAAATTCCTTATCTGTAGGACTAAAGAACTGTTAAAACAGTTCTGTTGAGTATAACATGAAATTTTGTCTTTTGATGAGCATCCACGTTAAACTCCTTTTTAAAATCTACACTGGTATTACAAATATTACAAAATGTTTTGTGTGGTTCAACGCAGAATTCTTGTGGGTATTGTTGAGTGTATCTTCTGATCCAATCATTATCGTTATGTTTTGGTCGAGGCATGGGTTTAATTTACCAAATAATATTAAAGATTGATTAAAATTTTAAAAATTCCCATAGCTATAATAAATAGCATTTTTTGCATTTAAAGTTGAAAAATAGCATTTATAGGAAAAAAACCGCCCTATTTATAAGCATGTAACAAAATCCCGGCAGCTTTTATTTAGAATATATTGTTCAAAAGAAAATCTGAAAAAACATTGTTACGTTTTTTTATTGTAACAATAAAAATTAAAATACGTAATTTACAAATGTTCCGGGATTTTTTTAATATTTAACATTTTTGTATAAATACATGTTCATCTTAATTGGAGAGCATCAGTAATTTTTTTTAAAATAAAGCAGACAACAATTGAAACAAATACATAATGAATAAAAGGGAACAACTGCTTTTGCAAAATGAAATTTTGGTGGCCGCTATTTATATTGATCCAATGAGTTGAATTTTATTAAATGACCATCAAGTTGCAAAAGCAAAAAGAATTCGCCATTCGCATCAAATGTTTACCGGAATTAGAAAATCATAAAACACAGATCAAGCATGCTCACTTCACCTCTAGCCAAAATTCAACTTCTTCAAGATTAAATGAAGATTTTAGTTTTGAAAAATATCTAAATGAAAAAGTTTCAAAGAAAAGAAACCAGTTGATACAGTTAAACATAAGTTTAAAAAGGAGTTTTTCTTACCGCTTTGGAGGAAGTTGAAAAACATGATCTATCATCAAAACTGGACGTTCAATATTTCCGAGGAGGAAAAGAAATGATTGGGTAAGAGAAAAAAACATAAAAGCGAATGTAGTAATTTCAAAATGCCGAAAGATCTCTAGCTAATGTAACTTGAAAATTAAAACCTTATTAATTAATTAATTAAAATATTTTTGGCAACATTGTAATGTAGCAGAACAATTAAAATTTATTTATTGATGGAACATTTGGAAAATAGCTCGGAAATATCCTTGTGGCAGTTTGCGGAAGCAATTTTACAAAATTATATTGTTAATTACATTCACTTTATATAGAAAAAAAAACAAAATTGAGTAAATTTGTCATTGTGTAATTAATTAAATAAGTAATAAAATTAAACTGTTGATTCGTAAGGATTTTAAAAGAATAGTCAAATATTGCTAGTAGATGTCATTTGAAATTTTCTATGTATCTAAGATTTTAGATCACTTCACATATTGGCCAAGAAAAGCAATATTGTATAAGTCATGTGTTAATGGCGGCAAGAGTTACCGTCGGACACACCGGTACATGGCACTTGGTTTGACAGTATCAACAGAGTAACACGAACGCTGAACTAAGCTCTTCATCCAGTTTTGGATCGCTTCAAAGCAAACCTTTCATTCATAAACTCAACAAGTATATTAACCTCAAATAAAGCAAATACTACAATAAATATGGCTATAATATAAATTAAGGATATTTATATCATAAATGACTTTAGGGAACTGGTTCATTAAACCTTGTGAAATCATGGATTGTCAAAATAGATTTCTATTTATAATTAATAATCAAATTAATTAATGAAACATTATTAGAAAAATTAATAATATTAAATTATTAACTTACTTAACTCATCATTTGTTTCATCCTTAAATTAAATAAGAAAATCAAATCAAATTATAATAAAATCTAAAGAAAAAACAGTAAAACATTTATTATCCGAACAAAATATTTTATATGTCATTTTGGTAGTCACCGCCGGTGACGTTTTAGGATTATCCAATGAGAAAGAATTAGAATATTTTAATGATAAAACAAGTATTGTAATACCAAATCATTCGGAAGCTGTCCCTATCATCTTTTGCTTCAATGTAGCAAAAATTGTAATTACATGAAAAAATGAATTTCTCAAATTTAGGAATTTAAGAAAACTTTGCGATTTAGCTGACACAGAGAGGAAAGATAATTTATATCAAATGAAAATAATTTATCGTTTGTTACTAATAAATAAGTTGAAACTTGATTTATAATTGCATTGTTTTTATAGTTTTAATAAATTGTTTGCTATCCGAAGTTTTTCTTACACGAATACATCTTTAGAAATTGAAGTTTTACTGTATGTAATTATGTATTATGTTAAATAATTTCTATCAAAATGTAATTGCAAAAGATAATTGAAGGATTAAGTAAATTATTTCATTAGGCACAATTTAATTCTAAGGTCCCTATCATCTCTTGCTTCAATGAAGCAAAAATTGTAATTTTCAATAAATTATCTAATTAAACTCAGTAACAAAATATTGTTTGCAGTGACGAATATTTTAAAATCAAAAAAGCTATTTACATTTATCAGTGTTTCAACTGACAAGTGATTTGTTTATTTTGTTCTAAAATATTTTACGAAATTCAATTTTTTTCATAGTACGTTTATACATATATATATATAATAAAAAAAAGAGAGCAAAGTTTTATTAATTCAAAAACGTCAACTATATATTTTGTTTAACATTGTGCTATATTTTTCAATCAATACCAGTCTCCTTTAGGCTAGAAATCACATTAACAATAACTAAATAAAGATAAAAATATTTAAACAAATTAACCAATAACAATCGCAATCAAAATGTATCAAAAAATATAAAATTATTTTAATTTTTTATAAAATTAACCTTTTAATTAATTTTTAAAACACAAAAATTATCATTCTACAAACAAAAATTCGTTTATATACAACACTGTGAATAATGAAGTTAATTATTTAAATCAACAAATAGAGAAACCTATTATGTACTCCCTCAGTCACTAAGGACAAGAATTAAATGCATCTAAAACGGTTGTACAATAATGTTTTTGTCTTATTCTGAAATGTATACCGAGTATAAACAATCAACACCCTCATCCAGAACAATGACATGACTTACTTTTTTATTAATTTTCAATATATATATATATATTAAAAAAAGGTGTATATTATAATTAAAAAAATGTTTTTTATATTTTTCCTTAGATCTCCAGACCAACAAAACGATAAATAGAAATAGGCAAATAGGAAAGTGGCAGTACAAAAAGAAAATTAAGTGAAAAATGAATAGCCAATAGAGCGAAACTAAAAGACTTTTAAAAATAGGTAATAATGACAAAGGATCAGAAGACATTAATCAAGAAATAGAATGAAAAATAGAAAAATTACCAGAGATAAAGTAGACAATAAACAATAAACATAATTACAGAGACTGGAAAAACCTAACATAAGAATGGAAGTAATCCAATGTAATATGAGCAAGGATATAAAAATTGTTATAAAAAAGAACTTAATATAACAAATGGTCTTGCTACTTGGCCCAGGATAATTAGCTAAAATAAGAGATTATTTAGTTACAAAATGAACACAAAAATTAGATTAGATGGCTTTCCACACCAAGAGAATGGAACACATTTTTCAAAGTGCAACTGAAAGGAAATCTCTCAAGTTGTAAAATAATAGTCCGTCCTTGGATTATATACTCTGAATCAAAGGATATAATATTTTGCGTCTATTGTCGTTTATTCAATGTTAGTGTTTCAATTGCTGTAGCTGCTCCAGAATTTAATAACTGACCAAATATACTCATGAGGCTAGCCAAACTTGAAAAATCGAAAGGTCATTTGGTAGCTATGTTAAAATGTTGAGATGTTCAAAAAAGATTTTCTGCTGAAGAAACAATCGAGAAAATGCAACCGAAGTGGTTCGACCAAGGAAAATATGTATACATAAAATATGTGAAAAATTATTTTTTGTAGTTTAGTTTTTAACTGAACGCTATAAAGCGTTTCGAGGATTCATGGAAAGCCTGTGTTATTCGCGAAATGGAGATTTTCTAGGAATATTTGAATTTCTCGGAAAATCGAATCCAATAATGCAGGACCATATATCAGCCATCTAGAACGAATCCCTCTTACCATCAGATATGTCTCAGAAGATACATTACCAGGCTCATGCCTCGACATATTAAATTTATTATAGTAAAAAAAGACAAAATCTATTTTCTGTATTGAAGCAAGAAATTAAATCTTTAGAACTCAACATTAATAACAAATAGAAGTAAGAGTAAGACAAGTATTTTAACTTGAAGGCAAAAGTTTTGAGAGTTAAGTCTAGACACCTAAAAGAAAATTTAAAAGCCATTTTTACACCCTGTGTTTGTCAAAATTACAATTTTGTGTTGTCCAAAAGCTTTGACTTTTTTTTGATATTCTTCAACGCCTATATGCTTTGTTTTCGCTATCTTCAAAATGATAGTTAGATCTTATTTAATATGTGAAAGAAATTACTCTGAAGTCACTTTGTGCACTAGTTGGTAATGTCAAATTCTAAGCCTCAAGACAGTAAGATACCAAAAAGGTAAACTTTACGACACAATTTTCGAAATCTAAGAAATCTAAGAAATCTCCGAAGATCCACGAAGGTGAATTAGAATCACTTGGAAACCTAATGAAGGACTATAAAGCTTTAGTGCCTTTGATTTTCTGGTATGATTTGATTTTCTTCATTTGAAAAATCTTTTAAGTTTGTTGGCCAAATACAGAAACACTGGATTCGACAAAATTTTAGTTAAAAACACTCGCAGAAGAATGAAAATATCTCTTGAATTTCTAAATAAAAGGCCCCTGAAAAGAAAGAAACATGTCAATTATAAAAGTGACGATGAACCAATTATAGATCCTTTGAACGCATTCAAAATATCTTTTTCTATTTAGTTTTAGATAAAGTTAAAGAATCATTAGAAGCTCGTTTAAAACAATTAAAAAATCATTCTGATTTTTGTTGGCTTATGGAAAAGTTTCAAAATTTAGAATAAAAGAACTAAAAGAAAATTAAAAGATAACGCCAATAAAAAACCTTTCGTACGATATATTTCGATAGCACAGCTATCATCTTCAGGTACTCAAAACCAACTAAAAATATTATGAATTAACATTTAATTTAAACAAATTATTTTTTATTAATTTAATTTTTTAATAAATAAATATTTTTAAAAATATATTTAATTCACTTTTAATTAATTTAAAATTTTAAAATTTTCATTTAGAAGCAATACAAGACAAAAACTCATGTATTGCAAAGCTACAAAAACGAAGTATGAATGATGTTATGGTTTCGTTTGATGTTTGTAGTTTGTTTACGAATGTACCACTGGTTGAGACGATTGACTTATGCTGTGCGTTGGGGAATGAAAATGATTCGGAACATCACATTTTGGATAGAAGGGCACATCGTTAACTTCTTGAATTTGCTACTTCAAATGTCAATTTTCTTTTCAATGATGAATGGTATCAACAAATAGATGGAGTCGCTATGGGTTCCCCTTTAGCACCAACGATGGCATCAATATTTTTGGCTAGTTTGGAAAAGAAAATTGCTTCTTTCCAATTTGATAAACCTTTTGTTTATAAAAGGTATGTGGATGATATTTTTCTTATATTTGAAAACCAGAAACATGTAGAACCGTTTTTGCATTTTATGAACAGTTTACATAAAAACATTGTATTCACATGTGAAACGGAGAGAAAGTCATCAATTGCGTTTTTAGATTTGTTAATTCAACGCAAAAATAAACAGTATGAGACAGAGATTTATAGAAAACCAACTGATACTGGTCTTTATACTTTTCCAGAAAGCTTTTGTGAATTTAAGTATAAGAGAAATATGATGAAAGGATTGATTTATCGTTCATGGGCTTTATCTTCTAGTTTTGCTAATTCGGTAAAAAGTGTTGATAAATTGGTTGAGTTGTTGATAAAGAATGGATATTCTAAATCATTTTTATTGTTGATGATAAAAGAGACTGTTGATAAATTGATTAAAAATCCTAAGGATCCATGTTTTGGAAAGTCTGAATGTAATTTGTCGGATGGGTGTGAATTGAGTGTTGGTCTGGGTGATGGAAAAATGGATATAAAAAAATTGAGCCTAAATATGTGTTAGTATTGCCGTACTCTGAAGGTTTTACAAATTATAAAAGGAAGTTAAGTAAACAGATGGGAAATTTAGAGTATAAGATCGTCTCTAATTCGTGTAAGGTACGCAATATGTTTATTAATAAATCAAAAATTCCGGTTGGATTGTGTTCTGATCTCGTTTATCAATTTACATGTAATGGGTGTAATGCCACATACATTGGAGAGACTTCCCGTCATCTCTGTACTCGAGTTCTAGAGCATTGTCGATTGAAGGGTTTGACCAATATTAGTGAACACAATAGAGGCTGTAAAAGTGATATAGGAATGTCTGATTTTAGAATTTTGTTGAGAAGTTTTAATAATTATTGGGAACGCGTGATATGTGAAGCATTGCTGATAAGGTCATTGGATCCAAAGATTAATGTGCAAAGTGCTGTGACTACGAATGTTTTGAATGTTTTTAAATAGTTTACGTATGTTAAATCATGTTTGTTTTTTTAATATTATTAAAATAATTGAAAATTTTTAATTACATTAATTTTTAAAAATTAGAATATAAATGAAAATTTTAAAATTTTAAATTAATTAAAAGTGAATTAAATATATTTTTAAAAATATTTATTTATTAAAAAATTAAATTAATGAAAAATAATTTGTTTAAATTAAATGTTAATTCATAATATTTTTAGTTGGTTTTGAGTACCTGAAGATGATAGCTGTGCTATCGAAATATATCGTACGAAAGGTTTTTTATTGGTGTTATCTTTTAATTAAATCGTTGCCAAATTTATTTAATTATTTATTTAAAAGAAAATTGAGCAGATTTAGAAATTGCTCTGACAGATTATAAGGTTAAAGGTCTTTTGAAATTGTGAAGGAAGCAGACTTAGGCGGTAAAATGTTAATTGAAGAAATGGGAGCTCTAAACTCAATTCTTTTATTAAAATATTTCCAAAATCCATTTGAAATATTTTTATTTTTTATCTGAAAATGACAGAGCTACGGTCTTTCTAAACCTAATTATATCTCATTGAAAGTATTTAGCAATTACAGTGAGCATTGCTGCTGGAGAGAGGTAATTTTTCTAGAAGAAAACTTATAAGAAACTATCTATATTCAACAAAATACTCGGACAGATAAAGCAATTTAGCGATCATGTTGACGGAGAGTCAAGAAGCAAGGCAGCTGGATTTTGATATTATTTTAAAAGATTATTCAGAACACAAAATTAGGAAAATATAAAGCATCTCTATTCAGGTTTATATTCAATAAAGTCCATTTATATTCATTCATCAAGTTACGCAGCCAGGATTTCAGTTTGGGGGGGGGCAATGTTAAAAGTATTTTTCAGAAATAAAATACCCAAGTAATGTGTCAAATATTTTTATTTTAAGGAGGGGCAAATTGCCCCGTATGCTACACTCTAGCTACGTCCCTGCATTCATTAGGACATTAGAAGTTTTTTCACGGCAACAATTTATGTAGTTATATTCATTTAAAAACTTAGAAATATTATTAATGTTTATATCAAATAAAATGTAGTTAATTTTATATTTGGTACATATTTGTTTATGTAGAAATTTGTCTACCTTATGATTTTTATAATTGGATTTTGTTTTTTCAATAAATATTTAAATCTATATTTCAATATGTAAATTCTAACTGTTCATTAATTTTTTTCTTTAAAGTTTGAAGGGGCCGAAAAAATCCAACCGGATCTCGCATTTATTGGATTTGATCATGTATATGACAAAAAAAATATTGCTAGATAGTATAAAAATGATAATAAAAAAAGAAATTTAAAATTCGATAGTGATGAAAATAAAATATTTCACTGATATTTTAGTGAGAAAAAATAAAAGTGTATTAAAAATAAAAGTTAATCATTTCATTACAAGTGAAAATTTATAAATACTTTATAAGTATGATAAAGATATTACAAAATATTATGTGAAAAATAGAATAAAACGTTTAAGGGAAAACAAAACATTTAATGATAGAATTCTCACCTCTATTGTAAAAGCTTCATTGTCCAAGATTCTTTTGGAGTCCATGCGATTTATTTTCACAATTTTCTGCAATTGATCAACAAAATTCAAAAACTAAATTTGAAATTCCGTTCAAATGAATATTGAGTTTTCAATAAATTTATCTACTCGCATATTAATTTTTATTTACTGAGTTGTAGTCATAGAAACGAAATGATTTTCTTAATAATTAATTTTTCTGAAAAATAATTAATTTTATTATTCACGTTCTAAATATCCATTATTTCGGACGCATTTTACATTTCAATAATGTATTACTTTTATATACCACATTATATTTATTTTGATAATGACTATTATTATTATTATTATTATTATTATTATTATTATTATTAGAAAGAGACGTAGATGTTCTATATTTTCTCACAGCAAATCTCCAATACATAATTATATAGCTCTTCGTTGCGTAACATCTTTTTTATTGGTTTATTAATTATTAATACAGAATACCTGCACATACACATGCATATCAATATTCATGCTCAACCATCAAATATCACAAATAACCTATGATCCGGAAACTGTAATTTTGACATATTTTATGCAAAAGGTTAATTTATTTAGTTTTCAATGATACATTTATCATGCTTCTTTACATCCTCTCCTTTTACAAACGCTTTGAATAATTTAATTTACGTTAATATCTCTCAGTTTATAGATTCTTTCATGAATATGTTCTATAATTTCATACGGTCCTTGATAAAGTTCATCCATTTTTCTTATATTTTCTCTCTTTACTAACACATAATTTCCACTTTTCAAATTTATAGAAGTTATTGGTATTTTATTTTCTTCATTATTTTTTTATTTATAATTTCTTCTCAAATTTATTTTCTGCTTTTGCCAATATTAAATTCTCTAAATCCAAATTTTCCGTTTTATTCGATTATCGGTATTTCGTACGACCAAATACTATTTCAGTAGATGAAAATCGCATTGGTTGCTGTATTGTTGTAATTATTGTTGTATTTAACTTGAATTCATCATCTGATAATATTTCTTACAAATCTTACTACCACGAAAATCTATGACTGTGGTAGCGATGCTTGATGGTTCAATCATATATGCTGAGAGAACTAAAGGTGATATATTAGTTCAGATAAATTATTTAATATTGATTGTTTAACATACACGAAATTGGTATCCAATTATGATGCAATTTTAGGAATGAATGCTATTAATTGGTTTGGTGGAGTTCGATTGAATAAAGAAGCCATTTTTGGATGTGAAGAAGCACCTTGTCAGGTAGCGTGCTCGAGTAGTAGTATCTCAGAAATATTTAAGAAAAATTTCTCCACGAGATTTGACAACGAGAAATGGATTGTCAAATGAGATTGGGAGTCAAAGCCGCCGAAATTTCTACCTAATAGAAATTCCAATTTTTATGATAACTGTAGTAAAGAAAAAGAAACGGTGTGTATCTTGAATTCTTGGTTAACTAACAGCTATCTAGTTGAATATGACAAGAAAACAATGGGAAAACCGATCAGATCAGTAACTATTTATGTTATAATTCAGCAAAATAAAGCGAAAGTGCTTCCAGTATTTGACTTTAGAAGTTTCAATAAATATAGTGGGAATGTAAATATCTGTTCTGAAAAATTAGGATTGTGAAGATGTTTAAGTAAAGAATTTGCAATGTTAGATGTATCTGATGCACATATGCAAATAAATGTGGATAAAAGCATTTGGCGATATCAATCTTGTATGGTTAATGGGAAAATATATGTGCTTACGAGAATGAGATTTGGATTAAATACCGTGACAACGATAATGGCAGAGTAAAGGATTTTAATGTCTTTTAGATCTAGGAAATTTTAAGAATTAACAGTTGGTATTTAGAACAGTGAACCGCCCAGTGGGATACACGGATCATCGGCTGCATTGAAAAATAAAATCCCTAGCAGCTAGGTTCTCGGGAACGATCGCAGAAGCTATGTATGGTGTCCACAATAACCCAATCAACAATAATATTTGTCCATATATAACCCAAGAGTGAATTTGCCAAGTTATCATAAAAAAGAGATTAAAATCGAGGAAAAATATTCTGCTGGTGACCCAGTATGGATAAATCCGATTTTGAATCAAAAATGCACAGAAAGATGGAAAGTCGGGTATATAATTAAACCATTATTAAATACAAAATTTTAGTCGAGTGTAACGGATATGATATGCCGCAGCACGTGGGTGATAGCAGAAAAAGAGTTGTTGAATCTGGTGGGGATGTAAGAATACTATAATATTAAACAATTTATGTTGTTTAAATATTATAAAAATGTTGTAAAATAGAATTTTAAAAACTTTTTCGTGCTACAGATGTGAAAATAATTAAGAAAATAATTTGTAATGATTCGAAAAGAAGTAATAAATGATCAAATGTGGAATAAAAAACGAAAATAATATATTTCATAACGAGTAAGAAATCATTCATTCATGAATTGGCCAGGATATCTCTGGGAGCCTTGACCGCTAGACTACGGATTGACGAACTGCTCTGGTTTGAAAATTGTAATGTCCTTAGATCTTCTCTAGAATTCTAGAGTTCATAAATAAATAAATAAATTTTATTAATTTCACTATAAAGTTTTTAGCATTTAATTAATGAAAACCATTATTAATTGAAATTATTAAAAAAATTCAATCTCAAAAAATACAATGAGGCCCAATTTTTTATTTATTTGAATTGGATTTTGTTTGCAAGGAAAATGAAAAAAATTATATTTTTCTTATCACAATATTTATAAAAGCATTCAACTTTCTAAGCAATAAATACAAAGCACTAATTTACACAAGGAATTATTTTAAGCGGGCCAAATTTTCTGGAGACAAACAACTGGACATTGAAATATCCAAAATTTATCTCGAAAACAAATTTTGAGAAGCCCAGCTATTTTCAGTCTAATTTGTATTCGACGATAAGCAAGGTGGTGACATTAAAAGTGTTCTTCGATGACAGACATATTCAACAATTTATAATCCCTGATAAAATTTTTTCCGGAGGGTTTAAAATTTTTTTTTAATTAAATTTTTTGTTTAAATGAAAAATTTTTATTTCTAATTTTTTGGTTTTAATGAAGTGAATTAATTTTTATTTAAATTTTTCAAATTTTTCAAAATATTTTAATTTTCGATAAAAAAGTATTTTTTTTCGATTAAAAAGCCTAAAAATACAAATTGTCTCAAATCGCCTACTATTGGTCACACTATAGTGAGGGTGTATTTTAGACTCTCGAATAAAAAGCCTAAAAAATAAAATTGACTAAAATCGCATATCGATTAAAAAACCTAAAAATATTTCCTCGATAAAAAAGTCAAAGTATTTTATTTAATTTTTTATGGAATGAGACTATGCCCCTCGGATAAATGACAATCAAAAAAATGAAAAGAAATAGTGAATAGTAAATCACATAAGAAATTTTACTGATCCCGCTGAAAGACAATAAATAATTAGAAATAATTAGGACATCGGAATTAAAAAACACAATTAATTGAATATAAACATTATTATAGGAAAAATCTTTAATTTCTTTGGTGATGTGATTTCATTTATTTTCATTAATGTTGCATAGAATTAATTCTTGATCATTTGTCAGAATGAAAATAAATGAAATGTCATCAAAATAAACAATATATGTTTTATGATTGCAAGAGAGATAATAAACTGTAATTTATACTTCTATGTCTTCCATTAATTCATTGTTACTAATTGGAGTTTGTTGATTGGGACTTCTATATCCAAGATCAGAGATTTCCGTGGGATTGTTTGACAATTCCGATGAAATATCTTCATCCGAGTTTTCTAAATCGAAATCTGATGTTCGATTTCGATTAAAGGTTTTGTAGGTGGAGAAATTCTCATCTTTATTTCTCCCTGGAAATTGAAACAAATCCACAAATAAGAAATGGGTGCAAAATCTTTTACTCGTCAAAGCAGCCCTAGCTGTATTTAATCGTCGTTGCAAAGACTCATGCTCAATGAATGCCGCCCGATTGCCCGCGGAACCATGCGAATGAGAACTGAATTTTGGCTGTAAAAAGATAAAAATTTATAAAATTATTACAACTACCAATTACACTTGATTCAATTTTATATGTCCGATAAATTACCGACAAAAAAATATGTTTCCAAAATAAAATCAAAAAAATTTTTCATAAATTTTCAACAGCGCAAAAATTAAAAAAAAAACAGAAATAGAAATATTATATTAGTAAGAATCTGATAATACTGACTATCATCTTTCTATAAAGTTCGATCGAGTCTTTTACTTGGCAGCGGCGTTACATGAAGGGTTTGTGAAGTGTAATGGACACGCGGTGACACCAAAATGGAAAATTACAAATTTTACAGTAGAAAGATTTCATAAGTCGAGTTTCATAACCAATCATAGTTAAATACATGAATAGACACAGGGTACCAAAATACAGTGCTTCTGTAGAGCTTTCCACGAGTGAAACTTATAAAATACTATTTGAGATCCACAATTAATTTTTATATGCATTATTGAAAATTTTAATTTTATCATACTTGAGAAGCCGTTGCCCTAGATTGAGTCAGATTCCCGGTACTAGCTAATCTGGAATTGGCATCAATTGTTCTTGTTTCGGTAACATCTTCATTTGTCAAGCCTAAGTAGCTGTAAATATACGTTTTCAAAAAATAAAATCACCTAAATAATCCATGACTAATCTCTTCAGATTTATGTACGCCTCATCAAGGTCATCTGTACAAATGAATTTATCAAAAAATCCTGGCCGACTCTGATTTATGTTAATATATACATCTACCCTATCAACTGCTTGTTTTACTGCACTATCTAGGCCAACAGGAGATATCGCTTTGTAGCGGATTCTCGATTCCTGAATAACGCGATTTAGTGGCATAGTTAAGACATATCTCGGCTCAAAATGAGTCTTTTTTAAAGACAAAACGCCTTCAAGCTCCATATCTATAACGCCAGCTAAACCTTCTTTAGCAACAGTTTCGATTGCATCAACAGTTAGTCCATAATGATAATCTTAATAAAATACATTGTGAATAATGACAATCCTCATTTACCCACCCTCCCCCTGATAGCATTTTAGATATTTATTTAAATATCATTTATTTTGCAGCGTATAAAGAGTAAACTGCAATGCTTGATTCATCATTTTTTTCATATCCTCAATTAAACTTTATTCTGGCCCAGGTAGATTTGAGCTTATAACTATATCGAATTAAATTACTTTTTTCAAACAAAATTCTTCATTAATTTTTTATACAGTGGCAGTCGCTTATTATAATCACGGTCAATATTATCATTCGGCTAATTTTATCATTGTCACTAATTCCCCGCCTCATATTCCTTTTTATACTGAAAATAATCTGCTTATTGTTATCAGAATCTATTAAAAAATTCGCTAATTGTAATCACTTTTTTAATTTAAAATATCAATGAAACCTAATTAAAATCTTTAAATTCAATGTTTCATTAAAAAAATTAATTAACAAATCAAATCCTTGTCTGATGTGAAGCTTAAACCAAAATTTCTGAGAAACAAAGAAAGAAAAGACTTAACACTGAAGGAAAAAGTTCAAATTATTGCGAACTATGACAAATTACCAAAGATGGGTCAACGCAATGCATCTGTTCAATTAAAGATTTCTCAGCCTTTACTTTGTAAAATTCTAAAAAATCGAGATGAAATTTTGAGGGGAGCAAAACTAAATGTAAATTTAAGTTGTATGCGAAAACGAGTTGGAAAGAATGCTCAGGTTGAATCTGCTTTAAAACTTTGGTTTACTCATGTTCGAGAAAATGATGCACGTGTTGATGGGCCTCTGATGAGACAGAAAGAGCTTGCCACTAGAATGGGAAAAGATGATTTTTTTGCTACAGATGGGTGGTTTAATCGGTGAAAAAAAAGAAAAACATTGTTTACAAACGCGCTCATGGTGAACAAAAAGATTCTGATTTTTCAACAGCTGAAGCATGGCTCATTGAGGAGTGGCCAAAGATTGTTGCAGAGTATTCACCAGAAAATGTTTACAATGCAGATAAAACTGACCTGTACTATCGTGCCTTGCCTAAGCCCACTTTTATGCTCAAAATGAGAGTTCCAAAGACTGCAAAACTTCAAAAGAATGTTTGACAGTACTTTGTTGTGCAATCATGTCAAGCCGCAAAGAAAAACTGTTGGTTATTGGAAAATTCACAAACCCAAGATGCTTTGAAGGTGTAAAACAACTTCCAGTTGATTACTATGCTAACAAAAATGCTTGGATGACAACTCTGATTTTTAATGAATTGCTTCTGAAATGGGATAACAATCTGAACCACAAAATTGTTTTGTTGGTTGACAACTGCACCGCAAATATTGTTTTAAAGGTCAACTTAAAACAGATCAAGGTGATCTTCTTACCAGCAAATACGATAGCTTTGATTCAGCTCTGTGATCAAGGAATCATTCGAACACTGAAGGCATATTATAGAAGCGAAATGCGATCAAGATCTTGGAAAATATGGAGGATATTCAAAAACTGACTGCAAATGAGTTAGCCTAAAAAACAAACATTCTTGATGTTCTTCATCTTTTAGCAATGTCGTGGAAAAGTGTCTCTGAAAAGGCAATCAAAAATTGCTTTGGTCATGGCGGGTTCACAACAGAAGACTTGGAATCAGAGGAAATTGTTGAAAACCCAACTGATCTGACTGATGAAGCTTTTGAGGAATGGATGTTAACTGATAAAAACATACAAATTGCAGAAAAACTGACAGATTCAGAAATCTGTGACACAGTAACTCAGACTAGCTCAGCATCAATTGAGGATGAAGAAGAAGATTCAGATGAAAGTCAAACAAATAACAAACCGCCGACTGCTTGTGAAATTAGAAATACTCTTAAAATTTTAAGACTGGGTGTACAGCACAGATCTTCAGAATTTCACAAACAGTATGAATATGAGTCTTTTATTAACAGTTTACTGAAAAAATATACCAGGCAATCGTCTTTACATGATTTTTTCTAAGCTCTTTATGCATGTTGAGATTTCTGAATGAAATGTATTGATAAATGTTTAATTAATAATTGAAAAAAATTGCATTTTTTTCGGATATTGTTATCATTCGGATAATGTTACCAGTTTCATGTTGTCCCAAAGTGATTACAATAAGCTGCGGCAACTGTATTTTAAAATTATATTATATTAACAAATTATAAATTCTGTTTGATTTGGGCTTTCTTTATTTAATTCAATGCCAATATTTTGTAATTCTTTTAATCAATTTGAAAGTTATACTTTGTTTGTTTTAGTGTTTAAGAGAAGGATTTTGTATTTGAGGAAGATATGTAAAAATTCAATGAATAAAAAACTATCAATGATTGAATTAGCTTTATGTGATGTAAATAGTGAGATTTGTTTTTGGGTCTGTATTTTGCATTATAGAATGGTCATCGTGTTTATTGGTAGATTTGTTGTGTTTAATAGTGAATTTCAAGTCTTAGATTGTGTTCGGATCTTGTTTATAACATCAAATTTTTATAAAAAATATCTAAAATTAAGAAGTTTATATACAATTCCTGGAATATTTCAAATTCAGATGGTCTCTATGATTCATAGAAAAGGCTATTCGACACAGGGGTTTAAGTTTTATTTTTGAGAATTGAATGATTTGATAATGTTGTATTTGATTTTTTTGGAATTCTATTTGTGATCAACTAAATTTCTGCAAACTCTACTTGAATAATAAAATTAAGTTGTGGTTTCCAACTTTTCTAAAAAGTATTTCCTTCACGACTCAACGCATGGGAAATAAAGAAATGGAAACTACGACAGTATTTTTTGATTTTTATTAATAGTCGAGAAAAAATGGCTAACTATCAAAACTCTATGATTGTTAAACTACAATCTGTTTTTGTAAATTATTTTCCTATTTAAAGTTCAAAAATTCCATAAAAAATTTGGTGTACTGGAAACAAAAAGCAAAACTACTTTCCAAAAACAAAACTTCTATGAGTTTTCAGTCACTGGACGTTTACGTAACCGGCTCCTTCGACAACAAACCGAGTCGGTAGTACTTTTAAACCAAAATCAGGACTGTGCAATAGGTATATTCATTCGAAAATTTGAATAGACTAATCTGAATATTATCTAATATTATTCTACTATGTTATATTTATAGCAAGGATAGTCGCAAAGTCGGCAAATTTATTTGTTTTGTTGGACTGGAAAACAATAACAATATATTTGTTTTTATGAAGGTCATATAAAATCCGTTAATCGATTTATCAACAACAAAAAAAATTAACAACTCTCAAAAACTCGAGCGTTTTTTTTTCTTCAACAAATTTGCCACACCGTGTATGTACCTTCATAAGAAACACCTGTTTCAGTAAACTTTGGAATATAATATTTTTCTGCAAGAATTTAAAAATTTTTTTTAATATTAAATATTTCTTGAACAACTCAAAAATAACCAAAAAATTTGAAACCTCTGGTCTACAGTCTGAAATACATTTTCTTGTAAATAACTATGGACACTATTTACTTCGAAATATTTAGCGCTTTTCATTGAGGAATTTTAATTCTTTCTTACAAAAAATCAATCTTTTGATACTTCAGAAAATTCGGAGTTAAGACAGAAAAAAACAATTCCAGCAATAACAACAAACATTGGGGAAAATGCTCATCCATAGATGAAACACAAAAAGATAAAACTCTTCAGTCATTGTTATTTGCTATTGTCCCTTTTTATATCACACATTAAAGCTACCTAAAATATGCCTACTTTGGGGTTTCTAAATGTTACCAAGTACCTATTTCGTGTTGCTGTGGTAACCAGTGGCTCAAATATTCTACTTACATTTTCCTGCGCACTCTGTATCTAATTAGTAAAAATTCCTGTTTTCAAATTATATAAATTAAATTATAATACTAAAATTATTTTACATTATAAAAAAAGTTTTCAATTTCCATTAGTATAAATAAAATAAGATTGATGGTCAAACATTTGATAAAGGATGTGCCGAATTTTCGTGTTAAATAGCTTAAACCTTGAATTGATTTTTACCTTTGATATGTTTCTATTGAAAATTACTTTTTTTCTTTTATGAAAAAGTTAAATGATTTTACTTATATCTATTCTATCTCAATTGACTTAACTTTGTATTGCTTGTCATTATTATCTGGATTTTTCATTAGGTTATAATAAAATTTTTAAACTTGCATATTAAATATATAAATTGAATACTCACAACAAAATCGGATTTTTTTGTAAAAGAAACATTTAATAAATCATTTTCAGACAATACAGACATTTCTAATAATCGGAAATAAATCAAAATTTCTTTTGGTAAAAAAAAGAGTTTAAAAAAATATATTTTAATAGAATTTCAAAAGTTGATAAAATCAGATTTCGTTAAATCAATAATTTATAAATATGACAAATTTTGATAATTAGGCAGAAAAGATGGCCGCAGAAAACGAATTCTTAAAAAAAGAAATAAGTAATTAGACTAATTTAGGAAAACCTTTGCGAAGAAATAGAAAAATTTTGAAATTTATTTGTTGAATAATAATATTTCGAAGTATTTCGAAAAGAAAACGTTTCCTGAAAAAGTTAGTTATAAAATATAGTTAGTGAAAAACTAATGCAGTTTTTGCTAAAAGCTTTGAAACGCTGTAACTTTGTTAACACTAAAACTACCGAACCCGTCATAATGACGGTTTTTTATATGATAGAATTAAGTATATCAATTATATTGGTAAAGTAGTGTTAATACTGAACTTTATTAGTCAAAATAAAACTTTGGGATTCGATACACTTTTGCCAAATAGAAAAAAATTAATTAACTTTCCAAGTTCATTTAACATAAAATAATATATTCATCAACAACAAAACACTCGGCTACACGTGGAAAATCTAACGCTGCAGACCTTAATAAATTGGCTACAAAACTGTGCCTCATCCACTATATTCACATCACCTCTAACCAACTGACTAGCATTTCGGAGAATCTATTGTTCCCGAAGCCAAGATTTTAATGTTAACCTGACAAAACTATATATTTTTTCTATTTGGCAAAATTGTATCATATCCTTCTATCGCATTCACTCACCTCCGATTTTACAGGTCTGCAAAAAGCAGCCTTTAATTCTCATAGATTCAAACTCATCCCGGCTAACTCGTTGATAGAATTCTTGTTGCTCTTTATCGTCACTGAATTCACTCGTTGATTTGTTGCTATTAGCCATTGGTTGATTTGTGTGACTGATAGTCAATCCGAAAAAATTTGGAAAATTTTGTACAAGTTTACGAGCAAGCCATTTTTTCCCACTCCCCTTTGGTCCGACTAAAACAAGCATGGGGTACGGAGTGTATGAGTTTTGAAGCGTACTAAACATGAAGAAATAAAGCTAGAAGACTCCATAAACGATATATATATATATACCTGTAAAGAACTGTTTGTGCCTTAAAGAATCTATTGACGCAGTTGATACGATGATCTCTCGCTGCGACAATGTCAACGTTTGGACTCAAAAAGTTTTCTGATTTTATCTGTATTTTTACATTTTTAGTTTATTTCTTTAGTAATGTTCAATAACCTTTTCTTCGATTTCAACCTTCCCTCCGTCGAGACTACTTAATTTTGGAAGAACGAAAAGGACGTATAAACGATAATCTGGAACTTCTGTAATTGGATTATGTCTTAGATTGAGATCTCGAAGCAAATTTAATACTTTAAGCGGTCTAAATAATCGATAAAGTTTTATTTGTTAATTAATTGATAAAAGTATCAGTTTAGAAGATTTTAAATCATTTATAAAATATTTTTCATGAAAATTGAAGTTAAAAGCTTGAATTCTTTCTGAAAGGTTTTGCATTTAAACAAGAAAATATATTTATTAATTTTTCTATAAATTACGGACAAAAATAAGCAAAGTGAGACTCAAAGAACTGAAGATTTAAATTTTTTAAAAAAAACAAAATAAAAATTTAAAGAAAAACTCAGAAAATTGAAATTTTTTTTAAAAACTAAATTGATCCTAAATTTATGAATATTTAAAAAAATTAAAATTCAATTGTAATATTTTACAAGATTTAAAAATTAGAAATCTAATTTTTGAAAATTTTAACTTGGGAAATTAAATTACATTGTTAAGTACATTGAAAATTGAATATTATTGACATTTTGAACGAGCCTCAATGTGTGTTTAAATAAAAAAAAATTAAGACTATTTTTATTAATAAGAAAAAATTAAAGTATTCCATTTCTCTCTTCATATAGTTTGGATTCTTCGAATAACAATTTGATTTTATTCACATTACTGACAAATTATAAGTAAAATGTACGTTTCATTAGTTTATAAAAATTATATATTATGTATAAATTAGCTGTAACCCTGGCAAAATTTTTGCTCTCGTTTTTTGTTAGATTAGTATGTATGTTTGCTTTACATTGGTGGAGTATGTTTTTACCATACAAAAAACGTTAAACACAACATAAACCAGAGTATTGATTGGTATATATAATTTTTTACTCTCTTTCACAATAGCAATATCACTGAGCGTTACATTCATACAAACAAAATTATTATGTAATAATATTAAAGTGGTTTAAGTGTAAAATAAGATAGTTTATAAGTTATTGCTGATGAAATCTTTTTTAAATTAAATATTCCAATTAAATAGATGAATTAGTGAAAACTGCTCCATAGTATTGAGTTTTCCCATTCATAATTTTTATATGATTAACAATAAATTTTTAAATTTAGGGTGCTGTATTTCTCGCGCTGCCTCTCTGAATAACGTACTTTTGGTATTGAGAGCTTTAATTGAATTATCTAAGATTAAAATGAAGATTGAAAATGTATCATATAATAAGATAAAAAATTATTTAAATAAATAATGCTTTTTGTGAGGTATTTTGATAAGGACATTTAAATAAGAACAAATTTAATTCACTATACAATTCATTCTTATACATTTAATTAAATATTATAAATTTATTAATATTTTAATTTCAACATTTTATTTTCAGTTTATTTTAGAAACTAATATTTAAATTTTTAAAATATATTTAATATTTTATATATTTAATTTATGGTAATATAATTTTAGCGCGAGATATTATTGAAAAAATCTGGGACAAAAGTGATAAACATTCCGTGAAGTGTATAAAATGATTATTGAATATATTTTTATATGATTACAGACATTTTCAAATGCCCCTCCTTGCAATAATATTATCAAATAAATTAATAACTAAACTTTAGATGTTGAATATCAATGATTTTGTTGTGCTCCATATCAATTCTATGCAAAGCCACATGACCATCATTAAACACATCGAGGCTTTTTATTTGATTTCCCGAAGCAATAAGTTCTTGAAGTCTAACAACGTTTTCTATACCATTTAAAGATTGAAGATTGTTATATGATACATTTAAATAATTCAAAGGACATAATTCCAAAGGTTCGATTGAGTCGAGCTGATTGTGAGCAACGTTAAGATAGACTAAACGGCTGCAGTTAGCCAGACCTATATAATTATAATAAAAAATAATATTGGGATAAATGTAAAAATAAATCATTATTGCAAATATTGAAATGGAAGACTGGATATTGTGTAATGGTTGCCTGAGTGTCAAAAAAGCAGAATATATTCACTCGGTGGTATAAATTCATGTCTCCTAATGACAAACATACCAGACATAATATTATAGTAAATGGCTTTATTGAAACACCAAAAGGTTTTGACGATGGGCTTGAATGTGAACTCTCATCAATTATTTTGTAGAAAACATTCATTGGACTATTTTGTTCCCAGATGCATATATACAACATTAAGGACCCAGTGAAGGCAGTGAGACTTATGGATAATATTTCGAAATTCATTAATCTTCAAATTTAGAAAGAAATTTAAATGAATATATTTTCTAAATCCTTAAAGAAAAATTTGCTACTTAAACAATGTCAATTTTTATTTTATTTTATATTTTCACTAAATGTTTAATTGATGTTTATAAAGAAAATAATAATAATAATAATAATAATAATAATAATAATAATAATAATAATAATAATAATAATAATAATAATAATAATAACAATAATAATAATAATAATATTAATAATAATAATAATAATAATAATATATAATTATAATAAATTATTATGAATAAAATAATAATTCATCAATATAAATTAATTTATAATCAAATATAATAAGTTATTATTTAATTGATAGTTATAAATAAAATAATGATTTTAATAAAAAATGATTATAAATAATAGTCATTTATTATAAATTAACGAAGATTATAAATAAAATATTAATAACATTAATAAAACATTATGATAAGTAAATAATAAAATAAGCCCTTTCAGCAAAGTAAATATTATATTATTTACTTATCTAATATTTTAATTTATGCTGCTACTAAGGTATCACCATTTTATACGATTTATTAATCAATCTATGATAATAAATAAAAAAATAATCAATAAGTAAAATTTAATGATTAAAAGTATTAAAAAATAAATTTCTCAATAAATGATTACTAATCAATTAAATATGTATGATTTGAATAATAATTATAAATCAAATAATAAATTAATTATGTCGCATATCAATAGAGAGGAAAAATTAAATCACAGAGAGCCAAATATTGTAATTTTTGTATTGGAGTGACAAGGACCTATTTTAGGTCAAAATATTTAATTTTATGAATAAATACTACGGAAATTGACTTATATAGTTATTTATTTGAATTATATTTATTAAAAATACATTTGACTATGAATCAGTTAAGATATCAATGTTTTTGATATTCACAAATTTTTGGCAGAGCCTTTTTCAAGTGATAATAATAATATTTTTACCAACTAAATATTAAAATAAGATGAAAAAAATTGATGAAAAAACTCTCGATTACAAAATAATCCTTTTTTAATCGAAAATTTTATTTACTTTTCGGAAATTTTAATTTATGCTGCTACTAAAATAATAAGGATAATAATAATAATAATAATAATAATAATAATAATAATAATAATAATAATAATAATAATAATAATAATAATAATAATAATAAATCATTACAAATAAATAATAATCAATTAGTATAAATAAATATTAATCAACAGTTTTTCTGGCATCCGTAACAACAACTAAATTCACAGAAATGAAATTAATAAATAATTAATGTAAATTAAAACAATATATATAGTAGGAAAATGGAACATAAAAATTTCATCCCATTACCGCTCAAATCCTTGATATCATTTCCATCCAAATTCAATTTAGATAAGAAATAAAAAACCGATAAATCGGGAATATTTTCGATTTTATTGAATGAAAAATCGATTTCTCGTAGAAAATGGGCACAGTTAATCGGGTGATTGAAAATGTGACTTAAATGATTGTTACTGGCATTAATGCAAATCAGGTTTTCATTAAATTCCAGTACATCGAGATTTGATATTCTGTTGTGGGAAACATCAACATTTTGGAGTTTAGTAAAGCTTTTTAATATATCGATATTTTCCAATTCCATTCCAACTAATCGAACATCTAACATTGCGTATGATAGTCCATCTGGTGTTTTACCCAAATTGGATAAGTTATTTTTCAAAGTCATTTCATCAAGAATTCCATCTATAGTAATATGAATAAATCGATTCAATTTTACAATTTCGAAAATTTTATTTATTATTAAATAAAATGAATGTTACGTTTTGGTATGTCAACATCTTCAGTATAATTAATTTCTACTTCATTGATATTCAATGAGCTATATTTAACATCGGTTTCAGAAAAATTATCATCAGATTGATTAAGATCTAATATATCGGCAGTATTTTCTTCAATTTCATCAAAAGCTAAATTAGACATTTAAAATCGAATTGGTTTATTGCTAAGCATTGAATAGTTTAAACAAGACTTAGATAAAATTGTATTATTAAGATTTAAAATTTAAATATTTTGTGTAATTAACAAATTGTTTTCAGTTTACCCCAAAATTAGACAAAAAATTAAAAGCATAATTAAAAATACATAACATTTCATTTGTATTTTCAAAACCATTGAATTTTGTATGTTATTTTAAATTTGTCATATAATTAATAAAAATAGATTAAAGAATAAATTTGCTTACTTAAAAATGTAAGGTAAGAAACAATAATTCGACAATCTCTGAAAATTAAATAAAAATTATTGTTTAGCAGTTCAAGTAATGCCATACCTGACATTTGCGTTGTGCCCATGTCAATAAGCAGCGAACGACAATTTTTTTATTTATACATATATTTTACATATTTTACGTTTGTACTTTTTCAATTTTGATAAAATTAATAATAATTGATGGCATACACGCTAGTGACCCAGATAAGTTTTAAAAAAATATTGTTGGAATAGAACTCATTATAAAATTACAATTAATTATAGATAATGCAAACAAAAGAAAATCCTAAATGTTTGTAAAATCTCTTTCAGCTGTAGTTATAAAACTGTAACCTCATCCTGTTAGGATTTTCATCACATAACCTAAATATCTTCCAGCCAAATTCATTCTGCAAATTGAGTGATTCGAAAACCCATCATAATTAGACATAGTATATGGTATTTTTTCTCTAGAATGGTGACCATTGCACATTTGTGTGTATAAAATGAAAGAATAGCTTGAATTTCTTCATATATAGCCGGTAAATCCAATGTTTCAAACATAATCTCTTCAAGATTTGCCTTGGGATTTCAAAGTACTTCATTCAACACAACTGATTTGTTGTTCTTCTCATGTTACTCTAAAATCAATGCAAATTGATTGATGCTAGATATTTTCTATATAAGTACAATGTCGCAATACTGTGTTCAACTCGGGATTTATAAGTTAAAATAGTTTTCTTATACTAATCATGATCACCAACTAATCCGTTTTTACACATTCCTGATACATTAACAATAATTAAAATGTTAATATCTTTCATCATTTATTTTGAATTAGAATGTTACAACAAAATAGAAATAATTAAAATCTGTATGACTTTCAGCTAAACACAATTTATGTAAATTTCTGTGGTTCACTAAAAGAAATTTTATATACAGTTACTAATAAAATAGTAACTTATGATAAAACTTTGTTGGCTGTGTAAATTTTGATGATAATATGAAAATATTTTTTGTATACCAAGTTATTATAAACTTAAAACTTCTAAACAATAAAAATTGAGTAAGGGTTATGAAATTATTTTGAATCAATCAAATAACACAAAAGTGATAATATACCTGACGTTTTGAACACGGAAGGTACTTAGACTCGACAAGAAATAATTACATTATAAAATAGTGGTTTTAGGCTATTATACTTACATATGTATAAGTAATGAAAAGTGTTTTTATTTTTTAAGGCTATTTTTTTGGAAAATAAATTGTACCACTTCATTTTTGCTGCAGAAAATGCAGAAAAATATAATTATTACTTCGCAGCAAGGCTTATTTCGTTATTCACTTATTTGATATATTAATTTATATTGCTACCAAGGAATCATAGTTTTATACTTATATTCTAAAATAAATAATAGTATTAATAATAATAATTAATTCACCTACATAAAAATAAAAATGAAACGTATTACTAAATATACACATATTAGCAAGATAGGTACCTATTAGATATTGAACAACTGAACACTAACAAAAGGTTCCAAATAACTAGGTACTGAACAATTAGGCAGCAACACATTTTTACTAACTTTATACAGACCTAAAAGAAAACAATATCTGACTACTAACTACTTATTACTAACTACTTATTAGATATCAATTTTCAAAATTTACAATCTTTACTGCATTTCAGTGATGAATATCAGAACATTTTTTAAATCGGCTAAGTTATAATACACATACCCTGCTGCAAAATATAATACATAGAGAGCCCTCCATCCTACTTATTATTATATGTGAGTTAATACTATTGTTGAGGCTCCTTGAGTATCAAGTTCATGTTTCTTATAAATATATATACACAAAGACCTTTTAGGAAAATGTGATTTATTATAACACTGATTAATGCAAACAATAACAATTGCCTTTTTAAATAATTATATAAAATATATATATATATATATATATATATATATATATATATATATATATATATATATAATACAAATGTGTATGTGATCGAATGCAATTTCATGATATGGGATATGTTTTATAAATATGCTCTAATTTTGCTGAAATATCAATTACTGAATTTATAACTCTTCAGATAATATGATTTTATGATTGGTGTTGGTGTATTGGTGGAATTAATTACTTTAAATCCGTTTCAAGATTGCTTAAACTAAATTTTCCTCGATCAAAATACCTTCTTTTCATAAGGTCTATGCTGTCTCTCCCAGACGCCCCACAATTTTAATCCTACTACAGTATACCAATGAGCAAGCTCATGTTGGTACTGTATACAGAAGCTGAAAATTCATGAGCAGGTGAGCTTCATTACTAGAATAACTCCTTGTGATATTTTCACTTTCAGGTTCATGACTGACGATGGAAGGTCTTACGTCTCTTTCTTTCTGTACCCTTACTTATACTCGTCTCTTTCCATGATTCTCATGTCAATTTATCATCGTTATCCTTTATCTATTAAGGTATTTTTCAAAAGTTTGGGCAGCGTTCCACCCTTATTTTATGAGAAATTTTTTATTTCATACAAATATTAGCCTACAGTAAATTGAAATGAATCCATTCTTATAATGTACTTATTTTAGTCCGACAACTCTTTCCTATAGTCACCACCGTTAGCACCATTCGTAAATATTTTCATCTCGCATATTAACGCAAAAATTTATCATTTTACTTTAATTTCCACCGTGATAATTATCAAATAATGTACATGATCTAACCCTACTTTATACTTTCGTTGACCTAAATTGCTATCCCTAGTCATACCCTTGATAAATATAATAATCGGCAGGATTTAAGAAAAACTTTCCTACTTAAACACTGAACTGTGTTGCCCCTTATATGTTGCGCTCTTCCCATATTTTACCCCTCAAATTGTTCTGTCTGCGTTAACCATACATACGCTTCAGTTTATTCGACGGTGTCCTGACTACTCGATCACAATGTAACGAGGAGTCGCTTTCCACCAAACAACCGATGGAAGCAAGTCCCGTACAACAACACATACCAGTCACCAATTTAACGGAGTCGCCGAGCATAGGCTGACTGCTTTCTCATATTAGTGTTCATGTAAATATAAATACAATTTAGGGGGATCTGCTGGTGGATATAAAAATATCCACGGCCATTCAGAAAACAATCAAAATTTAATAAACGAACATAAAACTTTAAAAAATATATTAACTAAGTACAAATCAGATGAATAAAATTGGCATAAACAATAATAAACTACAATTTCTGAAAAATTGATTCAGTTAAAATTATGAATATAACTGCTGTTTATATAGTTATTTTATGCCTGGGTGCGATCAATCGTTCTGCGTCTGTAGGCTTTTTGTAGAATTTATTAATATTTGTTTTATTTAATTTGTTATATTTTTAATTTGTTTAATTGGTATTTTATTTTATTTTTAATTTCTGCTTGCGGTGTGTGCTTATGTTACAGAAGCCATATTGATAAATTCAAAATAACATTATTTAATTAATTATTTTATTTTAATTTGCATATATTTTGTTTAAATCATGGCTTATAGCCCAACATTGGTTTGGATGAAAACATTAGTTTATAATATAAAATTTATAAAAAATGCATATACTAAAATATTGTTACTCTTTATTTTGAATGATAGGGATCCTCCGTTTTCAATAATAAATTGTTTTGATAAACGATTTTTTTGTTTAAATAATATGGAATGTATGAATGAAACAATAATATCTTATTTTTGAAATTTTACTAAAATTTTTTATTTTTATTTGAAATGTGTTATTTAATCTAAAATTAATATGCAAAAATTTTTAGTACGAATGTTTAAAACTATTTCGATTGATTCTTTAGTAGTCATCACGTGTATTAATTTAAAAATTAATTTTTTAATATTTATATTAAATTTAGTTTTTAGTATTTTGAAAACAAATTTTTGTTAGTAAAATATATATTTTAAGTGAATAGAAAGAATTTTAAAAATAATTTGTTTTGTGATTCTTAGAAATATTTTGATAATTTGTTTGGATATGCAAATTAATATATTGAAATCAATCCAATATTTATGTTTTCTTAATTATTTATTGAATTATTTATATAATTAGTATCTATTATTTTATTCTAGTGTTGTCCGAACCAAGCATTTGTTTTTCAATATTAGTAAAACGATGAGAATAATCAAAACAGAAAAATTAAGAAGTTATAAATAAATAATTTATTTAAGATAAATGAAATAGCAATAAATATTTAGATTTAAAAAACGAAAAGCAGAATGAAGATTTTGAGAACAATTATTTTATTAGCAGGAAAATGTTCAAATATTGAATTAAATTATTCCTAAATCTTGTAAAGTTTTAAAAACTAAAAAAACAAAATTCATTATAATAAAATATAAGATTAATCAATTCTTCAGAAATTGATTAGTTGATACAGAAAAAAAAGAAAAGATTTGAAAATTTCTGAAACAACATCTTTAATGGAAAAATCAGATTAATCCTAACCATTATGATAAGGTATTAAAGGGAGTTCATAGCTAATTCCTTCACATTTAATTGCTTTCTTTGAACATCGATTTGCTATGAGCTTTTAAAATCATTATTTGAAATTAAATTGTATTATGTATATTTAAATAATAATAATAATAATATTATAAGGACTTTTTTTGTTTTTCACCTCTGATTTCTTTATAAATGACATAATATTTTCTACAAAATTTGACCATGAATATCTTAAATAAATCTGATTCATAGTCAAATTTTGTAGAAAATATAATATTAATAATAATAATAATAAAATAATTATATAAGCTAGGCAACAATTTTATTAAAAGAAAGGGCCATTCAAACACTCGTACGATACATTTTGACAGTTTAACTGTCATCATCATGTACAAAAACCAACTAAAATAGTATGGATTAATTTATATATTATAATTAAATATTTTAATAAATATTTAAATATTTTCACACTAATTTTTAAAATTTTATAAATACAATTTTTTTATCTTTTCTAGTTAAAATTTTAAAATAATAATAAAATATTTTATAAATTTAAATCAATTTACTCAACAAAATACAAATAATATTAAAATTTTAAACATAAAAAAACATCAATTTATTACAATTTTAGATAATCAAATTATTTAAAAATATTCAAAACATTAGTAGTCAGAGCAATGACACTATCAAAAATGCTTCACATATAACACTTTCTCAATAATTATTAAAACTTTTCAATAAAATTTTAAAATCAGACATTCCTATTTTACATTTACAGCTTCAATTGTGCTCACTAATATTGGTCAAACATTTCAATTTATAATGCTCTAGAACTCGAGCACAGAGATGACGGGAAGTCTCTCTAGTATATGGGCATTACATCCATTATATAATAATAATAATAATAATAATAATAATAATAATAATAATAATAATAATAATAATAATAATAATAATAATAATAATAATAATAATAATAATAATAATAATAATAATAATAATAATAATAATAATAATAAAAAAAAAATAATAATAATAATAATAATAATAATAACAACAATAATAATAATAATAATAATAATAATAATAACAACAATAATAATAATTAAATCAATTATAAAACAATAATAACTGATTTATATTATCAAAAAAATTATTTCAAAAACACCGAATTCTTGATCATATCATAACTAGAAAGACACAAGTCAAAGGTGTAGCAGAAAATTTGGAGTTTTTATTGTCAATGATTTTGCTACTACCGTTGTTAACATTGGGTGGAGGTTGTTTCAACAGACTTTTATGACGGGCCTCAGAGCTTACATGAAAG
The DNA here is from genome assembly GCA_022537955.1 of Schmidtea mediterranea. NCBI lineage: Eukaryota > Metazoa > Platyhelminthes > Tricladida > Dugesiidae > Schmidtea > Schmidtea mediterranea. The sequence continues at coordinate 74,001,325 of CM039679.1, read as the reverse complement.
AATAAATTCAGCCACTCAGATGATTGGATAGCGCGATCCTTAGGCGAATAATAGGGAGTATTATGGCACAACTGTTTCAAAGACTCTCTATCTGTGAAATTACTGGAATTGGAGGATATGGCGGTAAATGGTGTCTCTTTCCGATTTATTTTCAAAATTTGAAGGTTTCTCATTGCTGTTTTGTCTGAAAACTGGCTTTGTTGAGTTGACAGCTTTATTTAAATAGGAAATCAATGCGTTTTTATTATCAATAAATCAAATTTTATTGTTCTGGAAATCCAGAAACAGTCAACAAATCAATTAATAAAGCAATTTATTAAAAATTTGATATATTAAATGAGCGCAATAAAACCAATTGAAAATTTATATACGATTAAATAATATTTATGATTAGAAAATTAGTGATCTGCGTCTGAGCGCGCACTCAGTCCACACTCAATACGGACACCTTCAGATCAACCGCTGATCCATCGATCGGAGTTAAACCTGAAGTGATCGGTTTCAAATGGAGCTATTCACTGTAGAAGGTGTGACAAGATTATCAAAGAAATGATACAAATTATTATAAATTATTGATTTTTTAAAATTCATTTATTTACAAGTAGAAAATAGCATATGAGAAATTAAAATTCAGATGCGTTTTTATTTTTTGCTTAAACGTTTTTTGTTAGACGGCAGCATATCAATAAATTCTAAAGGATAATCACAAATTTTATCTAAATAAAATTACTTTTCTTTGATCTACAGTGACAATTTTACTGACAATATTTTTGGTTACTTTTTTTTGAAAATGTTTAAAAAATTAAAACAATAAATCGCCAATTTATGATATTATTAAAACAATAATTATTTTATTAATTGATAGACAAGTTTTGAATCCATCAAACCTCATCTCTGATAAATCTAATACAGAAACGAATACGTAACATTAAAATTTTTGGTTTTGAACCAAAATATGTGTTTGTAAGGCAATAAAATCTTGTTTATTCATCATTTCATAAATTTATAACATCCATTCAAAAATTAATTTTACCATCAAATTCAATAATTTAGATAAATAACTATGTAAGAGAATTTCGGCAATATTTATTCATAAAATAAAATATGAAATATTTAAACCTAAACTAGGTTCTGATCACACATAAACCAAATTTAACAACTTTTTCGCTTTTAGCATCTTTTTTTCTTAATTATTTTTTCTCTCAAAAAAATTCAATCGTATTATAACGCTTTATAATATTTTGCACAATAATTATTTTTAATGTTTTTGAAGGTATTTTAGCAGGTAATTGAATAGAGAGTATTCATGCATAACTATTCAATAAATATTTTATTAATTACATTTCAAACATTCTTAAATAACAATTTGACAGTCAAGCCATTTCATCATTCCATGATTTAAATCAAAGGTGTTCAAACTACGGCCCGCGGAGGGTTTTAAAACATAATGATTTTTTCGCTCAAACCTTTTCATTTTCATAAAGGTATATCGAAAAACTACGTGGCCAACAAAACGGAGTTGCTGTACTTGACCAAACACAAATATCTGTCGCGCTGTTAAGTTATAAGACTAAATAAAAAAATATATTTCTGTAACTTCAAACATAAAAGAAATTTTATACGCATGTGAATTTTGACGGTTCTCGAATAATTCACGACCTTCTAATCCGTCGTGATTGACGGGGTAAACACGTCAGGTCGGTCGGTCGCCTGACTAAGCCATAATTTATGGCCCATCGGAAGACATCTCGGCGCGGCGCACGCCGTATCGCTTGACGGTGGATCGGGCGCAACCCGTAACAGTATTGTGGCGACAATACGGCGGCATACGAGCGCAACGGTAAAACAATAAAATAGTATTAATTAATAGTTACAATAAAATAGTATTAATTAATAGTATTTAATGCTACTTTTTCAATTTGTATATACATGTGGCTCGTATAACATGGATCTAATTTCAATCCGGCCCGTGCCGCGAAAAGTTTGGACACCTCTGATTTAAATTAAAACTTATTAATTTTACTCTTTTAAAAAAATTAACCATTAAAGTTTTATTAAAGTTCTTTATATCCTTTTTAATTTAAGATTACATTTTTTCTACTTAATTATCCACCAAACCCTTAGCATATCAATGTATAACCTTTGATAGTTAAGAATAGAATTTTGATGGTGAGCTGGTGTTTAAATAAAGAAAATAATTTATAATAATTAAAACAAGTAAACAAATTATTGTAAACGAAAGTAGCACTCACAACAATGATATTGATTAGCAAAATTTTCATATCACAGAAAGTGTGGAAATATTTTAGGCATCTGGAAGTCTTTCTTCTTTCTTGCATTCCATATTTGAAATATATCATTTGACTCATGAATAGCGTCTTTTTATTATTGCTTGAAAAATGGTATTTTCCTTTTATTTGTATATTTTATGTTTATGTTTTAATTTGTCTTTACTCTTAAAAATTACTGAATAAATTCTTTGTGACACAACAAAAACTCTTTAAAAATAATATATTTTCAATAAATCTTACCAAAGATTTCACTTGCCTCCTCGAATTACTCGATGCATAATCTAATGAATGTAATTTGGACTTCATCTCACAAGTGCTACAGCTCGTGTCAGAGTCAGGAGTAGTAAAAGTCGAATTTAATTTCCTGGCCGAATCACCGAACCTACTGTCCACCTCACAATTGCGGCACATGAACCAACAGACGAAAATGAACAATGCCAACAATATCATCACACAAATAATAACGAACAGATATCTCTTCAGTGTAGATATGACATGGCCGTCATGATAGTTCTTGTTCAAATTCGAAGAGATTGTAGAATGTAAGTCTGTAAACGATTCAAGTTAATTCACATTTGTAATATTTTCAAGGAAAGAAAAATAACTGAAAGAGAAAATGGTGAAATGATTCTATTTGAAGAACACAAAATAATAAAAATCACTCAAAAATTGATACTTATTTCATTTATCCTTTTTGGTTAAATGGAAATACTCGAAACTCCTCAAAGTTTTATGTCGAAAATCAAGAAATGTTTTTTTTACATCGACAGAAATATTTATACGAATAGAATACTGGTTATGCGTAGCTCGTTTAACTTGAATTAACCAGTCCATATCCCTCGCGCAAAACAGAGATCAGAAAAATGATGAAAATAAGATGAGTCCGCTAGGCTTCAATATAGACAGAGCTAATGATGAGCGTAGCTCAAAGGTGCATAGACTGACCAATTTTGAAAATCAAGACATATGAAAGAAGTTAGACCAACGAATTAAGAAGAAATAGGTGAATTAAGGATTTTATTACATGTAATAGTTCTTGATAGATTAAGTCAATTAGGATAAATTTAAAGTTGTATAATAACACAATAGTTTCGAGCTCTTTATGTACCAGTGGGTACGATGAAGGAACCTCGATCGCACTTTGTGATTGGAATCTAGATCTTTAACTTTCCGTAACAAAAACCTCATCAAATATGATAACAGGCAAAATTTTCAGCCATTAGAAATTACATTCGATGTAACACTTTAACCTTTTGTACTCCGTTAGCGACAATATGACGACACGGTAAAATCCTTTGTAACTCCATTGGTGCTTGCAATAATAATTACCTAGAATGTTTTCATAATAAACACTACAAATCTACATAACGGTGGCCTATAGTCGCCGACGGAGTACCAAAGGTTAAAACTTGATTTTAGACCGTAAGTCATTTGAAAACCAAAATCATAGTTCAATTATATTTAAAAAACCAGTTAAATAAATCCCATTGAGTTATAATATTTTAATATTAAATAATAAATGATCAATGCTCGTGTGGATATTTTTTTAAATATTCACCTATAATTATTAAAATTTTGGTTGAACTCATTCATAATCAAATTAAAAATTCCATTAAGAAAAAAAATAACATTAGTTAAACAAAGTTTTACAAGAATATACATAAATATAAATATATATTAAATGAAATCGCCATTCAAACACTCGTGTTACGATATATTTCGATCGATTCACTAGCATGATCAGGTAAATATATATAAGGGGAATAACTTAGTTTTTTTGATTTTTAGCAGTAATAGTTTCATTCGGTTTCAACAGTACATCATTTCTTTCTGATTCCACCAAATGCACAACATTTCTACATTTTTCATCGCCAGTCACAATTTGAGCCAAAAAAACCCACTTCGGTGTCTTGTAAGCAAAGAATTGCTAACCATTAAACGATTTTAAATGTTGACTTCAGTCAGTTCATGTGGTTGCGATTTTCCTTCTTTTTGAATCATTTTCATGGCATGTAAACGTTTGCTTATGGCTGCTTGAGTGAAATTTAACTGTTTTGGAAGTTCTTTTTCTGTTTGACCGAAATTTTCCTTCAATAATGCTTTCAATTCTTCATCTTAAAATTTTGGCTGACCACATGGTTCTTTGCCATTGACCTCAAAATCACCAAAATTAAAACTTATTAAAGAATAACAACACCAATCCAATATATATATTCAGCTACAATAAATTTCGACTGTATAACAGTCTTCGCCAGGTAGTCTTGAATTTTTGAAAACTTGATTTAAATTTTGTTAAAGTCTCGGTTTTGTAAAATTTGAAAAAAATAATTTTTTTTAACATTTTGTAGAATTTGTGATTTTAAAAAAGCAAAATTTTTAATTTTTGATAAAATGTTTTTGAAAATTTAAAAGCAGAAATTTGTTTAAATAACAATGATTTACTCTGAATATTTAAAGTTCAAGACTACCCGACGAATACTGTTATTCAGTCGAAATATATTGTAGCTGAATATATTTTGGATTGGTGTTGTTATTCTTTAATTTAGTTCATTGCCAATTTTGTGTGATTCTATTTAAAAATTCTATTTATAAAATTTTATTGTTTCAAAAATTTCGTAACAACTTAACTGTACTTGATTTTACTTTAAAAGTTCATTCTTTTTTAAATTTCCATATTTAAAATCGTAATTCTAAATTGCATTTGTTAAATTTAAGTTTAACGACTTTAGATTTCATCTTACAATAATAAAAATACTTGAAAAACTAAACAAGTGAAAATCAAAAGTTGTGTTGATATTTTTAAATAAATCCATATTTTTAAAATAAGAAAAGTAGAATAATTTTAAATAACCTCCGGAAAACAGAATAAGTTTATTCAATATCTTCGCAGTAAAAATATGATAAATTTTAAATCTTCCAACAAAAAAAATCATAAAACGAAGAAATATTTTTGGTTAAATATCAACAGAAATCGAACAATTTAGCTTGAATTTTTTTTACATTTATCAACATTAAATTTTATAGCTGTACTTCACCACAAAAATGACATTTCCCATGTTCGTATGGTTTTATCGGTGTCGAACATCAGAACAATATAAACGGTTTACTTTCCCATATATCTCTAGGACTAGTTGCATCATTCCACCCAGTCACGGCTGGGAATACATTTATACATTTATATTGACGAGAAAAGTTCAAGTGAAATGCTTATCGGTAAAATATGAAATAAATTATTCTTCAGAGACTAAAAATCTAAAATATCAAGCATAAAATAAAAACAGATTCATTGAAGGTATATAATGTAATTTTGATCATTAAAACCATTGTGGATTTCAACTGAACCTGTAATAATTAATAAATATAAATATAATTTTAATTTAGCACACACACACACATATACACATATATATATATATATATATATATAATATATATATATATATATATATATATATATATATTTAGTAGTATTTTTCTTATTTTATATATTTTTATATATGTATATATAAAAGAATTTTTAAAATAATTGAGATTTTTAATATAACTAATTTTTAAAATTTAAATGAAGAAATTTGTCTGATAAAGCATTTTAAATCAATATAGTTTCAAGTTCGAATCTGCCAGACGATGACAGTGAATCCGTCGAAATATATTGAAGTATATGTATATATTAAATTTTATTATAAATAAAATTTACTAGAATTAGTTGACAAGTATTTTATTTACCATAATTTAATGAAATGACTCCATTTTTAATTGCTCTGCACAACCGATTATCCTCATCTTCTCCAGAGATGCAATCAATTTTCGTGTTGCAAATATCCCGAATTTCTAGCAAGCATTCCGGTCCCCATCCACAGAAAAATTGACATTTTTTATTGGGAATCGAATTGTCTGAATAAAAGCGATTAGAAATTTAGAAATCTGTTACAGAACTGGTGCACGAGAGTAAAATTTTTGACTTCAAAAAATTTCAGACATAAAATCGATTTGAAATTAAATGTTTGTTTTAATTTTCATAATGTTTTCATAAAATAAATTTTTACATTTTTATTGCAAAATAAACGCCATTATTGTCCGTTGATATTTATAACTCGTCGTGTAGAAATGTGGATTCAATACAGACATTTGTGACAGAAATTTAACATTTCACTCCCGATGTGATAACGCGTTAAGGAATGCAAAAGTGTGTCCAACTAGACAGTGCTAATAATAAATTGATTTTACAGTGCAGACTCTTATGATGATCTCCCTAAGCCTGGAGACTATGGACGATGTTTAAACAACTGACTAAATGAGTTTAAAAATAATTTATAAAATCGTATGATTCAATGTTTCGGTATTTTATTTTTACGTTCTTTGAGAAAATGTTGGGTCGTCTCTAAAGGTTTATCGTTTTTTATTGCAATTTCAAAGTCATCAGTTTTATATAAGCAATAAATGTTATCATTTATAACTTGCTTTCTGAAAGTTTCTTTCCACTTCCTAGCCATCGTTTTCAAAAAGCCTTCTGACTACATCTGTGACTTCTTAATATAAAAAAAGCCTTTTCAGATTAAATAGTGATTCAATAGTGATTCAATGGAAATCATATTGGCTAAATATCAGGTAAAAGATCCCATCCCAACTCCATGATTTTAGGACGTTTTTTTCTTTTGCGGTAAGAGGCTTGGCGTTATGTTGTTGCAACATGTCTTCTCCTTTACAATTTACAATAGCAGAAAGCTGTTCATAGATTTTCACATTTCTAATTGTATGAAATAAATTTTTTGTTTTTTAACAGATTTCGTGTAACATTTTAAATATACGGTTTAATTTCTTTCTGTGACACTGGTGTAAATCTTTCAATTGCTAGTATATGCAATTTATAGTGTAATAGGCGCCTATTAATTTTGGCCTTTAGCAACAGAAGATCCCATTGTGTTGCCTAAATACAATATCATAGTTGGACATGTCCACTGTCACCGAAATAAGGAGAATTATTAACGAAGAATATCTGATTCCTCAATTTTCTTATGAATATCAAGAACCGAGTGACACTTTAGATTTGATGAACTTTATGTCAGTTGATACGTTCAACCCTTACCTAACGACATTTCGTTAAATTCAAACTTTGTCTCGCAATTTTCCTCTGGAATTTTTGATATATTTTTCCAAGCACTTTTAGTAGATAAATTTAAAAGTTTTGATCTTATTATTATTATTTTTGACAGTCTAACTATGGAGATTGAATTGTATGAAAATATATTTAATATGACATCTCTAAATGAAATACAGTGCATAAAAATGAATTATTAATGCCTCAGCAAGGTCCCTTACATGTGCAATTAATCGCATGTCGCCTCTACATGATAATGACATGCATACCTATCGAAAATTCTTTTTAATCTACATGTAAAATTCCCGTTTATCGAAGAAAATAAATTTCTCCACTATTAGTCAAAAAAGAAATTTCACTAAAAATTTGTAACTGCTGCCGACAGAATTTTTGTTTTATTTAGTAACTTTAGGAAATATAAAGATTAACCAATGATTTATTTAATTAATTAATAATAAAATTAAACACACACAAAAACCATCTTAATAAAAATTAAAAAATGATTCTTGCAAAAAAGATTTTCAATTAAAAATTTTGGCTTATTCCTATTATAAGCAATTTTTTAAAAACTAAGCAATTTAAAAATAAGTTCTAAATTGGTTTTTGGTGCTTTTGAGAGAATGACCGGTAGGGTTTCCTGTTCTATATGGAAATTCAGAAACTTTGTTGGCAAATTTAAGAAGCAGAATACTCCCAGGAACTCGAATAATTAGTGATGGTTGGGCTACATACCGCAGTTTGCAGACTAAGAAGAATTATATTAATGATGTTATTAATCATTCTATGTTTTTTGTATCTCCTGAAGATTCTTCGTGTCATACCCAAAATATTGAAAATAATTGGGCCCACGCAAAAAGAAAGTTGAGAATTCAATTTGGATCCAGATAACAATATTTGGTTGGTTATTTGTTTCGAAAAAAGTATAGTAAGTTTGAAATTTTTAAAAATGTTGTAAAAACGATTGCTTCAATGGAATTTAAATAAATTTTACTTTTAAATTTTAATTATTTATTTTTTTAAAATTTCTTATAATAGGAATAAGCCAAAAATTTAAACTAAAAATCTTTATTCTCACATTTTTATTTATTCTAATAAATTAATTATTAAAATTCAATTAATTTTTTATCATTAGTTGAATATTAGAAAAAATCAATAATTAATGTCTACAGCAAAATTTAATTAAAAATTCTAACTTTGAAACATCATTATAAAATCGAATTTTTATTTATAATAATAATAAAAAAAATTTTCTCGTCATCAATATTCGTTTAAGTATTTGATTAAAAATGATTGAAAAAAAGTGAAAATAAATGATAAGATTGAAAAATGATCACATTGCAAAACAGTAAACATCCGCAGCATATGTGCACAAAATTAATCAAATGTCCATAATTATTGCACTTAACAGCCTTTTTCGTTGAATCACGAAATAAAGACTTGCAAAGTGTCCCAAAGTCTTTGTCAGTATTATGGGAATGTTTCGGAGAAAAATTCCAATTAATCAAAGAACATATTCTGAAGAATATTTCTTCCAAATGCCATAATGAGAAAGCCATAATGGAAAATTGAGAGCATTGGAGAGAGAATCAAAGACATTTAGGCAGACAAAAATATTTTTTATCTCTCGCGACTTGTTTAGATAAATTAATGAGACAAAAGTGACATAAAAAATCCTTAGACTCATTTATTAATAAAAACGTTAAAGAAAACAATTTTTATTTGATATCTATTCAAAAAAGACGAAAAATTTGATTTTTATTTGATATCTATTCAAAAAAAGACGAAAATTTTGATTTTTTTTAACATTACAGTAGAATCTCTTTATAAAGTGCACCATTTATGTATTAAAGAAACTGCACCTTATACAAGTGTACCATATAATGAGCGAAAAGATAAAAGATTTTGACTTAGTAAAAACTTAATGTAGTATATTTTAAGAAATCGTACCTTATATCGTGCCATACCTTGCATAAGGTGTATCAAATACGGAGATTCTACTGTACTAAGTAATTTATTACATAATGTCGATAATTTATTACTTATTTATAATTTTGGTTGTCAAAAAATATTTTTAGAAATAAATTATTATAAAAAAAACACCGCAATATTCGTTAGAAAAATTAAATATTTTTGTTATCAGATGACATTTCTGATCAAAAGTTATTTAATTATATCAATAAATAATTTTCGATAAATACTGAAAATCAAATTATATTAACCCCTTAACGCGCGTTTTTTTTATACAACGGCAAAAATACATCATTTTTTTATTATTGATAATTAATATATATTTTATATATAATATATTTATTACACTGCCCGAGATATAATCGTTAGTGAATCTTAAACAAAACTTTATATTTCGTATACCCGAGTCTCTCTCGGACGTGCACAAATTTGCCAGTAACACTTACCCGAGTTACGCTCGGGCATGTGAGTTAAGGGGTTAATTTCGAATTCTTAAATTATATTATTTTAGATTTCTATTTAAAAGTAAATTCAAATTTTATATATAAGTAAAATTTTCAATACTTGACATAGGTTGTCACTATTTTCTTTCAAATACTTTTTTACTAAATAATAAATTCTGAATTTTTCTCTTAAAAATATTTATTACTAACCTAGGAAGTCAAACCTGTTGTTTTCAAAAAGAAAAAAATATCCTCAATAGTCTCAACAAATAAAGTAACGAAATTCCTTTAATAACAATAGGACTATGTTCAAAACAAATATTTTATCACTATTTCTGCAAATATTTTGAATTATTTTGAAAAATTTATTTTTGAAAAATGAATAATAATAATACAGAGCTGCTATAAAATATAAATTATTTTTACACTAATAATAAACATATAAATACAAAAAATCAGAATGTTAAATTAAATAATATAATTATGCAACCAAAAGGTAAAAACATGAATTTAATCATTTAATAAAATTTTTGTCGACGGAATAATTTCTCAAGCCACGTTTGGAGGAGTCTATACCAACCTTAGAACAATGAGACTTTATTATTTTTCATAAACTTCGCCCCGATTTCCAGAAGCTTGGTCGAGTAGAAGAATGATTTACCTGAAAATGACTGAAATATGCTTCGCTGGCATATAATTGAGGCGAATATGGCGGTAAAAACGTAAAGCTGATATTTTAATTATTAAATAATATAACTAGATCATTTCGATGATGAAAGTCGGGAGCTAAGATTCCCGTAAAATGACCGTTCACGCAGTTCAATTGCAATTACGCCAGTATTACTAATTGCGACAATGAGGCCTAAATGTTTCTTCGTGTTCGCAGGATGAGTTACAAAATATTTCTTATTTTTGGGAGAATAGTTTAATGCTTTTGTTACACAGACTGAATCTTGTTTCATCCAAAAACTTTGAATTTCTGACCTGGAATGTTATTGAAGCGTCTACAATACGCTTGTCGTTAAATCCATTGTTTTCGTTGTATTTCTCTCATTAGTCACATTAGCTTTTCTTGTGAAATCCATTGTAATTATAAGAGTTGTAATCTGCTAGTTTTGCATGTATTTTTGCACTATCTATTTGAAGGGAAAAAAAGAAGTTTTCTGTTTGCATTTCTAAACAGTTCGAAATAAAAGAAATTAATTTCTTTAAGTGACCGAGGGAAAGAGAAAAACTTTTGAATGAAATTATTTCTAAACCTGTTTGAATATATTTTGCTAAATAAATAAAAAAAATTCTGTAATTTTATTATTAGTGACGAGCTGATATTTATGTTTGTTTTTGTAGATTTGTAAATTTTCCCACTAAGCAAACTAATTTCTTGCTTGTCAAAGACAGAGCCACGAAGAGTGAGGTTGAGAATATAGAAAAGGATTCCAATTCAGTAATTATGAGCAATTGTCATTTTGAAATCTCACACGAATTGACAATATAAATCGACAGGGAAAATATTTTGAAGGACAAAAATTCGGAAAAAAAATCCTCAAATCGATTGCAAGAAATGCGCGTTGCAAGGAGAAGGAGATTATGAAATGGAATTTGACAACGACGTGAGAAAGCCCGAATATAAGTCTCAGTAATCTGGAATGCCACAACCACAGATACCGGGGAAATATTCCCAACTGTTACTACGTTGCGGTTTCCAATGCTATTGTGGAATTTCATATTTAGATTAAACACATTCTGAAACATATTTCCATAATTGAATCGCTTTCATTTCTGTGAGAGAATCCCATTGGTGAATAAATGGAATAATAATTGATGAGATCCATTCAATTAAATCCCTTGATTTTCCATAGTTGTTCTTATTGAATTCTAATTAAATAAATTAAATACCCCAATAGAAAGTTCCAACGGAATCGATTAGTAAGCTAGTAAGAAGTACATTCGGGAAATCCAATTGCCGGAGATTCGAGTGCAACGATGTGCCAAACGATCGATGGACAACATGAATATAATACCGCAACGTAAATAGAATTCAAATATATTTGTCACATGATCTTTTCTGATATTAATAATATTTTTGAAATTTATTTTGTTTCATAATATTAAATCATTTTTTCTAGTATTTTTGCAAGGTGATTTTTTTAGAATAGATAAAAACTGCGTAAAGAGAATTTTTTTGGGATATTATTTGTTTTTTTAAATGAGATTAATAAAATTACGGATAAATTTCGCGTGAACTCGGAACGTTTGTTTTTGATAAATTATTATTTAATGAAGTCTGCTTACGCTTTTTGCGTTATCAGATAAGAAATAAGTTACCAAAAGAACATTTCATGCAAGGTTTTATATAAATCCATTGTTTATAAAATAATAAAGAATTAACAAAATTTGTACAGTAACTAAATTTAATTAAAAGTACAAGTAGGATCTGAAAAGGAAGGATATTTTTAACTTAAATAGATAATTTATATTATCCATTTCTTTCCATAACTGTTCTCAACCTACCTAACTAGTGAAGAGCAGGGGTCTTCAACCTTTTAGCTGTGGTATGCCAAGCAACACTGCCAATTAATTCAGGGTGCCATCTTATTTGATTTTAGAAATAAGTAGTTGCTATCTGGTTTGTTTAATATATCAATGGTAAAAACCAACACTAAAAAAGTACACGTTTCAACTGGTATCACAACAGAACAAAACGCATTTTAAAAATACCCGCTCAATTTCACGACGAGACCCCGAATAAAGTTACAAGGCATAATTTACCCTCTCGTTGAAAAACCCACACTAACACATGTGTGATCTACAATTTTCTAATGCCACGTGACAACACAAAAGATGCTTGAGATATTATTTGATGTTGTATGGAAAATTGGTGCAATAAAAATACAATTTCAATACCAATACAAATATATATTTTCATCTAATAATATTAGAGAATATATGTGAAACCGCCTTTAGCCGTATAAGAGTCATTATTACCCAGACCACTTTAAAGTGGTGTATAGAGTGCCATTGACAACTCCACCGCGTGCCATAGGTTGCCGACCCCAAAAGGTAAATTAAAATATCGACCTTTCTTCTTCTGTGTTATTTCTACAATATTTAACTTAGAGTTTGAAATCCGTCAGAACTAACTCAAAGTAACTGAATAAAAATAGTAATTTACGTGATAATATCCAAAATCCCAATTGCTCATGATTTGTGAATTACTTTTAAAGTTTATCGTGACTCACCTTAACTCAGTCTACAACCTATAAGACAGGAACAGCTGATATATATATATATATATATGATCGGATGTATTTTCTATTTGTCCCGTACTTTTAACTGCGTGTCCCTAAAAAATTATGTTTGCTTCGTTCAGACACTGTACGAATGCCTGCTTATAGCATATTGAATATACAAATGGTGTAGAATAATCTACCATTATACACATATATTACCACAATATAAATTGATTTTGTAATATATCTGTCTACTGACTATAATAAATAGAATAAATTAAGAAACAGTAACTTTCTTAAATTTGGAATAAAATTCGAAAATAATTTTTATTGAATAAAGATCTTTAAGGATTTTGACCGATTGAACAAATATGAGTTTAAACCAGCTACTTGGGTGTCGAGTTAAAATACCCATGGCCCATCGTTTGGCAGTTTCACAGGCAACTTCTCACCTGCTCAGACAGTTTCAAGAATAATTTCAAAAGTGCTTGAAGTTCATATTGTCCCATCTTAATTCTAAATTGAGAAATCAAATACGCAATCAATTATGAAAGGAATTTTCACGGGCTTTAAACTCATATATGATATGCTAATCTTCATTGCTTTTCACACTATAAACCAATATTTTTTATTTATTTAAAAAGAATTTTTCGGTAAATTTCTTTTAATGCATTTTCGCTATAAACTCAATCAAACATAGTTTTAGAGTTATGGTGAAAGATGCAGTCAAAACCTTGCATGCTCCTTGCATGTTTTTTGAGATTTTGAATCAAAAAATGAGAAATAGTAAAAAACTTAACGAGTTTACGAATGATTTAATATCCAAAGTAAATTAACAACAACCTTTCTTTAAAATGATATAGAAGTTTCAATGATTATTTTTTACTTGAAAAATATATAAATATTCGTATATTTTTACATTATGATTGTTAAGGAAAACAGTTTTCGTAAGTTAAAAATCACATATTAAAAATAAAAAATGATAGTTTCATAGTCACCGCATAAATTAAATGTTAATAAATATTTTACAAAAAAAGGCCTACCTTTTTCTTTAATTGTCTAATATATTCAATATATTAAAAATATGTTATATAAGTGAGTAACAAAATAAGCCCTTGCTGCAAAGTAATAATTATATTTTTGAAAAAAGTTTCGATTATTAAATCATCTTTTTTATTTATGCTGCTACCAAGGAATCACCGTTTTATACTTACACTATATTAAAAATAATAATAATAATAATATAATAAAAATTTAATAATCTTATTGTTTCTTTAGAATTAAAGTATCTAGATATTTTTAAAATTTTAATTGGAAAAATTTCTTATCTTTCGCCATAATAATATATAAATCAAAATTAAAACTTTTATAAAAATTTTAAATTGATTTTTTTAAAATTAATTTTAAAAATAATTCAAAAGTCCATTGATGGAGAAAATTCCGAGAAAATACAATTGATTATAAAATTGGCTAGTTAGAAAAAGAATTCCAAAAAATAATTACCGATATCAAATTCATCAATCAAAGAGATATTTGTGATGAAAATTCTCCCAATTTCATTGTCAACTGGAATTCTATCAATGCGTGTTATTTGAAATTGCACTGCAGAGTGATCATCTGATAAGTGTTGAGGTAGATAACGGTGAAGATCCAATACGACTCGATCAATGTAAGGAGAAAGATTCATCCATTGCGTGACATATTCGGAATTTGAATCCGAGAGGAAGCATATTATACACTGCAAATAGTCTATCGGTTTTGCTGCATCAGAAATATTTATTGTGAGACTTGTTATAGTCTCAATACCGGGCTTATTGCACAGTGAGAAGGAATTCAAGGTGTTTTCACAACTCCAGTATAACTGACTCCGTGCTTTGGACCATATTACGCGTCCTGAATATCAAAATTCAATTAAATTATTTTTTTTTAAAAATTAAAAATATTTTTAAAAACTTTTAATTTTTTTGCACTTTAATTTCACTATTAATACCTATTTAACGGGATTGTAATTTTTTTTAAAAAGTTTCAGAATATTATTTTGTTTAACTGAATAAGTATGAAACTTATGTCATATTCTAGAGCAGTTATAATCGTGAGGTTTCATTAAATTAAAAAATATATAGAATATTTGGTCTGTCCAACATTTATGCTTTTGATTTCGTTTCGAAGACCTTCTCTATTTTTTCTTATAAAGCCCGTAAAAATAGGAAACATATTTATTTATTATTATTATTATTATTATTATTATTATTATTATTATTATTATTATTATTATTATTATTATTATTATTATTATTATTATTATTATTATTATTATTATTATTATTATTATTATTAAAAGATAACGCCAATAAAAAACCTTTCGTACGATATATTTCGATAGCACAGCTATCATCTTCAGGTACTCAAAACCAACTAAAAATATTATAATATTTTTCTGATAATATTTTTAGTTGGTTTTGAGTACCTGAAGATGATTAAATCGTTGCCAAATTTATTTAATTAATTATTATTATTATTATTATTATTATTATTATTATTATTATTATTATTATTATTATTATTATTATTATTATTATTATTATTAATATTATTATTATTATTAATTATTATCAATTATTGCAATTTTCTTTTTTACTTGTTGTTATAATATGTATCATTAAAATTTTAGAATAAATATATATTAATAAAATCTGAAATTAATGAATAAATTTTAATTTCAAATAATTAAAATGAAATAATATACGGTCAATTTAGACTTAAAATTCAGCTGAATTCTTGATCGACATTTATCAAATGGGTATCAGCTTGTTGACAAATAAACAAATTGAAAACAGTCCCATCAAATGGACCAGTACAAATAGAATGAAATAATACAAATTGTGTTCAGTCTATCATATAATTATGATAAATAAAAGATTTACTTTCAAAACTGTTGAGTTTATTTCATCCTGCATCGAAATCAGGAAAAGTAAATAAAGAGATTGAAAAATTAATTATGCTAAAAGAAAGACAAACTCATCATATCTAGACGGTATAAATTATAATAATAATTTACAGCTAAATATTTTTCTACAGTTATCTTTTTTTAGAAGAAAATAGTGTTTTTTTACTTGTGATCAATAATGAATAATAAAATCTTTTAGGATAAAAACAAATTTCCTTCACAGACTTTGTAAAGTGCTAGCTGCCAGTTATCCATTGCATCGATGAATATACAAACACATTTTTTATTCTAAAAGTTACATTATGGTAATGCTATGTGATTTACCCCAAACAGTATTACAGCACCACAAATCTTTACAAACAAAACTATTGGATATACTATTTAGCATTGTAAAAGTTGGTAAATTCATTGGTTGATTTTTAAAATTTTATTTGGGAGACAAGGAATTTTCTGGGGGCAATGATATCTGCTTGTTAACATTGAGAGGAAAGACTGATTAGAGGAAAGACAATTAGAATTTTCCCGGTTTAGATTATTTCTCAAAAAAAAATAATAAAATTGTGAGTAAAAAATATTAATAATACAATTTGAGAAATAATAATAATAATAATAATAATAATAATAATAATAATAATAAAATTTTGAGAAAAAAAATAATGTTACAATAGTATATCAAGCCATAATCTTTTGAAAATTAGGAGAAAAAATACTTGTTTGTCATTAAATGTAAAATTGTTTCGAAATTTTCAATATTATTTCCATTAATTCTTCAATAGTAGACTTTACCTTGTTCAAATCGCAGGCAAAATTATTAAGTTTTGTTTGTTAAAGTGAATAAACTTGTTAACCCCAGGGTTACCTTCGGTTTTCCAATGAATAGTGAATGTAACATTAAAGGTTCATTTTCACAGTCAAAAATTGTAAGTAAATATGACACAGGAAATCCATTAGAATTAAGAAGGGGAAATTTTGAATATAGAATTGTCTCAAAAATTTTATATAAATGTCTTTAAACTTTAATAAAAACAAAAGTAATAATCATTTGTGTGGAATTTTTTCAAATCACACAAATGTGAGTTGTAATGATAAGGTTTTTGTTTATCGTCCTAATCTTTCCGCACAGTTTCCATAAAGCAATATTGGTCCTGGTCACCAAGCTGCATATGAAAGTATGCATGATATACATCTTAAAATAATTTTCATAAACTTCGTTTTGCTAGTGTATTGCGTAGCTGCCACAAAAATAATCAGGAGGTGATTATCGCACAGTTTTCTGGATAAAATATTTACAACTCACAAAACGAGTCATTTAATAGTTTTTCTGTTTGTGTTTCTCATATATTTGTGACCAACTCCCATTGTTGTCTTAAGTTTCTATGTACGTCGTATGTGAATTGATATTTATATGCTTCAAATTTTTTTCTTTCATATAAAAATATGTTTACAAGATTTATTTAGCTATGGTAGTGTCTTAAATTTGCCTAAACAAGAAATATTGATAACATTAAAATATCTTTAAAATTAGGCATGACTTTAAAACCTTAAAATAATTGTATGGCTAATAACTCAATTTTCGTCTTAAAATGTTGTATTTCCCCATCTACAATAAGACGGAACCGTTGACAGGACTTCATTGTAAGTTTCCGACAAGTTTACATCTGTCGTCAAAGACAAGACTTTCATAGGTGAATTGTAATTTAATTCTGATCACGAAAAATAGTTAAAAACAGGTAGACGAGAGACAAAATTTAAAAAGCGGGTTGATTTTACTCTTTATTTTATTTTCTGCTTGGATGAAAATATAAAATGAAATTTTAGAATTTTTTGTGTCAAAACAAAAGAGAGGTGCATTGAGTATCTGGAATAAAAGAGTATAGATGCTATCAATACTGGAGAATTATATTTAGATAAATGTGATTGGCTTAATGAACGTTAATCGCAATTAGATAACAATTGACCAATAAAAATAGATTAATGCCATGTCTAAAATTAGTGGTTATCCCTAACAATTTTATTGGCACATATTAATTTAAACGAAAATTTAAATTTAACCTTAATGGTGAAAATTAAATTTTAAAATATTGTTGAAATATTTAGAATATCCAAATAAGCATTTTGTAAAGAAAGAATAAAGTAAAAAATGATAGAAATCGAATAAAATAAATTATCAATGAAGTAGAAGAAAATAATCTGAATAATAAATATAATTATGTATAATGTTTATATCATATGATGGAACAAATAATTACATTATTTTGCTGTGATAATTACGGAAGCAATAAACGAAATTTGTTGATAATTAATAAATCCAGTTATTTAATATTTGGAACCTTGAAATATGATAAAAATTATTAGTTGATAAATATAATAATATTCTGTGATTATCTTTCACATTCTCACTGATCGTTATAATGAAAATAATTATTCATTTTAACTAAGGCTCGCATTCTCTGATAGATTAACAAGGCTGGTGGACCTCATTTCAACTTTCTTGTGGATCAAAGGCCGATGCTGGGAGGTCGTTGGTCAAGTTTTAGCTTGCATAATTCAAGATCAAATCGGTTGATTTAATTTAATTGGAAAACCAAGAATTGGTGAAACTCCAGTATGAGTGATTATCAATTAAATGATTGTAAAAAATTATAATAAAATAATATTAATAATTAAAAAGGCAAAATGAAACGAGAATCAAAAATAAAAAAAAAGTGTAACATTAAAAAAATTATTTTATATCACAGTGGCCAATTAAGACAAATAAATAAAAAGAAAATGTACTGTTATTTCTTATTATTTCCCATTTAAAATTCAGATGTACATGGTCAAATAACAACGTATCAATTACTGTACATGAACCTCTATACCTTGAATGTATTAATCCTCTTCATTAGGTTCTGAATATAATTTTATCTCCTTCCTTAAACACATTATTCTTGGGACTCAATTTCTTGGTTTCAAGATTTTCATAAATATTTGTAAAGTTTTCTTTCAAATTCTTTAGATATTCCTCTGTAATGATTACATATTAATAGTGTAATTTAACTCACTTTAGTATCACCGGGTTCGTGAAAACCACTTCATGAAGCGAATGTGTTACAGTTTTATTTAGTGATGTTATAATTTCCATTTCAACAAATTGGAACGACTTAACTAAACTTACATGCTTCATATATCGTTCTTTTTCCGTTTCAAATACTCTTTCGGTCAATCCGATTCCCTGGTGGTACTGAGGGTAAGCAAAGCTTTGAATAATTCACAAAGCTGGGTCAAATTAATTCATGAAATAAGTTTCCACTGGAAATATATCTTGAATTTATACTTTTCAAAAAAATCATCATTATACATACATATATATATATATATATATAGAGCATCTTAGACAACAAGCGAAAATGTGATTTATAAGTTATCATATTGTTATTCTTTAAATTTATAAAATTGGGATAAAAAATTATTAAGTCATGAATTGAAAATGTATTAATTTTAAAATCAAGTGTTTTGAGCACATTTAATATTAAATTGAATTCTCTAAAATAAAATTCCTTACATGAAGTTTCTATTAACTCTGACACGTGACTCATTTTAAAGGAGAGATGAGAGCAATCTAGTACATCATGTTCTGATTAGCTGAATAAATTCATGACCCATTTGATACTTCATGAGTAAACGGAAAATTTGGTAATGAATCAATTATTGATATAAAGAGTTACCCAAAGACAATTAGTCATTATTAAACGATTTTCATGGTTTAAAATTACTTCAAGACCCTATGAAGGTAAAATGAATGGATTATCAGTAAACTCCATCCTTTAATCTATGGTTAGTGGTTAGAGAGGCTCAAGATTTAATGATGATGCTTACGCTTGTGGGATTACAAGGCACTAAATTCTTTCAATATTTATGTTTATGTTAGCAAATTAATACATTTATTGGACAAGATCAAAAATTAATTCTTTTATGTAACCCAAATTTTAGGCACAGCCTTTATCAAGTGTGAAATAAAGTATTTAACTGATAGTAATTTATAAGTCGATTATGAAACCTTGAAACATTTAAGATGTTATCATTAGTAAAATATTTATACATATACTTTTATTCACTACAGACCTTTACTTATTTCAAAAAAGAAAAGGATAAGTTAAAACTGAACCCAATTTCGCGCTCAGCTTTTATCAAATCATACTATCCTAAGATAATAGGTGGCTCTTTATAGACATATTTTAGACATTAAATTATAAACATTAAATTTTAAATAATTCGATTTTTGTACAAATAAATATTATTAAAATAAACAAACTTTTTTCTGCTGAAAAACTGTTCCATCCTTTAGAATCCATGACAACCTTTACAGAAAATAAAATCCTAAATTGACTTGGAACTAAAAGAATTCGTTTTTGAATTATAAAGTCCTTTTCTTGACTCTGATTTGCAATATCCTTTGTAACTGATTGAAAAAGAACCAAGGATCTATTAGAATGTGATAAACTTTGGCAATCTGAAGCAAATATTATGTTCAATTATAGTAAGTTTTGCAAGTAAATAATTATCTTTCTACTGATTTTAATAAGTATTTAGAATTTCTATATGTTATAGAACTAATTTTACAATTAATCTGTTTTAATTTTTGACTTTATTACAAATAAATAGTTATGCATGAATGCACAGTTATATATATATATATATATTAGACCAGGGTTTCTTAACCGGTGAGGTATACCTCCCTTGGGGAGGTATACTAATGTGTTGGGGGAGGTATGAGATTTTGTTTATTTTTGTTATGTTTTTTTTTAAATTAAAAATTAAAATTATTTACATTATCAGTATGAATTAAATATGATTTTTTTTATAAATATATATTAAAATGGTAAAAATAAAATAATATATGTAATGTTGGTATACCACTAATTATGTTTCTTATCTTTTCTTAAAATAAATTAATTATGCTGGAGGTGAGAACATAAAATTAAATATTAGGTGAGGTATGAAGTAAAAAAGGTTAAGAACCCCTGTATTAGACTTTTAGCATGAATACAAATTGTTAGCATGAATACAAACTAATAATTATTTCAATAACTTTTATGGTAATTATTAATTTATTTTATAAGAATTATAAAAAATCAAAAAAAATCGTCCTCTTTCAATATGCGCAAAAATTTCAAATAGGTGCTTTTGTTCGAAGATTTTAGCGTGAAAATCTTTTATTTTTAACTGGATATGTTCATCTAAACTTTCATTAATTTTTCATTCTAGCTCTGACTCTAGGAAATATTACACCAAAAAATAAATCCAAGGATACTTGTCGCAGAATGCAAAAGATATATTCCATTAAACCTTCAAATTTTTTATGCACTCTTTGCTGTTTGAGTTCTGTAGCATTCTTTGTGAATGTCCTATTTGGGTTTATTTTAATTCGATGCTATTATATATTGTATTTGTGCTTCCTCTTCTTTTCTCGTTGAGCACGATTCCAGCTTTTTGAAATTTATTTACAAGTGAATAGATTTCGATATAAAATGTCATCTATCAGATTTTTTAACCCTGTTTTGTATTTTTACATTTTCGGTTTTTCTGTCTATTCTAACCATAATTCACAGCACACAAATTTAACGAGTAAGTCCCACGAACTTACTCATTTTAGCAATATTCATGAAATCACGTTTCAACACAAATTACAACACAATCTTTGGATAATAGGCAAAACCTTATTGTTATAATTTTCTTACTTCTTCACATTTGATCTATTCTCTTTTACAAGTTCCTTATCTTCTTTGCGTTCAAAAACTTAGAACGTTAATTTATAGTCTGAACTGAAAAAAAACAAAATTGAAAATCTTATAGCCTTTACACATTAGTATAAAATCTTTGAAAGAGTTCCTGTTTGACACATTTATCATTAACCCCTTCATCGTGGAAAAACTTTTTTTTTGTTATGCAAACCGTGTATTTTCTTCTTTCATAATTTGATATGTTATGTTGTCCTGGCAAAATAAAATGTTTTTTTAAGTGAAAATGAGTTGTCTTTTAGAAAATTTGAGGAAAATAAGAAAAACCTGAATTTTCGTACATTTTTAACTCGTGGTGCACAGTTAAGCTCAACATTTTTTATGACGAGTTAACTCGTGACACACGGTAAAGGGGTTAATAAAATAATTACATTTTATAGTTTATTACAAATTATTACTAAAACTGTATAACTCAATTTTTTTCGACTTTTTAAAAAGTTTTATCAGCACATTTTTCAACTACTTTTATTTGAGATTCAACACCGTAATTAATTGATATTAATTTATCGGTCCCGTAAATTTTATTACGATTACTGAATTAAAAATTCCCAACATTAATTAATTAAATAGAAATTAAACAAACTAAAATATTTTTATATAAATCTATTCAGACAATTCAATCTAAGTATGTCATATACAAACCTTTTCAAATTTCAAGTTATTATTATATAAAAATAAATGCATAAACAAAACGACAGAATTTTTCTGAACTTGCTGGTTGATTGGAACCGTAACGAGTGAAATAAAAAAAGAAATCGGTAAATCAAAAGATAATACTTGAGAAAAGCAATAAACAAATTCTCAATTATTTTGAATATCAGACGTTACACTTTTTAATGACAGCAATAAGCACTCGTCTTTATGATTTCATTGGTGCGGCGATATTGCTAATTAAAAGTGAAAATAATCAATGATAAAAGTAAAAAAAAAATCTTCAAGCACAACTATTGATAAATTGAACATGTCGAAAAAAGAAAATCAGACGATATTTAGAGGAATTTTTTGCTTTGGTTTAATAAAAAAGTCTATAAAAATTATGAGATGTATGTATATAAATGAATGAATCTTTATTTTATTTTTTACATATTTTTATAAACGCTGTTAATAAATTTTTTTTAAATAAATTTGTTTATTTGTTGTAAGATTTTATAAAATGTAGTTAGTAATTAGACAGGAGGACGGGCATTTGGCTTTGGTGAAAAGCAAGACCTGTAAGAGTCACTAATAAGCCCAGGTTTGATAATAAAAGTGCCCCATCTACTGAAAAATACAAAAATTGTACCATTTTGTTGAATAAAAAATTAAATTCAAATTATGAAAAAACAAAAACGAAATTTAAAAAAGTGCTTTTCAAGCCTTTTGAGATGCAAAAGAAGTTATCATTTCTGCAATATCCCAATTAATGTTGAGTGTCGCCAGACCATTTACGCGATGCTGCACCATTGTTGATCGCGGCGCCAATCACAGTTATATTCGATTTTATTACGGGTAATTTTTTTGATCATTTTTTATAGTTTATAATAGTTTATAATACATTTTGTATAATTTGTTTAAATAATCTAAAACATACATAATTTTTACAATCATACATGGTGATAACAGGAAGACTGTCGAAATATATCGTAAATATATCGAAATATATCAGCTGGGATTTGCATTGGTAACAATTTTCTTTGAATTTAGAATTTCAAATAACTTCTGTTAATTTATCCATTAAAACAAAACTATTTAATAAATAATGACATCATTGTTCTAATCATGGCATTGACTTTGATTGATCTTTCTAGTTTTAAATGCTTATATATATATATATAATTGTATAACATAAATTAATTAATAAAATTCAGAATTCCAACTTATTGAACTAGGGACAGTAGGCCGATAGTGAAAATCACAACTGTGAACATTTGCTGCCAAATTACACAATAAAACGGTACCAGTTGTCTGAAACGTCGACATATATATTATGAACTGACAGATTAGTACAACTGCAGTATGAAGCATGTCCCTTAAAGTGGCATTGGCTTTGATGACAATATATTTATTTTTTTAATCAAACAAACAATAACACTGACGGAAAAACTAATATTATTTCTATCAATGTACAATAAAATATAACGTTCGATCAATTCTTCGATATTTGTTTCGTAGTGCACTTTTGTACCTGCTTGTTCCTAACCGTGTTCCAAAGGTTTGGAATTTGTCAGGATTTTTTTATTTAATAAATTATCGGAAACTGAGACATTTAAGTGCTACAATTTAAGTAATAAGCACAAAATGAATTAATTTTAATTTGATTTATTGCGAAATTAATTAATTAAATAACATAATAGTAAATATTCTTAATTTCTCGTGTTCATGAATTAATAATTATATTTTATGTTAATAATATCATATGAGAGCTAGATGACCTTCGGTATCAAGTTTGTTAAAAATACAAATGTCAAGAGGTTTTTTTTACTTTTAGAATGATAAATTTTGCTTATTATAGACGTATTTGCAGACAAATCAAACAGTATAATTTAACCATCAGTTCACAATAATTTTATATTTTGTCACCCGTTTTTACATGCAATAAATATAACAATAGACTATTTTCACTGGCTATATATATATATGTGTGTGTGTGTGTGTGTGTTTATATGAAGTCGGGAAAACTCAAACCATTTGAACATTCTTTTCTATCAGACATTTCAAGGTCAATGAAATTTCTAGGCTTTAAAGTATTCATTCCACCAGGCACCGATATCGTTTATTCCAACCACCATAAAATCATTTGTGTCAATGAAGTCTCCATCAACACTAAATACGAAATTATTTTAAATATATATTTGTTCAATGATGCAATATTAAGTATGTGTCGTTATACAAAAACTTTTCGTTTTCACCCTTTCAGTTCTATGGGCGCTTGCAAATGTTCAGAAAAATACATTCGACGTGCCTTATCTGCACGTGTTAGAGTTGAACGTTTGTTGATATCAGATAATGAATTGTGATTTATAGTTTATATACACCGTTTTTCAATCGGTTAGCGTTTTTTTTATTAAGTTTCTCCGTAAAGAAAGGGTTAGTTATTGTATATTTTATTTCAATGCAGTATAACTGTGAAGCAGCTAGATATGATTTAAACAAAAATGCACTAATATTACTGTAATGAAATATTAGTTTCGTAATAGTTAATTTATTATACAAGTGGAGTACGTCTAGTACCCATTGGTAGTTTTATAAATATTAAGAAACAATGATTTATTCCAGTGGTTCCAAACTTTTTTGTTGTACTCCCAATCCTACGGTTTAATTGTGTGAGTACCCCTAAAAAAATTATTAGAATAATCATTTTTTGAAAAAATAATCAATTTAGTTGATAAGAATTTTGGGCATATATACCCCTTATAATGCTATAGGAGGACCTATACCTATAATATGAATATTTATTAAAATTATTATTTTTACATTTATTTTATATGTTTTTGCCGAAAATATTTTTATAATAATTTTTATGGAGTACCCTTTGGTAACTGCAGTTGTACCCCTAATAGTACTCGTGCCACTGATTGAAAATCGCTGATCTAGTCTATAGTAGTTTTTCGAAACATTTTAAAGTTATGACATTAAAGTATGTCTATTTACTTTTTTGATGTCCCCCAACAAAAATAGCTTATTCTAGTCATTAAAATAAATTCTGCAAATACATCTCAATTGTTCAAGCTTTCTTGGACAACCTTAAATGATCAGTAAGTTATGGAAACTAGTTGTTTTCTTAATAAACGTTTTCTATAGACCTCATTTTTATTCATATATCTATTTTAGACTTAGATTGAAATTTTGATAACTCTAATAATTTGATAAGTATAAAACGGTGATTCCTTGGTAACCGTATAAATTAATATATCACATAAGTGAGTAACAAAATAAGCTCTTGCTGCGAAGTAATAATGATATTGTTGAAAAAAGTTTCGATTATTACTTCGCAGTAAGGGCTTATTTTGTTATTCACTTATCTGATATATCTAATAATATTATCTTTTCAATTTGTTTTATAATTTCCATAATTTTTTTGACACAAATAGTTTTTTGAGAAGGATTTATTTGTTTTAATATGACTTATTATGACAGCATTTGTAAAATATTAGTTATTGGCAATCATAATTTCGAAAGCTTTTAAAGTTGAAATTTACGTTTATTGAAAGTTAAAGGATAATGAAAATCCATTTAAATAAAAATCAAACTCTTTCTTCGACTATTGTGGGCTTTCCAATGTCACTATAAAATACAAGCGTGATTATTATTATTATTATTATTATTATTATTATTATTATTATTATTATTATTATTATTATTATTATTATTATTATTATTATTATTATTATAAATAATTGTTGTTGGTAAAAAATAATTTTGATTTTGAAGAAAAATCCAATTGGTAAAATCTAAGGTTCAAAGAAAAATTATGAGATTAGTGACATTTTATTATCAAAAACAAAATATTTCCAAATATTCTTTCTGTTACTATTTTGATTTATGATAGAAGAGTTAATCATGAAAAGTTTATTGAATAGAAAAACAAAATTTTTATAGAAAATATGGAAACAAATTGTTCACTGTTTCATATGTGACCTCCAAGAAAGTAAATAAATAGTAGTATAAAACTTTTCAAATAAGTTTGGAATGCTTTCATTTTTCAGAATCGAGTCAAAGAACACGTTTGAAAGCATCTAATTAAAAATATAACAGTGTTGGGTTAATTAATTTTTGGTAATTGATAATGGAAATGATTACCTTGAAT
This sequence comes from Schmidtea mediterranea, assembly GCA_022537955.1. Taxonomy (NCBI): domain Eukaryota; kingdom Metazoa; phylum Platyhelminthes; order Tricladida; family Dugesiidae; genus Schmidtea; species Schmidtea mediterranea. Next base: position 73,974,782 of record CM039679.1, on the reverse strand, counting down.
ATAATAGTAATTTAAAATGAAAAGTTCACAGAAATTGTAATTTATTTTTCAACTTTGCTAACCCAATTTCAATTGCAGAATTTGATTATTAAGTCTGTTCGATTGAATTTTTTAAAATTATTTATAAATCATATTTAGGTTTTTTCAATAATGTCTTTTGAAATAGGACATCACAAATAAATTCACGCTTTCAATACTTAAATAATGAAATTTGTCGCAAGAATAGAATTAATACTTATTCGATTAATTTTCAAGTAATTTGGCAACGAAAAATATTTTTCTTAGAATTTTTTTCTTGATAATAATTTCTTAAAAGGCATACACAATTTTTCGAATTTCAAAAATTATTTAATAATTTAAAATATCGACTAATTTAAAATCATTATTAAATATATTATTGATTTAAAATAATTTTTTTATTATTATTATTAAATATATTTTTACTGTTTGTCTTCAGTTTTCATCAGGCTAGAAATCATATTAACAATAACTAAATGAAAATAAGAAAATTTAAACAAATTAATCAATAAACATCTTAATCAAATTGCATCAGAAAATATAAAAAAATTTTAATTTTAAGAAAATAAAATTAATTAATTTTTAAAAACAATAAAAATTTTTAAAAACTAAATTTAAAATTGTTTTACATAATAAAATAATTTTAACATCACAAAAAATTACATCATATACAGAATTCACAATCAACTATTTAAATACATCCAAAATACCTGAACTGGATATTTTAAACATTAATTAAAGGATTTAAAGATCTTATCAACAACGCCTCACAAGTTATTCGTTCCCAATAATTACTCATACTTTTTTGCAATTATAGTAAAATAAGCTAGGACTATTATCATGAAAATGTTTACTAAAGCTGATATTTATTTGGAGGATACTGTAATTCAAAGCTGTTATGATAACAATTAAATGCATTGATTATATTTTTATTTGAAAGAAAATTTTATTTTATCTTCATAGATATTTTAAATTTAATATTTTCCATGTAATTAAAAATATAAATAGGTCGACCATTTATCCAGTTTCCTTTTTAATTTATTAATAGAATTGTCATTGTTAAAAATATTTCTTGTGAATTTATTTTGAAACCAAAATATTACCATCAGTTTGTGGTAAATTAAATTAAAATTCAATTATAATAAATATGGTTTAAAAATTAACTAAACTAAATGTTATACTTTTCTCTAATTGAAATCAAAAATATTTAATAATAGATAATTAAATAGAACTATAATTATTCGAGTAATACAAATATCAAAATAAAAGTTTTCTATTTTCTTTTATTAACTTTTGATAACAATAACTTTGTGTTACTTTCAGTCAATAATAATGATTAATATAATAATTAATATTAATAATAATAATAATAATAATAAAAATAATAATAAACTTTAAATTCATTTCTTTGTCGATAGCGAAATCATTAATATAAAAATAATTTAGATAAAATGAAAAATTTCGACTTATACAAGGCCATGATTTTATAGACAAAATTAAAGAACTCTGTCGCTTAATGAATAAATATTAGAATTATATTTATCTAAATTATATTTATCTAAATGATTCCGCTATCGACAAAGAAATGAATTTAAAGTTTATCTAAAAAACCCAGCCAGGCAATTGTCGAAAAATCCAAAATTTAGTAAATGAATTTAAAGCTGTTAAATAAATATTTATTTAAATTTTTAAAATGTGAATAGGATTCTAAAATATTTAAAACATTTTTTTTGCTATGATCTATTAAAAGTTTTTATTAGTTGAGTGAGAGAAAATATCAATAAGAGAAAAAGAACCAAATTGCGAAAGAGTTTTTAAAATTTTTTCTGAGTGATCAGGGCTTTGTATAGGTCAAAATATTTCATTTTATGAATAAATATTGTGGAAATTGGTTTATTTATCTAAATTTTAATAATAATAATAATAATAATAATAAAACATTGCGGTTTTTAGTATTATTAACAGTCACATGTTGCAATTTATTTTCAAACCTTGTTGTTACTTTTTTCTGGTCTACTATCACTTATAACAGTTATTTAAAGACTTTTTGAAGACGTTTCGCAATTGAAATATGTGTTGGTGCCTGTAGTAGGTACGGATTTCCATAGATTAAATTTAATAATGAAATTATATTTTACCACCGTTTTTTTGAGTATCAACAATTTAATTGCATATCTTTAAATTGATAGAGCATTTCTTTAAACTCGAAAAAAATTAAAAATGACATTGACTCTTAACAAGCGTTTTTAAATCCATTTACGCAAAATGATGCTTTGGAAAGAACTCTTTTAGAATTATTTTTCTTTTCATATCAAAGGTTTGCTACGCACTTGTCATATTTTCCTCAATTTTCATTAGTCATCTTTCCGTTAATTATCACCAATCCTCATTCTGTTTGTCATAAACGCTAGTACTCTATTCTAAATTTACCTTCTGGAGGTTGTTAAACTAATAATTATTTTACCATAATCCACAGAGTAAAGCTAGCTTTCAATAATTCATCAAATGTAAATAACTTAATACGAATACATACAAATAAAATACAAATAATAACGTTATGCTTTGTGTTTATTTTAAATATGAATATATATGACTTTTTTGCATTTTAATGGGGGTCAAGGATCTTTTGAACTCACTACATTTAGAAAACGCCAAAATCAAAACTTATTTCTAAAACTCTCAATTTCAAAGTAGACCGCAACTGAATTATTGTTACTTTAAATATTTTTACACTAATATTCTATGTGATGGGAATGTTGTATTTATGTTTTCTCCTAATCATTCAACGTGTTATTGACATATAACACTTTTAAGGAATGCGGTGAAAATTTTTATCTTATTGATTATTTATTATGAAAATTAATAATATTGATTGTAAATAAATTATTAGAAAATATTTTAGAATAACAACCTTACACTTTTCAAAATCTTAAATTTTATATGGATATTTTTAGAAATTAATTAATTAAATTTAAAATATACTGATGACATTTTCAATTTATAAGTTAGTTTATGTTAACAATTGTTTTTCAGCAGCACACGTCAGTGGGTAGTCCAAGATGCAAGCATTACAAGTGCTGTATATTCAATTCATCTCATTCGACTGTGTGAAGTTAAAAGGTGCAAAGAGGCCTGGCTCACACAATGAACCACGTGGCTAAATGTAATATATTTTAACTTCATTTAGTTCAATAGTTGAGCATTTATAATAATTAGTATTCAAAATACGCATATGAAAATTTCTGATCATTAATTTATTAATTATTTTTTTGTAAGATTTTTCTGGAAAAGAAAAAAATGATTTATAACTTTATTAGGTCATTTATTTATTAATGATTGAAACTATATAATTAAAACATCATAGTCCGGGTCGAAGACTTATCACCCGCGTGTTAAGTGAGCCGCGAATTAAGGTACCGGCGTGTAATTGGACGATAATAAAAGATACTAATTGTATTTGTCAATTGTTCTTTAAAAACAACTTTAGAGCCCTTATTTTATTATATATAACACGAAACATGTTTTATTTATAACAAATAGTAATTGAAAAGTATTTTACTGGTATTTACTTAAAGAAAAGTTTAATTTTTTTTATCAACCAGTTCTCTACGGATAATTGGGTTTTTTTCTAGCGTTTAGATTCGGTATTACCGATTTCTTCAATTTTTTCTAAAGTAAATGTTACGGTGGCACAGTAAAATGTCTAGAAATTTCTGTGATTACGAAGGAAATTAAACTAATGGACGTTCAAAATCACGTCGATAAATTAATATTTATTAAAAATAAATATAACTATATTAGGTTGGTGAAAGAATAATAAAAAAGCTAAATAATTCTATGATAAATCTCATTGATAATAAACAAAATAACAAAGTGATTTAACGCTTATTTTATCATCATCCTTTTTCAATATATCGTTTTTAATTAAAATTATTTTTAATAATTTAATAAAAATATGTCAAAACCGAATTTTTATCAAATTTATAATTACAAATTCAGGAGTAACGAAACTCAATCTGTTCAAAATACGAACCCAGTTTAGATCAAAAGTAGTGTAAATATCTGTGCAGTCACTCGTTGGTTTCAAAAATTTCGAAGTGAAGAACTCAGTCTTCAAGACAAGAAAGGACAAAAGAATAGCTTCTAGGGGATACATACGGAAATTCGATTACGTAAAAATAAGAACCGGTTTGTCTATTGCATAGTGATGTGTGATCGAAACTGGAGTGTTTACGATAACAAAAAGCGTTCTTAACAATTATCGAAAAGAATGAAGAACCGAAAAACCTTTGTAAAACCGAAATACCTACAATGAAAGATCATAGTTACTACTTGATAGTCTACTACCAACATTATCCATTATTATCTATCATAATTACCAGCAAAACCAATATAATATAAAAGTATTATCATGAAATCGATGAAATGCATCAGAAGGTTCGACTTCTTTCTTCGACCCCAAACCCCATGCACGACAACAATCGTGCATATGTTGCGTTAATATATTTGGCAACCAAACTATGCTTCATCCCCATATTTATCTGAACTCTCTAAAGGACTACCACTTTTCAAACATTTAAACAACTTCACAGTGGTAAAATCTTCAGAAACCAAACTGTAATCTCGTTCTTATTTTGATTAATAAAGTTCAGTATATCCAGTGACAATGACTTACAGTGTATAGTAAAATTTGCATTATATAAAACTGATATATAAACTATACTTTAATCAAAATGAATACATATTGACATCTCAGTTTTACTAGTTATTTCGGCCTGATATTGTTTCATATAAATTGTTACTCTTGTTATATTGAGACAACATGTTAAGTTTGTATTCGACAGAGTAGAATTATTTCAGTGCAGTCAAACAAAACTGATGAACTGTAAATGTAAACTTCAAATTTACTATATATCTTACAAAAAAAACAGAAAATATCAAAAAACATTTTTTTGTACAAATATCAAATTTACGTCACTCATACTTTTTTTCATTTTTTAGAGTCAATTCATATCATAACTTTACCGGCAACCGGGCGCTGTCCCACACATATTTCGTCTACTTGATTAAACAAAACTTTCTCTATCGTGCTAGCCACGCATTGAATCAAACAGGTTCTAACTCGTTCTGAAAAGTCCCTTATCTTCTCTTGTCCAGTAGCCATCAACTTCACTTCACCTGACATTTGGCACTTACGAGTGGCACTGTGTATAGAACGTAGATATCGATTCGATGTAGAGTAAAAGATCCGTATTTCCAGATAGATATGGTTGTTTTTAGTTGGCTACGTACAGGTTATTTTGTGCACAATATGCCTTCCTTGGTCGTCTATATTTTCTATACGACTCAATAAATACGGGACACCCTCAAGATTTTTAGGCATTTTGATTATATTTTGCTGGGTATGATGTTTAAATTATTACATTAAGGTAAAATATCTAAAGTTTAGACTTTTCCTGCTAGTGCCTTACCTGGTTTAAATTGTAGAAATAATAAACATTGAAGATGTCTTGATTATCAAATCGAAAACAAAATGGAAAATTATGGAGAATTTTATTAATAAAGTAATTAGCTACAAAATTTACTTTAATGTAAACTAAATGAGAAATATATTATTTTTTGTTTAAAAGAATGCATTTGTTATTATAAGGGAAAAAATAAGATTTTCTGCATTTGTTGGGAATCTGTAATCTGGGTTAATTATTTTAAAATGAAATAACTTACAATTTTAGTGCTTTTATAAAACATACATTGAGAAAAACATTTCAAACCGTTAAAATATTGATTTTAATATTAAAAAGAAATATATTTTTTATTAAAAAAGTACATTTAAAATTTAAAAATAAATTAATATATTTAATTAATTTTGTAATCATTTGGCGGGGGAAATCTGATTTACCTCACGCCGTATAAAATAAAATCCGTTGACTTCACGTTTTTTCTACCAGCTTTATTTGTGAAAGGATATGTCCAAATATATCATGTGTTAAAGTTTTAAAAATCTTGTTTTTGTAAGATTTGACAATTATAATGTTTCACAATCAAGGGTTAAAAGAGTTTTGGAATACATTATTATATAAATAAATGGTGCTTAGTCTCAGTTTGAATGTCAGGTACCACACATATCCTCATACCAAAATATTTATTTATACAAAAATAAACCATTAAATCAGTTCTACATACTATTCCAGTACTAATGTTCTCCTGGATGTTAAACTGTTGACGTTTTCTGAAAGGAATTTTATCCTATTTTACGTCACTCATTCTTTTTTTCATTTTTTAGAGTCAACTGACTGCAAAGTTTACCTCACGTGGGGTTTTCACTATATTAATCTCCATTCTTTTAAAATTTTGGTTAAAATCGTTATTGACAATTTCATAGTTGAATTTCCAAATTAGATAAATTTATTGTTTTCATTTGTAGTCTTTCTTTTGTAGTTATTGAATCAGAATCGTATATGGAAAAAATTAGTTAAAAAAAGACTAAGGTATTCTTGGAGAAATTCATCTTATTTTAGAACAAATTATAGGATCTTTTATTGTCAGAACATATGCTAGCTAAAATATTTATTTATCAGTGACAATGTTTTCAAATTTGTAGAATGGCAAATTTTTATGAGAGGATTTGTAAAAGTATAGAATAAAAATAACTACGTATGAACTACTGAAGTTTATTCTAGAAATTTATAGGAAGCTGATAATAAATTAATTTTGTTGCAACAAAATTCCATATTATAATAAATTTTTATAATTTTCATTAGTTAGATGCAATTTTTTTAAATTAAAATTAAATTTTGTAATTTGAGTTGAATACGATTATTATTGATTAATTTGTTTAGATTTTCCTATTCTCATTTAGATTTTGTTAATGTGATTTCTAGCGTGAAGGAGACTGATAAACGGTCGAAATATATAGTGAAATGTTATATAGAACATACAGTTTTTCAATTATATATATATATATATATATATATATATTTAAAAAGTTATATAATGAACTAATTATGTCGCGGTAAATATTTTCAAATCATGCCATTATTTGGTATCAATCAAATGAAATAAGAGATAATTTTCATGAGAAATCATCATATTTAAACAAATCATTCACTTGTAATATGTTTATTGAGCAATCTCTATTGAATAAAATAACCAAATATTTTACTTATTAAAAAACTTAAACTATAATTTTAATATCGAAAAAATGATCGCCCGTTATTAATAAAACTCGAAAACTACAAATATAAGAAATTTATTTCGAGCAAATTATCCTCATATTCAGTCTGCCATCATAATCTTTGTTAAATGTTATATACGGAAACAATAATGATGTAGTAGTTACGATTTAATGATTTAATCAAATAATCTCAATAAATCTATGGCGGATTCAACGTTTATTTTATGGGATTGTGATTATTGTTTTCAAAAAGAAAAAATCAGAAAATTCAAAAAATCACTAGTTAATAAATTATAGAACTCAACTGAACTATACATAAATTATGAAAATTATATAATAATACTCGTGTTGGTAAAATTTATATTCTAACTGACATTAGTAAACATTATTCTGTAAAGGCGAAGGGAAATAAATTCAGTGAGTAAGCCGTTGTAAAGATTAAATTTAGAATGATATTTGCATGTCCTAAATCCAGGTTAAACCGTATGAAATAGAGACATGTTTTGAGAATAAATATCAAATGTATTCACTGATCTCAATTTGCAGGATTCAAATGTTATGATCAAGCACTATAACGCTATTACTGTGGCGTAGTTCACTCCGGAATTATTATGAATGAAACTGAAATTTAATACTTATGACATCAAATGAAATTTTCAAGAATTATAACAAGCAAGAAATAGTAATAATTTTAATAATAATAATAATAATAATAATAATAATAATAATAATAATAATAATAATAATAATAATAATAATAATAATAATAATAATAATAATAATAATAATAATAATAATAGTAATAATAATAATAATAATAATAATAATAATAATAATAATAATAATAATAATAATAATAATAATAATAATAATAGTAATAATAATAATAATAATAATAATAATAATAATAATAATAATAATAATAATAATAATAAATATATTCATTGTCAATGCGTTTTTACATGAATTATTCATTTTCTGCAAAGAACATGTTTTTAATCGATTGTTTATTGAATAATTTAAATAATTTAAAATAGATTAATAAATGATTTTAAAATAGTCATACATTTTCAGTATAAGTCTTATTAAGCATATTATCCAACAAATTCAGGTTCACTGCATGTGGGAAAGAAAGTTAATTAACTAATTAATTAAATATTTTTTAGATCTATGAAAGCTTTGTGTTGATAAGTTGCCAACGGATCTCAATCGGAAACGATCAAAATATATATTAACTCCCATTGGATTAAATGCTACTCAATGGACCTTGAATGCTCCATACAAGCGCAAAATGTATATGGATATAAAATAAAGTAATTCATATAACGTTATTTGTTTTAGTGAAATTGAACTAGGAGACATTATACAAGTATCATTCTAATATAAAAGCTTTCCTGAAGATCGAAATTCAGTGCAAAGAATAAAAAAAAGTTTATCTATAGAATGAAACCAAACGTTCAAATGAAAATACACATATGAAATCTAAATCACTAATGTGGCTAAAATGAATGTAATTAACTATAACTAATTGTGTAAAGTTTTAAAATTTTAAAATATGAATTTTCAATTTGAACGAGATAAACCATAATTTTTTATAAATGAATAAAAATTATTAAAAAAATATCAACTTTAATTAAGAAATTATTCTTTTGCACGGTTGCTAAAAAATGCTTAAATAAATGACATTGTGTGGATTTGAGAAGCATAATTCTTAACAATTTGTTTAAATTTCCTGAATTTTTCAGACTTTTATAGAAAATTAATTATCAGTTTAATATAGAATAAACCGCGAAAATTGCCCCGGATGTAAGATGCTTAATATTCCACCCCGCTTCAAAATTTGTTTCAAATATTCTTATAAAAAATTCGAAATTTTGCAAATTCTCAGTTTCACTAATGGCATAATAGAACTTTTAAAATTTTTATTTTTTGTATTTGATTTATTATTTTTGTTTAAACTGACTAATTAATTAAAATATAAGCTAAATTAAAAAGAACTAATCAGCTTGGAAGAATTTAAAAAGGTACTAGAATATTAGCATTGATATATTTAATTGAGATATTCCAATTTTCATGCTTGAAAGTTACAATTCTTGGAATTTAAAACAGTAAGATGCCAAATGCTGAAATATGATTTTAATTTTAATATATTGAATATATTAAAATTAATATACTATATTACCTACATGCTTATAAATGTCAGGAAACTTATTTGTCAATTCAGAGCCAATGTGTTTCAGTACCATTCTTAACCCTTTCGGGGCAATAGGAACATATATGTTCCGCTCGTTATAATATACCACCGGAACAAAAATAACCCACTCAAAAGTACCGGCGGAATATAAATGTCCTGGGGCCCAAAGAGTCCTTAAAATACAAGAAATTTTATATGTCATATATAAAAAAACCATAAAAAACTTTTTGATTATTACACAAAAGTGGCCCCGAAAGGTTTAATACCGATAAATTGCTTGATACATAAAATAATTATTAACAATAAGGTATTTTAGGCAAGTATGTATTTTCTATATATATAAATTTATTTTAAATTTCTGTGTAATGGTATATTCTACTAGAGCGATAATGAGAAATTATATAGTTTATTCGTCAACATTTTAATTATATTCGTAAATTATTAATAAAAATTAGCTATGATAATGGTACTTATAAATTCACCAATCAGAATTTTGTTAGGCTTTTAGTCAATTCTCGTCCATTTCTGTCGGGTCATCGATTAATTTATAGTAAAATGATAAATCTCACCAGACTAAAGTCTCCTAATTGCTACACAAATATCTAGCATATATGGATATTATATCATTAATATTTTTATTTGTTGTTAGTCGATGTCGGAATTTTCCAAACTTTTCTAACTGCAGAACCTCCATTCATTTTGCGTTTTGTAAAAGATTTTGTGGCCAAAGGATCTTTAAAAAATCCGGTTAAAATTTAAATTATATCATTGTGTTTAAATTTAAATTAAAAATTACTTAAATTTATTCATTTATTAGCACACAGCTTGTTAATTGTGTATCTAACTGTTGTAAAAACTCAAAAACTAACGGACGAAAAATGTTTGTGCTTTTATTGCATAGAAAATAGTTTTTAGATTTATAGTGCACTCACTATTTCAAAATGAAACAGAAATTCTTTTATTATTTGCATTAACATATTTGATAATAAATAACTTTGGGAAAATTCACTTTAGAAAGTTCAACGTTAATTTTAAACCGAAAAAAAGTTGAACTGCATTAAAAAATGCAAATATATTTAACAACACGTATAAATCTCAATTGAATGTAAATTAATTTTTTATTAAGTTTTTAATTTAGTAAGCATGAAGTGTGCTAATATCGATGGACTGCAAGTGCAAATCTCAACATTTCATTATTATCAGAGTGCCAGTGTCAAATTTCAGTAGTTTTGTAAAAAATGGATGAAAAAATACATCTGTGATACCAATCATTACTTTACAGTTGTTAAAAAAATTAATCATGAATTAACAAGATTTAGGTAACACGAAACACTAAAATTACTAAAATATAATTATTTGTATGCAAAAATTATGAGAAATTAATAAATTTATAGTAGATTTTGTCAGATCGCTTGTAAGAATAATTTATCATTCAAATTAATAATTAAATTAATTAATAAATAAAAATTAATAATTAATTTTTTTAAAAATTATTATTAAAGAATTATGTGATATAAATGTCAAAAAATGACATTTTCAAATTATTTGAAGGTTTTTGTGGTGTTAAAACTTGTAATATAAATTTTTATGATTATTTAAATGAAATAAATTATTATTGTTATAAATTTTCATAAATTTTTGAATTTATAACTTGTTTTGTTCTTTAAAGTTAGAAATTTTAAAATAATGTCGTTAGAAATGATTATATATTTCTTTTGGACAATTGCTCAAAAGAGTATAATGAAATAAATATTTTGCAAGTATCAGAACTTTAATAATTTTATAAATGATCTATGCATTTTTCTGACCAGAATTTGTCAAAATTTTAAAAAATTTAAAACTAAAATTTAGGTAAATAGTAAAAATAAATAATTGCATTAATATAAACAATATTAGTAAATAAATAATTAAATAAATTTGGCAACGATTTAATTAAACGATAACGCCAATAAAAAACCTTTCGTACGATATATTTCGATAGCACAGCTATCATCTTCAGGTACTCAAAACCAACTAAAAATATTATGAATTAACATTTAATTTAAACAAATTATTTTTTATTAATTTAATTTTTTAATAAATAAATATTTTTAAAAATATATTAAATTCACTTTTAATTAATTTAAAATTTTAAAATTTTCACTTATATTCTAATTTTTTAAAAATTAATGTAATTTAAAATTTTCAATTATTTTAATAATATTAAAAAAACAAACATGATTTAACATACGTAAACTATTTAAAAACATTCAAAACATTCGTAGTCACAGCACTTTGCACATTAATCTTTGGATCCAATGACCTTATCAGCAATGCTTCACATATCACGCGTTCCCAATAATTATTAAAACTTCTCAACAAAATTCTAAAATCAGACATTCCTATATCACTTTTACAGCCTCTATTGTGTTCACTAATATTGGTCAACCCTTCAATCGACAATGCTCAAGAACTCGAGTACAGAGATGACGGGAAGTCTCTCCAATGTATGTGGCATTACACCCATTACATGCAAATTGATAAACGATATCAGAACACAATCCAACCGGAGTTTTTGATTTATTAATAAACATATTGCGTACCTTACACGAATTAGAGACGATCTTATACTCTAAATTTCCCATCTGTTTACTTAACTTCCTTTTATAATTTGTAAAGCCTTCAGAGTACGGCAATACTAACACATATTTAGGCTCAATTTTTTTATATCCATTTTTAACATCACCCAGACCAACACTCAATTCACACCCATCCGACAAATTACATTCAGACTTTCCAAAACATAGATCCTTAGGATTTTTAATCAATTTATCAACAGTCTCTTTTATCGTCAACAATAAAAATGATTTAGAATATCCATTCTTTATCAACAACTCAACCAATTTATCAACACTTTTTACCGAATTAGCAAAAGTAGAAGATAAAGACCATGAACGATAAATCAATCCTTTCACCATATTTCTCTTATACTTAAATTCACAAAAGCTTTCTGGAAAAGTATAAAGACCAGTATCAGTTGGTTTTCTATAAATCTCTGTCTCATACTGTTTATCTTTGCGTTGAATTAACAAATCCAAAAACGCAATTGATGACTTTCTCTCCGTTTCACATGTGAATACAATGTTTTTATGTAAACTGTTCATAAAATGTAAAAACGGTTCTACATGTTTCTGGTTTTCAAATACAAGAAAAATATCATCCACATACCTTTTATAAACAAAAGGTTTTTCAAATTGGAAAGAAGCAATTTTCTTTTCCAAACTAAAAATCGTTGCCAAATTTATTTAATTATTTATTTATAAATCATGCTGCAGCTGTTCCAATATTCAAAAGGTTTATGAAGGTTTATAACTCCCTCAAAAGAAAGGAACTAGACATTAGTTTTCTTGAGACTTGTTTAGAAGAAAAGATGATTCCTTCTTTCATTTTTAAAATGAAACTAAGTGATTGTCTTTCCAGTAAAGATGTCCAATTAATACATAGAAGAACGTTAAGAAGAATGTTGGAATCAGAGAAAATAAGGAGAACTTTCATTGATAAAAAACTAACAAATATTGGATTAATGTTAAATAATGCTACGAATGAGTTTTGTTTACAAGTATGTGTAGAATGGTGTATCAAAAATTCGATTGTGCAAATAAAATCTAAAGAGGATGCTCATATTAAAAAATTGATTAATTTGAGAAAAATATTTGGGATTTCTAAATTTAGTGTGGAGAATACTGTGATAAATTTGAGTAAAATAGTTTTGAATGATGATGAAGAGCGTGTTTTAAAATTTGGTCCAAATCACTGTATTAAGAGTCGCTTGGATGAAACAAAATTGTGTGCAAAAATTGAAAGTTTATATTTTCATATAGCCCGATCGATAAAAGGCATTAATGGTAATTATGTGAAGAGCTCGTTAAGTGCAAGTACGATGGAGTATATCAATAAAAACAAAAAGCAGAATATTAGGGATTTTATGACTTTAAAAAACTTAGCTAAAAAAAATATAAATATCTGTAAGTTTGACAAAGGAAATGGGATAGTTATTCTTGACCATGATGTGTATGTGAATAAGTTGAATGATTTGTTAAATTCTCCTCAGTTTGTGAAATTGCCAAAGGGTCGGAAGAATGGAAAATTGCCTCCTCTTAAGGATGAAGAGTTTGTGCAAAAAATGTTAAATGGTTTTATTGAGAAGAAGCTTATTGATGAAGAGGTAGGTAAGTCTATTCGTCCAATAGGATCGCAGCCAGCAAAACTATATGGGCTACCAAAAATCCATAAATATGGTGTACCTATGAGACCAGTTTTGTCGATGGTTGGTACTGCCCAGTATAAAATAGCAAAGTTTTTAGATGGATTATTAAAACCGTTAATGCGATCAGAGTTTGAATGTAAGGATAGCTTTGAGTTTGTGTCTTGTATTACAAAGCTACAAAAACGAAGTATGAATGATGTTATGGTTTCGTTTGATGTTTGTAGTTTGTTTACGAATGTGCCACTGGTTGAGACGATTGACTTATGCTGTGCGTTGTGGAATGAAAATGATTCGGAACATCACATTTTGGATAGAAGGGCATTTCGTAAACTTCTTGAATTTGCAACTTCAAATGTCAATTTTATTTTCAATGATGAATGGTATCAACAAATAGATGGAGTCGCTATGGGTTCCCCTTTAGCACCAACGATGGCATCAATATTTTTGGCTAGTTTGGAAAAAAAAATTGCTTCTTTCCAATTTGAAAAACCTTTTGTTTATAAAAGGTATGTGGATGATATTTTTCTTGTATTTGAAAACCAGAAACATGTAGAACCGTTTTTACATTTTATGAACAGTTTACATAAAAACATTGTATTCACATGTGAAACGGAGAGAAAGTCATCAATTGCGTTTTTGGATTTGTTAATTCAACGCAAAGATAAACAGTATGAGACAGAGATTTATAGAAAACCAACTGATACTGGTCTTTATACTTTTCCAGAAAGCTTTTGTGAATTTAAGTATAAGAGAAATATGGTGAAAGGATTGATTTATCGTTCATGGTCTTTATCTTCTACTTTTGCTAATTCGGTAAAAAGTGTTGATAAATTGGTTGAGTTGTTGATAAAGAATGGATATTCTAAATCATTTTTATTGTTGACGATAAAAGAGACTGTTGATAAATTGATTAAAAATCCTAAGGATCCATGTTTTGGAAAGTCTGAATGTAATTTGTCGGATGGGTGTGAATTGAGTGTTGGTCTGGGTGATGTTAAAAATGGATATAAAAAATTGAGCCTAAATATGTGTTAGTATTGCCGTACTCTGAAGGCTTTACAAATTATAAAAGGAAGTTAAGTAAACAGATGGGAAATTTAGAGTATAAGATCGTCTCTAATTCGTGTAAGGTACGCAATATGTTTATTAATAAATCAAAAACTCCGGTTGGATTGTGTTCTGATATCGTTTATCAATTTGCATGTAATGGGTGTAATGCCACATACATTGGAGAGACTTCCCGTCATCTCTGTACTCGAGTTCTTGAGCATTGTCGATTGAAGGGTTGACCAATATTAGTGAACACAATAGAGGCTGTAAAAGTGATATAGGAATGTCTGATTTTAGAATTTTGTTGAGAAGTTTTAATAATTATTGGGAACGCGTGATATGTGAAGCATTGCTGATAAGGTCATTGGATCCAAAGATTAATGTGCAAAGTGCTGTGACTACGAATGTTTTGAATGTTTTTAAATAGTTTACGTATGTTAAATCATGTTTGTTTTTTTAATATTATTAAAATAATTGAAAATTTTAAATTACATTAATTTTTAAAAATTAGAATATAAGTGAAAATTTTAAAATTTTAAATTAATTAAAAGTGAATTTAATATATTTTTAAAAATATTTATTTATTAAAAAATTAAATTAATAAAAAATAATTTGTTTAAATTAAATGTTAATTCATAATATTTTTAGTTGGTTTTGAGTACCTGAAGATGATAGCTGTGCTATCGAAATATATCGTACGAAAGGTTTTTTATTGGCGTTATCGTTTATTATTAGTAAAATTATAAATTTTCATTTTCACCAATAAAAGTTATTGGTTATCCATAAGAATTCTTAATAATATTTTCTACCAATGATGAAAAGAAAATTCAAATCTTGAAAGACAGATTATTTTTTATTAACCTTTATTTTTTGTATGACTTTTGTTAAGTTTTTAAGATTTTTTCAAATCTAACCAAAACAAGAAGAATTCAACACTCATAAATATAAATTCAGTTGAAGTATTATTTTGTGTTACAAAGTGCTGGAATGTGTGATTTTATTTAAATTATTAATTTTTGTTTTTCTAACTATCAACAGATTCGTGAAATTTCAACGAAACAGCTTTTAATTGTGCATGGAAATGACTTTGGCAAATTTGAGGCATTATATATATATATATAGATATATATATTAGCTTATGGTTAAACTTGCAAACTTATGTTTAGT
The DNA here is from genome assembly GCA_022537955.1 of Schmidtea mediterranea. Taxonomy (NCBI): domain Eukaryota; kingdom Metazoa; phylum Platyhelminthes; order Tricladida; family Dugesiidae; genus Schmidtea; species Schmidtea mediterranea. Next base: position 73,958,933 of record CM039679.1, on the reverse strand, counting down.
GAACCCGCCATATTGATGAATATATTAAAATACATTAAAATTAATTGAAAAATAATTATTATTATTATAAAAATAATTGTATAAATTACATAGATTAACATATTTTATAATTTACTTTATTTTGAAATCGTTCAAATTGACATATTTCGCAAATCTAGTTTTAACAATTCATTTGACAGGAGCAAAATATACAAACTGCGCTGGTCACCAAATATTAAAATTTGTTTAAGTTAAATTTTTTATTTACAATTAAAATTTGCTTAAATATTTATTATTTATAAAAGAAATACTTTTGTATACAAGTTTTATGTTAACCGAATTTTTTCTTAATTTTTAAACGCAGCCATAGATAGAACTATGAAATTTCACTGTTCAGAAAGAGCAGATTGGATACAAAAAAATTACAAATGAAGTCACAACAATTGTTATTGAAACTGATAACTCGAAATTCTCGACTCGAGAAGCAAATTAACAATTTATTTATTTATTAAACATTGCAATTATTTTTGTTATGGTCAGAACGAAAGAGTCCATATATATTTTTAATTTTTTTATTTTTACATTTATTTAACAATTTTAAAGAATTTTATTATGACTATATCCAATATCCCATACAATTGGAATATCACATATAGCGATCCGATTTTCCGTTATTTTCTACATTCGACAGCAAACTTACTTCCTAATAATTTTTGTTAAAAATTAACATTTAATTTATCAATAGACCAAAATCTTTTAATTTTCAGTATTTACTATTTCAAGAAAATTTCTAAATTGAAGAATAAAATTACCCAAAGATGTAAAATACAATACAACTCTTTTCTATGGGATCTTTGTACTAATACAAAACCTTAAGAGATTACGACACTTTTAGACAACTGTCAATTTTTAGTGACTCTATACCACTTAGCCCAAGACACAAGTTTTTAAAATGTTTTTTACAAGGTATTAATTATTTACATTATTAATTGGAACCAATAAAAGTATACATTAAAGTATTCAAGCTTATTATGTTCTACTTCTTATTATGTTCTACTTCTTTTTTATGCTTATTTATTAATAATGACATTTTATTTTAAAGATTTTTAAATAATTTCTATTGGGTTATTTTCATTAAACATCTTTCATAATTACATGTTAGTAGTATATAATCGGTGGTCTGAAGCCATCCCAAATCCCGACCTCGATTCTTACCGTTGACCCCCGTGGGAACGGTAGGAATCCGGTCGGGGCTTGAGATGGCATAAGTCCACCAATTATATAATACTCTTTTTTATGCTTATTTATTAATAATAACCTTTTATTTTAAAGATTTTTAAATATTTTTTTCTATTGGATTTATTTTCATTAAAAATCTTTCATAATTACGTTTTTAATTTTCATTTATTAATTGTTATATTGAGAAACTTTTATTAATAATAAATTTGATCATATTTCTAATTTCGCCGGGTGTTTGTTGATTTTCATGAAAAATTTACGATAAGTTAATATTTAAAATTATAGAAAACTTTAATAATAGTGCACCGAATGTAGTCGATGTATTTTATATACTCAATTTTTATTCTCATAATTGTGACACGCACTTTTAGACATAAATTACACTTTTGCGCCCAATACCCCTGTTTTACCTGAATAACAACTCCTATAGTACATAAAATCTACCAATCAACCAAAAACTGTAATGAAATAAATTCTCTGTAATGTTAATTAATATGAAAATCAACTTATCGAATCATTTGTTTTAAAAAATCAAGCGTATTTCAGTCATTTTTGAGATGGCTTCTAAATAAGTTGTTTTTTAAAGTGATTTCTAAGACTTGAATTATGCTATCTTAATATATATACAGGCTCTGGAAAAGGAGGGCTCAAAAGGGCCATTTGACATGGGACTCTTAATTCGGTGGTCTCAAAAATATAGCTAGCAACATTATTTGAAACTATAAAAAAAATCAAAAAATTTATTTCTCGCTTTTATGTAATCCCTACTTTTTAGGGCAACAAAAAATATCGAATATAACTTGGTTGGAGCCGCGATCAACAATGGTCCAGGATGATCTGGAGACACTCAACATTAATTGAGATATTGCAAAGACCAAAGGTTATTTTGCATCTCTAAAGAATCGAAAAGCACTTTTTTAAATTTCATTATTAAATTTCGTTTTTGTTTTTCATATTTTGAATTAAATTTTTTATTCAACAAAATGGTACAAATTTTTTATTTTTCAGTGGATGGGGCCACATTTATTACCAGACCTGGGCCTCTTACAGGCCCTATATATGCGTGAGTGTATTATTAATTTTTATGAATATTCAGAAAATGATTTTTTTATTTTCGGAATTAATTCAAAAAAGCATTTAAAGTAATAAAAAGCAAATTAATCTTCATAAATATGTATCCAAAAAATCTTTTTTCCTCAGCTTGCTATCAAATACTTCCATCAGAATATAAAATATTCAGTAAGTAAACATGTAAATGAATTCACATGCCCTTTATATGAACTTCCAAATGTTGAAATTGATTGATAAATAATCGGTTAGATTAAATTAATTGATTTAAATAAATCTTACAAAAATCACTTTCGCGAAATGAAACGGTTTCGATGTCTGAAATGCTTAAATATTAAATTAGTTTTAACTTAAAAATAAATCTTATGGTGATATTTTATTTACAAAAAATCATCAAAATTAAAAATTATTATAGAAGCGTATCTCAACGCAGCTTTACTACATGTAGAAAGTGTGCATGCATTTTTATTATGTGTTGTGTTTGTGTGCATTATTTACTTTTCTACCACTTCATCAAAGTGGGTTGGTATGTATCTATATTATAATATTATTGATTTTTATTTTACATTAGAGAATCTATTTTAGAGCATTTTGGTTTATATTATAGGACATTTATACTAGCCATGTGATGTAACTGGTTCGAATGAATAACAACTTTTACTATAGAAAGTGAGAACACAGACACAAATGTAAAAATGTATAAAAACTTTCAGAATGTGGAAATGTTCAGATGAATAAGAATTTTATTTATTATTATATTATATCGTATAAGTTTTAATTTAAAATTAATCTTACTTACATTTTTAGAAATTAATCCAAAAAATCTTATGTATTCTTAAAAGGTTAAATAGGCAATAAAATGGCTAATTCATAAATTTCACGAAATTTTCATTATTTTCTGTTATTCTTTGAGAAAAAGTTGTTTGACTCTGAACGCCTAATGAATTAATCTCTGAAGGAGATAAGAGATAGTATATATTTCTTGTAAATGAAATTCTAATGTCCGCTGAAAATAAAAATTTCCTCCCGTACATAGTAATTGAGGAACAAAAAACTCAACAAATAGCAGAAATTATTGATGCAATAATTGGTTTAATAATTTCAATTAATTTTTTAATTTTATTCTTGCACTGACTTAATGGTCGAAAATAATTTTTTGTAAACTTATACAAATTATGAAAATTTATCAATCAATTTTATTATGAACCTAGAAAAATAAACTTAACTCAAAATAACATCTTGCACTACAAAAGTTTTTTGAATATAATATAATTAATCGGTTAAAGATGTTTCATCTCTATGTTAAATTAAGTTATATTTGAAAAATGCAATTTTTTTTAATAAGTGTTATTATTATTATTTTGTTAATTTTTTTACCTATCTAGCTGTTATTTTAGTTAATTATTGTTCATTCCCATAAATATTTTTTTAAATATTGCTAAATGTCAACGAAAAAAAACATTAATTTTAGGTCTAGTTAAATTTTTAATCAAATATATTACTTAAATTAAATAAATTTATCACTTAAAAATATAAATATATATATATATATACAACAAATCACAAAGTAAATTTTTAATTTTAATCTTTAAAAATTAATTATGTATAGAAACGATTTTAAAAAATTTTTAACCATTATTCATTATTGTATATTTGCAAATTATCTCAATTATCTTTTTTAAATTCGTTAATTTTCTTATTTGCTCTTTGGACGATGACAAAATAGTAGTTTAGTTTTGTTTGAAATAAATTCTCTCATGTTTTACATCATTATAATTCCCCTCACTTTTACACGTCTTCTTGATTCCTCAAAGTTTCAAAGTAATGAATTATTGATTGCTTCATAAAAATTGGTGCTCTTAGATATTTATATTTATGCACATTTATTATTTAATATAGAAATTATTCATTAAGAAGCAAGAAAAAAGATATTCACTCCAAATAAACTAAAATGGAACAAACAAAATGTTAAAGCGTGAGAAAGGAACTAATGGGAAAAAATGTTATATTTCATTATTCATACCATTAGAGCTGTCATATATTAATTATAATAATGAGAAATCAAAATGTAGGAAATGCAATTGGCTTATAATACACTATTTTACGTGTAATAAAAGCAATAAACTGAACTAAAGAATTGTAAATTTGTACTGCTTCCTAAAGACTACAAAATTATGAAACAGCCTTCACAGTTAAAATTTTACAATTAAACCTTTCATTAATTATTATTATATTGGAATACGCTCATGAATTAACTTCTTGAGTCACTTTGCATATTTGTAGTACCATAACTTGCCACCGCTTTTCCTTGGTGCATTTCTGTGGGTTCAGCAATAATTTTTCAATCTAATAATGAAAGGGGTGAACAGGTCTCTAGAAGGTCCAACAGCTCTTTTAATGTGGTATAAGTGACTTTGTAATAGCAAAGATGTATAATCTGTAATTAAATAGAATGATGTTTTTGTAGTAGTAATATGTTCTTTACTGTCTTTGGAACATATTCCGCCTGTTGACTGTAATATGCTTAAAATAAAAATATGTCAAAGAGGTTTATTCATGGATAGCAGACAATATATTTATCCCAAGTTTACAGCACATTCGTCATCGGGATAAATAATAAGCAATTACATAATCCGAGGACCAACATAATCAATCAAGCATGTAGACGGTCATACACATTAATTATAAGAGTTAACATATAGAGGAAAGGGAAATCAAATATCCAAATACGATAACATGACAATATATTTTCAAAAACTAGTGACCTTTGTCCTTATGTTAAATACATAATGTGAATATTTCAATCCCCTATCGGAATTCGGAATTTTAGCTAATAACTTTGATAATTCTTGTGTTTGCAGACAAGATCATCCAAGAAAGAAGATTAACTGAATCCTTCTAATTCAGTGTGTCGCAAGAAAATTTTCGACTTTAATTTATTTAAGTAATAATAAAAATCATTTCAAAATTTGTCAAGTGGCATTTGATAAAAATAACAGTTTATTTCCACGAATTTGGCAACAGCATGAGATTCAAATTTTTTATTCACATTTGCTTCGATTTATTTTAAATGTTATATTATATTTGTGCGTTGGCTTTTTTAACAATATGTGTGCCGCAAGCTAAATTGTTTGCGTGCACTGTTCCAATTTGATTAATTGATTCTCATTTAAGTCTTAGGAAGACCTCATTCTTTGGTGTTAGAACGCTGATGGATTTTCCGCATCTTTTTATATACTGTCTTTTGTAGCAATTACTTTTTTTCCTTTAAAAAGTTCCTATCGTATTCAATAAATGTATTCTTTTCTTTAATTCCTAGCCACTCGTATTACTAGTATATGAAAATTCAGAAAGAAAACATTTGAAAGAAAACAGGAGCAACAGCGAACATTTCAGCCAGGTTCTGAAAGAGATTGGCAAAAAATCATTTCATAATCGAAAATATTCTTGTCATTTATTAATTGTTTAATATATGATTGTATTATTTTCAATAGATAATAAATCAGTGGCAACTTTAGATAAAAGGCTTCCGACATGGGAAATGAAGCATAACTTGAGCATCCATTCTTTCAGCTATTTTAAGCATATTTTAATTATATCATTTGATAGGAAACATTTGCAGACCTGATCTATTTAAATATTAAATATTGTTGAATCGTGCGAAATTCAGCTGAAATCGCAAATTAATCACTTGTAATAAATTTATTTCATTAATTGTGTCATAATGTTATTTTTTAATATTTATTTCTTTTTTGTGACAACAATAAAATAAATAAATAACAAATTATGTCACCTTAGTTAGTTCTAGGAAAATATTTTTTTAAGTTTTATTATAACAAATATTTATGAAAACAAAATAAAAAGGATAATATAATTGATCATAATGAAATATAATAAATTACATATTATAATTTTATTCTAAAAATTTGTGCCATAATTATATCAAACACGGTTTTTGGAACTTCAAAAATTCTCTAAAAAATATAAAATTGTTTCAAATTTTCTAAATTTTTAATACGAAAATTAATTGTTTTTAAATGATTTCTCGAAATATTTACAATTTAAATTGTTCGAAGATTGCAATTTCATTTAGTTTTAAATTTTTAATTTAAATATAACTGTTGGCATAAGATATGTTAGGAATATATAAAAAATATTTATAAAAATAAAATGGAAAATTGTCACCAAATGAAATTCTGAAGACGAATAAAATAATTTTAAATTGATGAGATTTTTAATTAATTAATTAAAATCATTAGCAATGCAAAAGAAGCTCATAAATCACGGGGAAATAATATGAAAATGAGCAATATATTACATTATAGAGAAATTCATCCAATATTGTATGGATATCTAGGAGAACGAGATGAGAGTTCCCAATTATGAGCATTGTTGATTGGGAGAAATTCTGATATAAGTAAGGAGTAAAACTCAAAATTGAGCCAGAAAAGTGAATACAACAAAAAGTGAATTAAAATTATAAAAGCTTAAATTAAAACTGAGCAGACACAAAGGAAACAGATATCAAATTGAAAGCGAGTTTATAAAACGACGTTAGCCAAACAGATTTTGTATTTATTTTTGTATTTTGTGTTATATCCTTTGGATGTCTTCTTTTCGTTGGTCAATTGTAATCAACAGCCTCTATGAAATGACATTTGATGAAGGTAGTGCCAAATGTTTGTGGTTATCCTTAATGGAGAAAATAAATTTTAAATGTCTTCCCATTAAAATGTTCAATATAAAACTCTAATGTAAATTATAAATCAAGTTTACCACAATATCTCTGAGAAGATGAAAAATGCTCCTTCAAAGTTCAAGAATGATATCGATTTTTTAGAATATCAACTATACCTATAACGGTGTTTCATATTAAATATTCGGCTTACTATGCAAAGTCTCATTGAGAATTTCGTGCTAAATATTTATTTCTAAACGAATTTATCCTTAAATATGCACTTTAGTAATACCTAGACCGAGTGGATTACAAACAGTGAAAATTGTATTCATATGTAAGTAAACTATATTAAAGCTTTCCTATCAAATATTTTATAAAATTATTTAATGCAAGAAAGGATATACAGTCAACAAAAAGAAACTAAAATCAAAGAATTATACTAAAGCATGCCTCTTCATGTTTCTTATTCAGTCATTTCTTTGATATAGAATCTTGATCCTTAATTAAAAACAAAGCTCGGGGTCAACAAAATTACATTAATTCAAGAATTATTCATATCCATGCAAAAATATTAATTATAATTTAATTCAAGCCGTAACAAAGAAAACTTTAATAATTAAAAAATGATTTTTTAAAATTATAATCAAAACATTTAAAAACTTTTGGCTATATAAGCACAATATCAAAATATATATAATCTAGTCTTAAATATTACAATAACAATTGTAATAAAAATTCCACAACGAAAAGTATTTGAAATTGTTTCGAAAATCGAATTAGCAAATGTTGTTACATTTCATGATTTTATTAGAGCAATAAAATAACTTTATTCAGAAACTTTTATGTGCGAAAATCAATTTTACAGACGGTGAAATATTCTGTTTCTATAAATAGAACAAATTTTATAAAGGTGACCGTTGATATATTTTTATTATCTTAAAGGATAAGGTCTTGGAAAAATATATATTGTCAACTTGAGAAATATATAATTCGATATAGAATAATTTCTAACCGTTCTCATTTCTGCAGATTGTTGACCGGGGCGAATTTCATAATCATAAAAAGGACTGTAATCAACAAATAAAATAATTATTCATATATAAAACAAAACAATCAACAACTAACGAAAAAAATTTACAAACAGCATAAGTTTTTCATATCTTTAAATCTTCGGATTTTACTAAATTGAATATTTATTTTTTATCTGTCTGAAACTTGAAAGTGTCACATCATTTTAGAGGACTTCTTAATAGATTTAAACAAAGCTGTCTGAAAATGAAATCGTAATAGAAATTTAGTTAAGTTGCTTATAATATGTTATTGCTAATATATTTAGTGTATTAATTTTTACTATAATTTAATTTAAATATTGTAAGGATAAATAATATTAGATTTATTATAATTCACAAAAATAAGTTAGTTAATTAGTCTTTAGTTAATTACTTTTGAACATTAGGAATTTTAAATAATAAATTACGATAAATCAGTAATTTCAAATTATTTTAGTTACTGTATCTCATTTGTGATTGTTTTTGGGTTATAACTTAACTATTAGATACTAAAAACTGTAAAAATTTCAAAAACAATTATTTTAACTTGAGTTAGTTAGATAATATTGGGAGCCTGTCAGGAAAGGATGAGCTCCGCTAATGGAACTACTAATGTCCTGAGACACCTATGGGTTCACACAATACTGGTGGAATAAAGGTGTCTGATTTTCATTATCACTGATCTCTTTTCACCGTTGCTTTGTATACCCAATTCATTCAAATCCGAAGTAGTACCAGAATTCAGAATACTTCGCTTTCTGATTAATTATGTACTCCAACTGAACTTCAAGACAAGCTTACAATTGACAGATGGCGTTCATCTACTGGAATAACTCTTCTAAAAATGAAATTGTTGGTCTTAGTCGACTTAGTGAGTATATATGAGCTTCTGACGTCACACCCAGTTATCGCGTACTATCCGGGGAGGGGATATGATGTTGAAAATATTGAATTTTGATTTTCAATGCAAATATTGTTAATTATGGGCGAAGTGCAATTTTCGACTATAGTCAGACACTTTTTTAAATTCTTTTTTAATAGCTGGTGCAAAGTGAAAACTATTGGGTACTTGATGGGTTTGGTGACCGGATATGGTTTGTATTTTTTGTATGGCTTTCTGGAGTGCTAAAATTTATTGCTTCAAATAAGCATTCTTTTGGTTTAATATTTTCAAATGGGATTCTAATTTAGCAACTAGTTTTAACATATCCATTCTGTCCCTCATTTCTTTGTTCGATTTTTCTAAAGTTTATCGCTTTCTTTATCGTTTGAATTAAAACTTAACATTTCCAATTTCCTACAATGAATTTGTTGAATTAAGTAATCCTTTTTTTAATAAATTTCTAAACTTTGTTAATGTTGAGGTCTCACTATTGCTAATCGAGATCTCAACGTGCACTGGTATTAGTATTTATATATTTCAATATATAAAAGACAACTTCAATATGATAACATTTATTAAATTCAAAATTACCAAGTTCTAAATGATTCCAAATTTGAATTTACAATTTCTAATAGATACGTGCAAATTATGTTTAGTTTTATGTTATATATGCGTGTTATGTTATCCTTGCAAAAATTATGTTGAGCTCTGCTCCTATTTAATTTCTCCTGGAGATTGCTTCTAGAAGAATAAGCAAGTCGCTAAATTTTCGGCCAATATACTGAGTTTTGAGTCAGTATATATACTGATTTTATTTTGGGCTTTTAAAAATTAATCTATTTTATTTTATTGATCATTATTAATTACACCAGATGTTTTCTATTTCTTGTATTAGGCTTTTAAAAATTAATCTATTTTATTTTATTGCTATAATCATTGCACCAGACGTTTTCTATTTATTTAATTGCTATTGCTTTTTGAAATACTATTAATCAATAATACTCTAGGTATTTTTCGTTCCCTGTATTAGAATTACTACTAATGAATAATAATAATAACAACAATAATAATAATAACAATAATAATAATAACAATAATAATAATAATAATAATAATAATAATAATAATAATGATGATGATTTTAGTAATAATGATTTTACCCTTGTATATTTATAAAAGTTAATGAAAAATATATTCTACTACGTAATGAATTACACAAAACAGATAATAATAAGAAAATATTGTTTATGCACAGATGATGTCAAAAAATAAGGCAATGGTAGATCGCATGCTGTTCATCTCAAGGATTCGGCTTTGGATTTGGTTTGGGATTTGATTGTTGGTTATCTCTCCACATGGATATTGATTCTGTACTTGCTGGGCCCAGTTCTATAATATTTTGAAAGTACGAAGGTGTTTAAAGGTTTTCCTTCGTCATCTAACATTAAGGTTGTTTGACATTATATTCATATCAAAAAGGTATCATTAAGTTCTTTCTCTAATACAGTGGTTCCCAACCTGTGGGTCACGTGACAATTTGCCAGGGATCGTCTGAGACCTTCTGAAAATAATTTGTTTACGCTAGTCAGTGGTTTCTTACTATTATTTTAAATTTAAGAGATACTCCTACTCTGACTTTGTAGTATAAAGTATAAAATATAAATAAAATCAGATATTTAGAAGTCAAAAACATAATAGTTAGCTGCTAAAATGCAGTGACTGATGAGCAACCCTATTAATTTTATTGTTGGGTCGCCAAAACTTGGCAAATGTTATCAAAGGGTCACAGTACCAGAAAGGTTGGAAACCACTGCTCTAATAAATTAAGAAATTGAAATTCATTACCTCCACTAGCCATTATTATTTAAGTAAAAAGTGTTTAAAGGATTTATTTTTCCAAAATATTATTTAAACAACCTTCCTTAAACAATAATAACATAACATTTTATTAATTATTAATATTAAAATTTACAAATGAAAACTAATATTCATTAATATAAAATATCAGTGTTTATAATCTTTTTTAATTATTAAAAAGATGAATAAGCCAAGAATTAATGTAGCAGAATTACAAACAAATTTTTTTTAAACTGTATTATGGCTGTATTATTGCAATGTGGCAGAAAAACTCATTGAAGCTTCCACTTTCAAAAGGATTTCCACGAAGTACGCACATAAGAAAAAAACTACCATTTGGCATCAGTCACAACTGACGTTAGAAATGTGCTTAAATCGGTGGTCGTTAGTAAAAAGTAAACCATGTTAAAATGAGCTCTACTAACTTGACACACCACGGATTCACCAGCTACTACAGAAAGTTTCGTGTTCTTTTCTTTAACAAGTCATTCTTTACAGTTAAACTGTTAAAAAAAGAAAATCAAAAACTCGGCTAGAATACTAGTACTAATATACAAAACCAAAATATAAAATTCATAAGTATGTGTTCGTGCTTTTCGGGACGTAGTTATCGTATAACTTTTCTACTGGTTAGACTAACTTCCATCTTATCTGTCCCTATTGCGATTATTTTTCTATCGTTGTTTAACTGAGTTTTAGCAATTATCCTCCCTTTGCACGTATCCTGATCGGATCTCATAATTTAAATGTAGTAGTCTCAATTTGGTCTCTCTCACTTGCAGGATAGTTCTCAATTGATCTGCTATATGCATTTCTTCGTCCACCTGTCGGCGAAGATCATCAATTTGTTAGTGTTGCTTCTCATCAGCATCTGGACATGTCCAGGTGTTTCTACAGGCCTACATCGGCGTACCATCGCTTCGGTTCTCTGTGATTGTTTAAATGTCTCTTCATGATACTAAGTGACATATTTTATCTATTATTTTAAGTTTATTTGATTGTTGTCCACTGAAGAAAACTAATATTTTATTTAAATATCCGGTGAACTTCAAATAATATATATCTTTATGAATTTTGATAGGTCCAAGTTCCTGAGCAGCATGATCGGTGCACCAATTTTCAGAACCAAATTGTAGCTTGCAATCTGAGGGTACCAATGAGTTCAGGATTTTGTTAGGGAGTTTCGGTGACCGTGTCGTTAAACTTGTAGCATCGGGCATCTCCAAGGAGTAGGTTTTGAATATGAGCATTGATCATGTTGACGTCCTTCGTTTTTGAAGCAAGGATGGCCCTTTGACAAAACCATTCGTGGTTTCTGAAGTGAAGTTCAATTTATCTAGGAATCTGGTAATGGTGCAGAAACCTCGAGGAAAACTGATTAGGCCTGTGTCATGGTCTACGGATGTGAAAACTTTCCTGATGCAACATCTGTCAGTAGATGAACTCACATGTCTGTGGTCAAGCAGAATTTCTTCTCTTCACTCCAGAAATCTTATACTTTAAAGCAAACTTTGAGTTCATCTCCTGGTGTTGACCTTAGAATGACGGGCAATGTCTGGCGAAACCTCCTTGCCAAGACAACAGCTGTCCCATCAAATAATAACTTTTTTATTAAGCAGACAAAGAGTGAAGGAAATTATAAAAACAGACAAAAAAGAGAAAATGATAAAAATAAAAGTTTTAAATACGTCCAAAAAATCGAATTTTCATGTTATTTTTTCGGAAAAATAGTTTTGATACTTTTTCTCAGTATAATAAACAAAAAAATTAGAGGTTGATATGGTTTTTTACATTTTAAACTTGAAAATTTGAAGAAATTTATCTACCATTTACCCATAATTTGAAGTTTATGTATCCGAACATAATTTCATTTTTATATATATGATTATTTTATTTTCCACTTGATTTTTAGCGTCTTTCGTTAAATTTGGTAATTTTTGGGCCTAATTTGTTTTTTCGTGGTTTAATTTATCTTATTGTTGGGTTATTATCGTTAAACTCGGTTGCTCTCTGACTCATCTTGTCCTTTAGAGAATAAATAAACAAACCCAACACAAAAAGACTTTATTTAACTTTATCACAAACACAAGTTGTCACTTAATTTGCACTTTTCTCTCGCTGATAATTACTGATTATTGTTAGGTAAGGCTTCCCAAGGAGTAAAAACCTTTCTAGTACGATAATTGTATTTAAATGCTTTAATAATTTTCTAAGTTCAACAATACTTCGTCACTATTACTCGTCCGCTCAATACTTTCTTCGACCAACTGGAAATTCGTCTAATTTGCGCTCTCCTTTTATACTGAGAATTCTTATCTATAATTATACAATTATTGTTCCAAATCTTTAGGGATTATTGAGACAATACAACTCACTCATTATGATTAGGGTAACACCAATTAGATCATAACAAATTGCTTGGGATAATTGTCTATTTGTTTATATCCCTAACGTTCGGGTGAGTTAATTTTTGGATATCAATCTATGAAATTTCACTCGCTCTAGGCTTTCCTCATCGCTCAGGTTTCCCATTAGCTCAAGCTTTCCATTAGCTCGGCTTTCCACTAGCCTATTAATTAACTTTAATTAATTTGTATTTTCGGTATAACTCGTCTTATGATTTGGCGTTCAACCATACCCATTTCCCTCGACCAATATCAATTTCCAAATTTTATAAATTTTTAATTAATTATTTTGCCCTTTAATTATTTCGTTCACTTTCAATTTTTCGTGTGCACTCATTGTATTTCTATAATTTTATAACAACATCAACATTATTATCATTTTATTTTTTATACTTCATTTTTTGTGTAATTTTTAATTTTTTTTGGGATTCTCCTTCTTTGTTTTTTGAGTCATCAATTTGTAATATTTTGTTGTGTTATTATTATTGAAAGTCGGTTCCCTCTGACTCCTCGTGTCCTTTTCGAATCAAATAAGCAAACCCAACACAGAATAATTTTATTTGCACTTTATTACAGATACAACTCAATCCGATTTATTTCAATGTTTTGTCATCACAATTTCACTGATTTATTTGCAGCCTTCAACCACCGTATAAATTTGATTATCTTAAGGTAGGTTATCCAATTGATAATTACCCTTTCTGATAGATAACTTTGACTTTACTTGGGTTTAGATTCTTCTACTGCCCTGACTACACTACTCGTTTGCTTCGACCACCGGCCGTTTCGTGTTTTTCCTTTTCCTTTTATACTCCTGCTCAGACTGTTTTCAGACGATTGTCAACATCATTTGCTATATTATTAAATTATTAAAAATAATTAATTCTCACAGACCACCTTAGCCGACATTTGTCAACAACGTTTGCTCCATTACTAAATTACAAATTAGGAAATAATTACCTCTCCATAGATCAGTGGCGCCCATTTAATATTGTTTAGGCCAATTTACCCTTTTATATTATACCATCTACACGCCGGGTTTTCCTCATCTCTCGGGTTTTCCTCATCTCTTGGATTTTCCTCATCTCTCGGGTTTCCCATTGCCTCGGGCTTCCCATTGACTCGGGCTTCCCATTAGTAATTAATTTTTTTAATTAAATTCTTTTTTTGTCTTATATTATTTTTTAGGGACCCTCACTAAATTTTTATTATTATTTCTGGACTCGTCTCTCAATTTGGCGTTCAACCATACTAATTTCCCCCGATCAATACTACTTTTGAATTTTTAAAAATTTTTAATTAATGTTGCACTTTTATCATTTTGGTGTTTTATTGGTTTTACTGTGCTTTTTTCGTAATACCCCAACAATTTTGTTTTATTTAGTTATTACTTTTTTTAATTCTAATTTATTTTATTTTACTTCAGGCAATTTTATTTACTATTAAGTTTTAATAATTGAAAAATTATATAGCATTATCTATATATTTCGACCGTTTATCAGTCTTCTTCAGGTTAGAAATCAAATTAACAAAATCTAAATTTAAACAAATTAACCAACAACTATCGTAATCAAATCATATCACAAAATATAAATTATTTAAAATTTTAAAAAGCATAAAATTTATCATTCATTTTAAATAAACATTTTTAAAAAGAAATTTAAAATTTAAAATTATTTTAACATAACATTCCAAACAAATTACATCAAATACATAATATGCACAATTCGTATTCAATTATTTAAATACATTCAAAATACTGAGCATTTTGATCATTGATTATAGGATGTAAACATTTTATCAACAACACCTCACAAGTTATTCGTTTCCAATAATTACTCATATTTTTGAATTTATCTTGAAATCAGATATACATTTTTTTGCATTACACACATTACATGAAAATTGATAAACGAGCTCAGAACGAAGACCAACTAGATTTGGAGACTTATTAGTGAACATACTACGAACTTTGCAAGATGTTGAAACAATCCTAAACTGGATTTTTCCTAAATATTTAAGGATCTTATGCTTAAAACCATCGGAATAAGGCAATACCGACATTCATGTTGGTTGAATGTCTTTAGATCGATTTTGTTCTCCTTCCAAATTTTACAACTTACTAATTTCAGAGTCAATGAGAATATTACCTCCAGACAAATCACACAACAATCATAAGAATTCAACACGCACTTACCCATATTCTCTATTTTCATACGATCAAGAAAAGATTTAGAATATCCATTTTTAGGTAGCAATGAAACCAAAGAGTCCACACTTTTTGCTAAGTCAATTTAATTATCTTAGCTTAGGCTCCTTAAATTATTTTAATAACTTTAATTGACTAATTTACTTTAATTTAATAATTATACATGTTTTTTATGGTAACCGGATAAAACAGAACATGTCGGATAATTAGCATTTGATAAACTATTATTATTAAAAGCATTTTTTATCGAAAATAAAACAAATAATTCGCTTGATGTCAGTATTATTTACTACAAACAGGTTAATAATAGTGATAATAATGAAAAGCATTCTTTAAAACTTTTTGCATTTTTCTAATATAATATTATTTTGAATGAGTTGTCCGAGAAGGAAAAGTCCTTATACCACTTTACTGAATTCACGAAGATTTATAATTTTTTGAATTAAAATGTTTAGATGGAATTTTCATTGCTTCTCAAAACTAAATATAAAAAAAGGAATTTGACATAACTATAATAAGAAATTTGTTAAAAACATATCCTGCACTCCCCTGTAGGGTATGTAAAATTTGGTATATCAAACTGGTTTTATACTGAAAAATACGGTAATGGCAGTTTTATTTGGAATTCTCACACTGGCTTTAATAATAAAAACCCATCAGTATGTATTAATGGCGGTCTGTCCATTAGTGCAGTAGATGCAGTGCATGCCTAAAGATTTCATAAAAATAAATATAGTTTTTAATTCAATGGTTAAAGTGTTGTGAGTTGATTATTTTTTGTTGAAACGAAAGATAACTGTTTGAACGGTTCATTAGGTAAAATATTTCAAGCGTGTATGATACATGATGGTTCTGTGGTGCAAATACGAAATATGCATGTGCCGACTTGGGCAAAAGCATGCGCACTAGTGTTCAGACACCGGCACCTAGTAATGTGTCACAATTTCACTGTTTACCCAAAGCATGCATTAGGCAATTGTGCTTAAGTGATTATTATGTTGTCTCATTTTTTTTTCATTAATGCATGTCTTGTGTTATAGATCACGGACCGCCACTGGTATGTACATGTTTTTCTTGTTGAAAACTATTCTATTGGAATTTTTTTGAGTCGCGTTAAATAAAATAAAATCATATGGAAAATCAGGGTCAATAAACTTAGATGCTTCACAACTTGCAGTTTTACGAAATATACGGTGTTTATATGTGTTGGATGTATTTCTTTTGTTGTTTATTGTAATATATTGTTTATATGAATGTTTGGACCTGTGTTAGTAAATTACAGTGTATTCTCGAATTTAATTGTCGGCCTTGATTCATAATCCAAAATGATATTAACTTCCCGTGTTAGATTTATAGTCACTTTTCTCTATAATCATGTTGGGCCCCAACAGTTGGGCTGTCTCACGTGGTGTAAAACTAGAATCGATGTTGGCTTTATTGTGAAAATTACTTCTTTTTAATTCTACTTACAGGTTCGAGACTGTCATTAGAATAATTTAAATCATGTATTAAACTTTAGCCATTGTCAAACACAATGGAGCTTCATTTTTCAACATGTAGGAAAAGCAAGAAGTTAGATATATTTGGTGGCTTGTCATTCGCAATGCCTCCTATGTGAATATTGGACAAATCTCTGGTGTCTAATGGTTCAGGTGAATAGAATTGTGAGACTCGTTGCTTGAGACAAGCCTGTCTTTCTTACTTGTATCTTGATTATTATATTTATAAACTTTAACTTCTTCAACTCACTTATTGTCCACATCGTACAAATATCAGTTGACTAAAAAAGTTGTAAAGACTAAACATCGAATTAAACAGTTATTTTCGTTATTTCAAAAATTTAAATAAATTAATTAATAAATAAATTTCAATTGTTTATTTTATTTAATAGTAGAAATTTTACTAAAAGATCATTGAGCCAAATGGCTTAGAGAAATTAGTCAAATGAAAGATAAAATTTGTCATGAAATACCAAAAAGTAATCTATATACATTATAATACTGTCAGAACCAGTTTGTGTTTTTGGTACGGAAATTAAAACAAATGACAATATATTCAGCATGCCAAATAATAAATTCAAAATAGTTTCAACTACTTTCATCTGGTCAGCATAAAGTTCTAGTGAACATTGAAATGAATGAAACCGAAACAAATGCATTATAATGGGTCTAAAATAATTGAAAAACAGAAACTTCAATGCTTTAAATGTTCAAATAATCGATAAAGAAGACATTTAATAGGGAGAGAATCTTTGATTAGATCTATAAATAGAAGGAGAGGCGATCCCAGTAAATCCGTACGCTCCCGCCGCCGCCAGCCGGGACAGAGAATCGACTGTTAGCAGGTTATTTGCATAATCCGCATATCTGAATTGTTGAAGATTATATATATATATGTATATAAAATTATTTCAATAATTGTCTTGGCATTGAAATTTGGGAAATTATATTTGGTTTCATTCAAAAGAATATATCTTCTATTCAAAAGAAACGATAATAAAACCTTTGCATGTATATTCTTGAATTGTCAGCAATAAATCCTTTAATGTAATACTCAAGTTAATGCGAGCGTGCTAAATAGGCCAAACTTGTACACATCGACATAATTCGAATATACTCAGGAATTGAAAATTACAATATGAAAGCTAAGAAGGTTCTAAATGTGTTTTTTTAATAAAATAAATTGAAATCTACTGTTCTTATTTAACATCAAATTTTTGTCATAAATTTTCGCAAATAATGTAGCTAAAGATTCATTTTAAAACTTCAGACATGAAAACATGTATGTAATTTCCAAATGCACTTGTTTCAACTGAATAGCAACTCCTATAATAAAATGAAAAATCAATAACTTTGTATTATAGAGACATGCATACTTATCTGTGTGGTAATTCAATTTGTTTGAATGAATTACAACTTGTATTAGGAAAGAAATAAAATATGAAAATTTTAACACAAAAAGTTGTAAATAATGCATACAAACTTTCAAAATATCAAGATGAATGACTACTCTATTTATTACCATTTTATATTTTACTTATACAATTATTTGATTAAAAATGGAAGCGAATATTTTTGAGGAAAATTTAGATAACTCTACTTTGAGTTTTCAAGAAAATTATGAAATAATTTCGTAAAATTTTTCATGAAATTCAATCAATTTAATATTTTCCCAGCATTTAAGAAATATCTATCAAAACTCTCCCTTTTTGCGAAGATAAAGAAATGACAACATAAGATTTACCTTGAAGTTAAAATAAACTAATTTTGGTGAACTAATTACCGACCAATACATATGATTTTTGAGCGATGGCTAGAAGGAAGAAATAGAATTTTCACTCCAATAAAAAAATCATCAAATTATCAAGATTCTTATGAAACTCTTAAAAGTGATTTTCTCAGCTATTAAATGATGAAGATTATAATTCTGAGTATGTAAATCGGGATATTTTTATTTTTTTAGAATTTTTACAAATAGAAATGTTAATTTGGTTAAAAAAGTTTTGTTTAAAAAAACCAATGTTTTTTTTAATGTTTTAGTTTTAAATAAAACTTATTTTGATTTGTGAATTTTGCTTATATGTTGGAATATAATTTAAAGTCTCCTAGAATTCACTAATATAGTAAGGAAGCTCCAACTGAATTGGAATTACAGATTGCAACCTTCATTAATGAATTGCAAAATACGAATTATATGAAATAAGATGAGATACGAGTACTATGTTGGAAGAGCTAGGAAATATTTTAAACCAGAATATTTTATTAGTATTAGAAGCTCCAATTAAAATTTTTGATTACATTCATAGACAGTTTACAGATCTATTACGATTGTTTGAATATGGGGAATCTCCTACTGGTTCTAACTATCTTTTTCTTGGTGATTATGTTGATCGTGGTAAATTTTCTATCGAAACCATTTGTTTGTTATTGGCTTTTAAAATCAAATTTCCTTTTACTCAGAGGAAATCATGAAAGTGCTGCCACGACCACTAAACTAATTTTTTTACAAAGAAATATATCCAAAAATTGATATAAATTCCTAAAAACCTAAATGAAATTAATTACTAATAAATTTAAAATAAATTTCGATAAAAAGTACTATTTGAGAGCTTGAATAATGATTTCATAACTTTACAAGATCACAATCCAAGCCTTAAAATTTACTTTTTTTAAATGATTTACTTACCAACTATTTTAAAATGGCTAAATTAGAATTCTTCTTTTATATCATATAGTTATATCATATATATCTACAATTATTTAAATATTTCCTATATTTTTATAGATCAATTTATTATTAATAATTTATTATAACATAAACATAAAATGGCAGTGATTTAAATATTAACCCTATCATGTCGAGCACGACGTTTTCTACAAAGTTTCATTAAAACGTATCTAGTACCGAAAATATAAAGTTTTTAGAGGTGGCGATGATGTTGACGATATCGTCACACTTTATTAGTTTAAATGCATACCGCTAGACACGCATTATAGCGGAAACATTCCTGAACTACTATATGTTTTAATAGATGTGCGGTCAAAAATTTAAAATTCAGGCGTTATAGGGTTAGAAAACACCAATCGAACATTTGTTATACTATAATATATTTCAACAGATTTACTGCCATTATCAGGTAGAATTGAAATACAAATTCAATCGATATAAATTACTTTTCAAGCACACAAAATCATTTATTTTTTAAGAATAAATTTTAATAAAAGATATAAATGGTTTTTAAAAACTCAATAAATTATATTATAAAATTTATATAAATTTTAATTTTTATACAATCTTAACAAATTTTTAATAATATTTGTTACATTCATAAACAACATTCATTTTACATTCATTTTTCTCATGAATCACTTCAAAAACAACAAAACAAGCACAAAATTGTGTTTACTAATAATAATCAATTCCCTTCGTCAACAGTAATCAAGAACTTGAGAACGGATATAAAATGAATTAATTTCGATGTCTGTGAAATTAAATATTATAAAGAAACATTAACATATCCTAACTAATGACAGATGATAAAATTCGACTTTATGATATTATCACAAAATTAAGCCTGAACTCTTTCATTAAATGAATAAAAAATTAAGTGGCATCTTTGTGATATTATGCTTTATATCACATAGCTGATACTTACAAATTGGAAACTTCAAGTTATAGGAAATATGACTATTTGGTCAAGGACATCAAGTAAGTAAACTACTAAAACTCCAATTAATGAAACTAAGTATCAATGAGAATTTGAAAACTACAACTTCCTGAAGTTTACAGGACAAAACTGTACAATAATGAAGAAATTGACCAAGCTTTAGAATTGACATTCCATCAAAACTTTTAGAAATGAAACTATCATTTGAAGCTCTATATTATAAAAATTGGTACAAATTTGCGGGCCGGACATATTTTAAAGTTTAAAATTTAAACAATACATGGCATGGTTTGGTAAGCACATTATATGTTATAATATAAAATTCGAGGTTGAATAATTCGAAAATTGAAAAAAGTTTATGATTTTGAAAAAATTTAGTTTTCCAGAACTCATGGATATGAATTTTAATAATTTTTTCGAATGTCTCGCTGGCCAAATAATTGTCGTGTCGAGTCTGATCTGGCCTGCAGGCTGGACTTTGCCCACCTCTGGTCTTTAACCACAACAAGAAAATTAACAGAAAGTTGATAAAGCTATTTAATTACAAAAGTTGAGAGCCCTGTTCAAGAGGGTTTTCTGTAACTTTCGAAACATTTTGATTATATTTGATTATAGTTTTAGTGTACTATTTTAATTGTTAATATAGGTTTTTTATTTGTTAATATAATTTGTAATAATACATAAAAATATTCTACATTAAAGAATCTGACATTCATGACATATTGAGTTTTATAGGTGACTCAACTAATACCAATAAAACCTTAAAGCTATTTCAATAGAGAATAAATGAAAAGGCCTCATTTTCAATGAAAACCAAAAATCAAAATTAAAAAAGATAGTAAAATCACTTTTGAACTAAACTAAATATAATTCCAGAAATAAAATTCAATTTTTATCATGCGGTAACAATAAGTATTCTTTATCCACCAACTGAAGAAGTAGCAGCGATAATTTGTCAATTCTAGAACTTAATGTAATGATTGTCGCCGACCATCGCATTTATATTATGGCACCCATTCACAGTTTAGCGTAATATTGTCATTGTAAATGTTTAATTTCCTTACTGATTCCGGACTTCCAATCTCGCATTTCCAATGGATCTTGCTTACACGCAATGATCAAGGAAATTACTGTTTCGTGTAGAAATAGGATAATATAAATTATTTAGATAAACTATCAATTAATATCTAATTGCCTATGGATTAATTGATATTTACAACTATTATTATTATATTTTATGTGAAGAATTCAAATTTGTACTATTCAATAATTCTTAAATTCATTTTTCAAAATTATTTTAATATTTTTAATAATAATAATAATAAAAATAAGCTTTAACATGTTTTTTTGTTGATAGCAGGAATCATTTTTATAAATAAAGTTTAAATAAATAACAATGTTAGCCAATGTCCGTAATGTTTATTCATAAAAGGAAATATGAAATATTTCGACCGAGAATCGGTCCTGATCACTCAAACAAAATTTTACTAGACTTTCGCTTTAAATTTTATTTATATAAATGATTCCGCTATCGACAAAAAATGATTTTAAAATTTTTCAAACCAAACCATTGCCAGGTAAAATGTCAAAAATCCAAAATTTTATAAAGAAATAACAAAGTTATTATATATTTATCTACATTATTTTATAAAATGCAAATTCACTTTTAAAACATTTAATAACATTTTTAGAAATGAATAAATAATTTTTGATTTTCAAAAAATTTTATTCGAATCTATTAAATTTATAATATTGGTAAATCGAATTTGGAAATTTGTTTAAATAAATATATTTGTGGAAAACAGTTGAGTGAAAGAAAATATCAATCAATGAAGAAGAGGAGAAAGCGTAAGTCTAGTTAAATTTTGATTATGAGTGATCTGGACCGATTTTCGGTCGAAATATTTCATATTTAAATTTTTCTTCTGATTATATGGTGTCTTTCAATGTAACAAGTTTGTTTACAAATGTCCCATTAAATGAGACTATTGATCTTTGTTGTGATTTGTAGAGAGAGAATATGTTGGAATATCAGACATTAGACGAAGTTGTATTTCGTGAATTGTTGAAGTTTGCCACTTCTAATGTTGCTTTTCTTTTTAATGATAAGTGGTATCAACTATTTAATGAAGTAGAATTGGGATCACCTTTAGCTCCAACTCTTGCGTCAATTTTTCTTTCAAAATTGGAGTAACAGATTTCGTAATTTCTTTTTGTTAAGCCTTAAATATATTTACGTTACATTGATGATATCCTTTTAGTATTTTCTAGTCCTGATGATGTTGTTCCTTTTTAAAATTATATGAATGGGCTTCATTTTAATATTAAATTCACAGTAGAAGAAGAAGTCAATTCATTTCTTCCATTTTTGGTTTATTAGTCGAAAAAATAGCTAAGGGTTTTGAAACCGAAATATTTAGAAAGCCAACAGATACAGGCCTTTACAATACTTTGAATAGCTTTTGTGACTTTAAATATAATAGAGGTTTTGATTTTTGAATCTTGGTCATTATCTTCGACGTTTGAAAAGTCTAACAAAGGTATACAAAAGCTGGTTTTTCTTATGAAGAAAAATGAATATTCTAAACAATGGCAACCATAGTCCACCTAATGATGGTGAACCTATTAAATCGCATGTTTTTGTAATTCCATATTAGGAAGGTTTTAGAAATTTTAAATTTTCTGTCACAAAATCATTAGACAATTCAAATTTGTTTAAGATGTATAAAAATCGTCAAAATCAATAAATATGTTTAGTAATAAATCTCAAACCCCTAAAATAAACGTTCAATCAGCAACAAATTTATTGAGATTATTTAAATAAATAATTAAATCGCAACTATTACATCATTATTGTTTCCGTATATAACATTTAACAAAGATTATGATGTCAGACTGATGATAAGGATAATTTACTCGAAATATATTTCTTATATTTGGCGTTTTCGAGTTTTTAATAAAAATAATAATCATGAAGCTTACCCTTGATTAAGTGAAGTGAGCGACTGATTAATTGAACTGTGGAGATTAGGATAAAGAGCTGCGGCATTAATTCCAGTCGGATTTGCGAAGTTAGCAACGACGCATTGACGAGTGGAGTACTGAGATTAATTGTATTTGCACTAGCAGTTTGAGCAGCTGATTGAGCACTCATCGCTGTTAGGGTTGTCAAATTTGTGGGATTTCTAACAATTGTTGACCCATTGTATCCAAGTAGATTATTGTAAGTCTAAAACCGAAGATATTAAATTATGAAGTACATATTTTATAAAAAATCAAATTTGAGTTTTACTTCTATAAAATCTTAGTTAACCTTAAATTTTTTCTTATTTATTTTAATGTCTTCAGAATCACCATTTTACAAGTTGATGAAACCTTTGGTTCAATTCTCTACGATTTTGTTTTAATTAAAACTTTCTTAGTCTTGTCACGTGGAGCTCAAAATACCCCAATGACATTTCTTTGCCATTTATCTCACTGAAAAGTTTAATAATCTCCACGTATACTAAATGTATTAATTTTAAATGACAGATGACATTATTTTATTATTGTACAATAATCGAATGGTAAATGGACGTTTAGTGAAGTGAGTTTTAACTTCCTGTTTCGCTCTCTTGCACATAGACTAAGTGATTTACGGCCGGATGATTGAAATTTATTATGTGACCTATGTCTGCAATGAAGAGTATCAAAACAAATGCGTATTTTCATTGACAAATTATATTCACCATGGGATTCCACACTAAATATTCACATTCCGATTTTTTACTTATTTATTTTTTAGTTTTTACATTTTATTTTTACTTAGAAATTTTAAAAATTTTGGGGTTGTTTAAATCACCAAATCCTGTCAAAATATATCGTTTTTACATTTGATCTTAAATTGAGTTTTCATTATTAAACTATTTCCTATTTTTATTTCTTTAATAATTGTTAATTTTCCGTGTATAACTAAATAAAAATTATTACTAATCCACTTTGCAGACGGGCTATATCAGTTGAAGCCAGAGCTGTAAGAATAGCTGGATCCGTCAAATAGAGAGAATTGCTTAAAAAATAAAAATAAATTAACTTATCGTCCATTTCGATTAAAAAAAAACACACTAGGACTGTAAGAGTTGTGACTGAACAGGTCTCAATATATTTGATGCGGCTAGCATGGACGCATTGAGTGGGAAATTATATCCCGTCAGAGTAACGTTTCCAATTGAATTACGGGCAAGCACACTTCTCAGAGCATTGGCATTTGTTGCTGGATTCATTTAATTAAATAAAATTTGCATATAAATATAAAATAAATTCATTTCCTTTTTTAGAATTTCATGAAAAAATTTGAAAATATATTTGTAAAACTTTTTTTCTATTTA
The DNA here is from genome assembly GCA_022537955.1 of Schmidtea mediterranea. Taxonomy (NCBI): domain Eukaryota; kingdom Metazoa; phylum Platyhelminthes; order Tricladida; family Dugesiidae; genus Schmidtea; species Schmidtea mediterranea. The sequence continues at coordinate 73,934,032 of CM039679.1, read as the reverse complement.
GGTCTCTCATTGAGAGTAGTTTATCCATTGACGGGAACAGCTGTAAAAACGCAATCAGCCCATATTTTGCATTTTAGAATTAAATCTTTTCTTAAATTCTGGTTTTATAAATAACTTGATTGATAATATAAAACCAAAGCTTTCTAATCAAAAATAAATATTAAATTTTTGACCCACTTTGACACGGCTCATACATAAATCAAATATGCTCTTTTAGCATAACAGGTAATCTTTTTTTCATGAAAATCGGCTCCCATTAGTCTATTGCAGAGGTTTCCAGCCCCGTACCCGCGGTCACCGTTGAGCCAGCGGAACGATTCGTATGTGCCCACCACTATTTGACCGAGACAGAATTTTTTCATAAAATTAATTAAAAATGTGAATTATTTTTATTTATTTATTTTAATTTTTTTGAATGCCTATGTTTATTAAATACGTTCGTATGTTTGCGACATTGTATATGTGAGTGGTTTTTTTGCTGAAAGTACTTGTCGCAACTTGTCTAGACTGCACTTTTAGACAATTCATGCCACTTTTGATGTGAATTATCCCCTTAAGTCTGAAGAAAGAAAAAATATATCAACTAAAATCAAGTCTAACTACACAACAGACTGTTTTCACTAGACATGTAGAAAATTCTAAAAAGCCAACATTGCTTCTTTCAAAATTTCTCATATGCTCGCAAAAAAGAAGAAACCTTTCATTGATGGTGAGTTGTTTAAAGAACTATTTTTGACTGTTGCCGATTGTTTGTTTGATTGATTTTCTAACAACCGTGAGATTGTCTCGACAATACAAGACTTACAGTTCTCAAATAACACCGTCACAAAAAGAATACATGCAATTTAAACAGAAATACAAACTCAGTTAAAGACTTGGAAATATGTGACTGGTTCTCGCTACAATTTGACGAGTCAACAAATATATCAGACACCGCACAGTTAGCAGTTATGGTTAGAATGGTATTTAGTAACTTCACAATAAAAGAGGATATGTTGCAAATATTACCTATGAAAGGACAGACAAGGGCGAGGAGATTTTTAATACATTCTGAATATACGCTAAGTCAATAAATATGCCTTTGCACAAGCTGTCTGCGATAACCACCGATAGAACACCAGTAATAGTAGGTAGAAGCAAAGGATCTCCACTCACCGATGAGCATCTTTATGATTGTTTGCTAACTGGATTATCGTCATACTCTCCTAATTATGAAGCACTGGCCAATGATATGCAATGCCAAAGATCACATTGTCATATTGATATTATATGTTTTCTTTGTATTTGTGTTTTTTGTTTACTTTATATAAATACATTTATCTGTGTGTATGTAATTTGAATAATAATTTTATTATTTTGAAACATTTTTGTTTTATTATTTATTAATAAATTATGAATATAAAAAAATAAATTATGGGAAAATGAGAAGTTATGGACTAATTTTGTCGATTAAAAATAGGTGTTGCCCGCCACCCTACCGATATTTTAGAGTGTGCTCTAGTGTCTAGAGTACAAAAAGGGTGAGAACCCCTGGTTATTGTAACATAAATAAATTCAGACAATAGAATGTTATCATATTATGCATCAGTGGCCAGCAATGCTAAGGTCAAATTGTCGAAGAGCCAAGCAAATAGGTACAAATATGTACAAAAATACCATTTTGAAATTATTCAGCTTTCAAACAATGAGCTATAATGAAAGAAAAATTTGTGATATGGAAGGACGGAGAGCCGCAAAAAGGATATTAATATTGGGAGGGACATGACTATAAAAAGGTTAAAAACAGCGGTTCTGTGAGTTAAGAGATGATATTTGTTAACAATGGTATCTTTAAACGTGAAAATCGTACTGTTATAGATTTGATGGTTTAGGAATGCAATTAATAATTATGATGCTGTGATTATTGTTCAAACAAATGACAGTCTAAATACTTTCACCTTTAGAAACCGATTTGTCCGCTTGTTCATCCTTTATTTAAATTTAGCTGAATTACCATATATGAAAATAATACTAAAAATAAACATACAACAGTTTATTTGAAAGTTTTCAGTTCAAGATATTAAAGTTTTAAGAAAATATCAAAAAGGTATGAAAATTGTTTAAGAGCTCGAAATTGACGTAATACTTAGCTGGAAATATTTTGGAAGTGGTAGAGTAACTTTGATCATTTTAATTTAAGTGTTTGTTTTAATGAAGTGGTTTTTATGTTATTTTATATGTTTAAATGAATTTAAATTTTTTATTTATTTTAGGTTTTATTCTCACACTATAGTCTGGATAAAAAAATCATAAAATGGTCTGAATAAATAAGTAAAAGTACATTTAAATAAATTTATTTTTGTATCTTGTATAATTTCGCGATTGTTGTTACAACTTTTTAAAACAATATTTTTCATTCGAATATGCGATGTGATTTGGTTTATCAAGTTTTGGTTCTTTTGACTTAAACATAAACAAACTGTTGTTTTTTAAATATTAAAGTGAATAAACTAAAATCCAATGACAAAAATAATTTTATAATTATATCACAATCTTTCTGTTAAATAAATATGTCAATTTGATAATTATTATTTATCATATGTATTAATCATTATAATCATTATATACCAATTTACTTGAATGAAAATCTTTAGAAATTGGAATACAAGAAATTTTTAGATAGTGACAAAATTAAGGTTATGTTGTTTTTGTGATGGTGGCGAAGAGTGGGATAGAGTTAAGGGATACTATTGACTAAGTGTGGATTAAATACTAATTATTAGTTTACAAATTTAGTAAATTTATTCTAATTTCGTCCAATACAGCGGGTAATACCACTGAATACAACCACTTTACATGTATGCTGCAGTAGATAATGACATTCTTGACAATAATAACTATTATATTAATAATAATAATAATAATAATAATAATAATAATAATAATAATAATAATAATAATAATAATAATAATAATAATAATAATAATAAAAAAAAAAAAAAAAAAAAAAAAAAAAAAAAAAAAAAAAAAAAAAAAAAAAAAAAAAAAAAAAAAAAAAAAAAAAAAATAATAATAATAATAATAATAATAATAATAATAATAATAATAATAATAATAATAATAATAATAATAATAATAATATAATAATAATAATAATAATAATGATAATAATAATAATGATAATAATAATAATAATAATAATAATAATAATAATAATAATAATACTAATAATAATAATAATGATACAATTTTAAATGAAAAACATCGTTGTCATTCATAAAAAACTTAAACTTCTTTTTAAAAAGCTTATAAACTAACAATCATACAAAGAATTAAAAATAAATATTTGTAAATAATGAAAAGGAAATAAAAGGTAAAACTTATTTAATTATTAAATTACTTGCATAAATTGGTAAAATGAATTTAATTTAAAATTATGAAAAATTTGAAATTTGTAAATCTAAATGTAATTGTTTATAAGTTATAAAATGATGAAAATATGATTAAAGAAGTTAATAATAAACAAAATATCTAAAAAATCTAAATAGCAGGGCAGTTCATAGATAATGTAAAGTAATGGATAAACTGTTGATCAAAGGTGATAATTTAGCTAAAGAAGATAATAGAATCTATTTAAAAATAGTTATACTAGAAAATATTATTTTTGTAGCCGATTCTAGTATATATAAATTGACAATTTCCCTCCTACTTTCATTTCTTTTCAGACTATAAATTAGTATTTTGCTTTTAATATTCATATGTAACATCAACTGGTTTTTCAAGTCTTTTCTGACCAATTTAACATTATTTAGCAACACATTACATATTTAGTTTTAATGAATTATCATTTATTATTTTAAGAGGTAAAAAACTAAAAAAATGTGTTTATTAAATCTTAACATTTTTAGTTTTAGAAAAAAGGTTTCTTTTACATTTCCCCCCCAATTATTTAATGTTGGAATAGCAAATACATTTAATGGTACCTGATTTGACAGCAGCTTGTAATGTTTCAGCTTTTTTCTTGGTCATAATTCTCGCTGTTGCATGATTGACCTAAATTCATTAATAATTAATTTATAATTAAAATTTATAATTTTTGTTAGTGAAAACGATCAAATCTTCTTAATTTTAAATATAATTGTATTAAAATTACATATATGTATATATATATATATATATTTGTTCCTACCTTGGCAGAATTTTTTGATAACTTGGATGACCTTGAAAAAGAGAATAGAAAATTATTCATGAATGCTGTAAAAATCTTTAACAGAAAGATGCATTAACAAAGTGCTGTTGATAACATGATGCAAATTGAATCGGTAGAAATACAAATTTCGTGGTCAATCGGCAAATCGGCACAACACATTAATCGCATATGATATCGAGCTCTACGGAGTTATTGCGAACTAGACATTCAAATTCAAATGCACTATATTATGGATTCATCAAAAAGCGACGAGGAAGAAAGAATCAACAAGGAAAGCAACAGATACACTTAATCAATAAGCACTAACATTTAAAAACTGACAATGTGTGCAAAATTTAACTCATTGATATATAGACCCAGGGTAACTTATGATAGTAAATTTGTATGGATTATTGCTGATGATTAACTGAAGTATTTCGGATCTCTCTCGCTCCCAAGGCCCATTTTGAGTTCATTTATGAAGTACCGAATATCTAGTAAATTCGTGATATTAAGAAAAATTAAAAAAAATTTCTTAATATCACGAATTTACTAGAGTTTACCCAATAAGTTTTTTAGGTATTTCACTAAGAATGGACTGCTGTGGACCTCGATTTAACGAAATATATTTCTATCGTTGCTATTTAAAAAGCAAATGAGTTTATGAATTTATTTAATAAAAATTATTTGGTGCATTGTGAAAAGGCTAGTGGATATTAAAGTTAATTATTGATAAATTCCAAAAAATAGTGTTAATACGTTAAAAAATGCAATTTTGTACAAATATATAACTTTATTTCCGTATTAAGTCATTTTTTATTTGTATTCTGCTTCAGTTTATCATTCAGTAACACTCCAAGGTTTACTATCGCAGTTACCATTTTGTCTCTGGGATTTTTAGGCATGCAGTATATTCACGAAGTCATGGAAAGTTTTACGTTACCATCTATAGAAATCAGTGTTTTAACTAAACATGCATCGCAATATTTTCCAATGAATTTTAATTTTGTAAAATTTAGCTTCTGTTAAGAATAGTAAATCAGTTTTTGTACATATAAACTTCAGCATGTTCTATTATCATTATTAAAACTATACAAATAATACAAATAATTTAATATCATAAATTACGATATTAAATTTTTTTTTATATTCATAATTTTTTATGATATTATATTTACTATATCATTTAATTTAATGATGCAAGTTTAAAATAGATATTTACCATTTTAAAGTGTTATCTAAGGGTTTTCAAAGCTATTGAGAATGTATAAATTTTGATAATAAAATCATTTAACTTCAAAATCAACAGACAAAATTCATTATTTACTTTAGAAGGGCTAAATTCAGTTTACTAAGAAAAAAGTGAAGGTTAAGTGAATTTATAGAATATTATATATAAAATTATGTTTAATTTCATTAATCACTATGTCTGATTATATTCAAAGAATATACGATACATTAAGTGATATCCAGTACATTTCCCAATAGGATTCTAGTTTCGAGCTAATGGCTCTCATCAGTACTATGCCGGGAGGTAAAAACAGTGTCAAGTTAACACTGTTATACAATTATCCTGATGCACTGAACATCAAATAAGTTTGCAAAGTTTGGTTTTAAGGCAAGAAAATAAGACGAATCTTTATGTTTATCGTGAAGTAAATTAATAAAGAAACAATATTTATTTTAAAATTTCGTTTTAAAGAAGACTATTTTATTAATATAAAATTATGAAATTATAATTGAACTGATTTTAATGAATCATATTAATTTCAAAATATTAAAAATAATATAAGTTTATATATATATATATATATATATATATATATATTTATATATATATATATATATATATATATAAATGAAAGCGGCCTTTTTATAAAGTAAAACTCCTATTTAATTCTATCCCTTTCCTGTTGTCTAGGCCGATCTTTTAATGATAATTTATTTTGAATCAATCGGGGAAATTTGTTTTAATCGTTGAACAAATATCTAAATTCTATAGCTGTTGAAAAAAACTTATTTTATAAATAAAATTTATCAGCTAAATACTGAACTTATTATGACAATTTGAATTTTAAAAATTGTTACAAATATTTTTTATAGTTAATGAAAGCTTAGAATTTTTCTAATATTATGGTGTAATATTTACAAAAAGGCTTGTTTTAATGTTCTACCTTAATTTAGTTGTAATTAATGGAAAATTTTAAGTTTAAACAACCAAACGGTTATCTCAAAAAGTGATTTAAAATATCATCGAATTCCTCCATATTTTCAATGACAAAATATATTTCAGTTCATCTTTGAAAAATTGTATCTCACTCAATGCAAGGAAACTGTTATTAAAATTTAAAAAATAATTTTTTATAAGAGTAAGTCAGTAATTCCTAACCTTTGTGTCATGAGAACTTTACAAGTGTACCGCCAGAAAATTTCAATATGTTAATAATTAATATTAATTCAAAACTCTACAAAAGAGTTGACATTTTTTTATAAAAGCAAATTTGTTTAATTGATATCATTTTTATTGTTTTTTAAAGGTTACACTAAAGTGATCCAAATTAATTAAATAGTTAATCAAAAGTAATTAGGCAATTAAAATTACAAATTACATTAAGGTATAATTATACAATTAGAGTATTAGAATTAGAATATTATTAGATAACTAGTTGTAATCCATCAAAAATGTCGGTCGTTCTTGGTTTGAACTTCAGGTTTACATAAATTAGTTATTTTATGTTTTAACATTACAGAAATTAAAACATTTAATTCTCTTATGTCAAACTATTTTTATTTATTTCATAATGCTAAATACGAAACGCTGAAGCGTTTCTTGGCTTTGTCTAGCTAATACGCACCTTATCACAATTCATGAATAGTTTAAGTATTCATAACATAAAAGTAATCAGTATTCTGTTTATCAATTACTCTCACTTAATCTCATTCAAATATTAAATGTTATTAAATTTATCTAATTATTGTTATAAGTAACTTATTTGTATGCAGAGCAAGTAGAAGCATTATAATGTACAAATGTTATTGCAAGAATTATTAATGTTGATAATAATAAATAAATTTTAAAAACTGTTAAGTACTTTTTAATGTGCTACGAAAGTTTAAATATTTTTTAGTTCGCCGTAAGACAAGAATGGTTTGGAAACACTGCAATAAGTACTTTTATATTTATTCAATATTATTCTTATATTTTACGTCAAAATGATTTCCAAAATAGTATAGAATAAAATTCACTTAATAACCTATCAATCATATTTCAACTCTTCCATAGAAACGTTGGAGGAACAAAATTATCCTATTATTTATAAGAAAAAGTTAACATCTATCACGTGAATATTACGATAACAGAGAAAATAAAACGTAGTGCTACATATTAATATTTTTAAAATGTAAAATAAAATTTTGGTTAGTTATTATTAAATATATATCATATTAAACTCGACTAAACGGTTAAACTAGTAAAGGCATATAAAAAGATAAATGTTCCTGGTCATGTTTTGACTCAAATTTGTATATTAAAATATGTCATATGATATTAAATTATATTAAAGTATCTTAGATTAAAGCAATCAGAATTATGGCTAGTAGTTTCAATATTAATAATTCCCGTACTTCAGTTGTGTTAATATTCTATTTGAAGGAAAGATTTTAAAATTGTAATTTAATAAATAAAATGTTGTAAGAAAATTTGGATTTAATTTCGTCTTACAAAACTTATTGATTCAATACTAATATAGTATGTACAAAATAATGGGAAAACGTGAAACATTGAAATTTTTTTATTTTATGAAAACGTGTATATATATATACACTCATTAAATCATCGTTATTGTTTCCGTATATACAGGTAATGATGGCAAACTAATGATAAGAATAATTTCTTTGAAGTATATTTGGTTTTCTATTGTTTTATGAGAAATAGGACATCATATATATATATATATATATATATATATATTAAAAGATAACGCCAATAAAAACCTTTTCGTACGATATATTTCGATAGCATAACTATCATCTTCAGGTACTCAAAACCAACTAAAAATATTATGAATTAACATTTAATTTAAACAAATTATTTTTTATTAATTTAATTTTGTAATAAATAAGTATTTATAAAATACATTCAAATCACTTTTAATTGATTTAAAATTTTCATATATATTATAATTTTTTAAAAAATTAATGTAATTTAAAATTTTCAATTATTTTAATAATATTATAAAAAAAATGATTTAACATACGTAAACTATTTAAAAACATTCAAAACATTCGTAGTCACAGCACTTTGCACATTGATCTTTGGATCCAATGACCTTATCAGCAATGCTTCACATATCACGCGTTCCCAATAATTATTAAAACTTCTCAACAAAATACTAAAATCAGACATTCCTATTTCACTTTTACAGCCTCTATTGTGCTCACTAATATTGGTCAAACCCTTCAATCGACAATGCTCTAGAACTCGAGTACAGAGATGACGGGAAGTCTTTCCAATGTATGTGGCATTACACCCATTACATGTAAATTGATAAACGAGATTAGAACACAATTCAACTGGAGTTTTTAATTTATTAATAAACATATTGCGTAATTTACACGAATTAGAGACGATCCTTTATTCTAAATTTCCCATCTGTTTACTTAATTTCCTTTTATAATTTGTAAAACCTTCAGAGTACGGCAATACTAACACATATTTAGGCTCAATTTTTTATATCTATTTTTACTATTATTTAGATCAACACTCAATTCACACCCATTTGACAAATTACATTCAGACTTTCCACAACATGGATCCTTAGGATTTTTAATCAATTTATCAACAGTCTCTTTTATCATCAACAATAAAAATGATTTAGAATATCCATTCTTTATTAACAACTCAACCAATTTATCAACACTTTTTACCGAATTAGCAAAAGTAGAAGATAAAGACCATGAACGATAAATCAATCTTTTCACCATATTTCTCTTATACTTAAATTCACAAAAGCTTTCTGGAGAAGTATAAAGACCAGTATCAGTTGGTTTTCTATAAATCTCTGTTTCATACTGTTTATCTTTGTGTTGAATTAACAAATCTAAAAACGCAATTGATGACTTTCTCTCCGTTTCACATGTGAATACAATGTTTTTATGTAAACTGTTCATAAAATGCAAAAACAGTTCTACATGTTTCTGGTTGTCAAATACAAGAAAAATATTATCCACATACCTTTTATAAACAAAAGGTTTTTCAAATTGGAAAGAAGCAATTTTCTTTTCCAAACTAGCCAAAAATATTGATGCCATCGTTGGTGCTAAAGGGGAACCCATAGCGACTCCATCTATTTGCTGATAGCATTCATTATTGAAAAGAAAATTGACATTTGAAGTTGCAAATTCAAGAAGTTTACGAAATGCCCTTCTATCCAAAATGTGATGTTCCGAATCATTTTATCCCACAACGCACAGCATAAGTCGATCGTCTCAACTAGTGGTACATTCGTAAACAAACTACAAACATCAAACGAAACCATAACATCATTCATACTTCGTTTTTGTAGCTTTGCAATACAAAACACAAACTCAAAGCTATCCTTACATTCAAACTCTGATCGCATTAACGGTTTTAATAATCCATCTAAAAACTTTGCTATTTTATACTGGGCAGTACCAACCATCGACAAAACTGGTCTCATAGGTACACCATCTTTATGGATTTTTGGTAGCCCATATAGTTTTGCTGGCTGCGATCCTATTGGACGAATAGACTTACCTACCTCTTAATCAATAAGCTTCTTCTCAATAAAAGAGTACCTGAAGATGATAGTTATGCTATCGAAATATATCGTACGAAAAGTTTTTTATTGGCGTTATCTTTTAATGAATCGTTGCTGAATTTATTTTATTAATTATAGATAGATAGATAGATAGATATATAGATAGATAGATAGATAGATAGATAGATAGATAGATAGATAGATAGATAGATAGATAGATAGATAGATAGATAGATAGATAGATAGATAGATAGATAGATAGATAGATAGATAGATAGATAGATAGATAGATAGATAGATAGATAGATAGATAGATAGATAGATAGATAGATAGATAGATAGATAGATAGATAGATAGATAGATAGATAGATAGATAGATCATATATAGATAGATAAATTAAACAAAATATATTTAGTAACTAATTTACTGAAAAATTGTAGGTAGATAAATTGTGGTCAGACATAAGTCATATTTTATAAATTATATATATATGTGTGTGTGTGTGTGTAATCTTATAATTTTAATTTTGACAAAATTATTCAGCTATCAAATGGGTAAATAGAAATCCAGTGCCTGCAATATGCTTTTCGATTTCTGTTAATTAATGTGAAAGCGGAAATTAATATTTAACTTTGATTAAAATCTGTAGTTCAGTCAGATACTTCAGATGTCAACTATAATTATTTATAATTTTAGTAAATAATTTTAAACGATAGTTAACATTTATCAAGTCTAAATGAGATTAATAACCTCAATGTTCTTTCCAATTGTTCTGAGAATATGTGTACCAGTGGCGCTTTTGGTTTATATGAGAACAAGCATTCAAATTTGGAAGTGGGTGTTTGGCACGAAGCCAAATATTCCAAAAACTTCTTCACTTGGCAAACCACCATAACTCCTTTGGGTTGAGAGTTAATATACACAACTTTTAATTTACAGCAATTTTCGAATCACTAACTAGTATGTAAGAATAACAATATGTTTGAAGAATTTATTAATGAAAAATACTACAAGTGTATCTACAGCACATGAATCATTGGGATAAATAATAAAGAAACAATATATGAAACAATACAATCCAAGGACTCGGACAATCAAAATAATCAATCAAACATACAGGCAGTCATAAACATTAGTTATAAGGGTTTACTTAAAAGGGGACAAGGAAATCAAGTATTTTAATACAATTACATCGCACCCCCTCGCTTTAAATGGCTTTAGCCCTTCTACATTTCTTTATTTTCCATTAAAGTCTTTCAGCAAATAACTATATTTGTCATATTTTTCTATTATTTTAAATGAACTACAATATCGATTGTCTTGTTTATTTCTAACATCTTCCTTGACGAGTACTAATTCTTCGACACTAAAAGATCTATGAGTTCTATTTGATTATAGTTATTTATATGATTAACTGATTTGATATTATTTAACATTTCATTTCTTCTTGATTCTTTATTGATAGCTTCTGTACCAAAGCAAACTTTACCTTATATTGTAGAAAATGTGGTTTTCAATTTACTTTCCTCTTCCAATTCAACTTTGTAATAAGCATTTACGAAACTATTGATGAAAAATATTTTGCACCATTCAGAGAATCTAGCATTTTGTCAACGTTTAGAATTGGAAAAGCTAGTCTAACCGCATTTGAAATTAAAATTCTAAAATCTAAACACATTCTTATGTCAGAAGTTCCCTTTTTAGGTACACGCACCATTGGTGAATTCCAATGTGATTCACATTTATCTATTATTTTATTTGTCTCAACATTTTAACAATTTCTTCTAACTTTTCTTCATAGTGCATTGGTCGTCGCTGGCGTTTAATTAGTATCGGGCCAAGGTTTATACACCAAAATGTGATAAAAAATGTGAAATAAATTATCTTATAATACAAGTTTATATGTAAATCAACTTACTGGATTTTATTTTTTGTAAAGAATCAGTGGGTTTTATTCATTTTGAAATGGCTCCAAAGTAAGTGATTTTTAAATTTTTTTTTATACAACGGCAAAAAGAAATCATTTTTTTAAAATTAACAAATTAACATATTGGCTTTTTTTTCATAAATTTATTACACTTCCCGAGATATAATCGTTAGTGAATCTTAAACAAAACTTTATATTTCGTATACCCGAGTCTCTCTCGGACATGCACAAATTTGCCAGTAACACTTACCCGAGTTACGTTCGGGCATGTGCGTTAAGGAGTTAAAGTTATAAGACTTTAAGTTATAAAGTTTAAAAGTTAAATTGTGATTTCATAAGGAAATGAGGTCATTATTCAAGCTCTTAAATATGAATTTTGTTCTACAATTTTATATATATATATAATTATTAATGAGTTTATGAATTATTCAGGAAATGATTAATTTTTCGGAATAAATCAAAATAAAGTATGTTAATTTTTCTAAGTAATAAAAATTATTAATAGCCATAAATGTAGTTTTTAAAAATCTTGGAAAAATTCTTCGAATATATACAAAATAATTGGATTCAGGATTAGTTTTTTAAAAGTTATAAAATTTACAAATTATGCTTGCCGGATCTCATGTTTTGTATTGTTTCGACAGAAATGTCTGAAAACTTATGAAATATTAAATTAATTTTAATTTTAAAATAAATCTTACGAAGATATATCTTAGTGCAGCTTGGTGTATCGATGGCCTATAAATTCAAATCTAGCGCCCCCTTTTTCACTCACTGTCATGAGTCAGAATTAATTTCAAAAAAGTTGCATTTCAATTTTTAGTTTTGAAATTTAGATGATCTTTGATTTCAATTTTTATTTTTTATTTTCAATTTATTTTGACATTATATTTTACTTAATACTAAACTTATGTTTTGTATAGAACTTAATCCTACAAAACAAATTACTAAAATATAAATACGTCAATTAAATCAAAAGAGTCCAAAGATTAACAAAGTTTTTTGTGTATAGTAAAAAAACTAATTTAATTTAGTAAGAAATGGTAAATTTTAGAGTGAAAATGACGATTATGGCTGGTTGGTAGCAAAGGTTTGTTTGATTTTTGAGTAATTATGTGAGAAAATGTTGATTTTAATTTGCTTTTTACATATTAACACTTAAGCCTCCATTATTTTTCAATATTTACAAAATATATTATTTGACAGTTATTGGAAAAAATTAATGAATTATAAATTTATGTTATGTTAAACATTTTTTTTTGTAACTAAATAAATGTAACTAATTTTTTTTAACTTTTTTTACTAACAAATCACTAGCATCAAAATTATTGGAAAAACGCAAAACTTTAGTTGGAACAATTTGTGAAAATAAAAGAGAATTGTCGAAACTTGCTAAACAAAAAGAGAATATTTGCCTCGATTTTATCAATAATTTATAAAACAAATAATTGCACTTTGACAGTATATAAAAATAAGACAACGAAAAAGTACTTCTACTAAGTTTGAAACATAATTCAGTCAACATTGAAAAAGACAAAAAAAATTGCCTAAAACTATCATATTTTATAATAAAACCTAATTCGGGGTAGACATTAATTTCCATAGAATATAAAGATCCATCTGTACTAGAAAACTTGAAAATCCTCTCGAAGAGTCCTGAAATTTCGAACAAAAGAAAAGTTTGCCATATAGGTTTATGTAATGAAAACAAAACCATGAATATCTGTGTGTTTTGTAGAAAATATGTTTGTGGTAAATGTACATTGAAAAAAATGTCTATATGTAAAAAATAATAATAAAGAAATATGTATTGTTTTTTTTTAAAAAAACTTTTTTAATATTATTAAAATAATTTAATTTATAAATTACATCATTTTTTAAAATTATAATATAGATAAAAAAATTATAATATTTATATAAATAACATTTTAAAATTAGTTAAAAGTATATGAATATTTTTTAAATGTTTATTTATTACAAAATTAAATTAATGTAAAAAAATAATTTGTTTAAATTATAAGTTAATTCATAATATTTTTTGTTGGTTTTGTGTGCCTGAAGATGACAGTTATGCTGTCGAAATATACAGTGCGAAGAGTTTTTTATTTTGGCGTTATCTTTAATAATAATAATAAAAAAAAGTTTATTTTTGAAAATTTTCTTTTGATTTAAATATTTTCTCAACTAAATATCAAACCGATTTAGTAGATATAGGTATGTAACAACTGTTGGTAGTTCTAGTGTTAATAATGTTTATTTAATTAAGTGTTTTTTCGAATTTAAAATGAGTTCTTTTAAATAACCGGTTGGGTGCAAAATTCACCTTATAGGAACCATGTCCAGAACGTATCCCCATGATTAGCATGTATTGTATGCAAATAGACCCCTCGTGAGATTTGAAAATCAAGAATCTTTTGTTTCGAAATCTTATTTATTAAAACTTTCTTAGATTTGTTTGATTCTTAAACTTTAAAATTAAAAGAAATTCTTATATTACTATTATGTCTGACTGGTCATTCTAATATTAATTTAAATAAAATTCTATCAATAAAATCAATAAAAAATTTCAAATAAATTAATTGTTTTTATTTTATATAAAATTAATAGATTTTTTATCATAATCATTTGAAAAAGGCTGTGTCAATAATTCGTGAATATCAAAAAACATCAATATCTTTAGTGATTCATAGTCAAATATTTAATAAAAATAATGTCATTTGAAAATGAAAAGCAATCAATAGTGAAAATTAAAACAAATTCTTATATTTATATATATCCGAGCATGATAAGGTTTATAAAAAAGAAAATAAGGATATCTGATTTAAAACAAAATTTCAAAAATCCTTAGTGCATATTGGGAATTGTTGTCTGAGAGGTATTGGGAATATTTATGATTTTCTCACAACGAGGATTTTAAAACTTTTTATCATTTAAGTAAAAAGTTGTAGTTAAATTTTTTATTAATATTTATTAATTTTTTTTTAATTCTTTTATTTAAAACACAAATAATTACATTCATTGTTTTTTGTATAAATAAACATTTTATTCGGACGCAAAATGGTTTGGAAAAAATAAATCTTAAAGAAATATATTCGTAAATTGTACTCTTTGTTATTCAATTATTTTTCATATTTATAAACTTTTTAATAAATATAAATGTTTCAAAAAAAACTTATGTTATTTATTGTGATTATTGTAGTGAACTTATATTTGATTTACAAATTAGATATTACTATTTAATTATAATTGAATTTATAATAAAGTATTAACTTGACAGAAGCTAAATTTGTTGAAGAAAGCATCAGACTTATAAATTATTTCCCATGCAAGTTTATATTATTAAGTGAGTTGAAAACTTCATTCTAGAATCTAGACAATTGCAGTTATTTCAACTAACTTCAATCTTTCTTCCTTCTACAACAAACCCATTAAGACTTTCCCTGGCTCTTTCGGCATCCAAAGCATTAGCAAATGTTACAAATCCAAATCCCTGCATAATTTGAAAACAAAAAAATATCATATTAATTTGTTTAATTTCTCCTTACCTTTGATCCTCTTTCATTAAAAATTATTTCTACATCTATTATTGTACCAAAAGGCTGAAAAAAACAAATTTCATATTGTATATTGAAGAACAAAATAAAGTTATTCTTACACCAAGTAATGCACGTAAATCTGCTTCACGAAACCTGAATGGTATGTTCGATACATGAAGTCTCTTTGGTCCTGAGGAAAAGTGATTTTGAAGAGTCACATTAAATATATTTGGTTCAGAGGTTGAATTCGTTAGTGCTGAAACTGGCATTCCTGGTAATATTGAATTGGAAATATTTGTGACTTCATTTGAGGAAAATGAAACTTTTGAAGCCTGAAAATGTTAAATTTGTATTATTATTTTTATATTTAGTTTTTTAATTTGATTTATCTATAAATATAATAGTGAGGAGATTTATTTTGTTATTGAATGAAAATCCTTAAAAACATAAATTTTCAGGACTGAAAAAATTATGAATTAAAATTATAATGAGTTAATCGTTAACAATATGCCAGAACTGTATTTCCGTATTTTCAATAGTATATATTAAAAATTTTCTACTTAAAGGTACGTAGTGTTAAAAATATCAGAAGTAGGCAACAAAAATGTTATAATTTGAATTGAACGGTGTAAAATGCGAAATTACAAAAAAATTAATTATCGAATTTGAATTTGAAAAACGGGTGGGATATAGAGTTTGGAATGGTGAAGATCATGGAGAGAATTTCGATATAATTTAATTAAGTATTTTCCTTGTGACTATAAATTATGTTTTTTCCCTGTGGGACACAAATTCAGTTTATAGTCGTAATGAAAATAAACAAAATGTTAGAATCAAACAAAAACATATTAAATGTGTAAAAATAAAGGATTATACACGTAAATTTATCATTGACTCTCATACGTTCCTTTCTCATGAACACTAATGGTTTAAATTGCCATTTTTGACAAGTGTTTATTTTAGTTATAAAAAATTCATAACATGTATGTTTTCTTTTTAACATTTGTATTTAAGTATCTTAAAATTACAAAATAATGACTCTCTAAAGGTTAATAAAGTTTTCTCTTAAAACATTATTTGTTTAAATAATGTTATCATTGTTGGATATTATAAAATTTTAATTTATTATTACTTAGTTCTATGTACCTTCTTGTTACTAAAAGCTTGGTAGCTAATAAATTAATAATTTCAGAATTATATATTAATTAATAAATCAAATTAACCCTTTGCGATTCTATGTCGAGTCTAACTCGATATTCCAATAATTCTTCATTTTAAGTTTTAGATTTCGTTGAGCAATTCAAAAAATAATTTGAACGATTATTTATATTTTATGATTGTCATAAAATAAAATTTTAATTCCAAAAATATACCTTTTATTAAAAGATTTAGTTCAATTTAGTTCAAGAAAATCATATATACAAAAAATCATTAAAACAATTGTTAACCTGGTGGGTAACTTTTTTTACGGACCGCAAAGGGTTAAAGCTATTTAAAATATAATTCCAAAAATATGATTGTAACTTTTTTCATAAATAATTTTAAATTAAACTGTTAATCTTTGGAGACTAAAAAAAAGATAATTACACTCCATAAAACATCGGTTTGATACTTTCAGTTAGAAAATAGGACAATGAATAGCTAATCAGTAATAACACAATAATTCCTTGGGATTTCCCAATAATTACTGTTGAAAATGAAAGTAAAATATTTTGATTTATGTTTGAAATTCTTTAATTTTGAATAAAATATCTGTAATAATTTAGATTTTTTTTTCGACATTTAAATTTTACATGGGTTCAAAGAAAAAACTTAAGTTTAATAAAAATATATAATTATTTATAAAATTTATTTGTTATATAAATAGCGCCAAAATAATCTGGTAACCATTTCTTGTGAAACTTTTCCAAAAGTTGAATTGTAAAAGAATAATGTTACAATTATATTCGATGACAAATTTATGAACAAGCCGGCTCCATTGTAATTCATTGCATTATTTAAAACTTTCCTTATCACATGTTAAATTTCAATAACTTTGGTACTTTTTATATTATTTCTCAGCTTGAAAGTTTCAATTTGTTCTTTGATTTTTCTTCTACTTTTAAAAATTTTCTTTTCTCTTTTTTACCTTGTTCCTAACTATGAAATCTATAGCATTCATTCCTTGACAAAATACCTCAAAAGGCAGCATGTGAAATTTTAAAGTTTAATTATTTTTTATTTAAAATAAACGTGATAATTTCGTTGTCATTTAACACACACCTTTTTGTTTACACAACTTGATTTTCTGTTTTTTTTAATGGATTTTTATTTTTATATTATATAATTTATTTTTAATTTTGATATTTGGAAAAAAAATATTTTATTTAATTGTACTTTTCAGTATTCATTTCTTTAAAAATTAATATTTTCATTTATTAAACACGAATTTCCAACACAAATTTTATAATTGTTTAATCTTTAATGTGCAAAAAATAGATTAATTGTGAAAATATATATATTTTATTGAAATTTTGTTTTGCTACCAAATCTCTCTAGCAGAAATTGCTATTTAAACAAAAACCAATTTTTGATTATCTTTTACAAGTGACATTTAGTGGCATATTTAATTTTATAATTTGTTTGAATAATAATAATAATAAAATAAGTCGAAATTTCTTGGGAATGTTGTTTAATTTTTCAACATAAAATAATATAAAATAATATAAATTTCTAAAATTATTTTTCATAACGATGTTCGATGTTATCCAAATTTTAAAATTTATAATTAGTTCGTTACAAATTTAAAGCAAGAAATTTTCTAGCGAGATTTTGTTTATTTTTAACGAAGATTCTAATAATTAATTTCCAAAGTAATTTCAAAATATCAGAATTATCAGATTGTTTTTGAATGTTGGAATTACAATGAAATTGTCAAAACTTTACTATTTAGACAGTGGCAAAGCTAGTCAATGGCAATTTCACCATTGAAATTTAATTTTAAAAATTCATTCAATTATAATTGTAAATGAAAAATAAATGGACATAAGCGTAGAAAAATTGGTCAAACCATATAAAAATTCAGGAAATACTAAAGAAATGGAAAGTCGCTTTATACTATGGACGAATGAAATTTTAAAAATTCTCATTTTAATATTGTATATGCTATTAATCCTTAAATATATTGTAATTTTAAAAGAAAATATTTTAATTAATAAAAATTTTAATTTATAAATTAGCAAGTAGTTCGTGGGCCAGAGGGAAAAAATCCAATGTTCCTGCTAAGCTGTGTGCGCACGATAACTCATAAATATTATTCTCAGTGCGTACGAGTGCGTACTTTTCAACACCGAGTAGTACCAGAATGTCTTATTGACTGTTATATAAAAGAATTAATGTATAAATAATTTGATTGAATTGAAATAAATAACTTAAATTTAATTAAAATCTACTTATAGTAGTTTTATTATTGTATATTTTATCAACGCCTGCAGAGATTTAGGTTCTGAAAAAATTGCACAGGAATAATTTTTGCAGTCAAGATAAAAAGTTCTTCGAAAGACATATATTTTTAGAAATATATTTTATATTTAATATTAAAAATAAACATTTTTAATATTTTATAAAGCTATCTCTTATGTGCATATTCGTCATAGACGAGAATACTATATATAATCGCGATGTAAAAAGTTTAAATAAATCTTTGTAAGCTAAACTAAATAAATTTTATTTTATTTATTGTTTTGCATTTTTCAGATAATGGTGCAAATTTCCTCGCGCTCTGATGAATATCATGGTTTAATGCTTGTTGCGCTTAAGAGAATAAGAATTTTATTGAAGTGTTTGAAATAATAAATATTTGTATTTTCAATTAATGGTGAAAAATAAGAAGTATTTGTTAGAGGTTGTAAAAACATCTTCGTTTAGTTCAAAATCTGTATTCATTATAAGTTCAAAATTTATTCAAATCAAAAATATATCTTCCATATTTTCGAGTATTTAAAAAAAATTAACGGCATTTATTTTTATTTTAAAATTTAATTTCATTCAAAATATAATTACAAAACAGGGTTTGTCAAAAAGATTAAATGTGATGACAAACCCTGCATATACTAGAGACATATCAATTACAATATAATTCAACTATCTCTGAATTGATAGTAATTAAAATCTGAGTAATATTTATTTTAATACAAATTTTTATCATTATCGATTTGAATTATTAAAACATTTTTATAGAATATAACTTCATTAATATCAAGCAAAAATTCAGAAAAAGATTTTTAAAATAAACTTTCCGTATTTTTTTTAATAATATTGTTAAACAACACAAATTTTACTGTTAAAAGAACTCTTCCACGTTTTTAGATAATACTTTTAAATTGTCATTTTGTATTTTTAATAACAGATTATTTTTTAAATTTTAAAACATTTACATATTACATTTTCATATATTTCATATGATTCCTCGTCCATCTGTCATCATTTCGGGAAATTGTGCGAGGTAATGCGTAACCTTTAAAAATTGGGAGAGCATTTGCTACTACATATTCAGACTCCAAAATGATACCTCTTACATAACCAGAAGCATATAACAATAGAACTGTTTGAATTGACATATATATATAGCTGGTAAATCGATTGTTTCAAGCATCATTGGAATCATGCCTTCACATTTTTTCTTGGCATTCAATGCCGTTTAATACATTAAAACTAATTGTATCCTTTAACTTTTTTCGAGTCAGCATATAACATTTTATTTCCAGAAAAATTCAAACAAGTTCCAAAAACATGTAAAATTTCAAACGACAAAATACAAATTTTATTTAAAAACAATAAGTTTCAGAAATTCGACTTGAATAATTCCGATCATAGACGCATTATAACAAACCCGAAAAACAAAAAAAATATCGAACAATCAATAATTATAATGAAATTCGACAATCAAAATCAAAAAAATTCCATAAATCAAACTCACATAAAACACAATTGCCTCGCGTCTCTGTGCGCACTTAATACAATATCAACAACTATTGTGCACACAGACGCGACAACCAAACGTGAACACTTTTTAAGTTTTCACATTTGAAATCCTAGCAAACATTCAATATAAAAATAAATACTAAATGTTAAACAGAATGAAAAGAATAAGTTGAAAGAAATAACCATTTGTTGCATTCTTAGAATTTGCTGGAAAAAATTATACAATAAATTTTATTAACTTTCATGCCTCATTCATAAAAATTAGCAATTGTATCGAAAAAGTAGAGAGTATTATTATATGATACAATCATATGATACATTTTATGTTCTAATAAAAGAAATAATTGTGTGGTTTTTTTATGATAATTTAGTGATTTTTGACTAAATAATAATTTTGCACTAGCAAACAGTGAGCGTGTAAGGCTTACCTATTTATAAATAAGGAATAACGTCAAATATACAGTCTTTTTAAAAGATATTTTCACTATGCTATTTAATAAAAATGAATGGCATATTAATAATCACCAAATGTGTATTGTTTTAGATATAATTAATTAATAAATCAAACCAAATTTCTTTTAGTTGACGTTTAGATGTACAATGGAATTTATTTATTTTTTTATAAACAAAAACCTTAAAACCTTTAAATATTATAGTCATATTAATGGTGTAAAAATTATTTGACAATACTTTTTAATAATATATCCTATACTGTTTGAGGATTTCCGTAAGAAAAAACTTTGCAATACATTTCTCCCCAATTTACACAGAAGAGCGTGTCAAATAAAAAAAAATTACTAAAATAGTTTAGCGCTTAGTTTAGTATGTTATTTAATTATATTAATTTATTTCGATGTAAAATAAAAATATAAATACAAATACAAATACAAATGAAAATGAAAAACAAAAGATATCAGCCAATTTATGAAATGAAAAATATATAAAGATTTATTTTATTCATTTTAAAGAAATTAGAAATACAAAATTCATAGAAATTTGTACGTCCAACTCATTTTTATAAGTCCTGGTTTCCGTTATAAGTTTCATTTATTACAATTTCATAAAAGTGCCAGCAATCAATTATTAAAACATCAGATACTTTCAAATAGATTAGTCACTATTATCACTATCACATATAATTAAACTTTTCTTCCTGATTGATAGGCTGTCACCTTCATCACTGTAGGGTATTTGGGGCAATTTTGGTTGAATGGTTATTGAGCAAGTGATTTTCAAGAGAAAAAAAACGAAGTCGAATTCTTTAGTAGAAAAACAACCTGTACATTTTCGTGTTGTAAATCTTGAAGATAGCTCTGGACATTTTCATAGCTAAAATAGTTTAAAAAACCTTTTCTTACTCAAATATCTTTTGGCATTGAAAACAAAAGTTTTATGAAATCAGTCATTAGGAATGGTTAATTTAACCCATGCTTTCTTATTAGCAATCCAATAAACGTGAATGTTGTTGAAATTTTTTCCTTTAAATGCCGTGGCGTTTATAATTTGTTACATTATTTCATTCTATGACAGTCTGAAGCGTTGCCAAAGAAAATAATTGTTATACAATCTTTTGTTGTTTTATTACCACTAACTGTTTAGTGAGTTTTAACCTCATAGGTTCCCTTTTTTACTTTTTTTATTTAAGAAAAAGAAACTGTTGATAGTCTTGCTTCTAATAAAAACATACCATCAAAATTTTAATCATGGATTTGGTGCAATTTCTACAAATTTCTGTTAAGAACGAATATCCTTTATTTGGCAACACAATAGGGAAATTATTAAAATTGTCTATAGGATATATATTTTAGAAAGTACAGAAATCGCCTAAAGTTTTAATTATGATTATGATTATGATTATGATTATGATTATGATTTCATCAAAGGTAAAGATTTCAAAGCATACGAAATCCAAAATCAAAACAGAAGAGTCTGTGTATCAACATGACATTCTGAGAACAACATTCTTTAAAGTGCTTCCGTAATAGTGTTAATAAATATATATAATTTTGATATATTCTCCTGCTAAGAAACTATGAATATTTATTAATTTAATTTTCTAATAGAATTTCAAATAAAAACGACGTTTGCAATATTTAACAATATCATAAATTTGTACTATGTTAGTATCATTATTTTTAGAGTTGATTTAAACAAAAAATGTTTACTTTTTTTTTAAATAAAACCACATTTTAATATTTTTTTTCTTCAATAATTTTTTTATTCATTTGAAAGGTTTCGAAAAAATTATCAAACTGATTATGAATTACTAACTTCTTCCTTCAGCTTGAAGATTTCCGTTGGACCATTTGAAATGTCTTGGTCACTGATGAGGCGATCTGTGAATGAAATTTTATCCATAAACAACAATTATTAAAATATGGATTTCCGTTATTCTCACTTTGTGTCGAATTCGAAGTTGCAGCAAGAAAATTTCCATTAATCACAGGATTTGAAGACTGTTGATTCTGAACCATTTGCTTAAATGAAATATGATTTAAACGAGAAACATTGAGGGGAAAACAATATAGATAAAATTGATTTTTTCATCAACATTACAGAATTTCTCGATCAAAAATGATCCAATCATAACTGAGAAATTGCTCAAAAAGAGAAGAAAATATTACAGTTGCTGAAGAAAATCATGAAATGTTTTCGTTACAGACAATTCTATATTTTCTCTAATAATCGGACAAAATTCAATTTCCATGGTAACAGATATTTGTTTTACAATATGCCTAAGGAAATTCTCTCAATGATTCACTTAGTTCTAAAAATAGTTTCTAAGATGTTTCAATAAAAACTAATTTGATTAATTCGAAAAGTTTCCAATATGGAAATTGCACAAAAAAGTCACTAAGAAAATCTGTATAACTTACCGATAAAGGATTTGAGAGAATGGAATACATTTATAAAACTGTCAAGATCAAATGAGCCTTAATGTTCAAATATTCCTATTAATGTGATTATCAGTCAATTTAATTGCTTCGTGATACAGTCAAATCATAACTTTCCGATATGAAATTAGAGGGAATCTATATCAGATGGCTAATAAAAGAAATTGTGTGCTATTTACTGTCGACTCTATTTTATGAATATATTCATCTTTGTTTTGTCGATCGATACAACTCCAATCATTCTTATTATTAAAGTGATGAAATGAACTGGATAAATTCATCGCGCTTGGGATTGTGTGACTGTGTGTGAATTGTGTGTATGTGTGTCTGTCTGTGAATTGTGTATGCGCATGGAATAAACATTGGTATCGTATATTAGAAATTAAACTTTTAGAAGCTATTTTTGAGATTGCTAAATTTGGTAGAAATAAAATTATAATTTTTATGGAGAAATAATCTTTTTGTGCATTCGAAATTCAGAAAAATTATAAAAATTATATTTAGTTAAGAATTGATATATATACATACATACAATAAATACAAAAAAAAATTAAAATAATGATTTTTCAATAATTATTTTCAATTATAATATTTATTGTAATATTTATTTGCTCTACTTTGTGACATTTTTTATTTTCTTAAAAACACTGTTTTAAAATTGTCTGTCAGGGCTGAAAAAATCAGCCAGTCCGCTATTGCACACAAATCATAACAAATTATGCCAATTTTATTTTAAAAAATCCTATTAACATCAAAATCAACTTAACCTTTAATGCTTTATATCGTAAAGAAATAGGATTCTAAAATAAAAGACATATCAAAATCAAAAATCTTTCCGAAATAACTTTTTCAAGGTGCCAATTAATTTTTTATTAGTTTAAAATCTGTTAAAAGATATTGAAAATGGTATATATCAGGCCAAACAAATGAAGAGCCAAAAATAGAAAGTCTAAAATTTCATGAGATATAAAAATCCATTAAACAGTTATTTTAAATAAAATTTAATTAATTTCTTTATTATTCTATATTACAATAGATTTCTAATTTATATATAATTATTTGAAAAATCAATACATGTCGATTTTACTAAAAAGAAGCTCTAATATTGATGTTGGATAAGTTAAATGAAGGGAAAATTAAAAAAAATATTTACACTGCAAAAGAATGTTCAGTTAGATATATAAATATCTTGCTTTTTTTGATTTTAAGTATATTTTAAAAATATTTATAAACTGTTTTGTGAGCCGCAAATTTACTTGCACTGAGCAGCGAGTTGACCAACCCTGATATATATATATGTGTGTGTGTGTGTGTGTTCGAATTTTTATTTTTGCATATAGTGTTTTTAAACCTTTTTCAGAATGTGTGATTCTACTGTTTTAGTCTTTCTCAAAGAAATTGCTAATTCGTAAAATTTCACTCACGTTCGCAAATATTATGATTCAAATTTCGGTTTATTTCATTATATATTTTATGGAATGCATAAATTTATCCGTGAAAAAGTTTGTAATATGAAATTGGAATGATTATAAAAATGAGTTATATTAGTGACTTCTTATACCAAATGTTGAAATTTTATTAAATTTTTCAGTAAATTTTTATTAAAAGCATTTTTATTAGGGATGGGATTACACTTTATTAATAAAATAATCAATTCGTATTATTTGATCAATTTATATGAAATAAATATATAATTAGTTTATATTCTGGGAAACAAGGTAATTAATCTTGCTTTTCTTCAGCATATGGTAATCTAAAAACACATAAATTTCTAATATAGTTTATTTTTTATAGACTCGCGTAGTTGCGTCTTAAAAGCACTATCATTTCCACAATTTTAGGAGTGAACCTGTTTCTTATCTCATCTATAATAATTCAATAAGTTAAATATGTCCTATCAGAAGAAGCACCTGTATCTGGATTGCACAGTTACTTGAATTTATATTATTTTTCCAAAAACCTTGATTGGGTAGATCATATCTGAATACTTCATCTTTCAGGTTGATTTTGTCTTCTTCAAAATCTTCCAATAAAAAATATTTTTATTTTACTTCCTTTTCCGATGAATTTGTTTCAAATTATTTCGTTATTGCACCTTTCTTTATTTTCGAAATTAAAAATTGTAAATTTTTCATTCTGCAATTGATTATTTATAATTTATTATTTTTATCTATTTTATGTTTTTTGAAGTTTTGGTTTATATACTAACTGTCATTTAAATATTTAAGTTCATTCCTTTAAAATTAATCGTATCCAATCTTATCCTATTATTTTTTATTAATTTATATTTTTTTATCGTAAGGACTCCTAAAACAATTTTTCTTGTGAAAAAAATTTCCTTAAACCATAATAAAATCATTTTATTCATATTTACAGTAAAACAAAAAAGTTAGTTTAAAATTAATAATAAATTTTAAGAAGAACAACATTTTGAAATTAGTTTATTACTAAATTGCTCAATTCTTGTCACAAAAGCGAAATTAAATGTTGTAGCAACAATTATTCAACTTGTCTCATTAATTTCCATTCTCAAATTAATACACCGTTTAATTATAAATAAAGACTTACCGTATCGCACATCAATTAAAATCCACTTTGAAAACGATACTATCACAATTGAGAATCAGTAAAATGGCAGAAATATTAAACCGAACAAATTTCGACTATAAAGATCGAACAAATTTTAATAGTAAAATGATTTGTTAAAATGACACATTTCTATTATATACCGCCATCTTGACGATTATTATTATTATAACCGTATGTAGTTTCGTCAGGATGTTTACAGTTGAAACGAATCTCGATTTGTGATAGATTGGTTTATAATTAAAATATTTTGTGAATTTTTTTAATTAAAAATAGTAAGTTCTAACCTGTATTAAATGGTTGTAATAATTCCAATCCTCATCCTCGTCTTCCTTTTGAAATATATTCAACTTAGCTATGAATATAATAAACTAATACCGATTTTTCGTTGCAACTAATTTCCATTGGAAGGAATTCAAATATTTAATCAATATCAGACCGAATGAGCCCTAGCAATAGAATTTTTAAATGATCTATTTAAAATATATAGTTCATGCATTTTTAATTTGTAAGGTCAATTATTTTTATATATTTTGCTGTGTTTTGGATTGTTATTATTAGTAATTTTCTTTACGGTCCATTTTCGCCCAATGTTTGATTTCATATATACAGGAGCGGCGCAAACTGCTTTGGCGCCCTATGCAAACCTAAAATAGGCACCCCTTCAAAATAAGGTATACCTTTCTTAACAATAAATGTATTATATAATTTATATCAAGTAATTATTAATAACAATTATATTTATCACATTAATCGTAATATAATTTCATCATAAGTGAAAATAAAGGTAATAAAAACTTAGTATATGTAATGTTAAACAAAACAATCAAGCAAATGTAACATTAATTTTATATATAGGCTATATTCCTTAAAGGTTCACTCTATGTCCTTTTGCTGCAGCAAAATCGTCAATTATTTTGTTGTTATCAATGTCGTCACAAACATCATTCTCAATTGGAATTAAGTCAAGTCCGACTAATAATTTTTATAATTCGTCTCAGTGTAGGCGCCCCGTCCTAGTATGTGACCCCACGCGATGCTTAATAAGCTTACCGCTTTGCGCCGCCCCTATATATATATATAGCTTTAGAGGTGAGAATGGCGTCATGCTACCTAATTTAAGCTGCACTCTCAGCACCATGCTATAAGGTTTTAGGGTCCTGTTAATGAATTTTAATACTTGGAGGGCCCAATTGTGATTTCCCTTGCTGCACATGCGATGGAACGACGGTGCGCCTTATCACCCTATAATACTTTCTTGTGTTTTTCTCAACTACCGTATTTAAAATTGAAACAATTCAGAATTTTTTTAATGTCAAAAAAGTTAAAGAAAATTTCTTCATAGATAAAAGAAAATTTGGCTTAAGTGTTTAACAATTAAGTTTAATTAATTCATTAGTAAATTTCCGAATATATATCAAATTGCCGATTATAGAGTTAATTTTCTTGAAAAAGACCTCGCGTCATATTTCCGCGAATTGAAAATGTAGCAAAAGTCTATTTCTTTGCATTGAACCTGTGAAAAAAGGTTGTTGTGATATTAAATATTCGTCGATGGATAAATCTCTCGATCCGACTCCTCGTGTTCAATAATCAATAAGACAAATCCCAACAAAGAAATCTTTATTCACAAATATTCCCCACAAGATACAATTATTTGATTATCAGTAGACACCCTAAGGATATCACTTAATAAGTCACTGCAATCTGATTAAATTCTTTATCTTTTTATTATTTTCACTTCGTTCTCAAAAATAGTCACTTTTTCTCTTCGACCAACTGGCAACTTATTCTACTGTCTTTTCCTTTTATAATTTTGGGTTGCCATTAATTTAGATTAGAGTTAAAAAAAATATTTTTACCGGTCGGACAATTTATTGCCTAGTTTGCTAATTCTGGGAAGCCCATTACGCTGACGTTCAGCTCGGCGGCCCTTGATTAATGGGTTTGCCGGCAAAAAATTTAATTATTTAATAATTTTTTTTTATCGCCCGGCCCTTCAATATACCTCAGATCAATCTAATAGTATTTTATTCGTCTTTGAAATCAAATTTGCCACCAGTTACCACTTTTCCTCGTGAAAAATATTGATTTTGCTTTTTTCAAAATTTTAATTAATTTAAATTGATTTTGAAAATTTTTAAATTTTATATTTTTATTATATTTTTACCCTAACATATTTCCCCCCCCCCTTAATTAGAATTCGTCCTCGAATTCAGGTATTTTGTTTTTAGAGGACTATTAATAAACACCTTAATGAGCGATTCAATTTCATATATATGTCATTTAAACATTTCTATTTAAATATTTTATTGAAGCTATAATAGTTTTAGTGCTTACTGATAAAAATACATGTGATATTGCTCCAAATCATTTATTAAATTTTTATTACATATTCTTATTTGCCAATAATTATCTCATCGTGAGGAGACTAATTAATTATTGATAATGAATAAAATAAATAATTAAATAAATTTTACGATTTAATTTATTATTTAACATTAATCCAATATTTGTTAGTTTTTTATCAATGGAAGTTCTCCTTATTTTCTGATTCCAACATTCTTCTTAACAAATATTAACATTCTTCTTATTTATTTATAAATCATGTTGCAGCTGTTCCAATATTCAAAAGGTTTATCTCACTGAAAATAAATTTCATGAACCTTACCTGGGTATCAAACAAAACTCAAATAAAATAAGTAAATATAATAGTAGATCCGAATTTCTGATTAACATGAAATTAACTATTTATAAAAAAATTAATGACTTGTCGGTCACTGTCAGACCTGAAATTCAGGACTTTCTGAAACAATTTTCTCATGAAGATCCAGTATTGAAACCATGGGATAAAATTCTTAAAATGTGCCGATGCACTCCGAAGGTACTTAAACTTGCGCAAATTTTGCCATTTGAAGTTGTTTATGAATTAAAGCGAGCTGATAATACTTCACCAGGTATTGGTGGTATTAAATACAAAGACCTTGCCGTTCTCGACCCCTAAGGTATCTTATTGAGCTTTATTTTTAATAAAATCATCACTAGTAAGGTCATACCAACTAGTTGGAAAATCTTCAAGACAATATTAATTCATAAACCTGATAAGATAAAGTCTCGTCCTGGCTACCAATTGCTCTTCTGTCTGTTATCTATAAAGTCTTTGCGTCGATTTTGACAACGCGTTTAACATCATTAGTGATTTGCAACGATATGTTATATATTTGACAAAAAAGGGGTTCTGTTCATGAAGGGTATGTCGAGCACAACTCAATACTGTCTTCTGCACTTGAGCATTCAAAATATAGCAAGAATTCACCCTTAGCTATTGCTTTGTTGGGTATTAAGGATGCTTTTGGGAGTGTACCTCATGATTACATGTGGAATGTTCTGAGAACTATAGGCGTCAGTGAAGACTTTACTACGATTATTAAATTGCTATATACTGACACTTGCTCTTTCTATAGCTGTGGACCAATTTTGACGCCTAATCTTCCAATAAAGAAGGGAGTTAAGCAGGGATGCCCTCTATCAACGATTCTCTTCTCGATGGCGATCAATCCTGTCGTTGAAGCAATAAGCAGATCACGCAATGAACCATTCATGATTGGTAATTCACCTATTCAAGACATTTTACTTGTTGCAAAAAATGTTAATGACCTTCAGCAAATTGTAGATATTGCTGTTGAAACTGCTGCAGAAATAGGATTTGAATACTGACCTGAGAAGTTTGGCTACATAAAACTTCCCAGAATTCACATAAATGGCGAAATTTTGATTAATGGAAAGACGATAAAAATTATTGTCGAAAGAATTCTACCAATATCTTGGTGGCGTTCCAGTGGGCGAGGATAATGATCAAAGTCCTTATGAGATTCTTGAAAAAGTTGTCAGTAATGCAAACAAGATTGCCAATTCTGGATTATATGGTTGGCAAAAGCTCAAGGCTTACAAAATATTCATTCATTCGAGATTAATATTTCCTTTCCGTACACGCGAAAATAAAACGAGCGCTTTATCGACTCCTCGAGGAAATACCAACCTCTTAGTAAATAACTCAAGTAAATTATGTGGTTACTTAAGACGAATGTTAAATTTACCACACAATTCTGAGACCGTATATTTTTATAATTCAACTGAAAATGGAGGAGCTTCGTGTGTTGATTTATTTGATGAGTACCATACCCAAACAATCGTGCACTTTTTCCGGCTTTTTACTTCGAATTGCGAATATTCTAGAAAAATTAATATTGATTCACTGAAATTTGTAACGGGTCCTCGTCTCAGAGTGAAAGATCCTACACTTCAAGAAAGTTTCGACTGTATTAATGTAGCAGCTAATGAAATTAATCACGGTGGGAGGAAAACGAGATTTCAAAGGGCACGTACATCTATAATCTTCTTTGAAAGAGAACATTCAATTTTGATTTCTTTTCAAGTCGTTAAAGGAGATGCTGCATTATATCTGACAACGAAGTCTCAAGGAACTTTTATACTAACAATTAAATTTCGTCAAGCAATCTCAAATATTTTACACTCTGCATTGCGTGATTCATATATGCAGAAATAGAGACAAAGTAATAAAAGTGACATGATTGCAGTGACTATTAAATTATTGCCTAAAATCAATAAAGCAATTTTCAAAAGCAGTCTCTCTGAATTTTCATGGAATTTTATCCACCGGGCGCGAACAAATACTCTTAGCATCAATGCAACTCCTTATAGAAAAGGAGAGACTAGACTTTGCAGGCGATGTCGTAAAGAAGAAGAAACTATGTCTCATGCCATACAATCATGTAGAGTTCATCAAACACTAACTTTAAAAAGACACAATCATTGCGTTAAAATAATAACCAGCAATTTAAAGAACCCAAGTTTTTTTTGTCGTGATTGATCATTCTTGTTCTCTTGTTTTACTTCCAAAGAGCGTGTCGACCTCATCATTACTACACTGAAAAACATATAATATTTATGATAGACATCAAATGTCCGATTGATTTTTTATCACACTTTGAGTTGACTGATCAAGGAAATATGGAAAAATATAGCTCACTTTAGAGAGAAATACAGAGTGCCAAATCTGAATATAAAGTAGAACTTTTTACCTGCATAATCGGAGCTTTAGGCTCAGTTTTTCCATCAACATATGATCGATGAAATTAAAACAGAAGGTCTGCTGAAAGAATGTTCTATGAGTAATACCATGCACTCTGCCAAAATATGGTACTACCACGTGCATGGCATTCTACCAGACTTCTGCAATTAATTAAAATAATTCAATTTAAATATAATAAAATAAATATTAGAAGTCGTATTGCCATTGAAATCGGAAATATTTTGTTTTGTAGATATTCTAATGTTTTTTGAACTTTACCATTTTCTATGTTTATAAATTATATATAGTTAATCTGACCTTTATACTTTGTAAAAGTCACACTTATAATCTAGAAAAGAATCAAATACAGAATAGATTATATTCAAATTAGTTACCCGTACTACAGTGGCAAGTCACAGATGCTGAATACTGCAAGAAGATTGCAAAGACGGAGAAAAATTCCGATGAATTTTTACCACACCACAACCGTAAGAGAAATTCAGAAATCGCAAATAGCAATGAGGACTCATTGAACAAATTCATTCATTATACATTTGATTTCGTCTACCTTTATTGTGATTGCAGTATGAATTGCATGCTCCTGTAAAGAATTTTCTTATCAATGTAAAAGACTTGTTATATTTAATAAAATTTTGAATAATAATAATAATAATAATAATAATAATAATAATAATAATAATAATAATAATAATAATAATAATAATAATAATAATAATAATGATAATTTAATACTAACTATTATAATAATTTGTAAATGATGATATACTAATGTAGGGTTTCCATACTTCCCGGTACACCGGGCATGTCCTGGTTTCGAGGTCCGTGTTCCGGTCGATTTGAAATTTACGAATGAATATTTTTTATTAAACATGAAAGTCAAAAATAACGAAATGCTCAAGAGCGAAGCTGAGTACGGGTCAGCTAGTATCTAGTATCGATACGCACACGTGGCAAAACCGACATTCGAAGCAACACCTACGCTCTCTTCCATGCCCTACACCAGTTATCAGAAAAAGAAAGGCCTTTTTCTTACATGATTCTTAATTAAGGCCATTTTTTTACATGATATTAATTTGAGTATATTATTTATAAAAAAAATTCTAACGCTCATGACAAATTTTGAGATCACACTTAACGAGATAATTACTATGAACAACCATCAGATGTACCTCTGGTTTGTGAATAAGCGTCTACTTTGTGAAACCTTACAGTGTTCGGTGTGTAACCAATCGCAATCTTTAAAGCCATGTAAAGACGGATGTTTGGGTTTGAAATGGTGGTGCATGACATTTTTGTGTCTGGGTCTGTAGTAAGAGAATTATGGCAACCCTATACTAATGTCATTATTCAATAATGATAATATTAGACAATTTCAACTACTAGTATTTTTTGTAATATTATATTCTCATTTTTTTCTTTCAAAAAAAATATTATAATTATGATGTTCGAACAACCTCTGAGGCTGTCGAGGCCAGCCAAGCTCAGGTTTTCAGGAGGGAGAATATGAATATGTATAAGATATTTAAATTATTTTGTGTTTAAATATGTGATTTGGAATAAATCTTATGTTAAAATTAATTCTCTTAACAAAGAGTTGGATAAAACTAACTACGCAGAAAATAAGAATATCAATCCAGTTTAAAAAATAACAAAATCATTAATAGAATGTTTATTAAAATCATGCCAAGATTTTCCCACACTCAAGATCAAATAATATGATGGATTTAAGAAAACGTCAGAGAATCAGAATCAATAGATACCAAAGTTAATACTTTGTTCTTAAAGATGTTTACAATTTCGAAAGTAATGACTGACAAAATCAGAGAATTGGTAGATTTGAAGCAAGAAAAGGATGAAAGATTTACAGGATTTGAAATTCGATTTTGAAAATTTTTAACTGAAGTTCTGAATTCAAGGCGTGAAGAAGACATTTTTTAATTTCTCGTTGCAAATAAAGCACAAGAGGCGAGATTGAGAAAAATATTACTGACAAAACCAGAAACAAAAATTGAAGAAACGAAAACACTGGCCCAGATTTTTCAGAGAAATGAAAGTAATAAAACAGAATTTATCAATGTTATCAATTAAAGAACATATGCTAACGTGACTGAGAGATAGCAGATGAAAGCGCAACAGATTAGCGTGTATAGAAGAATACGCGTTAAAATCTGAAAGACAACTTAAACTTAGACCATTGTTGAAACGTTTATTAAGTTTTACGACAAATACGATAAAAAGCATACACAAAACCGAATCCGATAGTTAATTTCATTGTTTTCATTACTTTTTCAACAGTTTCTATTGATTTTCTTGATTTGGTTGAGATTTATATTAATGATTGCCAGCCACCATTATCTTCGACCCAGGGAATGACTTTATATTCAATTATCTGAATAATAATTATAAGGAAAGCTGATATCTGATGAAATTTTTAAAGTTTCATTTTATAAAAATATTTTAAATTGAATTTAAAATATTAAATTTAAAAATGGAAAATGAATTATTTTATTTTGTTCAAATAAGAATAATAAAGACAAATAGTTAATTTTGGATTGAAATAAAATTTATGGATTTATTTACTGATTATAGACTTAGTTGCCAAAATTCGAAAGGCGGAACTCCTAACATGGTGGCAGCGGTAAACACGGACGCAATTACAGAAAGATTGTTACCGAAAATATTCTGCCAAGGTGATGATTTGGAAAAATTCATCAGAAGATGTGAAATATACTTTGATGCTAAGGGAGAAGAGAGAGCAAAAACGTTTAATGGTGTGTATGATCGATGAAGATCTTTTAGAAAGTTTCGCAAAAACTTTCAAGAAAGGAGACGGATTTCAAGGAAGGTTACGAATGGCACTTGATTACGAAAGAGATGTAGTTAAAGATATCCAAAAAGCTGTTGAAATACAAACGACAAGGTGAAGAGATTGAAGTGTATTTTAAAAAAGTGGAGGACCTGGTGGACAGGTAGTTCGAGTATAAAGAATTCACAAAAAAAGAAATTAACTGCAAAAATGCTAATAGTGTGTGTGGAAAGTAAGGATATGGAGAAAGAATTGATCCTACGGAAAATAAAAAGTACAGAAGAGATAAAGGAAACTCTAATCCTGGTGGATAAAGTGGAGAAACAGAGAGAACAAATAAATTTTGTGAAGAGTTACGCGAGAGCGGCTTGCCCAGGGACGCAGAGATGGGTACCCAACAAACAGAAAATGTTGGTTATGCCACAAAATGGGTCATACAAAATTGACTGTCCGAATAACCGAAAGATAGAATGTTGGACATGTCACAGAAACGGGCATATAAGTAGGAATTGTCCAGATAAAAAAAGCGCCAAAATGTTTTGGTTGTGGGAAAGAAGGGCATATAAGAAGGTTATGTCAGGAAATTAGGTGTAAAAATGCTACAGAAATGGTCAGAGTAGCTTTTTAGGTATTTGTAATTATTAGAAAAGATTCATCAGTGAGTATACAAAGAAGGCCAGGATGTTCGAACAACTATGTAGTGGTCCGAGTAACAAGAAGTTGGAATGGACAGAGGCAACAAATAGTGCGTTCGAGTGATTAAAGATAGCACTCACGATGGCACCGATTTTATGTTTTCCAGATCTGAAATGGGAGTTCATCTTGGATACAGATGCCAGTTTCGATATCATTGGAGCGGTACTTTCGCAACAAGATAAAGATGGAAGGGAAAGAGTAATTGCGTACGGATCACATTCAATGACGAGCCACAATAAAGGGTATTGTATTACAAGGAATGAGCTACTAGCAATATATTACTTTGAATGTATTTTAAACATTATCTGTACGGAAGAAAATTTACGCTTAGAACAGATCACAAAGCCATCACATTTATGATGACAACAAAAAAGCCAATTACATCACAGTTCCAAACGTGGATCAATTATCTGAGCAGTCTGGACATGGTTGTCGAATACAGAAAGGGTATTAATCACCAAATGTGTTAAGTGTCAGACGGCTCACGAAGATGCTAAGAAAGGAAAATTAAAAACAAAACTACTAGACTCAATTAGAGAAGAAAGAAGATGCAGCAGTCCTCAAAGAAACTTCTAACAATAATAATAATAAACACTAAGAATAACAAACAAG
Source organism: Schmidtea mediterranea (assembly GCA_022537955.1). Taxonomy (NCBI): domain Eukaryota; kingdom Metazoa; phylum Platyhelminthes; order Tricladida; family Dugesiidae; genus Schmidtea; species Schmidtea mediterranea. The sequence continues at coordinate 73,898,950 of CM039679.1, read as the reverse complement.
TATAAATATACTTCTACAGACCATTGAAAGTAATTTTCGAAGTCTGAACCTGATTGTAAGTTTTGATTTAACCGTATTAATAATAATAATAATAATAATAATAATAATAATAATAATAATAATAATAATAATAATAATAATAATAATAATTGATAATAATAATAATAATAATAATAATAATAATAATAATTGATAATAATAATACTAATAATAATAATTTGGTGAATATTACAGATTTTATTTTAAATTTGTTATATCACTTATAAAATATAATTATGAAATATAATTATGTTATTCTATTTGATAAACATAAATAACTTAGACCAATTATATTTTATGAGCATCTTTTTTTCACATTAATTTAAACTTATTTATGAATTTCGCAAATTTTCAACATTATGTTAGTGCACAATTTAGATGCAATACAGTGCATGTTTAACAAAGACTTGACTAATGAATATATATTAAAAACTATGGTTTTATTAAATGATTTTAGAAATATAGTTACGAAAAAATACTTTACAAATTATGTTGATTAAAAGTATACCCACGCGCCTTTAATATATCAAGTTTTGACTAAATAATAACATTATTTTGACTCCCGTCATTCGATTCCGACGAGTTTAAATGGATGAATTATTTGTTTGTATTTTTAAATATAATAATATCTTTACACTTTATTTTATTTACAAGCTGGTCGTAGGCGGCTATAATCTTTCTAGCCTGCAAATAATTATTTTGGTAGTAATAAACATTAATTAATTAATTTAGTGCCTATGACGCTTTGTAGTGTCCGCGTATGAAATTTGTGTAATGTGTAACTACCCGACAAGCTAGGCTTAATTTGTGCAATGAAGTCCAGGTACTTTTTGACTTCACGTGCTCTGTCAATAATAAAGCATAAACTTCATATTGTCCTCTCTTATCGTAAATTTTTATTGTGTTTTTAACTATATTAGATCTCAGCCATTTCAAGATATTTTCAATGAAATTTTGGCTCCTGAATGATCATCCTCAATAAAAGGGTTTATCAGACGATTTCGAAAAATTAGGTGATAAAAATTTGTATATTATAGAAAAATAAACTTGTACATTTTCATTTACTTATTTTATTATGTTTTGATTATTTTATTATTAGTTGCTTTTATAAATTAGGGTTTGAGATCATGTTCACAATAGTTAAAAGTAACTTGAATAATATTTCTTTAGAAACAAAATGACATTTATTATATATACACAGAATGGTACTCATCAAATAAGTACATGGCAAATATAAAATATTGACTTTATTAATTAAACAACTTGAACATGTAAAATATTGTTTTTGTACTTCATCCAGTTTATCCTTGATTTTTATTTTGATTTTATCTGCATTATCAATGTAGGATTGAATAACATCATGCTATTTGCCAAACCTGAAATCCATGCATATCCAGAATATATTAAGCATATTAATTTCTGTAGGATTTATATTATTTTAAAATAATATACAACTAGATAATTTCATTAGTGACTTTTTGCAACCGAATAATTCTACGAGAATTCGAATCTTGTGATGTTTAAAAGACTTATTTATTTTTTATAGTAATAAATAATCATAGGTTTCTGTCAACAGTCTATTGATTATTAAAAATGTCTGATTCGATTTAATACTGAATTCTGGTATCTTAATTTAGAAGATTAATACAATTAATAAAAATAAAATAAAACCTCTGTATGATCTAAAGGTGATTCTGAAATATCTAATGTCATTTTATGAGAGTAAATATTATTTAACACTATATCAGGGATGGCGAACCTATGGCACGCGTGCCCAAAGTGGCACGCAGCTAAATTTTCGCTGGCACGTATAATATTTTTCATTTTCATACATATGTAATGTACTGACTAATCCAAATGCATTTTTGATATTGGAAAAATTGTGAACTCAATTCAAATTTAATGCATAAATTTTGATATTTAAAAACAAACTTCCAGATTTCTGGCGCCTTTATTCATAACGTTATAATATAATTATATTATTTGCGTATGTAGGTATAGGTATGTACAAGTATGAACATGTAATTTTAAATATAAAAAAAATGTTAAAATGAACATAGTATGCTTTGGATTTTCAAATATATACATACATATATATATGAACATCTGCATTCTCGCCAAAATTGAAATTCACTAATTCTAATTCAGTTCAGTTAAAAACTTTGTAAGTGCGATTGAAAATTGTGTTTTCTTATTTTAGTATTATTTTTTGCTAATAAAAAAAATCTATTTATATTTTTAGAAGACAATTATAATTGATTTCAAAAGGTAATTCATTAACAATTTTAATGATAAATAAATAATATGTTTCAACTTTAGAATGTCAGAAAATAAGAAAAGGAAAACAGAGGCCAGCTCTAACAGACCATTTCAAGATTGGTGGACTGATAAATATGGAATGATGAAAAGCAATAACAATGCCCTGTGTGCGTTGTGTGGAAATACAGTAGTGTGCAGAACATCCTCGGTAAAACGTCATTATGAAACTACTCATTCATTTCTTTTATCTAAAAGTGATTCAGAACAAAAAGAATATATTGCACGTGACGTTTAAAATAAAAATTTACAATCAAACTCATTCACTACATTTTTGAAACATACAAATTATTTAGCTGCTGCTAGTTTTGAGGTTTCCAAGACTATTGCTACTCATAGCAAACCATTTAGCGATGGAGATTATATTAAAGAAGCTTTCATTAAATGTGCACCACATTTATTTGAAGATTTTCAAAATAAAGAGCAGATACTTAAGCGCATTGAAGAATTAAGTATAAGTCGAAATACTGTTAAAGACAGGATATTAAGAATGCATAAAAATATTAATATTAAAAAAATAAATGATATACCTTCAGCAAAGCTATTTTTTATATGTCTTGATGAAAGTACCGACGTAACATCTTCAGCTCGCTTGTCCATAATTGCTCGTTATGCTAAAGGAGAAAAAATAGTTGAGGAATTGCTTTCATTAGTTTCCTTATCATCAAAAACAACTGGGAAAGATATTAGTGATGCAGTTATAAAAACGTTTCAAATAGCTGAGATAGATACATCAACAATAGTGTCAATTACAACTGATGGAGCTCCCTCAATGATAGGACGGCAAGCTGGTTTTGTATCTCTTTTTCAAGAACACGTTGGGCATCCAATTATTAATTTTCATTGTATAATTCATCAAGAAGTTCTATGTGCGAAGTCTGGTTTGGCAGCATTTGATGATATTTTAAGTATTGTTTCCAAAATAATAAATTTTATAGCAGCTCGAGCTTTGAATAAGCGGCAATTTCAGTTGCTTCTACAAGAGGTAGGTTCAAATTATCATGGATTGTTAATGTATAATCACGTACGCTGGCTTAGTAGAGGATTTGTGTTACAACGTTTTGTAGAATGTTTTGATGAAATTATCATGTGTCTTAATGATAAAAAACCCGAATTTCCTGAACTTTTTGATAATAACTGGACCACCAAATTAATGTTTTTAACGGATATTTCCAACCATTTAAATGAATTAAATATTAAATTGCAAGGTCCCGGAAAATCAATTGATGTAATGTTTGATATTATTGAAGGTTTTGAGTCCAAATTAGTAATATTTAAACGCGATATTGACAACAATAATTTTAAGTATTTTCCTTTGTTGAAAGATCACCTCCAAAAATTTTCTATTCATGGAGTCTATGAAATTAATATAAATTTTTATAGCCAAGTTATAAATGACATACAAGACAGTTTTGCTAAGAGATTTCAAGATTTCAAAAAATTTCAACCATTAATTAACTTTATTAAATATCCAGACAAGTTTGATTTGGAAACTGCTAAAATGAATCAATTAGACTGGTTACAGTTGGAGAATTTAGAAATGCAGTTGGCATAGTTTCAATCAAGTTCTATTTGGAAGCTGAAATTTATAGAGTTAAGGCAAGAAATAGAAAATAATGAAAAAAAAAGATTAAATGAAGAAGAATACGAAAACATGAATAATATGTTGTTGAAGACATGGTGTTCGCTCCCAGAAACATTTAATGCGATGAAGAAATTGTCTTTAGCTATTCTAACAATATTTTCATCAACGTATAGCTGTGAAAGTCTATTTTCGATTATGAATAATATAAAATCTGATGTACGAAACAGACTTACCGATGAATGTGGGGAGGCTTGTATTTCATTAAAATTGTCAAACTATGATCCGGATAGGATATTGATGCATTATCGAGAAATATTCAGCAACAAAAATCCCATTAAAAAATATGTCAGCATATTATAGAAATGAATCTATATATAATTTTTAAAAGCATGTATTTTCATTTAATAAAAATAATTTGTATTGGCACGCATGTATTTTCATTTTATAAAAATAATATTTATTGGCACGCAGTCAAAAAAGGTTCGCCATCCCTGCACTATATATATATGTGTGTGTATGTGTTTTCAATGTCTTTGTTACACATCAATAATATTATTAAACGTTACACGCACATGACTTATAAAGATATGATCAATAGGAGTGCATGAATAATAAGGATATGAGCAATAGGAGAGCGTGAGTAACAAGCACATGAGCCATAGGAGTTTATTAATAAAAACTTGTAATAATAATAATAATAATAATAATAATAATAATAATAATAATAATAATAATAATAATAATAATAATAATAATAATAATAATAATAATAATAATAATAATGTTTCGAAATCATTTAAGAGTTGTGAAGATTCAATTTTATAATGACTTATTTCATTCTTGAGAGTATCAATTACCTTCATTCGGTCATCAATTGCACTCAAAGTTTTTTTAGTTGAAGAGATTTCATCATCAGTTAGGTTTTGCTTGCTTTTCATCTATGATGATTGGTTATTCATTTCAGTCCTTTCAAAATTTATTCTACTAATACTAGTAGTTTATTTATTAATTTTTTTATTATATCCTGTTTCTAAAATTATAATATATCTTTTAATTTCTTCATTTAAACGTTTACCAATTTCATTAATTTGAACAATTTGTTTTGTATTCGATTCTCGATTCAATTTCTTTACAAATTTTTTATTAACTGCATCTAAATCGTTTTGAGGATATGAAAGATTTGTAATTGAATAATTTTTCATGTTTAATTCTCCTTTCATTCTATCGCTATTTTCATTTACATATTTACTTTCAACTTGTTCCAAAATTGCGTTAGTATTTAATGCCAGTGTAAAAGATTATAAATATAATCATCAGTTAGATATAATTTCATTTCTTGGATTGGGATTATTCCATATGAATTAAAATAAATTTTATATTTTTTCGAACAAAGAGCCCAATGAGATCCATTTTCTTTTGTCGTTTCAAGATTAAAAATAATATTATTTGAATTTAAATAACTTTTAATTTCATCTCATAATTATTTTACATTTAAGATTTAAATTTTTTTAAATATCAAGTAGATAAAAATTATTTGTAGTATCTCGACCATATTTATCTAGAAATTTATTCAATTCAACACATGTTCTTTTTAAAGAATTAAAGATTGTACTCAAACCTGTCGTAAATGTAAACAAAAAGAAATATTTTCATTATTAAAATTTATTAATTTATCATCTTGATCTATAATCTTAAATTCTATAGTTGAAATAATTTTTTATTCAATGGAAAATATTTTGGTGTTGATACTTGTTCTATAATTCTACTTTCATCTCGAGATATTTTATATGGAAAACTATATATACAATTTGTAATATTTCCATTATAATATGTTCTTTCTATTAAATGACATATTAAAATTGTGCATGTTATTTTACAAGAATTAATATTAAAAGTTGTAAACCATGATAATCCAATTTCATAATTGTTATTGTGATTTAAATTTAAAGGTATCGGAAAATAAGTTATAAATTCTGATTCCCTAGAATTAAAAGTTAAATCTGTTATTTTATTTTTATATTTTAAACTTGTTGATTCAAGAGATTCAATAGATTCAATAGATTCAGCAGATTCAAGATTATTCTTTGTTTTAAAATTAATTACAATTTCACAATCGTTCATTTTTTCAAAAGTTTCATCCATTTTAATATAAAAATTTAAAGAATTAGATCCTTCGTAAATCGCTTGCGCTCAAACCTGTCGTAAGTGTAAACAAAAAGAAATATTTTCATTATTAAAATTTATTAAATTATCATTTTGATCTACGATTTTAAAATTTATACTTGAAATAGTTTTTCTAATCAATGGAAAATATCTTGGTGTTGATATTTGTTGTACAATTCTATTTCCACAAGGAACAGTTCCATATAGAAAACTATATATACAATTTTTTCTTCTTCCATTGTGATATGTTCCTTCAACCAAATCACATAATAAAATTATAGAGGTTATATTTGAAATATCTACAATCTTTTCAGCAATGAATAATTTATCAGTTGTATTATTTTCATAAATTTTACCAGTGAATCCTAAAAAATTACCGAATTTATTTTTATCTAGAAATGAAATACTTTATCCTTTTTTAATCAACATGTTTATTTTTGCTGTTGAAATATCTAATGAAAAAGTAACAATATTTTCTTCAGTATATCTCTTTTTAATCAATTCAATTATTAATTTAAATAAAACATCTAATTCATATGCTCCAGGTGGAATTGTTATCAAACCATATCCATTAACAGCACTCATAGCATTTGGTTTTCTAATACCAAATTCATCTTTTGTAATATTAAAAATTGTATTAAATGTTGTAAACCATGATAATCCAACTTCATAATTATAATCTTGATTTAATTCTAAAGGAATTGGAAAATTAGCAAAAAATTCTTATTCTTTAGAATCAAAACTTAAATCTGTTGAATATTTTGTAGATAAAAGATTAATAATTTTTTCTAAACCTTTGTCCATTTTTAAAATAAAAAATTTTAACTTGAAATTTTTGAATTAATTTGGTGGAACAATTATAAAACCTGAACCTTCTTTTCGTCTTCAGGAACCTTTGTTTCTTCTGTTTCTATAGGAACCTGTGGTTTATAAGCTTTTTTAATTAAAATTATCATTCTTTCATATTTAGGAGTTCCAGAAATTAAATATACATTTTTTGGTTTTGATAATTCTAATAATTCTTCAGGAGTATAATCCGAATCAGAATCATTTTCGATTTCTTTAACCTTGGGTTCTTTAACTTTAGGTTCTTTAACTTTCAAAGGTTCGCCCTCCAGCATGAAATTAAATTGTTTTTTCAATTTATCCATAACTATTTTTAACATGATAAATTTCCTAAATTTCCTAAAATTTTATAAATTTACATTATCTTATTCGTGTTATATTTATCATCCTTCCACTACCTGTTTCAATATTTAATTCTTTTTCAACTAAAATACAAAAATATTTTGCTCTAAACCATCATCCTTATCCATTTCTATTGTTACACTTACTCCATTAATTGCTAGTTTATAATCTTGCTCACTAATATCTACCCAAAATACGATCTATAAATTTTTAAAATCTGACAAGCTTAATTGTGGTTCAACTGAAAAATTATTACACATTAAAACATAACTTTCATAACATAACTTTCAAAACATAACTTTCATACAACATAATCTCATAATGTTTTGCTTTGTCAAATATTATTTCTTTTGTAGGATAATAACTTGAATTTAATTGAACACTTAAAGATTTTAATTGTTTACCATCAGCTCATCAGCTGTGGATTGTATAAATTTTGAATTATTTTTTGTATAATTAATTGTTGAATCTTTTACTCCAATTAAAATAAATCGACGTCTTGAATTTAACATTGTTGGTTTCCATGAAAATATAGTTACTCCTAAAATACCCACACAATTTGATATTCTTTGAAGAAAATTTACATTGATTGGTTTTGAGATCGTGTTTAATCTTTCAAGAAGTTGAGTTTCTAAATATGGATTACAACTTATTGATGGAGCCATCAACTTCATTATTTCAAATTTTATTTTTGGTTTAGATTCTGGTTTAAAACTTTTCCATAAAAACATTTTTCATAACCTTCATTCCTTTCCATATTCAATTCAAATGGTATTAAATAAATTATTCTATTATATTGTTGAAAGAATCCAAATATATTTTTTAAAGGATATTTTCCTTCAAATGTTTTGGTTGAATAATAATTTTTTCTAGTTTTGTATCCATTACTTTTTTCATCATCAGTACCACTATCGGGAATCCCTCCACTTGCTTGACCACGTTTATTATAAAAATTATCATCAGTCATAACAAATTGTAATAGTAAACTGATTTCACCTGGATATCTTATTTCTTCAATTTTTGTTGATCCCAAAGTTATTGAAATTTGATTAAATAAATTAGAAACCAATTATGTTCAAGAGTTACATCATCGGTTGGATCGATACCTGTAATTTCAAATTTATAATACAAGAATGAATTACAAATATCAAGTAGATTTGAAGATTTTTGAATTTAAAATAATAAAGTTCCAGGTTGATTTAATGCTTGACCAGATGAAGTTGGTGGCAAAGCTTCAAAAAAATCTTTCTTTTTTAATGAATGATTAAATTTAGGATTATTATCCAAATTGAAAATCGACATTCTTTTTATTATGTAAAAATTTCAAAATTTCAAAAATTTAAGAATTTGAAATCTTATAATTTAGAAAACTTGAGATATTGTTTTTTATCAATTAATTTTTTGGTTAATAATCTTGACAAAATTGCATTTATGTGATTTTCACAATTGTTATTTCCTGCTTTTCTAGAAGCCAAATATTTTCTTAATTTATAAATTAATTCACAGGGATTATCAGATAAAAAATAATATTGGGTTGATGTTCCTTCACCTGTTTTTTTCTCTATTGATTCCTTGATTATTTTTTCTTTATTCATTTTTTCATCATTTATTTTTTTTAATATATTTTGTTTTTCTGAATCAGTAAATTCTTCATCTTTTTTATCTTTATTTTTTTATCTTCTTCTTCGTATGATTGTGGTTTTTGAACAAATGATTGTATTTTATTATAATAATCATTTTTCGAAATTGAATTAACATCTTTTGTTATATTCTCATATGTTTCAATATTACTTATTGGAACATTTAATTTCCTTGAAGAATTAAATGCATTTCCTTCAATTGTTTTTTAATCCATCAGTAAAATTTTTTTCTCATTATTATTTGATGATATGTATATCTTATTCCCTTCTTTGGTTAATAAAAAATTTTATCACCAATAGATAATGTGGTTGCTTCTTTTTCATGAATATATGTATTTTTAAGATGAGGTGTGATTGTTTTACCTTTAGTAACATCATGATTTACATTCAATTCTAATTTTATTGGTTTAATTTGTTTTATGGTTTCTTGTTAAATTTGTGTTGATTGATCTTTAGTTTCTATATCCTGAATAGGAATCAACTTGGGATCTTCATCCCATAAAAAATCTTTTCGAAGTTTTTGGAAGATGTTTACTTCTCTAGAAGGTTTATTTTGATTTGAAATTAATTCAGTTTTTGCTTCTTTAATAACATCAATTATTGGTTTTTCAATTTTTGTAGCCATGAAATTAAAATTTTGATCATTAAGTCTTTTAGATATTAAATTTTCATTCCAAGTATTTTTTTGAATAATTAATAATTTTCAATCTTGAATATATTTATTAATATTAAAATCATTTACATTTCTAACCATTTTTATTCAAGAAAATTAAATAATTATCTAATTCTCTAATTAAACAATTCTAATTGATTAACTAATTATTTTTTCATAAACTGGATTTTTTTCTTTATCCAATGCAATATAATTATATTTTATAAATAGATGATTTTCAAAACTATTAAATTCTTCCTTGTCTAAAGTATCACTAAACAAATCATTAAAAATATTACCTTAATTTCTTTTTCCTAATTTAATGAATATGAAAAAATTAGAATTACCACTAATACTTCTAGATGGTGAATCATAATAATTTTGAGCTTAATAAATTACATTACCTCGAGTAAAATAAGATTCCATAATTTCTTGATTTTTCATGTTGACACAATCATCAAAAATTATTAAATTCTTTTTCGCTCGATTTAATTTTTCACATGGAATTATTTCATGATATTTATTAGTCATTGATACACCAATTTTTAGAGGAGGCCTCCGGCCGATCATTTCTGCAGAAGAAGTTATAGAGTTTAATTCCTCACATTTTGTTTCTTCATATAATTCTTCACATAAATCTCTAATGGATGTATCATCAGGAATTTTATCTTGATTTTGAAATAATTCCACAATATCTTGTTTTGTTAAACCAGAATTTAACCCATGAAAAATTATTTGCATTTCAGGTTGATCAATTGTTTTTAGAAAAAATTATTAAATTATCATAGTCTATAAAATTAGGAGTTAGAATCATTTTTAACAACAAAACTGTTTTCCCAGAACCAGAACTTCCAATTATCAACATTCAAAAAGAATTTGGTAAAATAGGATTGTGATTGAATTTCATAACATTTTTATTCCAAGTTGGTGTAAACGAAGTTCCACTTGAAGAAGACATTTTTAATAGTAAAATTTTTAATAATGAAAAATTATTTATTTTCTATAAGGAGAAAGAAAAATTCCATCACCATCAAACTCTATTTGAATATTTACTTTATTTAATATTTTCAAAACTTGTTTTAATTTTTTATTTTTAGAAGGACTCTTTTTATTAATAGATTTTATAAAATCACAAATTCCATGACCTTGATATGAACCTAAATAAATTCCTTTTCCTTCTCGAGATTTTTCTTGTGAGGAATTAAAAATTTTCGCCTTTGAAGCATCAGCTAATTGCGCATCCTTAATATTTTAAACAGCAGTTGTTATTCCACCTGCTGCTCCTGCTGCAGCTGTAATTCCTCCAAAGATTAATGGTAATAAAGCTGCTAAAGCTAAAATTCCTCCAGAATGTTCAGCTTCTTTTTGTTTAATTTCCACTATTTTCTTTTTACTAATGTATGATTTTTTACCATCATATTCAATAGCTGCAGGTTTGTTTGTATCTATTATTTTTCTTATTTTTTTTTAAAATTATCAACAGTCTGTGTAATAATAATTTCGTCGACCATTTTTAATAGAAATTATTTATTAAAAAATAGTTTTCTGGAGTTCATTTTGATAGAATTTACCTAGAATTTCTTCACCAGTTGAATCTTTAATTCCATAAGTTATTGGTTTTGTGCCAGCATGTATTTCTGAAATGATAAAAATTTCTTTAGATAATTTATGTGTTGAACCTTTTTCAAATTTTTTTTCCATTTAAATATTTGAACTCTATCGCCAATATTAAATTTTTGTTTTTCTTGTAAATCTTCATTAGTATAATTGTTATTATGGGTAATTTCTTGCTTTTGTTGGTGAAACTCCTATTGTTCCATGAATTTTATTATTATATTTATTAATTAATTCTGGTAATATAATTATCCAAATTCTATTTCCTTGTTCTGTAAATTTTTTATGCATCCAACTTTTCAATTTTCTATAAATCTTTCAATTATAGGATTATGTGAACCATAATTCGATCTATCATCAGGTGAATTAAAAGTTGAATAAATTTCAATATTATTTTCTTGTCTATATTCTTCAAATATTTTATTATAAAACTTTACCATTATCAACATATAATTTTTTTTGGAATTCTATCTGGGGTTTCTTCAAATAAAAACTCGAATCCTTCTTTAATTGAATTTGCTGTTTTATTTTTTAATGGTAGAACCCAAGCATATCGAGTATATAAATCAATAATTGTTAGAATATATCTATAATTTTTATTATTTTTAGGATTTACGGTTTCGATTAAATCTGCTGACCAAATATCATCTTTATTGAAAACTTTTATTATTAAATATTTTTTTGGTTTTCTATATTCGTTGTGTAACTCTGTTGCAAAAGCTTCTCTCTGGTGTAACTCATTCGCTAGAGTAGTATTTTGATTGTCTGAGTTTGTTGGAATTTCTCTAACTAACATATTCTTTGTTTAGAACTTACAGTTTGTAAATCTCCCCCGAAGGCAGTCACGAAGGCTCCAGAATTATGAACGTGTGAGACATTTTTTGGTGGATTTTAGTTCTTTCTTGTTTTGCTTTGTGAGCTTTTGAAAGATATTTATTACAAGAATTACAAAAATATACCATATTTTTATAATTAAAAAAATTGAAATTCAAAAATTATAAAATTATAAAATTTAAGAAATTTATTTTTATCATTCCATGTTAAGTAGTGTGCTTTTAAGCATTTTCAGCGAAACCCCCTAATGAGTAAATGTTATTTTGATAGTTTTGCAATTTTATCAAAATAACAAATTTCTATTAGGGAATTGAAAGATTTGAAATTTTTTTAGCAAATTTTATTTTATCAAAATAACAAGTCTGCAAATTTGTATTAGGGGGTTGATAGATTTGCAAATTATTTTTTAAACAAATTCTCGGGTAGGGAGGTTGAGCCGAAAATGCTTAAAAGCGCACTACTAAGAAACATATGCTGCGGTATGGAGAAAAAGGCAAAGTTTTGAACAATTGCAAAGACCTTCAATACAAAAAATATTTAATAATGGAATACTTGTTCAAGGAAATAATACAAGATGTTGGAATTGTCAAACGATCGTTCATGTCAGTCCAAAATGCCCAAAGAATGAATAGAGAAGTTGTTACAGATGTGGAAAAGAAGGACATTTTAGTTTTGAATGCCATCAATCTGCTAGAAATCATGCTTATAAATGTTTCGGAGGAACGAGAAAGGACATTCTCTAAGTTCATGTCCTAACATTAGTTGCTCTGGTTGTGGTAAAAATGACATTTGAAAATTAATTATTTTAGATCAACAATAACAAACTCTCCAAACTATTCAAAAGGAAACAATCCTTACCAGCAGAATAATTATAGAGAGATGTCAAACAAAGAATATCACTCTTCAAATTACGATCGAGATCACAGGAATAAATATTCGAATATGGCTGCTATGGATGATGAACAGGAACAGATAGAAGATTGAAATCTGACAGAATTTCCAAATGCCGAAGCTTCAACACGAGACGAGATGATTGGAGCCATGTTTTAAAAGGTAATTTTTCTGAAACATTGCTGAATAATGATAATAAAATATTTAATAGTATTTATAATATATCAGATAAGGGAATAACAAAATAAGCCCTTGCCCTTACTGCAAAGTAATAATAATATTTTTGAAAAAAGTTACGATTATTAAATAATCTTCTTTAGTTTACACCATTACTGCTAACTGGTACCCAACCTATCTAGTGCATTATCAACCGATACAAAATGGTCAACTCCCATATTAATTTTTGTATTTGGTTGCGCTGGTAAAAATTTTCGGGATAACACTGAGTAAACCCTGTAACCCGCAGTAGTAATAATAGCGCTAACTTTGTGAGGGCGACCATTCACTAGAACATATCCATAACGTCTATCTACGAATGCCGAATAGTAAACTATATTATTTTGTATGGGGTTTTCTGAAACTAGTAATATCTAAGTCCAGCCCATATGTATGCTGGGATTTTAATTTACATATTATTATAGTCAGTAGGTTACTCATTCCTTATGCGCTTCAATTCCAAATAAACAACAAAACTCCAAACATATATTAACAATTAATTTTCATAATCTGACAAATTATATAATTTTAATATCACAAATCAATGAATCGAATAAATTCCAAATTTTAGATGATCGATTCTGACATTGAGTTCCAAGACTGAATTTGAAACTCAAAAATATAAAAATAAAGTATACACATTACAATATTAAAGAAATTTATGAAATAACATTATAAATTAAAAATAATGAAAAAATAAAAAGTTTATTCCTGAAACTCAAATTAATTTAAATAAAATTTTTGAAATTTTATATAGAATATTCTTAGAACTTATAGTATAATAAATTATAATAATTTAATTATAATTTCATTAAGTCTTACAAATTTGATATGATTTTCATTATGGCCGTTATTAATTTAATTTCACCTTGTTTAAATGATATTCTAATTGTTTTAATTTCTTATTAATATTAGTAAACAAAACTTATTAAACAAAAAATGTCCATGAATTATGTAGAGTTAAAAGTTTCAGAATTGCGCGAAGAATGCAAAATAAGAAATTTGGATACTACCGGTTTAAAAGTGCATTTGGTTGATAGATTAAATACATATGATAAAAACCAGCTCCTTAAAAGTTTAGTATTCTGTTTTAGCACTCTAATTTATATTTAAATAGGCAAAGTTGAAAGTAAAACTTCTACAAAGGTCACTGAACAAAGTAAAGAAAATACCATTGAAGAATCGACAGCTAGTCAAAACGATCCAATTGATTCAAATGCAAATCAGTCGAATATTTCTGAAAATGGATCTTTACATTTCAATGATGTGGATTTAGATAAGTCACCTGTAATGGATAAGCCTACCAAAAATAAAACTATGTCATTTGAATCCAATATCAAAGATTACAGTAAAGACAATATGTACAAGCTAGCTTCTTGTGAACATGAGAATTGGGAAAGTCGTACTGATGTGCATTTAGATTTTTACAACAGTGACATGAATTTGGTTATCAGTGAAAATGGTTTATTAGTAATACCGTTATGTGAGGATGGATTCCAATATGTATGTGGTGGTGTTAAAGGAAATTATGGTGTTAAAAGTGGAAAAGTTTATTTTGAAGTAAAAATTCTGAAAAAATTCAAAGTCGAATTAAACAGTGATGCTGGAGATTCTAATTTTATTCGCATTGGATGGTCAGCAGATAATGAACCACTGTCACTAGGAGAATTTGGGTTATCTTACGGGTATGATTCCATGGGTAAAACGGTAAGCGATGGAAATTTTTCTGATTATGGTTCCAAATCAGGCGAGGATGATGTTATTGGCTGCTTTTTGGTAATTTTATTGCTTTATTCAAATAATATTAAAACTTATTTATAGGAATTTAATGGTGACAGTATTGTATTAAGTTTTTCAATTAACGGGGATGATCAAGGAGAAGCATTTAGAATTTTAAGTAGAGATTTGAAGGATCATGTATTGATGCCTCATATATATGTTAAAAATGTATGTTTTGAAGTAAACTTCGGATCTACAAATATAGATGCTTTTTGTTCACCAAAAACAAAAATTGAGGGTTCTGAGCCAATAGAAGATGTTACATGGACCTTATTAGGAAAAGTTAATTTGAATCAAAGGACAAGATCTTTAAAACCTCCTAAAATCAAAACTGAATGTGAAGTTTTAATGATGTGTGGATTACCAAGTTGCGGTAAAACTACCTGGACAGAGCAACAAATTAAAGAACATCCCGACAAAAGATACAATTTATTAAGCATTAACAATGTTTTAGAAAAAATGAAAGTAAGTAAACATAAAGTGCTTAATTTAAAGTTAACTGTTTATTATAGGTGTGCAATTTGAGGAAAAAAGTTAATGCAAGTAGATGGGATTCCTTTATTTTGTCAGCAACTCAATGTCTCAATAAATTTATGGAAATTGCTGTTTCAAGACGAAGAAATTTTATTTTAGATCAGGTTAGTAATTTATCAATTTTTAAAATAAACAGATTTTTTATAAGTAGGGAATATTAGAATATTTTTATAGAATGCTCTGAAAAAATATTAAATACTTCCGGTTTAGGATTATTTATCAGTAGTTATAAAAATAATTGTAAATTAAATTATTAGGAACAAAGTTATTTGATCCTTTGCGAGCAATTTAAGGAAATATTTTAAATTTTGAGAATCTCTGTCGGATCGGTTTTGCAATTTTTACACTGTAATATTAGGTTCAAAAATTAGTTTTCTATGTTAATAAAATTTAAAAATCAGTGGAACGTAACTAGTTAGATTGGATCTAACTTAATTAGAAGTTAGTAAATAATTTTTATTTTGAAGTTCTTTGAATGAGTTTGAACATATAAATTATTTGGATTTGGCTCGCAAAGGTTTTTATAGAAATAGGGAATTAGTAACTCTCGGTTAGGATCAATATAGGGCACTAGTTACAAATTATTTATTCATTTTTAAAAGCAGTCATTTATAGACTTGTGTTATTCACCGATTTTGATCACACTTTAGACAAATTGTTACCCAACGGCTCAACGCCGTAGAATGAAGCCATTTGAAGAATTCATACGAAAAGCAATTATAGTTGTGCCAACTGATGATGAATATCAAAGACGCATGAATCAAGTTATTCAAGAGGAAGGCAAAGATGTACCAGAGAGTGCAGTACTACAAATGAAAGGTTTGCCTAGTCATAAGTTTCCTTATTCTTTAAATATCTTCCGTTTCCATTTACCAGTTTTCATTGAATACGTCGTTTTCATATTTATCTTCCAATTGTAAATTGCGTTTCGTTTTAAAATTTCTTCGATTTACATTTAATGTAAAGTTTTCTATTTGTTATTTTCTGTCAGTATTATCATTGTTATCCAAGTAAGTACTATATTTACGTATCAAGTTCCAGTAAAGATTTTCTTTAAAATGTTGGCATTTAGTTTTCAGAAAAATTTATCGATTTTATCAAAATTCCTCTTTATCTGATTATAAGATGTCATTTTCTTTATGAAATTTTATCCAAATGAAGACATTGATTAAAACTGATAATCTTAACTTATATTTCAATCGTCCTTATAGAAAATTTCGTGATTCCTGAAGAAAACAGCGATCTATTTAATGAGATTATTTTCATCGAATTGCAAAGAAATGAAGCTGAAGAATTAGTTAAAAAGTATAATGAAGAAGCGAAAAATCAAAAGAAAAAAGATATTAATTCCGATGGAAAAAGTAAACGTGATGTAGCCGATGAAAGCTATGGAAAATGGAATTCATCTCCGAAATCCAGTGAAGAAGCCGGTCCGACGGCCCCAAAAAAATCTAGATGGAATGATCAGTCTGATAATAGGAAAGACTCCAAAAGCAGAGATAGGCATGATCGTTCATCTCCAGAATCGTCATCGCTCCCACGGAAAAATGATTATAAGTAATAATATTGATATTATTCGCTCCCTCCCTTTTTAAATTTCTATTTTAAATAATTAATACGGAAATCAAAATAAATATTACATTATAAAATAAAAATAAGATGTAGCAATAATAATTTCAATTAATAAAAATATCAGAATCCATGAGATTCGAGTTTTTTTCGTCTTATACTGAAAATTCAATTTCATTGGTTAAATGGTAACTCTAATTCTGGTTTAAAATCCAATTATCTTGAAGTCAGCATTGTTTGATCGATATTACTGTTTGATTTGTAATTCTACAGTAAAATATTATTAAATAAATAATTTCATGTGGTTTTTTATGATAACAATAACAAGTAATAAATTATGTTCCATTGTCCCACTTTGCTATGTGAACAAATCAAATTATCTTTATTATAAATGGATTTAAAAAAAATTTAATTCTAAAGGTCTGGATTTAATGTTGTGATCAACCGCACTACCAGATCTATCCAACCAAATAATATTTGCTAGTGGAATCTTCTAGTCTTTTCCAAAAAGTTCCATTCAGGCCAAAGTTTTCAAACATATTTCACTTAGAATTGCGATATTTTCTTATGTAAACTTATTTGCTTTCGATTCAGTTCCAAACCATCATTGAGCTAAATATCGAAAGGAATGCATTTCTTAAATATCGACCCAAGCTAAATATTCTTAGTGTCTAGCGCCTACAAAACGAGACAATTATCGACAATAAATTTTCCACTTTTGGTTTTATGCCAGCGGCATTTTACTAGTTTATATGTAACCGAAAAGATTTTCATGGTAAAATAATATCAACTGCTGAAAATTCATTTTTAATCAGTAATCATAAAATTCTTTTTGAATTTAATTATTTTTTTTAAAAACTGATTTATATTAGAGGAGGATTTTGTTTTTCAAGAGAAGCGTCCGACAATAGTAAAGGTGGCTCGCGAACTAGTGATGGAGGATTCAGATCTGATAGTAGACATGGGGATAAATCAAGGGGTATTTTTAGATTTCAAATTAATAGTAATAATTGATTTAAATACATAGATCAGAGAGACAGATCAGGGAATCGATCAATAAATCCTCCTTATCGTAAACCGATCGAAACCAATGATAGAAGACCAAAATTTGATAGAGATGAACCGAGGTTTGGAAATAGAAATCCAATGCAAGGTAATCGTGATAGCAGACCTAGAGATCGTGGGAGTGAATCGAGAGGTGCTGGCCAATTTCAAGGTAGAGAAAGATCTAGAGGAAACTTCAATGATCGACGACAATCGGATTCTTATGATAATGTTGATAGTCGTAATAAATTTCCCTCGGGTAATTATAATGATCGGAACACTGGAATGGGAGGAAATTCTAATTTTGGAAATCAAGAGCGAGGAAGGTTTCCAATGGGTGGTACACAACCTGAAAGAGGTGATTTCAGAGGTAGAGGACGTGGTGGACCGGCAGGAAATAATATGGGAAAAGATTCATTTATGGATCGCCGCAATGCTGTTCCTGACAATCGAGACTATCAGAACTACTCGGAATTTAATCAGTTTCCCGATAATCGACAAGCCAATCCTACTTGGCAAACGGATTACAAAGATGAATCGATAATGGATAGAAGGAGTTACGGTGATGTACCTAATATGAATCGATCAAATCAAGCTCCTAATTATGATCAATATGGTGGTACAAGAAACGTAATGCAAGGAAGCAGTGCTCGTGGAAAACCACTGGAAAAAATTCCTAATCAATATGATAGGAAACCGGTTACTGCTCGTGGCGGACTAAACAGTCGGGGTGGGGGACGCGGAGGATTTTCTTCTGTGGAGAGTTATTCGACCGATGATTACTCATATGGAACAAATAAAGGCTACGAAGGATCTACCACTAAATTCGGTGCCAAATCATATGGTGATCAATCTACTGGATCATACAAAGAACCTCTCAGATCCGACACCGCGCCATTCGGTAATCCAAAACCAGCTAGGGGGGGATATTCTAGATTTGGCGATGCTCAGAAACCCCACGTTGCTGAAGTCAAACCGGAAACTGGCAGGGGAGATTATTCCAGCATGCAGCAACCTAATTCAGTCCCATACGACAATTACCAATCATACGACAACTCTCAATATCAGAATCAAGGCTATTATAATTACTATACGGGGGATTCAGGAAAGGACCAATCAACTGCTGTCGGAGTAGGAGCGCAAACTTACCAAGCTAGTAATCCATCATCTAATCGGGCTCCATATCAATATCAATCGAGTAATACTGCAGCTGCTGCAGCATCGTCGGGATCAAATTATCAATCATCGGTAAATTCTGCATCAAACCCACCAACAGGAATTGTTGGTGGTGGTGGGTATCAATCATCTCCCTACGGATCAAATACGTCCAATTATTCCACAAATCCAGCGTCTTCTGTCGGGGGTGGCTACCAAGCTAATTATCCTTCAGCTGGGACAGCAGCGGCAGGGGGTTACAACACCTCGAATTACCCATCAGCAAATCCATCTACCGCTGCACCTTACCAATCGGCTTATCCCTCATCTAATCCGACAAGTGGAAGTGGTGGTTATACAAATCCATATAGTGCAATTTATGACAGTACTAGCAGTTATGATTCAAGTTATTATGGGCAAACCAATACATATGCCCAATCAGGATCTTATGGTGACAACACGGTAGCCTCGAAATACCCCGATTTCTCTTCGAAACCCCCATTGGACAGGGCTATGCCACCATCAGTTGCGGCTGCGGCGGCAACAGCTGCTGCAGTGCCTCCACAAGCACCAGCCAATCAAAATCAAGCCAGTTGGGGTACTGGATATGGAGATTATCCTCAGTACTATGGTCAATATTATGGTCAATAATTACAACATGATTGATGTGGAATGATTATTGTATTTATTGTTTTAGTGTTCATTATAGTTTATTGCTTTTTAAAATACAATTAATAAGTGAAAGTGGAAATTTTGACTTTGAAGAATTTTTATCTTTTTAAGAATGACTGTTTTTAATTATTGGAATTTTATACAATGTTTTCTGTTTTACAAACTGAATATTAAGTTACAAAATAGTAATTAAAATTGTGATGAAAGAGAATGTTCCTAGTATTGATTTTCGCCATTATTTTTTCATGATCAGTTGAGAGTTCTCGTATAAGTCATGTTCTAATGATTAGAATCTCATCTCTCAAGTGCAGCTGTGTTATTTCTGCGTCCCCTTCCATATAGTGTTGCCTTCACTTGGCCAAGATCTGTACTTCGTTATCTGATCTTTTACGAAGCTTATTTATTGTGTGTTGCTGTCGCCTTCCATCCTTTGGGCGCATCCAAGTTTGTTCCATGTTCCTGAATCGGCGTACCAGGGATTTCGATTAAGTGAGTCTTCATGTTACTTCCTTCCTAAACCTCTCTGG
Organism: Schmidtea mediterranea; assembly: GCA_022537955.1. Classification (NCBI taxonomy): domain Eukaryota; kingdom Metazoa; phylum Platyhelminthes; order Tricladida; family Dugesiidae; genus Schmidtea; species Schmidtea mediterranea. The sequence continues at coordinate 73,878,532 of CM039679.1, read as the reverse complement.
CAATGCTTGGGTCAGGCCCACTAAGTTCATATTTATTTTAAATGTCTGGTTATCCTAGTTAACATATTTTTATACATTTATAAAAAATGTTAAGAAAAATTTAAATCATTCTTATGTGTTTTGGTCTTTTCTTGTTGATAATTTAGATTTTTTGTTATTAAAATTATCAACTTAATTTTAAAAATTAAACAATTCAAGGGTATCGTAAAATCACATCAAATATGAAATAATCAAATAAAGTCAAGTAATAAATAAATTAACTAAGTATTAAATATGAGTAGGTAGTTAAGGCCTATCTGGAACCACACACAAAATCCCAGTAGACAATGACGTAATTAATCTAGATTAAGCTTGATCACATAATTACGCAATTAAGATAATTAATTTTTGTGTGCGTGCTTATTTTTCGAATTCAAATTTTTCGCGCGTATTTTTTTGGCGAATTTTTTAATATATAAATTTCAAATATTTATTTTTGAATTAAATTATTAAAGTTATAATTTTTGAAATAATTAAATTTTACAATGAAATTTTTTAAAAAATAAGTTTTTCAAATATTTATTTTTGAATTAAATTTGAAGATGAAATTTTTGAAGCTATAATTTTAAAGAACTACAGTTATCAAGATTAAATTTTTGAAGTTATAAATTTTATTGTAATTTTTAATGAATTTTTTAAAGTTGAAAATTTTAGAGTTGACAATTTAGAGTAATTTAGAGTTGACAAAATAAATTACTATGAAATTTTCAAAATATTAATAATAATAGTAATAATATTAATACTACTACTACTACTACTACTATTATTATTACTGGTGGGTTACAGGGTTTCATTGTTTGTCTGAACTAATCGGTGGTTGCCCTCGTAACGCCATACAAAATGATACTAATCGCCACTTGGCACCCGTTGCTAAGCAACGTTGGTAATGTGTTCAAGTGGTGGATTGTCCGCAAAAATTGAGTACCATGTGCTAGCACTATAGTTGCTCGGACAACCCTCGGGTTCACGAGCTGTCGATAGAAGACCTATGCTCGCTTTGCTCCGTCCCTCATGATCGTTCAAGATTAGGTCCTTATCTGCCTGCGGAGAGATGAAATTAAGGTTGAGTAACATGATGCGAGTGTTTAGTATATCAATATATCAACGGAACAAAATAAATTAAGAACACGACTACTCTATTTATTTAACAACGCGCGCAATGTTTACAGGTTACTGGTTTTGAAGCTGGATTGCTCGACGTCGGGCCCGTTCCTTACGTCCCGGTCGACGATTGTTTGCTGGAGGGATGGATTGTTTCACTGGTTGGGTGTTCTTCTGCGACATCTGGGTTGGGGCGAAGACGAGCGGATATGTTACCGCTTCCCCTTCCCGGCAGACTGCTAGGGCGACTTCGAGTCCCCGAATTTGTGTGCGCAGGCTCTGGTTGAGCTGCCGCTCCTCTGTCCAGCCTTTCTGTGCTGCGGTCAGGCGGTGGTACAGTGTTTTTACCTTTTCTGGTTCCCTCCAGGTTGCTTTAATCTGCTGTATTTCGCGGTTAGTTGAATAATCTGAGTGTGTAATTCCGCGTTTGTCTGCCTCGCATGGTCCAGTTCAGATTGCAAGATTTGTAAGGAAGACATTACTACAATCAAATAGATGATGTTAATCTATTATTGATCAAGTTATATAATTGTTTATTTCGTTAAACAAAACACGAATAACTCTAGCTATAAGAAAAAGAAATAACACGTAAACTTCTAATATTTTCAATCAGTTACTACATAAAGTCTGTCATTGTTGGTTCACTCGTCCGGACAATATCTCTTCAGGCTCCGTTTGAGAGCCTCAACGGTATAGGGTCTTCTGGTGTCTCGAACTGGGTGAGGTGGATAGGCGACTGCAATCCGCCCGGCAAGGATGTCTTCGACCACGTTCGCAAGGTACATCCTTGCCTTAACCACCTGTAAATCTACCTGCTCCTGCACCCTTTCCCATTGGGTGAGGAGCTCCTGTGCGTGCAGGTAGGTCTCCGCAGCTGGATGTTGCCGTTCCGAGAGACATGATCGTTGCAACTGGTTGAGTATCCTCGTGGTCGGCGGGACTCCTGTCTGTTCCTGTCTGGCGGTCTCTCGACGGGTAGTTCGTTTGGGCGACATGTCTAAACATTACTGTTGTTAGGTTCGATTGATTTACCATTCTAAGTTAGTAGCAAGCAGATAGTGTCCATGTTACTAGTAAGGGTGTCATACGCGTGACCATTGCCTTCCTTTCCGCGATGGGACATTAATAAGCAGGTTGGGTCACTTTGTCGGTCTGGTTCCTTAAGGTGCACTCCTTTATAGGGAAACTATATGATTAATCGTATGGATGAGATAACCTGATGTTTAACTTATTCGATATATGCGTATTAACATTTAAATTTTTCATGTAGGCGAATACTCGTACATTGACGTAAGGGAATTTGTACATCGATTTAAAGTTTGTTGACTAACTTTAATTACAGTTGTTCGAACTTTAAGATTTAGGCCGGATGTTGATCCGAGATAACTTAGTTGCGTGTAGGTGTATCCTGGTGGGCGAATGATTTCCGGCGGATTTTACCATTACCACTTAAGCGGTTGACGGAAGGTGATTTACGTTGTTTACATCCGGTGATTGTATTATTCGTGTCATATTTTCAGAATTACTGGTCAAATGCTCGCCTACACTCGATTATCTCAATTTCCGGTAAGTTATTTCGTTGACTAGTTTGAATGTACTTTACTAACAAATTTTAGGAAAACTTCTACGCTTACCGAGATTTCCAAGTCGATGCGATACCCTTCTGTTGGAATAACTTCGCTATGTGGAATTTCATTTGTTCAATAATGTGATATTAATACGAATTTTCGTTTATCCTAAATTTTGGTTTTTTCAATTATATTAATGTAATTTACGTAAATATTCATTCACTTTACCGCTAATTAATTTACTGTACATCCTGAATTTACGATAATTGAAGAAACCTATTTTAGAGATAAATTATTCTAGTTCTAGTTAAGAGATTATATTATCAGTAATTAATATCGACATCTGTTATTCCAATTTCTAATAGTCTTCCCTAAGGCTATTTGGATCAACTATTACTTTAGCCCACAAAGTTATTTTAATGCTAATCGTTTTAAATCCGTGAATCCAGTTTTACTTTATTTTACCTTTTTACGGTTATTCAATTTATCTCTAGTCTTAATCTATGAATTACTTTAATCTACTAATCATAGCTCGTTAAGGAACTCATTTTATTTATTCTTATTCAATACTTTGCTTTACCAAAACTAGATTATCTGGGTTTTACTCAATAACTATTTGGACTAATTTAATCATCTCAATGGTCACCAATAAATTGATTCAATTTAATCAACGATATTTTTATTTGTATTTTATCAATAATTTAACCTAAATACTTGAATTGCTCAATCACTTCTTCAATTTTATCAAAATGAATTAACGGTGAATTATGTGGGGTGACATTAAATTTTAATCAACAATTAAGTTAAGGGATTTCATACTGTTATTCGAAAATCATTTTACCTTTAATTTATACGTTTCTTATTCGAAATCAATGAATTCGATTCTTAATTGCTTTCCTTTTTATCGGGGGTTGATTTTGGTTAGATCGACACATTACTCGTTCTTACTCCAAGATCAGATTACTTTTATCGAAATGAATTATAATAATTTAACTGATGAAATTATTTGCCAATACCCTAATCAATAATTTACGAGCATTTAAATTATCTTTACCCAATATTTACTTTAAGTTTTAGCCATAAAACACTTTACTTTTACAATCACTGGTTACTTAAATTTTATCAATAATCTCAATTTAATCGAATTCAATGATTCCCAATAAATTTTATTCATTTCAAATGTTAATCCAAAATAGTTATAACAACGATTTCATTTAATTTAACCCAAGTACCCTTTCCCTTTAATAGGCCTTAGACGCATATTGTGTTCATATTATATTTATTGAGTGCCCACTGGACTACTCGGTGTGATAATTTTAAGCCGTGTGTAATATAATTTTAGGTCGATTTTACAGAATTGAGAAACGAGGAAGCAGCCAGAGACTTCTTCCTTATTTCTCGCTTCAGTTATAGGGATAATATTGACGTTACGACCGCTGCGTTGCGCACGCTGAGTCTTCACGGGTACATATCATTGGCGATTTTCCACGCACTTACATGCCTCTGTACTATGTAGATTTTATTTACTTGCGTTATGTGTCGGCTGTGGGCCGGAAAAATTTCGACATTTAAATTTAGTTTATAAAAAAAAATATATATCAAACAATTTATGTATATTAATAATATTTATTAGTTAGGACAAAATAACAGAATTACCCTTCATATCCATTCCAAAAGTTTTCATACAATAGCATAAAATATCATAACAGAAAGCATAAATGCCTCTCTCCCACGTCGCCGTCAAGCAGAGCTCTACAGAGATGCTATGAGCGTGACGTGGAAAGAGGGCTCCAACCAAAATATTTCTCACCTAAAATCAGTTGAATTAGTTCAAATAGCTTGAAAATAAGGTTTTAAAATAGTTTCACAACGATTTGAAAATAAGATTTCAAAATAGTCTACAAACGATTTCAAATGGTTTGAAAATGGTTTCTAAAAATGGTTAAGTTAAATGTGAAAATGGATCAGTATATATACCTAATTTTATGACGTGTAAAATTTGATGCAGTAAAACAAAATTCGACCTTGTTATTTTCTAGCAAATTCTATTTTTTAGTTTTAATATTTTTTGATTTATTTTTATAATTTTTTATTTAAAATTTTTATTGAATTATTACTAATTCAAATTTTTCGATTTAAATTTCACTTTAATGAACTTTTATTAATTTTTCTAATTTTGTCGAATTTGTTGTGTTTTCTTGTTATATTTGTATAGGTATCGTGCGAATCTTGGTGCATTTTGTTAATATTTTAATTTATTTTTATGTTTATTATTTTATATTTAATTCTTTTATTTCTCAGATTTTATATGGTTTAATTGGTGTTTCAGTAGGTTTATTTAAATTGCATGTTGTATTTGCGTGTGTGTTTCTGATCCATTTAAACATTCTTCAAGGCCGTTTACGTTGTGGCCCAACATTACTACTACTACTAATAATAATAATAATCATAATAGACGACTTTCATTGGTATACAAACATCATTATCCAAGGATACAAGACCGATTCAGATGATGTCATCACTCCAATTTGGAAAGTCAATAGTGCTAGAATGTCATTTTATTAAATCTTTTCATGAAATGTCTGCTTTTTTATTGATTTAAGTGTAAATTAGTTTTCTATTTTATTGATTTATTGTGTGTTGACATCCTATTTACTCACCGTTGTACCCACCTGATACCTATTTGTTACTAATTTACACATTGCACTCACTCGGACTACAATTTCTACACATATAATATACTTTAAGTTAAAATTATCTTATAAAATAAATTTAAGTCAAAAAATTTAAGTAAAAACTTTATATATTAACTTGATATTATCATTTATTTGTATCATTTATTTTTATCATTTAATAGTAATCTTTTAATATTCTCCAGTTATAATTTTTAGATCTTTAAATATAAATAGAAATGATGACAAAATGGTTGATAATAAAATTATTATAGACGAAAATAACCTTGACCCCTTTACATACAATGCCTTCTAGCCCTCCAATGGTTACCCGTTGCTAGGCAACGTTGAAACTGTAACCATTGGTTATGAGACCGCCAAAGGTGAGCTCTAACTATATAGAACTGCTAGGGCCTGGCCTCATGGTGGGTCCAACGCGCTACCGATAGAAGGTCTACGCGCGATTTTCTAACTCGGTCCCTTACGTATGTGCCCGATACTTTCAAGAATTAACTACTGCACGAAACCCACTCGCCAATTTCAATTCAACATATTTATTTGCCAAATCAATTATTTAACTTCTAAAATAACATCAAGTATAATTTATTTATCATCTCATCAATACAGTAAATTGTTAAGCCAGCCAAACTTCAATCTTGGTCTCCGATTTGTAGCGCACAGCGTTTCGCTCGTTCCGCCTTTCCTGGGCGTCGCTGCAAACGCTTAGTTGCTGCTGGTTTGGTAGTACTTATCGCCTCTCTGTATGATAGTTAAGCTGGCGCGCACACCAGTGGGTGTGTCACTGCGTTGCCCTCCTTGCCAGCCGACAGTGCCCCTTCTGAACTTCGAATTTGGGTTTTTGAGTTTGTACTAATTGCTTTTCCTCCGCACATCGTGGATGTCGGATGTCAATCGCTGGTAAATTGCTTTTACTTTTGTGGATTCCACCCATGATGCAGGGATCTTCTGGATCTTGCGGGTCATTTGAAGTAGCTGAAGGTGGAGCCCCGCGTTCTCCCTTCGTGATTTTATTAACTCTTTGCCCAGAGTTCTGAGAGAATCCGTATCTACAATTAAATTATTCGTCAACAACTTCACAGCTTTGATTATGAAATTCTCATTATTTATTACTGTATCTGTATGTTATTATTTGTCTAGGGTTAGGTTACTCAAAAATCTACTGGGTCTCTACCTAAATATGCTATCTAAATTGTTATTATTATTACGTCCCTTTTCGAGAATTTAGAATTATATATATATTTAATAATTAAATAACTAAGAGTTGTTAATTAATTTTATTTTATACTACAATTTTCCTATCTTCTTGTCTGGTTTCTGTGATGTGAGCCTGAGTGTAATCTGGACCGATCCAGAGCACATGAATGCTCTTGCCGTCTCGTGGGACTTCCGTCGAAGTCTTGCATGTTTCTCGGTAGCAACTTTCTGGGTTTTGCCACATTCATGGCCGTTGTAGATTCTGCTAGAGCGGGATCATCCAATTCATAGGACACTCCGTAAGGTGGAGAGTAGCCATCGGTACTGGAGATTCTCCCGGCGGCAATGTCCGCGTTTATCCTGGCTAGACGCCTTCTAGCCATGGTCACCTGCCAGTTAGTTTGTTGCTGGTGAATTTCAAGACGAGCGAGGGTGAATTCTGCTCGTTGTCTGGCTTCACGGGCGGGATTGCGATCTGGCTTTCTCTTGATTTCCAAATATGATAGGTCCACTTCATCATGGTCGCCAAAACGACTCTCTCTAGATTCCCTCACGGGGGAGATCGAGAATCCCACGTCCCACATAGCCTGTCGGCATCTGGCTGCCGTTCGTTCCGGGAAACGCACCGTAACTCTGGATGTATCACTCCAGGAATCATCTACAATAGCGAATTATGATAGGCCTGATTTCATGAATGCGTTGATGATTGAGAAAATTTAATATGACTTTCACATGAAAAGTTAGGGAATATCTCGGTTGTGTTGAAGGAAAATTTCAGGATACGTATAATTTACTTATGTCTTAACTGGTTAGCGGTGTCTAACCAAGGCATTTTGGTGATTTAAGTTTCATCTAAGGTCAGTTAACTTGGGGCGTTTCTATAAAGGAAGCAACGAATGGCGAAGTAGTAGGCGAATTATTCGTTAAGGTTTAGTTCTGTTGCGTTATCGAATCTTATTTATCGTGTTTCTTTCCATTTGCTTGAAACTTGTACAATAGCAGGATGATCCCGATTAATCCAGGTCTTTGGCTATTGGCGTGGTGAGACCGGATCCGAACGTAGTCCTGGTCAATATTCGAGGTGAGGAGGGTCTCGAATTTTCACAGTTATTTTCCGACTTAGATACGGTGCGAATCATTTTTCGGTGTGAGGACGATTATTTAATTATTTACATGATATCTATGACTGGATGATATTCCGAGTAATTCGACAAAATTATGAGACGATTCATTCATCGTTTGCTAATTTATTGGTTATGAATAGTGCTTTATTTACAGGAGATATGTGAATGAATGAAGTACTACACAGTACTACACAGAAACAAAACAAATCATTTCTTCTTGAATAATTTATTTGACGCAATCAGTATTTTTATGAGAGAATTTTTCGTTCTATCATGTTAGGCTCCTCGGTACTCGTTCCTTGGGGGAGATTCCAGAAGTATTGCTCGGCAAACTGAGGTGTCACATGTATTTCTCGGAAATAAATGATAAAATCAAAAATACTTTTGAATGAAACTATACCTTTGCCTTCATCCTTCGTTCTCTTTACTCGCTCTTCTCTTCTGTCTTCGCTTCGTCGGGGGAAGTTGTTGCCATCATTTGCATTCGGAGTCATGGTGATGATGTTCTTTGGTGTATTCATCTCTTGTACTAAATTTCAATCGTGATAACTGATTTATTCCTTTCCTGATCGGCTATATATACCTGCATATGCCGGTGTGGCATTTAGTCGGTATCGATTAATAAATTTTCTGTGATTTGACATTTTCCAACTTTCTCATCGTACTGGAATTTTAATTTAAAATCGGTTATTTTTGTGCACCACTTCTTCTGCACTGCCACTCATTTATTGTTGGCGTGACATGACATCATTCAATATTTAGTCACGTGATCGGTGAATTTGTTATATTTTATTTATTTATACTGGGAAATTTTATTTACTTGATACCTTTTGTCTTTCCAGTTGCAGTTCCATCTGTTGGAAATACTAGTGAGTATATTCTTCGTGCTCTCTAAGTCACTTATATTCCACCAGGTCCTAAGTTCGTTGAATGTCTGGCTCCCCAATTCTCAATCGAACTACTAAGAAGTCAATGCACTCGATCTTCTCGGAGAATAACTGTTGTTACCCAGGAAGTTCCCGCCCTCCTGCAGATTTACAGAAGAGAAGAACCTCATCATTTGAAAGTCCAATGTATTGTGTTTATTCGGCCAGTGTCTTATTTAATTGATATTATACAAAAATTCTATTCTCTATTATTGACTCAATCATTAGTAAAATACACCGATTTATATTTATGCATGATTTTCAGATTTACTTTAAAAATTTAATACACGGGTTTTATCCATTACTATGTTTGATAATGGCGGCAGATTGTACGAAGTCTCACCTATTCTCGTGCTGTTGACCTTGTACGGTACCATGTTAATTTACCTCATTTTCATTGTCAGTACCACTATTCCATTACAGTTAGGGTTTTTTATGATTACTTTTACTTCGCCTTCTATTTTAGATTAATTATACTTTTGAAAGTTATTCGGTTAGGCTCTCCTACTAATATGTTATAGATTACTTTTATGTTATTTTAATAATTCCGTTTATTTAACTTGTTCAGACTTGCATCTTAGTAATATGCACGTTGAAAGTTTTGGGGTTATTTAATTAATTACAAAACCTCCATGCCACTTATTGAGATCGTTATTTAAACAATACATTTACCTATTTAGACCGTTATTTGGATGTTTTAGTAATTTCGTCGTAGAATGTTCATACCTTACTATAGGCAAATAACTCGGGTTATTAAGTAATGTTATTCATTTACGTTAACATTTATCGTTATGAGGGTTTAAACTCGGATTAATATTTTTGATTATCCTTTTTGATTATTCATTTTTGCTTATTCCCTTTTGAATATTCATTTTACGTTAACATTATCGATATAAAGGCTTTTAACTCGGATTATTATTTTTGATTATCTTTTTAAATATTCATTTTTGCTTATTTATTTTTGCTTCTTGATTTTCAACGTTAACATTATCGATATTAAGGCTTTTAACTCGGATTATTATTTTTGATTATCTTATTAATTATTCATTTTTGCTTATTGATTTTCAACGTTGCAACGATTCTATGCTCTTTTCCCACTCTCACCTCCCTTATTTGATCTTAGGGTTAAATATATCGATATTATGATATTACGAGTGCCCACTGAACTACTCAGTGTAGATGACTTTGAGCCGATGAGTAACACGATTTTAGGTCGAATTTTCGAGAAATGGATGACGAAGGGGCAGCCAAAAGACTACTCCCTCATCTTCCACCTTCCCGTATAAACGGCATGAATTTATGTTTGGGTTATTGCGTTATGCACGCCTGAACCTTCACGGGGACGAGATATTGGCGAATGGACCGCACTTACACATCTCGATAGGCATATAGATTTTGCTAACTTGCGGTGATGTTTCCACTGTCGGTAAATTTCGACATAATATAACGCTTCCTATCAATTAATATATTTCATAAGACATTGTTTGTATCATAGTTTACCATCATAATTCATAAAATATTTCCCCATACATGCGTTCAAGTAGAGCTTACTTGAGATTGCTCGAAACGCAGTATGGAAAAATTGTCGATAATTGAAATTGTCCGATAGAAACTTGAATTCGCTCGCAATAGTTTGTATACACTTTGCATTAAAATTCTGTGAAAATGAATTGTTATATATACCTGTTCTGTGACCTTAACCTTGCGTGCTCTTTTTGATGCATTTAAAAAAAATTTGACCTTGATCTTATTTGTTATATCTAATTCTTATTTTATCTATTTCTATATTAAATGAATAATTCTTTTTACTTTTCTTTTTAATAGAATATTTCTTATTGAAAATATTCCGTTTTATGCGTTCGCTGATAATTTTTATGAATTATCCATTTGGCGGTCAAATTTTATGTTCTCTTGTTATTTTTATGTTAATTTCATGATGATCTTGATGCGTTTTGCTATTATTTTAATTTTACTTTTATGTTTTTTGATTTTATATTTTTATTGCATCTTTCTCATATTTTAAGGTTATCGAATTGATGTTTATGGCTATGATTTTAAATCCGCATGTTATATTTGGGTGCTATTTCCAATTCATTCAAACAAAATCCAGTGCTGGATCAACAATAATATTAACAATAAAAAGTTAAAGTATTATAAAAATAGTATTAATTAATAATAATAATAAAAATCTGATAAATATTACAGATTTTTATTTTACATTTGTTGTATTACTTATAAAATACATTTTATTACAAATAGATTTGACAAACACAGAATTACTAATATCAATTATAAATTTTCAGCTTTTTCTTTAGTTTTCACATTTGTAATTTCAACATATTTTTAGAATCTTTATAACAAATTTCTGAAATGCATGTATAAAATTATGTTTCAAAACAAGTTTCATAAACAAGATATTGCAATACAAATATATAGTTAACAAAGACATGACTAATTATTAGATTAAAATCAATAAATTTTTTATTAATTGCTTTTAGAAATATAGTTGCACGATGAAAATATACTCCACAATATACTCAAACTATGCAATTAGAATTATACATGCGTTCGTTAAATATATAAAATATAAAGCTTGCAGTTTTGACTTAACAGTATTAATAATAATAACAATAATAATTTGGTGAATATTACACATTTTATTTTAAATTTGTTATATTACTTATAAAATATAATTAGATTATTATATTTGATAATCACAAAATTACTAAGACATATCATATTTTCTGAACATCTTTTTTCAAATAAATTATCGCATATTTATGAATACATGATGTATACACCTGATTCAGTTCATTAAAAACTAATATAATAAAATGAAAAATCAATAAAGTTATAATATAGAGACATACATACTTACCCGTGTCTGCATGTAATTTGTTCAACTGAATAAAAACTCATATTATAGGAAGGAAGGAATTAGAAGAAATTTTTTTTAACGTAAAAACATAATACATAGTAAATAATGCATGCAAACTTTCAAAATGTAGAAATGTTCAATTCATTAAAAACTCTATATAAAACTATTTTTAGTAACTTTTTAGACAAGGGTTTTTTAAAATTAAAGCCGAAAATTTTTGAATAAAATAGCAATAACTCTACTTTGAGTTGTAGAAAAAATTAAGAAATAATTTCGTAAGATTTTTCATGAAATTAAATCAATTTAATATTTTTACAACTTTTCAGATATTTCAAAAATATTCATCGAAACTCTAGGTTTTTGAGTTTTTACCTCATTTGCAATTTACCAGTAGCAGTAGAACCAGAACCTTCAAATGAGGAGTTAAAAAATACGGAAAACATAATTTTTCCGATAACTTAATTTAAAAAAAATTTTTCTATAAAGCATAAAAAGTCCAAATCATTAATACCATTGAAAACGAGGAAGAATTTTATAAATTTGGGAAATTAACAGAAATTTCCAAAGCCTCATAAAATCAATAATTATCAAAAATTTGGATTTCTGTCTGAAGGTAAAAAAGATGGCAGCCAAAACAAATTTCCAAGGAACAGAGGAATAGTTTATTTGAATATAGAAACTTTTTTAATAATAAATTTTAGTTTTCAATTAATCGGACTTACATTTATTCAAAAATAATTCCATTAATTTACATAAATTGGCATAAATTCCTAAAAAACCTAAAAAAAACTAGTAAAAACTAAATTTATAATAAATGATGATGAAAAATATTATTTAAGAGCTTGAATAATGATCTCGTAAATATACGAGGTCACAATCCAAACCCTAAAATATACTTTATTAAAAAAATTACCTGCCAGCCATTTTAAAAATGGCTAATTCATAAACAACCATAATTGTAATTGGTTGTTTATTAAAACTTCTATTATAGAAGTTTTTAATGAATTGAATCAGGTGTATGAATATATGATGTACAACAGATATTACTATACCAGAGCAATAATTATTAAGACATATTATAGACCTCTGTGTAAATTTTTTGAATATAACAATATTAATAATAATAACAATAATAATAATAATAATAATAATAATAGTTGAAAAAATAATAATATCACATATAATAACATATACACGATTATTAGAAAAAGATAAAAAGATAAAGAATGAATATTTCAAAATTTATTTAACTTACATCGTCGCAAATCTTCTTATAATAAGCTCTTCTTAGTTCTGCCAACAGAATATGGACAACTACCTTCTTCTTGTAGACCCTGCAGCATCTACATCTAAATGGAAAAGTAAGCATTGAGGATCAGTACAGACAACGGCGTATTCCAAGGCGAATTACATTTTCTTTTGATATTATTATTTTCTAAATTCTGCTTCATTTATTTTCTCCCCTAAATGGATAGGTTGTCTTCTGGGTTTTATCATAATTGCCCCCCCCCATTTGTGATGATTTTATGTTTAATCAAATCAGTGCATCCAATATCCCAGTTAATAGCCATAAAAACCTTTTATTTTCTTTAATCTTAAAATTTCTATTGTTTCTTGAAGTCTATCGTTAACTGTAATATTTTCCCCAAACTTTGCTTCTATTTCGCAAATAGTTTCATTATATCCTTCTAGATTCTGTTTAACATAGCTTAACTCAATACAAAACTCTTTCTGTAATTCAACTCCCCCTATTATATCTGGAATAATATTTTTAACTATTATAAATATCATTTTTCTTTCCATATTGCCAATTCTAACACCAATGCATATTTTTCCAATTGCCTCTAATTTACTATCATTCGCACATCTTAAAATCTCATCTGTTTTTATAATTTTGACATTAAATAATTTATACACCACTGTTTCTGCCACTACATTTACTCTGCTCCTGTATCTAGTAAGAATTCCATTTTATATCCTTAAATTTCAAGAGTTGTACTCTGCCTACCTAGCAATTTGTCATAACTCAGTCGTGGTCGTTTCCATTTATCTTTGGTGAACATATTTTGTTCCTCAGATATTTCATTAATCCACCCAATTTCATTTCTCTCTAATTTATTCTCTTTCTTTTTAAGAAATTTATAAACTTTTTCATCTACCATTTTACTATTATATTCTAAGTTTTTAGATTCGGTAAACTCTTTGCAACTCTTAGACATATCATTCTTATTATTCATTAAAGTTTACTCATTATTCAAATAACTATAAAATATAGCATTATTTACATGAACATTATTAAAATTACTACTTTTATTACATAAAGGTTCTACACTATCATATATATAAGAATTATTTACATTATTAACATTACTATGAACAATACCTATATTAATATCAAAATTACCTAGTAAATTTCTCAGATCATTGCATTCCGTGTCGAAGCGTGTACTTTATGGTGTTGAATATCTTCGTACTTGTCTTCTGTATCCTCTGAATACTCCAATGGTGTCGAATCATTATCGACTTCAATAGTTGCCACTGTTCTTATCGGATAGTATTTCCTTTATTGATAGCTTGCTGTTCGGTTTGTATAATAATTATCATTTCTCAGGTGTGAATTTTTCGAAACTTCCTTCTTTCCAAATTTGTATAACAATTCCTTTCCTTGTGTCCACGAAAGTGACATCTTTGGTAATGAATCATTGAGCAGTCAGGCAGTATGTGGCCTTCCACTCCGCATGCAAAACACGTCATTTTCTTTTTCATATGGCATTCTCGACTGATGTAACCAGTTTTCTTGCATGTCAACCATTCAAATTGTTGGTTATTGACGTTTCGTTGCTTGACATTATTATTTTCATTTATCAATTCTCTTTGAGCAACCTCTCTGTAGCTTCTGTATTTTTGTACAGCATGTGAAATCTTCAAAACTTTAACATGGCACATAATCTTGTTTAGTTTTTCTAATTTCTTTATAGTTGCTTTTATTTCTTCTGATGTTTTCAAATCATTCATCTCGATCTCTTTTTTGACTTCTTGATCTCTTACATGATTCGTAAGAAGGCATTTTTCTATTTCTTCTTTATCTCACTTGCACGCTATTAGATTCTTTGTCATCTTCTTGATTTTCTCTAAAAAAATTCGGCTAAATCCAATTCTTGTTCATAGTTTCTTTTAAATCCTCCATTTAAAGATGTTGACTTTGAAAACGCATATCGAAGTTTCTATTCCATACTTTTCCTTTTGGCTGCTTCATAATCTTCCATTATCGATCTATCTAGTAATGTCATTGTTAAAATTACCTGCATTTTAATTGTGGTTTTATTGCACAGAAAAACATTTGACAATCCTTGATAACATTTTCTAAATCATCTTCTCTATGAAATCTGTCGGGTAGTAATCGGTTTATTAATAAATCCGTGGTCGTTGTCGCCATGTTAAACGCAATTAAATTCAAATTTTTTTCTAACATTTATTATTTAATTACAAAATACAAATTCGAAATTTTCCCGTTTAAATCTCAAAATTAAAACAACTGAGGCATGGAAATTATTAATATTGATAAAGTTATCGGTCACAAATATAATTAATTTAATTTAAAATACTTTAATATAATTTACCATAATACGATATAATTAAATATAAATTTTAATATAAAAATTTAACACAATAGTTATTTCAACTAGCTGATCACGCTTATAACATTTAAACTAAATTATTTTTAAATAGAAGTTTTAGAATTCTTTAAATAAATTAAACTATTTGTATTGTCCGATTAGTTATATATTTAAGGTAAGTTTGATTAAATTTATTTATTATTATTTATTTATTTTATTGCTAGTGATGAGTTCCTGGGTGTTGAAAATGTTTGCGACTATATGGTTGTTACCCAGACAACCCAATACAAATATTTTTCGCTTACCACTCGGCGCTGTTGCTAAGCTACGTTTTAACTGTGTTCGAGTGGGTGGATCGTTCGCAAAAAGTGAGCGCTATTACTAATGCTATAATTGACCGAACGATCCATAGGACCAACGAACTGCCGATAGAAGGCCTGTGCTCGATTTTGATGTTAAGGTACCACTATTCTCCTATCACTATTATAACTACTATGTTCCGTATTATTGTTATTGGTATTATGATTGTTACTGTTATCTACATTGTTCGTATCAATTGATATTGCTATTATTATTATTAATATTATTCTATTATTATTATTATTATTATTATTATTATTATTTTTATTATAATACTGATTATTATTATTACTACTACCATTGTTACCTCTATTTATTGTTGTTACTACTATTTGTCTAGTTATTAATTATTAATATACATTATTATTATACCCCAAACTATTATTTTCATTATTATTATTCCACGTCTATGTATTATTATTACTTCTATCTAAGTTATTACTTACTATTATTATTATAATTTTGATAATTATTATTGTTATTATTACAATCATCCTTATTAAAATCATTATTATAAATTTTAAAAGTTATTGTTATTATAATCACCATGTCATTCTTCTGTTTATTATTATCAAAATTGTTGTTATTATCATAAATAGGAATTTTTCATTATTATTCAAACTATTATTATTTGTTATCTAAATTATCATTATTAATTATTATTATTGTTATTTTTATTATTATGATTATATTACCACCGCTAAAATTACTATTATTATTTTAATTGCGATTATTATTATTATTTTCATCGTTATCATTAACTGCATTATTGTTAAGATCATTATTATAAAATTTTAAGATTATTGTTATTATTATCGTTATTCGTATTCTTATTATTTTATACATTATTATTATTTCTATTATCAAAATTACTATTATTATTATTATTAAAATAAGTGTTACTATTGTTAAACAAATTTTCTCTATTATTATTAGAGTTATTAATATTCTTACTATTATCACTGTCACCACTGCAACTGTATTGTTAAGAATTTGTAGATGCCGACTCATCAGTCACACAGTCATCACTCACCTCAGAGTAGCACAACTACATGCCATGAACTGCAGAAAACGGTCACGGATCAAAGCAGAAATGATTTGATCCGACAAGAATTCTAGACAATCATTCACTGGCATACAAACAAAGTCAGTCACTGTGGAATATATATATATATATATATATATATTATATATATATATATATATATATATATGTTGTTTGGGTTGTCGGTGATTTTAAATAGGATGTATTGTCAATCTGACTCCAAGCGTGCTTTTAAACAACAGTAATGAATTCCAAACAATATAAACTTTATTGATTAATACACTTTATCTCCACTTTAAAATGACACAAAGAATTATCTATCACAGTCACAACTTGGTGCTTATTACGACCCTTCTGGAAGAATAGCACTTTTCGGATCAATTGGATTTCACAATCACTTTGACAGCTGTGACAGGTTTCTGAGATCAGTAAATCTGATTTAGTTGCTTTGGTTTGACTTCACTTTATTTCCTTTTCAAAATTTCGGCTTTGTCTCTTTTCAACTTTCTTTATTATTTTTTCGCCTAATTTCTGTTTCAAATTTCTCTTTTCCTTGATTTAAACTTCTAGGTTTCTCCAAATTTCTCTTTAATACCTTTCTTCAATAATTTTCTGTAATTTTCTTCTTTTAATTCTTAGTCCAATTTTTCTCTCTAATCTTTTATTCTCCCCTTTGATTCCTTTTTATACTCCGTTACTCAATAATACTTACTGATGTCAAATTGAATTTCTAATATATTTTACCGCTAATTCCATTTGGCCCTCTATAACCACTGACAGCTGTCCAGATAAATAATTTTTAGAGATGCCATTCCCGGATTCCCAAACAACATTCCTTCCCTTATCTTGATAGGGTTTTCGAAATAAAGTGAAAATTTTGCTTTTGTTTTTGTTTTCCTAAATTTACACTCGTTAATTATAAATGGCCTTCTTAATTCAATTGTCGGTTTTTATTGATTTTCTCTTATTCTCTTCTCGTTATTCGACATTTCTTTTTCATTTCCTTTTTATTAAGCTCCAGAACCACATCTTAATCACTTATCATTGTTTCCCCCAATAATTTTAATGTTTATTAATTATTTTACTCTATTATTTAGGTATCCTCAACAATATATATAAACTGTGTCGATTTCGGAAATCTTATTTGGATTTATCCTGATAAAATCTATATCAATATTAATTTCACTGTCTTTTATTGACGTTTTAATCCATCTAATTAAATAATAAGAATAATTTATTAAATTAAATTAAATTTTATTAAATTAAATTTAAGTTTCTGATGTATAAATATTTAGAAAATGACACTAAAAAATTTTGTAAACATCAACAATCTCTCAGTTCCTGGTAAACAAAAATATGTTGAAAGGGCGCAAATGATTAAACGTCGATATTATGAGTATATGAAGGGATAAAAAAACATCAACTTATAAACCATATTTGAACTTGAAGAATGCATTTGAACAGTCGAACAAATCCATTCACCAATTCTAAGAAGATACCAATGTTTTATGAAACAACCAATTCGGTAATAGATCATGGGTTATTAAGTTGCAGTTCCAAATTAAAAACAGTCTGTCAATTCAAAGCAACCCAATATGCAAATCAATATAATTTTAAAAGTTTTTTCCTGTTCCTTAAATAAATTGTCTTTAATATCTGTGAATTTATTAATTTTGTTACCTTTTTTATGAAAATATTTTATTTCAATATGATTCTAACGTTACTAATTTTTATATTGTATTCTATCAGTCTTCAATTTAAACTAATGGTGGCTTCGGTATGTTTCCCTATTTCTAGAGTTTACATTAAAAGTGTTATCATTATCTCACAAAACTTTTAGGGTGGAATGGTCTAAAGAAAACATTATCCTTTAGTCGGGTTTCTGTCGTTTCATTTTCTTTACTTATTACAAAATTTTGAGCAAGGATCCACACTTATTTTACAGTTTTTGATTAAGTATTTTATTTATTTCGAAAAATTTTGTGCAGCGTCCAATTTATCTATTGCAATGATTTCGTGATTTCCCCGCTACCCTTCTCTTTTTCTTTGACCTTAGGGTGTTGACTGTGTTTATGTTGGATTTAAAAGTGCCCACTGGACTACTCGATGTTTAGGATTTTAGCCGTATATGTAATTCATTTTAGGTCGATTTTGCTGGCGTTGGGTTAAAGAAAAACGAGCCAAAAGACCCGCTACTCGATCCCCCTCCAACCACTATGATCTAATCATTTTACGTTCAGATTCGCCGTTTACCACGGGCGAACCCTCGCGGTCACAGCTACGTTGCAGATGAGCTGTGCTTACACAGATCCGTTAATTGTGTATATTTACTCTCTTATAAGATGTATTGGCTGTGGGCCGGAAAAATTTCGACATAATTTTTAGAAATGATATAATAGAAAAATGTACCTGTTTGAATACATATAATTAAGCATCATCAAAAATAGTTGCATTCATAACATGTTCATTCATAAATAACTCATCACTTCGTATGACCTGAGTCTTGCACAAAGTTGATTCTAGTGAAAATTTCTCTCACACAAGCTTCCTGTATCACACAAAAGAGCTTCTGTTCAAGAATAATCGTATTTTGCTAATGAAAAACGGTTAGAGTTTTTCACCAGGAAAAAGTGATTAAAATTATGAAAAAATGAATCGGTATATATACCTATTCTGTGATCCTAACCTTGGGTGTTATTTTTAGTGTGATAAAACAAAATTTGACCTTGAATTTATTTGTAACATCTACTTCTAGTTTTATTGTTTTTTTGGCTTAAATAGATAATTTATTTTTATTATTTTTTACTTTGGATATTTTTTCCAATAGAGAGAAGATAAGCATAATCAACTGCATAATAACTTTGCTTTTTCAAAGATATACTGTATGTAGAGACAGTGTCAAGCCTATTTTGAAAATTATAAAACCAGAAGAATATATACTAATAAATTTTTAGTTTTAGTGTTTGTTATACTTATGTTGAGGAATATTAAATACGTACAACAAAAATTAATTATATTATTAGTTATTAAACATATATAGAATCTAGTAGTAAAATAAGAATTATTGACTGATCATGAAAATTTGATTCTTTAGGTTATAAATATTTAAATAATATATGTATAAATTTCAAACTTTAAATATTAAAAGTGCAAATTATCGATTTGGTTATTTCCTATATTTTCATTGTGTGTGTGTGTGTGATGTTGTTTAAAATAATTCAATATTTACAAATGTGAAATATAATGTTGATAGGCTTGAATTAATTAATTAAAATTTAAAATCTTGCTTGATTTGTAGTGAATATATTATCCAAATTAACTATGTGGTGAATGAATAGTGTTGTAATAAATGTCCGTTTAGAAAATAACGACGTCTTATCTAATAAGAAGAATAATATACAAATATATCATTTAACAAAATACACGTAAAAGTTTGTATAGGCTTTCCAACTATTCATATATTTGATGTAAAATAAAAGTAGATCAATTATTAAAACATTTTTACACATGATGGTATATAAATGGTATATATATAATTATTAAAATCTGTCTTCATACAGAAATGTTGTTGTATAGTATATAAAAAATATTTTTCTAATTATTTCAATTAAAGAAATTTTGATTTGGTAAAGTTTTTCTAAAGAATTTAAGTTTTGGGAAATTTTTTCCCATGGGAAAGTTGTCTCATGTTTATATCCTTGTGTATCTCAATGTTTAGTTGTTGTTGATAAAAGAATCCCATGAATATTGACATTAACCTGTACAAAATCATCTATATCCATAGGTAATCCTCTTTAAAATACATGTAATAATAATATAAAATTTCCCATCTATGAAAAATTTGTATAAAAAGTTGTATGTATTTTAATGTGTATTATTATTTTCGATATATATATATATATATTTGTCCAAATTTTACTAAGTATTAAAAAACTTTAAAAATAAAATTTGGAGTGACCTACATATTACACATGGTCCTGGAAGTGACACTAGTGTTGGCGAATGGGGTTGGTTTTTATTTATTTTTTCTAGGGTATTTGTGCATCTACCCCCTAAACGCCATCACGATTATTATTCTGTCCCATCTATGTACCCATGGTGATTGCCATGTTGGTACTGTACATAGAGGTTGAAAATTCATGAGCAGGTGAGCTCCATTTCTAGAACTACTCCTCATGATATTTTCACTTTCGGGTTCTGGACTGCCGATGGAAGGTCTTACGTCTTTCTCTTTCTATATCCTGGTCCTTACTCGTCTATTCCTACAATTTCCATACTTATTTGTCATCTTTACCCGTTATTTATAAATGTATCCTTCAAAAATTTGGGCAGCGTTCCTCCCTTATTTTTAGGTAAATTTCCTATTTCATTTGTTTAATCACGGAATCGACTACATTTTTCCTAATTTACCTTTATCTTTCCCTATATTAGAATTTTTATCAACAATTCCTTAATTCCCGGTGCGTTTCCCATGATTTTAAGTAATTACAACCCTCTGCGATCACTTCAATAAACGCTACTCTCTTCGATCATTCAACTTTTGGAAAACTACTTTCAAATTTACATTCCTAGCCTATCCTATCCTTTCCTATTTGGTTTTCTGATTTATTTTCTGACAAAGTTTTAAATTTTCCCTACAAAACTTTATTCCCACTTAACTAAAGTCGCACTTCCCGAATTTTATTCCGACTCGTTCCGGCCACATATTTCAGAAGCCGCCCCGAGTATACCGCGGCGCCCTGCGTGGCGGTCCTGTGCATTATCACCAGAACCGACTGCGGACTGCCGAGGGGTCCACGAGGCATGACCCGCGAGCCCAACTAAGGGTTTTCACCCACTAGTTAGCCCGAGATCCGTCCCATGGACCATCTATTGAAAATACTTGTTATAAATAAGATTTTAGGGGGATTTGTCAGTGGCACCAAAAGATTCCACGACCATCCAGAATAAAATCAAAGTAACAAGACTTCGAAATATATATTTATACAAGAAAACAATACTTACAACCAGATTGGAAAAATTGACATGAATTGGCATACAAAATTTTGTCTAAGAATGATTCACTGCTAGTCTAAAAATTTCTACAAATTTTCTAAAAATTTTCTGCCGGACTAAAATTTCTAAGTCTGTTAAAATTCGGTCTAAATTTGGTTAGAAATTATGAAAATGACTGCCGTATATATAGTATTTTCGTGCCTGTGTGCGACCAATGGGCGATTTTTCGCCATTTTTAGGGTTTTTTAATTATTTTATTAATTTCAAAATATTTTTGTAATTTTTTATATATTTTTCTTTATTTTTTGATATATTAATATTTTATTGTTGGATTTTATTTTTATTATTGTTTTCTTAAAATATTATTTTTAAACCCCAATATTTTGTTTTCTGGTTGCCTCTTCTGCCTGTGTTTTTTCTAAACCTTATTTTGCAAGGTTTTGGCAGTTTATTTTATTTTTCATATGTTTCTTTTTGCATCTGTAGGCATTTTTCCGAATTTTAATTAATTATTTGTTTTATTTAATTTTTGTTATATTTTTAATTTGTTTTAATTAATATGTTTTTATTTTATTTTTGGTTTCTTCTTGCGGTGAGTGCTTATGTTATAGCAGCCATATTGACAATTTCCAAACGACATTAATTATTTTGTTTTAACTTATACAATTTTCACCTTTTTGTTTAAATTGGTTTTGTAATTTTTGTTTTAATTTTGGCTCTAAGCCCAACAAACCACTCCCGGGGCCGTTTAAATTGCGCCCCGCAATTTCTCATCAACACATTCTCATTCCATTAACAATACTTTTATACAACACAAGAAAAAGGTTATACAGATGAAATGTCAATTTACAAGGTATAAGCAGAAATCACTTAAGGTGATGGGATGTTTATACATAACTCAATACTGTTAGTAAGTTTTTATTTATACACACAAGATGAAGTTCGTTAGAACCAGTCGAATCGCGTTGTGCTTAGTGTCTGTGACTTGGGTCTGGAACGTTGTCTTGGTTGATTGGTTTAGGTTGAGATTCGATGAGCTGGAGTTGATTGATTGTTGCAGAGTTATTTTGATATTGAGGATTTGGGTTGGTAGGCTTTACGAAGCGAATTGTTTGATTGTTTCGATTTCTTCTTCTTGGGTGTTGATTGATTTGGGATCTTCTGTAAGATTTCGCGATCTGGGTGAGATTACTGCGATTGGAATTGATCGATTATTATTGAGTTATTTTGGTATTGCGGATTCGGGTTGATGGGTTTTTTCGAAACGAATAGTTTGATTGTTTTGTTCTCTTCTTCTCCGATGTCGATTAATTTGAGATTTCGATAGGATTTCGCGATCTGGATGATTTTGCAGATTATTGCAAGGATGAGGACAACGATTTAGACGATTCCATAACAGAGTATGGTAATTTCGAATTTATTTAGTTTCGGATTTTCAGGAGTTGGGTGAGATGACGGTATTGGTATTTACGATTGGGTTTTTCGGGTTGTGATAGTTGATTGATTTTCCGTAATAGGTGAGGATTGAGGTTTTTGCATAAGAACTTTCGGAGAAGATATTCTTGGATTGTGATGACTTCTGACTTGCTTGTTTGGATTGAGTAGAGGGCTTCTTGGATTTTCTGAGGGTTCGAATTTGATTTGTTCACGAGGGTGAAGAGTAGGTGTAAGGTGATTTTTGACCACAGATTCTTTTTCTTCTATTTACAGATGTTCGTTTTGTTTTGTCCACTTTTATATACGGTTTTGTTTTGCACTTATTTTACTCTGGGTTCGTTTCATTTTGATCGTTTAGGGTTGGGTTATTTATCAGCATCAACTCCGCTCTCATTAATCGATTTGTCATTTCAAGTATCGTGGTAATATACTTTTCCTTTTCTTCCAATATTATTCTCAACTCTTTATTATTCTTGGTTAACACTCGTGCTTGTTCATTTAATTTTTGCATCTTGTTATTTTGCCTTATTGCATATTTTTCGAGTCCTTGATAAGCTCGGTTCAATTTTGTTTTTAATTCTCTGATACTTTCTTTGAATTCGATTAGTTTCTGTTCTTCCAGTACATATCTTGCCCATTTAGCTACTAATTCGTCCACTTTTTCTTCCAATCCTTTACACACTTCCATTTGTTGTCTGAGCAATTCGTTTTCCTCTTCTACATTTTTTTTTTGTTCATTCAGAATGAGACATTCCTCTTTTAACGTTTTAATCAATTTTCTAGACTGAACCACTGCTTCGTAATACTGTCTATTTCCCGGGGTTTCTCATCTTTTCTATCATCTCCTCTTGTTCGTTATTTATTTATTTGTTTTTTTTTTTTTTTTTTTTTTTCGTTTCTGCTGATTCCTCGATTTTACATTCCATAGGTATTGAAAATTCGTTCTCCACTTCAATTTTGATGAGTTTGATATTTACACTTTTGTTGATAAAGGTCTCACCGGACTCTACTTCTATGGTTGTTGGTTCAATCTGACTATTCATATTTCTACAGTTTTTATGTTCATGATTTTGTTATTTTTATTATCGTTTTGAATTTCTGGTTTTTATGAATTTTATCTTTTTATGAGTTTTTATACATTTTCCTAGTTTTTATATATTTTCTGATTATAAATATATATTTTTTCGTTTTCATTTTCTCGCAATTCTTGTGTGGTAGCCATTTCTCCATCCAACATATAAGATAGTTAATTTACTTCTTATATGAGATCCTCTACTTCCTTTTCTAGCATAGTAGTATTTTCATGGGCCTTGAGCTTTTCGACATCACTTTCCAAGTTTCTCACTTTCGTCTCAAGTGCCTCCTTCTTATTTCCCATTGTGCATTTTACCTTTTTCTCACTTTCTCAATTTGTCTCTTTTCTCACACATGTCCTTATATCCTACCACATCTCGTTCATCATGTTCTGAGCGCGACTGCTCTATTTCCACTCACAGTTGATTTTGTTCCTTTAATCTTGATAGTTTTCTAGATGTTCTTTGCGCCACTGTTATCTCGTTTTCTCGAATTGCTAAGATCGATTTTGAATCCTCTTCTCTCTATTCAGTTATCTTTAATTGCTTTTGCATCTCGTTGATAATCTTCATCTGGTCTTGTTCCCACATTTTCCAAACATCCAGAGGTGTCCACTTTTGCGGCAATTCCTTCAGCTCTCTTGCGGTTTTCTGGTATTTTCTCTTCCAGGTTCTTGCTTGTTTCCTTAGCCCTTCTATGGCTCTTCCACTTTGTCCCGTTACTTTGGATCATTGAGTTATTTGTTCGATTAGCTCTCTTTTTGTGTTTACTAGTTCTTCTTTCACTCTTATTTGTACGTTTCTCACTTGCTCCACCTTGGTTTCGAGTTTCTCTCTCTTCTTATTTGCTTGTTTCTCTCGGTATTCGTAGTATGCAGCTTCCGCTACTTGTCTAAGGTGTTTGATTCTCATTGTTCCTAATTCGTCTATCTTTTTTATCAATCTTTCGCTTTACTCATATACTTCGTTTTCTAACTGCCCGTTGTTTTGGTTTTGCAATTCTGACATTACCTTATTACACTTTAATTTCATTTCTTTATCTTTATTGAACTCTTTTATTTTGTTCAACTGGTTTACTTGATCGTTCTTTTCTTTGGTTTTCTTTTCTCACCACTTGGCTTGCCATTTATAGTTTTCCGTTTCCACTTTTTTGTACTGTTGACGTTTGTAGCAAAATATACCTTTTCTTTGCTGCTCCGACATCGTTTTCCTTTTTACTTTCTATCACTTCCTTCACTTTCGCCATGTCTTTCTCGTATATTTTTTGCAATTCGCTCTATCGTGAAGTTTAATTGTTTGATGGTTGTATATGTTCTTGGTTCGTTCTATCAACTGTTTCATCATCACTTTATGTCTTCCCATCTCGGATTTTATTCGATTTATTTTTTCGGCGGCATCGTTTTTAATCAAAATTGCTCTATTTACCTCGTTGTTCATTAGTTTCATCACGATTGCCGTCGGAATATCAACTCGCACATCAATTATTTGTTCGGTATTCATTTTCTACAATCAGTTTATTTTTCTTTTGCGGTGTTCATCGTTTTAATTTTACGCAGTACAGATTTTATAATATTTATGGGTCATGCTTTTACAATATTTACATATATGTATTTATAACCAATTTACATTCTCGGCGTACTCAATCTGATATATACCCCGGCTCCCGTCCTTCTCACCGATACTTTTACTAACAACACATTGCCTTTCATATAATTCCACATCATACTTCATCATTTTGGGAGATTCGGTGGCTATTGTAACAGTTCTTCTTTCAAAATCTTTGTTTTACATCTCATTTTTACCATTGAGCATTCTGTTCTCTTTCAGCTGCATCTTTCCAATTGCTATTTTAGCTCTACTTCTTCTATTACCCACATCGACTAGGACATATTCGTCTGAATTTGCAACCGACCTTTTCCTCCTCTATATTCACATGTTTTTGTTATATTTGTTTCTACATTTCGGTCATGTTTAAGTGTTCACCTTTTATTCTCCCTACTTCACAGACACTTTTCTCACCTTTTGTTACTGGTTTTTGACATCTTTCACATGGTTTTCTTTTATAATTACATTTGTCCATATAGTCATTTGTGTCTTTGATTGTCCCTTTCACTTGCACGGTTCGTTTTGGCATTTTATTCTCATGGATAATATTTCTTTGGTGGTTGCTCGGTCTTCTTGAGTTTCTTTAAGGGATTCTATTTTAGTACCTCCATAGTCAGGACATCTCTTTGAACGGTTTAATGTTCGGTTTATTATACACTCCGTGCACAATCTTTGTCCGCATTCCGTTTGTCTTGGGTCTTTTAGTAACTCTGTACATAATCCGTATCACAATCTTGGTTCTAGTTTTATTTGTGGTTGTTTTTCTGGTTATTTTCATAATTTCGTTGATTTCCGTCATGTCTTTTGTTGAATTCATCTTCTACCATATTTTTCTTTGTATTTTCTACTTTTATCCATTTATTCTTTTACGTATTTTTGATTTCTTTTTACTTTATATATCGAATTTTACATACATTTTATTTTGAGTTTTCTTTCTACAGTTAATCTTTCTACAGAAGTACGTTTCCTGTCATTTTCTTTCACGCTGCTAGAGGAGTCCGGTTCTTGTGTTTCTTCTACTTGATTCAGCAGACAATCTGTCCATTCCTCTTGCTGATCTACTTCTACCGGTTGCGTTTGCCATTGCAGTTCGTTTCTTTGTCACTGATTCTGTGTTTTTAGCGTTTCAATTTATCTTCCCATTCTAATAATTCTTCTCTGTTGTTCTTCAATGATCGACATATAATAATTATTCGTATTTTGCAGCATCATTCGACTGTCAGCTCACTGTATTGTACTGGGTTTACTGTACTCGTTAACATAATTCTATGCCGTTTCCACATCTCCGTGAACGTTTACGCCTTCCTGAGAGTTTTGATTCATTTATCTTAATTTTTATACTCGTTCTTTATTTTCTCATCTAATTTTAAACGTTAACAAAATTTTTTGGAGGGGTTATATACTATACATACCGCTTAATAATACTTTTATACATATATTTTATACATTATATACACTCATATTCCCTTTATCTATGTTCGTTATAATTTAGATGAGGTTCTGACTTTCTGAACCGCCTCATTACACCGCTTTTGTTTTCTCAGTTCATTTTCCTGTTTGATCGTTTCCATTTTGTTGATTCGTCTGTTTCACTTTTTGTCGTTGAGTTGAGTTTTTTCTGTTTTCTACGATTAGTTATCTTGTTATTGCATCATCATCCTGTTCGTCACATACGGAATATTTTGTTTTTGAAGTTAGGTTATTTGTTTTATTTCGATGATCCTTTATGGGTTCGCAGAAATGATATTATAATACTTTGCTTTTGATGACATTTCTCTCATACATAGTCGCTTCCATATTACGATAGGTTATTCATCTCGTTCAATTCTTGCTATGCATATTTGATTTATTGTCTGACCGTTGATATTTGTTATATTCATTTGCTACATTTATTCGTATGCTTTCTCTTTCTCTCTTATTGATTGTTACTCGCTATTGAGCTAAGGTTAATCTCCAAGTTGTTGGTATTATTGGTAACGTCGTAATATTATTTTTCAAATTTATTTCTATTTACGGTAGGCATACAGTGCGTTTTCCATATTTCGTCTTTTTGTTTTCGTTTTTGTTGTTTCTATAATTTTTATTGTTGTTACATCCGTTAGCTTTCTTTTCTTGCCGATTTCTTTCTTTTCGTTGTTTCCTTTTCGTCGTTGTTTTATTGTTGATTGTCATTGTCTTCATTGTTAGGCGTATCTTCCTCGGTCTTCGCAAAAATGTCGTCCTCGACATTGATTTTTCTTATCAAATTTTTATATGTTTTTAACATTCTATCTCTGGTTAAACTGCTTCTTCAAATTTTTTTTTTTTTTTTTTTTTTTTTAACTACATATTTATTGATACTTAGTAATATTTACATTAATGTCTAAATATACACCTATTTTTTTTTGCTACTTTTATTTTATCCACTTATACATCAAATTCTACATATTTATTGATACTACTTTTAATTATATACATATCTTTTTTTGACTTTTTCGTCTACACTTCGCTGTTTATCTCCATTTTATTCTCTATATTACTTTTAATCTTCTTCAGCTCTACCAATTTTGTACATCTAATCAATATCTCATATTTATCTTGCTCTTCCTTCATTTCGTTTATTTTTAATTCTGCTAACATTATCTCTTCTTTTAGTCTGAGTACTGTTGTCATTAGTGTTTCACTCTCTCTTGATTTATTTTCTGCTACTTGCTTCCATATTATAATTGTTTCATCATGTTTAGTTACTTTTACAATCAATTCCCTTATTATCCTTATTTGTTCGATATATTGTCTTTTCAATACTGGGTATGAGTTTATATCTAGTTGTTTGTTTGGTTCGTTCTTTTTCTCTTCTTTATTCGTATATTGTTGCCTTGTTGTTACCGTTGGTTGATACTTCCTTGTGTCTGACTGATACATTCTTCTCTTTACATACATTTGATTGCTCTGTTCTCCATTATTTCTCTGGAGTTGATTTTCCAATTTATCTTTCATATTTGGGCAGCTGTTTGCTAAATGCCCTACTTCACTACATTCATAACATAACTTTGCGCGATAGTTTTGATTTTTCGTGTATCGATTTCTTTGATAAGTCGGACTTATGTTCTTTCTATAACATTCGCCTTCATTGTGACCTTGTTGTCGGCATTTATTACAGTATCTGATAGCGTTATCATAAGTTTTATATACTTGTTTGAATTTTCCTTCACTCCTTCTGTCTTTCCCGGTTCGGTTTATTCTTCTGATTTCAGTAGTTTCGTTTATTTGTTTTGTATAATCTTCATTGGTTTTCGTTTTCTTTTCATTTTCCTCGTTTATTAGTGATTTACAGTTCTTTTGAAACATTGTATTTCCGAATTGATTTCTTGTTTCGATATTTCTATTTACATCACTTCCCCTTGCCGGTTCATTGTGATCCTCATTATTCAAATTCACGTTTTCCATTCTTTCGATTACCTCGCTTTCAATCCTTATTTGTGGAATTCTTTGTACGCTTGGTTCCTTTTTTGTAATTGCTCGCATCATATTGATTCTTAATACCCCATTTATTCGATTTTCCCACATTTCGTTAATCTTTTTTACTTGGCTATCATTGGTCGTTAATTTTATTATGTCAGCTTTCAACAACTCCTCTTTCCTTCTTCTCCAACGTTCCTCTTCTATATATGCTTGAAATGTTCCCATCTCACTATACCGTTTTTCTGCTTCTAATGCTTCGGTGATCTTCAACGTGTTCCAGTCTTGCTGTACATTTATTTCTGATTGTTGATTGATTTCCGTGTGTGGTTGGTTATCGAGCAAATAGCTACACATTCTTGTAGGGATGTTTATCTCATTTTGCAACTCAGTTGACTTGCTTTCTGGCGTTTTGGTGTTGTTATTTTGGTCATGATTTCTTCTTGTTCGATACGCAGCTGGGAGGTGGTTCTCTTGCCAACATTGGAAACTTATTTTGGGTACTCTACATCTTGTTGCGGTATGTCCTAATTTTCCACAATTCCAACATTCTATTTGAGCATGATATTTACTAGATCTGTGGCCTGGTCTTTGGTAGTGATCACAATATTTCTCAGAATTCTCGTTATTCATCGTCGTTTACGGATCTCGTCTTGCTGCTTTATTTCTTGATTGGCTTGGTTGTTGTTGCTACTGGATTATTTACTTGCTTGTTATCGATACTGGATTGTTGGCTTGGTTGTTGTCGATATGGGTTAATCTCTTTGTTACTATCGATACTGAATTGTTGGCTTGGTTGTTGTCGATACTGAATTGTTGTCTTGTTTGATTGATTTACCTGAATAGAAAAATATCACCTCCCCACTGTTTATTAAACATCTATGAATTTTACATTATAATGATTATATAGCATAGCATTTTATTGTTCGTTTTCCTTGCGTTATTAATTTTAATTCCAACCAACGGTATTTGTTTTATAATTGCGTTTAAACATCTTTCATTTCATCTAGATTTTCTTTACTCATTTGTCTTTTTATCAACGTTAACTTATCCTCGTTTCTCAGGATTCCCATATTGTCTGTTTCTCCCAATTATCTCGGTTATATTACTCGTACTTATGATAATTCGTATTGCCCAGGCTTCGTCACATTTTTCATTATAATTCCCATCAGTATTCTTTATCTCTTTGATTTTGTTTTGCGTCGATTTTTAATTATCTATGTGGGGTAGTAACAATTATCTATATAGTCGTAATAATTATTTATTTTTAACCATTCGTTCGACCACGCCGTTTCCCAAGTTCTATTACCCACCGTATTTTATTTTCATTCATTTTGCGTTTCGTATTCCCCTTTTATTTATCCTTAAATCATTCTTATTTTTCCCCCTTTCTCATTTGTCTTTCATCGTTTTATCTATCTCAGTTTTGTTTTAACCTCGTCTGGTTTATCCTAATTCATCTTTTGTCTTATCATTTCATTTTCTTAATCCATATTTCCCGTTTCGTTATTTCTTGTCCATACTTATCATCGGTTACATCGTTTTCCGTTTTCCTACTCTTTTATCTTTAACATCGTTATCTGCTATAGCTTTTACACAATATATTCGATTCTTCGTGCACGGGTATTTTCTTATTCTTTATTTCAATAATTTCTTCGATTTCTTCATCCAATTTTCCTTTAATGATCTTCTTTATTTGAAGATTACGTTCTTTAACCTAGTCTAAACTATGCTTCGTTATTTCGTTGAGACCTATGCTCTTTTAGTGTGATTTGAAACTCTGCTCATTTACACGATCGGACTATGTCCTATTATTACGAATCGAGACTGTGCTAACCTAGTACGATAGAACTATGTTCTATTAATGCGAAGTCAGACTATGCTGAAGTAATGCGAATGAATCAATGTCCTGTAATGCGAAGTCAGTCTCAGCTGAAGTAATGCGAATGAACCAATGTTCTGTAGTACGGAGTCAGTCTGAGCTGAAGTAATGCGAATGGACCGAGTTTTGTAGTACGAAGTCGGTCTGAGCTGAAGTAATGCGAATGAACTAATGTTCTGTAATACGAAGTCAGTCTCAGCCGAAGTAATGCGAATGAACTAATGTCCTGTAATGCGAAGTCAGTCTCAGCTGAAGTAATGCGAATGAACCAATGTTCTGTAGTACGAAGTCAGTCTGAGCTGAAGTAATGCGAATGGACTAAGTTCTGTTGTTAGCACACGTTTCGTTAATCCAAGTTGAGATCAGGTTCCGTTAATACCTGTCTCTCACATTCGACTTGGCCATTATTACGATTAAGATTCGTCTCCTTAATACGGATCGATAATCATCGGTTTGTTAATACATTTTCCTGCCGGCTTCGTGATCGTTCTGTTCTTTCAGGTTTTATCTATCCTTCATTCGAGCTCGTTAATCATTTCTTCGTTGTTGTCCTTTCTTATTTTTTTTTGTTTATTCTTTTGGTTATTCTTTACATGCGCGCTTTTCATTCTGCCTCCTCGGGAATTCTTCGCCTACCTCCCAAATTTGAAATACAAAAACGGCTTCATTGATCCACTACTGCAACGGCAAGGTGATCAGCCTTACCACAGTAGCTTCTCAACTTGGCAAACCTATCCGGAAGGTCGTCCTATACTTCTCCTCTGGGTGATCGGTTACCCCCTCCCGATTTGGCTTCAGACGGACTACCCGGAGGTAGCTCAAAAGTATTTCACCCCTTTTTTGAACTTTATTCTGGATGATCGGGACACTTTCATTTTTTAACTTTCTCCATTTGTCACTTTTCCATTTTTACATATAAATATTCATATTTTATATAGTGAGATATAGGCGCAGGAAGGGTCAACTGCTAGACTTTTATTAATTCAACTTCTTTTAATCGTAATGCTCGAATACTTTTCGTCAATGTTATTTTTACAAAGTACACAAGTTTTCATTGTCTCGGCACATTGTCGACAGTACTGAAGTGACCACAGGGGAGCATAACCACTTATATTCTCACTTTATTTGACCAATACAACATTCGTGTGTGTATTCTACTCCTTTATGAATCTCATTTTTAACCGCGCTTATTATTTGTTTGACTTGTTGTTCTATCGCGTGATATTGCTTATTTAGGTCGACTTTATTTACTATTTCTCTGTACCCTTGATATTTGGTCTACGTTCTCACTGGTTGTCTTTTCACATACCTCCTCTTTTCAATATTTTCCGATTTCAATTTATGATTTTTTGATATTATTAATTATCAGTTATTATAACATTCAACTATGTTATTCCCCGTTCAATTTCTCAAACTTGCTATTAATTATGGTTAGTATTCTTATTTTATCCTTTTCGATATTAATTAATTAATTTACTTATTAATTTATTAATTGTTGGTCTATTACTGGTATTGCTTTTTAGCCTCTGCATTGGTCAACCTCCTTCGACACATTTTTACCGTTTTGGTGTTATTCATTATCTTATTAGTTTCATTTTAATGCTTCCTCCTGGATGTACATCTTTTTTATTTTGTGATGTTGTTGTTCTCTACTATCACTGAATGTTCATTTATTTTATTGTTATTCAAATTTTGCCGAGTATTTTCAAAGTCAATTTTTTTTCGCTATTTTCAAGCATCAGTTTTATTTACATTTGCCACTATTAGTTGTTATCCTATTTACTTTAACGATATAATTCAACAATTTTTATTCATTCCCTTTTTATTTCGTTTGTCGATATTCCCGTTCCTTCTGATTCAATCTCATTAGGTGTTGACATTCTTTATTTTCTATATTCATTTGCTATGTTATTCACTGTTCTTGTTCCTCAATTGTTCGATGTTATTTGTGTTTTTTGTTTAAACACTTTGACTTTCGGTATTTTGTCGCAATTCACTGCCATTACCCTTCATTTTATTGTTTTGTTTTGTTATCTTTATATTCCCTCATTAACACTTTTATTGTCTTGTATTTTATTTTATCATTTTACTTTGTACATTCACTATTGTAATTTACTTTTGACTTTTATGCTGTTAGTTATATATTTTAACAATATCAGTTTGAATACAGACCATTATCATCCTTATTGTGCGTATCGGGTACTATTCGTTGTGTAGATTTTATTTTTCGACTATTTTCTGTCATTCCCACGTTATAATTTATCCATGATGTTTTTAATTGTTTCCATGGCTTTGATCTTCCATTTGCTAGTTCCGAGTAACTTTCAATTTATTGACATTGTCTCTGCATTCATTCAACTGTTTTGCGCTCTTCAATTCTTTCTCTTTTCTGCGTTTGATTTTATTCGCTTTAATTTTTATTTGTCCTTCATTCATGTTTTATTCCTTTCCATTCATATAAGTCTTTAATAATGCGATTAATTGCTGTTTTTGGGTTGTAGTTTACAATTTTTTGTCTTAAATTGCGTTAATGTTCTCATTCGACTGTTATTCGTTGTCTCTGTATTTTCTTTTAGTATGATTAGTGGTTTTACACCTTTTATTTTTCGATTTTTTGTTTTCTATTATCGCCATTTATTTATCGATGATATTATTCTATATTTATTCATTTTGTGTTTTTTGTTATTCAACTTTCGCGTTATAAAGTTATTCGTTGCATCTTATTTTTCACATATCATCATTGACTCTATTCATTCTCTTTCATTTCATTTTGATATTTCTATTTTTACTGTTGTTGTTGAAATTCATTTTTCTGTGATATTTTTCGCGGTCTTTCTATTCCGTCATCAGTTTACTGCTAGTCACTATTTTCCTCTATTTGTCGTTTTTATTGCTATTATCTTCAAGTCGGTTTAATTCGTATTGTTATGGTTGTCTTTTAATATATTTCTGTCTGCTATTTTAATTTTTTGTTTAAACCCAATCATGCCACATTCTCACTCCATATTTTTACTTCATCAAACTCCATACCATTCAATCATCCTATTTTATATACATTCATCATACCATGCTTCTACCTCATCATTCCTAATTTTCATCAATCATTCAGTTTACCTATCCATGCTTTATTACTTTATAAATATTTGCGTATAATGTAATAATTTTAGCATACAACAAAAGCTCAAAAATAATTTTTAATACAGTTATTATTACCATTATTACTATCTCTATCATTATGATTATTATCACTATTATTACTATCATTACTATTATAATTATTATTATTATTATTATTATTATTGTCATCATTACCAGTATTATCATCACTATCATTACCATCATTACTATTATAATTATTATTATTATTATTATTATTATTATTATTATTATTATTATTATTATTATTATTATTATTATTATTATTATTATTATTGTTATTATTATTCCAATTTTTAATTATCGATACTTTTACCACTTTGTTGTTTTTATTAACATTATTATTCAATTTTTCAGAGTTGCCTGTAATACTATTATTGTAGCGTTTTATTCGGTCGTCCCCTATCGATTTTTAAAATGTCGTCCCGACATATTTATTCAAATGATTTAACTTTTGGTATTTTGCCATTCTCGCAATTTCTTTCCAGGTTCATGTTATCCTTATTTCGATCCTATCGGCATAGTTTTTACTCGACAATTGGCTGCGGGTTCATTGCTAAAATTCTCTGTTATTTTTAAAAATCCCTGGGTTTCCATCTTTCCAATTGACATGGCTTTCATCCCGGCTGAGCCCCCAAAAATCATGTTGGCGAATGGGGTTGGTTTTTATTTATTTTTTCTAGGGTATTTGTGCATCTACCCCCTAAACGCCATCACGATTATTATTCTGTCCCATCTATGTACCCATGGTGATTGCCATGTTGGTACTGTACATAGAGGTTGAAAATTCATGAGCAGGTGAGCTCCATTTCTAGAACTACTCCTCATGATATTTTCACTTTCGGGTTCTGGACTGCCGATGGAAGGTCTTACGTCTTTCTCTTTCTATATCCTGGTCCTTACTCGTCTATTCCTACAATTTCCATACTTATTTGTCATCTTTACCCGTTATTTATAAATGTATCCTTCAAAAATTTGGGCAGCGTTCCTCCCTTATTTTTAGGTAAATTTCCTATTTCATTTGTTTAATCACGGAATCGACTACATTTTTCCTAATTTACCTTTATCTTTCCCTATATTAGAATTTTTATCAACAATTCCTTAATTCCCGGTGCGTTTCCCATGATTTTAAGTAATTACAACCCTCTGCGATCACTTCAATAAACGCTACTCTCTTCGATCATTCAACTTTTGGAAAACTACTTTCAAATTTACATTCCTAGCCTATCCTATCCTTTCCTATTTGGTTTTCTGATTTATTTTCTGACAAAGTTTTAAATTTTCACTACAAAACTTTATTCCCACTTAACTAAAGTCGCACTTCCCGAATTTTATTCCGACTCGTTCCGGCCACATATTTCAGAAGCCGCCCCGAGTATACCGCGGCGCCCTGCGTGGCGGTCCTGTGCATTATCACCAGAACCGACTGCGGACTGCCGAGGGGTCCACGAGGCATGACCCGCGAGCCCAACTAAGGGTTTTCACCCACTAGTTAGCCCGAGATCCGTCCCATGGACCATCTATTGAAAATACTTGTTATAAATAAGATTTTAGGGGGATTTGTCAGTGGCACCAAAAGATTCCACGACCATCCAGAATAAAATCAAAGTAACAAGACTTCGAAATATATATTTATACAAGAAAACAATACTTACAACCAGATTGGAAAAATTGACATGAATTGGCATACAAAATTTTGTCTAAGAATGATTCACTGCTAGTCTAAAAATTTCTACAAATTTTCTAAAAATTTTCTGCCGGACTAAAATTTCTAAGTCTGTTAAAATTCGGTCTAAATTTGGTTAGAAATTATGAAAATGACTGCCGTATATATAGTATTTTCGTGCCTGTGTGCGACCAATGGGCGATTTTTCGCCATTTTTAGGGTTTTTTAATTATTTTATTAATTTCAAAATATTTTTGTAATTTTTTATATATTTTTCTTTATTTTTTGATATATTAATATTTTATTGTTGGATTTTATTTTTATTATTGTTTTCTTAAAATATTATTTTTAAACCCCAATATTTTGTTTTCTGGTTGCCTCTTCTGCCTGTGTTTTTTCTAAACCTTATTTTGCAAGGTTTTGGCAGTTTATTTTATTTTTCATATGTTTCTTTTTGCATCTGTAGGCATTTTTCCGAATTTTAATTAATTATTTGTTTTATTTAATTTTTGTTATATTTTTAATTTGTTTTAATTAATATGTTTTTATTTTATTTTTGGTTTCTTCTTGCGGTGAGTGCTTATGTTATAGCAGCCATATTGACAATTTCCAAACGACATTAATTATTTTGTTTTAACTTATACAATTTTCACCTTTTTGTTTAAATTGGTTTTGTAATTTTTGTTTTAATTTTGGCTCTAAGCCCAACACTAGTTTAAAGGTGATTTAGATATAGAACTGTTATTCAAAGAATTTTAAGTCTAAGATGTAAATCACTGAAGCAACCAAACTAAAATAAATGGATCTGTCCTGGATGTGTCACAAGTTTTTAGGTAATTTAATAAAGAGTTGTTGTTCAATGAACTTAAAAAACTTGTAAATTTTATTGATTTTAAAAGGTTCCTTATGGAAAAGTATGTGTGCTAAAAATTTTATATATTTTAGTGACCTACATAAAATTTCAGTTCGACCTAGATATTTTTTCTAGGGGATGTTCTGGAGGTGACACATTCTGCTACTGACAGCAACAAGGTCACAAATAAAATCCGTAACCCATTAGAAAACAGCGGGCGATATAACTTTAGATGCTAACATATTCACGCGAAACGAATATTTTTATCTGTCATGGCTAATAGTTAAGTCGAATGAATTGATTGGCTAAAAATAAAGGAGATTTTCAAAATATATGAATAAAAATAATTAATCATACAACTGTAATTAGTGGAGTTCAACATTTTACAATCAATCAATGCAATACATAACAAAATGGAGGTCATAATACAAATTAAATCTTAATTGAATAATGTCCAAATGCAATATCTCACAGCAGAATAGACTAAATTTAAGAGTTCAACACAATGATTAAAGTCAAACTAAAATAAGATGAGTTAACTTAACGTTCAGAATGGTGATTACATTTATAACTTTTATTATGGGCCTTAGATTGGTGCAATAAAGCAAGGATTTTGCACTGTGGTACATCAAATAATCTAACTAAATATAAACACATTTATACGTAAAACTTCAAAAATCTCAAAGTTCTAACCATTATGATACAATTTGGATTATTTAAATTATCAACCAATAGGGATAGAGTACTAATAATTTTGTTAGATTAAATTCATCTTTATAATTTTAAAAATTTTCTTCTATAGTTCGAATGAGAAATGTCTGAATGATTCATATAAAAGCAACAGCATGAAAATTTCAGCATTCAGCAACGTCACGAGACAAAAGTAAAATAATTTACAATTAACAAGAAAGCAAATTCAATTTTCACCGGATAAAAGATAATTACGCAATTGGAAAAGCTGATATAAAAATAAACTATTGGAACATTTACTGGCGTATAGATCAAGATTTTCCACAAGCTTATTTGCATTGGACAGTTTTCTGTGATATTTATTAATAAAAAATGATTGTAAAATTTTATACAAGAAACCGAATAATTCACAATCACACCAACTGTATTGACGTACATGAAATAACGCCTCAAAACAGCTGACAATAAAATTATTACCGAAGAACTTAACTATTTCTTTGTGTGTTAAAATTTTCAATAAAAAATAGCGAAATTCCATATCAAATAAACGAAAATGAACAACAATAGCCTTTAAAAATTGTTCACAATCAGACATAAATTCATCAATTTGAGTTGGTTTCAAAGATTGAAATGCATTAATAATACGAAATAATGCTTGATTTTGAATAAAACTTTCATTCTGCAAAGGTTTTTTTACACCAATCTGCAATAGTAACTTGAATATTTTACCATAATCATGAGGTTGATCTTCTTTTGAAACTTTTTCCAGATTATTCTGTAAATCCATCAAATATTTAATTTGCCAATTTTGACTGCAATCATGACTTATTACATCAATTGTTTGGTTACTAAACCTATATGTTTCATTTTTCAAAAACTGTTCTTGAATTTTCTTTACATATTCAATTACATTAATATTTCTAGGTTTTGATTTTAAAATTTCAATAGCGAAAGCAACAATAGACACATTACCAAACAATGACAAATTGGAGGAAAATACTGCTAAATTCATTTCAAAAACATTAAGTATAAAATTTTGATATTGTAAACTATAGTTAATTTATTAGTTTAATATCGAAACATCATTATGAAATTTAGTAAATAATGTAATAAAACATAATTGAAGGTAAGTAAACGATTTCTTAGAAATATTAAAACAAATGAAATTTTATTAAATATAGAATAAATAAATTCTGATGAATTTAATTTATTCTATTTTATTATTATAATATATTAAATAATTTAATGAAGTAGATATAACAAGATGAAATATTTGAAATAAAACTAAATTTTCACTAATTTTATAAAAAGACAAATTTTGACAGTGAATATTATTTAAGTTTATTAATAACCTATTTAGTAAAATTTAGAGCGTGCTTTAAAGCATAAAACGTGCAAAATGTTGAAATATTATTTTTTAATGAAAATTTCAACTTTGAAAACAGGTCATATTAAAATTGCATGTATGTTTTTCTGTATTATAGGAAGAAATTAATTTTCTCTTATCTTCTATCAATTCAGTAACAGTTACAACACAACAAAAACGAGATTATTGGTTGATTTTTCTAGTCAGTTCTTTAAAAAGAAAGCTCTATTTTGAGATTATATGCCAAGACTAGTTTATTTGTATTTCTTACGAAATTGTGTATTATATTTTTTACATTTGGATTATCAAATCATTTATTATATTCATTTCAATTAAATGAAAAGTTGATAAATAATTTTATGATTGATAAGAAAAATTTGATAGGAAATATTTCTTACTGCCCCCAACAATGCCAAAATAGAAAAGCATTAAATATTAAAAATCATATCTCATTAGACATTTCCGGAATTTTTATTTGGAATTATCAGTGTTATGAAGCGTCAAAATGTTCGAACATTATCTTTGATTGTATTTACTTTTACATATCTACTGGTCGGAGCTGCAGTTTTTGATGCCCTCGAATCAAAGAATGAGATAGAAATTCAAGAATCATTATATATAGAAGAATCAACGTGGAAATATAAATACAACATGACAAAACTTGATTATGAAAATTTAACAAATCTTATTATAAAAATGAAACCATACAAAGCTGGTACTCAGTGGAAATTCGCCGGATCATTTTATTTCGCAACAACAGTTATAACTACAATTGGTGAGTATTTCAATTAATATTTTTTATTTTAAAAAAATCGGGCGAATATGCATTAAAAGTAATTGGTAATTTTTAATAAAATTTTTAATCAAATTTCCTGTTTTCAAATGTTTTTAAATTTAAACAATTTTACTGTGGCCTGGAAACATTCGATATTAATTATTCAATTGTAGGCATGTTCACTCCTACATGACTGATTATAATTTTCTTCCCCAGTGACGATTTATAGTAACAAATTATTGTAAAGTGAATAAAATTCTAAAAGATAATAACAATTGTGTATTTATGATTATTTTGATATTAAAGAAAATTGAGAATTGAAGTTTCTGATGAACCATGTTTCCCCATAATTATTTACAATTTTTATAATCAAAAGGTTTAATGTTTGCATTATAGGTAAACAATGATTTCGCATTTATAGTTTTATCAATTTGTAAAAATAAATAATTATTTCAATTAATTAAAATTACCGAATTGCATATAAATCTAAATAATTATCAAAATAATTAATTTCAGTCTCATTAAAAAATAAACATCAAAAAAAAATTAATTCAAAAAATTATAGTATAATTATGTTATTTATACTTCACATTTCTCTAAATTGATAGGATAGCAAACGATTATTATCGATATTAAACTTTTTAGTCTGTTCAAATTGAACAAAACTTTTATCTTTTATAGAATAATTTATTTTATGTTTTAGAGCTACTTAATCAGGAACTTGTTATGACAATTTTAATTCCATTTAATTATTTTTGGAAATTCGCCAATTAATGAATTAATATTACTGACACAGTAAAACACTATTTTAATCAATTTAAAATACAATAATAATTCTAAAGATTGCTGAAAGAATTGTAAAAAAATGTTTAGCTTAGATTAACATATTGCAATCTAAAAATAGTAAATTAATCAAAGTAAAAACAATTCGATAGCAAGGATATATTCCACAAGATCATAAAGAGTAACTTTATTGACGACGATACATTAAATTAATTAAAATAGTACTGAGTTAATGATAAAATTCATTCTTATTAGTAAATTTAATTATCCAAAAGAAAATTCACAAAATTGAAAAATTTATCAAAAGAAAATAAAAGGGATATTTTATTGAAATTATTCCAGAGCTTCAATATATACATGGTTCTCACGTAATTCAGCATTTATTTTCATATTAATTAATTATAATATTAATTATAATCATGTTAAACACATTCTTTATTAGTTATAAGTAATTATATTCATCCTGCTATTATAAATTTATTTCAATACTTGGCTATAAACAATATTTTTAGTCTCGAATTGATCATCGGCGAGGATGAATAATGTTCCATACATAGTCCATGTGAGAAACACTCGTCTGTCAAATCCAAGTCTGTGATTGAGTGAGGAAAAAATTTGAAAATGGAACAGTTGACCTTGAAATGGTAGCCAGAAAGATACGTCACTACTGTTCACATGTTGAAAGAAGTTCTTGTGACAGACAGACACGTATTTTCTGTTTTGTAGTAAAGATACATATATTTTTTATATTCATATTAACATAAGAACATTGCAAATGTTAAAGGATATAACTTGATCATTCAATAAAATAACTAATATGCCAACAATATGACAATTGAAAAAATAGTGTTATATCAAAAGAAATGGAAATACTATTTAAAACTGTGGCGTCAGTTATCACATTATATCAGCAGATGGGATGAATGCCGATTTTATTTGAAAGTAGTGGTAGTGCAATGTTGAAGTTCCAACAATGAAGTAACTTTGAAAAGACTTCTTAACAAAAACGCTTCCATTTATTTAAAAGAATTTAATATGCAATTATCAGAAAAGGTTGTCGTTGAAGATTCTCTCATATTATTACAGAAGTGTACAAAGATTTAGTAAGACATCTTTAAGAAATCGATTTCAAAAATCCTCAATCCATCAATGAAACATGACACAGGATTCTCATACTTAAAGATGAAGATAAATTTATATTTTAAATGAAATGAATGTAAAACTTAGGAAGTATTTAAAAAAATTTCATTTTAGAATGTGGCAATTATTTGAATTTTTTTTCGCCGAATTATGGAATTTTGAAATTGAAAATGCACTTGACATTTAATCTTTTTACAATACGCATGCGTTTCAAAATAAAATTGAATAAGATTGCCCTAAAATAATTGTTTTGGTTCCATATTCGACTCAACTCAATCCAATTGAGGAAGTGTTTTCAAAATGAGAAAATAAGCATAAGAATTTGAACAATTTCTATTAATTTTTAACTATATTTGGCAGTCCGAGGAATT
Source organism: Schmidtea mediterranea (assembly GCA_022537955.1). Classification (NCBI taxonomy): domain Eukaryota; kingdom Metazoa; phylum Platyhelminthes; order Tricladida; family Dugesiidae; genus Schmidtea; species Schmidtea mediterranea. Next base: position 73,836,757 of record CM039679.1, on the reverse strand, counting down.
AAAGTCTTTATTATAGTCGAGAGAATTATTTTTTCACATGAAAAATTTTGTATTTCTTGTTTTAGAAAGAATGGACCAAATCAAAAGTACTTGGACTTATTACAAATATATTTTAAATATTATTATTGTTGGGTTCCTACACAATGAAATGTAATTTTAATAATTAATAATCTTTAACAATACAATTTTTAAATAATAATATAGTTTTTTAACCGAAACATTCAACATAAAATAATTAATATTAAAATTATTATTTCTTTCAAAACATTCATTAAGTAACTTGAATAAAGAAATATTTATTTTTTATCACAGTGAAATAAACAAAGCGTAAGATTTATATATTATATTCATTTAGCACAACATACTGGTTTTTATATTTATTTTATTTTATTTAATCTATTTTAAATATTAAAATATTTATGTAATCTTCTATGAAAGAATTTATAATATTTTCTTCTAGTCATCTGTCATCATTTTAAATTTATAAATTTTGTTTACAATTTAATTTTTAAATCTTCATCTTTAAACATTTTTATAATCTAATATTTTTAAAAAATTCTAATATTTTCACAAGTAAGATAGGTCAACTTTTATTAAATTTTTGTTTTGTATTTCTATTTAAATCACCATAAAATCTGAAAAAATTAATTAATAAAATATTGCTTTTTTTAATAAAGTGCCATAAAATGAATCCACTAAATTCTGAGAGTTACTCAAAGTCCAAACATTTATTATAAAAGAAAATATACATCATTAACATAACATTTATAAAATGTTTGACCACCAAGGAGCACCAAATCTATGTTTTAATTTTAGTTTTTAGTCTGTGTCCATAATTAATATATTTATTAAAACTTGGCTGTTCAGTTTGCAAAAATGTTTGGTCTTTAAGCAGTGAAAAACAACAAGGTTTAAAATTAGAACATAGTTGGATAGATTTTAATATTTATCCTAATGGTCTAACAAATTCTCAAAACCAAACCTCACCGAGAAAAAAATCTTCGAACACAGAAGATCTGTCGCACATTTAAAAGGAGAAGAAGTTGTTTCTATACGGGAAAAAAATATAACGGAAGGTGTTTTGGGAGTATGCATAAAAAAGAAATCGTTGTTACAGAACGAATTTTTAGTACGTCTTATAAACAAGCCAAGTTAAACCATCCATCTTACGGGTTCGAGGAGGAGGTTAATATACAAATTCTCAATAACGCCGATGTGCTAAAGTATACGACAACAATATGGAATTTATCAAAATGTTTTTATATAATAAAATATTTCAACTGAGATTAACTGTAATTATAGTCATTAAAATTTAAATTTGTTTAAAAAATAATAAATTAACACTATTTTTCCGCGCGTTCCCATTCCTTTTTTAGAAATTTATATATATAATTTTAAAAGCGGGCCATAATTCTAGATGCAGTTTGTCCCACGAAATATCGAGCTAATGGTCTGCTAGCCTGAAATGTATAATAACGGCTTTGTGGTCATAAATTAATAAACTAACTTCAATATTTTTAGCAAAAATTACAATAATTTCCCCATCTATCGAATTCACTTAAAATTTTATCATAAATAAGACTAAATTAAAATTTTTAATAAAAATTATTGAGACAAAAGGAAGAATGATAAAATTTTCATTTAATCTTCGTTCTTTTTTATAGTCTAAAATAGAACGAAGATTAAATGAAACCAAAATAATAAAAATTGTGTGTTTAAATATTCAAATTTCTTTTAGATATAGACTAAAAATAATTTTTTTTTAGTTGAAATCTAAGTGACAATATTTGAATTTTTAAAGAAAAAAACCGATCAAAGATATTCAAAGAGAAAATGATTTTACTGATACGTGTTTTATTAAAACGTTATTGTGTAGAATTTAACTTAACACTTCAACTACTCATAATCCAACATCATAATTGCTATCTTTGTCACTTGAGATTCTGAACTCTTTTGTTATAGCAAAAGTAATATGAGAGTAAACCAGAGACTGAATTTAGCCTAATATATCCCAGCTCACCCACATTATTGTTTACTCCCACTACCAAGATAATTATACACTAGCAAAGAAATAACTGAAAGAAATGAAATTTTTTGAAATAATGGTAACAAAAGAAAACAAAATTGGAATAATATAAATTATAGTCAATAAAGCATAATTTACTTTATCACCATTGCTTTATATATATTATGGGCGTACGCAGCGGGGTTTATTAGGGGATAAATCTCCCACCATAAATTTCAAAATAAACTAAAATTAAAAATTAGTTTTTGTGTTGTAAACTGTAACTTTATTTCACTCTACGAAAGTAAATTTTGAACACTTAGATGCAATTTCACTATTTGTTGAGCTATACAACATCATTTATGAATCTCTTGCCAAAATTGAAGAATTTACAGGCAGCAAAGCATCAGTCAAAGCTCTCACATTTAGATCGGTTATAAAACACCTATCTATATTGCAATGTGCATTGCTAATCACGTATTTTCTCTTTCCAACCGATTAGCTTTACTTTTGCAGTTAAAACAAAGTGAGTTAAAAACCTGCGTGCATTTGTGTGAAAGTTTAAAACAAGAAATTCAACAATTACGTTCAAAATACACTGATACTTTTAAAAATACTGAGGAAATTACACGCTCATCAGGTGCCTGCGAGCTCGAAATTTCGAGAAGAACCACAAAGCAGACACAGCGGTCAAATATATAAACCGACAGTCCATAAGGGTATTACAGGATATCACGTTTTCGTGATTTCTTCACATCTCAACAAATTAAAGATAGAATCTTACGTCACAAAAAACTTTGCAGAATATACAACACTTTCTTCCTCAACAGATTAAACAAGCAGAAGATGAAAAACTCCTCCTACTATAGAAGCCATAAATTAACAAAGGCCAAATGATATATTTTGCAGGAAAGAAGTATCTTTTGGCCAGGTAAAGATGTGGAGGTGTAATTGTATTATTCAAAAATATATTTCAATAAACTTTATTCATTGCTTGAATATTTGCAACAGTCATTTATATCCTACGATTCACAATATATTGAAGTTGTCTGCAACTTTAACTGTTACAACAGTCACTGCTGAATGATCTTTTTCTATTTTGCGTAGAATTAAATCTTACTTACGGAACATGACATCAGAAAAGAGATTGAATGGTTCAGCTATAATGAACATTCAACAGGAATTGTATGATTCCTTAGACGCCGAGGAAGTTTTAGACGTTTTAACGAAGAGCCTAAGAAGATTGATACTTTTATAATTACTCTATAAATGTATGACACTTTATTTCTGATAAATAATAATAAATGGGATCATTTTGCGGTATTTAAATTTTTTAAATTTAAAATTATAAGGAATTTTTTTTGATTTTAATCTGATTTATAGTCAAATTTTGTAGAAAATATAATGCCATTTATAAAATTTAAAATATCCAATTCAATTCCGTGTTAAAAGTTAAATAAAAATCTTAATTTTTCATATGTTTGCTGAGTTTAAATTAGCATTGTTTATAAATTAATTTATTACCTAAGGTATTATATTAGAAAACAATAATGTATTACAGGTATTACTGAAATTTGTCAATTATCACTAATAATTTATGTTTAGAAATGAGCCTTAAAATATTTTTATAGCTTATTAAATTTCACAGTAAAGTATTATAATTGTGCAGAGAATATTATTATTAAAAAACAATGTTTTATTTAAAATTTTATTTTTTTATGGAAGCAAATTTATCAAATACATCATTAATTTGGATTTTGTTACAAATATCGCTTTCAATAGCAATCACTGACAGGCTAACTAATCTTTCCTGAGAAATAGTTGACCATAAATAATTCTTAATTAGTTTAAATCTGGAAAATGACCTTTCACCACTTACTAATGAAACTGTTAGAGTTGATAGTATTCTCAAAGATATAACTATATTTGTAAATATATCAAATAAATATTTAATGGATCAAAAGAATTTGCATGCATAAATAAGTATTAATAATCGATTATTTTCTGAAATCAAAGGGGGTATGAAATTTGAGACACATTTTAGTTTTCTAGCCCCGGTCATAAATATATATATATATATATATATATATATATATATATATATATATATATATATTGTTTGGTTTGTAGAAAGTCAGTGCATAGGTCTGACTCCTTGGTGTCCTTATTTAATCAATTCAATTAACACAACACAATAAAATTTATTTCCAATTTTATATCACAACTTTACTCACAACCTTCACAAAAATCGATTCAATTCACAATACTCTGAGCAATTACTCAGCATAAATCCCTGTATGGTGCGCAAGACTTTAATTCGTTTAGCTGACTGATACCCCTTCTAAGATTATTACCTTCTTTGCTGAACTCCTGAAAATATTCTCTTCGACCAACTGGCAATTTTGTTGATTTGCCTTCTCCTTTTATACCCATCTCGTAATTAGGTTATTTGTAAATCAAATTGGTTTTGACATTTTTGACATCACTCTTTCTAAAACTAAATTAGAAACTTCAGGCCTTCCGGGGTTTCCATTTATTTGCAATAATTATATTGGTGCCGGATTCACCTTTTATCCCGGGTTTCTTTCGTCACCCAATTTTGTTTTCCGTATATAGATAATTTTGTCGACGGCCCATGTTTCTCACACTGTTCGGGTTTTCTGTTGGCTTGTACTTCCCATTAGCTCGGGTTTTTCAATTTTTAATTTATTTTAATTTTTATTAAATATTTTCTTCAGTGACCCCTAATCGATTTAATTTTATTATATTTGAATTTGTCTCGTCATTTGGCATCCACCCATACCTGTTTCCCCCAATAAATATTTATTTTAAAATTTAATTGATTTTGGACTTTTTAATTATTATTTTGAATATCATGTTTTTATTGATTTTCCTTTTTACTCTTGAATTTTGTTAACCCCATAAATATATATACACAAAAATTTGAATAGTGAAAACAAATTTGAAAAATGCAGTATTTTTCGGATATAATAAAGTTGAATATTACAAAAAATTGGATATTGTAAAATTAGTGTATGGTAATAGTAATCCACTAAATATGTAAGAATAGATTTTTCTGGAAAAAAGACTTTTATTACATTTCTTTTTTTGAGTAAAATTATATATAAATTAACCAGAGAGAGAGAATTTTGAGTGCTGAACTTTGAATAACTTAAACACTTGAATCTTTTAAATTTCCCGGAAGTAGAGCAAATTAACCTGTAATCAGATATTGCAGAGGTTCTCAAAGAGTGGTTTGTGATCTACTAGTGGGTTACCAACTTAGTTTAGGTGACTCGCAGAAGATTTTAAAAATATGTACATCAAGAAACGAACAATGATGATTTACTGTATTTGCACACAAACTGTTATTTTTATTTGATTACTTTGAGTTTGTTCTGATAGTTATGTAATTCTCAATTAAATATATCAGATATAAAACATAAGAAAATAAATCAACATTTTTCTTTGGTTTTCCATCCACTCTTTACTAGTCGGTTGGATTGAAAAATGATTCCACTTTTAAAAGTTTGTCTAGGTAGCCAAAAATTTGAGAAATCTTGAGAGGTTGAATGAAATAAATAATTTTATGAATTATAAACATCTTTCATCTTTAATTAACTTTTATTTATTATTTGTTATGTCAAATAGCGTTTATCAAAATATTAAAAATTATATTTGTTCTATGCATCAGATGGTTCTATGTATGATAGGTGTATCGTTTAGTGAAATAATTTTGAAACTAAGCATCTGTTGTGCGGAATTTGGTACTTTTGGTAGTTTTGAAAGCAAAATGCAAAAATAAGGAACATTAAAAAGTGATAGGTAGGATGAAAACTAAATTAAAGTTTTCTCAGTTATCTATATGGTGCTAATAAGGCCTTTAAGAGTCGATCTACAGTGGCTAAAAACTTCGAAGGGTCACACTTTATTTGAGACTGAATATTATTTTAAAAGAGATTAATTGAACGTTTCAATGGTAAAAAAGCTGAACGTTTTATAAGGATCCAAAAGTCCCAGATATTAAAATGAATAGTATTCACAAATATTTTTCACATTAAATGTAGTGCCTCGGTCATTCTAATTTAATACATATATTAATTTAATTATTAAATTAATATGTGTATTATATTGGAATATCTGAGGCACTACAATAGCCCGCCTTATCTATCAACTTTTGATATTAAGTTCGTTCAAGTCTCCGAAAAAGATAACGTAGCCGCCAACTATCTTTCTAGAAACATTTCAGCATCTATTGCGTCAACTCCCATCTTTGCTCAAGATATTTTCTGTTCGCCTCCACCAACTTCAGAGTATTTCGTCCGCTTCAAAGACTCGCACGAGATAATAGACGGTATACATTAAGATGCAATATATAAAAACATTTTCAGACCTCTTCTGTACTCGTCACCCCTGAAAGAAGGATTCCTTGCGATTCACAATCTACACAGTCCCAGTTTCGAAATCACCCTAAACACTGTCGCGCACGCTTTAGTAACCACCTGGTTATCACGTTATGAAATTTCAATCGCTATCATTACAGAACAAAGAACACAATTCGAATCATATCTTTTTGATCATCTTACCACCAGTCTTGTCATCTAAAATTTAAGAACCTGGTTCTATCAACGACAAACAAACAGTCTCATCGGACTTTGAAATTGTCTTCCAGAATACTCTAAACGTCAATTTCATGGGTCAAAGCGTTCCTATTATGGTACAACACACCAAATCGCACAACTGGGGCCTCTCCTTCGCAAATTTTGTTTAGATCAACACTTTCATACCAAAAGAACTCATCGGCTCACTATTAAACGAGATCAATCTTACGAGCAAGACATTTTTGAGCTTAGGCGAAAATCTGTCATTCACATACTTAATGTAGTACAAACCATATTACTAGTCTCTTTCTTCAACAACCCACGCATGAATGAGCACAATCAACTATTCAAACCTGAGACCTACATACAAATGTTCATTTCTCACCATAGAGCTGTACAAAGAAACAACACCCACGTCATGATCATTTTCAAAAGTAAGCAAACGGTCACCAAGATAATGTCTGTACAAATAAACTTTGGAAATTTCTATTATTTATCGCTTGTTCGGACTGTATTATTTTATTGTGGGATTTTAATCATAATCTGAAGTCCCTACATTAAATATTTAAATTTACTTTTAAATTCTTAATTATATTTTTCGATAATATACTAATTGGAAAGCCTATATTTGCTTTGAAGTAGGAAGAACTTCTCTTCAAAATCTAAAATATAATTAATTCTTTATTATACAATAATATTACATTTTCTTATATCAGTCTTATTTGTGAATAAAATTAAAATCATTAAAATTAAATAATAAGTCAAAACCTCATTTTTTAAAAATCCTTTTAACTTTTTTCATATATTGGAAAGAAATTCAATTTAGACTTTCAATTCTCAATTTCCTTTATCTTCATTCCATTTAAGACGGTATTTTGTTTTTGGATTTTGTAAAAGAATGAAGATAACTGAAACTGAAAATGACAATATATCAATGAGGAAAAGGATCAAAGAACCTGCTGATAATATTTAAAAATATAAATAAAATTGAAGGAATATTTTTAAGATTATTCATTTTTGGACTTTTGTTAGACTTATGAAATCTTCGACATTTTGAATCACCGGACTCTATCATGATGATTAGCTTTTAATATAAGTTTTAGCAAAACTAAAATTTTACTATGTGAAGTTTCTTGACTTACCATGTTCCAATCCTCATGGTGTGATTAGTACAATTGCACACACAACTCTATCTATATGCATAAATATTTGACCATTTAAAGATTTTTGACCAATCAGAACCCGACCGCCAAAAGTTGTTATGCTTAGCACTCTAAACCATATTTATATACAAATAATTGATCAGATCTAACCAGGAAAAAAAATGTGGTTTCAAAATCATTGAGTTGATAATGTAATTTATTAGTTATTATTCATTCTCATTACTAATAATAATTATTAATTACTCCTCTCATAATTGTTCTCCTCCGATTCACATAGAGTTCCATCAGATTTTATCACTCTTCGAGAAATCATTTTTCTGGTTTATTTTTAAATCAAAAGTGTTTGTTTTATCAGATTTTCTATTTCATTAATATATATTAAAATCTCATCTTATTAAACTTGATTTATTAATTACTTTCAAAATGAATCAGTAGTCTTTGATTTGAGTTGTTTACAGTAATCTTATTTATGCTACGTGCAAAGGCTAACTCGAAGGAGTTGTAACTTATCAACTAATTATAATATTTAAGTTTTATTTAAAATTATACACAAAAAATAAAATAAACTAAAATTCTATTGACTGTCCAGTCCAATAAAGCTTCAATATTACTGATCAATGTCAGCTCCAAATTTATTACTTTTACAGGCCTTAGGAAAATTAAATTTTAGGGCCATCTAGCGAGGGAAAATTTTATGCTTAAAATTAACAAATAAGAAATTAAAAGTACACATCAATTAAAAATAATAAAGCATTCAGAATTCATTATTTTATATATTATATCTTTTTACATATTATTATAAATTATATTTTTGGTGTGTAAAAGCACCAGAATATGATTGGTTCTTTATATTATGTGTTTTTATAAACCCCTGATAGGCACCTCTTAAGATAGAAGCTTTGGTATCCGGAAGTTTCATCACCGGAAGATTCATCGACGGACTGTTCATCAGGTGGATAATTCATCAAGAGGACTGTTCATCACAGGATGGTTCATCAACGGACGATTCATAATCATCTATTAATTTGCTTTGGATATATCTTACTATACGTATTACTATGTTAAAATAAAGTAAATAAACATATTAATAGAAATTGCAAAGAAAAACCTCCGGTGATGAGACGTTTCTAAAAGATAAATCCAGAAATTTTTAAATACTCTTAGCCCAAATTAAAAGCTATGTCAGGTAATTTCTCTGGATAATATCGAGATTCTGTGAATGTTATTAACAACCGGAAATTGTAAATAAATTACTACAAATGTTTTATTTATCCCGTAATTAATAAAGAAATATACAATACACATTCGACTGTAATTTTGAAATTATTCAAAATTTCTGGATTTATCTTTTTGAAATACGGTATCCGGACGTTTCATCACCGGAGGTTTTCTTTGCAATTTCTATTAATTTGTTTATCTACTTTATTTTAACATAGTAATATATCCAAAATATAGTGATATATACAAAGCAAATTAATAGATCATGATGAATCGTCCGTTTATGAACAGTCATCTTGATGAATCGTTCTGCGAGGAAATTTCCTAGAATCAGAAGCTTTGGGGTTATGAATTTTTCAAAATAGGAAATTGCTTTAATGAAAAAATCCGATAGTTTTTGATTGCCTATGACCAAGCATACAAAATCTCGCATTTATTCATAGAATAGTTCAATTACTGTTACAAGTTAAATGATTTGGATCCATCACAGTGTTGTGGCCAGAACCCTTATCTGTCATTGTTGAATCTGGATGTTGATTGATTTCCGATAAATGATCATAATCAATATTCCATAGCAGATATCTTCCTCGTCAAATGGGGACAAAATGGTTCCAATTAAATTGACAGGAAGAGCATCATGACCAAGATTGTCATCATAAACTATTTTATTGTTAACATCAACATTTCAAATTTCCAATTGTATTAGTAGATGATCACACTCTGACACCATTTAGTTGAGGACGGCTTTTCATAGTTTGATTTTATATTCTGATGTAATTTTTTGTCAAACTTTTTCAAGCCTTTCAACGACCTTCGGCTGATGATACTAAGCTATATTTATATTTGGAACTTGTTAATATTGACCTAAATATGAAATATTCTTATTTTTTCAAAGGTGGCGTTTCTGAATATCCTAGAACAATGAAACACTGAAACTAAACTGTGACAATGAAAATTGCTTTGAAAATATCCCAGTAGTATTATGATGAAAGTTGCTGGGACATGATCAAGAATCAAGTAGTGAGACGTGAGCCCGCCTCAACAAAGAGATTTGCATGTTAATTTAAACATAGAATTGTCAAATAAATTCAAATTTTAAGAGGTTATGTGCAGAATTTTATTCTCTACAAATCTATCAGATCAGAATTTAAGATTTGCGCAAGTGACGTACGTAAAAACGCAATAATCAGTTTTCTCTGTATATTTGATGCTCTAATAATTATTGGATCAAAATATGTGGTATATAAATATTGTAGAGAATTTAAATATCTTTCAGACTGCAATTTTGAATTTTGAGTTTGTTGCGTTTATCATACATCAAAACGCACCATAAACATTTTAATGTGTTTTCATCATGAACGAATTACCCAATTGAAACCTTGATAAAAGCAAAGATGTAGAGAGTTTTATGGTCCAAGATAGCATTTTAAAAACATTTATAAAAGTTAAAGTTACTAAACATTTCTTTGTTTAAAAATATTTTTTTTTGTTTTGGACCAATTACTCTATTTAATATACTTTGAGAAAAGATTTTTTTTGATAATGAATCATGTTTCTTTGTTTAAATATATTGGTGGTGGTATTTCTTCGTTCTGCCACTTTCTTTATTCTCCTCAATTTATTAGTCATACGATGACTCATGTTTCTTTGTTTAAATATAAGTGGTATTTTTTTGTTCTCATCAATGTATGAGTCATACGATGACTAATGTTTCTTTGTTTAAATATAGCTGGTATTTCTTTGTTCTCCTCAATTTATGAGTCATACGGTGAATCATCATTCTTTGTTCTATGAAATTATGACTCATATGATGATTCATGCGATGACTCATAACCATTGTTCTCTGGAGTTATGACTCATGGGATGACTTTTCTAGGACCTTTCACACTTTTATGTACTAGATAGTGGCTATAGATAACCTACTTTTGGTTTTGGTGCACCTTAAATAAATTTGTTATATTTTATGATGAAACTGGATTTCAAATTTCAATGACGTTTAATAGTTTGGAAGAAAGCTAATGTTGAAGTCAATGAAAAACTCATAGTAACACTACTCATTATTAAAAAGAAAATTCACATTCGACAGTGGAAATTAAAGTAATTTACGAAGTGTAATTGTGTTAAACCTCTCATAGTTTTTCGTACCGGATCTTTATCATTCACGTTTGTCAACTCAGAGAAGGATGTTGATGCCTTGGTTCCTCTGTTACTTAAATTAGAATATTCTAAATCTTTTCTTGTCCGTGTGATAAAAGAGACTGATGATAAATTGGTGTTGAATTTTTATTATCTTTGTGCTGGTTTGTCTGGAGGTAAAGTTTTTATTGAATCTGATGTTAGTAAATCATAAAATTCGAAAGGTGAAAAACATCGATATAATCACAGAACCGAAATATTATGAAGGATTTACTGAATTAAGTCATAAGACCCTCAAACATGTAGACAAGACTGAGTCCTGCACATTTAGTAGCATGTTCACTAATAAATCTCAAACTCCATTTGGTCTATGTTTAAAATTCGTGTATCAATTTTCATGTAATGGGTGTAATGTCACATACATTGGGGAGCCTGCTCACCTTCATAGAACTCGAGTTCTTGATCATAGTCGACTGAATGGATTCACTAACATTAATGATCATTTTAAGGAGTGTACCAGTAAAAATTTAGGTATCTCTAAAATTTTGGTGTAGCTTATGAGAACGAGTAATATTTAAGGCGTTGTTAAAATTATCTTTAAACCCTATAATCAGTTATAAGGACTTTTTTGTGTTTTACCTCTGATTTCTTTTTAAGTGACATAATATTTTCTACAAACTTTGACTATGAATCAGATTTAATTAAGGTATTCACGAATTTTCCGCACAGTCTTTTTCAAGTGATATTATGTCACCTATTATCAGTGTTCAAAGTGCTCAGTCTACAGTGATTTTGAATGTATTGAAATAATTGAAAAAAGCATTTTGTATATTAGGCATTTGTTTATTACAATTTTTATTTTATTCTATAAAAATTTATTTGAGAATAATGAAAAATATTTTATGAAACATTTTAAAGATAATTATTATTTAATTTGTTCAAATATTCCTTATCTTCATTTAGTTATTATTAATGTGATTTCTAGGCTGAAGAAGACTGATAAAAACGACCGACATATAAAGCGCGATTTTATGCGATATAATTATTTGGCGTTTTTCAATTATTACAACTTTGCTATCATTCTTTGATTATTTTAAATATACGTTCCCATAAATCTCTCGTAAAAAAAGATAAGGTATTCATATAAAAGTAGATGATTAGTTCTACATTTGAAAAATCAACTAAAATAATGTGATTTGATATATAAACTCAAGGTTTTTATATGCTTTATAAATGTATATTAGATATGTTTAGGAAAACATAGAAATCGTAATTTAAAATACTAATTTAACAAGAAAAAATTCATAATTTAACAAAACATAACTAAAAAATTCATTTTATTGAAACAAAAAATGGAGAAATATAACAAAATATATTTTTTAATTGATATCACTGCTTGATTCAATGTGGATTCGTTTATGCATGCATACTGGAACGCCACTTTCGTCACTAGAAATATTTCCCACTACAATCTTAGTCTCAATAAGTAGTGCTGGTATTTTAGTGGTTTAAGTAAATAAATCCATTAGCGATGTCTTTGTTCCTGTTTTGATAAGACTGTTATGTAACTCTCGATAATTCCCATTAATAACTTTATGTCTCGTTGAAATTTCTCAGACATTTCTTCAATGAATTCATCATAGCCAAGTGCCTTATCTACTAACAGTTCTTCAATGTCAGCATACGACAGATCATCCAAACCTTCGCCGCCTACTTACATTGAAATACTCAACTGTATTAGATAATATCGGATCTTCATTTTCGACACATTCCGGCCAAAGATGCCTCCAATATTCATTTAATGTCGATGGTCTTAGTTCGGATAGAGCTATTCTAGCATGTTTGATGCAGTCATTAATAGAGAATTTCTTCCACGCCTCTGTTACTTTTAGTTTTTTATCATTCATTAATTAATCTCAAATGTACCGAAATGTTTGCTTACAAAATAGGTCTTAAAAGATGCAATATAAAAAATACTAATATAAAAAATATTTACAATTTTATTTTTTGAAATCATGTTAAATCAAATTCGCGTAAAGAGAATTAGGTGTATATAAAAATAAAATTTATTCAAATTATTATTTTTTAAGTCTACATTTTTAGTACACATTTTAAATTATTAAAAAATTCAATTTATTTATTTATTACCTTAGGTTTCTTATTAAATGACAATTTTATCCTAAACTTTTTAATTGAATATATATTTAAAAAATCCAAATATTTTAATAAAATTTTTTCTTTACTCAATAATGACAAGAAAAATATTTAAATTGCATTTTTTTTAAAGTTAAACGCTGACGAAACATTGTTTTGATAAATAGCCAGGAGCTTATGAATTAAATATCATTCTTCAATAGTCTGTCACTCATATATTCTCAGAACGGAATGAAGATCGATAATCAAAACAAGCAGTGCTATATAGTATGCTAATATTAATAAAGCCTGTTGAAAATTAATTGAAAGTACTGTAAACATATGAAATTTCAAGTGTCTAATGTCTGTAGCTGTGGGATAAACTGCAAATTACCAGTATTAAATTAAGTAGAAACAATTTCAAAAGTTTCTCACAGGAAGTTTAAAATTTTTCAGTTGGTTTATTGCAATTAATAATCGCTCTAGAAACAAACTTAATTTCAATTTATTTTCTTTCACAAAAAAAATTCATTTAGAAAAATTCACATTCAATAAATATTTTATTCAACTAATAAAACGAAAATCTATTATTTAATGTTCGATTTAAATTTTATGTTATTATTAATAGTTATCATTAAATAATTAATTAAGTTAAACAAAATTGAAATTTTATAAAATATTTTAAAATTAAATTTTGAAATACAATTAATAATAATTTATAATTGGTTTGAAATGAAATTAATTTTGTTGGTGTTAATTTATTCAATATGTTTCTAAATGTGTTCTGAAGAGTTTATTAACAAAAACACTTAGAGGTTACTCTGCATATAACAAATAAGCTCAATTGATTAAATTGTTCAACATATATTTCTAGCCCGGCGAATTCAATTGTTGAAGGGGATAGTCAAAGCATAAGAATCATTAATAAACTTTATGCTTTAGTATAAATTGAGCTTACAAGTGAATCCAATGATTTAATTTTTTTAAAGAAATTAATAACAGTATTTCTCAGATGGTTCCAACCTGTGGCTCACTGCATCCTCGCGGCTACTCATTCTTTTGAAATATGAGCCATAACTGAATCTGTGTTCATATTTTTATCATTGGAATGATCTCAGTTTAATTCATACAACTTTCTTAATTATCAGTCCGTATCATTTTTTGACAGTTTTGAATTGTAGGATGTGTGTGTGAAAGAGAGAAAGCGTAGTGACATGCGGTGTGAATGACACACCTGAATTCATCAGTGAAAATAATTCCAGTATGATATGATGAAGGTTGCCCACCCCTGACTTATCCATCGCGGAATGTATTATAAGCATATTTCATTTTTATTCTATTTCAACCAAATTTCTAAAAACCTTATTTGTGGCTATCATTTGTCAAAAATAAATCATGAGATTTCGAATCATGGAAACATTGTTTTCATTGTCAGACCTACACTGTCAAACATATTTCACTCACAAAAGGAAAAATTGAAACTATTTTTTTGAAAAAGTATCTACAACTTGATTCCTATTTCAATCTTCGGTTGCGTTAGGCATTGGAAAATATGGCATTAAATTTTGTTGCAGTATTTTTGTGTGTTTCAAAAGATCCCAACATTTCATCATATTGACGATCTAAAACACTAAGTGTTAGGATTGAATAATACTCTCGGCAAAATATTTCGCCCTAGAATAAAGAATAAAATTAATTAAAATATTGAATATAACACCGTGATACGTCACTTACCAAAGCCATTTGACAATAATTGTTTTTGTTAACATTACCCGAGTCATGAAGAAATGTCTAATTCATTTTTCAATTCAAATATCTCTCAAAAGTTAGAATGCCCATTTCTTCCCATAAAGCACTCAGTGGAGGAATATACGGAGGACCAAATTTAGGGGTATTTACAATTTTCACCCCCAATTATGGAAATAGCAGTGTGCTGACATGATTTAAAACACAGTATGCTTACGAAGCTCACTACTACTGTACCAATAACTAGTTCCCCATACGTGCTTATAGTAATGCATCTATTTCGTTTTATAACATAGATCAGTTTATAACAAATATAATAATATGATCGTCGATCCATAACCAAAGCATAAAAAAATAATAAAGATCTACCGTAAGAGAAACGAAAGATATCAATATTAAACTGAGTTAGCATGACGCGACGCGACATTCAACGGTAGTTAGTAAAAAAATGACCCATTATCGTAATTAAATTAATGAAATATTGAAATAAAATAAAAACAGGTTAAATTCGGACAAAAAATATTAATTATTACATAACCATGACATAATTACATTATAGTAATTAAAGTTATGCTTGACACTGTTTTTACACGTACCTGGCGCTCAGATTTCTCTGAGCGCCTCCCGGCATAGTACTGATGAGAGCCATTAGCTATAAACTAGTACACTATTGGGCAATGTACTGGATATCACTTAATGTATCGTATATTCTTTGAATATAATCAGACATAGTGATCAATGAAACTAAGTTTTTCAAGTAGTTTTGGTAGTCTGATAGCTTGTTACCAGTTTCTGTGTTGAACTTGTATTCCACAGAGGTATGATGGTATCTACCATTGTTTCAAGTGAAAGGAGATTCAAGATAAAGATTCGTCTTATTGTCTTGCCTTAAAACCAAAATTTGCAAACTTATTTGATGTCCAATGCATCAAGATAAGTGTATAACAGTGTTAACTTGACACTGTTTTTACACTTACCTGGCGCTCAGATTTCTCTGAGCGCCTCCCGGCATAGTACTGATGAGAGCCATTAGCTTGAAACTAGTATACTATTGGGAAATGTACTGAATATCACTTAATGTATCGAATATTCTTTGAAAATAATCAGACATAGTGATCAATATTTCATTAATATTTTGAAAATGTGTATTATATAGTAAATGAAAAAAATTATATTTAATATTAATATAAAAATTGTAAACATATTTAAATATTGCTTGAATAACATTTATTAAAACATGTTAATAAAAAATTTAATAAAGAAACAATTTGTTAAAATATATATAATAATCCATACTATTTTAAGTTGGTTTTACGTGCCTGAAGATGACAATTAAACTGTCAAAATATATTATTTTTATACAATAATTTGAATATCCAGAAACGATTTGAACCTATAATTTTGAGTAATAATGATAAAAATGATTTGTCTCTAAATAAATTTATCGTTAACTTCAAATCTCACATGAATGCTATAAAATGTATATAATTTAGGGTATTGTAATATGTTGGTAGACCGTTTAATAATATTAAATGATATCTTGAAATCTTTGGAGAACCTTGGATATAAACTTTCAGCATTAAGGGCCTAAGGACAAAATAAACAGAGGTCTGAAGCGAGAGGTCTAAGATTGATCTTTAAGAGCAAAAATGTTAACTAGTAATAACTAATAAAGTATTAACTAATTATATTTTAAAATAAAATTTAATTGTTCTACTTGTATACATTATTTATTTCTTATTTAAATATTATTCCAAATGTAAATTGTCTGAGATTTCAGTGACAGACAGATCAAGAAACATTTGCAAAATTATACTGACAAACGAGAATTTCACTGAAAAAATAAGAACTAATTCTTGATTTAATTTAAATTCAATGAGATGGAGTTGATTGAAAATTTATGGAATTCTTCATTGAATTGGTGATGGAAATTTTTCTTAGTAATTCATTTTAAAAATTATTTTTAATTTTATATTTACGCAGTAATCTTCAAAAGTCAAATAATAAAAAAAGTTTTACAAAATTTTTTCAATAATATATTATGTAATTATTTCAATATATAAAAGTTTTTCAAATTTCAAATTATTTCAGTAAAGACATTTAAAATGATCGTGTGTTTTAATAATTGATTAGTGACACTTTATGAAATTCAAATAAATAAAACTTATTTCAGAAATTAAGTTTTAAAGGATGTCTAATGCCGAAAAGAAGAATATCAATATAGTTTCGAAAGCAACCAAATAATTATTAAAATGTTTTCCAAAATCACGCCAAAATATGCTCATACTAAGCATTCGACGAAGACCAAAAGACGCAGAATAGATCAGAGACATAGAAAAGTGACTGTTGAAAAATGAACAACGATTGACAAACACAAACGGACGCTATGGCATTAAGTTCACAATTTCAAAATCAATGACAAACAAAATTAAAGAATTAGCAGATTTGGAACAAGAAAGGATGAAAGAATTACAGGATTTGAAATTCGATTTTGAAGAGTTTTAACTGAAGTTTTGAATTCAGGACGCGAAAAAGACATTTTCAATATCTCGTTGCAAATAAAGCACAAGATGTGATATTGAGAGAAATATTACTGGCAAAAACCAGAAAAACATTTTGAAGAAATGAGAACACTGACAAAGATTTTTGAGCGTAATAAAAATGAAAGCAATAGAACAGAATAATCAATCAAAACTGTCGATAATCGGATATATGAACTGAATAATGTGACTGAGAGAGAGCATATGATAGTGCAGCAGAATACACAAACTTACATCAACACAAAGTATACTATCACAAAAGCCAATCCGTTACCTTGATCCAAGAAGAGATGGATATTATATACGCAAATCAGTACAACACGCAGAAAACCACCACCGAGAAAGGGAACAGTTCTAAATAGAACAATTCTATAGAAACAAATAATTTCAAATGATTCAGAAAAAAAACTCTCTAGAGTTTCCACAAAGAACATAGCTAAAAGACTTTATTATGAAGGTTGACAACTTACACATTAACAGTTCCAAAATTAACAGTATGTGATTGTTTCTGTTTTTTGAAAAGGGGTATGTGAGATAAATACCTACTATGTGGCAAGTAGGGACAATGGTTTCAAGACTGTTTTTCATTACAAAAAGAGGTTCCTCAACAATATCAAAGAAGAATTTTAAATCAATTTTAAATTAACATAATATTTTCTACAAAATTTGACTTTGAGTCAGATTTATTTAATGTATTCACGAAATATTGCCATTGTTGTTTTCTTTTAATTTTAAGTACGATAATAAAAATATTAATATAAGTAGGTCCTATGGATTCCAACTAGGGTAATTCCACGTTCAAATAGATCCATTGAAATATAATAACTTAATCGGTTATGTTTTGTAAGCCATTTAACTTTGTTATTTATTGCTATTATTGAATTTCTAACCCTTTGACCCGGAGCCGTCTTAGCACAGGGACTCTAGCAGAATAAGGACGTTTATAAATATATTAAATAAATCTAAAAAAATTAAAGTTAATATTATTTATTAATTTTGGTTTTTTAGTATGTAAACTTTAATAATTGAGATTATTTTGATAGGTACTAAATCTGATTTCTCGTGCTCTTTTTTTCAAATAATTGAATAAGACCTAATAGATATAATTTATTTAATTTAAAATAATTTTCACAATGTCATCAATTGCACTTTAAAATTAATTTGCTCGTTACAAAGATTATTTATTAAGGTAGGAGTCCAAAAAGGAAACCGCCATAAGATAAATTTGTTAAGTATTTTTTACCAATTTCTTTACCGATTTCTTCTACAATTTTTATCATTCTGCCTTCGGCCAAACTTGCCACTGGCTACCAGTGTCCCTGCTTTTATACAAAATACTACCCTGAAAGTTTTAAAAAAATAAAAAATAATTAAATTAAGCAATCGACCAAAGCCCAATTATCATTCCACCGCTGTCAAACATTATTAGGACTTAATTCAATCTTTGTTTCTATCTAATTTATTTATTTTCAGTTGAAGATCGACAGTTATGTGTTTCCACATACCAATTAAATTTATTTATTTTTTAAATTAATTTATATTTTTTGAATAACTTCTTCTGTGGACTCCCATTGATTTCTTGTATTCATTTTTGTCTCATCATCTGCTATCTTCCTATACCTTTTCCCTGAAATATATAAATTTTTAAATAATTTATGTATTTTATAAATTAACTTTAATTTTACAAATTTTGCTCTTTTCATCGACGTGCACTTAATTCTCCGTGTATTTCAATTTATTTTTGAACCACTCTCAACAAATCTTGACAATTTAGTGCTTTCATTTATGTTATCACAGAACTGTGTTTATTTTTCTCTTTTTTTTATTATTTATTTATTTTTGATTATTTATATTACATTATTATTAATTGTTTTTTAGTAATTGAAAAAAATTTTAGTTTTAAAATGAATTAATTTTTTATTTTTGTTAATACTATTTTTTTAATAAATTTATTATATTTTCTTATTTTTCTAAATAGAAAGTCTGAAAACATTTTTAAGGTACTTAATAATTCTTAGCACAAGAGCTCCAAATTTCATAAGACGCCATTTGCTTGAATCGTTCATATTTTTTTTGAATTTTAAAACGGATGGAATATTTATGGTGATTTTAAATTACCAAACTAATATTTTTACTCTCTTTGTATTAATTTCGCTTTGTATGTATGTTTTTATGAACCACGCAAATCTTGCAACGGCAAATTAATCTACTACCAATCTAAAATTTGGCAGATAGATTCGTCGTCGAGAACAACGCATTCTTTCAAAATTTCAGATCGATGAAAGTACTATAATTAAATTTTTTAAAAATTTTCTATTCCGTCATCTATTATGAAAAATATATTAAAATGTTCTCTTCAAAGTAAATTCTTAACTAGGTGATTTTGTTTAATATTAAATATTTCAGCATTGAGCGCACACATTGAAATTTTAATTTTGAGAGAATGCAAGAGTGAGATATAAAGAGTTTTAAAAACTATGTTTTTATGGTTAGTTTTTTTCTAGTTAATAAATACCCAGATTAGTAATATCAAATGTCTATCTTTAAGTTAATAACAAAAATGGTAACATTTAATTGCTAATTTTATATTTTTTACCAAAAATGGCCAAATTTTATAAAATAAACTGTTTCCTACATATCCAAATCTTATGTGAAATTAGGTCAAAATTAAATTGCAAAATTTTATTCTAACTAAACCAAGAGTGAAGTTAAATTAAAGTTTGTGAAATAATAATAATTTTGAAATATTTTTCTTATTTATTTTTTTAAAATATTATTTTACTTTCTAAAATATAATTATACTATATTTTTTATACATCGGGAAATAATTGCAGAAAAATGTATTTCAAACTGTATTATTCGGATAAAATAGAAATTAATTACTTATTTATGATAGAAAAATAATCTAAAAAATGAATTAATTTTCATCGAAATTCACCTCAAAACAAGTCTGAAAATAAGTAAAGTTCATTCATCGTAACAAATCTAATTTTAACGAAAATTATTTTGTTCTTCAAATTTATATTTTGTGAATTTCATGACAAGAGGGGGGTGGCATTATTGTTGACTTTACATTTCCCATTTGTCTCGTAAGTGCAATTATTTTCAACCAGATTTTTTGTCTTTTTTAAAAATACAATTCACCAAACAATATTTGTCAACGATATGGGAAATAATGGTTGAAAATTATAAATATGCCTTATTCATTGTCCGATGGCGCCTTATTCATTATTACTTATTAACGGAAATGTTAATTTTATTTCTAAAAATATAATGTTTCTTTTGGTTTACCCGATCTAGCACGGACATGAATTTCAACAACTCAGACTTCCGCAACTGCATTTACGTGATCGTAAGTCACACAAAATTAAACTTCAGCAACTTTTAATTCCACGATGCATATAATTATAAAACCATACAAAGGTGGAAACATAAATATTTGTTATTTAGTCGAGCCCACTTCAAGATAATAATAATGAATTAAGAAGTCGCAAAATCGTCTCTCTCATAAGTCAGCGTCTCGGAAGACCAGGCATAAATTTCCTTAGCACCCCACAGCATCGTTTAATTGATTCATGCACGGAGTTAAAATGTTCCAAAGCATTCAATACATTAATAACTAGTATAAGGGCAATCCTTGATCGCAATGAAAAGTTTTCATTACTTTTCTTGCGGAATATACAAAACTGTGAGAATTAAAATGGAATATTATAAATTGTTAAAAATAAATTTAAAACTAATTAAATTTTCTAAAAAGTAAAATCTTTTGGGGGGGGTGGTAATTGGTAACAAATGAAAATTTGAAGATATATAGAATAAATAATCTTTAAATGATTGGATGCCCCTAGGAGGATTTAGAATCCAAAAACAAATTAATGAATGTCACTGTTTATTCAAGAAAACCCTAAAAATCATTGAAGAATCTCTGGAAATGCTGTTTAAGTAGGTAATAAACCATAGAGAGAAAGTAGCCACAATCTAACACGGACAATTTGGGGCAACGATACATGGGAAGAAATCCATTTATAATTTAACTTATCAAACCAAAATTGACACTTGACTGAGGAAAATTGCCGGTGTAAAAAATATTAAAACGAATATTACAAAAGGATAGTTAGATGAAAATTATATTTTGAATTGATGGTGATTTCGATTTGGTTTCTAGTCAGAAGTTGTAATTGATTGAAGGAAGTGTATTCAATTGTGGTTAAATAAAAGAGTTATTTTGCTGTGGATTCTATTGGTTTTAATCCAACACGAGGAACCAGATCGATCGTGTTTAAGAATAATAGAAGAGAATTGTTGAACCAGAACATATCCATTCAAAACCAATGCGAATAATTGTTATAAATAAATATAGCAAGTATTTAGAATTAAACCTTAAAATAGGAGTTTATTGGGAAAAGGTGTAAAAAAGAGCTTTGAATAATAAATTCCGTCATTTTCTTTGTTTATAAGATTTATGGCAGAAAAAAATAATTACAACAAATAATATATTCAATTTGTTGATGTCACCATGCCAAAAACGTTCGGATTGTATGTTGAAGAAGTGGGTGAGTCAGTTTTAGAAGTTTTCATCTTTGAAGAAGGTTAGGCCCCTCATTGGGTTCGATAAGGAGCGGAAAAGATAATAATCCGTTGGAGCAAAAACCTAACAAAACACAAAATTACGGTGGAAAATAAAATACAAAATTCGTGGGAATTTATTACACAATCCAGTATATGAAATATAAAATTATACATTGCTGAATATTCTTCCTTATATTGATAATTATTTTTGATATTATTATTGTAATTGTATATTCATTTTAGCATTGAGGCTGTCATTTCCTATGAATGGCTAATTTTTATGTTTATGTTTTTTTGTTTACATATTTCTTTAATGTTTCTGCCTTTTGTTACTTTGAAAAGAAGTATTTTTTGAAAATTTTTACTAAATATTTTCGCATTTTTAATGATTTTGTGTTTGTACACATTAACGTACACAATAAAACTACGTGGAAAATTATTTTTGACTGTCATTTATTATGGCATTTTAATAAATTAGAAGGTTTAATAAAGAAAATAGTGATACAATTGATTATTAATATGAATAATTAATTCACTAATAATCCTAGAAAGAAAACACCAAGTCACGCCTCTAACAGGTGTACTCAAACATGTACAGAGGGCGTTAATGGGCTAAGTCAGGGTTTCCCAAACCAGGGTACGCGTACCCTTGGAGGTACGCAGGTCTTTTCAATCTTCTATTATCTAAATATTAAAGCACAAATAAAAAACTTTAATTAGATTAAAATGTCTTATTAAAATTTTATTAATACAGAAAAATATAAATATAATCTTGTTTTTTATTTATTGTTAATATTTTTGAATCAATAACATATTTTTAAGATTAAAATTAACTAACAGAGAACCAAATTATGATGAATTATTATCTCAGCATAAGCAATTTCATCCTTCTCATTAATTACAATAAATTAATTATAGTATTTTTTATTTTACATTATTTATATTATAAAAATATTTAATTTTTCATTAATGCTATTAATTTAAAAGTCGTATATTTTAAAAAAGATATAATAAAAAAATTTAATCATGATATATAAAATTTTAAAGCAAAGGGGTACATTATATAATGAAAATGATCAAGGGGGTACACAGTACCAAAAGTTTGGGAAACACTGGACTAAGTAATAAACATTGATCTATAGTTGAAAACTAAATGAAAATACAAGAAATCATGCATGATATTAATTACTCAATATTACAAAAACAATAGTAATTAAAAGTGGGATAGAAATAAGTTACACATTGACTTTTATGTATAAAATAATTTATTTTATATAAAAAGTATTATTGTGAAATGTAATTTTTTTGTACTGTAGTTTCCATTTTAAAATTTCATTATTATTTTTGATATTTTATCTTTATTATATTATTTTTGTGATCCATCAAATAACTCACAAAATCTTTATAATGCAACAGAAAAAACAGTACAAGTCATTAAAGTTATTGCTATCGCTTAATATCAGAGGCCACGAACTTTTTTCCGTAATTTTTTATTTTACTTAATAATAATAATAATAATATTAATAATAATAATAATAATAATATTATAATAATAATAATAATAATAATAATAATAATAATAATAATAATAATAATAATAATAATAATAATAATAATAATAATAATAATAATAATAATAATAATAATAATAATAATAATAATTAAAGAATATTAATAACAAATATATTAATAATTTGACTTCTATTTATAAAATTAAGGTTATGGACATAGTACTCCAAAAACAAACGGTGGAAAAATATTTTGTATGCTGTATGCATTACCAGGGATTCCATTATGTATTGTTATGTTCCAGAGTATTGGTGAAAGAATGAATACTATAATCACATATACCATCAAATCCTTCAAACAATTCTTCCAAATGCCGATACCCCATCAAGTATCACATACATCCCTGATGCTAATCAGTTCTAATATAGTTATAGTTGTAATTATCTCTGGTGCTTTCGTTTTTCAAAACTATGAAAATTGGAGTTATCTCGACTCTTTTTATTATTGTTTTATCACTTTGACTACGATTGGTTTTGGAGATTTTGTTGCTCTTCAGCGAAATGACACATTGGCCAAGCGGCCGGATTATGTGGCGTTTAGCTTAATTTTTATATTATTTGGACTCACCGTAGTATCATCGGTTATGAATCTTTTAGTATTACGATTTCTAACCATGAATACCGAAGACGAGCGTCGAGATGAAATTCAAGCTGCAGCGGCAGCTGTTTACGCTTTCGATCAGGTGCACAGCCACAACAACAGTATCAGCAATGGTATGGTTGACTTCAATCAAAACAACAACGTCAATTATTTATTCCCAGTTTCATATGAAAATATAGAAAACAACGACGAATCGAATATTTGTCAGTTTTGTTGTTGTTATTCTATTTTTAAGCAAACACCTTTTGATGTCAACGATTCCAAAATGAATATTTACAAACGACGAAAAAGACAAAGATCCAAAGAAATAGGCAGCAATTTAAGAACGTTCAATTTCCGAAATTGGTGTTGTTTCAATGGATCTGCTTCTGTTTTTCCCGCGAATTCAGTTTTGGAATTTAATCAGCCTTGTCGCAAACGAAAGCGCTATACAATTATTCGCGATCCAGCCAAAGTGCATCATTTAGCACATTCCAATTGCTCAAATGCTGAAGTGATTTTGCGGAAAAACTCACGTCGTTTTCAAAATTCATCAAAGATTTGGAAAGATCCACCTGAATCTGTTGTTTTTGCTCAATGGAATTTACCAAATTATTTATGTCCACCTCAAAAGGCATTTGTTAATAATCGCTTTACGAGCCACGAATCAATCTCAAGCAACAGGCAGAACAATGAAATTGGTTCCATTGTTGACGATGATTTAAGTGATGTCCTCCTCGACCAAGCGACACTTAATTCAATCAAGAAGGTTCAAAGGGCATCTATTTAGTAGATATATTGAAGCGGGTGCCTAATATTTGCAACCTCTATTAATATTTATGTATTTAAATTTTAAGCTATCCTTATATTTAATAAATTTATCAAATGTTTATATCTGTTTCGCTCTTTTCAAGATTTTCCTTTCTATGAAAATTTTCTCAAATTGCACACATTAATTTTGGTGGATAATTTATGTGGCAAGTCAACATTGCCCGTAATGACTAGAACTCAACTATGCGTTTCATTATCCGCATGACTGATTTCGAATGGTTTCCTCATACATTGGAGCGTGCGTAGATTTCTACTAGTTTATTCATAATCATTTTTTGGATGTGAGAATAATAACCATATGAAACTGCAAACTCAAGTTTTTCGAAGAAACGTTTAATATTTTGTTTTAATCTGCGTAAGTCATTGAAATTTATCTCCAAGTAAAATAAAACCAAGCAGCGAATATAAGCAAATGTTTTTCATTCTTAGTGACATTTTTGTTCTCTATAAATAATTCACAATTTAGATGAACCTACCGTTGTTCTATGAGGAAAAGGGTATTAACGATAAATACAATACATCGGCTACGTGGGCTAAATTGACCACAGTTGGGCATTATAATTACTATACTTCTTAAAAACAGGAATATTTGACAAAGAGTTTTATATTTAATATATATTATTTTTTTGTTCCTTCTATCTTGGACAGGTGCCAAGTATATTTTTTGACAAAAACAGAGAAAATGGGGCAGTGACTTTATGCAGGAAATTAAAAAGATTATTACAAAATTTATCACTAACGAATCGTTACGTATCTGGAAACTTATTTCGCACAAATTTGTTTATTAATTAAAACAAAAAAAGCTCCCTATTACATGGAAGCCAGGAGGACCACCTGGCCCGGGCCTATACTCCAAAAGAGCCTCACATTTTGTAAAAAAAAATCTAATTGCCTTATTAAATATCAATTCTGGAAGACTTATAAGTAGACTTCAGTTACTTAACTAGTATTTTTAAGTAATAGAATTGAATTGTAGAGTTGTACCTCTAATAATAGAGTTGTAACCTATAAACCAAAATGAAACCAATAGCACATTTAATTTTTGTCTGAAAGCGGTTTAGCTCTTTCTAGATAAAGTACAAATCGTATTCCGACTTAAAAATTGACCATTTATGTTACTATAATACTACGTACAATCGTCAGTAACTCAATATTACGTCATTTCTGTCTGTTCTGTCTTTTTTGATGACGCGTCACGTATGATGCGTACTTTAATGATTTATATGATTTTTAAAATAAAAGACGGTAAAAATAACTGGCCGAGGAAACTGCTAAGACCTCCAGGACAATATTTACATTTTAAAAACCATCAGAAAGTGCACTTGACCCAAGTAATACAACTGGCTTTGGTAACATTTCTGGGAAATAATACAGCAGCTACATCTCCGCCAAGAGAACCAGTTTTAGAATTAGAACAGTTTGAACAGACTGAAGTCACGTAACAGTCAACAGGAAATGACCAAAATATGAATACTGAAGGCAAGCAAGAACCTGTACCTGACGTCGCATGATATGAAGTTGAAAGTAAGGATATGGACCAACATGAGAAGAAAGTTACCGCTGATCTATTAATTGTAAGTGATATTAGAATTATTGGCATTAATAATTTTGCTCAAATGCACTTTTTTTTTAAAATTGCTGTTTCTGAGATTCCGTCTAATATTCCGAAAGCTGCCAATAATCATGCATGGAGAAATGTGCAAACAAGAATGGATGTGTTACAGTATGGAAAATCGATCTCTGTATTGTGCTCCTTGTTTTCTTTTGAACAATAACACAACAAATGTTTCAAGCTTGTCTGATTCTACAGGATGGAACATCAACAGAGGATGAAGGAAATTAAAAGATCGTATACCGTCACATGAAAATTCAGCATTTCATAAATATAACTATGTTGCTCGGAAATCGGCAAATAAGGCAGCATTAAGTGAAACTTCAGTTGATAACTGATTTCTAGCTGAACTCAAAACCAAAACTGAATACTGGAAAAAACTTCTTTAGCGAATTTTAGATATTATCCTTTTTTGTCTGGTCCAATTCAACATATTGGTGATCGCTCAAATGGTAATTTTGGGGGTATTATCGAGCTTCTTGGAAAATATGACTCTCTTTGATCTGAGCATGTTAAAAGAGGTAAAGAATCCCAACAATCCAAAAAAAAATACAAGTTCATTACCTTTCTACGCGTTTTCAAAATAAATTCATTGACCTATGTGGCTTGCTGGTACAAAGAGAAATTCTTGGCGAGATTCTAAAGATCAAGTATCTATCAATAATAGTTGATGCCACTCCAGATTGTTCTCACAAGGAACAAACTACTTTTTTTATTCGTCATGTACAAATTTCCACTGAAGAAAGGTTTATTTTATTGACAATTTCACAAAAAAGACAGGAAGAGAAATTGCTGCTCGAACACTAGAAAATTTAGAAATTTGAAGCTAGATTTTAAGACACGCATAGGCCGGGCTTATGACAATAGTGCCAACACATGACTGGGAAACATTATGGCATGCAAGCAGCATTGCGAGAGCGAAACCCTAACTGAATATTTTCTAGCTGTGGAAACCTTACACTAAATCTTGTGGCTGTCGATTGCGCTAAATCATGCAAAGAAGCAGTCACATATTTCGGGACAATTCAGCAAATATATTATCTATTCAGTAGTAGTCCTCAGAGATGTGGGATTTTAAAACTACGTCTTCCGGTTTCATTGAATAGAATGTCTGAAACCAGATAGTCAGCTTGGATTTACTGAGAAATGCTATGAATGAACTTGAGTCACTTCATTTGACAACACACACTAAAACTGAACTCAGTGCAATTAAAAAATATATTTCCAAGTTTTAATTTATTGTGATGTCTTCCCTTTGGATGAAGCTACTAGAACTGATTCATGAAACAAGTTTGATCATTGAGGCATTCGATGTTACTCAGACATTAAGAATAACATTGAAAGTCTTACAAATGATATTCGCAGTTTGCTTGAAAATGGAATCAGATCGTGACGGAGTCAAAATTAGTACAACAAACATTGGTATATCAGATAAATTTTCTACCAATTGCCATTTACCAAGTGAAGCTGAAGCAGAGTTGTCTTTTAAAATCATTGTATTTTTTGTCATCATTGACACGGTCCAATTAGGGCTCATACAATGATTCCAATCATTGCAAGAAATTTCTAAGATTTTTGGATTTCTTTGACAGTTGAAAAGTCTAAGTGACGAAGATCTAGTTTCAGCTTCCAACAACTTTCACCAGCAGTATCAAAATCAAATCGCTCAAGATTTTGTAAAAAAAAGACTTTATGATGCCAATTTTAAACTCATATTGCTCAAATAATAAAACTCAAATTTCTCATATTTTCCAAATATTACAATTGCACTGCGTATTCTCAGCAGCTTCCGATGAACGTTCAATTTTATCAACATATGATTCATATGATCAAATATTTGATCCTTTTCATATATCCATATGTTAATTATAACATCAAAGTTGCGTTAAATGTTTGTAAATTTGCAAGAACCAAAATACTTAATAATTTTAATATATATTTTAGGCGCGGTCTTTTCTAACTTGTGAAAGGGCCAGCTTGTCACTTCCAATGTATCAAAAAATGATAAATTTTAGTTTAGTTTTTAAATTCTTTTCTTGCGAAGATTTGTCGAAATTTATTTTCTGGATCTTTTGTTTTTTTGACTACCCCCGGATGATCGGGAATCTGGTGTTTGTACTTTAATGCTATCTAGATTCATTTATCAAAGACTAATCGTCAGGTTTCAATATTGTTCTTTTTTAGAGCTGGATAAAAGTAAAGCCGAAAAACAAAAACGGATGAAATTAATTTTCTATACAGATGACAGTTATTCAAAAGACTACTTTGACATGTACAATTCTTGGCTGTGATAGTTACACGTACAAGAAATTTCTCCATAACAAATTGCCGTATAGAAATGAACGGATAGATGATGTTGCCAATCATTCAAATAATTTGAAGGCATCCAAAATGTTGCAATATTAAAAAAAACGTCAGCAAAACTTAAAATTAATTTAATACCGTATTTAGTTACTTTAACTCTTTACTGGTTATACCGATTTTAGTCGGGTTGAACTATTGAATTTTATACAGTAGCCCTAATAAAAAATAAGAAATAAAGGGCGAGGTCAGCTAAAGCATTGATTCTCAAACTTTTTTTGGTCAAGGCACCCTAGC
Source organism: Schmidtea mediterranea (assembly GCA_022537955.1). Lineage (NCBI taxonomy): Eukaryota > Metazoa > Platyhelminthes > Tricladida > Dugesiidae > Schmidtea > Schmidtea mediterranea. The sequence continues at coordinate 73,807,457 of CM039679.1, read as the reverse complement.
CTAGCATACAAGGTTTGAGGGTACCCCATTAGATTTTTTTTCTAAAAAGATGAAAATTTTACTTAAAAATTTTTAAACCTAAATTATTAAAATTTTGACCTCATTTAGTTAAAAAAATTTAGAAAACAAAAATTGCCAAGAATGAGCCTAATAAATTTATTAATGCGTTGAATGATACTGCTTCGAAAAATCTTCAGCAAGTTTCCATACATCAACAGGAATGCTACTTAGTTTTATTCTTAAATCTCCTGATCCGGTCAACTTGTTTCAGTACTGATTTTTAATATACGCATTGGTTGAAAATGCCGATTCGCACAAGTAAGTTGTGTTGAAAGGAAGAAGTTTCTTGATTGCAAGTGTTCCAATATGCATCTTTTCTGAATAAATCTGCATCCAAAACTTTTCTCGAGTTAACTCATGGTTCTTAATTTTCATACACTATATTAACCAATCATAAGTAAATCTTTAAAATCTTCGTTCGACATAACTCGAGTTTTCTGGTCGGTCTCGACTGCAAACGGATCTTTTAACCAGAAATACGTGTCTGGAGCATCAATATCTGGAAAATAATCTTGAATGCTTGTTTCCAAATCCTGTAAATGAGAAATTATTGTCTTTAAAAAATCAGCATTTGATTCTGTTTTAATGTTGATGTTCATTTTTCTAATAACCTCATTTAATCTAGGAAAGTCTGTGACGTCTTTCTTTTTGACACTATCCTTGAAGAAAGCAATATGTTTTTTAAAAACTCTGATTTTATCAATTTGATCAAAGTTTCGATTTTTGCCTTGTAAAGATGTCTTGGTTTCATTTAATGAATCTAAATTGCCTGCCAGATAACAGAGTTTGAGACTCCAATTGACATCAGATAGCTGTTGAATAAAATTCTGATCCGAGAAATTTGCCTTTAAAGCCTCCCGCATTTCTACCAATCTGAAGAGTATTTTTCCATTTGAAAGCCAGCCCACTTCAGTATGCAAAAGGAGCTGATGGTGTTCCATTACCATCTCTTCAGCAGTAAACTTCAGAAGGCGTGACTTATGCGGCCTACTCTTCACATAATTGATCATTTTGACAGCTTCTATAAGAATGGATTGTAGCTCAGCAGGCATTCTTTTGGTTGCCAATGCATGCCTATGAATGATGCAGTGGCTGATTGTTGCATTCTTTGCTATTTTCTTTATCCTAGATACAGCGCCTTTGACTGTTCCAATCATAGCTGCTCCGCCATCACTGCAAATATCAAGACACTTTTCCCATTCAATTTGTTTCTCATTAAAATAATTAAAAATTGAATTGAAAATTTCTGCTACTGTTGAATTTTTCTTAAGAACATTGTAGAGCAAAAGTTCTTCTATCTGCTTTTCATACGGTTAAGTGAATTTGCAATGCACTTGATTCTACTTGACACAGTGCTGTTCGATAACTGTAAATTTTCAAATTGTTGGGATGTTTGATTCCCAAGCAGACATTTAGCCACTTCAATCATTGCATCTAATGATTAGATCTGTTATAAGTCAAATAAAATAATTAATCAATCGATTTAAAAACTTTTTTTAATTAGATGCAAGGAAATTGCAAAAATATATTCTGAAAATGGCTTGGCACCTCTCGTCGACGTCTTTGCACCCTGGGGTGCTAAGGCACCCCATTTGAGAACTTTCCAGTTACATTCAGAAGTAGATTGAAAAGAATTACTCTAACCTAAAAAAATTGCTAATGGTTTGTATTATAATTTATATTAATAATATTAATAATTATTATTATGATTATTATTTTTATTATTATTATCATTATTATTACTATTATTATTATTATCATTATTATTATTATTACTATTATTATTACCATTATTATTATTATTATTATTATTATTATTATTATTATTATTATTATTATTATTATTATTATTATTATTATTATTATTATTATTATTATTATTATTATTATTATTATTATTATTATTATTATTATTATTATTATTATTATTATTATTATTATTAGTAGTAGTAGTAGTAGTAGTAGTAGTAGTATAAATAATAACATAGTGATACTTATAGCCATAATCCTGGTTAGCTAGAACAATTTGTATACACGAATTGTGGAAGTGCCATTAAAAATGTAATTTGAGAATCCATATTTCTTTTGAAAGGGTTTCTCAGACCTCTATATGTTACTGCAATAAATATTTGAATTGTATCTGAAAAAGAAAATGAAATAAATTTAATAAAAATATTACTTTCTGTTAAAATGTCACCGACTTAAAGTGCAGATTTGTTAGATAAGGTTTATATATAAAACTGTCGTATCCTACATTTTTATTTCTTTCATGCTCATCGACTCAAAATGGGTTGTAAATGGGTTTCTGACAATAATGGTCATTTGGAGAATTAAGATTTATTGAAATGCAAAAGCCACATGGAAACATAAAATTTAATTATATTATATACAAATATCGTTCAGGTAGAATAACTAAATTAATAATATATTCCAAAATCCTCTACGAAATCATTTTTAATGTCGACAGAAATGACTATTTTAATAAGTTTCCAGTGAGCATTGCCCATGCGTGCAAATGCAGGGCCTTTCAGAGAAAAATCGAGGGTCAGAATATATCATTTTTATGAGACCCGTCAAAAGAGGAAACTTTGATAAAGAAAATTAAAACCACGATATTTAATTTTTATTTAATTATATTTCTTAATTTCATAACCATTTCGTCTCTTCTCGATTTTGGAAATTTTATTTTTATCATCGGAACTTTTCGTTATTAATCGTTGGAGCTATTATTTAATATCAATGGAGCTTTTATCTCTATTGGAAATTCTGATGAGTGTGATTTGACTTTGTCATTAAATAAAACGTTTTGTGTATTTGTTAGCTTTTCTTTTTCATTTACTGTTATTATTATTATTATTATTATTATTATTATTATTATTATTATTATTATTATTATTATTATTATTATTATTATTATTATTATTATTATTATTATTATCATTATTATTATTATTATTATTATTATTGTAATTTTTATCCAACAAAATCATAATTAAAATATCCATTTAGTCACAATGATATTTCAATGGTTATTTGGATTTTAATGATTAACAAAATCTGCACAATATTATCCTACTCACGCTACACCCGGATCTACAAATAGCCTCAGTAAGCTAAGCTTTTGGCTTTCGATAATTGCTATGTAAACATGTCAAAATAAGAACAAATGAATTTTGAGGGTGACTGTCATATAGCTTAAAAAGGTTCACAAACGTCCAAATGATAAATTGAAGTTAAGTAAAAATTTTATTTAGTCATAATGAATTTGATTACGAAATATATAGTAGGTTTGTGTTTGAGTGCAACTAATTCAATTATTTTACACTTTCTTTGACCCTTTTTCTTAAGGTTTTAATTTTTAATAAATGCATTTATTCTATTTGACTTATTGACTTATTTGGTTTTGATTTTTTTGCTCATTCAGCTATTATTTTCATAATTATAGCCTTTTATTACTTTTTTTCGCCATTTCATAACTGATTGGTCCTCTTTACTTGCTGCTTGTGTCTTTTCTAACCTCTCTTTTGCGAGGTTTCAGTGGTCGTATATTTTCATAACATGTTTGTGATTGTAGCCGTTGTGCTTTTCTTAAGATGTTATTACTTTTGTGTTTTGCTTGGTGTACTGTATTGTTATTAGTGTTTACTTGATGCTATCTGTGTGCATATTTGCCGTAGTCCGATTCACTATTACGTATTGTTTTTTTTTAATTATTTACTTATCTGGTTTAATTTTAATCAATTATCATGGGTCTTACAAAGTTGGATTACAACGTTGCACCCTATCGATTAAACCATGCCCATGACAATTGGAACCGACAAGGAAGTGTAGATTGAAGGCTCCCAGACTCTTAGGCGATTTAAGGAAGATGTCTGTGGAATTATAAACCCTTGATAAATGACTCAAAAAATATTATTCAAATCTTGTAAAAATAAATTATCTCAAATGATGAAAAACCCGTTGATATGCAAATCATACCTTTCAATCTTGAGAGCTCATCTTCATTCAAGTGTTCTTCCAGTTTCCTGTATTCATTTCAAAATTACATTCATCCAGATGGGCTAGCCATGTTTGAAATTGTGGAATGATTGGCGTTTTTGTACTGTTCATGAAACCAATGCTTTGTGATCGTTACGAATTATGAACTTTTCGAGAAAAAATATTCTCCAAAATCCATAACATATTCATCTACAGCGAGAAGTTCTTTCCTGATTTTACAGTACGCCTTTTATGTGCTGTCATATGTCTCTAACCATAAGCTATAATAGATACATCTCCATCTTCTTTAACTTGACACAAAACCGATCCAATAACTCCAAGGCTAGCGATTTAAGATATGTGTTTTAACTTTTCTTGGATAATCGAGAATTGGTGACTCACACAATCCGTTCTTTAGTGATTGAAAATTTTCCAATTATACCTTTGTCACATCTCAGAACTTCTGCGATACTGGAATAATCTTTGTTGAACCTTCTGTAGTATTTTGTTAATCCGAGAAATTATCTCTACTGTTTGAACATTTAACTGTTTTAAATATTTCTTCAAGTAGCTCATCGTGATCTTTTTTTCTTTTCATATATATCAAAATATGATCTAAGTATACTACAACTCCTTAGAATAGTATTCCTTTGAAAACTGTGTGCATTAGTTACCAAAATGTGAAAGAAGTTGTTGCTAATAATAACTGTAGCAGTAGAGGGTTATGTCAATGCTAGACCATGTCACCGCTGGACTACATACTCTACTCCCCTGGGGTAAAATTTTTTTAAAGTCTAAAATACAAATTTTTCGTGAGACAAAGACCATGACTCACCCAAAAAAAATTTCAAGGTCATCTGAACAAAGACCACGACTCATTCAAGGTCATTGGATGACTCATCATATCTTTCAAAGTCATTTAAACAAAGACAATGACTCATTCAAGGTCATTGAAACAAAGACCATGACTCATCAAAATTTTTAGAAACAAAGACCATGACTAATTCAAGGTCATTGGATGACTCATCAAATTTTTCAAGGTCATTCAAAAGTAGATCAAGGTCTTTGGATGAGTCATCAAAATTTTTCAAGGTCATTCAAAAGTAGGTCAAGGTCATTTAAATTTTTTTTCAAAATTTTTTCTATGTTGAAAAGTACAAATTTTTTTCAAGGTAATTTAAAAGTAGGTCAAGGTCATTCAAATTTTTTTCCAAATTTTTTTCTATGTTGAAAAGTACATATTTTTTTAAGGTCATTCAAAAATTTTGAAAAAATTTTTTCTATGTTGAAAAGTACAAATTTTTTTCAAGTTCATTTAGAAGTAGGTTAAGGTCATTTAAAAGTAGGTCAAGGTCATTCAAAAAATTTTCAAGGTCACGGAATTTTTTTTCATTTTTTAATTATATTATGTCTACTTACTTTTATAAGTAGTATATATTTTGTAAATATTTTTAAAAATATTATTTTTATTATTATTTTATAAATATTATTATTTTTATATAATAAAAAACCAAGACATACAGCAAAATCTTTTATTATAAAGAGATAATTCTACTATAGTAGTATTGTCTAAGAGCTTTATTCAAAGCCCATTCCACATACTTCCGATATCGGGCGGTGCAGCAATGACATCCATCACCACAAGGGTATTCGGGTTCCATATCTTTTGACAAATTGTTTTGTTCGATATCCCATAGGAACTCATCGATTACAGTAAATATCCATATTGATGTATGATTGAATATCAAGTCTGGAATTATTGATGCCGGCTTATCCATGATTCCATGTATTTCTGGATAATAGAATTGCAGACGTTCTTTAATAACTTTAAAATAATCATCTAAAAAGCAAGTAATAATAATAATAGTAATAATAAATTACCATAATGTTTAATTTCATTCATAGCTTGAACTGCGCTCAGTACAACCATTTTAATGATAAAAATTGAAATAACAATTACTTTTATACTAATTTAGACACACACACACACAAATCTTTAGCTATAAACAATAAATATTAATTTATAAAGTTTTGAAAATGATTAAAGAAATTTTAATAATATTATTAGTTTTTAATATGGCCAACTCAATTGTTGTAACCGTTCAAGGTAAAAATTCAACAAGATGTGTATGTCCTGATACAGCTGTATTGATGGATATTTTGTATATGATAGATAGGCCTAGATATTTGAAAACTCCAGTCAAAAGATTATCCGAAAGAATGAGTAATTTAGAATTCCGATTTGAACATACATATGAGACTTTAAAAAGAGCTAAAAACGAATTATATGATGATATTATATATATATAAATAAGACCATTGGTATTATCCAAAATAAATTAAGAAAATCAATATTAGAATTGAAATAAAATCGTAAACTTAATGAAAAAATGATGAATCAAGTTCAATATAGTATAAAATTTTATTCTAATAAAACAACTGATCAGTTCAATCGTATAATGAAATTACAACAACCAGTTAACAGTGGTGGTAACAACTTGAAAGAAGTCAACAGTGCCAACAAATCATCATTGCCATTTCCATTATATATTTTTACATATTTTCTTAGTATTGCATGATTCTGATTGGTCGAATATAGTATAAATACGCTTACACTTTCAAATATTTTTATAAAATGCCAGAAACTAAATTTTTTATAACTTTGTTGAATGAGCTGGTCTCTAATAATAGAGAAGAAGATGATATCATTAAAAACATAAAATTCATGGTAAACCGTACCGAGAAAATCGTTGAAGACATCCCATTTGATTATGAAAAAATTCTCAATTTGCCAACATTGGAGAGAAAGAAGGCATTCCAATCATTATTTAGTTACATGTTCGATGAAAATAATAAATGGATGCGAATAATAGTAGGATTAATGTATGTGAAAAACATGATATTAAAATCTGGATCCGACTATGAAAATTATTTCCAATGGTCTATAGAGGTATATTACTTTATATTGTTATTAATTTATCATTATTTAGGTGATAGAAACAAAAATTGACCCGTGGGTAGAAACAAACGGTGGATGAACAGCGATTATTCAAGTTGCCGCAGAAGCCAAACGCTCTGATATTTATATCGAAAATTGCAAATTTTTATTAAAACTATTTACTGGAGCATCTGTTTTATATTTATGTAATAAAGTTTATCGTAGATTTTAATAAATATTTCTTTGTTATTATTATTGTTATTATTATTAATAAAAAACTACATTTTTAAAGATTTATTGATTATTACATGTACATTGTTCATCTCCACAATATTCAATCATAATATTTTCTATAACATGGTCAATACAATTCTTAAATTCGGTAGGCTCATCTTTAATAATTTCGGTAGTATCTTCAGTATCATTAAAATTTTCTTCAGTATCATCAATAATTTCTTCAGAATCATTAATAATTTCAGTATCTCCATCATTAACAATTTCAGTATCGTCACTCTGACATTCTGAACCCAATTCTTTACTCAATGCTTCAACTAGAGTCAACATATCTCTAATTTTTACACCGGTTATTTCTTCGAGTTTATCAAACAAAAAGTTTATTAAATATTCTAAACGAAATTAATTAATTATTTTATATTTTTATATTTTACCTTTTTCAGACATTATTTTAAAACTATTTTAAAACTACTTATAATTTTGTTTATAGAATAACAAAGAAACATTAATACATTTATTAAACACTATACATTAAAATAATTGTGAAAGTCTAGCAGTAACAATTTTCCAGATTGGAGAAAGCACATCATTTTGATCAGCTTTATACCCTTGGATTGCTATTGTTATATACCAGTTTTCCTGTTCTTTGAAACCTATTTCTGTAAATGCATCATAATATTTGGTATATTGACTGGTGAAGAAGGCATTTTCATTGCATTTTAAATTGGAATTGATCTTTTTGAACGTATTATCAATATCCTTGATATCTAACATTGAGAGAGTCCCAGCGAGAGATTGAAATTGAGTTTTATTGAGTTTGACTGGATTTGACAATTGCATATTGATAGGCTCCGTTAAAAAATACATTTTATAATTGTGGAACATCTGAACTGGTTGGACACTTATTTTCTTGGTCATGTTTGATTTATGATCTTTATAAGGTAGTGACGCGCTTTTATACCGTTGACAGATACTGATTAACCAATCAGAATCATGCATGATCACAAAGACAATGCATGATAAGTGCATGATAATTGCAAGATAAGTGCGTAACTAAAAAACTGTATGTAAATTAACCCGTTGAGTTTACATATATGATTTTACACATATCATCTATATAAAATGTATTATTAATATCACGTGTTTTATTATCATTATTATTATTATTATTGTTATTATTATTTTAATTATCATGATTTTTATTATTATTATTATTATTATTATTATTATTATTATTATTATTACTATTATTACTATACTAATAAAATTACTATTTTTATTATTGCTACCACCATCAAAATAAAACTATTACTATCAAAAACATTTATTATTATTATTATTACCAAAATAAAACTAACAAAACAACAAAAATAAAATACAAAAACATTTATTACCAACACTAAAACTATCAAAACAAACAAAAATAAATACAATTATTTTCTTAAAAGTTTCATTTTTTGAAAATTTCGTATTGAATTTGTAAGATTCCATTCCACATAACGTTGATATCGGAAATCACAGCAGCTACACCCCAGAATGCAGGGGTATTCAGTTTCCATCTCCTTGACCATTCGGTTTATTTCATTGTCCCAAAGAGCTTGCTTAATCAGATTGGAAATATCGATTCTTGTTTCATTGTATATTAGCTGTTGATGCATTGACGGTTCTTGATTCTTCAAAATCTCCTTTATTTGAGGATAATAATAAATAATACGATCGATTATCATTGGGGCATATTTGTCTAAATAAAATATAAAAAATGAAATAAAAAAGATAAATTTACCGTATTCAGCGATATTTTTCTTTGGCATAGCATACATAATGGTATAATATTTTAAAAATGAAATCAAATGAATAAGCAAGTTGTTTTAATCAATCATTAGCCAATCAGATATCGACCAATCCGGTGATTTAATTTTGTATGTCACAAACAATATTTTTGTACTCTAGATTTCGCACCCCTAATATGACTATTTTGCCACTAGCAAACACGTTAACACACATTGGGTTGTATTTTAAAAGCCTCAGTGCAGGAAATAATTCTGGCTCAAACATACAAAGACATTTTGTTGACATGTTGTATAGATTGATAGATTGTCCCATATCCATGATAACTGTAATTGGCTGTATTTTAATATCCTTTATTCTATATTGCAATTTATTGACATCTAAAGGTTTCTTGCATCCCATGATTCTGCATTTGCCTGATTTGAAAAATATTATAGGATATTTTCCACTCCTATCTACAATTTGCTGGGGTTTACCATTTGGAAACGTCATTTTTGATACATCTAAAGTTCCTTTATAATTTATATTTGATAACATAATTAAACAATAATGAAATATTAATCTATATATATGATTTTTAGAAAGAGTTCATTAAATTATATAATATAAACAAAAACCTATAATTATACAAATTAATAATGGAATTAAGAAATGATGCGGTGTATCAAATTGTTGGCCCCAGTGGTAGTGGTAAAACTATGTTTGTGTGTAAATTACTGAAATCTAATTTATTTCAAACAAAATTCAACAAGATTTATTGGCATAGGGATGCAGATGAAGAACATGGATTAACTCAAGATAATTTCTGTAAATTGAAAAACATGAAAATAGTAAAGGGTTTCGATAAAAACTGGTCAAGTCGTTTAAGGAAAGGTGATGTCATCATTATTGATGATTTGTATCAGGAAGCTAATAAAGAAAAGGATTTTAATAATTTATTCACAAAAATCAGTAGACATGTTGGTGTTACTGGAATCTTTATTACTCAAAATCTATTTCATCAGGGTGGTGCACATCGAACAAGGAATTTAAATGTTCAATATTTAGTTATTTTCAAGAATCCTAGAGATGCAACAGTTATTGATTTTCTTGCTCGACAAGCATACCACAATAATCGTAATTTTCTTATCAGTGCATTTCAAGATGCTACAAAATCACCACATGGATATATATTTCTTGATTTCACACAACAATGCAATGATGATTTACGGGTAAAAAACCGATATTTTCAATAACGAAGGTGCCATGGTTTATAAACAAAGTTGAAAACTTTAACATGTAAAAATGTTTATGAAATCCAGGCTTAAAAATATCCAAAACTTAGACAAAGTATTAAAAAGACTATAAAGAAGCGTGTTCCACCAAAAACCAGTTATACACCATCTAAAAAGCTAATAACTGAGAATTACCCTGCAATGAATCTAATTTCGAAAAACATTATTAAAAAGAGTAAGAAAACAGTTAAAATTGTTAAAAATCATAGGAGTTTCCCATATTTTAATGCATTGTTAAAGGCTTCGAGTATGAAAAGAATGTCTATTTTACAATCATTTCCAACTTTTGTTGTCGATGATTTACTCAAAATTCTATTAAACGTAGTCAGAGGTAAAATTAAAATTAGTAAATCTAAGAAACTAGTGTTGAATAAACATCGTAAGCCTTTGTTATCGCTAATAAATAATAAAAATCGTCAGCAAATGAGAAAAATCATATATAAACAACAAGGTGGTTTTATCGGAGCAATGTTACCATTAGCATTATCATTATTATCACAATAAACGATGGGTCAATCATTACCTAATGTCAAATTAAAATTTAAATCATCTTGTTGTAATGGAGAAGATTTGGACGAACCCAGAAGACGAAGCAGGTTTCGGTGGAGTGGCAAAGTTAAAGAAAAGAGTCCCAAATTCGAAAAAGGAAATGCAAAAGTGGTTGTCAGATCAGCTTGCGTACAGTTTAAACAAACCGATGCGGAAAAGATTTCCAACAAGAGCTTATAAAACATTCGGTATTAATGATTTATGGCAAATGGATTTGATCGAGATGATACCGTATTCGAAAATTAACAAGGGTTATAAATATATTTTAACGTGTATCGATGTTTTCAGTCGTTTTGCCCGCGGTCTACCAACAAAGACAAAATCTGCAGAGGAAATATCTAAAGCAATTAACTCAATGTTTAAAAATGGACATCCAGACAATTTGCAAACCGATTTAGGTATTATTATTATTATTATTATTATTATTATTATTATTATTATTATAATTATTATTTTTATTATTATTATTATTATTATTATTATTATTATAGGCAAGGAGTTTTACAATAGTAAAGTTAAGCAAATCCTGGATCGGCTCAAAATAAATCATTATTCTGTACATTCTCAATACAAAGCCGCTCATGTTGAAAGATTTAACCGGACATTGAGGGATAGATTGAAGAAATATTTCGTGCATCAAATTAATAAAATATGGATAAATGTATTACCGAAAATACTTGTTAGTTATAATAATTCATCACATCGAGGTCTGAATGGTTTGAGACCCGTTGATATCAGCTCGAAAACACGAGTACAGTCTAAAAAAGTTACTATTACAAAACCAAAATATAAAGTTGGTGATCACGTTAGAATTAGTAAAATATCTGCTTCATCTTTCATCAAAAATTTCGATAGTAATTGGAGGGATGAGGTATTTCAAATTACTAAAATTAATACTAAACAGAGTCCTGTAATGTATGTTATTAAAGATAGTGATAACAATGTAATACAAGGGAAATTCTATGAACAGGAATTACAAGTTATTTCCAAACCTACAGTGTTCAGAATTCAGAAAATATTGAAAACTAAAATGGTGGGTAAGGATAAACAATACTATGTCAAATGGCATGGATATCAAAAACCCTCGTGGATATCATCAAAAGACCTAGTAAAATGAGTTTCTTTACAATTTTACCTAGCAATAGTTGCCCACTAATCCATCCGGAAAATCAAGCGAGTAAATTTATGGGTAATCTTCAAAATCCTATGTATTTACATGGAAATTGGGAAGTTGCTTTGCAAGACTTTACATTTGTGTACAATACATTCCCATTTTATAGTCATTGTAAAATCAGTTACAAGAAAAGTGTTCCCAAAACCTGTAGTGGTATTTTCACAATCAATAATTTTGAACGATATTTTCATATTCCGAATCAGATTTTAGATGAAAATAGTGGCATGTTTTTCAAAGATGGATTGAATGTTAGTTGTGATTTTAGTCAGTTTAGAATAAAGTTTGAAAGTATTGAGGATGCCAAGCGAATGGGCAGTGATAAGCTTAACATTGTTGTTCCTAGTACTGAATACCTAATACGTTTCAAAACATTTGATGAGAAAAGTGTAACGATCGAAAACATCAAAATATCTGTATCATATATTAATGAGGTGGAAGATACATTTACATTTACTAATGATTTATATATTGAAACCCTTGAAGAATTACATAAATATATTTCATTCAATTGTTTACATATATTTAAAACTATTGAATTTCTTAAAGATGGAATATGCAAATTCAGTCTGAATAATAATATTTGTGAAGTTACATTTGATAAAAATTTTGCTAATACATTGGGATTAGATAAGCAAACGTATAGAGCAAGTGCTTTTGGTGTACGCAAACCAAAACTAATAAAACTTCATAGGCAAATGTTCATATATACTAACATCATCGATCCTATAATTGTTGGTGATTCTTTGGTTCCTCTATTGAAATCGGTTTGGGTTGATAAACATGACCAGGATGAAGTTGTCAATATAAATATCGATAATCCAATGCACTTACCGGTATCAACATCATGTATAAACAATATAGAAATAAATATTCGTGATGATAGTGGTAAATTTATTGAATTTAGTAAAGATACAAAAACTCATTTGACATTACATTTTCGTAAATTAGATGGCCAATAACGATATTATTAGTATGTATAGTGGTAGCCAAAGTGGTGGCGAATTACCATATTTTATTGGTAAACAGTATGGATCAGGATGGTTGAGAACAATTGGTAGATTCGCACTTCCTATTCTTAAACGCCTTGGTCGTTTTGGTATGAAAACTGCTAAAGATGTGATAATGAATGAGCAGAAAATATTACTATCTCTGAAATCAAATGCATTATCCGAGTTAGGGAAAGTTATACCGGGTATGTTTGAAAAACAGGAACCACCAGCTCAAAAGCGTAAAAGACATCATAAACATATAAACAAACGAATGAAAGGACATGGAACTATATTTCAAAAATGATTTGTGGTAAATCTGAATTGTGCTTATTTGATAGACGATCTCCCCAGGCGGTAATTGAAATGGGGGCCTTTGAAAATGTATTCCCGATGAATTCTATTATGGATAGTAGAACTGACATTGAATTTTATATTAATGGTTCCCAAACTGAATATCTAGATTTGAACGATACATTGTTAACTGTTCAGGTCAAATTGTAGATAAAGATAGAAAACCGTTGGGTGAACCTTGTGATGTTATATCAAACAATTTCTTGTTTCATACGCTTTTTAAAGATGCAGTTCTCGGATTTAATAATATCAAGATTGAGGGTGGTAACAGTACATATATTCACAAAGCTCTAATAGAAACTATTATAAATTACAATAGCGATACTAAAAATACATGTTTAACTCCTATGGGTTATGGTAGTGATGACGATAGGAAAAAGTGGATTAAAGGCTCGAAATTATTTAACATGTGCTCATCATTACAACTGGATTTTATGGATCAACCAAAATATTTACTCCCAGGTGTTAATGTGCACATTAGATTGAAAAGATCTGATTCGGCATTATCACTAACAAGTGCTACCACAGCACCAATTCTTCAATTAGTTGATGCCAAATTATTGGTGAGAAGAGTTCGTGTTGAGCCCTCTGTATTAGCTGGTCATCAACTGGGGCTTAATTCTAAGCATGCAATATATCCATTGAAAACAAAGGAAATTGTTCAATTTGCTATTGCTAAAGGTTCAGCTTCTTTCTATAAGGAACAAATATTTGGAGATAGAAGAATGCCCAACTTTATATTGGTAACATTTCAAAGTGAATCTCAATATAATGGATCATACTTAACATCGTGCTCAATTTTCAAAAATTTTGGAGTAACATCGTTAACTTTATCGAAAAATAGTGATTATAGAGAAACATATACTCAAGATTTCGATAATGATAATTATTGTGCTACATATATGCAGAGTATAGTGAGAAATATGGGTTATTTGGATAAAAACCTTAATTGTGGTATAGCTCTTGATGATTTTAAAAGCAAATATCCATTCTTTACATTTGTTTTGGCACCCGATTTTGATTTAAATCAGAGTCAATTACCTCAAAATGGAAATTTACGATTAGATATAAAGTTTGCTAAAGCTACAACTGAACCGGTACATGTTGTAATATATGGCGTATTTGAAAATGAGGTTCAAATAACTGCAAACAGAACAGTATTAGTTTGAACGAACATTCTTGGTTTGAATGGTATAAATGTATAGATAATTTATGATAATTTGTCATGGAGTAAGTTTTTCATGTATTATTAATATTATTGATGTAGTTCTGTTCAGGTCTATCGAATTGGAAAACAAATACTATGACATGAATTTTTAGAGGTATTTCCTCTTGATAAAATTCCATATTTAAGTAATAATCAAGCCATAATTGTCAATACTCAATCATCTCATCTCGGTGGAGAACATTGGTTGGCAATATATATGAAACCTAGCAAGATATTTGTATTTGATCCTATGGGTTTCTATTATCCGGCTTTAATGGTTTCAAAACTTCAAGCAATGGGTAAACCTATTGTATATAATAAAACTATGTTTCAAAAACTATGGACATTAACATGTGGTCAACATTGTTTAGCTTGGTTATTATCCAAGCGATTTGATGTATAATAAATGTTTTATTGTTATGTTTTATTATTATTATTATTAATATTATTATTAATTAATTAATGGTCACAGAGACAGTGCATGTTAAGTGCGTGATCATCACATGATAACTGCATGCATACACACACAAAACTGTATGTGAATTACAAAGAAAACACATACAAACAAAAGTATGTATGTGATTTACAAAGAAAACACATACAAACAAAAGTATGTAGTGATTTACAAAGACACGCATACAGTCACAGTTGTAGACTGCATCGTGTTTTACAAATTTAACATACCTACACACTATAGGCTGCATGCCATAAAAATCTCTCACCTATATGGGTGTATTGCTTTAAATGTGATTTGGCTAAATGCCCTGAACTTGAATTCTCATTTATAAAACCATTGACAATTTCCAAAGTTGTCACAATTAATCAAAAATTTCTCTCAATTCAAAATTTATCAATGGAGATACACATCTACGTACAATTATTGGCAGAGGGAAATGCTTAAATTTTTATTTTATATTACTTTTATTATTATTGATTAAGGTAATTCTAATTGTTCGAATTACGAAAAAGATATTTCCAGAAGTTATTTTTAAATCGAGATAACGGTAATTACTTTATATTGGTTATATTTAATTTTTATTATTGTTTTAGAAGTAATTACACATAAGGAATTCATAATCATCAGTGATAGCGAAGACGATATCAATCATGGTAAATTTTTATTTTATTTTATTTTATTATTATTTTGGTAGATTTGGACAATAATGACACCGTTCCTGAAGATGCCCTCAATTTTGTTCAACATAACAATTATGCCCCCGTTTCTGGGGAAGATATGGATGCCCCCGTTTCTGGGGAAGACAACAGTTCTACAGATGATGATGATGATACAGATGACACGGATAAATGTTAGTTTTTTATTTATTTTTATTTATTTTTAATAAAATGTTATTATTATTAACATTTATTATTATTTAATCCATTTGGATTAAATAAAAACAAATATTAATATTTGATAAAAACTTATATTTATTGATAAAAATTTATTGAAAACTTATATTTATTGATAAAAAATTTATTGAAAACTTATATTTATTGATAAAAATTTTATTGAAAACTTATATTTATTGACGAAAATTTTATTGAAAACATATATTTATTGACGAAAGTTTATTGATGAAAGTTTTATTGACGAAAGTTTTATTGACGAAAATTTTATTGAAAACATATATTTATTGACGAAAATTTTATTGAAAACATATATTTATTGACGAAAATTTTATTGAAAACTTATATTTATTGACGAAAATTTTATTGAAAACATATATTTATTGACGAAAGTTTATTGATGAAAGTTTTATTGACGAAAATTTTATTGACGAAAATTTTATTGAAAACATATATTTATTGACGAAAGTTTATTGATGAAAGTTTTATTGACGAAAATTTTATTGACGAAAATTTTATTGAAAACTTATATTTATTGACGAAAATTTTATTGAAAACTTATATTTATTGACGAAAATTTTATTGAAAACATATATTTATTGACGAAAATTTTATTGAAAACATATATTTATTGACGAAAGTTTATTGATGAAAGTTTTATTGACGAAAATTTTATTGACGAAATTTTATTGAAAACTATATTTATTGACGAAAAATTTTAATGAAAACTTATATTATATGACGAAAATTTTATTTGAAAACATATATTGTTTATTGACCGAAAAATTTTTTTATTGAAACATATATTTATTGACAAAGTTTATTGATGAAGTTTTTATTGCGAAATTTTATTGACGAAAATTTTTATGAAAACATCATATTATTGACGAAATTTTATTGAAAAACTTATATTTAATTGACGAAAATTTTATTGAAAACTTATATTTATTGATAAGAACATATATTAAATTTATTATTTTAACAGGCAAATATATCCAAGTATGCATCGTTCAAAGCGTGTCATTCTTTAGAATGTCATGCTGAAATGAAGCGATACTATGGTCAAAATTCTATGGCATCTAAAGTTTTTGTTATATGCCTAAATCGAGACTGCCCAGGAATATAAAATATTTAGCTTTTATAAAGGGCACTCTACCCACTTAAATCAATTCACATTAATATAAAAGGCTTCCTTTACGAAAAATCCTTAACGTAAAAATAATAACAATAAAGAAAAAATAATAAAAATAATGACATAATGACCAATAATAAAATTAATAATAATATAATAATAATAATAAAATAAATAATAAATAATATGTCGAGACGTAATAACACAATAAATGTCGAAACATAATAAATATATAAAATAATAATAAATAATATAATATAATATAATAATAATATATAATGAATATGTCGAGACGTAATAACAACAATAATACGTTCGAGAACATAATAATAATAATAATAATAATAATAATGAATTAATAATAATAATAATAAATAAATAATAATAATAATATAATAATAATAATAATGTCGAGAACGTAATACAATAATAATACGTCGAAACATAATAAACGACCTGCTGGCAAATATTCAGTGTGTTCCGATCTAAACTAAAAGGGTTTGAAATCACAATTAGCGATGATGAAGAAATTATCATTAGCGATGATAATTAAACAAAATGGGGGTTTTCGATTAATATCGATAATGACCTGAAAATAGGTCAGATTTAAAATGAGAGTCCATAAAAGTATTAGCTTTCGAGTAGAACATGAGAAATTAATACAAATCTATTAACAATAAAATAGTTAATAGATTAAAATATGAAATTAACCAAATGGGGTCGGTTAAAAATACAATTCGCCTTCTTATACAATTCGAAAAAGATGGGAAATATAAAGACAACGTTTTCAGTAATAAGGCAGAACTTTTCTCGGATAATTTTCCTGCTTGATGGTATTACTAAATTAAATAAAAATAGAAAGATTCACATATTTAGGGATGGGATGGCGCGTTGTTAAAAATCAAAGAAATAGAATTTATATTAACAAAAGTATTTCCCTATAAATAGACAGCTGGCCATAGTTAAATCCCACACCGAGACTTTATCTGGCAAAAAAGCTATAGTTACGTTCAAAACGGACCATCACTTTTTTATATATAGTATATTAGCACTTTTAAAACGTAGTCTAGATTCGCACCATAGAAACAGAGTTTTCTTATGAGAATTATTTGGATGAATTTGAATTTTGAAACCCATTGACGATTGTCCTATGAGACTCTATAATATTCCAAGTTCGAAAGAAAGAACAAGGACCTTAAACCTGGCTATAATGTTTTTGACTTTTAACGAAAAACCGTCTGAACTCTAGATGATTAAACTACATCCCCCATCATCCGCATTAGATATAATTAACCGCTTCAGGTTACTGAAGGTACTCTAATTATTTATGCTCTATTGGAGGAGGTGAAATTATCAACTATAACAGCTGTTTTTTGATTTTAAATAAATTAATGACTGGCCATGCGACTAACATCTTGCAATGCTGCAAATTCTGTTCATGTGTGCCCATTGTCTTAACGGCTTTTAGATAAAAAATCCTGCATTTGACGCCCACGTTGCCTTGCTGGGCAGTAAAAATCAAAACAGGCACTACCCTTTATACTTTGCTTAAAAAATAAATATTTAAATTTAACATTACGCAAAATCTATTACCCCGCCATTCGTAACTTTATGCGGATTTTGATGTCAATTTTACCACTGGAATATAAGGCAATCAATTCAAATACATATGCGATAGCAGCAGTTTATTATTAAATTACAACTAAATCACAAACACAAAACAGTATTTGAATTTTATTGGATGATGATTGCGTTTTGGCGTTTTTAAAAAGATTGATGAAAATCGCTCTTTCGATGTCTTGCATATTATGAAGGTTCAATTGTCAAAAACCTATAGGACACTATCCTTTCAAAGGAGGAACGAAGAAGTTCAGATTTGTCAGCACTTGTTTATTGGTGTAAAAAAGTTTCTATTAGGGAAATACAAGTTAAGGATCATTGTTATTTCTCAGGTAAGTATTAGAGCTGCTTTGTAGGAAGTGTAAATTTCTCGACGAATACAGAAAACAATTACCTGTGGTTTTTCACAATTTGAGGGGATACAATCTCCATCAATTTTAAATTTATGGTTTAATAATTTCTTCTTAAGAATTAATTATTTGGACGCACTCCTTGCCTATAATAATAATATTAATTAACTTGTAATAATAAAAAATAACTAATCGGTTTGCAAATTGTCAGGATTCCCATTTTAAATAAAATGATTAATTGCTTTAATATTTCCTCTACAAGATTTGTCTTTGGTTTGGTACATCGCGACAAACGACTGAAAACACGATACACGTTAAATTATAATTTATACACCCTTGTTCATTTTCGAATACGGTATCATCTCGATCAATCCATGCTTGCCCATAAATCATTAAATACGCGGAATGTCTTATAAGCTCTTGTTTGAAATCTTTTGCCGCATCGGTTTGTTTAAACTGTACGCAAGCTGATCTTGACAACCACTTTTGCATTTCCTTTTTCAAATTTTGGGACTCTTTTCTTTTAACTTTGCCACTCCACCCGAAACCTGCTTCGCTTCTGGGTTCGTCAAATCTCTCTCCATTACCAAGATGATTAAATTAATTTGAACATTGAGTAATGATTGCCCCGTCGTTTATTGTAATCCACCTAATAATGACTCTTGCTAATGTAATATAGCGCCGATAAAACCGCCCTTGTTGTTTATATGATTTTTCTATTTTGCTTACGATTTTATTATTTACTATCGATACAAAACGGGTTTTCGTAAGGTTATTCAACACTAGTTTCTCTAGTTTACTAATTTTAATTTACCTCTGACTACCTTTTAGAGAATTTTGGAAGTAAATCATCGACAACAAATTTGGAAAGAATTGTAAATAGATCTTTCATACTCGAAGCCTTTACAACATGCATTAAAACTGGAAACTCCTATGATTTTTAACAATTTTAACGTTTTTCTACTCTTTTTAATAATGTTTTTTCGAAATTAGATTCATTGCAGGGTAATTCTCAGTTATTAGCTTTTTAGAATGGTGTATAACTGTTTTTGGTGGAACACGCTTTCTTTAATAAGTTTTTTAATACTTTGTCTAAGTTTTTCGGACGTTTTAAAGGTCTGTGATTTTCATAAACCTTTTACATGTTAATGTTTAACTTGTTTATAAACCATGGCAACCTTCGTTATTGTTAAAATATCGGTTTTTACCCGTAATTCCATGCATTGCGTTGTTGTGTGAATCTAGAAAATATAATATATCCTGTTGGTAGACTGGTTGTAGGCATCTTGAAATGCACTGATTAAGAAAATTACGATTAATTGAGGTAATGCTTGTCGAGCATAAGAAAATCAAAATAACTGTTGCCATCTTAGGATTCTTGAAAATAACTAATATTGAACATTTAAATTCCTTGTTCGATTGCGCCACCTCGCTTGATGAAATACATTTTGAGTAATAAATCCCATAACAACCAAACATGTCAACCGGTCTTTGTGAATAAATTATTAAAATCCTTTTCTTTATTAGCTTCGCTGAAATACAAATCATCAATAATGATGACATCACCTTCTTAAACGACTTGAACCAGTTTTAAATCGAAACCCTTTACTATTTTCATGTTTTTCATTTACAGAAATTATCTTGAAGTAATCCATGTTTTCCATCTGCATCCCTATGCAATTAAATCTTTGTTGAATTTTGTTTTGAAATAAATTAGATTTTCAGTAATTACACACAAACCATAGTTTTAGACCACTACCACTGGGGCCGCAACGATTTGATAACCGCACTCATTTTTAAATTCCATTATTAATTTTGTATAATTATAGGTTTTTGTTTATATTATAAATTTAATGAACTCTTCTAAAAATCATATAATATAGATTAATATTTCAATTAATTGTTTAATTATGTTATAAATATAAATTATAAGAACTTTAAGATGTATCAAAAATGAACGTTTCCAATGGGTAACCCCAGCAAAATTGTAGATAGGAGTGGAAAATATCTATGATATTTTTCAAATAGGAAATGCGAATCAATGGGATGCAAGAAACCTTTAGATGTCAATAAATTGCATAGAGAATAAATAATATTTAAAATCAGCCAATTACAGTATCATGGATATGGGACAATCTATCAATCATACAACATCGTCAACAAAATGTCTTTGTATGTTTGAGCCAGAATATTTCCTGCACTGAGGCTTTTAAAATAACAACCCAATGTGTGTTAACGTGTTTTGCTAGTGGCAAAAATGTCATATTAGGGGTGCGAAATCTAGAGTACAAAAATATTGTTTGTTTGACAGTACAAAAATTAAATCACCGGATTGGTCGATATCGATGGCTAATGATGATTAAACAACTTCTTATTCATTTTTATTTCATTTTTTAAAAATGGAAAATACTACCTCCGATGAACAAGTTCAGTAGGATCAAGAACGAATTGAAAAACTATGGTAATTTTTATTTATTATTATTATTATCATTGTTTACAGATAAATATCAGAAGTAATTTTAGAACGTTTTGTTTTTCTTTACCCTCTAATGCGAACACAATTTTGAAAGCAACCAGCATCAATGATTCCCAGATCTCGTATACACCGAGACAAATATCTGGATATTCAATATAATCGATCAAAACTTTATGAGATGTTAGTTAAATCGATAAATGAAGATTGAAACCAAATACCCGTGTATTCTGGTTGCAGCTGTTGCGATTTCAAGATACCAGAGATATTTGAATGGTGCCTTCAAAATTGTTCAAATGTTTTTAAAATTTAAACTTTTTAAAAATAAAAATGTTTTATTGTTTAATTTGGTTGTTTTGGGTTTGATTAGTAATATCTTTAATACCTGATTTTAGTTAGTAGAAATCTTTTTTAAATAGTAATTAATATTAGTGATTGTTTGGTTTAATAGTATTTAATTTTTTAAATGTTATATATTAGTGATTACAATAATATGTAATACAATTAACAATTTGGCACATTAAACAATATAGAATTATCGAGGGCACACAATAAATGCAATAGCCATGCATATATCATGCATTGATTCTGATTGGTTAATCAGTATCTGCAAAGGGTATAAAAGCTGTCAACCACCTTAAATAAATAAATAACCATGACCAAGAATAAATCAATGCTATCAATGTCCAACATTCAGATGTCCCATTATAAAATTTATTTTTTAACGGAGCCCTATCAAATGCAATTGGTAAATCCACGTCCATAAAACTCAATAGAACTCAATTTCAAAATCTTTCGCTGGGACAACTCTCAATGAATAGATATAAGGATATTGAATACGGTTTTTCAATAAAGATCAAATTCGAATTTAAAATGCAACGAAAATGCATTCTTCACAGCTCATAATACCAGATATTAATGATGCATTTCAGAAATAGGTTTCAAAGAACAGGAAAACTGGTTATTTAACAATATCAATACAAAATATAAAAGCTGATCAAAATGAATGTGCTTTTCCAATATGGAAAATTGTTACTGCTAGACTTTTCACAACTTATTTAAATTGATATTTTAGTGTTTAATGTATGTTAATTAAATTGTATTAAACAGATTTCGTTTGGTTTCTTTTACAACATATTCATATAAAAACAAATTTTGTAATTAGTTTTAAAATTTGTTTAAAAAATGATGTCTAAAAGGTAAAATAAATATAAAATAATTAATATAATTTTTCGTTTAGAATATTTAACCTTTTTGTTTTGATAAACTTGAAGAAATAACCTGTGTAAAATTAGAGATATGTGACTCTAGCTGAAAGCACTGGGTTAAAGGAAGATTATGTTTGTGATTCAGAATGTCAGAGTGATTGATGAAAAATATGCTTAATCGAATTTAGAAATTATTAATGATGAAGATACTGAAATTATTATAAATGAAAGATACTCAAATTTAATAATAATTGAAAATAAACTGAAATATTAACGATGAAGAAACACCCTAACTGAAAATTTAGTTAAGCCTAGAATTAAAGACTTGTGTTGACCATGTCATCAGAAAATATAACATAGAATATTGTGTGATGATAGCATATACTGTTAATAATCATAAATCTTAAAAATGTTAGTTTTTTTATTAATAATTCAGTAAATAACAAAACAATATTTTATTAAAATTTATGGTAAACTTTATTACAGATATATATGGACCGATGCTCCAGTTAATACGTTTTTTAAATAAAAATTTGCAAATTGAAATATAAAATATCTGAATTTTGGCTTCTGCAGTAACTTGAATAATTTTACTCATCACCGTTTGTTTCTACCATCGACTCAATTTTTTGTTTCTATTACCCTAGATAATGATAAAAATAAAATAATAATTAATCAAGTAAATACCTCTATAGACCCATTGGAAATAATTTTCATAGTCGGATCCAGATTACAAATCATGTGTTTTCATTATACATTTAATTCTACTGATTATTCGCAATCCATTTATTATTTTCAATCCAAACATGTTAACTAAATATCAGAATTGGAATGAATTTTTCTTTTTCTCTAATGTTGGCGCCAAATTGAGAATTGTTTCATAAACAAATGGAAATGTCTTCTACCGATTTTCTCAGTACGGTTTACAATGAATTTTTAAGTTTCTAATGATATATTTCCTTCTCCAATTTATTAGCAGACCAGCCTTCATCAAAACAAAAGTTATAAAAACTTTAGTTTTGGCATTTTATAA